>OX424439.1:14112137-15551480 GCA_949152465.1 Cantharis flavilabris | reverse complement strand
TTTTCCCGTTCATTGCATTTCTAGCTATAGGATGAAAATTTATTTAAAAACTTACAAAAATAAATTTTGTTATGCCACTGAACTGCATTCAGGGTCACGTTTTCATAATGCAGCTAGCTGTTCAGATAAACGATTTGAAGAGTTAAATTCAAAAAAATATAAGAATAATACAATATGTAGAAAATTAAAATTCAAAAAATTCAAAAAAATCGTATTACTCGTATTAATCGATCGTATTACGAATTTTTTAATTTTTTTCAAATTTTCTTAATTCAAAACCTGTTATGTGTTAATTGTCTCTTTTTTAAAATTTTTTGAATTTTTGATTTTCTACGTATTGTATTATTCTTATATTTTTTTGAATTTAACCATAAAATACATACTAAAAAACCACAAAACTTAAAATTTTTTATTTTTGAGTTCTTTTTCGATTTGAAGAGTGTTTTAAAGTTACTTGTAACTTGTAATATTAGTAAATTTTCTTTATGAAACAGGGCCCTATAGGTGCACTTTCCGTTTATATCTATTAATACTGGTTTGTATCCGCTATAATACTCCCAATATTTGAAATTTTTTTATGGACCTGTGCAATTATTAGCACAAAAATATCATAAGTAATTTTAATTGATATGAATAAATTGCAGTTTAATCACAAAAACATTTATTGGTACATCGAGGTGCTTTTCTCGCAAAGATAACATTTACAATTCACTTGTAAATTGTTCTAATGTCAATTTGAAGTGAAAAATCAATGTTAACACCTTAAATGCATGTAAAGTGCAATTTATTTTACACAAATTACAATCTCGAATATAATTTGAAAACAGAATTCTATGAATATAAAGCAAACAACAAAATATTGCACTAAATCATTTATTTTATATTTTTATTTTAAAATATTCAGCTAGACCATCAGAATTTATTTACAAATATCTGCAATTTACATACTACTTCCGAATAAATTTCTTCTTGTAATTATAACCTATGGTTTACAATACTATAAGTTAGTGACATAGTCGTAAATCGCATCCCACATAATATAGTATGAGTAGTGTCACAAGAGAAAATTTGTCGGAGATAATGTTTGTATTTTAAATTTTTAATTAATAACTATCGTAAATTATAAGGATAGACCATTGCAATATTTATATTAAGATGTAATTTTCAAACCCTAATAATTTTGAAGGAGGAATTAAAAACATATTAATTACTTACCATACCTACGTTTATATCTAAATTTGCATGATACGCTAAGATCGAATATAAACTAATATCATATTATTTAATTATTACTGATAGAAAATGTGGATTAAATGTTTTCTTCGTTGTAGTTTTGTTAATTAAATTAAATCCACAGTTTGTTTAAATAACATCTTTAATAGTCCAGTAAAATTAGATAAAATAAAAACATAATCGGACAAGATCTGAATTTTGGTACACATGTTTAATAACATGTTTAATAACATTAATAACATGAAGTTATTAATAAATCGTCTATATAACCGTAACTAAAATCTAATCCTTGCAAAACGCGATGCATAAATCTTAGAAAACTTTGAGCGGCGTTTCTTAAACAAAAACTCATAGGTGGAAATTGAAATAGGCCAATGGTGTTATAATTGTTGTTTTTTCTATGTCTGAAAACGATACTGGAATGTGATGATAAGCTCTGACTAAATCTAATGAGGTAAAAAAATTTGATCCGTGAATGTTTTGTGTAAAATCCTGTATGTGAGGTATGGGGTACCTGTCAGGTACTGTAATCGCATTTAGTCTCCGGTAATCCCCGCAAGGTCTCCAATCACCATTCTTTTTTTGGACCTGATGTAGTGGGCTTGCATATGAACTTTTCGATGGCCGACATATACCCTTAGATAACATGTATTCGAATTCAGCTTTAGCTACTTTAAGTTTTTCTGGCGCTAGTCGTCTAGCTTTAGCAAGAACTGGTGGACCGTTTGTAATAATAGTATGTTCAACGTTATGCGGGACTAATGTATGTTCATCGGTTGTTTTCGTTAAATTTTTAAATTATTTCAACAATTCTTTGAATACAGAATTGTCATTATAAAAAATTGTTGAAAGCTTTGGAAAATAATCCTGGCTTATCTTACCAGAAACACTTAACGTAGTGCTGTTATCAATTAAACGTTTTCGACAAAGGTCTACCCCTAAGTTAAATTCATGAAGAAAATCTGCCCCTAATGTGACTCGATTAACATCTGCTATAATAAAAGAATAGCTAAATTTAAAAGGTGTATTAAATAAGTCTATTCCGCTAATTGATTTAGGTATGACAGAAACGTCCGCTCCTGAATCAACTAAAAATGAAACATTTGTATTTTTGTCAGTAAGTAAAAGACGGCGGGTATGTTGGCTCACATCAGTAGCCGCCGAAACCAAGTGGCGAACTAGTTTTCCGAATTGCTTTTAAATGTGCATGGTAGAATACATTTCTTAGCTTTATCTTTATAATTTGCATGATACCAACACATATCTTTATCATTTTGATTTGATTTTGACTTGGACCAGTATTTACTGTTGCTTTGTGAACGTGAACGCGATCTCATGTGACACAAATTGTCCTCACGTTTAGTTAGAGCTGCTATTTGTTCAATTATAATATCTTGTAATTGTTTTGCAAAGAAATCATTATTTTTAGTATTGTTAGATGTTGATGTCACCGAAAATATATCATTAGTTGACACATCAGATATCTTGTCTGCCATACTGGCTAATTTTTCGAGATTATCATCACTGATTGATAGTATAGCTTGCATTTGTGGTGGAAGTCGTTGTAACCACAGGGATTGATGGCGGAGTTGCCAAAATCATTACCTGCTGGCTGTAGCATTTCTATCAGCAGATGTGATGGTTTGCGATTCCTAATTGATAAATTATTTAAAAGTTATTTTAAACGACTTTGTTCCGAGTCCGAATAGCATTCCAGTAAACGCGCTTTTAACGTTTCGTACTTGTCGATTAAAGGTGGATTTGCAATTATGTCACTAACCTGATTAAGAACATTACTTTCAATATTAGCTACCAGAGTATTGTATTTTGTTCTATAGGCAGTGATGCGACTTAACTCAAATTGTGCTTGTAACTGTTTGAACCATAGTGCTGGGTTTTCACGCCAAAAAGGTTGTACTCGTACTTGCACTGTATTAATCTGCGCTTCTTTATCTTCTGCATTTGTTGTTTATGCATCGACATTATAGATATTGTTATACATTCTTCGTTGTAGTTTTGACAATTAAATTAAATCCACAGTTTGTTTAAATAACATCTTTAATTAATTTATATGCGTTATTATGAAAAACAATTTTTTGACAATATAATTTTTTTGTTATTATTTTTATATAACTTGATTAAATTTTTTAATTATTTACAATGATGAAACTTAACTTATGTACAACTTGATTATAAAAAATCGAAATAATAAAATGAACTTAAAACTAAAAAGTAAAAATTAGTGATGTGGTATCTACCGCCACAAAAATAATAATCATTCAGACAACAAATGTATGTGACAACTTCGATACTGTGAATACTTCCAAAGAAACGGCCATCCACTCGATGATTACAGATAAGTAGATTCTTCAATGCATTATTCGGCTATCAAAATAGTTTCATTATAGATGAAAACAGATGAAACAGATACTTTACCTGTTTAACCAACAACATATCTTTCCATGTGCCCAACTAAACTCCGTAGTTTATGCTATGTTTGAATGCAAAAAGATAAATAATCACAACTTTATTTAATTATAAAAATCGTTTTTGAAAAAAATTTGTTGAACAACTATACAAGAACTTATTTTGATTGGTTTTCAATAATTCAAGAACCATCGTTAAATTACCTAAATTAAATTATTTTTGTTGCAACCAGTTGATTAACTTTTTAATCAAACTAACAGTACCCTAACTACTCTACAATATTATATTACATTCATACTATGAACTTGTTACAGTAATTGAATTTGATCATAACGCTATGCGGTCGCTAATCTCTTTCAATTCAAAGCTACATTACAATATTACAAATTGGCTGCATTTAAGTCAAACAAACCTTCTTTAATTTGGAAGAAACCTACAAAGATCACGAAAAGGAACTTAACATAATTAAAAAGCGTGATATAATCCATCAAGGAATCTCTATAAGACTTGACAATTATCAGACTTATCAATTATCATCCAGTCCATGATTTTAAAAAGATTTTATTTGATTGCCGTCTAACTTTTGGAACTTCTCTTGGGTTCTTTATTATTTCTAATATTTCTAAATTATATCATCCCGATTGTTGAATTTAAAATTTTAAGATTTTATATTAGACGTGAATTGTACCTTTGTGGGTGCATTGTGAATTTTGGATAGTATTTTGAACAGAAGAGTTTTGTGTACAAAAGGTAGCTCAGTTTGTTAGAATTTATTATGAGATTGACGGTTTATTTCATGACGGTGAAAATGATGTAATCATTGGGCCGTGCGTACATAAATAACCATTTGAATATTTATGCGTCAGTAATCTGGAATTCATTTTACCTAATTTACATTAAAAGTGTTGGAGAAATTCTGATGAAGTTTTTGTATTAGGTATAGCATTTTCAAGTGGGGCTTCTTGTTGATATTTTGTTTGTTCACGATTATACATCGCATTATACACCTAAAAATTTCCAAATCCCAGGCACCAATATCATACCTGCAATATTTTCAATCTGCTGAAACAAAAGCTCGTACATTATCTTTAAATGAATAAAAGAAACAATTATAAATGCTAATACGTACAATCTTTATTTTATGTAAACGTTGATGTTTATTTTATATATCAAGCATTAGCAAGAATACTAAGCAGAGTACATACACCTCGGAGAATAATTAGTTTTTCACTTAGGTAATTGTTGTTGTTAGATTTTTACAACGGAAAATTATATGAAATTGCGGAGATCTTAAAATATTAATAAGTTGAATATTATATATGTTAAAGAAATATTGCCTGGGGAAAATATAATAGCTTTATATTTCAATATACATTTATTATTTAAAAGATCTAGCATAGTAAAACGTGCACTGTATTGTTTCATTTTTTGTTATGTGGATACTCTTTTATTCCCTAGAAAATTATTTGTCTAACTAGAACTGTAAATATTTATAAAACTGTTACAGTTTTTATTGCGTTACCTAATGCATCAAATATAATGGCCAGGTTATTTTCCATTTATATAATTTTTTATTTATAATTTTATATAATTTGAAAAGCGGGAAACTTAAATAAATTGCGAGAACAATTGCAAGAATTTTTGATTCAAAATGTTTCTTAAATCGTGTATTTAAATTAAAAAAGAATATATTGTTGTCTGGTATTCAAGACCAGACAACAACATATTTTATTTTTATTAATTGTATGAAAGGTCATAATAACATTAATGAAACAATCAACCGTACTTGTATTTTTAAACCTTGTACTGTAAATATGATGTTATTAAATTACATAAAATGGATGAAAATAAAGAAGAAAGTAACGAAATAGAAATTTTAAATTAAAACAAATAAGAAATGCAATAATTAATAATATCATAATTAATGAAATAAAATATCAAATATAAATTTACAAAATAAAAATAAAATTTAATAAATTTATCGCAAAAGTAATTAACTCCCGGAAGAAAAATTAAAGAAAATGCAAAATAAAAAGTTATAAGATCCAAGAAAGGATTGCAAGCTAAAAGATTAAAGAGAAGGAAATTGGAAATGGTGTGAAAATTTATGAGTTTACATCAAGGACAAAAAGAATATCTGGAATAGATTAAATTTAATTTGATGAAGGACAATTTTCTTATGTAAGGAGAGGTTACCTATCTTAATGAATTAATTATAATTCATAGATGGTGAGAAATTGAGATCAATTAAAAATTTGTAAATGACTTAATTTAAATTTGATTAATTCTGTGTTGATTGAGAAAAAATCTTAAAGAAAATATTTGTGAAACTGATATAATGACGAAAATAATTTTAGTGGGAGGAGGTAAGCGCAATTAAGTTGTTTAATTTGATTAAAAATAGTATAACGTTGGTGTATAAACCTTTTCAGCTAGAATTAAAAATATTACACTTATAAATAAAAATAGAAATAAACATACTTAAAAGTAAGTTCAACCAGGGTTTAACTCTGATCCGAGGTTAATTTTCTGTAACTGGCCCTTAAACAGTTATTCTCAAAGTAAAAATAAGTGAAGAATGAAATATGCAAAAGGGACTAAGTGCCATTATGTTTTATGTCAATATTTCAGGAGACTCAAAAAACTTGGCATTCTTGGCATTTAGAACTTAAAACTATATTAATCACAATTTTTGAAAATCTGGCACTTAGGTCCTTTTGCATTCTTCACTCTTCAAGTTTTATTCTATCTAATTAAGCGAAAACATCAGTTTTGCAAAAACCTGAAGTGCTGAGTCAGAATTATGAACAATGTTGCAAATATTTGATAGAAGTTGAAATTTAATTTATTTATTTTGTTCGTATTTTTATTTTTGTTGTAATAATTTATTCTTTTATTATTTATTTGTTTGTTGTTATAAAAATAAAATGGTAGCATATTAATTATTTACTTACTCTCACTTTTAAAACCTCAAAGCAGCTTATTATACAACAGCTATATAACCAACCAAACATTAGTGAAATGCTTCGAGGTTAAATTTATATTGGAATCACAAAAAATAATCGCAACCCGAACCACCGATATGTTATTATGTAACAGACACTCCTGTCAACGTTTGTACTTTATATGTATTATAATTTTATGTATCTTTACATAACTTCGAAGAAGAATATGTTTTAATTTTTTGTATAGCCGTAGCCGAGCCTTGAGAATTCCGAGTGAGAATTTTATTTATTGTTTAGTTACTTCTTGTTAGTTTACAAACAAAAGTTGTAAATTGTTTTAATCTGTGTGCTGTACGAATTACTTTCACAGATCAAAATGACGCGGTTAATTATTGTGTATTTGTTAAGTGCAATGTACTTCGTAAATTCTTATAAAATTTTAGGGTTGTTTCCATATAAAGGAAAAAGTCATTTTGTTAGCTTTGAGCCATTGTTAGCCGCTCTTGCGATTAAAGGTCACGAAGTTACTGTCATAAGTCATTTCCCAAGAAAGGATGTATTACCAAATTATTACGATATCGATATTGGTGAAAAAGGTGGTGCTGTATATAAAGAAGTAGTGAGTTTTAATGAACTTCCTTCGGGAAGGTTATTTAAATATCTGACACCTCTACTCCTTACTTCTATTGGATCCGAATCTTGCTATCAAGAATTAGCTCATCCCGAAATAATAAAATTGGTGAAATCCAAACCCAAGTTTGATGTAGTCTTGAACGAATACTTTTGTAGTCCATGTTTTCTTGGAATAGTACATCAACTTCAGATTCCTTTTATTGGAATGTCGTCAACCATTCCCTTACCATGGCAAGATTATATTCTGGGATTTTCAAGCAATCCAGCATATTATCCAAACCACTTCTTGCCATTTTCGGAAGAAATGGATTTTTTGGAACGCGCTGAAAATACTGCAGTTTATATGTTCCACAAAGTTTTGTATTCGTTTATAATGGAACCTATCAACAACAGAGCTGCACGGAAGTTTCTAGGACAAGATTTACCATCCGCAAGTGAAATTGTTCTAAATACCAGTTTGGTATTAGTAAATAATCATTTTACTTACACAACTCCAAAATTAGCGGTTCCAGGATATATCGAAGTGGCTGGTATGCACATCGAAGCTGCTAAGAAAATACCTCAGGTAAGCTATTTAATCATCAGTATAAAAGGTGACGGGCTGGGACAAAAATCAACTACTGATGTTTTTCTACGTAATTTGAATCTGCGTTACATCCCCCGCATTTAATTTTATAGATACCGCTTTTTTCCATTTGGTTGATTTTATCTTTGTTATTAATTAGTATTTCTCGACGTCATTCAGTCGAAACCGGTTCACATTAAAATATATTATATTAATCTCGAGGAAAGTGTATTTTATTCTATTTTTACAAACTTAGTTTACAGTGAAATTATATTTACCTTTAAATATTTAAATTACTGTTGCTGACGATTAGTTTACTGTAATGAGTTCACCTACTTAATATTCAGGAATTGCATTTCATGCATTAAAATATTGTTGAACTTGAACATACACTCATGTAGCACACAATGCGGGTACAATATTGGGTCAATATTGATAGCCTATATTCAAGGCCTTTTTTACCATTAGACGCATTAGGAACGTGCCTAGGGCCCAATGGTCAGAGGGGACCGAAAAGAGAGAACATAGAAAAAATGAAACTTTTTCCTTTCCACTTCTTTCCCTCTTTTTTTCAAAACTGCGAATTTTAAATATGGAGCTCACAATCAAGGATCCCAGCATTCGCTACTAAGTAACTCTTCAATACTGAAGAACTAATACTATTTGGTTCATGAATAAAGAGTAAACCGTGCACTGGGGGGTATTGCATACCCCCCAGACCCCCCGGTTTGTCAATGGCTACTGTAAACCTCAATCAATATTTGGAGTTATAACAATAAATAAGCACGTTTAACTTCGGGCCCGTTTTATTATGGTTTCTGCCATCGATCGACGATATTCAACTCCCGGGTATGCTTTTAATTTAAGTTTAAGAAATACAAAGCAATGAGAATAAACCGGGGGGTCTGGGGGTATTATTATTATGGGGCTATTAGATGCATTAGGCACGTGTTTAGGGTCTAATGGCCCGAGGGGCCCAAAAAGAGAGAACATAAAACTCAAATTCTGATAAAATAAATTGGGCTTTCGATGCTATTAGTTACACTCGAATATCAGGGGCCCAAATTTGCTAAAGCCTAGGGTCCAACCCAGTTAAAAATAGGCGTCGCTTGTATTGTCTGTCAAACTTCATCTAATGTTGTTTTCCAATATTGTGCCGATATAAGTAATCAATGTAGCCTCAATATTGGTGGTAGATTGATGGTAGATTGGTGGCAGATTGCCAATATAAGTAATCTATGGAGCCCCAATATTGATTCCGGATTCTTGCAATATTGATGGCCGATATTGTATGCCAACCTTTATCTAATATTGGTTCAATATGGTTTTCCAATATTACACCAATATTGACTGTTGCATGGTGCAATATTGGGCCGATATACTGCAGATTGGTTTTTAATTAGTATAATACATTTGTGAAATGTATTGTAAGTAACTAAAGTAAATTTTTCAAAAGTTAAATACACAATTATTTGAATTGTAAGCTTAAATTACCATAATATTAAAAGCTTTAATTTAAAATATGTTAATTAAAACTCAAATTTTGAATATAGTATCACTTAAATTTGTTTAGAATAATATAATTTATAATTATTCGCACTATTTTGCAGAAACAAAGCAGTAAATTACCTGAAATAATTAAAAATATAAAGCAACAATAAATACGAGTAATAATCTAAGAAGTTACTGTATAAATTGTATGAATACAACGCATATGACACTCACTGTATAACCTGCAGATAAGAAATAAGACAAGTTAAATTTCAAGGATATCAAAATACTACTTCCACTTCCAATATCTTCTTAAATAATTATTGTTTATAACATTTCTTGTCTATACGTCACGTACATGTGCAGAACAAGTTTTTAGTTGTGAGAATTACGTACCAGATTATCTAAACTACAAGAAAGTGTAAAAATATGAATTTGTTGGTTATAACATATGTTTTGGAGTTTGTGTACGTAGTAAATTCATATAAAATTTTAGGCCTTTTTCCATACAGAGGTAAAAGTCATTTTCACATATTCGAACCTCTGTTAACAGCTCTTGCCAATAAAGGTCACGAGGTAACAGTTATAAGTCATTTTGCCCAAAAAAATGTTATACCCAATTATTACGATATTGATATCAGCGATGAGTGCGATGATGGTTTTAATGTAGTACACTTTGAAGACTTATCAACATCGAGATTAACCAAATACTTATCACCACTATATCTTATTCTAATTGGATACGATTCTTGCCAGCAAGATTTGGGACACCCAAAAATATTAGAATTAGTTCGTTCTAAACCAAAATATGATGTAATCTTAACTGAGCATTTTTCCAATCCATGCTTCCTTGGCTTCGTTTATCAATTACAAGCGCCCTTAGTCGGTATATCAACATGTGTTCCCTTACCCTGGCATGATGCTACGTTCGGGTTTTCGAATAATCCGGCCTATGTGCCAAGTCACTTTATGCCATTTTCCGATAATATGAACTTTTTAGAACGGGTCGAAAATTTCCTTATGTATTTGTTCGGGAAACTTTCACATTTTATATTGGAACGTGCCAATAACAAAATGATTCGGAAACATATTGGGGATGATTTACCATCAGTAAGTGACATTGCGTTGAATACTAGTTTAGTGTTGGTGAACAATCATTTTACTTACACAACTCCAAAACTAACCGTGCCGGGATATATCGAAGTTGCCGGAATGCATATCTTAGAACCGCAAGAGCTTCCTCAGGTAAGCTAAAGATTATTTTGTTTAATATCGTTAGATACCATAAGGAGAATAATCTTAAAAGAAGCCGCATCTTGACTGTTTGAGAAACACTGAATGACACAGCTGATTGGCAAGTTACGAGTAGCAATGAACCTTCAATGTCATTAACAAGATTATTTAAATCTAAAAATTTTAAAAAGTTAATGTCAAATTCATCCGGTATCGTAAAAATTAAAAATTCTAATTATTCTAAAAATTTAGTTAAATCTCACATAATTTTTAAATTATAAAAATTTTAGTAACTAATGTCAATGTAAACAAGATAAACGAAAGTGATTCAAGTCGACCTATTTTCATTAAAACAGTGCTATCCTTAGTTCTATTTTAACAATGAATTGGATAGTGTTAACTTTTATGTTATCTTCGTGTTTAATTGTATCAAGCTACAACATTTTGGCTTTATTTCCACATATGGGTAAAAGTCATTTTGATATTTTTGGAGTGATGTTAAAAAAATTAGCTGAGAGAGGTCACCACCTTACCGTTCTCAGTTACTTTCCTCAGAAAAAAGTAACACAAAATTATGAAGATTTTGTTCTGAATTCGTCCGCAATTTTAATGAATGTCGTAGAAATGGACGAAAATAATATAAACAGATTTACTCAATACAAAAACATTATTAAGTTTGTTTCTCTTGGATTGGAAGATTGCGAATTAGATTTATTTTCAGACACTGCAAAAAAACTTTATAACAGTAATCGCAAATTTGATATCATAATTGCAGAGTTCTTCGCCAATACATGTTTCTTAGGATTCGTACATAGATTTAAAGCACCATTAATCGGAATTTCGAGTACTAGCATACATCCTTGGGATAACGAAATAATTGGAAATCCTACCAATCCTTCTTACATACCCAATTTTAATTTATTGTTCACTAAAACGAATACGTTCTTAGATCGAGTGGAAAACACATTATTGGAAGTTTACCAAAAACTTGTGATTTGTCTTTACAGAGACAGAGAAAACAATAACCTTGCTATTAAAATGTTCGGAAACGATTTACCGAATTTGAAGGAAATTGAATATAACGTAAGCGTTTTTCTTAGCAATTCACATTTTTCGCTGCATGGATCGCGACCATTAGTACCAAGTTTGATTGAAGTAGCTGGAATGCATATCGGAGAAGCCAAACCTCTTCCACAGGTAAATCATAATCATAATTATTAATTCAACATTAATTAATTATTATTAAAACAAAAATTTCAACCTTAATTACAATAATTGTATAATCAATTTAAAGAAATACAATTTTTTATAAAAAATACTGCATTGTACAATAAATGTGTTAATTATTACTAAAAATACACTAAACTTACATTTATTGACTAATGACATAAGTCCGAAGTGCTAACCACTCGGTTACTGGTTTTATATTCAGGGACGAATCCCAGCAAAGCTTTTGGTGGGGAGGATTGGTACTTAATTTTCCAAATGTCAACGTTGTTTTTTGTATACCAAATTCGTAAATTTTTGAATTTTCCACTTCTTTTTTCAAGTACCTAATGCTCTTGATTTCTAACAATATAATTTTGCTAACGTTTCAGTAGATTTTCTAACTGCCGAATGAGAAACTCCTCCTTTTCCCACTGACTATGTTGTTCTGATAAACTTTTATTATTAGTTCTTATTCTATTACAATCACGCAAAGTTTTTTTCCAAAACGCGGTTGGTATCTGCCAGTACCTAGTCGTAAATCTAAAAAGTAAAACTGGCAGTTATTTTGCAATTAATCCCGGCAAAGGTGGCAGTAAAATTCTATTTAGCAGATTAAGATTATCTCAAAAGGAAAAACAAGAAAAAGTTAAATTTAGATAATTATTAATAATTTCATATCCTTAAAAAAAATATAAAATAATTTCCAGCCAAAAATCAATAGTAATATTAATATAATTAGTAAGATATTAGACAAAAATTTCAGTTATAATTTTTTTTTTAATTTGCTTTCTTAAACATTGGTTGCAAAGATATCTGTATATTGCAAATTAATGTATTACCTTTAGCTTTCAGACGTCATGTCTTTCTAAAATAACTACGTAAATACCTTTTTGATTTGCTATGTCTATGTTATTTTCAAATTTAATTTTATTGGTACTTTATCGCCGTTGTTGCATAAATTCGTTTGGGGTTAATCGGTGATGTTCTCTTAACCAATGGCCTAAATCGTTTACTTGCATATCTCAACTTTGATATCTTTTAAGTAAAAGTTAAGAAAAACACAATACGTAGAAAGTAAACTATTCAAGAAATCAAAAAACACATAATTCTCACTTAACAGGTCCGGATATAAAATATTAAAAAAAATATGAACAAATAGTATGCTGCAGAAAATATAATATGAAAAATTAAAAGTTAAAAATTCATAATACGATAAAAGGTTGTTTATGATTGGTGGATACTTGCTATGCGCAGCTGCTTTCTTTCGTCGGAAGACTTTAATGCTTTAATGTTACCTTCCAAAGTTTAGATAAGTGGACTGTAGGTAATTGATTGTAGGAAATTAAATGCGTAATTGTTAATAATGTTTTATTAACTCCCTTTGTACGATAATCGCAATTGAAGGACACAAATTGATCTAGCATAGATCGAACGAAAAGCAATATCTCTAGAAATGATCATAAAGCCAAACAATGTGGTTTACAAACAATGTATTTGTTGTAAAATACTAAAATACTGTAAAATACTTTGAATACAATCTCAATTGAACTCCAAAGGAGCTCGAATTAACACAAAATAATTATTAACAATAAATAAAATTAATAAGAAAACGGTTGCGAAAATTAACAATAAACAAATAAAAAAGAAACGGTTTCGAACAAAGGTCCTTATTTCACGGTTATTTCCGATCATCAGTCGTATATAATGAAAAATTGAAAAAATCTAAGAAATAAAAATAAAATTTTTTTTTTTAGTTATTGTATTATAATTATTATCTTCTATCGTTCAGGGTGAAATTTGCTTTTAATAATAATATTTATAATTTATAAACATTATTCAAGATAAAAACTACCGTAGTAACGTACAAACTGATAAGTTATAGAATTCAATCTTGGGGTTCTTTCTAGGATACCCACTTTATTCTGAAACAACCAATGAAATACACACATATTGTTTTTGGCCATTTTTAACCGAAATTTTGGATTACTCATAACATTTTATATTTATAGTATTTGTAATTAAATAGCTTGTTCTTACGAAGTTATTCTTTCATTTATTATTTAGACGTAAGTTATTAGTAATTTATATCATAAACTACAACAAAACAAACAAAACTTACAAGCGGTAGCAAGAGAAATGGAACGAAACTAACCAAAAATTAAATAAAACAAAAAAGACCATAAAGCCATGGAACTTTCAACCACAAACTAGATCAATGGAGACCACACTGACCAGATTAAGGCTGGGACACACCGCAATTACACACAAATTGGCGAGGGAGCCGCCGCCACAGTACATAAGCCCCGTTTCACAGTCACACGCGCTACGCGGCGCGTAGTTTCACACTAATCAGTATTAAAATGAACGCGTACGAGTATATTTCGAACATTGTTCGATAGTATGTAACTGCATCCTATTACAATCAAAGTGCAAAAAACAAAACAAAACGATTATGGGTTTATCTATTGATTGTGAAAAGATTACTAAAGGCGCCTTTGTAACTTTATATTCAAATTTAAAAGAAAACCCTCAAAAATTTTTTAATAATTTTCGGATATCTATAGCCACTTTTGACAAGCTAAACAGCTATGCACACTTCTTCCCAAGTTTTTTTGGCGGCAATCTCGGTTTATGTACATTTCGTCCAAAGCGTTCCAAAGATTTTTCTTTTCCTGGACAGGATTTATTAGCATATCCGTGTCAATTACGTCCATCTTGCTTGAAATCACACAAACCACACAACAGCAAGAAGTTCTTTAATGAACTGGCAACCTCATATATCTACGCGCGCGTGTCAGGGGCGTTTAGTGTAAAAGGCTCCATAAGATACAATGCCAACACGTCTCGCGTGTAGGCGTAGGCACGCGAGGCGTGCGGGTTGGGCGTTTGCCCTCGGCATAAAACAGCACGCGCGCGTAGCACGTTTTCAACGCGTGTGACTGTGAAAGCAACCATAAGGTACAATGCTTTCCAACACGCGCCGCGTAGCGCGTAGCGCGTGTGACTGTGAAACGGGGCTAAGATGTCAAGTCGGCTTAACGGTGGAACACGTAATAATGGAATGTCCTGAATATGATAAACAAAGAAAAGAAAAGAAAATACATCAAGAACTAGGAGAAGCACTTAATCCTGAAAAAAGCAGTATTACTAACATAAATTTAAAAAGAGGGTGATATGTGAATTAATTATAATGTTGATGATGTAGGTGCTAATAACCTAGGTGTTGATGCACGTTTTTATTGGGAATCAAAAAAAAAACTACAATAATTTCATTAGGAAAATTTTAAAAATCGTGAAACCATTGGGCGTGCTCCTCCCTTGTGCTTTATAAAGCTTGCCATGTGTAGCCGCTTAAGGATAGCGTAACGGTATATAGGAGAATTGCTTTTAGCTTTTTATCTGGTACAACCTTGAGTAACTGTTTATGCGTAATATCTGTTAGGTCTGTTACGTGGCTTGCTAGATAATGCAATTGAAACGCACCACCCCCACCGGGATTGTATTTGTCGCCGACGCAATCCATAACTGCTTGACTGCTACCCTACTACTGTTTCTAGCTAACCATAGCGATTTTTGAAGAGCTTTAGCGTTGCGTTTTTGCGTGGTTGGACCGTTGGACGACCGAATTTTGTACTCTTCCTGTGTGCTCTAATCCAAAGAGTTATCACTTACAAAGCTTTCGAAAAATGTTTTCCTGAGAGGAAGCCCGGAAAAGTCCAAAATTTTCATAATGGATTATCGATTATGAAAAATAATCGACATTTTTCGATTAATCGATTATTGAAGATAATCAATTGTTCATAACCGATTGTGAACCCAAAATCGATTATTGACCCATAATCGATTATTGACCTATAATATGTTACAAGGCATAATCAATTTATGAATCATAATAATATTATATTTCCACGCTTCTCTTTTTCTCTTGAGACTATCAATTTTTAACGATTTTGTGCTTTTCGATTACTGAATCACTATTATACTTTTTTCATTTATATAGTAATTAAATTATAGTGTTGTGGTGATGGCAAACAAAATTTGACAATCAAATATCGTTTGAAAGATACAGGGTTTTTAAGAAAAATAAAGATAATTAAAAACTCGAAATTTTTGTAATTTTTCTTTTAAAATAAAAGCTCAACCATCGCTTTTTACCCAAAATAATCAACAATTTTGATCATAATCAACTAGATTCATAATCGATAATTTCGTAATCAATTATTTTCATAATTATTGATATAATCGATTATATCCGCATCCCTAATACTGAATCTAAGTAAACGGAAGACATATCAATAACATCGGATATGCCGAATCATTGCGGGAAGTTCTGAAGGTTTACAAATACTAATAATCGGAATAAATGACCCCTTTATGTATTCTTGTCTCCGCATAAACATACAAAACTAAAACAAACAACATTTTATACAGCGAAAATTTTTTTCGAGATTAAATTTTATTTTGTAATTCTGAATTGCTTTGTAGATGTAGATAAAGGTTTTAATTATTGGCGTATTTAAATTTTCTTTGTGAATAATTAATTATTATTATATGTATAAATATTGTAAAATTTTGAATTTTTTGGTGAAATTTTTTATTTTTAAGTTTTGCACCAAATGGAGCGATAGTCGTGCATTTCAATTATGTCCGTCTAGGTGTTCGGACGCTTTCGCAGGAATATCACGTAAAAGTATTAATTTTACTTCTCAGAATTGAGATTTTTGACTTGATTTTGTGCAATAAAGTTTGAATTTAAGTGAGTATAATTTTGTTGCTATTTTTTATTTCAAAGTTGTCCGAGGTTTGACAGTGTTTTTGGAGATTTTTTGGAAATTTTTGGAGATTTGGATGGATTTAGAAAGATAATAATAATTAGATCCGTTAATAAATGATAAAAGTAAGGTCGGATAATTAGACAATAAAAAATAATATCATTGATTTTTTAATATAATTTGGTTAAATTGGTAATACTCTTAATGAAATTTTAAGTTCAACTTGGAAGGCATTGTAAAATTTGTGTGCACGTCGAGCACCTGGTCAGATAGCCTTGCAAATTTACAACTATCAAACTTTATTCTCGGAGAAATTTATTTATTAAAAAGTTGGTTTAATAATTTAAAATTTTAAGTTGAATTTAACCGAAAAAACGCGAAAACTTGCAAAAAGAAATTAGAAATATAAGCTAAACATTGCAGACATAGAGACAATAGGGATTGTGTAGCAAAATTTTGATAAATTAGGGGTTCGTTGCTTTGGCCCGCCTCCTCAGTTAATATTTTTAAAGTTTTTTTAAAGTTAGCACCATTATAGTTTTTTCACAAGTCCACATTGAAAGTGGGGGGGAGGGCTAAAGTAACGCTAGCCACCCCCAGTTAATATTTTGGCTTCAAAAGCTAGCTCCGTAATCTATATAGCTAGCACCAGCTAGAACCCAATTATTAAACATATAGTCCATTTTATTTAAGAAAAAAGTGAGAATTTGTACTAAAACGATGACCTCGAAATGTTAACCAATGAAATTGGTTAGAAATTAGGAAGCTTCACACTAGCGAAATTTACGTGTTGGTGACTGATAACATTTAATTTTTTGTATCATATTAAATAGTTCCTATGCAGTATTTCTTTATTTATTTTATCAAAATCGCATTAAAATTGAAATAAATTTGTGAAAATAAGTTTCGTAAAATTATGCCGTAACTTTTAAACATTCTTAGTTAGGCAACACATATAATGCATTTAATTTGAATTTTTAAAATGACTTCCCTGTGTGAATGTGGTTTTGCATTTGACCTGCCACCTACATTTTTAGTATCTGGGATCGACTACAGCACCGTTACAGGTTTTTCACAAATTAGTGTTTGATAAAAATGTCTAAATGTTTCATTCCACTGCGCATGAGCGATAATAGATTCCACATGCCCCGCCCATTCTAAACTTTACTTTTTTTACCAGCTAAGGCTTATTGTTAATCAACATTATGTAATTTATTTAAGAATTCCGATATTGGCTTACATGCTATAGATAAGAAAATAACACCCGACTATTTGATTTGACGAAACATCTTCTTAATTTTTTAAAGAGTCATTATAAATTTCCCATTTACAGTTGTGTAGTCTCCCATATGTCAAAAAGTGTTCCAAATAATTTCAAAGCTTTGTATCCTTACAATAATGTGCGTTATTTACCGGGAGGAGGGGGGACAGAAGCAAATCTTTAGTTTTGATTGTAGTGCCAAGGACCCATAAATTAGTCCACTCCTGGCCCAATTTTTAGAGCTGCCTAGTAAACTTCAATTTAAAAACCTTCTGTTTAAGGTTTAATTAGTTTCACTAAAATATAAATTATGAAATGATAATAATACTGTTTATTAAGTTCATTTTTGATTAGTCAATTTTTATAAATTATAAATTTATTTTGTTAATAGGTAATAATTATATTTATTAACGAGTTTTTACATTTCCTACTGTTTCTCACATCACAAACGTCATTCTTTTTAATTTGTCTAATCGTTCTCACTTAATTATCTCCTGCTCATTGCCTCTTGCACTTCCTAATTCCATTCCCTCACAGGTCCATCCCCTCTATCTTCTCTGTGATGGAATCCACTGCAAAATCTTTAGAGGCCACCTGTGATTTAAATTTTTCTTTATATTTCTTTGCGATTTCTTACGTTTCTGACCGATTAAAATTTGTAAATAATTAAATTTAAAATTAAAAATTATTGAAAAAGTTGATTTTTTCGTTGCTATTGTAAAGACAATTAAATCTTTTTTTTTTTTGATTATTTAGGGCCGAAATATATTTACATATCTTTACAATAGAACATAAAGATATTTATTTATGAACTAAATCACTATATTTATGTAACACCTTGTATATTTATTTTTCACACTACTATTTGTTCATACGGTATTTATCTAAACACTTCCTAATCAGAACTGGAACTGTTCTCACAGTAAATCACAATTGACACATTGACGGATCTTTCTAGAAACTTCTATAGCATCAACTTATAACATACGAGGTGTGGCAATTAAGTTCCGGGAATTTTTCAATAAAACCGATGTAAATTAAGTTATAAGTAAAATTTTCTTAAGGACCTTTACAATAGTCTCCCTCTAAATCTACAAAACGATTCTAACGCTTTTCCCACGATTAGAAATACCCTTGGTAATCCCCTGAAGTTAACTCGTTCAGCACTGCGGTAACAGAATCATTGACCTCCTATACGTCACCATGATGAGTTCCCTTGAGGTGCGACTTCATCTTGGAGAATAAAAAAAAGACGCAGAGGGCGATATTGGGACTATAGGGTGGGTAAGGCAAAGTTGGAATGTCTTTTTTTGCCAACATGGAACTGGCCATTCCCTGTGTGGCCTGCAGGAAGATATTCACGATGAACAATGTCGCGGATATCGAAAAAAACGATCAACATTACCTTCAGTCGCGACTTGGACATTATTGCTTTTGTTGACCGCTCCCAACGCTTTTCCAACTCCTGCTGACTTTGTTTACGGGTGTCAGGGTTATACTTAAATATCCACCTCTCATCTCCAGTGACTATCCGACTCATTCAATCTCTGCAGTCGATCTGAATGTGGGACAACACATCCTTACAAATCGATTTCCACTCATTTTCACGACTTCACTAAAAAAGTTACTTTCGAAAAATACGCATAAGACACAAACCAAACGTGGTATCGACTTCAAACTTCGACTGGAACTAAAAGAAGGTCCCCGCTTTTCAAAAATATCTTTAGAAACGACGCAATGTTTGCCAGTTCCAGAGTTATAACTAAATTCCCGGAACTTAATTGCTACACCTCGTAAGTCATCATGGATGAGTCATCAAATACAATTAACAAATACATCAAATTAATACAATAATTGATTTAAATAGAGAATATAGGTCGTATAATTACAAAGTTTAACGCTCGTATTATACTACCAAAAAGAAGTCAAAACACAAGAACAAGGTGATATTTGAAATATACAGACAATTTTACTACTTTTCCACATAATCGCCAATTTTTTCGAGACATTTGTCATAGCGAAAAATCAAGTTATCAATGCCGAGTCGGTAGTGCGATGCGTCCAATTTCTTGAATAATCGGTTACGGCGCCTTCGATTTCCTCTCTTGAATTGAATTGTTCAAATTGTAAACGACTACATTCCTCTCTACTTGGTAATCGTAAGGTTAATTCGTCGTTTGTGTACCACGAAACTTCAAAAATTAGCTCTTTGACGAGTGAAACATTTTCGTCTGTGCTTGCAAGGTCGCTCTTCATTGTGCAACTAATCTGGACCATTTACGAATTATATCGCGCTACCATTTCAAGGCTCATACACTGTTAACCGTATACACTGCACAGTTCTTGATGAATTTCTTTTTATTTTGACTTTTTCGATGAAAAAAAAACGAACTACATCACGAAGTTCAGATTTGGACGCACATTTCAATGGCAGTTTCATGATAAACGTTATAAAACAGATAAACTTCAATCGATTTGATTTCTACCCAAACGAACATGTTTACAATCGATGAGGGACTAACCTATAAAAATTTCATCGCTCTGCCGTTTCACTGAGCGGAGGCTAGGACCGTTAAACTTTATAATTAAACGACCCTCGTAATATTGAAAAAATCTCCAAATGGAATTTCATTGAGAGGTCTACTCAAGATATTAAACCTGAATTTTTTTGTTTAATATTTGAAACTTCTGTAGAAAAGAGTGAAAGAAACCAAAACATATGCACGAAATTATAAGTTATGGAAAGACCATAGAAAATCAGAAGTGATACATCTAAGAGAAGTGGATTGTACAGAGTAAATTTATTTATTTAAAGCCATGTGACGATTAATTTCTTTTAAACGATCTGAGAATGTCAATAATATATTCTCATGATTCCAAGCAATCAGAGAGAGAGAGAGAGAGTGTTCCACTTGAGCTTTAATTTAGGTCCTTGGCCGAATTAAATTTTCATTGTTTAGAATTTTTTAATTTTGACTTAATTTACTCGAAAATAATGTTTCACTTTGATGTATGCTGAACATAAAGACATTTTTGTAAGAAAATGTAAAAACATTCTTCTAAATTTCGTGAGTGTTCCTGAAACATATTTTTTTATAACTTTTGTAACAGGAACTTGTGCACTGCGGCAGATTCTCTTTATCACAGTTATACGAGTATTGTTTTTAAAATCTTGAATTCTTTCATTAAAATTATTGATAATCAGCATGAAAAATTGTTGCCAATGACAATTGTCGTTATTTTCTGATATTATTATTATTTTAACTTATTAACCTGATAATGCTATAAAGCGAAACCGATTGAAGATACATTAAAAATAAAAAATATAAGCAAATTCTTTTTACTTGTTTAGTTATAAAGCACAATGGTTGCGATAATAAAAGTTTTCAAAAACATTCGCAACTAACAGTGCGGAAAAAGTTTGAGTTATTTGTCTAGTAAGGTTAGCACTACGCTAAAATATGTTTAAATGCTTAAATTGGTACATCGTGATATTAATAGGACAAATTCCTAAATTGATTAAATTTAAAATGTATTGCACTTACATTATTTTATATTTACGAAATCGTACTAAGTACCGCTCTGTTAAAAAATTAAATATGCATGAATAATTTAGAAGAGTTATCAAGTATACTGCATGTATTAACTATTTAATTGAAGCACTTTTTCAATCAGACGAACGAAGAAGTAATCTTTCGATATACATTATTGTGTAAGTGTGTTGAGGATTGAACCTCGCTCGTAAACTTTATTATTACTTATTCTACTTGCAGTGCAGTTTATTTGTGAACTTTTCAACATTTGAGTTTAGTTTTTCGGAGATTTGCAATATAGTGGTCCCTATAAAGCTTCAGTATACATGATTCACGAACGAATTGTAAAAATGTACCTACTGTGTCAACTAAACCCACTTTACTCTTAAATTGTACGGAGTAGTTATTTGTTTGTTTGTAACAATTATCACACTGTTTATATTATAAATATCAGCAGATTATTATAAAAAATTTCAGTTTTAAAACAGTTTACACAAACATGTAATGCTATATCTGAAATATTCTTTAAATAAGCAAGGTTAAGCAAATAAAACTATCAATATAATAGATACTTAATACCTTCGACATAAAATTGTTGTTACATTATTTATCACATACTTACTGTATATCATGGAAAATGCTACTAACAGATGATTTGCATACTTTTAAACCCATTCAGTATTAAAACTTATTTAGTGTCTGGTGTAGTTTGCGGAAAATACAATGAAAGTCGTTTTTCTTGTAACTTTGTTTTGTGCTTTCATCTCCGTTTCATCAAGTTATAACATTTTGGGAATATTTCCTTATAATGGTAAAAGTCATTTTGATATTTTTGAAGTGTTTTTAAAAACATTAGCCGAACGAGGACACAATCTAACTGTTATCAGTCATTTTCCCCAAAAAACTCCAATCCCCAATTATGAAGACATCAATTTAAACATTAATTCGTCAAAACCAATTTTATTAGAGGTTGTTAATATTACGAAAGTTGATATGCAGAGTAGAATTTGGCAATATTCCCAGACTTTTCTTTTTGCTATTAGCGGTGTCCATGAGTGCAACACCAATATATTTTCAGAAAATGTAAATCAACTTCTCAAGGATGACCGAAAGTTTGATCTAATAATAATTGAATTCTTTGACACTACATGTTTTCTGGGATTTGTTCACAAATACCAAGCACCATTTATTGGAATATCGAGTACTGGAATGATTCCGTGGGACCACGACATAATTGCAAATCCTACTAATCCATCGTACATAGAAAATTTATTTTTACCATTTTCACGAAAAAATACTTTCTTCGACAGAGTTGAAAATACATTATTAGGTATTTACCAACAACTTGCTATGATGATATTCCGAAATAAGCAAAATTATGAAATAGCTCGTAAACGATTTGGACAGGACCTACCCGATCTAGTTAATATTGCCCAAAATGCAAGTTTGTTTCTTATTAATGCACATTTTTCTTTAACTCAAACTCAGCCATTAGTGCCACGTGTGATTGAAGTGGGTGGATTGCATATTGGAACAGCTAAACCTCTTCCACAGGTAATTTACCAGCTTTTATGCATGTTTAAAATGTACTTTAAGACCATTTACTAAAAAAGAATTAGAAACATTCCCGGATAATAAAAGCTTGAAAATTATAAAAACTGGCAGCTCAAAATATTGAAATTTAGAAAACTTTTTTGCTAACGGCATATTTTCGCCTAATTGGGTTCTCTTAGAGCAAGCATAATCAATAAATAAACAGGAATCCAAAAAATAATGATTTTTTTTAATACATAAACAGGAAAACTTAAAAAATAATTTCAATTTAATTTTCTATGATGTTCCCGGTTACAGAATTTGTATACGTGTAAGCGTGCAGTTAAAATTAAATTATTTTAAATATCAGTTCAGTCAACTGTTATTTTTAAAAATTTTTCTATACTTCATTGCTTACTTATTATGACTGAAAATAGATTTCAAATAATTATTATCTTCAGATATTGAATGTTTTTATAATTTTATTATTATCAATCACTTCAAGATGTTTGCACAAGTAGTCAATTATTATTATTTAAACTAATGCAATAATTAAAACTAGCGAAACATTATTATCACGTTTGTTACTTTAACGATGCCATTAAATTGTTAACCTTAACATAATGATAGTGTGATAACAAATTTTATTCGCAAAATACACTTACAATAATTATTTTAAATATTAATAAGAACAGAAAAACCTTTAAAACTTACAATAGCAAGCATAAACTTTCTTGAGAAGTAACATGCTTTGATCTTAATATCTTATTGGTAATTTTATCAGGATTGTAGATAGGGAAACTAATAAATAGTTCATTGTTTACTGAGAGAGCAAAGTGGGTCATTTTCTTCCTGAAAGTGGCGTCCTAGGGTAAACTTACAACTTTTATTCTCATGGAGAGCAAAACAGACCCCTTAAAACCGGTTTAAATGTCTCATTTTAGCTTAAAACAGATTTAATTTTATCAATGTCCTGATAATTGACTTTCTTGCCCTTTTGAGATATAATTTTCAATTATATTTTATTTTAAATTCATATGATTAACTCTCTAACTTCGGCTGTTGTCAATAGACGACTCGAGGTATCAGCAGCTAAAGAGTTAAAGAGAATTTTAAAGTAAATGTAAAGAGAGAAGAACCTAATTAAAATGTGTACTTAATCGTAAGTTTATTTGAATATATTTTATAAACTATTTTAATTCCCGTGTGTGTATGATGTATGTATGATATAGTATGTACTAGATACAGTATAATATAATTGGGGCATATAATATTAGCTTTCATACTTTGTCTTTTGCTGTAATTAAACTTTAAGTTATCTGAAATATTAAATAAGCATACTCAATATAGGTAATTTAATTAAATGCCAAGTCAAATATTATTATTTACATTAGTTTGATATATTTAGTTAGTTGCCTTGGAGAAATTCAATTATAAATTTTATAAACTCTACAATATTAAATTTAGATAATATTTCTATATTGCTATTTTCTAATTATAAAAGTTGAATTTGTGCATTTATACTGGTATTCGAATTATTAGATCTCTATTATATTGTAAATTTGAAGGTAAATAATTTGCAAAAAGAGAAAATTTACTAGTTGCATTCTACGAATATATTTGATCAAAGACTATTTAATGAAACTATTGATAATTATTTTTCAATGTAATGTATTGATTTTAATTGAAAAAACACACTTCTATTTAGTTTGCATGTGGTTAAATAAATAATAATTATCCGTATCAAGATTTTAGAATATGCCATAGCATTTGTATGGTTACCTTTTCTGGTTTTGGAATTGGAAGCAAGATGAGCTTGTAAATTATATTATTTCAGAAATCATCCGCATTGTGCAATTTAGCATGAAATTGAAATAACCCTTACTAGCCTAACAATTACCGCAGGTGAGGATGATATAAGGTAGTTCCCCCGAAGTTGTCAATAAGGAATTAAGTAGAAAGAAATTGTCATTGACTAAGTATCAAATAATATTCTGGCAAAATAAGTAAAAGTAAAACTGAAATAAAAATAGCTTTATGTAGATTGAATTTAGCAAGGGTGCTTTTCAGGTACAAATATGCAAATAATTTTTAGAATTATTATTATTATAATTTTTATTATTATAATTAATAATTAATTAACTAATTTAATCCGATTCTAGGACGATTCATCCCGGAGGATTCGTCCCCGGACGAATCCGTACTCAATACTTTGTGTTGCAATGCAATCAAGAAAATCTTAATCTTCAAATGTTGCAAATTTATCTTTTTCTGCTGCTGTTCGAAAAAGTACAACTTTTCGATATTTTCTTGAGTAAGGTAAAATAAGTATTTTCCGCACACTGTTCGGAAATATTACTTTTCCGCACAGTGTGAGTTTTACTTTACAAGACACATGCGCATTTAAACTTAAAATCCAAAAATGATTACAAATAATTTTGGCGGTTACGTGCTACTAGGTTGGAAGGACGGCTACCTACCCTAGTATATTGCAAACAAAAATAATTTGCAAACTAATACTCTGCAATATAGTTTAATTAATTTTTTTTTCTTGTTTAAACAATAGTAAAAAAATATTGTGTAAAGCGCGTATGAAATGCTTATTTTTCCACACCCAGTGTATTTTTTATCTCGGCTAAAGCTTCGATAAAAAATCTAGCGCCTTTTACGTAAAAAAGTTGCTTTTCATCACTTGTTGTATAAACGAATAAATATAAATTGAATAACTTTACAAACATTTAATTTCGGAGATATAATTTCATATTTAGAAGATGCAATCTAAGTTTTAAGTCGTGTGTGATTTTTAGGATCAATTTTTTCAGGTATCACGGATATCTAAATGCAGATTTTATGGTTTTATTTATTATTTGCTCAACTTGGTTTCAGTTTATTCTTTTTGTAAAACTGTAGCAACTCAAAATTAATTATGCAAGAGTCTTCCTTTTCTAATGTATAAAACAATTAGGTATATAAATAGTTCCACATGAAAATTTAATTAATGAAAATGATGGCAACTAACATTAAATATTACTATTTAAATTTAAACCTTTTTTACTATTTGATATCGACACTGATATTAACAAACCGAAAATAAACGTAATTCTCTTGTCCGTTTAATTTTCTCGAAATGTTTAGCTCCATTTTGCACGTTTGAGTTCAATTGTGAAATTTTCACTTGTAATATCACAAGAGAATGAGAATAAATTGAAAATAATTTCACATATTTTCAAAAAGTTGCCAAATGGCGACAACTTTGAGAAAATATGTCAAATTATTATCTAATTTATCGAATTCTCGTTTGATATTCGATTGATTATTTTTTTCGTTGATTTTAATATAAATTTCATGAACTGACGATGTACTAAACCGTTTTTGATGTATTTTATTCATAATTAATTGACAAACGTCAAATCAAATAAATATGTTACTATTAAAACAAACACATACTTCAAATTATTCTCGCGGCAATAATGTAAGTAGATTATTCCCACTAGCCTAATGTTTTGATTGGCAACTTTGATTGAAATTGAAAGTTTCTATTGGTTTTTAGAAACAAAAAAAAATCATTAATATTGAACTTTTATATAAAACAAAAACATCTGATAACCATGAAAATATTGCCGACGTTTACAATACGGCCAATGCTTAAACTATCTCGGTATTTAAATTTTTAACTTAAATTTAAGATTTAATTTTGATGCATTTTTTCTTGATGTGGTTTCTAAAATTAGAATCTATAGTTTTTGTATACATATATATATATACAATAGTATACTTTAATGGATACCTGTCTTTAGTAGTTATTTTAATTGCCTGATTAATTTCTTCTTATATAATATAAGACCAATTTGTCTTTTGTAATATTTACATACTTCCGTAAATTTTGAAAATCAGAAAAAATTTGAAAATTTCCTTTTTTCATATTAATAAAATACAAACTTAATTTGGACATCAGTTTTGACATACTTTTGAAAGAAAACTTCTAGTTTTTTAAAGTAGGTACCTATTATCAGTCATTATTAAGGAACGGATTAATATGTAATTAAAAAAACAAAATATGTACATATATATGTATTTAATTTAGATAAATATTTATTTAAAATTGTAGAATATGAATAATAAAAAAAATCCATTATTTGTTTAATCTTTGAAATTGTTTGCAACAACATGCATTTTTAAATTCTCAAATAAAGAATATTTGGCCTTAAAATCGTATCAGCTGAAAGAACGTTTCACATCGACCGATGTGACTGGAGCATTTTTGAATGCCGTGATTTTTTTTGAGTTTAATTCGATTTCCAAATTTTCGGAAACTTCTTTCCCATTGTGTATGTCTATACACTTATCGAGTCATTAAAAAATTAAAAAACCATTCAAAAGGAATGGTCTCGAAGATGAATGGGAACACAACTTTCCAATAATTGAAAATAATAAATAATAATTTAAAAATAGTAAAAATACACTGAAAAAAATGGCTTATCGTATTGATTAAAAATTCATCATTTTTACACCGATGAACAAAATTCATCATATTGATGAAGAAATTCATAAATACATTGATTTTGTTCATGAAAACTATGAATTTTTCATCAATATGATGAATTTTGTTTTTCGATGTAATCGGTCATCGGTCTTATCATCAATATGATAAACCAATTTTTTCAGTGTACCTTACTATTTTTACGAAATATGTAACAAAATATGTGAAAACATGTAAATATGTAAATATATGTAACTTTACAGAAATATGTAGAAATATGTAAAATGAAGTTGGCTTAAATCAATTCAAAATGTCTCAGAAAGTCTAATACTGCTTATTAAATGGTGTTATCTAGCTTAGGAAAAAATATGTATTTACATATAAATCCGTGTCTTAGTCATTATTAAATCATGAAAACCTACTTAATCGTTTTATCGTTTACTTATTTATTTTCAAATAAACTGATAAATGATTAGTTCAATTTTATCACTTCTAGTGCTTTAACATGAATTTTATAAAAGGCTGTTTAATATTGTGCTTAGTGACATTACATAATACAGACAGTTTAAAAATACTTGGATTGTTTTCTCATCCGGGAAAAACTCATTTTGATGTTTTCAGGCCTCTTTTAATAAAATTGGCAGACACGGGCCACGAGGTTACGGTTGTTGGATATTTTCCATTAGAAAAAAAAGTTCCAAGATATACAGATGTAGCTTTAAGTGCTCCTCCCGATGGCCTCCTGAAAAACGTTTTTAATATTGATATGTTTAATAACCCTAAAATGGTCCAATGGTGGTGTCCCAATCTACTTTATCAATTTGCTGAAATCAGTTGTGAATCGGCTTTATCGTCCAAACAATTTCAAAATCTTTATAATTCAAATCAAAAGTTTGATATTATCATAACGGAATTTTTTAATACGAACTGTTTGTTAGTACCATTCGTACATAAGCTAAAAATTCCATTTATTGGAATTACTTCTCATATTATAATGCCATTCAATAATAAGTGGATTGGAAATATGGACAATCCTGCATATATACCTGTAGCATTTTCAAGTAATTCCGATCAACTTACCTTTTCCGAACGTGTTGAAAATACTCTTCTTTTGCTTTACTCGGAATTCTATTACAAATACTTTATCG
This sequence comes from Cantharis flavilabris, assembly GCA_949152465.1. Taxonomy (NCBI): domain Eukaryota; kingdom Metazoa; phylum Arthropoda; class Insecta; order Coleoptera; family Cantharidae; genus Cantharis; species Cantharis flavilabris. The sequence continues at coordinate 15,523,017 of OX424439.1, read as the reverse complement.
AAAATAATGATCACGAGATGATAAAAAAGTATGTTGGAGGAAATATTCCACATCCACGTGAGATTATGTCAAATACTAGTTTGATTCTATCGAATACGCAGTTTTCTCTTAATAGACCAAGACCTTTAGTTCCCAACGTGATTGAAGTTGGCGGAATTCACATAGAAGAAAAGCCCAAGAGAGTTCCTGCGGTATGTATTAAATTAAATAATACTTTTGTGCAGATTTGTTTATTAAATTTTGGACATTTGAAATTTTTAAAATCGATTTTTGCAAAAATGCTACTTACTCGATAATTTTATGAGTTTAGAGACTATGCAACCGACGATGTATGACATAATTGTTGACATAATTGATATATTCGTGCGGTATTTGATTAATTGCTACGACTGAATTCTTACGGCTGACTTCCAAGTGCCATTATGCGAATTACTAGTATTATTTACTGATAGCAGTAATTATAATATAACCCATGTCTATGTCTATATCTACGATAATCAAATAAATATCAAAAAAAAAATTTATAAATCAAATATTTTATTTAGAGAGTTATCCTACGTTATCTAATCGTAAATACTTACTTTAAGTGATTTTCAATACAGAATAAATTAATCTTCGTTATAAATGAGAGTTAAAATATTTTAGTTAAAAAAAAATTATAGTAAACCTTACACTGATAAATCATAAAATTATTCAAATTTTGATTTTTATTAACTAATTTTAATATTTTGTTATATAACAGGAAATATTTTACACATAGGTAATTCAAAATTTATAATAAAATTTTGAAATGTTCGTTTAGCAATGATTTATGGGCGTAGGTACTTCAGCGTGATTTGAAGCCCCCTCCGGGGAGCATCCATGAATTCGGCGCTAATGTTCATTTAACCGGTTTGTTATTATTATAAAGTTAACAATTTAAATAGAAAAAGATCAGTTTACTTTCAAACGTTGACCTGAGTAACAATCGTGCGTTATTAAGATGACGCATATAAAACTTTTTTTAATATTGTGTTTACTGATGCATACAGAAAGTTTAAAAATCCTCGGGTTGTTTCATCATCCGGGAAAAAGTCGTTTCGATGTTTATAGACCGTTTTTAAAAAAATTGGCAAACACCGGCCATGACGTTACGGTTATTGGACATTATCCTTTAGAAGAAAAGATTCCAAGATATACAGATATAATTTTAAGTGTTACTTCCGATGATCCGTTGCTAAGCGATACTATACATATGGATGAGTTAATTAATCCTAAAATGGTACAATTATTTGGTCTAGTTGAACTTCATCAAGCAGCTGAAATTAGTTGTGCATCAACTTTATCGTCAAAACAATTTAAAAATATTTATAATTCAAATGAGAAGTTTGATATAATTTTAACAGAATTTTTTAATTCCAATTGCTTAACAGTACCGTTTGTCTATAAACTGAAAGTTCCATTTATTGGAATTACTTCTCATGTTTTAATGCCATTCAACAATAAATGGGTTGGCAATATTTATAATCCTGCATATGTACCAGTAGCGTTTTCAAGCAATTCCGATCAACTTACCTTTTTTGAACGTGTTGAAAATACACTTTTTTTGATTTACTTGGAATTATATTATAAATACGTTATGGAAGATAATGAATATGAAATGATAAAAAAATATGTTGGAAAGAATATACCACATCCAAGAGAAGTTATGTCGAATACTAGTTTGATTCTATCCAATTCGCAATTTTCTCTTAATAGACCAAGACCTTTAGTCCCTAACGTAGTTGAAATTGGAGGAGTTCACATAGAAGAACCCAAGAATCTTCCCTTGGTATGTATTACTTTAAAATAATGAGTAATTACCAACTTAACTGTGTGCCCAAATGTCTATTTTGTTATCGATGACAACATATTAATATATTTTAATAATTTACGATATTAATGACCAATCATAATATATCATAATATCTCTTCTAACTTTAAAGCTTTGGTGGTGCGCTATACATACTCGCACAAATAATGCTTTCTTATAAGTAAGAAAATCGTATAGTAAATGGCGATCTCAGCGAAAGTCATCATGGGTTAGACAAGCACGACATTATAGCAACATGAACTGCTATGGATGTAGATCAAATATTTTCGATTTATCATGGCAAGATCAAAGTTTCAAAAGAAACTTGTGTTACAAGAAATGTATGCTCTATTCATTACTTTATTCAAATTATTTTCACTTTTCTTTATTTTTATAAGCTACTTTGTTTGTAATACTTTGTTTTTTACTTTGCCGTTTGTAGCAACTCAAAATTAATTATGTAAAGTCTTCGTTTTCTGCTACGTAAAACAATTATAATCAAATATTCTAGTTTCACATGGAAGTTTAATTAGTGAAAATGATGGCAACTAGTATTAAATACTCTACTATTGAAATTAAAAATTATTGTAATACTATTTGATATTAATACAGCAATATTATTATTATACCAAAAATAAAGAGAATTCCTTAGTTTGCTTAAATTTTCGGAAATTTTTAGCTCCATGTCATGAAAACTTGAGAACTCTTGTTTTCGACATAGTCCTTTCCCGAAATGCCTTAACTAACATTTTTAATATTAAAAATAAAGTCCTTATTTACGAAAACCACATCAGTAATACGAACTTACTGTCGATACTGGTTTGAAATGCTTCTCAAATGAAACTTTTAATTTCATTTAAAGTACCTATTTATCAGTCATTAACAAATCATGAAAATTTATTTAATCGTTTTATCGTTAATTTGTTGTCGAATTAACTAACAACGACCAGTTTAATTTTACTAGTTGAGCTGAATGTTCAAATGTTTTAACATGAATTTTATAAAAAAAATTTTTCTGTAGCAGTGATTATATTATAACTATAGAGTACGGATTTTTAAGCATAAAAAATCGTGAAAATAGCGCTTAAAGTAGCACAAAAAATTGCTATTATATGCATAAAAATATGATTTCGTCTTAAATATAAGCAATAAAAATATTTTTATTTCTAAAATTTTTATTAAACATTAATCGTCAATTGAGGCAATCTTAAATTTCATTAAAACGCTACCTACTTGCTCTAATCTATAATTAAATCCAATATTTTATGCCAGTACTTTCTTTTGCCAAAAAATGGATCTATAGCTTCTGTTAAAGGAAGAACTATTGTTTTCAGCTACTTAATACATAGATGAGCTAATTTAGCTATAATTTGCTTTTATATAAAAGTGAGTTTTAGTTAAAGCTCATTTTATTTAATAATTTAGTTTAGTCGACGAATGCCTACTGTGATTTAAATTTCAAATCTATTTATTGCTCTTATCCTTAGGAGTAAAAGCAGGCAGAAAAAGCGGCTGTCTAGGGGCCCCGTGAAAACAAAAAAAAATTTAGAAAAAGAACTCAAAATAAAAAATTTTAAGTAAATTTGTGGTTTTTAGTATGTATTTATGGTTAAATTCAAAAAATATAAGAATAATACAATACGTAGAAAATCAAAATTCAAAAAATTTAAAAAGGAGACAATTAACACATAACAGGTCTGGATTAAGAAAATTTGAAAAAATGAAAATTTCGTAATACGAAGTACAATATAACGTTATTTCATGGTTATTGCCATTCATCAGTTGTACGCATCGATTACGATTACATTGTAAAATAAGAAGAAAAAATTTTTCAAACTAAACAAAATTATCGACTAAATTGTACAAAATTGACTTACCATAACCTCCAAAGATTATCAAAACTGAACTTGTTACACGAGGTATGAATAATTTAAAAATGATTTGAACTAAGAAATTCGTTTACCTAGCACTGCTAGTTTGAAATCCGAAGGCACTGCCCTCTTAATATGATTTCTAAAAACTTTGAAAAAATTCAAAAATCAAAAATTTACCACGTTTTTTAACCGTGAGGCGTAAAACTAGAAAAAGAACTCAAAATAAAAAATTTTAAGTAAATTTGTGGTTTTTAGTATGTATTTATGGTTAAATTCAAAAAATATAAGAATAATACAATACGTAGAAAATCAAAATTCAAAAAATTTAAAAAGGAGACAATTAACACATAACAGGTCTGGATTAAGAAAATTTGAAAAAATGAAAATTTCTTTTCAAAGTTTTTAGAAATCATATTAAGAGGGCAGTGCCTTCGGATTTCAAACTAGCAGTGCTAGGTAAACGAATTTCTTAGTTCAAATCATTTTTAAATTATTCATACCTCGTGTAACAAGTTCAGTTTTGATAATCTTTGGAGGTTATGGTAAGTCAATTTTGTACAATTTAGTCGATAATTTTGTTTAGTTTGAAAAATTTTTTCTTCTTATTTTACAATGTAATCGTAATCGATGCGTACAACTGATGAATGGCAATAACCATGAAATAACGTTATATTGTACTTCGTATTACGAAATTTTCATTTTTTCAAATTTTCTTAATCCAGACCTGTTATGTGTTAATTGTCTCCTTTTTAAATTTTTTGAATTTTGATTTTCTACGTATTGTATTATTCTTATATTTTTTGAATTTAACCATAAATACATACTAAAAACCACAAATTTACTTAAAATTTTTTATTTTGAGTTCTTTTTCTAGTTTTACGCCTCACGGTTAAAAAACGTGGTAAATTTTTGATTTTTGAATTTTTTCAAAGTTTTTAGAAATCATATTAAGAGGGCAGTGCCTTCGGATTTCAAACTAGCAGTGCTAGGTAAACGAATTTCTTAGTTCAAATCATTTTTAAATTATTCATACCTCGTGTAACAAGTTCAGTTTTGATAATCTTTGGAGGTTATGGTAAGTCAATTTTGTACAATTTAGTCGATAATTTTGTTTAGTTTGAAAAATTTTTTCTTCTTATTTTACAATGTAATCGTAATCGATGCGTACAACTGATGAATGGCAATAACCATGAAATAACGTTATATTGTACTTCGTATTACGAAATTTTCATTTTTTCAAATTTTCTTAATCCAGACCTGTTATGTGTTAATTGTCTCCTTTTTAAATTTTTTGAATTTTGATTTTCTACGTATTGTATTATTCTTATATTTTTTGAATTTAACCATAAATACATACTAAAAACCACAAATTTACTTAAAATTTTTTATTTTGAGTTCTTTTTCTAGTTTTACGCCTCACGGTTAAAAAACGTGGTAAATTTTTGATTTTTGAATTTTTTCAAAGTTTTTAGAAATCATATTAAGAGGGCAGTGCCTTCGGATTTCAAACTAGCAGTGCTAGGTAAACGAATTTCTTAGTTCAAATCATTTTTAAATTATTCATACCTCGTGTAACAAGTTCAGTTTTGATAATCTTTGGAGGTTATGGTAAGTCAATTTTGTACAATTTAGTCGATAATTTTGTTTAGTTTGAAAAATTTTTTCTTCTTATTTTACAATGTAATCGTAATCGATGCGTACAACTGATGAATGGCAATAACCATGAAATAACGTTATATTGTACTTCGTATTACGAAATTTTCATTTTTTCAAATTTTCTTAATCCAGACCTGTTATGTGTTAATTGTCTCCTTTTTAAATTTTTTGAATTTTGATTTTCTACGTATTGTATTATTCTTATATTTTTTGAATTTAACCATAAATACATACTAAAAACCACAAATTTACTTAAAATTTTTTATTTTGAGTTCTTTTTCTAGTTTTACGCCTCACGGTTAAAAAACGTGGTAAATTTTTGATTTTTGAATTTTTTCAAAGTTTTTAGAAATCATATTAAGAGGGCAGTGCCTTCGGATTTCAAACTAGCAGTGCTAGGTAAACGAATTTCTTAGTTCAAATCATTTTTAAATTATTCATACCTCGTGTAACAAGTTCAGTTTTGATAATCTTTGGAGGTTATGGTAAGTCAATTTTGTACAATTTAGTCGATAATTTTGTTTAGTTTGAAAAATTTTTTCTTCTTATTTTACAATGTAATCGTAATCGATGCGTACAACTGATGAATGGCAATAACCATGAAATAACGTTATATTGTACTTCGTATTACGAAATTTTCATTTTTTCAAATTTTCTTAATCCAGACCTGTTATGTGTTAATTGTCTCCTTTTTAAATTTTTTGAATTTTGATTTTCTACGTATTGTATTATTCTTATATTTTTTGAATTTAACCATAAATACATACTAAAAACCACAAATTTACTTAAAATTTTTTATTTTGAGTTCTTTTTCTAGTTTTACGCCTCACGGTTAAAAAACGTGGTAAATTTTTGATTTTTGAATTTTTTCAAAGTTTTTAGAAATCATATTAAGAGGGCAGTGCCTTCGGATTTCAAACTAGCAGTGCTAGGTAAACGAATTTCTTAGTTCAAATCATTTTTAAATTATTCATACCTCGTGTAACAAGTTCAGTTTTGATAATCTTTGGAGGTTATGGTAAGTCAATTTTGTACAATTTAGTCGATAATTTTGTTTAGTTTGAAAAATTTTTTCTTCTTATTTTACAATGTAATCGTAATCGATGCGTACAACTGATGAATGGCAATAACCATGAAATAACGTTATATTGTACTTCGTATTACGAAATTTTCATTTTTTCAAATTTTCTTAATCCAGACCTGTTATGTGTTAATTGTCTCCTTTTTAAATTTTTTGAATTTTGATTTTCTACGTATTGTATTATTCTTATATTTTTTGAATTTAACCATAAATACATACTAAAAACCACAAATTTACTTAAAATTTTTTATTTTGAGTTCTTTTTCTAGTTTTACGCCTCACGGTTAAAAAACGTGGTAAATTTTTGATTTTTGAATTTTTTCAAAGTTTTTAGAAATCATATTAAGAGGGCAGTGCCTTCGGATTTCAAACTAGCAGTGCTAGGTAAACGAATTTCTTAGTTCAAATCATTTTTAAATTATTCATACCTCGTGTAACAAGTTCAGTTTTGATAATCTTTGGAGGTTATGGTAAGTCAATTTTGTACAATTTAGTCGATAATTTTGTTTAGTTTGAAAAATTTTTTCTTCTTATTTTACAATGTAATCGTAATCGATGCGTACAACTGATGAATGGCAATAACCATGAAATAACGTTATATTGTACTTCGTATTACGAAATTTTCATTTTTTCAAATTTTCTTAATCCAGACCTGTTATGTGTTAATTGTCTCCTTTTTAAATTTTTTGAATTTTGATTTTCTACGTATTGTATTATTCTTATATTTTTTGAATTTAACCATAAATACATACTAAAAACCACAAATTTACTTAAAATTTTTTATTTTGAGTTCTTTTTCTAGTTTTACGCCTCACGGTTAAAAAACGTGGTAAATTTTTGATTTTTGAATTTTTTCAAAGTTTTTAGAAATCATATTAAGAGGGCAGTGCCTTCGGATTTCAAACTAGCAGTGCTAGGTAAACGAATTTCTTAGTTCAAATCATTTTTAAATTATTCATACCTCGTGTAACAAGTTCAGTTTTGATAATCTTTGGAGGTTATGGTAAGTCAATTTTGTACAATTTAGTCGATAATTTTGTTTAGTTTGAAAAATTTTTTCTTCTTATTTTACAATGTAATCGTAATCGATGCGTACAACTGATGAATGGCAATAACCATGAAATAACGTTATATTGTACTTCGTATTACGAAATTTTCATTTTTTCAAATTTTCTTAATCCAGACCTGTTATGTGTTAATTGTCTCCTTTTTAAATTTTTTGAATTTTGATTTTCTACGTATTGTATTATTCTTATATTTTTTGAATTTAACCATAAATACATACTAAAAACCACAAATTTACTTAAAATTTTTTATTTTGAGTTCTTTTTCTAGTTTTACGCCTCACGGTTAAAAAACGTGGTAAATTTTTGATTTTTGAATTTTTTCAAAGTTTTTAGAAATCATATTAAGAGGGCAGTGCCTTCGGATTTCAAACTAGCAGTGCTAGGTAAACGAATTTCTTAGTTCAAATCATTTTTAAATTATTCATACCTCGTGTAACAAGTTCAGTTTTGATAATCTTTGGAGGTTATGGTAAGTCAATTTTGTACAATTTAGTCGATAATTTTGTTTAGTTTGAAAAATTTTTTCTTCTTATTTTACAATGTAATCGTAATCGATGCGTACAACTGATGAATGGCAATAACCATGAAATAACGTTATATTGTACTTCGTATTACGAAATTTTCATTTTTTCAAATTTTCTTAATCCAGACCTGTTATGTGTTAATTGTCTCCTTTTTAAATTTTTTGAATTTTGATTTTCTACGTATTGTATTATTCTTATATTTTTTGAATTTAACCATAAATACATACTAAAAACCACAAATTTACTTAAAATTTTTTATTTTGAGTTCTTTTTCTAGTTTTACGCCTCACGGTTAAAAAACGTGGTAAATTTTTGATTTTTGAATTTTTTCAAAGTTTTTAGAAATCATATTAAGAGGGCAGTGCCTTCGGATTTCAAACTAGCAGTGCTAGGTAAACGAATTTCTTAGTTCAAATCATTTTTAAATTATTCATACCTCGTGTAACAAGTTCAGTTTTGATAATCTTTGGAGGTTATGGTAAGTCAATTTTGTACAATTTAGTCGATAATTTTGTTTAGTTTGAAAAATTTTTTCTTCTTATTTTACAATGTAATCGTAATCGATGCGTACAACTGATGAATGGCAATAACCATGAAATAACGTTATATTGTACTTCGTATTACGAAATTTTCATTTTTTCAAATTTTCTTAATCCAGACCTGTTATGTGTTAATTGTCTCCTTTTTAAATTTTTTGAATTTTGATTTTCTACGTATTGTATTATTCTTATATTTTTTGAATTTAAAAAAAAATTTGTTTACTTTTTAATAATTTTTTGTGTAAATGAATAAGTTTTAGTGAATTAATATAATAAACATTGTTTTATTTTTTAAAATTAGTTGAATATTATTGAGACTTTACTTTAATTATTGAGTATTAAAATTAAAGACATATATTATTCAAATAATGAGGGGTAGTGGGCTCCAAAAATTTAACTGCCTATTCAATTCTCTAGTCAAGAAGCACCATATATTTACCTCACAAAATTTTGTGATTTATGATAAAATCGGTTAGGTCAAATCGTCATTAGCTCCCGGTCTATATATGTATCTACTGCAATTTTTTTTAATTTATCGAAAATGTGTTAAAATAAGCACTAAAAATGCTTCAAAATAAATCTAAGCATAAAAGTATCAGAATAAGCATACAAAAATTAGTTGCCTTATTTTTATCAAATTCATAGATATTTAGAACAATTGCACTTCTGCTATAAATATTTATGTATAGCAAATTTGCTAAAAATCCGTACTCGATCAAATTTATTAATATAAAAAAAGAAACTTGCAAATCAACTATTAATTTGGATTTATTATTTAGAGATTTTTTATTTTGCTTACTTAGAGAGTTGCCATTCGTTATCGAATCGTAAACACTATACCTCAAGTTATTTTCAATACAGAATTAATCGTGGTTATAAAAAAGGTTTAAAAGATTTTAATTAAAAAAAGTCAAATATTTAAAAAGATTGTGGCTGACCTTACTGACTATTGCATGCTTATGTACAGAAACATACGTGGACCAATAGAAAAATTTGGATAAACTTTAAGTGTCAAATTTAGAACTAATTTCGTGTCAATAAATGATAAGTTTATCGTTTTGCACTTAACGATTTCGTGTTAAAAAATTAATTTTTGGAATTATTTCATTTACTTTTGCAATAAATTGTTTGATAAAATGCATTAGGTGCATAGCTAGTTTCTACCGATAATACTGGCTGGAATGCCAGTAACTTGTTACTTGGAAAAATTTGTATTCCTGCTTTCTCAGTCATGCAAATTTTCGTCGTAACAAATTGTCATGCATTTTAGCCAATATTATCGGAAAGTCACACATTACCACTGAGAATTCACAAAATAGTTTCAAATTTATTATCAGGAAGTCATTCATTAACAGCCATACATCTTTGAATTTATAAGTAAACTGCGTTGTATTTCAAGTTAAAGAGCATTCGATACCATTATGTTTTAAAACGGTTTTGCTTGACGGCGGTCATCCGTGTGGTTCAATTTTGGGTGTCGGGAGCAACGTTGTTCTCAAGGTTGTCAATTTTTGCTGGCTTATTGGCATACATCAGAGATCTAACATTACCCCAAAGAAAAATGTGTTAAGGCGCCAAATCGCACAATCTTGGCGACCAATAATTGACGACGGCTTTTCGTGAGATTTATTTAATTTTTTTATTTTTTTATGACTCCTCTTTACGTTATTGAATCGGGTAGCGCTTCATGGTACAATGGTGACTATGACAGAACATAATCTATTAAAATTCTTATTTTTTAGTAATAACAAGTAATTCATAATGATTAATAATAATCATAATGATACATAACATCGATACACATAGTACAGCACAATTAGACTAAAAAGCACCCAAACCGGGAAATCCAAAAAATAAAAGGTTTAATCGCCACAAAATTTTTATTACTCGTTCCTCTATAAGTACTAAAAAGTCTCCCGTTCTAGTGCCACGGGCACGTGGGGGGGAAGGAGTCACAACCATACGTTTCCACAGTTTTTGTCAAATATCTCGAAAATGATGGAAGATACAGAAAATACCGTTCTATATAATATTATGTATTATTATGGATATTATGGATTATGGATTATGAGTACTTTCGGTTTTTTGTATCTACCTACATATATATTTGGACAAAACTTCCACTGGATCAATCGTCCGGAATTAATCGTCCGAGGATAAATCGTCCGGGATCAATCCTTCAGATACCCATTACTAAATTAAAATTATTTTCATCTTTTTTTATTTTTATAAGCTAGTTTGTTCGTAAAACTAATTTTTTAGTTTGCTGTTTGTAGCCACTCAAAATTAATATTATGTAAAGTCATCGTTTATGATGGCAACTATTAATAAATACTACTGAAATTAAAAATTTTTGTACTATTTGATATTAAGTACAGTTATGTAAACCAAAAATAATCAGAATTCTTTAGTTAGGTTTAATTTTCGGAAATTTTTCGAAATCCATGACTTGAAAACTTGAAGACTCTTGTTTTCGACATACTCATTAAGCTAACATGCACTTGCGGAATGCGATTTTTGTTTTTCAACAAATAAAATTCAAAATAAAAAATAAATCGCATTTCGGAAAATGCATTTATAAAAACAAGATTTTAATACAAATTCGTTGATTGGTCATTTTCTAAACAATAAACCAATCTAAAAATTGTAAATCATCAAAATGATATCATGAACAATAATCGGTTCAACACAAACTACACATTGAATATTATGTATTAAAATTGTCACATACGTCACTGACAGTTGTACCAATTCGGGAGAGACAGGTGGTAATCAGTCAAAAATAATCTTAATTTTTGAGAATGACTGTAATACGGAATTACTGTGCATTTATTTCAAGTACCTAAGTATTATCAGTCCTTAACAAATCATGCAAACCTTTTTAATCGTTTTATCGTTAATTTGTTGCCTATTTAAGTAACAAGGATCAGTTCAATTTTATTAGTTGTGTTAATTATTCAAGTGATTCAATATGAAGTTTCTAAAAGTTTTTTTTCTGTTGTGCTTATTGACATTACAATATACAGAAAGTTTTAAAGTACTCGGGTTGTTTCCTCATCCGGGAAAAAGTCATTTTGATGTCTTCAGACCTCTTTTACAAAAGTTAGCTGAGACGGGTCATGAGGTTACAGTTCTTGGACATTATCCTTTAGAAAAAAAGGTTCCAAGATATACAGATGTAACTCTAAAAGCTCCTTCCCATGGAGTCAAAGGCGACGTTTTCGATATGAATATGTTTATTGGTCCTAAATCGGTACAATGGTGGGGTCCCAATGGAATTCTTCAAGCGTCTTTAGGTAGTTGTGAATCGGCTCTAACGTCCAAAGCATTTCAAGATATTTACAATTCAAATCAAAAGTTTGATATTATCATATCAGAATTTTTCAATTCAAATTGTTTATTAGTTCCATTCGCACATAAATTTCAGATTCCATTTATTGGAATTACTTCTCATGTTATAATGCCCTTCAATAATAAGTGGGTTGGAAATATAGACAATCCTGCATATATACCCGCAGCATTTTTGGGTCTTTCCGATCAACTTACCTTTTTCGAACGTGTTGAAAATACTCTATTTGTGCTTTTCGCGGAATTTTATTATAATACCTATATTGCAAATAGTGATCACGAGATGATCAAAAAATTTGTTGGAGGAAATATTCCACATCCTAGTGAGATAATGTCAAATACTAGTTTGATTCTAGCCAATTCGCAGTTTTCTCTTACTAGACCAAGACCTTTAGTTCCCAACGTTATTGAAATTGGTGGAATGCACATAAAAGAAAGGCCCATGAAATTTCCTGCGGTATGTATTAATTATAATAATAATATTTTTGAAACTTTTTATCAATATAATTTTTGTTTAATAAGTATTCTAGAATCAATAATATTATGAAGTTTTAGTATAGAATGATTAGAGTTGAAATTGAGCGCTGGATAATCGACATTTTCTGTTTTCTGGTTTTCATTAACTTATTAGCGGATATGTGTCGTTTATGTAAATTTTGATTAAATTGCAAGAAAATAAAAATGTTTATTAACAGCGCTTACGCCAATGTTCTGTTTTTGGCTTTCAATTAAAAGCATTATGTTACCAAGTTTTAAAAACTTTTTAGTGTTCTCATGGTAAATTCAGTAAATTAAATTAGGTTGTCAATCAGCAAGTAGGTATAGATTTTACAAAATTGTCGACCAAATTAAAAATATAAATTCGAGAAACTTGCAAAAGTATCGCTTATGTACAGCTGTAATTTGTAATCTAAAATTGTAACAATATTGCTGAATGCTGTATCACCACCGCACTTTCAAGCATATTTTCATAGCACATAGAAATTAATGGTAATATTATGCAACAAATTTAATATAGGTAATTAAAGATTATGAAAAATTAACATTTCTGCAGAAAGTTATAAATCATTCTTGAAGTTGGATTCTTCTGCAGACCGTGCAACCACATCAGCGGCCTACTTGCTAGTGAATTTAACATCACTAAAATAGACCATTTCTGAAGATCTGGTTTTTAATTTTTTGTAATTAAATGCTTCTTTCAAGTGCTTGTTCGCAATTATCATAATAAACTTTGCATAAACCATTTTGCAAACAACGAAATTTACGAGTAGCTGATTTGTTCCTATTAAAATTTTTTTACTACTGACAAATTTAAAATCAACAATATTTTTTATTTTATTTATATTAAAATACTAGTACTAGAATTATATCATTATTTACTGATGATATAACAGTGATTATATAACCATCTATATATCCTTACATATTTTCTATACTAATCGAACAATTATCAAAAAAAAAACTTGTAAATCAGATATTCATTTTAATTTAGTGTGTTATCAGTCGTTATCAAATCGTAAACAGTATAGGACAAATTATTTTTAACAATTTAATTTAAAAAAATCAAACATTTTTAAACGATTTTAGTTAACTTTTAATATAATTTTAATTAAAAGGATTTTAATTTATGGTAAAGAAATTAGTTTTTCATATCAAGTTTTGAATTTCTAACTAACGTCTCGACAATCAAGTTTTCAATATTGTTCTGTTGTATAGAAATAATTCAAATTATATAAATTACTTATAATTTATAGAAGTAATTACTAATAAATATGATACAAGTATAATAATTTTTGTTATACCTTATGCTCTTCTACAAAGTTGTTTATTGTACAAAGTCCTGCATTTAGCAACAACTGAAAATAAATTTTTTTTATAATTTTTGTTATATTCAAACTGATTTTTTATCGATAAAATAACCTCTTCTACTTATAACTTTTTTCGATAAACGGCGTATCCTGTTTAAAATTTTTTTATAGTAGTTGCAGATATGTTTTGTCATTCTTCTCGCAAAATAGTCCACAAGCGTTGCTTGGAAGTTGAACTTTGTTGTCGAACTTTCCTGACGAGTTCATCCCAAAGTAGCTCTATCGGGTTTAAATAGAGCGATTGGGATAACCAAACCATATTATTTAATAAGCCCCGATTTTCCTTTTTCTATGATAACTCCTTACACAGCTTAGAGCTATGTTTTGGATCGTTATCCTGTTGTAGATAAAATCCACGGCCGCATCATATGTAATTATATGATAATCATAATATCATAATCATATTATGTTCTTTTAAAATGGCTGTGTAGCTTTCTTTATTTGATATTATGATCTATCATATTAGTGCTAGTACTAGAAGTTGATGATATAGGCAAGTTTTATATTCATTTTGAGGGTGGGTCCATCGCAATTTTTAATTCACACTGTGCACCAAATACTGCAAAATTAGTAATCTAGTTTTTTACCGAGATGAAATCTTTTATTTTATCTATTAAGTGTATATAAAGCTTAAAAGTAAAAAAATACCTACTTATTTTGGGTACAAAAATTATTGAATTTTAATACTTATTGCAATTATCTAATTGTTGATTTTTACATACTTTATTTTTTGAATATTACTCACCGCATAACTTCATTACCTACAATTACAAAAATACCTGCATTGAGAAACAAAAATTATTTATTTCTAAAAACAATTCAGTATTTCTTTTAGCTCCTTAATACTATTTCTATGATCTACAAACGTCATTAAACTGAAAAAGTTACTCCCAGATGACTGGCACTTTAAACAAAAAGGAAAAACAAAACAAGCACAAAATAATTATGGTTTAATAATTGCAATTACTTTAGGATTTACTGCCAGGGGCGGATCCAGAATTTTTTTCTGGGGGGGGGGCACAAAGGGTCGAGACGGGCAAAAAGTGTTCTCAGATTTGGGTTTGTCTCCATGTTTCCTTGTTAATTTTAAGCGTCTGGGGGGGGGGAATGAATTTTTGCTTTTAGCTAGGTACTGTTTCATTATTAAAGTGTAATTTAATTACAGGAATGCAATTATTAAAAATTACTTTTGATAGTCCAACTTATATAATAGTAATTACATACTGGGGTCACTGCACATATTTATATTATTAGTATGACTGTAACAAGCATGTATTTCTCAAATAACATAAATTTATACCTTCTTATTTTAATCTAATAAATTTTTTTTCATTTTTAGTGCCAATAATAGATTAGGAAGTCAAGAATAAATTACTGTAGTGCAAATTGAAGTATCAAATTTCTCACTTTCTAGATTATTAAATCTATTTTTCATAAAACAATAATTGCATAACAGCCATAATTGACCTTGCCACTTAATAGCGTCGTTTCTGATAGTTTCAATTACTTTACTATAGATTCGCTAATTAATTTTTATCGTTGTGTAATTTAATAACAATTTCGATAAAATTTTACCTACTTCATAACTTTAAAATTTTTAAGATTAGATTATAAATAAAAATTGATTGTATAGTTAATCAGATTATCGGAGGAGAACAAAAGATTTTAATCAGGAGTCTTTGCAATTACAATAATTTTAACTTACCTACTTAAACTATCATAAAACGAGCTATCAATAAGATAACTGTCTGGAATAATAATAATTATTATATATTACATCATTGTAAATTGCGACTTTTGATTGTAAGTGGATTCAATAAAATTTTTTTTTAATAAGCACAAAATTTGATCTTCATTAATATTATTTATAAAGATGTCTTATGCTAATTTATCAACCGGCTGAGCTAAGCAAAAGATATACATAATTAAAAACTATTTTTTTATAAATCTGTTAGAACAGAAAAAATACAATTCAATTAGTCTTTGAATATTAACAGCTTACTGCTTTTGTGGAAAAATTTAAATAATCATTTTGTAATTATTTCATCGAGGGCATTGTACTCTCACATTGATGAATTTATCCGTATTTTATTAATATATAAGTTCTTCCAATTAATAATTAATTCATAGAGATATTAAATCTTATTTATTTATGAAATTATTTAAAACTACGATAAATTCGAATGAAATAACACTGAAGCTTTCATATTATTATTTTAAACTTTTTTTGTTGCAAAAAAAACTATTTATCTTTGACAGAAGTTGCTATACTAGCGAGTTTAGACTTAAAACCTTTTCGTAATCATTCTGATTTGATTTTTGCAAAAAAGTTAACAGTTTTAACTTCCTCGTGTATTATTTTGGGAAGACGTGGTATTTTTGTTTCGTATTGTTTGTTAAAATTTAGTTTTAAAATTACCGTTTTTACTGATTTAATTAAATTATATTACTTTAGATGTATTGTACATAGTACGGTAATTTAAATTATTTTAAATAGCTGATAATGATTAGCATTATTATTAATAAATTACGATTACCGAACAATTGCGAAGCACGAAAATTGTTTAGTGGAAGAGCAGTGATTATGTGATCGTCTAACCATAGATACCTATTTTTATCTTTTCAATGGATTATTTTAGTGCCTACTACGCTAAATTTACGTGCGTGTAACTTGAGCTAAAATGTCAAATTGCAATGTACAACATGTAATATCAGATTTCCATCTTTCTTTAGTGTATTAACCAATAATACTACTGCTCACTCGTTATCAAATCGGAGAAACTAATTCGTTTTACCTTCGCGGTTAATAATAACCGTCCATATACATTTACTCATTGTAGAGTTGCCAAATGAATTGATAACGGTCAGTTTAAATTTACTAGTTGAACTAAATATTTACGGGTTCTTAACATGACGTTTATAAAAGTTTTTTTGTTAATGTGTTTATTGATGCTTCATAATACAGAAAGTTTAAAAATACTCGGGCTATTTCCTCATCCAGGAAAAAGTCATTTTGATGTGTTCAAACCGCTTATGATAAAACTTGCGGAAAGGGGTCACGAGGTTACAATTATGGGACATTACCCTTTGGAAAAAAAAGTGCCGGGATATACGGATATAATTTTAAGTGTTCCTCCCGAAGGTCTTTTAATCAACGTTCTCGATATGAAATTGTTTACTAGTCCTAAAACAGTGCAACACATAGGTATAAATTTAATTCACGGGATGGGAAAAATTTCTTGTGAATCGGTTTTATCTTCAAAACAATTTAAAACTGTTTACAACTCCAACCAAAAGTTTGACATAATCTTAACAGAATTCTTTAATTCAAATTGCTTGTTGGTACCATTTGTACATAAATTAAAAATTCCATTTATTGGAATTACATCTCATATCATAATGCCATTTAATAATATGTGGGTTGGAAATATGAACAATCCTTCATATATACCAGTATTATTTTTGAACAATTCAGATAAACTTACCTTTTTCGAACGAGTTGAAAATACCCTTGGTTTACTTTACTCTGAATTGTATTACAAATATGTAATAGAAAATACTGATCACGAGATGATCAAAAAATATGTTGGTAAAGATTTACCACATCCAAGTGATGTAATGTTAAACACTAGTTTGATCCTGTCCAATTCGCAATTTTCTCTAAATCGACCAAGACCTTTAGTCCCTAACGTGATTGAAATTGGAGGAGTTCACATAGAAGAACCCAAGAAACTTCCCTTGGTATGTATTACTTTAACATGTTAGACAAAAATAATTTGTATCAGCTTAACTGTTTGCCCAAATGTCTATTTTGTTATCAATCAGAATAGGTATATTAATATATTTCAATAGTTTACGATCGCAATATTGGTAGCACTAACCACATTTAGGTAATTTTGATATTCATTTTGAATGGTATTATATTCTTTAGTTTATTACAACATCGTGAGATCGTTGACGTAAAATCCTAGAATCTTAAAATCCACAAATTAAAAATCAAAGTAAACACCAAGTTCTATAAAAAAGAAGTTTAAGAAAAGTGAAGATAATATGTGTGCTCTGGATTGGAAATGGATCGAGTATCAATTTTTTGTAAAAAATATGTTTTCTTTAAACTTCAGATTCTCGTACAAATGCTTTCTTATAAGTAAGAAAATCGTATAGTAGATGGCGATTTCAGCGAAAGTCATCATGGGTTAGACAAACACAACTTTATAGCAGCATAACCTGCTATGGATGTTTGTAAATCAAATATTTTCGATGTATCACAAACAATATAATAAATATGTAAGGCATCATTAAAGCTTTAAAGTTTGAAAAGAAAATTGTGGTACAAGAAATATATGCTCCATTCATTACTTTATTCAAATTATTTTAATTTTTTTTAATTTTATAAACTACTTTATTTGTTAAACTTTGTTTTTTACTTTGTTGTTTGTAGCAAGTCAAAATTAATTATGTAAAGTCTTCGTTTTCTGCAACGTAAAACAATTATAATCAATTATTCTAGTATCACAAGGACGTTTAATTAGTGAAAATGATGGCAACTAGAGTTCGTGCCAAGTAAAAATAGAACCGACAATCATGGTTTTTTAGCAATAACTTTCTTGATTTTTGAGATACAGTAAAACTTGTTCATTAGTTCTTTAAAGTTGTATATTACAATTCTTTTCCTTTCAACTTCTTTTACCATAGAAAATGGTGTTTAGATGTTTTTAGACCGCTTTGAAAAAAATTAGCAAATACCGGAAATGACGTTACAGTTATTGGACTTGATCCTTTAGAATAAACGATTTCAAGATATGCAAAAGTGCGTCTATATTGTTATCGATGAGAAACCGTCAGATTATCAAGTTTTTTCGACAATTTTCAAAAAAAATTGCATATCAGGGCATGAAACGATCAAACTGATTTTTCATCGAAACAACAACCTCTTCCACTTATAACTTTTTTTACTAAACGGGATAATTTTTTATAGTAGTTGCAGATATGTTTTGCTACTATTCTTGCAAAATAGTCAACAAGCGCTGCTTGAAAGTTGAACTTTGTTATCGAACTTTCCTGACTAGTTCATCCCAAAGTAGCTCAATCGGGTTTAAATCGGGCGATTGGGATGGCCAAACCATATTTTTAATAAACTCCAATTTTCTTTTTCTTTGATGAACTCCTTACACAGTTTAGAGCTATGTTTTGTATCGTTATCCTGTTGTAGAGTGATTCCTTTATTTAATATTCCATCTATTTTAATTCAATCTCCAACCCTGGCGGCCGAGAAGCATCCCCACACCATAACAGAATAGTCTTCATGCTTAACTGTAGGAACAAAACAATCTGGCAACATTTGTTCTGATGCAGAGGGACGAACATAAATTCTTCATTTTTGACTAAAGATTTCTAACTCGAATTCGTCATTCCACAACACAGAATTTCATTGTTCCGCTGTCCAATTTTGATGAAGTCGAATCTTCTTGTTTTTTTTGCTTTAGTAATAGCTTTTTTAGCAACACAGCCATGTAAATTTTTGTTAATTAAGCGATTTTTACTATAGTTGCAGAAGCGACCCTGCTTTAATTCTGAACACAATTCAGATACCGTCAACCTTCTATTACGTTTATACAATAGTACTACAGTCCCATGCAACCGAATTAGGACCACGTGTAAAAATATTTTATTTTTCTAAGTTTTAAGTTACAAATTTTATCTGACTATCTAAATTTTTACTATATAGTAAGTCAGGAATGCATAGTAAAGTACCTCCAGACTTGAACGCCACGGTATTGTACCCTACTACCCTACCATCAACCCTTAAAGACAAATACAAAAATAATGCTTAATCGAACAAATTATTTACTTGTGTTGGAATTAGTCTTGCTATAATTTTTTTAAAGTAAACCAAAGCGAAATTAGATTCGATGTGAAGAATAAAATTCAAGATACTATTTGGGAAAATAAAGATGAGATAAACCTAATGCCAAAAAAGGTACCTCCTGTGATTAAAGCAAAGGGTGGAAACACAAAATATGAATGACAATGTGTAAAAGTAATAAAAGTTGAAGTTCGAGTTTGTGTGTGTCTTTTAATTTTACCTAAAAATCGAAATAACATATATTTTCAGTGGTCCTAATTCAGTTGCATGCGGCTGTAAATCCTCAGATTGAGTCGTAGTTCCTGGCATTAAATCGGTCTTTAAATCTAATTATAGTACTATGTACCACAGTCTTCAAAATGTTAAAAAAATTTACAATTTCTCTCTCCGTTTTTCTCTGAATATGTAAAAGAAGCACTTTTGCACGTATTTCAGTCGTTAAACCTTCATTTCTTCCCATAATTTTTACGAAATACACAAATACTTCTCTTTTGATACTACTTCGGCAAATTCACAAATAATACTAAAATTCAGAACTAAAAAAGAGCATAAAAGGACAGGAAATAATTATAGAAATTTTAATATAGCAATACTTTTAAGAAGTCATATAACAGTCTTATAAAATTAAAATTAATAATTTTGAGAATTTCTTTTACACTTAATATCTGATTTTTTCGTTTAAAATATAATACGTAGGACAAGGGTGTACAAAATGACATACGGTTTTTTATAAGTGTAACAACTTCTTTAAAATAATATTTTATTCGTATGACACAACTTAAAAGATGAAGTAACTTCTATAATATACATCGTATATACACAATATACATTGTATATACATATACAAAGAGATTTCTTATAAAAAAATATAAATTACATTTTTACAAAATGACAAGAAAAATATCCAAAAAAAACATAAGTGGATACCATGACTTATCACACTACTACCACAACTAATTCTAAAATTACTAAGCAGATCATTGTATCTATCGTTTAAATCTTCTATCTAATAACTTCACTATTAAACTATTAAAACTTTTAAAATTTTTAATTTATTTTTGGAGATTGAATATTATTTTGGGATTTTGAAGTTATTGTGTAAATCATAATTTTAATTTATTTGTGTATTTAGACCTGATTTTTAAAATTTTTTTATAATTTCAAAGAATCTTCAAAAATGTTTAATGTACAAAATTAAATTCCAAGGACATAAATTGTCGTATAGCGATGCGCTTTTCCCATGCCGAATAATTTGCCGCAAGACCCGCGATAACACTTTAATATAGCAGTTATGCAAACCCGACGGTCCACTGTAAACTGGTTGTGATTCCTCGTCTTCTCGATCACTTGAAATTGAACTGCGTCCAGTCGGTTCCAAAATAATTTCTCTGCCACGTGTCCAAGATACTCTTCTAAAATTTCAATCTCCAAATTATTTTGTCAAAATTGACATTGTTCAAGCTTAAACTTCTTCTCACCCCAACAATAACAATAGAAAAAGCTTCTCGGGTAATGGGGAGGACTAAATAAAACACAATTGCTTCGAATCGACTAGTTTCAGTCAAAACTTGACCATCTTCAGGCTATAATAGGTAAAATATACGATTAGTTACAAATTCGAAAGGGTAAAAGAGTTTACTGCGTCACCTCTCGATGCAGATGTAATTAGTGAAATGATGTCGTAAACTGATCCAACAATAGGGTAAAAAACGGACATTATGCGGCGTCCAATGTGCAGGTAGTAGTCTTGAGTTAACGCGATTAAACAATCAATTATAAAAGCGGGTAAAAACGCTGAAAATTATATAAACACGTACAAAAATACATGTTTTTAAATTAAAAAAAAAAAATACATTTTACATGTTTTTATCTATTGTATTTTTACACGTGTTTATATAGTTTTCAGCGTTTTTACCCGCTTAAACCATATAGATACCCATTTTTATCATTTCAATGGATTTTTGTAGTACTATGATAAAATTTTTGGTACGTGTAACTTCAGCTCAAAGGTCAAATTGCAATGTACATGTAATATCAGATTTCCATCTATCTTGAGTCTATTAACCAATAATACTATACTGCTCACTCGTTATCAAATCGGAGAAACTAATTCGTTTTACCTTTGCAGTTAATAATAATCGTCTATATACATTTACTCATTGTAGTTGCCAAATGAATTGATAGCGGACAGTTTAAATTTACTATTTACGGGTTCTTAACATGACGTTTATAAAAGTTATTTTAATAATGTGTTTATTGATGCTTCATAATACAGAAAGTTTAAAAATACTCGGGCTATTTCCTTATCCAGGAAAAAGTCATTTTGATGTGTTCAAACCGCTTATGATAAAACTTGCGGAAAGAGGTCACGAGGTTACAATTATGGGACATTACCCTTTGGAAAAAAAAGTGCCGGGATATACAGATATAATTTTAGATGTTCCTACCGAAGGTCTTGCAATCAACGTTATCGATATGAAATTGTTTACTAGTCCTAAAACAGTGCAACATATAGGTATAAATATTCTTCACGGAGTGGGAAAAATTACTTGTGAATCGGTTTTATCGTCAAAACAATTCAAAACTGTTTACAACTCCAACCAAAAGTTTGACATAATCTTATCAGAATTCTTTATTACAAATTGCTTATTGGTACCATTTGTACATAAATTAAAAATTCCATTTATTGGAATTACATCTCATATCATGATGCCATTTAATAATATGTGGGTTGGAAATATGAACAATCCTGCGTATATACCAGTATTATTTTTGAGCACTTCGGATCAACTAACCTTTTTCGAACGAGTTGAAAATACCCTAGGTTTACTTTACTCTGAATTGTATTACAAATATGGAATAGAAAATACTGATCACGAGATGATCCAAAAATATGTTGGTAAAGATTTACCGCATCCAAGTGATGTAATGTTAAACACTAGTTTGATTCTGTCCAATTCGCAATTTTCTCTTAATCGACCAAGACCTTTAGTTCCCAACGTGATTGAAGTTGGTGGAATTCATATAACAGAAGCGCCCCAGAAACTTCCTACGGTACGTACTTATCTATTAATTAAAAAATCATAAGCTTGATTTTTAATTAACGCCAACAACTAGATTTAATTTACTGCGACCCACATGTTATTGATTATCAATGAAATTATATTGCTATTATGTTTGATATTCGTGATATAAAGCACTTATGAAAGAAATTGGAGTCACCAAACCTTTTATAACATAAAACTAGAACATAATGGCTGTGTGAATTATGTATTTGCTTTTAGTAAAATTTGTCTTGAAATTTATTAGTTTGCTTCCAATTATAAACATATAAATTCAGATAGATTTAATTCTTTACGTAAAGTTTTTAAAAACAGTGTATCCGGGATATATTTAATATACTGCAGAAAACTTTTGTTAAGTGCGAAGAATTTTAATCATTTAATTATTTCAAAGTTTCCATCTTCGAAAATTCTGAAATAGTTCGTAGGTTTCGATACAGACGGGCTAAACAAACTTGCAGTAGATGTTAAGTTCTAAATTTTTTATTTTATCTCTTAAAAGCAATGTCCAGTGATAATTAAATAATTTTTATTTTATGCTACAAAAATTTAAATCTCGAAATCTCATAATATTCCTTGATCTCATAATATGTTGAGATGTTAAGAATATAATATTACGTAGGCATCGGAACTGCATATTTGGCGGTTTATTGTCTATAAATGCTTATTTGCTTATGTTGGCATCTATTTTGCATATTTTGCAAATGAAATAATAAAAATTTAAAATTTAAAAAATCCCCGACACAAAAAAAGCTCTAAAAAGTTAAAAAATAATAAAAAACCTTAGACTTATAAAACAGACCTAATAAAAAGGCCCTTTAAAAAGAAAATAATAATTCCACTAATTAATGTTTTACATTCTAAATATCAATTCCGGTTTTACTTTATACAATACAAATACTACTAGTCGGGGAGCTGCAACTTTATTATGTAGTATATACGAATTTGTAGAATGCCATCATACACTTATGGTAGGTTTAATAGAAGTATTTACCCTACATTAATCCAAAGATTGTATTTTAAATATGTAAAATTTATCAAATTTATACCAATTGTAAAAGTATTGATCTTTCTCTATATGAAGTGTGGAAAAATTTATACCTTTGGTCATTACGACATTTTTGTTATTATTCTGCTAATATTTTCATAATAGTACCTGTAATTTAATTAATTGGTTTTATGTCAATATGATATTTTTAAAAGGTAATATTGGTAAATAATATTTATGTACGTGCTTTATTACTTTACATTACCTGAATATAGCACAATCTAGTTTTATATCAGTTTTGTGACAATTTTAACTGTATTATATTTTATGCATGGTAATAGACCCAAATGATCATAGTGGACAAGAATAATGGACTATTACAATTTATTATTATCCCCTCCAATAGATTATTTTTGGTTGAATTGAGACGATTGAAATAAATTGTTTATTATTTATTTAAAAGTCTTAAACTGATTTAATTTACTTACCTTATTTTATATATTATTCTTCGACGCGTGTTTCTATTGTGGTATAAAATTCAAGCTTTTCGTTAAAATCAAACAAGAAATTTTCGATATAACATTATATCAAATTATTTGGTGCTTAAATAATATTTGCCACTTCAAAAGAAATTCGGGAAGAAATGCATAGGTACTGTTAAAATTAAATCATGCGGGCGAAATACGATAGGGTGTCACCCTTTTTAACAAGATTATATGTGAGGGCTTTTAGTCAGCTTATAAATTGCATTATTTATGACTTATAAAGCTTAATGGTGGTATAATCTTGATTTCACAAAATAATGAAGAAGGCTCGAATAAAGACAAATATAGTGACACGCATTCTTCTTCGCAGAAAACTATGTATATCTTCCTTATTTTCTTGCTATATTTTTAAAGGATATTTAGGATTAATAAATTTAAAAAATTATTAATTTAACAATTTTTACCTGTATTTATTTTTATTGTTGCGGTTTAAATACGACTTAATTAAAATGAGTTATGACGACGAGCTTAATCGTGTTATCTACATTTTGTACGTTACTGTATTAATTAATCATCAGTTTTAATAATTTATTGAGCTCATGATAATATTATTATTGATAATTGTGTTGATTATTGAAAATCATCGTTAAAGAATTTTAATTTTATGTGTCATATAACTTAATACTAAAAAGATAAAATTTTAATGCCATTCACGCTGACGCAAATGAAAATTTATTTAGCTAATAATCTATTTTGATTACATTTTTATTGCAGGACATAGAAAAATGGATTACGGACTCTCCTCAGGGTGTAATCTACTTCAGCTTAGGATCCATGATCAAAGGACACACTTTCCCCGAAGAAAAACGACAGATGTTTTTGAATGCATTTGCCCGTTTACCACAACGTGTCTTATGGAAATGGGAAACTGAAATGCCTGGACAACCGAAAAACGTAATGATTAAAAAATGGATGCCACAATTTGATATTTTGAGTAAGTATTAATATTATTTAAGACAATTAAAATTTTTTCGTGCTGTAGCATAGACTAACTAATTTTATAGACCCTTAAGGCGTAATAAACCTTAATAGCTTTGCAATGGTTAATACGTGCTGCCATCTGTTCTTCACTGTTGGCAAAACCGTTTTCATTTTCAGTACTTACGTCTTTTGTGGCCTATAAGATATTTGGTTTATGTTAGTAATCACGACAAATTTCCCTGGTGCATTCAATATGTTTGTATACTAATTTATCAAAATTTTCCGGAATATTAAATTAAACCAAGTTAACATTATTTTCAAAAGTATTAGTTGTTTTATTTATAATTTTGCTAATAGTTTTGCGAGATAAAGGAAGGTTTGAAACTTTTATAATTAACTAGAAACTTATTGGTATCATAAAGGAAAATCAATTTTATAGGTTACCAATTAACCAAGTTATAGTTTTACTCTTGTATTATGGTTACTTTAGCTTTAATAATAGCTTATAGTTGTGCTCTTGTTATTTTAATCGTCTGAAAGTAAACATTCAAATTTCTTATTAAGATTCCGGTTAACCCATTGCATATTCAGAACAAAGTTTAAGCGTTCATTCTTACAATGAAAATATAAACTATTTTGATTTAATTTTTTTTTATGAATAACCAGGGTCGAAAGTAAACAGTACCGTAATTTAATTTCTAGCCAGCTGTAGTAACAGCTCAATAGAATATTTCCAACGTTAAATCGATAATCGGCAATCGGTCGTTAAGTTTAACCTTTATTTTGGGCAGAAATGTATTAATTTTGTAATTGATAACATCCCCACCTCACACCTAAATTAATATTTATTATTTGAATTATTTGCAATGAAGTTTTATTCAAATACATGTGGGCTATTCCAGCTCGCTTTTATATGAAAATAGTTACATAAATATTGTTATTAATTCGACAAAACAGCTATTTATTACATTTAACTAATTAATATTTACAAAAAATGCTTTTGTGTTTTTTTTGACTACATAGTTTGTATGTACTTATTGAACATTCGTAATAATCATTCAGAAGAACATAATTGCATTTTGGAGCCTTTTTTAGTTCAATTTCCTAAATTTACAAAATAAATAATAATAAAATAATGGTTAGTTGTGATAACAAATTATTTTAGACCATCTCACACTAAATGAAAAAAGAACTACATAATATCATCTGCATAATATATGATTTTATAACCTTCTAAAACTACCGACGTAATTGCTAATTAGAGCGAAATTGTAACATTAGCACCAAATAATGACATTAATTTTAAATTTGCTTATGGCACGCTCTCTATAAATTGCTCTAAACGTTTATCATTAACAGATCCTAGGATAGTATCTGTATAATCAGCTGTAATCTAAAGATTTTAATAATAAACATACTCTTTATCGACGCATGAAATTATATAGGACACGCAATGTTGACTCCTCAAATTTTACATTTTCCTATACTTATAACATTGCAAAAAGGACAACTTTTTAAGTATATGTATCAAAACGTTTTTCTGTGGGATTATTCATCAGTTTTCGAAAAAACAGCATTTAAAATTCGAAAATGTTACATATAAAATCGCACGCTTAAAATAGTGGGAGGAGCTTAACTGATAATAGTTATTTCAAATTAATTTAGAGTGCATCCGTGATTTATCGTGGTCGCGCCAGCCAAAATGGCCCGGAGAGCCCGTAGCGCAGCGAAGGGACCGTAAAATCAATCTACCTCGACTGGGAGGCGCGACCTCTCCCAGGGAAGCCGAAACTCGGCAAACTACGAAACGCGTGTGACGGCACGTGACGGTGAAACTCGTGACTTGCAATTTATACAAGGAGTAAATAGCGCAAAATAATTTTGTGCACAGGACACACAGGATTCCAACTATTTCAATGTAATTGCAAAGATTCATAAAAAATTCCAATGATTTTCAACTGCTCTCCCAAGACCCAACAAATTCTGCTAAATTTTGTAAAAATTTGTAAAATATACCTAAATTCTTATCGAAAAATATGTATTAATCCTCCAGCCTCGTTTATCTCCTCCATGAAGTTTTCCTGAATCTGCTCTTGTGCACAAATGAATAAAAATTTAAGGAAATCCCAAAAAATCTTAAGAAACAGGAAATGCAAGGAAATTAGAAAATCTTAAGAATACTATAGACGAGTTTGTTTTGTTTTTAATTTTCTAAGATTTCCTTAAAAATCCAAATACTCGGATATGTATTTTCTACATTTTCCATTTTATAAAATGTCTTAAGATAATTAAATTTTCTAGATTGTTTTGAGATTTCTTTGGATTTCCTAAGATTTTCTTGATATTTCTAATTCCTAAGATTTCCTAGAATTATGTAAGATTCTTTAAATTCCCTATTTTTTGGTATTTTCTTGGATTTCCAACGATTTCTTAACATTTTTCTGATTTTTTTTAGATTTCCTTTCACTTGTACATCAGATTGTGGAATCACCAGTGGAAAACCAGTTAGATTTTGTCCTATCCAAACTACCTTGCGTTAAGACTACATTTTTTGAGATTTCCCGTTTCTAGAATTTCTTAAGATGTTCTTAAGTTTATTTCGAATTTTTAAGATATCCTAAAATTTTCCACGTTTTCTTAGATTTTCCTCTTAAGATTTTCTTGAATTTCTTTTTTCCTTTTTGAGAATTATCTGACGATTTTTCTCTGGTAAATTTTTTGGTCGAAAACCGAGGGAAAATTGCTGTAAAAATCGTGATATAAAAAAGAGAGCAACGGGGTATCTACTCCGATTACCATAACTCATCAAAAACCAACAAATATTTACTACATTTTTTTTAATCTCAAAAGATACCTAAATTCTTATCCCTCTTCGCTATCGTCATTAAACTCCTCCATTAACTTTGCCGCCTTGATCCGTCCTTGACTTCCAATCTGAAAAATGTCTATGATTTTCAACGAGTCAATTCCCTGACAGTAACTCTTAGGAGACATCCATTAATTACGTGAGCTGTGTAGAGGGAGGAGGGGGTCGGGAATCTCACCCAATCTTGCCTGGGGGAGAGGGGGGTCTGGGCAAATATCACATAATTTTTTTCTGCTAGTAGCTGTAGAATTGCGAGAGAAGTGACTGAAATTACATAAGTAAAACAAACAATTTCGCGTGAGATTAGAAGGGTGGAGGAGATCAAGCTAAATGTCACGACATCTCATCAGGGGTGGAGGGGAGGTCGAAAAATCGCTAAAATCGCTTCACGTTATTAATGGACGTCCCCTTCTATCTAATACATGCATGTAAAACCAACTACTTAAGTCTTTTCTTAGTTTGTATTTCGTACAAATTGTTGAAGAAATACAGCATTTTTGCTTAAATTTTAATATAATGTTTACAATTTTTGTTTTTAAGACGTTAAGCTTTAAATCTATTTTGCGATAATCTAGATTCTAGAACGTGCATTCATTTTAAAAAATTTTAACATTTTAACATTTTAAAAAATGCAAAAATAATAAAAACTGTGTTTTGTTTGGCAATTAGAGTTTGCACCATATATTTTATTGTAAAACAACACTTTATGTTTTTATGGATTGGTTTAAAATATTAATTTATTACTATTTCCCATAAAGCAAACTATTTTTTATTTTTTAACAGACATACATCAAAACAATGGTTTGTACGGTTAATGAATTTAATAACACCAAATATAATGTGTGTAAATTAAATCCACGAGCTGCATTGTGTTACGTCGTAATGGTGTTGCGTTACAAAAGCATAAAAACTAAATTTGTCTAACACTCAATCATTTGATTCTTTTAATGGCAAAACTTGCGTTTAACGCCTACCTGAAAACATTAGAGCAACCAAACTGACTCCAAACTATTTAGAAACTGTCGGGCGCAAGCGCAGAATACAAATCTTACGTTAAAATGGCATTTGTGCTTAAGCCTGACAGTTTCAAAACGGTTTGAAATGCTTATGAAACAAAACTAATGCAAAATTTACATTACAATTTAAAAATAACAAACGGAAAGATAATATGAAAATAATGTGACGTGGTTTAGTAATAATTTTAATTTTGAAAATTAAAACAGATTTTAATTCGAATTCTCTTGATACAGTAACTTTATGTAATTTAAAAAAAAATTTAAAAACATTTTTATTGAAATGTGGTAGTGTTATTGTCCTTTGTTGAATTATTCTTTTAATCCAAACATAAATCACCGGATTTTAGCGGTTTGCGAGTAATTTATATTGCCAACATAGCAGATTAATTTTCTAATATTTTCAGATCATCCAAATGTGAAAGCTTTTATTTCCCATGGTGGATTACTGGGTACAACTGAAGCTGTTCATTGCGGTGTACCAATGTTAGTTATGCCACAATTTGGAGATCAATTTGTAAATGCGAGAGCTATCGAAGCTAGCGGTGGTGGAATAGTGTTAGATTTTACGTCACTATCTGAAGAACTTATATATAATTCACTTAAAACAGTATTACATCCAGAGTAAGTTGAAATTTGTTCTTTAATTAAAAGTAATTTTTGAAATATCACCTCGCTGTTCTTTTTAAAATAAGTTTTAAGAACTTATAATGTCAAAGAGTGCTTGCTCTAATTATCGTAACTACAAATTAAAAGCACTTGAGTCTTTCTATTACAACTTTTTACAAAGCATAAAACCTGTTATTAATTTGAACTTTTTCAGTTTTAATAAAAAAGCAAAAGAGCTTTCCGAGCGCTTCAGAGATCGTCCTTTACCGCCTTTGGATACAGCCGTATACTGGGTCGAATACGTAGCTAGGCACAAGGGTGCCCCTCACATGAGAACAGCTGCTGTCGGAATGCCATTCTATCAGTATCTTCTTTTAGACGTGATAGCATTTTTGGCTGTTATTTTGTTTGTGTTCTTTTATATATTATATTTTGTTACAAAAACAATTTTTAGAAAATTGTTTAAATCTAAATCAATTCCTGATAAAGTTAAAAAACAGTGAAGTTACCAACACTGTCAATAGAAAATTACGTTATAGTTCTTTTTTTTGTTACTGTTAACTGTTGAAAACAAAATTGTATTATTATATTTGCAGTCAAACTTTTAGCAATAAGTTAAAAACAAAATTGAAGCCGTTAAAAGCTTTTGTGAAAAATAAAGCTTTTTAAATAATTTTAAAGAATTTGTTTTTTTTGTACCATCCGATATAATAATTACATAGTTTTACTTTTACTTAGACTCTATAGTATTGGCAAAAATTGTCTGAGCTGAAAGAAAATGTCGGTAAATTTTCGCTGCAAGTTGAAAAACAGCAGTAAAAAATTGTTTTTAAATAAAAAAATAAAATTAAATTTAAGTTTCTAACCTCATTTTAAGTAATTACCATTTAGCAAGCTCGTAGATTACTTGGTAATTTTCTTACTTTCATTACTTAGACATTAATTTCACAAGTTAAGAAAAAGGTATATAAACTTTAACAAAGTAAATGCATACAGGGTGGCTGGATGGAACTGAAAGTTTTAAAATCTTATCGAATATGGGTGTTTGAATCCATTCCACCCGAGTTCGAAGCATTGTTCTGCAGTCCACTTGTGAAAATGGCGACCATCTTTTCACAGTACGGATAGTTACAAAAGTTGGCCTAAAAATCAAGTTGTGAGAGTAACGTTCAGCAGTCTTAAAATTAAATTTTATTTTATTATATTTCACAAATTTTAAACATTTATATATTTTTTTCAATTATATTATTTAATTAAATATCTATTAATTTAATTTTAACTTGCTTAATAATTAACTTAATCTTAAATTTAATTATTTAGGTATAACGAATTATATTGTATTATATAAGATCCTAGCGACGTGCATAAAGAATAAATTGAGGACATATACAGAAGAAATTCTAGGTGAATACCAAAGCGGCTTCAGAAAAAATAGATCGGTTACTGACCAAATTTTTGTGTTGAGGGAAGTGCAAGCAACAAGCCATGAATATGGACTCAATACACATGCTCTCTTTCTGGATTTTAAACAGGCTTATGATAGTATCATAAGAGAAGAATTATATGAATCTATGGACAACCTTGGAATTCCAGCTAAACTGATATCCTTAGTGAGGATGACACTAAAAGACACACAAAATAAAGTAAAAATACATGGAACGATGTCTAAGGATTTTAGTGTGGCAATAGGGTTAAGACAAGGAAACCCACTGTCGTCGGTTCTGTTCAATATAGCCCTGGAAGGAGTAATAAGAAAGGCAAAGTTAAATAGAACTGGAACAATATATAGGCAAAAACACCAATGCTTGGCCTTCGCAGACGACTTCACCATCCTGACAAGATCAAAAAGTGAACTACAGGAAGCTACGAAAAGATTAGTGATAGCAGCAAGGAAGATGGGCCTAGAAGTAAATGTAGAAAAAACAAAATACATGATATGGGAAGACAGACCTTTCCAACCAGGTGGACATCTGAAACTTAATTTGGATGACGTGACTGTATTAAAGTTCGAGGAAGTTGAGCTCTTTACTTATCTGGGCACAGTAATAGCAAAAAAGCCAGGATGTGAAAATGAAATAAAAGCAAGAATAGCGGCTGGTACAAGGAGCGCTTTCTCAATTAAATCTATGCTATCCAGTAGGATCTTTTCTCGGGCAGTAAAGTTAAGACTGTATAAGACAATAGTTAGACCAACAGTTACGTATGGATGTGAAGTCTGGACACTGAGAAAGCAAGACCAGATGATGCTGGAGGTGTGGGAGAGAAAAATCCTGAGAATGATTTTCAAAGGTAAACAGGTCGACGATATGTACATAAGAAGAACCAACAAGGAAATAGAGGAATTATATGGTGAAAAGAGCATCGTGAGTATTGTCAAAATACACAGATTAAAATGGGCGGGACATTTGATGAGAATGGATGACACAAGAACTCCAAAGAAAGTATGGGATTCAGAATTTGGGGGAGTAAGAAGAAGAGGCAGACCAATGAACCGGTGGAAGAATGATGTAAAGGAAGACTTAGTTGGCATGAATGTGAGAAACTGGGAATATAAAGCGAGAGATAGAAGAGAATGGAGTAAGGTTTTAAAACAAGCCATGGGCCTTCAAGGCCTGTAGTGCTAATTTATATATATTATATAATAATTAACTTAATCTTAAATTTAATTATTTAGGTATAACGAATTATATTATTATAGTCAAATTTAGCTAAGACAAACATAGCAAATATTGAAAGAAAGAAATTGCCAAAATAAACCGAATTAAAATACCAGAAGAATTTAAGAATTTAAGAAGCATCAGAAGATATGGATTTGATCATACCAAAATGAGGCTTCCTACTAAGATGGTAGTTATATGAATGTTTGTAAGGCTATGGTAAGAAGCTGGTAGATGAACAATAATTATGGTAAGATTCCTAGAGATCTCTAGTATTTAGGATCCAAAACACTGCCGCAATAACTCTAAAATATTTCCACGTATACATATTAGTATAAGGTACACTATAAGCAAGTCAATCTCTCCTAAGACCCTTATTATTAGGCCAAATTTATAATTTCTCAAAATTTAATTTTAAAAATTTGAAAAAATACTCAGATACTATGATTTCTTTGCAGTGGAGAAATCAAAAGTCGATATTCGGCTCAAAATTTGGTAGCTTTTATTTTTTGTACTTTGTCAAGATTCTTACTATTAGTAGCAAACATCGATAGATGTTTAATTTATAGTAAACCATCACTAACAGTGGCGTATTTAAAAAATGCTTTTGGGGGGGGAGCAGATTAACGATTTTTAGAATCTCGTTAATCCATGCATGCGCGTCAGTTGTAACTAATCCTATTACATAAAATCCCACCACGCTTCTGCTGCCCCTGCTACAACGTGTCATTTTTTGGTGAAAAAAAACACTCTTGTTGGTCGATTTTTTTTACCAATCAAAAAATACATTAAACTATCATTAGAACTAAAATTTTAATATTTGTCCATTATTAATCCAAACCGGGAAATTTGAATTTTTAATCAAAAATGAGAGAAATTTAACCTTCGACTAGAAAAAATTAAAACTTGGAAAACATATTTATTTAATTACCTTATTTCTCACGGAGTTTAGCAGCAACTTTCTGTCTTACTCTGAAAGTTAATTAAAAAAATAATATAAAAATATAAAGTCAAAATTGCAAACCGGGGGTCTGGGGGGTGTGGAACACCCTCCAGTACATATCGCAGGATTTCCACTCTTTTAGAATATTTGGAGAAGATATGGGATTTATAATTTTACAAGTTTCGCCAGGAAAAACCGAGAAATTTGAAATTTTAAGCAAAAATGAGGGAAATTGAAACCTTTTGCTTAGAGAATATTTAAGCTTGGAAAGCTTATTTACGGAGTATCGCAGCAACATTCTGTATTACTCTGAAAGTTAATTATAAAAATAATATAAAAATATAAAGTCAAATTTGTAAACCGGGGGGTCTGGGGGGGTGTGGAACACCCTCCAGTACATATCGCAGGATTTCCACTCTTTTAGAATATTTGGAGAAGATATGGGATTTATAATTTTACAAGTTTCGCCAGGAAAAACCGAGAAATTTGAATTTTTAAGCAAAAATGAGGGAAATTTAAACCTTTTGCTTTAGAGAATATTAAAGCTTGGAAAAAAATTTATTTAAGTACCTTACTGCTCAGAGTTTAGTAGCAACTTTTACGTTACTTTGAAAGTTATCTGGCAAAATTATAGTCAAAAATGTAAACCGGGTGGTCTAGGGGTGAACACCCTCCAGTACATATAATACAATTCCCACTTTTCTAGAATACCTACAGCAGACAGAATAATTATACAAGTTTCGTCGGACAAAGCTGGAAAAATTTTTGTTTTTTGCGCAAAAGTGAGGGAAATTAAAACGTTTGTCTAAAGAAAATTAGAATTTCAGAAACTAATTTAATTTTATATTATAAAAAAAAGGGTTTTTACTGCCCCACGGCACATCAAGTTTAGCAGCAAAATTTTGTGTTACTTTGAAAATATATAAAAACGGGAATCACCCAGTAGCGGGAAACGAAATTAAATGTTTAAATAAAGAGATCCATCGTTTAGCTGCCCGCTCGTGGACGGGCTTTCCTGCTAGTAAATAAATATATAAACAAATAAATAAAAATAATTTAAAGTTATTTAAATTTTAAAACTTCGTGGTAAACATAATTTTTATCAGGGGCTTTAGGGGTACAATACAAGACGGGTACCGTCTTTGCTCCGAACTGTCTACGCGCCGAATCGGTCGCGCCGAATCGGCTGCGCCGAAACGTCGTAGACCGCGGATTGTACCCCTAAAGCCCCTGATAAAAATTATGTTTACCACGAAGTTTTAAAATTTAAATAACTTTAAATTATTTTCATTTATTTGTTTATATATTTATTTACTAGCAGGAAAGCCCGTCCACGAGCGGGCAGCTAAACGATGGATCTCTTTATTTAAACATTTAATTTCGTTTCGGTCTACGGCGTTTCGGCGCGACCGATTCGGCGCAGCCGGTTCGGCGCGTAGACAGTTCGGCGCAAAGACGGTTCGGCGCGAAGACAGTTCGGCGCGTAGACGGTTCGGCGCGATCCGGTTCGGCGCAAACAGATTCGGCGCGAAACTAGTTTGGCGCGAGCCGATTCGGCGCAAAGATTTTTCGGCGCGAGAATAAGATATTTCAAAAAAAAAGAAAAAAACATTAAACATTACTGTTAGAAATGTTGAGCAACGGGGGTGGGGGCGGGAATATTTCGAACGACCTAAACTTATATAATTCGATCAACCCAAATTAAGATACGGCTATATAGCTATTAGTTTATTTGTATGGTTAGCAATTATTTATTGTTGGAAAAGGTGTTGAAAATTTCTACAATGAATAAGTAAATTAAAATAAATAATATAACAAAAATATAACAATTTAGTACTTACAATTACTGCCCCTACCGCACTTTCACTT
The DNA here is from genome assembly GCA_949152465.1 of Cantharis flavilabris. Classification (NCBI taxonomy): domain Eukaryota; kingdom Metazoa; phylum Arthropoda; class Insecta; order Coleoptera; family Cantharidae; genus Cantharis; species Cantharis flavilabris. The sequence goes on along the minus strand of OX424439.1, from coordinate 15,487,890 downwards.
GTAATTATTTCTACTGTTTCTTCTTCTTAAATTGACCGCGTATTCCACTTATATAACGTTATTTAGGCATGTTTTTAAGTTGGTAGAGGCAGTATTGCAAGTACAGGGGAGTATTCAGGACCACGTTTTTAGAGTCTCAGATACGGGGTAGTATTAAAATGTTATTTATGCAACAATTACATTACATTAAACATTAATAGATAAATAATATAAATAATAAATTTATTACAATTAATATACATGTATAAAAAATATATAATGTTAGGGATTCATTTCGTAATTATACGATAATCCTCGCAGATAGTCGATTATATTATATAATGTATTCAATTCTTAAAGGGTACCAACTAAATAATTTTAAACTGTAATCCTTTGTTCCGCCACAAGTTTTTTAAAGTTTTTGCCAGACATAAGTTGTAGTCTGTTAAATTTCCTATTCGGAATGGGACGTAAAATTTTTTGTAAAATGTGTCATTTGAAGGATACCGGAAATAATTAAATCTATGACACGGATACGGGGTTTTCAAAAAAAAACAAAAGAAAAATCTTGATTTTTTCAACATTTTTTTACTTACTTTAATTCATAACTCAAAAGCCGTTGATTTTAGCCAATAAAATAAAATGAAATGAATCCCTAACACAGTAGCTACATTAACTTATTTTTTTATTCATGTGTATTAGTTTTAATAAATTTATAATTCATATTACTTACCTATTAATGTTTAAATTTTTAAAATTAAATTTTTCTTCTTTTTTTCAAGTATTTTATTCTCGCGCCGAAAAGTCTTTGCGCCGAATCGGCTCGCGCCGAACCGGATCGCGCCGAACCGGATCGCGCCGAACCGGATCGCGCCGAACAGTCTTCGCGCCGAACTGTCTTCGCGCCGAACCGTCTTCGCGCCGAACTGTCTTCGCGCCGAACCGTCTTCGCGTCGAACCGGCTTCGCCGAATCGGTCGCGCCGAAACGGTCGCGCCGAAACCTCCCATCCCGTACAATCCGAGTTCTTTGGAAGGGGCAATTGCCCCTTTATCCCCCTTTAAATACGCCACTGATCACTAATGTAAATAGTTTCTCATCATATCAATTATTGCAAGTGAGCAGCGCGAAATTTTGAACATATTTTGAATTTTGAACATATAACATATTAAAAGTAGCAACCATTTTCTCTAATTTGATGACACATGTGAGTAGTATAAAATTACCGGGGTGGTCATCTTGGATGAGGAGCAGGTCAAGATCAAGGGCATTTCCAAGGTCAAAGTCAACTTTGCGCGGCTATTCAAGGTCAAGGTCAAAGAATTCTTCGAGGGCGGCGTGACCTAGGCTTTGACCTTGGAAATGTCCTTGACCTTGATCTGCTTCTCATTCAAGATAGCCGCCCCGATAATTTTATACTACTCATGTGCATTACTAATACATAGAGATTTTTTCAATTTTTATATTCTTAGTATTATTCAATGTGATATACTACCTACCTAATATGTTGTAAACATAATTTGTTAATATTTATTGAGTCCAGGATTGGATCATCAGTACGAGTAGGTTCTCTATCTGGAAAAGTAGAAGGCATTTAGTATTGGAACATGGGCACAAAAAACAGAAAAGTTGTATCGTTAAGTATCGATGCATGAACAAATTCCTGATGTCATTTGCTAAGTTATTTCATTCGTCTCCACTTGGTAGTCGATGGCTCAGCAATGCTTTTCTGGCACTAAAAGGTCCAGGCAATGGGTCAGGAGCTGTGGATCCAAGTAGTTTCCGATCCACAGTTGGATCTCTGAAGGCTCTCTGAAAGCTAGGATCTCAAAACTCTGAAGGCATGTTGTTGAGCTGCAGTTTCAATGGGAGGTATGGAAGCCGTATTTGTTGATGCCTTGTAAGCTGATATCGTGTATTGCTTATACCTCAGCTTGTAAAGTGTTGTGGTTTGGTGGCTACCACCATAAAGTGCAATCAGAGAATTCTCACCGGCAACTGTTATTTACTATGGATGGTCTGAAGAATCAGTGAATTTGATAATGTATGATTCGAGATCCGGATTTTCGAAGAGGGTCTTGAGAAATTTAACCTTGCCTTGGTTGAAGAACGCGGATAATATGTAGAGTCACAACCACTCATTACGTGGAGAAATAGCATGTGATTGGCAAAATTCTTCTCCACTGCACTTCCTGGATGGTAGAGGAATCGAGGGACTTGACCTCACCCTGGCTTAAGGAAATATACTGTAATGATATTTTTTAACAAAAATCAAAAACTATCTCTAACGGCTTCCAAGCCGGAGAGCCAGACTCCTCAGGGTTGGGTTCGTTTGTGGCGCAAATCCAATTTTAAATTTTCTAAATCTCCAAAAATTACGAAACCATTCCATAAAAATTATTCTCAATCAAACTCAAAATTCAAACTAACTTTCAAATAAATTTTTATATTGCAACCAAAAGGTAACGTTGATTGCAAGCGCGTTATCGTCCCAGGTGCGAATAGCACATACAAATTTACTACGCCTTCGATTTCAATTATTTTAATTTCAATTTTTATAGAACCAATTATAATTTCTAGCAACTTCCAATTATCCAACTCCAGTAATCAACAATTAACGGGTCCAAACTCCATCCAATCTTCCAAATTCAAAATATCCAAAAACTCAACTTCATCCAAACTTTGGACGACTTATCCAACATTAAATGAAACAAAATGCTACTCACGTTAAATCGTAATTTATTTTCAAAAATTCCAAAAATCTCAAACTCAAATCACAAATTCAAAAATAATATTAAGACTCGCAAAATCATGTCCGCTCCGTCCCACGGACGCGGCTGGGAGTCCCTTCTACAACTAATTATTCAATCAATACATTTTCATAAATTTCATACTCGGTCGAGGATTGAACCTTCGACCAACACTATGCTATTCTCGCACTATGTTGACTACTTTATTGAGCCAACTTACAACAATTCCCGCACAATTGCGAAAATTCAAAAATCGTACACAAAGTCAAATCAATTTACAAAAATTTACAAAAATTAACAAATTCATCGCAATCCAATAAAAAATTCAAAAAAAAACAAAATTGATGTTTGAAACACCACAATACATTGGCTGGAGTTTGGAGACCTATCATTATGGTCAGAAGGTCTACGTCTTCTCTCACAATTATTACGACACTCTTGTGAACCGAAGGCAATTCCACTTTCATTGCATTAGTCCATCCCTGTTTTTCGCATTCGATAGAAAACTTACTTGTGAAGCTGTTTGTGTCATGGTGCTGTTAAATTGTATTTCCACGGACTGCGTTTTGGTCGACATAGACTTAATACTCTTCTCTGACCGTCTGAGTACCCAGCGAACACAATTGTAGCACTTTGATTGTACTTACTTCGTACATAATGGATATACGAGTCGCAAATTTGATCGAATGTGTGCCCACTTGACCGTACGACTCTGTTGAACAAAAAGCCCCCATCAACAGTGTGCTATCTGAGGGTGCAAATTTGTTCACACTTGGTCACAAATTACACATTTCGGACGAGTCATTATGCACACCCTTAACAACAAAAACTTTAAACGGCACTAATAACCAAGAAATATTGTACAATAATAATATTAAATTAATGTTGTATAATATAAACATTCGACTAATCCACCACAAGATAACAGCAGATAGGCTGCAAAACACCAGACAGGAGATTCACAAAAATATTCTTCACACATAAATAGTTCACACAAAGGTTCTAAAAAGAAATTAACAAATTTACCTACTAATAGAGCGGATCTGGGCTTAAAAGTCGCTTACAATTTTTTTAATAGAAACTTGTGGATTTTAAAAGCTCATATTGTCGGTTTACTATTTTTTTTGCCTAAAAGAAGAAGAAAAAGGCGCACCTTGGGCGCCAAATTTGTCTGTTCGCTTGCTTTCTGTGTAATAGGAATCATACAAAAGTTTATTAAAAATTTCATAAATAGTAGTAATACTAGCGATTAAGTAGTTAAATCGGCAGAGGGGGGGGGAGTACAAAAATTTTAAATGGTAAAATGTTAAGAGAAGAGCTGTCAGATGGGGAGGAAGAGAAAGAAATACAATTTGAAATGAAATTAAAACTTGCAAAATAAATATTAAAAAAATTAACAGCAATTAACAGCAGATAGGCTGCAAAACACCAGACAGGAGATTCACAAAAATATTCTTCACACATAAATAGAATAATAAAAATGAAATGCGGCCGACTTGAACTTTATTTCGCTTGAAAATTTTAACTTTTTTAGCGTCCCGACCGCGATGCTTACATATATGGAAGTGAAACCTGTCCACCTATGTACATCCAAAGATGTAAGTATAATACAAATCAGCGAAATGAAATTCTTAAAAGCAATCAAAGGATGTACAAGAGAGAACAGACTCAAAAACGACGATATTCGAGAAGAATTAAATGCTAACAAAATACAAGATCAAATTTGGAGCAGCAACAAAAGATGGAACGACCATATAGAAAGAATGACAGAAGGAAGGCTGCCACTAACAGCTCGAAGATATAAACCAACTGGAAGGAGATGCATAGGCCGACCGAGAATGAGATGGGTGCCGAAACAGGCAACATAGCCTAATCCATGAAGCAAAGAAGAAAAAAAAGGAATATTAACTTTTGTCATTATTACCAAGGGAATAAAGAGATACAGGCAAATTCATTTCGACTCGGCTCACGGATATTCAGACATAAGAGAATAATGCACTGTCGTGTTTTAGGAGAGCGAATTGAATGTGCTTTAACGTGGTATAAGGGTTTTTTCTGATAACATGTATATTTTTCGAGTTGTGGAGGATAACGGTTGGTGATTTTGATGTTTTCGCAGAATGACCAAAAAATCACTGTTTTTCAACGCGCTCCAGCGCTGAAACTAATTGCTACAAAATCAAAGTTGACTTGCACTTTTTGTAGAAAATTTTATCTACTTTAATTTTATGTAGATTGATTATCTTTGAAAAACTCATAGTTTTCGAGATATAAGCGCAAAACTGAAAAAGGTGCAAAAATTTTGAGGTTTTTGTGTTTTTCCTTGTGAAGCCTACCTCCTACATGGCAGCAAACTTAAAATGTGGATTCAACAACCCAAAAAACATATAGAACAGCTGAGAAAAAAAACGGCAGTTTTAAACACAGATTGACTGGACTACTTTTGCAAGTCCTGTAAGTTTAGTTCTTGACTTTTTTTTACTAATAGAACCCAGACCTTCCGTTGGTTAGCCTGGTTCTTTTGATTTTTTAATTTAATAATTTTAAATCAATTTTTAATAAACTTAAGTTTTTAAATCGATGAGCTTAATTATTATACCAAGAATAATCAGTCATAAGCTAAAAATTTGAGTACAATATTTATGTGAAAAATCAAAGAGAAAAATTACGAAATGGAGTAATTCAGATCAATTATGCCGTCCTTTCTCAATATGTTAGGATTTCATCTCCAGGTTGTACCTTTGTCAATTTACTTAGTCGATCTACCGAAAATGGAAGCGTGAATATTGTGGAGAGTGCAATAACAAAACAAAATTTCCCTTGCTAGAAAGACAGCGTTAACTTCATCTAGACATGTGTTTTGGAAAATATCATCAATCAAGTTTTTAATGTTATAAAATATTTTAGTTCTCATTTTAATTCTAACAAATTTCGCTTCATAGATTTTGATACAATAAATTATAATTTTTAATAGTTGTAGTTTTAATAAATTATATGTTTTCAGGAAAAATATAACACTAAATGTGTTTGCTTGTTTCCGCACAACAAATAGCAAAATTGCAGAATTATTCATCACTACATGTTTGAATAACATTGTATACAAGCACAACAAAAGTCCAAATAAATTAGGTCATAAAACTTAACTTTTCAGAAAGAAATGCCTATGAATGTATGAAAATTTTATTTACGGAACAAAGTCTAAATTTTAACCGTACTCATTTTAAGCTAAAAATATCATTTTATGATTTTATATGGATAAGGCATGATGACGTAACGTTATTTTAGATATAACGCATTATCTAAAGGAGAATAGGAAATAGACCAGAAATGAAAGCACATCCTTGCAAACGAGAAGGCTTTTATTAACACCCGCTGTGCCCTAATACCTTACAACAATCTAGAAATAATATCACAACTTGGATATATCTCTCATCCCTTTTGTAACTCTCAAAATTACATTGCAATTCTACAAAATTAATTCATTGCATTACTAATTCTAATACTTATTAATTATGCTCTAGTAAATTTGAATTATTAATGACATTTCATGAAACCTTTTTCATCATTTTTTGATCCGAGATAAATATGTAAATAAATCGAAATTTATTCCAAACAAAATCGAATAGCATATCGGTTGGTAATTATTATGCATTTCATCTAGATGAAGTTGCATTTTATTTAATTAAAATTCGCTAACGTCGTTCGATGTGGCAAAAAAATATTTTTTGTTTAGGAGAATCTGGAAAGAATTACACAGGGTTTCACGGAATGCATTTTTAAACCAAATCATTGCATAATTTATTTTTTATGTTATTTAGATATACAATAATATGGATGAAAACGTCGACAGGACTGTTGAATTAAAATAATTCAAATCCTCTCTAATCAATACGGGTTTAGGAATTATGTCCATTAGTTTACTTGCAAAAAAAAGCAATTAGCTGACTGACTTGTTCTATTGTTATTTAGAATTTATTTTATGGATTTAGGAAATTGACTTTTTGTGTATTGTATTTGATTTCAGATTTCGATGTTTTTAATTAATCAATTTTCACGTCATTTGGGATTACCAAAAGCGAAATTTAAAGCGGTGCAACTGAGGTAATTATATTCTATCCGTTCGGGATTCGAAATTTAATTGATTTGATAAATATTACTTACAAAAAATAATAAAGTGATATTTTTTATATACTAAATCTAGAATATTTGAACCTTAATAATTTATTTTAAAGTGAAATGTAAAAAAACAACAAAAATAAAAATATGTTACAATGGAAAGGAAAGAGTTTTCGTATACAAAAGTTTCTGAAAAAATTAACTTTACACTTATTTAGTCAAAAACATTAAAAAGTTGGTGAATTAAACTTGAGCTTTTAAATCCCAGGAAATATTTCCAATAGGGAAGCTTTTAAACTGAAATGCTGAGTTATTTTCAACACCATTTTTCACTCTAAAAGTATACAGTGCATGCCAAACTAATATCTCCAGGGCATAAAGTTTCCGGATTGTGATTGAACTAAATGAACATAGAATTGGTTAGCGTCAACTAGTAGGCAGCAAAGCATAGCGGAGATAGAAAGACGTACGTAGAGTAAATGCCGTAAAGTTAGAGAGTGCATATGGGCAACAGATTGTGCTGTCTGTTACTAAAAATGTAGAAGTGAAATTGAAGGTGACTGCGAGCAGAGGTCAACTCGGTATCGAGCAATCCTTGCTTTCCCACGGGAAATGCCGTCAGTGGTGGCGATTCAAGACACCTACGACCAGTAGCAGTTTGTATTAACTCAATAAATGTCTAAATGTTTCTGTCACACTGATTTATTAAGCCACAACATTTCAAAGGTAATTTCCACTTGAATACACTTTACCAAATTATAAAATATATAGTACAAAGTTGCTAAAATAACAAATTGTGAATTATTTTTAATAAAACTGTCGTCTCTCAAGATCGTTGATAAAAATCTTTATAATTTTCAAACAGTGCCGATTATTTCAACTATTAATGAATGAAGTATTATTTTTCAAAATTTAAACCTGAGAACCTGAGATATAGAGTAAGGACTAAATTTTCATTAAAATATTCCGCACTCCATATGGTTCCCCTACTAAGCAGTACCTGGCAAAATATATACTAGGATATTGATTAGAAGTAAAATTTTATTCGTATTCTATGAACAATCATTATTTAAACATTTAAATAACGTCCACAGCAAAATTGTAAATTTTGTTTACAATGAAAGCATTTCGCTTGTAATTTTACGACTACAATTTCAATATCTGATTTCAAGATAGAAAAAGCTGTTAGCTTACTTTTGTAAACATGATATATTGAATACATTTAAAGGACAATGCGCAATACGTTCAAATCAGGAAAAACATTTTCAAACTCGGGGAGTGTGTAATTATTGTTGGTATAGAGAAAATGGTTAGATAATATTGTTCAATATAATTTAAAAATTGTTGTAACATTATTAACAATATCTAGGATATTGTAAACAATCTCTCTTTTGTTTTGGTAGCTGTATTTAGTTTACATTTTCCTGTAATTGGGTTTACCTGTTGGAAATATAGTTGTTATTATTATTACATAAAAGAACAAATAGCACTAAATATTGTTCATTAGTTTTAATTAAACAATAATTTATCTTTTGAAGAGAAAAGTTACATGTAAAAAATCATCAAACTTTATTTTAAAATTTGTAGGGTTTTAGCGTCTTCTATAACTTAAAAGTAATAAAAGCAACTTAAAACGTCTTCATTAAACATAAATTTACTTTTTTTGTGCGTAGGTATAGAAAAATTTTTCAAAGACAAGCCAACCCACGCTGAGTGATATTGTTCGATATTTTCTATCTAAAAGAATCAGCTTAGAGATTTCTTTGCAGTATAATCGAAATTTCTTTGACATCATTTAATTTCTTTTTTTTTAATTCTAACATCTGCTGAACATTTTCATCCTCCTTTACTCCTCTGTGTCATCATAGTCAGAGTTGTACAGCACAGAAAACATCTTTTACATATTATTCCTCCGCAGCGCCTTAAAGGTTAGGGGTTGTTCATAAATTACGTCACACCATTTGTAAGGTTTTTAGACCCCTCCCTCCCCCTATTGGCATGGAATGCACATTTCCTTTGAATCCTCCCCCCCCAGTGACGTCACACTTCTAGTAGCCGGTAATTTCGTCCCCGGTAATTTCTTCTCAGTTGATTTTATGACCCAGGTAATTTGGTCCTCGGTAATTTTGACCCCGATAATTTCATCCCCAATATGTATCGTTGCGCAGATATGCATCGGTTATGTAAGTTTTAGTGTTTTTTATTATTTATACGAATATATTCGGGTTATTCAGTAATTAATGTTTCGAGATATTTACCATCGAGATAATTAACAAAAGATGCACTGGAGGGCGTTCCACGCCCCCCCAGACCCCCCGGATTGACACCTTCATTTTATGGCATTAAGGGGCAACCTACATAAACGCACAAAACGTTCCAATTCTTTGGGAAATTTGGGAATAATGTTAAAAAATCTTAGATTGCACTGGAAGGCATTCCATGCCCCATAATTTTAATAGGCCCAGTTGTTTACTTTAAATGCTAAAATGTTTTATTACCCCAGCTTTGAAACTTTGAAAAACGCAAATCATAGGAATAATCCGGGGGGTCTGGGGGGCATGGAATGCCCTCCAGTGCACTATTTTCTCTTTCTTCACGGGTTATTCAGTTATCAACGTTTCGAGATATTTACCATCCAGATAAAAGTCAACGTGTGTCAATCCACTTGCAAACTCGTTACCGCCGGATATACAATTCTTAGCTTTATTTTGCATAAACTAGCTAAAGTATAGTATTCAGTAAAGTTTTAAACTTTATTTTCTCAGAAATGGTTGCCCCGAATTACATTTGTTTATTATATTAATTGAACACCAGTTAAGGTCAAAAAAATAATGAATAAAATATTAAAATAAATAATATTAAATATTAGAACATTAAAATACAATTATAGACGAAGGCAAACATAATACTAATACAAAATAACAATTGCCTTACTTTGAAAAGTAAATCCATCTGATATTGTAATAAAAAACTCTTTCTTCCCTTGCCGAAAAACAGAATTTTCTCTACACGCTAAAAAGAAGAAACAGCTTTTAAATTTGTGTAGATGCCCAAGATGTTACGACCAGCTGTAAATCTGTCGGAAAAGATGGTGTGGCTTCCCTAAAAAAAAAAATAACAGTAGGTAGTTTTCTGTCAATCGACCTATAGCTAATCAGCTCAGATGAAAGAAAAAAAAAAAAATCGTAGCTAGTTGTCTAAATATCACAAAATGTCCTCGATTTTTGCAATCACCTGATTGAAATTTAAAGTTACCGATTTAAAATTATATTATATATTTTATATATATTATTAATTATTATATATTAATAGGTGTTTTCCAAAAAAAAGCTGAAGGTTAAAAGCAAAACTTACCAGAAATTATATCGACGAAATAAACTTTCAACACTACAAACCATGTTCAAATCTAAATGCCAAAAGCCCGTCCTCTAGCGTTCAAAACAGCAAACTCTTCCCCAAATCAGATTCTCGCCTGCGCACGACTAATATGGGCAGGGCCGTACTCAGAAAAATTAAACAAATTACTAACTTTAAAGGAATTCTTGATTAATTCAATTCTCAATATGAAAATAGCCTCTCGATAGTATACTTAGTTAGAAAATTTTTATTTCAAGTTGAGAAGATTTATTACAATGTATCTTCCGCTAAAATCGTCATTGGCTTGCATTTTCTTTCTGAATTGCAGTACTACCACGAAGATTTTTTAAATTTATATTAATATTGCTATAATAAGTATAGAAGTATGGTGGAGAATGGGATACTGGATTTAATATCTTCTATACGATTAAAGAAAAATATGTTGTGTCTACAAGGTGCTATTTATCGTTATGCTCAAAGCAACAGCAGCTATAAAGCTAAATTGAATTCTTTAGAAAATTTTGTAATAAGCGTAGCAAGGTATAGTATATTAGATAATCTCATATAAATTTCATTTTATGGATACTAAACATTTAATAAAGGTTCATATTGTATTATGAAACACAAACGCGGTACGACATTTACTGCTTACATGAAACAGGTGACATAAGAGAAAAGCACGCAAGTTTACAAATCGTGAAAATTGTTGCGTATGCAATAACATTCAACAGTTTTTAAATTGAATTTTGTCAACGCGTGTTATCTTTCAAAATTTATTTATCAAAATACGATTTTGTTTTATACTAAATAATTAAATCCGGTACCTGCTTAAGTTTGTTTTTACTTTTTAGAGAAGCCGAACATTTTTTTCTTCTCATTAAAACGTGCAAAATTTGTTTCTTTAAATTGTAAAAGTTAAACCAATTTGTTGCATGGTTGAGATATTTCAAGTTTTGTGTAGCGCCACTGGATTCTCATCTTGTGGGTGAGAAACTTGTCGTTTTGAGGGCACTCGCCGTCCATCGCCGAACAAACTCCATTAACAAGCGAGTAAAGAAGTTCGCGCGTGAAGTTGTAAGGTCTCTCGGGACCTTTGCTATCCTCATAGACTTTAAAAGAATGAGGGATTAGATTACTATCCGCATCTGATGCAGCATCTAAGTTGACGACTTTATTACTTTTGTATGTGCGCATTACCTAATAAAATTTTCTTTTTACATTTCACTGTATCTTAAATTGCCAGCAGAAGCAAGAAAATTGACGTCAATTTAAAAATAAAACCAATATTTTCGCTAAATTATAATGCAAAAAATATAATTTTCATTTATTATATTATACTGGACAATTTTAAAAGGCGTAATAAATTTTGTAGTGATTTATGGAACTAAAATTAGGCCTATTGAGTCCAATTAATCTATATAGAAAAAGACACTCTGGGGAACCCTAGCTTTTCAAAGTGATAAATGTTCAATTTACTTCTTTTTATACTTTCTAAAACTTTGAAACATGATTTTAAATTTGCAAAAACAATTGTCGACACCATTAGCTATTTCACGCTAAATTAATTAGAAACGACCAAATGATAATGAAAATTTCGCTTGAACTCCTATTTAGAATTTCAAGAATATTTTATAGCACTTCGCCAAATTTGCTGCCATTTTTAAGTCTTTTTTTGAATTGTCTTTAATTTAATTATTACATTTATTATCTATATTATTACTTTTTATTTCAAAATAATAATTTGCTTACACTTAACTCATTTTAAATTTTTAATTTCAATCAGTTACAATAAAATTTTATATTTATATAAGTAGGTAGTTGTACTGGCCGGTAGATCCTGGTTTAACCCGTCGTTAGTACACTTCATTTTTTAACGCGATTGGTACACTGTGAGCGAAGCGCTCACACGTTATTTTTATACCATTATTAATTGCTCGATCAACTTAGAACGTCCAATCGTACATAGAAATATGTATATTTTTACCCTTAATTAAAAATGTATTCGACATCATTTATAGGATTGACGGTCGAAATCTTATCCATATGAGCGTTTCGCTCACATGTGTACCAACGACGGGTTAACAAAGAACTGTTACTATTTTCAGTGCCTTCGAGAAATTTTGAAAGTCTAACCCGCCAGTTATCAGATATTTTTATATCTGTCGAGATAGGGAGTTAACAATCTCAAATTTTTTGATCATTTTTTTCCAAGCATCTCTGATGACCCGAAATGATTTAAACATTTTGGTAATTTTAGATTTGGATACATTACAAATTACTATTGCAAATTTAAAGCAGTTGTATACTTTTCTCGTTAAAGCAGTAATATCTAAAGATATCATTTTTAATTATTTACTTTAGAAGATATTTGTGTAACAAATTTATATTTACGATGTACTTATTGCAATTGTTTAATTTCCTTTAATGTTTAATGCATAGGATCCGCTCGGACGCGTCGTCTTTTCTAAATTATTTACTATTTTCCATAGGTATAGTAGGTATTCATCAAATTTTCCAATGAATTGTGATATAGAGAATTAAGTGACAAATAAGCTTTATTTATATTGGAATTTTTCAAGAGAATTAATTTCCCAAAAATTATCCCTAAATAATTAAATTAACTCAAAGAAATAGAATTTTGCGTTATCGTTAAATTTAATAAGTATGCCACAAAAACCTCATTAATAAAACTTAAATTAATTTTTAAATCAAGCCTGTAGGTTAAATTGAACCGGACCGGAGATGCAATTCATTTAAGTGAAGGCTATTTTCACTTTTCAGTTTATTTTACCAAACTTCAGCCCCTTGTAACTTTCAAACGAAGGATGTTAAAGAAAAAAAAGTTTTGTGGTTAGTTTATTTGTTATTTACAGAATATGTAAAAAAATTATATTAAAATCGAAGACATCGACGTCAAATTTTTTTAAATTCTTTCCACTTAATATACTTAATACTTAATATACACAAACGAAGTTGACATAATTAAAGCTGGAATTGATTAAATTTCAAGAAAAAAAGATTATTTATTGGAATTCACGTAAAATGGCTTGATTAATAAAATATTTAAAAAAATTTAATTAATAGGATAATTCTGCTTAACTGCAATCCAGGATTGGGACGTTCATATACCGGGTGCTGAATGAGTTAACCGAAGATAGGAAATTAACATATCCGTGCGGTCCCGGGGAAAAAGGAGATAAGTCGAAAATTGTGTAAAATGAGCTAAGTGGTTAACTGACTTCTAATTTTAGCGGCCTACGTTTGTGTGCAAGGACATAAGTCAACTACCTTTAAGAAGTGGAGTTAATTTGAAGTGAATATTGAGGTAACTCAATGTTCAGCTTCAGTCAAGTGTCAAACAAAATAAGTAGACTTATCTCTTTTTTCACAATTTAACTTTTTACGTTAGTCACGTTATAAACGAGATAAGTCGACTTATGAAAGTCTTTGGAAAGTCGAAAAGAACTTCAAGATGAGTTGGACGTTCATTTAAAAGAAGCCGATGACTACTACAAGCTAAAATCTGAAGATAAAAAAATATCGAAGCAAGAAAAATCAAAGCAAACGGCTGTTTTTGATCTGCAACAGTGTTTGCCAACACCAATGTTAGCTTCAGGGATCACATTTTACCTTAGACAGTTGTGGACTTTTAATTTAACCATCCACGACTGTGATGCCAGTCAAGCATATTGTTTTATGTGGCATGAAGCATTAGCAGCAAGAGGAGGTAATCAAATAGCATCTTGCTTAAGAAAATATCTTCTTAGTCTGCCTGCTGAAGTCGAAGAAATTACTTTTTATTCAGATTCATGTCCAGGTCATGTACTTTAAATCAAGCAGAATAACTCAAAACTGATTTACAAGTTAAGAAGAAAGATGAAACGGGAGCAAATTTCTACTGGCGTAATTTGCGAGAGTTAAAGGTGACAAAAGACAAATCAAAAATAATTAGTTTTAAAACAAGCATTGATGACGAATATAAAAAAAAAATGGTCATTTAAGAAGCGAGGTCGAGGTGTTGCAGTTTTATCGCCACCTTTACAATACCATACCTTAGTACCAATTTCCGCAAAGAAAAAAGAAAATTTAATGGAACTCCTTCCATTTATATCGGATGTTTTTTGGGATTTCTACAGAGGTTTACCGACAGACGCCCAAGTTACAGAAACTCACCCAGATTTATTATCATCCGATGAAGAAAATAATCCCCTAATTTAAATATTATGGTTTTATTTTAATTTAGCCGAACATAGGGAATTAACATGTAAAAACTTATTTATGCAAATTCTAGCTTCCCTAATTATTTTAGAGAAAAAATTAAAAACACAAAAATAATACAGAAATATAAACTACAAATGATAAAAGCGTTAGATTTCATTTAGATTTTACTTAAAGGGTCAAAAAATGCTTTTGAAATTGTTAAAAGTTTTTTTTATCGGACTGGCCATGTAATAAATTTAATTTAAAATTTGGAAACTTACAGGGCCAGTCTGATAAATGAAACTTTTATCAATTTCAAAAGCATTTTTTGACTTTTTACGTAACAGCAAGATGAAATCTAATGTTCTTATCATTCGTAGTTTATATTTCTGCATTAATTTTGTATCTTTAATTTTTTCTCTAAAATAATTAGGGAAGCAGGAATTTGCATAATAAGTTTAAACGTGTCAATTTCCTATGTTCGACTAACTCATTCAGCACCCTATTAAAGGGGTATTTTTCAGCGGATTTTGCTTCGGAGGCTACTGTTCTCGAATGGACCTAAAGGATAACGTATAATTAAAAAAATTATAATTTTTTATTGTAACTAATTACATAAAACAGTTATTCTTTTTTATATAAGGTCGAATGAACAGAAAAATCAAATTACATAGATAAATAAAATGAAATAATTTGTATACCTTACATAGTCGCGATTTAATTTAACGTTGCGTTGGTGGCGCTCGAGATCTTCCCAATTGTCAACAACTACGTACAATTGATGTTGTTTTGAGTTTGATTCTGAATTATTTTATAATAAAACTGCACTGAAATATATAATTTACAAAATAGTACAACAAAAGAATGCAAACGTTTAGTTTATAAACAAAACTTTTTATACCAACTATCAATTAACTTAATATTATTCCGCATAATGTAAATCGCGAATACAAAATTATAGAAATATAGAATTAATTTTAAAAAAATTCAAAAATTTACGGACTGACCCATTCCATTATTACCCAAAATTCAAACTTGTATTCTGCGCATTTGAGAATTCCGTTAAACCAAAACATAAATGTTTAAAATGCACAGCAATAATATAAAAAATTAATGAAGCAATACTCAGTAGGAAACAGTTATTTACAAAATAAGAATAAATTGCGAGATATTAAATGTAACGGTACAGCACTGGGATTCTAAATTATACTAAACTTTGAGGTTATACTATCGTATTTGGCTTGACAGTTGTGGCGGTAGTTTAGTTGGCAAAGTTTACTTGGTTCGATTAACTTTAATTTAACACTTTATTCGATTACTTTATAGCATAGCTTTTTATAAAAGTTTTAAAAGTTGTTTCAGTGGGATTTAAATAATTTTATGGAAAACAGTTCGA
The DNA here is from genome assembly GCA_949152465.1 of Cantharis flavilabris. NCBI lineage: Eukaryota > Metazoa > Arthropoda > Insecta > Coleoptera > Cantharidae > Cantharis > Cantharis flavilabris. The sequence continues at coordinate 15,472,093 of OX424439.1, read as the reverse complement.
GATGTTTAATTCTTCAAATTGATGACTATCCAAAAGAGGTATTTTTTGTCCAAAGCTTTAATTCGGATGTTTGCATTCCAAATTATGATATTGAAAAGTATCAACAAGTGACCATTCGACAGAAATTAGATAACTGTAACCGTTTATTTTAAAAGATCGTGACGCAATAGCATCGCTGACCTGTTAGTTCCGATACCAGCAAAGCAAAATCACAAAATTCGTGATTTTGGAAGGTTATGGTAGTACTAGATATAGGAAGAACTAGGTTTGTTCTTCCGTAACGCTTTTACAAAAACAATATCGGGAAAATATTGAAGCAATATTGATTACCCAGTGCTTTGATAATATTTTTCTATATTACTATAATAACCTCCGAACATAGCCTTTTCATATATTTTACGAATTATTCACTTTTACTTTTAAGTATTTAGATATTATTCCAAAATACTTTTAGACTAGAAAATACGAAAGGATGTCATGTAACTGGATGCATACATTATACAAAGCTTCCATTAGGTATAAAAATTTGATGATTTGATACAATCGTGGACGTATATATATATTGTGACAGAAACAAACATAGAAAGGAAGGTAAATACTTGTGGCTGAGACACTTCACAACTTTCAAAATTGACTTCTTTTATATTTCTTATTTTAACAACGTCATGTTATTATTTCGTCGTTGACAGTTTTTGTTGTTTTATAAAAGTAGAAACTTGAAAGGACCAGTTTTCAGCTTGAAACGATACGACATCAAAAGTGTATTATTTTGTAAACGACACCCGGTCAAAATAAGAAAATAGATATAAAATTCTCTTTTACAAATGCATGTAGTCGATTTAAAAAGTAAGAAAACGTGGTCCAACTTTTGGGTAGGCAGGTATACAAAGTTTTCTGTTTAATACAGTTAGATACATCTTTGAAAGCTTTTGTAGAAGCTCTTGCTTTTTATGGTATTATAATACACTACACAGTGGCGACTCGCCTTTTAGAAATGCATGGGTGCAACTGTTTCTTATCAATTATTACCCACCGCCAAAGGTGTTGTCTTTATGAAGTGATGACAACGTGACAACTATCCTCAAAGATGGAAAATTAATATCGCAGTGCGTCATAGTGTGTGGAGGCACCTAGCTAAAGCTAGAAGCTGCTTAAGAGTTTTGAAAATTTACTTTTGTTTTTAATTTTAATGTTCAACAGGCACATGCTACACTACGCCACACACTACCGTTAAAAAGAAGCTTCCAGATAGAAGTTCAATGAATCCGAGCTTTACAAAATTTTTAAACTATAGCACAAGCCGACCGCCACTGATACTAGATAAATAATTACAATAACAAAGTATAAAAAATGAATGTTCCAAACTTACAAGCTTTGAGTTAAAAGTTAGTGTTGGTTTCTAAAGTTATCGACTATCGTTTAAGTAAAATTTGAAATATTTATTCGTTTCCCACCAAATTACATTATTTTGGTATTCTGAAAGCTTTAACTATTTCGACGAAAATGTAATCTGACATGTGTCAACGTCAGACGACTGTAGTAAATTAAATTTATTTTGTCGACGAAGAAACAAGAGGGGTAGGAAGGCTATGTAGATAATGTACCTACCCATAATAATGCAAATAAAAAAATAAAAAAAGACGATTAACAATCGCACACTACGTATTTGTCATTTGCAAAATAAAAAAGCTTTTGCGGTTATTTTTCTAATTTCCCCGTACGGCTATATCTTGTTTTAGAACTTAGTTCTGTGTTGCGCTGCTATTAAGTCGCCACCGTAAATTTCATACCGCAATGCTCATGAAATATTTTATACCCAATCTAGTAACCTATATCGCAACACATAAAATAAAATAGCAGGGAAAATTGCCGACTGTCGTTTTATTATCATCGCAGATTTACTGGTTACTTTTCCTTGCTTATATTAATCTTGCCTATTTCAGCGTGATTAGTCATAAAGTGTTACAAGCAGAAACTCTTATACTATATCATTTATAATTAATAACAAAATTTATTTCTCAAGTCCTTCATTACTTAATTTAATTATATTAAATGACAAATGGTTTAAATGTTAAAATGCACATTTGCACCCCCAAGAATATGTTTTGCTTTTCCGTCCCAAAAGGCTAACCTCGCCACTGGTACTTAAGAGTACCAATTTCGTTTTAGCTGTTAAATTCTTTGAACAATAAAAATACTCACTTCGAAGCGTGGGAGTGAGCGCAATCCGTTATTGGTAGCTATTATAATACCACAATGTTGGCAATGATGAAAACTTTGAATTTCACTCGACCATCCTAATTTCATTCACAATAAATAAAATTAACTTTGAAGTTAACCAAAAGCGACTATAATGTTAAGTTTGAAATACTTAGAAAGCCCACATCCTGAGGCTCCATCATCCCTTGTAACTCTCATCATGTTTTCCCACAGACATTTGCAATTTTTCAGTATCTTAATAATACGAGTACATTAGCATTAACTACGGGAAACGTAAAGGATTCAATAACAACAATTCTAAAAATAAGTTAGTGTTACACTTATTAAGTTCACAATAGTATTTACTATTATTATACTATTTTAAAAAAACTTCTGATAAATTGATTTTTTTCCTTACCTAAACAAATAAGGTAACCAAGCGAGATACACATATGTAACAATTTTATGTTAAATAACAGTAGTTGTGAACCCTTTTGAAACTTCGCTTCAGTGCGCCTAAGTATTCTTATCCGAAAAATACAAAAAAATAAACTTTTTATTAATAAAGTAACCATCCTATTTCTAGATGCTTTATTTTTCGTTTTTGTTCTATTTAAGACCAGTATAAACTTCTCCTCATTAATACAACATGAAACTAGAACCAAACAATAATTTTATTGTTTATACATAGTCTTAATAAACCTAACGCAATATTTTCGAAAGTAGTACTGATCAATAGTTAACGAGATGCCAATTACGAGTTATCTCGGATTTAAACACTATATTTGAAGGGTGTAAGTAGTAGTGAACTAACTTCTAAAAGTACAAATTAGATCAATATCACGAAGTTACAACATCCTAATTGTCAAAATTAAGACTTCCCATTGAAAGATTTGGCAAAACATAGGAGAGATGAAAGCGTCCATGTGCTCGATTGCTAAGAATTTTTAGGTTTTGCAAAATTTCGGATTGAAATTATATTTAATTTTAATTTCAATCGCTCAATTCATAAATTTACTTTAAAATAAATTCTTTACAGGAGTGTATCTTGACGGATAGTTAAAAATAGGATGAACCAGTTCAGTTTAAACTCATGCGACACTTTGAAAGGATTTTTGTTAAAATTTGATTTGAAAGTTCTGCTGAGACCTTTCTAAATTCTTTCAAGAAAAATTAAAACCATTAAAAATACAATATAATAAATATAAAAAAAGTATTTAATTTTATTTAAGAAGTACTTTTTAATTTAATTTTAAAAATTTACAGTGAAATATTATATATTGGCGGTTTCCTTCTGGTGAGGTAACATAAGTACCATTAATGTATTCTTATTTTAAATTGCCGACATAGCAGTACATACAGTACAGTAATTTTTGACCACAGTGGTGGCTTGATGTGATCACTAGTTGAGTTATGAGCGGAAATTCTGACGTGTGCAAGAACGTAGTGAATTAATTTTTAAGTTGGTAGCGTCAGTGAGTTTAAAATTTGAAATTTGAAATTTTTGTCTGAAATTATAAGTGTAATCGAAGACAACGATACTAATGGCCAGGTCAAAGCTACTGATAACGGTTGGGGATGTTTAACATCGAGTAAACGGAAGTTTTTCGATAACCAAACCCAAGTTCTCAAAAAACCGTTCAAACCTCCTTCAATAGTTATCGCATGTGATGTGAATGACCAAGCGAAATTCCGGAAAAAGGTTAGCAATTTCGCAAAAAAGGGATTTCAAATATCCTACCGAGCCACGACAGTGGCGGTGTACGTTAACGACAAGGACGAGTACGAGCTACTATTGGCCGATCTGAAGACGAACTCCGTTTACCACCACACATACACGTCACGCGAAGAGAAAACGCACGCCTTCGTTGTGAAAGGCCTACCCCACGACGTCACGGTAAACGAGATTACAACCGAACTCAACTCCAAGTCGATAGCTACGAAGCAGGTCTACAAAATGAACGGCACAAGAACTACATTTTTATTTTTAGTTATATCAAATAATTCGATAACCGAACGATCGATCAACGCGACGGTAACCACATTCTTGGACGCAAGAGTACGGTGGGAACGACAATAACAATAAACATATTATACAGTGCCACCGTTGCCAAGAGTGGGGGCATGCGACCGCAAACTGTAAACGCGCAATTAGTTGCCTCAAATGCGCTAAGGAACATTTCACAAAGGAATTCCAATTACCTAAATCTGCACCTGCAACATGTGCGAATTGCAATGGAAGTCATCCAGCCAATAGCATCACCTGCCCTGTATATTTGAGAAAGATTAGCCAATTGGAGGAAACCAGACGAACGAGAACTTTCCAACACATGGCCTACGCTTAAAAATTCACACCGGCCCCGCTTCCTACTACCTCACCATGGTACAGGACAGCACAACCAATGACAGCACTAATCCGAAGACCGACCCCAGCACCAATCAACAACTCAGCTATGTTCCCCCCCTTCGAACTCTCAGAGCAACCATCAGACCCCAAGAACCCACAAAACGAAACCTTACCTGTATTCCACCCCTCACCTCCAACAACACAACAACCGAGACCACAATATCAGAAACCACAACAACAACAACAAAATGCTAATATGGGTTGATGCCTTCGCAGAATTTGCACAAGTGTGCGAAGAAATAAACAACCAAATGGATATCAACGAAATGTTAAGAGGCCTCAACGACTACAACAATTTGCTGAAGAATTGTAATACGAAAACGGATCGCTTCACAGCAACATTGAAATTCTTTGGAACGATCAATTCGTATGGGTGTTAAGCTCAAAATCAATTTATGGAACGCTAACGGGTTAAGCAACAAAATTTTCGAACTTAAAAACTATTTATTTAAAAATAACATTGATATTATGCTAATTACAGAGACCAAATTTACCGACAACAGATGCCTGAAGGTCCAGGGATACTCCGTCCACCGACAAGACAGAGGAGGCCACGGGTCGGGAGGCGTAGCAGCTATAATACGAAACAACATTTCACACAGACCAGTACAGATAACACAAGGTAACAGTATGGAAGTCTTGGGGATAAAACTCCAAAACGATATCACTCTAATCATCGTCTATAATAAGCCATCGAACCTATTTTCCCATCACGACCTTGACACGCTGTTCGGATTGGACGGCAAGGTCCTATTGGCTGGCGACTTCAACGCCAAACATCCAAGCTGTAATTGCCACCAATCCAATCCTAACGGTAACTATCTCCTATACACTTCTGCCTTTCCAAACACATCGAAATCCTTCACACCGCTTCCCACACCCATCATCCTATGAACAACATGACCCCGACCACGATCGATTTGCTTCTAAACAAAAACCTCACCAATATTACGACACCGACTGTCAAATCCAACCTCACTTCCGATCACAACATAATCCAATTCTACCTTAAATCCCCTCCCCTTAACAGCTCATCCAACAAAATCACTAGTTTCAAGGACACCGATTGGTCCAGATTCCGTCGAAGGCTTGACGAACTACTCAGACTCAATAATAACATTACAGACAAAGATACACTAGACAACGAAATTCACTTACTGACACAACATATTACACAAGCCAAAGCCGAAAATTCCAAGACCTTTACTCCGAAGAATAACAGGGACGTCTTCCCTGAAGACATTCAGTTGTTAATCGGGGAGAGGAACCGGAACCGAAAGCTTTGGCAACAAACCGCAGACAGACGATACAAAGACGCAATGATCGATTTGAACAGGCAAGTACAGTTTATAATTACGCGATACAGAAACAAAACATGGGAAGACCTTCTGTCTTCCCTGCGTCCTTCAGACAATTCGCTTTGGAAAATAACTAAATTATTACGGAAACCTTACGAACCCATACCGACCCTTCAGGACTCCACTGACGCGGCCATGACGGATGCCCAAAAGGCGGATCTCTTGGCCAACACTTTTCAAAAAATACACACACTAGACGACACCGACACCCCGGAACAAAGGGAGATTAAACAAACTGTGCTTGACTTTTCAAATCGATCATACGAAATCCCTACACGACAACATAAAACCCTACTAACCAATCTCAACGAAATCATCCAAATCCTAAAATCCCTACCCAACAAAAAAGCACCCGGACCGGACAAAATTGAGAACAAGGTTCTCAAAAACCTGTCCGGGAAAGCTATAACCTAACTGTACAACATCATAAATGCTATCCTAACCCTACAATACTTCCCGTCGGCCTGGAAAAAAGGCCTCACCATCCCGATCCGCAAACCCAATAAAGACCCCACCCTTCCTCTCAGCTACCGACCAATCACACTACTCAACACAATGACAAAACTGACAGAAAAAAGAATATTATGTAGACTAACCAATGAACAAGCGCGACTAGAAATTACCAATCCTTTTCAATTAGGTTTACTGCGGGCCTTAATACGACCCTGCAAGTGACCCGAATTGTTAACGATGTAATAGGTCAGTTCAATAACGATAAAGTCACGGTCATGACACTTTTAGACATCGAAAAATCCTTCGATAGAACCTGGACCGACGGTTTAATTTTCAAAACGATACAGTATGGTTTCAGCAACCATCTTATCCAACTTGTCCTCTCCTACCTCACCGGCAGATCGATCGCGGTCAAAGTTAATGATACCATTTCCCAATCCAAAAATATCGAAGTTGGAGTACCCCAAGGCTCCGTACTGGCACCGAAACTCTTTATACTACACATCAACGACTTACCCACATTTGCAAAAACACACATCGCCCTGTACGCTGACGACACTGCCATCTACGAGCACTCGTTCTGCGCACAGGTCGCAACAAAACAGACACAAATACACTTAGACCTCATTCAGAAACACTTCCAGAAATGTAAAATCAAACTCAACGCGGGCAAAACCGAAACCATTGTCTTTGCCAGAAAACGTACAAATCATCGCGTATTTCAAAACCTGATGCTGGACGGACAACCGATAATTCCCCAAACCAACGTAAAATACCTGGGAGTCACGATGACTTCGAAAACTACGAAGACAATTGGCTTACGGCGCCCAGCGCAAAATCTATGCCCTCTTGAAAGACGGGCAGATGAGTTCTGAAAACAAGCGTACGTTATACAAAACCGTACTAAGACCGATCCTAACGTACGCTAGTCCTGCATGGGTGGGTGTTCCCAAAACACGCCTGAGGCCCCTGCAGGTCTTTCAGAACCGCTGCTTACGCCTCGTCACGGGGGCAGACAGATATACTCGACATACGACCATACACGAAGACGCACAAGTAGAATTTCTCGGATAACCTCCCGATGTGGTCTCTACACCTACCAAATACACAACAGTCCACTTACACAAAACATCACCACCACCCAGACTATACACAAATATAAGTTCCCATTCCAAACCCTACCATCCTTCCAAACTCAACTTCCACATCCTACAAACGACACATGACACCACCACCAGCTGCTACTCTCAGGAAGGAGTATCCATGAACCTTGAGAAGAACGCGAATTTCAATCCGTTAGCTTTCCAGAAATTTATTTACGCCAACGTACGTATTGATTGAACAAGAAAATCAATTAATCTATCATTGTTAAGTTTCCACATATTCTATTCTCTGTTATCTGTTATTTGTTACTTTGTTCTGTTATCACTCTGTATATTTTATTTACTGTTATTGTTATTGTTATTTTTATTGTACATATTCAGACTCCCATTAGGAATCAAAATTATTGTAAGTTGGTTTTTCACGTTTTTCCAACAAAATTATACGCCAAATTTGAAAACGACAATGTTAAATTTTTATATCAACCAAATTAATTATTGTAAAACCTATCAGGTTACCCCAAAAAAAACTGGAGATATGTGGCATCACGAGGGGCTCCTATTTGTATACGAAATTTGTAATGTTATGCCATTTGGCACTTATGTAAATGCTCATTGGATCTGCAAATGTTTTGTAACGATTAATTTATTAATAAATATTTTAAACTAACTAAACTAAGTTGAGTTAAAAGACTCGGCAGAATTTCTTAGCTTCAGCCTCTGGTGAACATCAAACTGTGGATCAAAATACTAATAACTTTCCTTAACATCCTAATGGAAAACGGGGTACAATAAGCCTAGAGCTTCAGTACAAAGTGGGCATTGAACCACTACTTGTGCTGCTAATTTTTTATCAGTAATTCTTCTTTTCAAGTTTAAAATTTTTTTATCTAGAAATGTTTTGAATCTTGATTTCATTTTTTTGAATATTGTGTTTTTCTTCTTTCCTTGTTTAAGCTTTTCATTTCTTCTTCCTAGGTTGTAAAATTTCTTTTTCTTTTGTATTCGTTTTTCAGTGCAGCATAGCACTTAAATTTTGACTTATTAGTTTTAAGTATCGTTTTTAATTTTCGTTCCTTTAACCCTGAATTTTTTTTATTTTCAATTTTAGATTCATAATATTTGGATATTTGTTAACAAACTTTTCCGTCTTTTAGAATTGTCCTTTTGTTTATTTTACCTGCAAAATTAACAAATTCTTTTTGTTTTATCCCATTTTCAGTATTATTATCTCGCTTTGGTAATGGAATTTTTCTATTTTGTTCTTATAGATTGCATTTTGACTTGCAATTATTAGGGTTTTTGTTTCTTCATCGACTAATTTTCTATTTTCTTCTGGGTTATTTGTTCAACTTGTTTGAAATTCTTATATTATTATTAAAACTTATTATTTCGATTTGTTCTTCGATTTTGTCGATTGCGTTTCTGTTTATAACTATTAAATTTTTAATTTCTTCTTTGTGTGCTTTTCTATTTTTTTCTTACTTTTCTTCGGCCAATCTTCTGTTTTCTTCTGCCTTCTCTGCGACTAATCTTCTATTTTCTTCTACCTTCAGCATCATATCAAACAGTAGTCAGAGTTTATCTTTGTCTTCCTCGAACTTCGTTTTTTGTTCTTCTCTCGAATTTTGTTTGTGGCGGAGTCACGCATTTCTGTGGTGTTCCTTCTTGGGCTTTTATATTTCAATAAATTGTTTCCACCAGTCCGGAATTTTGTTCTTGTATTTCTTTCTTTTTCTTCCATAATTATTTCACTTACGTTGCTCCTCATTACATAAACATCTCAATCTCAGGGTCAAGTTCAAAATTAAAATAGTAATAATGTTTGTAAAAATTTGATTTTTTGAAAATTAACTGAATATGGCCACGTATGTCTTCTTGGCCGGCTCTGAAAGTGCAAAAAATTCCAAACGAATGTTCGAAACGAAAAGCATTAATTAAGTTTGTCGACTTTCGGTGCAGTGAGGTTAGTTTTACATAGTAAAGAGTCGCATATACCTTACTGGGGATCGAACCCATGTCTGCGAGGTAGCAATCTAGCATTCTAACACTAGCCTACGACTGCGCTCCGAGATCTTCTTATTACTTTTTACTTTTTATTAAACTTTTTACTAATTAAATAAATAATTTAAATATATAAATCTTAACTTGTAAGAATAAAAAATGATCAAACAAAAATTATATTATAATAAAGTAGTTAACTTATAATATAGTTGATTTTGCTGCAGTTTTTCTATGGTTCTTACATTGCTGAAATAATAAACTACTCTTATTTAATAAATTTAACATGTTTTTAATTTCGTATTTTATAACTTATTTTATTCTGGTTTTCTAGTGGCATGATTACTTATTATACGTACATATGTTTGGAAATATTATTGATACAGTAGAATCTGCTTAATGTGATCACTTTGGGCCAAGAACATTTTAATAATATTAACTGATAACAATAAGCGAAATTTAGAAAAAAGAGAATTTTAGAAGACTTGGATTAGAACAAAATAGAAAAAAAAGAAAAAGCCGCAAGTTGCCAAACAAAAATGATCAAAATAACCGCTGGATAATGACATTATCCGTGATAACATTAAGCGGATTCCACTGTATTTATATTGCCAATATTATTTAATGTAATTAATTTTGAATGCAACAATAATAATTGACAGAAAAATATTTGCCAGGATTACCACAATAATAAAAATTTTAAAAATAAAAATGTCATAGTATCTCCGGAAATGTTTAACCGATTTAGATAAAATGTTGTGTGCTGATGAAGCTTTTAAAATATAAGAATTGGCGAGGAATCGATTGAGCCAAATGCTAAAGCAAGAAAATTTTAACTGAAATCTTAATTTATCTATTTTTTGTGAGAATTCTTTTGAGGACTTGTTAAAATGAAATAATACATTCGATAATTATATGTGACATTCATTTCACAAGTTAGATAGACGCTTTTTTCAACATCAAAAAGTATTTAAATTTATCGGTCGATACTTTGAACCTTACTGCGGCCTACGGTTTTCTTTAAAGTCATTTCTATTATTTACATGTAAAAGTCGTCAAATTTGACAGCTATCAGTAATTTAATAATTATTTAGATCGATTGAAAATTTGTGTGCTGTATTAAAAATGCTAATTTTTAATTAATATTCTTTGTTTTTCTTTAAAACAAAAAATGTTTGTGGGGTTGGTGAAAAACCATACTTTAACATTGGGAATTGGTGGAAAAACTTTTTGAGTGACCACTTTTTGAGTGTTCAACCGATTCTGCTCAAATTTGGTGTACTGATGATTGCGGCTGAAGTGATAATATTTTTTATTCTATAATAGCCGGTTTTACAATAATCGGATAACGTTAGACCTAATATTAACTATTATTATCAATAATAACCGGAAATGACATTATACTAAGCTGAAATCGGTTCTTAATGCAATTTTGTTATTTATTTATCTTAAAATATAAATTATCTATTGTTTTCTTTTGTTTTTGTCTTATTACAAAAACAGGGCATCCGTTAACAACTTTGCACACGGGTCCCGGGTAAAAACTATTTTACTTTATTTTACAATACTAAAAACATTAATAATTAACTAATTTTATTTTGTGTTATTGATGCAATATGAGCCGATGATTACATATTAAAATATTCTGTATGTTATGTAGCATTTAATATTTACTTTAAAGTTTGCAACAAAATTTAATATAAGTAAACATAATAAAAATAAATTTAGGAAAATCTCTAAATAATAATCCAATTTTAAACAAAATTAAACTTTTACTGGATATTAAGGTTTATCATGTAACATAAAAAACATGATATACAATTTTAATATAATATACTTACCAACTTCTCTCAACTTTATCTTCTTAAAGTAGACTTTTGATTACTTGAGTAAGTTAGATAAACCACTCGAGTTCGGTAAAGTGTATTAAAAAACCTACAAATTTGAGTTTACTTAAAAAATCTTAAAACGAAACTTAAAAATTCAAAAAAGAAACTTTTATTATACGTTAATTAGAACTAACAATGCGGAGAAACTTTTGTAGAATATGTATCAATGTAAGAGTAACAAATATTATCATAATATTATAAAATAATAAATTTATTGTTCCTACTCGAGAGAGCGCTAGCGGCAAATAAATATTTAATAATTTTCCATCCGCACGTTTTAAAAGCACCCTATACATATTATTTTGTTTGTGCGATATTGCAGGCATCAGGTATATTATTATTTTTAAAACGGCAGGGGAAAAACGATTTATAAACGATGTTAGCTATAAAATAATTAATTTTGATGGTCAATTTTTTGTCATGTTTTATGCCCAAGTGTTAATAAAACATCACAACATTTTGTCATAACACACAACATATCGATTAACTCTCTATTAGTGTCATTCGATAATTTAGAATGGCAAATATAACTTTGCACTTTTCCAAGAGTACTTTGAAAAAATATCGAAAAAGTTAACCTATAGAAAAATTGTTAAAAAGAAAATTTTAAAGAAAAGATTAAAGTAGCTCTTTTCTTCTATTCTTTTATTATACGAACAACAAAGTGAGAGATAAAAGTTTTTTAATAATGGTGTGATGTAAAATATTTGCAATTCGTATTAAGTAAACCCCCAAGTTTGTATAACGACAAGGGTGCTAAAGTTTCTCCTTGTAAATAAAAGACTTTGCTCATAACTTTTAATTGGTATCAAGTTCTAAATAAAATCTTCCTAAGTAATCAATCTAAGATAATGAACGTTTGCCGGCAAACAAAAATGTGACAAGTTTTAATAAAAGTGTAACGTGAAAATATTTAAAGAAAATTTTTGACGTTACTTTAATAACCTCTCTAATTTCTGCGTTCAATAAATACCCTGGCACCATTCATAATTTTCTAGATTAATTTTAGAGTATGGAAAAGTGGGCGGAAGTAATACAATAAGATGGTAATATTAAAATATGATAACAATGGAAAATCGAACAATGTTTAATCCCGCTCCCGACACTTGTCAACGCATCATCGCTTTCTCTTGATAGCGTTTCCGTTTTTAATTTATCCGATGTTTGTTTACCAAGTTAGCTGTTGCGCTGGCCGCGGGCGGCACGCGCATTGCAAGACGTGATCTATCTTTTAGTACGTGTGCGTCGAAGCGACCCAAGCGATTTTGAAGGGTAAATTTGGAACAAATTGTTTGATTTATTGTTGTTTTGCTACAGTTTCGTCGGAAATGTACGTCTCCTTAGATATGATATACAAACGATTTTCAAGACATATATCATCAACTTTACAAATATCTAATATACCTAGCGTAACTTGATAGAAAATCATCGGAAATTTCCAACTTCTTAAGTCAAATTTATTTTACTTACTAACTTTTAGTTAATCTATATTTCATATTTTATATTGCAAAAATTTTCAGCGATTTGATGCAAAGTTAAATTTACAACATCGACTACACGATTTTATTGACGGGACCACTCTATTTCAATTATATTTAATCTACCGGCAATAAATTATGATAATACTACAAACACCATGTAAAATTTTCATAATTAATTACTGAAAATTAAAACGAAAAGCTTACTGAAACAAGAAAATTTGCATATAATACGCTTTACTTCATTAGCATTTTTTTACTTTTTATGAAAATTTTAATAGTACGGGATTATTTTTTAAAACTTAATTAGCAAAAGCAAATTTTATATTTTCCACTTTAATAAGATCAAAAAATATATTATGAAGGCAGCCAATAAGTAACAAACTTAATGAAAAAATGCAATATGAAAAGAATTTTCTTATCAAGAAACCTTTGCAATGGATTCAATTTTTATCAAATTTATAACATCCAATCTAGTTTATTACAATTTTTTGTTTAAAAATATTTCGCTACAATAAGAAGGTATAAATTCTTTTATTTCTACATAATTAATGTACAAAATAAAACTTCAGTTTTCAGAATTTAGCTAAAAATTTTGTAAAAATTCTTTGAATTACTACTAAAATAGTAATATCATTCTGAACCTTATTTTGATACATAATACCAAAGAGTATGTATAATATAGAGGGACAGCCATTATAAAATATTTGTCACAAGTTTTTGTTAATGGCTCTGCTACGCCATCTAGTAGACGGTGTGATCTCTACGTTTTAATTTTTAATTTATGGCTGATTCTTTATATACAGGGAGGTATTTTTGCAAAAATAAGTTTTTACATGTTAATTTCTCATGTTCAGCTAACTCATTCAGCACCCTGTATATAGAGGACCAAAAATTAAGACGTAGAGATAACCCCCTCCACTAGATGGCGTAGCAGAGCCATCAAGAAATACTTGTGACAAGTATTCCCATAAGAGCTGTCCCTCTATATATACATAATCTTTGATAATACCTATTTATACATCTCTCTCTGGAGATTTTACTGAAGATTATGTTTTGCAAAATGCCCAGAAAAATTGATCTACCCAACGTTGTGCAGTTCCAATTGCAAACCCAAAACCTTCCTCTAATATATAAATATTTCATTTGAATTTTACAATCGTTACCATCGGCAGCAATACGTCGAAAAAGAATTTCATATAATATTACTTTTTGTTTTCTCAATTTTATGCATCATGGTCTTCCCGCAAATCTGAAATCCCGATTTTCTGGGATGAAATTTTTTAGATTCCCAGGATCCCAGGATTCCGAAAGAAGGGGGAAATAAGAAAGAGTAATAAAAAAAATGCATTTTATTTTACAAAAAAAGTAATAAGTAAACCAAATTCAATAATAAATTATCACATCTTTTTGTGTAGAATAACTATTTGGAAATAATTCTTTAAAAAGCATAGGTTCTCCACGAAGGTATAATATTACTTCAGTGGCGTATTTAGAGGGGGAAAACGGGGCAATTGTCCCCCCCCCCCAAGGATGACTCGGATTGTACCCCTAAAGCCCCCTCCTAATAAAAATAATGTTTACCATGAAGTTTTAAAATTTAAATAACTTTAAATTATTTTTGAGTTGACTGGAAATCCTGCGATATGTACTGGAGGGTGTTCCACCCCCCCCCCCAGACCCCCCGGTTTACAATTTTGACTTTATATTTTTATATTATTTTTATAATTAACTTTCAAAGTAACACAGAAAGTTGCTGCTAAACTCCGTGAGCAGTAAGGTAATTAAATAAATATGTTTTCCAAGTTTTAATTTTTTCTAACCGGAAGTTAAACTTCCCTCATTTTTGCTCAAAAATTCAAATTTCCCGGTTTGGATTAATATTAGACACATATTTTTAGTCCTAATCTTAGTTTAATATATTTTTTGGTTGGTAAAAAAATCGACCAACCAGAGTGTTTTTTTCCATCAAAAAATGACACGTTGTAGCTGGAGCAGCAGAACCGTGCTGGGATTTTATGTATTAAGATTAGTTACAACTGCCGCGCATGAATGGATTACAGTGAGTTCTGAAAAATCTTTAATCTGCTCCTCCCCAATAGCATTTTTAAATACGCCACAGTATCACTTAATTATGATAATTAAGATAACACGTTAGCAAACAGAAAAATATTAAGTTGGTATAGAAAGTTTTCTTTATAAACCAAACGTTTGCATTTTTTTGGTGTTCTATTTTGTGAATTATCATTTCACTGCGGTTTTACGATATAATAATACAGAATCAAACTCAAAACAGCATCAAGTGTACGTAATAGAGCAGCCATGTTGTTGACATTTGGTAACGTCACTAGCGCCATCAACGCTAAGATAAATAGCGAATAAAATTAGCTGCTGCAGAAAATGCCCTTTCTGATTCAATAAATTATAATAATTATAAATAAATTTATAAAAATTAAATCGCTGAAAGCTCAAATATAATTTCTAATATATTATTAGATTTAACTTGTTATATATTTTTATATATTATATATTTTTAATGTTATTTATTCTCACAAGTTAAGATTTATATATTTAAATATTCTCAATTTAATGATATTTTAAACTAAACCAAATTTATAAAACATAATTTAAAAAAATAAATTACTACTACTACTTCAACCTTCACTTTTAGACTATTGTCGAAATACAATAAATAATTTCAATCACTTGACCGATTCACACTTCCTACAATTTTTGTGCAGACGAATTTCTAAAGTGAAATTAAATGAAACATTAGGAATAAGAAAATTGCAAACTGCGAATATAACTAAGTTATTTTAGAGAAATTTATGTTTATTATAATTTTTTTGGTTTAAAATAGGTAATTTAAAAATCAAAATCTTGTCTTCAATTATAAAACTGCACAACTGATTATAAAACTCAACAATCTGAGGAAATCCAAAGAAATCTGGGGTAGTTGGAAATTCTTGAAAACCCTACAAAATTTTATAAAATCTTATGAAAATTTTTGAAATCAAGAAATTGTAGAAACACTACAGACAACTTTTTTTTTATTTTTTAACTTTTTGATGTAAATCGAAAATTCGGGAAATGTTAGAAAATCTGAGAAAATTTTAGGAAATCCGGGTAAATTTTAGGAAATCCGGGTAACTTTTAGGAAATCTGAAGCAATGTAGGAAAATCTCATAAAAGAAAATTTGGCACTTAGATCCTTTTGCATATTTCACTCTTCAAATATAGATTTAAGATGATGAAAATTTCTTTTTAAAAATATTAACCCTTTCAGCCCTGACTTTTTTGTAGTAAAAAAAAATTAATTTTTTTTATAAATTCTTTATCTGTACCCATATATTATGGTATTCACCAAATTTCAACAAAATCGCACCTTAGGTTTAGGAGTTATAAGGAAAATACGTCCTCATATTTCAAGCGTCTATAGCAAGCGTAATTGTAAAAAAATTATCGAACCATGTTAACAAAGCAACTGATTAGACCAATATGTATGCCTATAATTCACGATAAAGTCAAAAAATAATTGGATATACTAATAATTTCTAATTTACCAAACATCTTGTTGAATTGTTGACTCCAACTTAGACTCAATTTTTATAACACTGCAAATAACTATCATTAAAGCACTCAAAACTAAGAATAAAGATAATATTATTTATGTTTTCAGAGTCCCTAGATCCAAGCTTTCGACCTCTAGTAGCCAATATCCAAATTATTTACAGATCTTTACGCTAAAATGCTAAAAATGCGGCAGTGGCAATTGTCATCGGGAGGGCCGAAAGGGTTACTTTTCAACTTTATTTTATAGTTTTTCTGATTTTTGCTGCAATGAGCGGTTGCTAAAAGTTGCAATTAAAGATATAACTTCCAATTTTACGTTGCTCAAATAAAAGTAGAACCCAATTAACCCAATCAATTGGGACCGGATTCCATTAGGATTATAAAATATTCGGATAATAGAGCAGTTTCATTCTTCACTCCAAGATGGCCGCCGAACAGATGATTGAAAGTTAAAGTATTTAAATTCAATAAGGGTTTTTATGGATGTTTCGATACAAAAATGTGCTTTTTAAAGAATTCTGATCGTCTAGTCGACTTTGCATCGATTAAAAAATACATTTATGTAACAAAATCCCTTGAATTCTTATCGAATATAAATACTCTGTTCGGAAGCCATCTTGGAGTGGGGAAATGGAACTGCTTTATTGGATTTTTCTCCAAAATATAAAAATAATGGAACCGTATGATAAGAACATCATCCCAAGAATGTTCTCCAATAAATATTTTGCGAATCGCAGTACGTTATCCATTTTGGATAAAAATTTTGGATAAACATTTCGGTTATATTAGTAGTTAGTTATTAGTAGGAGTTCGGATAATCAACGATTCGGATAATAGGAGTTTTTATAACTTATAAGAACTTTAATCTGAAGTGTCACTGGTTCCTTCACCCTTCCTGTGTTTTCGCACGTGACCATAAAATGGATACCTCGTTAAATTTATTAGCCTTACGAATTTGTTGCGAAACTTGGGTTGACTCGTTGTTTCGTGATTTAGTGAAATCTGGTTGCATGCAAAATATTTATTTAATAAACTGGTAAGCATTTTTAAATTAAATTTCAAATGTAAACCCAGATTACCCTTATTTAAATCTAGCAAAATCTTAACCTAAAGGAAATCGTACAACAAGAAATGTCATACAGATAAAACAATTATATGACCTGATTTGCTGCTTTTCGTTTCGTTGTTGAAGATTGTTAGCGGAGATATAAAGACAGCAGTAAACGTTTCAATATAATAATTTAATAACTGAACGAAAAGGGCACAAATACAAATTAGGAACATCTCAATTAATAACATGTAGTTAACAACCAAAACAATACAACATAATACAAAACATTCAGTACGCTCTTGATTCTCATACGTAGGCGTATGATCGTCACACCGATTTTGATTTTTATTATTTTGTTTGAAAGGTATTTGTACTAGCTAAAAAAAATGTCCTTAGCATATATTGCGAAAAATTAATAAGTTGGATGATATTTGGTCTATTTAGTCAATGATACGTGCAATTATTGGAGTTGTCATTGATCGAACCGGAATTCCTGACTTGTGGTCGGTGCTGTATGGGTGATAGCACAGTCAGTCAAATTATTTCAGGTAAAAAGTTTAGAAGTGCGGTAGAAGCACATATCGGTACTCTGGTGCCCTGCGAGATTGCTACTTTCAATATTTTTTAAAAAACATGAAGATTTGTAGAATAGTATTTATAATGAAATTCAAGAGATACGAGCTAAATTTAATAAAACTGGTGCACAAGAATGCCTTACTAAACTCCTCTTCGCAATGCAAAAAGGTGATCCAAAGGAAATAATTTATCCTAAAAAGTTGTCTTCGGGTTGCCTGGATTTATCTATTTCTTCCTTGATCAAAGCTAAAATAAGAGACAAAAGGCCGCAAAATACAGAGAAGGAAGAAGCAGAATGTTTCCAAAACGAATGTATTTCTTATATCCTTATATTTCTAACCTATTATAGTTCCTAGTATCCTAGTTCATCGCCTGATGATGCCATAGTATGGTGAAAATTTATATTTACAGTGTATTTTACATGTGATAACTTAAAAATATTTTAGTTGTGAAAAGTGTTTCGTGCATTTTTTGGGTTTTCTAAAATATGATATGGCTTATAGTATTTCTCTAGCTACGACGATATTAAAATATTAGCCATGCAAGCCAGTGGTAATTAAAATTATCGACTATATTATTTTTCTTTTACTTGTTATTCTTAGTTTGGAATATATTGCGAAAAAGAAATTCAAAATCAAAATTTTATAAAAATAATTTTCAAAAGCTTTCAAAAAGAATTTCAAATTCTCAGTTTGTACGTTACCACAGTACTTGTTGCATCTAAAAATTTATATAAACTTAAAAATATAAGAAAAGCATAAATCTCTGTTTTTCAGTAAAATTCGGCTCTGAATAACAAAATCTAATTTTTTTTTAATTATACTGTTGCCACCTTAGAACAAAATTTCAGAAAGTAGGATTAAAGTATACACCTAAATTGTACGCACCGTTATCGTTACAAGGAAAGAGTTTAAGTTTCACCGACTTTGAGAAAATTGTTGTGTCCCTTAGAAAAATTTTTTTAAATTTATGTAAATAACAAAACATACTCAAAGAATGTCACTAAAATTCTGATATAGGTACAGAAAAAGTTTCATTGTGTGTACAGGTAAATTGCTTAACTGCACAATAAAAAAAATTTTAATTTTAGTATGCTGTACATTGTGAAATTTTACTTCCGTCTGTTTCCACCTGAAACAAGATTTCCAAAACTGAGAAATCGGCAATCGAAGTTATTTGATTTCCGATTAAATTTATTTTTCTGTTTGATGTTTTTGGATTGATTGCATATTATTTCTTTTAGTATGCTTATTATTGAAAATCCAGTGACGTTGTTTGGTGGATGGTAGGAGCACAAGGCAAGATATGAATGGAAAATTCATTGGGGGAATCGTATATGAAACATGGATGAATGGCGCTATTTAGAGAAAAAGAAAGAGGGAGACCGAAAGTCAGCGTTTCGATAACCGATCTGGCGAAGTTATAAAGTATTAAAAAGATATATCCTCCCTTTTATTTATTCTACCTTCCCAGTTGTGTTTAAGAAACAAACAAGACTGTTAATCAAATAACCTGCCAATCTACATACATGGGTAATACATTATAGGAATGAGAATGTAATATAGAGGAATTCTCAAGATCCCTTTTCTATCGTGTAAGAAAATACATCATTATTTATTACGAGAGTTCCACACCTGATCCCACAGCAAAACACAATACTAATAAAACTCTCACGTCTTGTGCCCGCCATTATGCCGGAAGCATACATGTGTGCCACAAAAATACCGGATATTTAGTTTAAAAATGTATGCAGCAACCGAGAAAGCGCTTTAAATAAAGGGAAATATCTTATTGTGTATTCTTTTACCGTTTTTTCTGCTATTCAAAATAAAATAACTCTCGAAACTTGATCAAAATTGTAATTTTAAATGAGAAAGAAAATGCTTAGACGAAACTTTCGATAATGTAAATAGAACAATTACTGTTTTGTTAACTTTTTTTTTAAAAACTAATTAAAATTTAATTGAAGTTGACACAATATGGACGATGAAAAAAGTTATAAAACAGAGATAATTGATAAAATACGGATGACGGAGTAAACTTTTTGTTACGACGAACTCGTTCAGGTCGGTCACGAAATAGTGAGTGAGTGGTGCAAGGAAAAGGGAAACACGACATTAGTGAAAATTTCCCCAGCGGCCTCCCGCAGTCTACTCTATTTGATTCACAATCAGACTGTTTTATGTTTTCGGGGTGTAAATTGTCAGATGTTTCCGGAAAACCTATACCCGTTAAAATAGATTTTCAGTAGATTAAAAGAACCTGCAGGCAATTCACCTACCGTTTTATTTGAATTTCAATAAAACTGTACTTTGAGGAAACGAGTTTACAGTTCTGAAATTGTTTTTAAGAAAAAACGATATACTCGTACCTATACTAAATTCAACATATTGCATCAACATTACGGCATTATGCGGAAAATCGTTTACCCAAAGTCATATCAATTTAACTCGGGAGTTATAAAATTGAATTAAAACTTTTAGAACACATACTGGTCTTTACATTTTACAAATTTTTTTGTTTTATCTACGCCGGATCACTATTACCAGGTACCTTCGGTATTTTTTCTTTCTTAGCTAAAGTTGGAATCAGATAATGGGACATTAAAGTCTATAAATTAGTAACAAAAACCCATCGGCTTATAAAGCGGTCGTTATTCTAGATTCAATCTAACCTTATCGGTACAGTTAATAATGACAATCAGGTTGTTGATGTAATGCGAATGTGCTGCACTTACCCGATTAAAATACAGTTTCCGTACGATTATTTTGGTAGTTGAGCGATAAATTATCTTTTGGAGCGCTCGTGGCTAGCTTTTAACAAGGAAATGGAATTAAAATCGATATAATTTTATTAAAATTGTACGATGAAAAATATTAAAAGTAATTTACATTGTATTAGTTTAATCGAGCATGTGCGTGCCGTAAAATAAATAACGTTAATACAATGATAATTGATATATGAGTGCAACGTAGATATTGGAATATAAAGTCCTGACGTTACAATTTACATACAAATGAATGCATATCGAAAATTTACAATCGTTTGTAACACCCGCTTCAAAATTTCCATCCAACCACATTCGTGATTCAATTGGAATCGAGTTAAAGCGAGCGCAAAATGATTTACTACTTCAACGTAGAAGGTACCGCTTTAGCATGCACTCACCATCAGACCACTGGAAGTGGAGATATGTACGTAGAGATTACTTTTGGTAACCATTTATATACGTGGTATAATATAAATTTAATTAAGTTGCCAACAAATGTACTATCCTCCTACATACTACTGTCATTAATATCTAACGATGAGCAATTCAAACTTTGTCCAATTGTTACCAAATATCACCACAAGTTGTCACAGATGTCAGTAAGCGCGGAAAACCAGTGAAAGACTTTTATTACACTTTGGTTTAATTTCAATTTAATAATTCAAGCTGACAACCGAAACTCTTATTTTACTTAGTTCGTGCAAACGGTGCCGGTTAGTAAAACTTAAAATAATTTATAACCCAGCAATATATAATTTTGTATGTTGAAAGTATGTTAAATATTTATTAATTAATTTATTATTAGTAGCAAAATATACCTCTACCTACTACAACACTCGACCTTATACAATCTAAAAGTAAAATTATTTTCCCTCGAGTTGATAAAACTTTATGATGTAGAAATATAATCGATAAAAAATACTACTCATAAAATAACGTCCAAAACAGCAGTTTACGGTCAGATTTTCGAACTTGATGTCGCAATAATATAAAATAATTTATCTTTTTAGAACAAAGCACGAGATAAGTTTTCACGTGGACCTCTAAATTTACTTACAATTTATGGAATCAATTCATATTATATTACAAATTTCTAACAGTATCTACTCGGTATAATTTTCGTTAGAAAAAACGTTGAAAACTTTCCGAATTTAATTTAAAATTATGTACACATTATAAAATTTTGTTCAAAAGTTTAAGAGTTTTATGTGACTCCATCTGGAGCTGTTGTTACTGATTTATATCTTCAATTGCTCAGCTCTATATTATGTGAATTACTTTTATACACTCCATAAGGTATAATCACTTAGTTTCAAATCCATTGAGCACAGTTGCCAGAAGTGTCAACTTTCAAATTGGTAAAATAATAAACGTGAAAAATCAAAAATCATTTGTTGAGCCAACTTCTCCAATAAAGCAGAAATTTTCTCAATAGAATAACTTTTAATTCCTTTAGTTCTCATCGTTAAATTTCCATTTTTTATGGGAATTACTAACTTTATTCCCATTAATATGATTTAAAAATTTAAAGTTTTTATTTAAAAAGTTTAATCTTACAATATTCAGGTAATCTAATGTTATTGTGGGTAAGACCCACAGTTGTTGTCATATGCTCAAATTCTTTAGCCATGATATCGCTGACTAGCTTCCGCCAATCTTGTCATTAGTTCCTGGAAATTCTCTATATCGTTTGCAATCATTACCGGGTCGTCTAATCTTTATGAGTTTATCCTGTTTTGCATTAACGAATTGTGCCCATCGCATTACGAAGTCTAAAGTGTGTGCTGCTGACGTGTTCTTCGGATATTCCATAGATTCTCTTATAAAATATTTTTAGCAAGAGTTCAAAGAGGCTAATCAGTTCATGGGGCTAATGGTGCGGAAATCCCCACCGAATTTAGCATTTGATTTTTTGATGAAAAAATGAATATGTAGATTAACCTAAATAACTCCGCATGGATACCAGCTGGCACAGACCACAAGCCGTCTTTTTGTGAAATTGCCTTCACGATCTTGTCTGTTGTTATTGGAAGATCTCAATTCCGAGTTGTCCTGGTCTATTGTCCTAAAGAGTTTGAATATATGTGATTTCCAATGGTCCATTTTCTCATTTTTGCCCATTATGATTCTGCCTGGTATAGTTTGCAGCATTTCTGTTGAATTGGACTTACATCATCCAGCTGCTTCTCTGACTCTTCAGCGACAGATTTCCAATGTGGAAAATCTGACAATTATTATAATAAAATAAAAAGTTGGGTGAGAGAAACCGTTCTTATCGGCCTGTTTGGGCCGGTTTCTCCAATGTAATCTCATTGTAGTAACCGAAACGTAAGTTTAGGTTGCCCTAGAAAAAATAATTTTTGACAATTAAAGCTGAAAATTATAAAATTTTGAATTAAAAATTGGATAAAAAAACAAAGGTTTATTTTATTATTTTTTATTTTTTGTTATTTATATATAATTTTATAAAAATTTACAGTTTTTGTTACAATATTGCCTATAGGGCTTCAGGGCGTCTACAATTTCAACACCCTGGGCAGTTCTCCAGTGTCAATTTAGCTATTTTGAAGATATTTAAATTGAAATTTTGAAACAAAAACAATTCAAAATTTCCCGGTCCCCCCTTTAAAATACAATGCCTTACCTCTTTTTTTTTACTCAGTTCATCTTTTTTTATATGGTTTTCCCGATTTTTCCTCATTTCAATTGTTCAACTAAGATATAAAATTTAGTCCTCCTATTGAACTGTATTTTTTCAAATACAATTCTTTAGAAATTTGCCCGAGTAATTTTAATTATTTTTTTTAATGGAAATGTCAAATTCAAAGATAACCATACCCATTTGTCACCGTATGAAGTATAATTTTATATTTGTTTGAATATTTAATTTTTAACTAATTTAATTTTAATCTGTAAAATCTTTTATTTATCAATATCTGTGGCTTCCGTTTTAATTTTACTTATCAAAAATTATCAAATTCTCGTCGTCACACTATTTAATTTAAAATTAATTAAAATTAATTTTAAAAAATTAATCATTTTTGATAAAACGAAATAATTACCTACTTTGAATTTCAAAAATTTTTCAAAATGCAATTAATTTCTTGAACATATAAATTGTCTATTTTTGTCAAAAACAACTAACACTCGCGGGAAATACAAAAAAAATCTAAAATTTACAATAAAAATCCCTTATTTTAAAAATCAAAATCAACCTTATTTCACCCAAGACAATAACTCAAACCAAATTGCAATATAATTTAATGTAAAAGAGACAAAATTAATCTCCGATTGCTTCGGTTCTCCCACCTAAGCCACTTCAAACTCAATTAGTTGGCGGGAAAACCAGAAAAATTCAAAATATTTACTTTAAAGCAAAACAAAAAATTACATTTTTTCATCCTAAACATTTTTTAAAATCGAATTCGCCAGAAACTATAATTCTTTAGATATTTGCCCGAGTAATCTTCAATTTTAGTTTAAAAATGAAAGTTTTAAATTCAAAGATAACGATACCCATCTGTCACCGTATGAAATATAATTTTAACTTTCCTTGAAATAATTAATTTTAAAATTTTTAAACTTCCAATATAAATAAATTAAATTTTTGATATCAACTTCACTTTTTCTTCTACTATGATCGCTACAATCTCTTATTCAATATCTGTGGTTTCCGTTTCAATGTTATTTATCTAAACTTATCAAATTCTTCTCGAAATCTCAGCATTTAAAATAAAATTGATTAGATCACTTTTCATAAAACAAAATAATTACATTGAATTTCAAAAATTCCGATAGAGGAGGGGGGTTTTAGACGGTTTTAGAGCGAAATACCCTTCCAATCCAAAATTATTCAATTAAAATACTTAAATCTAAATCAATTCTCCCAATCAAAAATCCAATGTTAAATTAATCTTAAACAAACTTTTAAAAGTTAAAATGGGAAAGCAAATCTTACTAATAACTTGACAATACGCGAACGCTATCAAATTCATTTTCACCTATCCAAATCAATAATTCAAATAGTAATAACTCAAAAATCCAAATCTTCACTTCCAAATCAGCTTTTAGTTATTAAATTGTATAATCACATTTAAAAATCACTTATACAAAATATCCAACTTTACGTCCGAATTTCGGAAAAATCTCAAATTTATAAAAAAAATCCCTTACTTTAAAAATTAAAATCAACTTTATTTCATCCAATGCAAAAGCTCAAACCAAATTACAATACAATTGAATTCAAGAGAGATAAAATTGGTCTATGACCGCGCCGGTTCTCCCACCTAGCCGTTGCAAACTTAATTAATTGACAGAAAAATCAAAAAAAATCAGAATATTTACTTCAAAACAAAATAAAAAGTTTACAAAACTTACAAATAACATATTAAATAAAAAGTGAATAGTATTGCATTGATTGGATACAATTTAAACAAATATAACTTGTTGAGAGCACGTTTCGGAAAATATATTTACTCCTTTCTCAAGATTGAAACACAAAAAATACAGCTAATATATTCTTAGATATAGCAATTAATTAGTTACTCAGTTACAGCATAACGTTGATTGCAAAGGGGATGTCCATTAATTACGTGAGCTCAAAATGGGGAGAGCGGGGTCTGGCAAAAATAGGTGCATACCACATTGGAAATATTGGTATTGAGATTGCTACCCATTGCTTTGTAGCGCTCGATATTCTACGATACACTGAACGGTACCAGGGGATAAACTACCTTTCAAAAACGACCACGCAAAACGGACGTGAGTGGAGGAGGAAGATCGTCGTTAACAGAAAGAACTGTAAAAAGGAACACGCTGACAATTTTGTGAAGCCAAGCAGACGTGTTTTAAAAAAGCCAACTAAAACTTCTTTATTTAAAATTAACATTTTGTAATTGTGTTATTTTTTTATTGTGGTTCGGTATTCGGTATATGTGGTTCGGTAAATAATGATTTTCTCTTAAATTAAAATCCAGATTTGGCTTGGTTAGACGTGTACTTGATCGTGAATTCTTAAATGTAATAAAATTCCAATAAAAATCGTAAGTGATACGGATATTTTCAATAGATGCACGCGCCCCGATACATCCATACAGTCGGCACATTTGGATCAGTGTTTGATTATTGACAAAGGTGCCGTGACCCATCCTCCCCTATGTGCTGTTCGTTTTAAGTGTTTTCACATACACAGAAAGTGTGCCGATAGAAAACCGTCAGAAGCCACTAGACCGTGATAGCCTATCCAGTCTCAGTGCCTCGGTTTCACCTCAGTATTATATCTGTGTCCTTAGATTAAGGACCAAATCGATAATAATAAAGCATTCACTAACTGATTTTCGATTTATATTTCACAAAGATACAACACTTCGTTCAATATGTGATGCTCATCCTAGAAAAACGTTTCGACTTACATATTACTTTATATGATTCGGTAAATGCGAAGAACTGAAACACAGATTATATTAATTTCCATATTACAGTGAGAAATATTAAATTTAACAGTAAAAAATTAAAAACTCCTGGTTTCACTGTATTCCACGCCTGAACTATTCAATTTATGCTACCACAAAACTTTTAGTTAGGAATTTAATTCTGTATAACTTTATTTACCATTTTATTTACCTATTCTTTACACATAAATTGGAATTGTATTACTATCTAGCTTATCGCACGTAGTATGAAAAATTATTGTTATCGGACAAAAAAAATTTTTTAAGTGGTCAAGCCACGTCAGATTATTTTATTAAAATAATTTTAATTTTGAACCGCTTCCAAATTTTATTTTGTCAATACTAACTTGTTAGTATTTTATTAACACTTTGTTAATTTTATGTATTTATTTATCAAATTATTAAATACTATCTCTTTATTATTAAACATTTTAAAATATTTATCAGTTGCAATTTGTATTTAAATTTCAATGAAACCATCTATGTACGATAGATGCGCAAGTTAGATTCTATTTTCCCTTTTACTCGAGGCGACGTCGACGTTTCAACAGAAAATTTCTTTAAAATTTTGCTGATAATTCTTATTATCAATGAAATAAAATTTGTTTTTATAGTAACAATATCTTCTTCATACAATTGTTTTAAAATTATTAGTCAGCTAATTATGTTTTATTTTTATTCAACAATGGATAATATTTTAAATGGTTTTTCTCCGATACGAATTTTTGTAAAATCTGCTGGATTTATCCAATCTCTTCTGCTTCTTAAACCTGAGAAAACAACGCTTAAGTTGTCAAATGAGTAAAAATTAAAAACATATGATTGAAAATTTTATATTGTTATTTCAAGTTTATAGCAAGGAAATCTGCCACCAAATTTTAAAGTGAGAATTTAAGCAGTAATATTTAAGTAACATTTCAGTAGTACTTACATTATATAAATACTATATTAAAAATATAACAAACAATACTTTTGTATAAAACTGCTATCGAGAGCCTAAAATTAACTAACCGAGCATTTTGTAGTTAAGGATGGTTAAATTGAAGTTGACGCTTGGTTAGGCTTTAACCGAGAATTTAAAAAACGGCTTTATCATTATATTTTAGAAATTAAACGTATCTTTGTGTAATCTCAATATTCCATTTAAAATTAATATTTTGCAATTTTAAATTTTATTAAGTATTGCAAATTTTGCACTTGACAAAATTTCGAACTTCATTTATTTTCTTCTCAATTTTATGCAATTGTCTATTCATTTTGTTCGCTTCACAAAACCTTAACAAGAAAGATAAACTGCAAGGAATCAATTAATAATGATAAAACGAGCTTAAATTTGAAACATGTTAACGATTCTCCCAGTTCATTACCTAAAGACATTAAATCCCTTAATGAAATGTTGCATGATCTGTAAAAATCAGCAAAATGATGAAACAATGTAGTTTAACTTTTCTTAAAATTGTAAACTAAAAATAGAAGAAAATGAGTTTCAACATAAATTTGATGCGTCTTTAAAAATTTTAAATAATAATAAAGAAAACTAAGAAACCTTTCGTATACACTAAAAAAACCTGAGCTTTAGATTACGGTAGTGCAGTCGCCGTGACCAGGCATTAAACTGCGGTATCCCGCTTCGACGCCTGTTGATTTAAGCTTTAAACCACACTGCTGGTCTAATAAATAATAAATAAATATATTCTGTGCTTTCAAAGACCAGCTTCAGAAGAGAATTCCATAGAATGCCATGCAGCTAAATTTGTGGTAATAGCATAATTTTGTAATCAGGTAAATAGACAGTCTATCCATGGTTCATTTCCATGTTTCAACTTCACATATTATAATATTTGCCATCATTCAGTTTTTAGCAGGCATTATAATAATAAATAATTATTTTCCATTTAAGTTTTAGATCCTCAATACTCTCTCTTCTGATAAAATATGTTGTATGCCACAAAAAATACAGGCCGCATTACAAGGACTGCTTGTCGACAAGCCATCAAAACCAAAACTAAAGCGTGAGACACACCATAACAACAATGCCGACATCTCAGATACTTAATTATACCAAACTATTGCAAAGTATTTGAAAAAAAATTCTGATAAGTCTACCCAACCCTGTGCACTTGAGATTGTACACTTTTTAAACCCAAATTGTGCTATTTTAATACCAATTTTTGTAAGTGTTGAATTATATTAAACATTGCACAATTATGTACCATAAAATTACACAATTGGGTTGTTTAAGATGTTGTTTATGTATTTGGGTTTAATTATGAGAAAATAATGGATAATCTAATTTCTTTCTTGAGTTCCCGTTTGTTGTTAGACTTTCGGTCGCACAGAGTGAATAAAGTTTAGATTCAATAATTTGTTCAGTTTACGAAGCATTTAAACAATTTAGCATTTTCTCATCTAAAACAATTGCATGAGGCAGTAGCGTAAATAGGATTTGAATTTGGGGGGTGATGGATCTGGTAGGATACACCACCGGGGGTTACCCCCAGGAAAAACGGGGAAAAAATTTTGGAAATTTTTATTCTTAAAAATGCTTTTGGGGGGTGATTCATCACCCTGATCACCCCCCTTATTTACGCCACTGGCATGAGGCCTCTCCGCTCTCCTGGCCTGCACGTTAATGAGTGAGTAAATCATTTTTAAATTAAATATAAAAATTTTACATTGTGTACACTGTGGACCTATAACTTCTTATATTACGATTAATGGTTGTTTTACATTCAGGTCCTAGAAACACAAAACTGTTGGGTGAGCTCACTATAAGCGAAAACCCTCAAATCCCTCAAGTAGATTCCTCAAAGAATTGAAGCAAAGTTCTTACAAATTGAAATTATTGCCTTTTAATTTATATATGGCACTGATTTTCCTATAGACGTATAGTCTAGGCGTCTATATAAACATAAGTTTGATGTTTAAACACATACATATATACCGGAACCAATACTCTTTTTGCGCAAATAAAGTCAAATATACGACCTTTAAACTCTTTTGGGCCGGTATCAAGTTGAACTATTATGGATACTCAACTATTGATAAATGATAATCATCTACCGTGGAAACAATGGAACTCCAAATGAACAAATTGCTATATCATCCGAAACCAGGCCCAACCAGAAGGGGGGTGCTTGGGGATTTGTCACCGGTGCCCGAAATCTCTCAAGGGCCCGGACGAATAACTAAATAAATTTGAATAAAAAAAAAATTAGATATTGGGTTCTGTTTTTCTTTCTTATTAAAATCTGGTGTTACCTAGGCGAAAAAAAAATTCCATCAGTATATAGGTGGGGTGTGACAAGCTCCAAACATTAAAACAATGTAATATTAATTAAAACAATGTTCTTTTGCAGAAGATCAATTTAAAATTATTTATTGATACATAGGGGACATCCATTCATTACGTCACTCGATTTTTTGTTGTCGAATAGTAAACTCGTAAGGAATCAGGGGCGGTCATATCACTAATAGTTTATTTTTGAAAAATAATAAAAAAATATGTACAGCTCCTTTACGGATGTTATCTGTCTACAGGTGACTGATACGCTGAAATAGTGCACTGGGAGGGTATTCCATACCCCCCAGAACCCGAAGTTTGCCAATAGCTGCAGATCACTCAATATTTGAAGTTGTAATTATAAGACTCAGACTCAAAAAGTCTGAGAGCCAAAATGAAGGTACCTAGCTACTTCTATTACGATATCTGCGATAGATTAACAAATTTTAACTTTTAGGGGCGCAAAAATAAAATTTTTTGTGGGCTTAGCAGCAAAACAATTTCCTTTGCGACCCGAAGCTTTAATGTATTACGAGACCCCTAAAACTACTTAGATTTTACCAACTATACGTATTACATTAACTTAATATTTTTCCGCGTGATGGCGTTTGCTTTAATGACTTTTCACTAAAGTATGATCTGGCTCAATATAATTCTAATAAACAGATGTAAAATCAGTATTACAAAAAATTGAACCTTAGAAAGCTGTGATATCAACACAAGGGAGCTCTACTGAGAACCTAAAGCAGTAAAAATTAAAAGTAGATAACTAACTACTATGAAAACTATGAAAACTGATAATTTTTACCTGCTGTTCTGTTCAACTAAAGTTTTCCAGGGAATTGATTAAATAAATTTAATACCGAGCGGTGTAAAAATAATTCTTTATTTTGGGATAAAACAGGCCACGTAGAGTTACCATGCTGCCAATCTGAGACACAATACTCTTTCAAGTCAATCCCTGTCACCTCCTCTGATTGCTACTGAAACTTGTTGAAGGATTGAAAACTCCAGGAGTAATGAATCGCATCATCTGTTTGCAGCACAAAGTCTAAGGACCTATACACTATTTCTGCCTGTTTGAAAAACTTTAGTAGTGTCATTGATTACGGAAAGATTGTGTATTAAAAAACTCGTTCACCTCTTCGGGGACCAACCTAATTTAATCTCCGACCCCGCAAAAGAATTGTGCCCATCAGTGCAGCACATAAATCCACCCGAGGTGAAACTTTGGTTCTAAAAAACCAAGTTACTAATCCTAACACTGATAGCACCAACGATAAACCAGGCCGGAAAACAAACAATTCCTCTTCCCCTCATGGGGCCTCCAGAATTTTCCTCTAATACACGCTGTGAAAACGATCAACTAACTTTTATTTACTGTAGATGCCCTGTAGATGTTATACTAGCTGTAGATAGTGAGGAAAGCAAGGGTCATATAAATTCCGAAAAAAAGGTAACAATGAAATGAAAAAATAATCTGTGTAAGAAGTGTGCTGCTAACGGCAGTTGCTGTTAGCCGCAGCTACTTGTCTCAACTATTTTCCTTAGGAGTAACATAATTAAGAACAAACAGCATACGCTAATTATGCTAATTATTAATTATAACCAAACTAATTAATAAATTTAATTATTAAAATTAAATATTTAACTTGTTAATAAATTTTAACGTTGGAAAAATTTGCGAGCGAAGATAAAAGCTATCGGTAGATAAGCTCGCATGAGGTTGGTTCCATACAAAATAATTTTCCATTGCAAATTATTTAAAAAATAATATTCGGCAATTCGGAAGCAAATACGGGATTTTCAGTCAGCTCAAAACAACAGATCGAACGAGTAAAAGAATATCGTCAAAATTAGGTGTCTCCTCCCTACAAAACTTATTACAAAAAGTAAAAACTTACTTCAAAATTCGACGAGTACACGAAAAACACTCTCACACTTACAAAAGTTCACACCAAAGTCCCGGAAATTAAAAAAATTGCAAAAATGTGTTACAATTGTCATGCTTGTTTCTTGGGGATGATAATTGACTTCTTTTTTTTTCTTAGAGCTTATGATATTTCTCTGTTTTCTATTTTTAGTTGGAGTTCGGAGAATGGTCCAGCAGAGCCATCGTTTCTCAATAGATATGTCATGTATTTGGCGGGTAGGCAGGAAAGGTAGTGCCTCACAAAGCCAATAAACCAAGTTTCGCAAAACATAATTAATATTTTTTTATAAAGAGTGTTTTAAGCCATATTTTAAATAGCGGTTATTCTGGAAACTCGAAAGGGGAACCGTAAACCAAATTTGTGCAGCAGATTTCCTCTTTATGTGGTTTCTTTGAATTTCTCTAGATTGTCCAGGATATTCTAAAAATTACCGGAATTTTCTGGATTTTCTAAGATTTCCTTGGAGAAAAACAAAAGTTTTCTATATAGTATTCCTACAGCATTCTGTACTGTATTTACTCCGGTTTTCTTAAACTTTCCTAAGATTTCCTAAAATTTCCTGTCACTTTTTCACCAAATTTCTCTAGCGATTTCCCCTTCGTGGAAACTGAAACGAATTTTATGAAAACAACCATGTATCGCCTTCCTGATAAAAGACTGGTGCGTTTTAATACTACTAACGACACAAAAATTCAAAATGCTAGAAGCATTTACGGCGTTGATCGAATTCAATATGCTGTCACAATTTTTATACGCAAACATAGATAGCAGGTAAGTTCTACCAAAAAAAGGTAGATCATAAATCATTACCAACAGAAAAGAGTTGAATCGTTTACAAATTTTCCGTTCAATAAAGGAGCGGTTCTTATAATAAACCCATAATGCGAAAGATGACCCGCTTACCTACTAGAAAGGATCATTTAGTACCTCGACGTAGCA
This sequence comes from Cantharis flavilabris, assembly GCA_949152465.1. Lineage (NCBI taxonomy): Eukaryota > Metazoa > Arthropoda > Insecta > Coleoptera > Cantharidae > Cantharis > Cantharis flavilabris. Next base: position 15,439,632 of record OX424439.1, on the reverse strand, counting down.
ATAATTAAGGATATCATAACATTAAGTTAGAAATACACATAGAGTGGTTTTAAGAAAAGACCTACAAAAGCGATTTATTGCATCGAGAAGTATACGAAGATATTGTTTTTTGTAAGCTAAACTTACAGGAAAACGATTTCAGAAATATTTTTACACATAACTCGGAAAAGCTGCATCTGCAACTGAACAATATTCTAATAGTTAAAAAAATTTACATTTAAAGTAATAATGAAATATTGATTTTAATAAATATAATGTTAAGTGTAAGCTATAATTACAGCAGCGATATACAGCAGATATTTAACGAACCACTTGTGGGACGAGATAACTGAACGTCTTCTGGAGAAAAACAGATAATATAAAAAAAATTGAAAATGGTAAAATGAAGGTAGAAAAAAAGTAGTCGATTAATTTGATTATTTAAATTTGATGAAAGTTATGAATATAAAGGGAATGTTCTTTATAATAAAAATATAAGTAATTGGCGTTTTCATTAAAGTGAAAGCAAAAAGAAAATGAGGACAGGTATTTTGACAATAGCAGAATAAATAAGGAAGCTTAAGTAATAGATGGAAAGACCGACGTCCCATCCATTTGCGTTATTGGATATATTCGAGAATTCCCAGAGATATTATCGTTTGTTACGTTACCGGTGCACGGTAACAAGCGATAACGGCCTTAACAGCATTTGATTACATATTATAAATTTCTAGAATAGCGTATAATTATTTTCCAGCAACGTACAATTCTTGCAGATGAAATAAATCAAGTGGTAGTCGAGTATACAAAACCTGACACATGTTAATAATAAGAGCGAACAACTCCGCCCTCGTAAAAAATAACGAACTACCTTTCATCAGGCGCTGCATACACGCGTATGTCCGGGACAACAATAAAGAGGGAGGCGTAACTTCCTGAGACTGTTATCACGTTTTATCGGTACAAGTGAAAATTTCGAGCTCGGCAATCATATGCTAATACAGCGTTTCGACTCGCCGATTTACGTATTTATAAGGCATCACAATCGAACGAGTTTCGCAATGATAATTTTCAACCCTTATTTTGCTCTTATACGGTTTTAAGATTCTTCCGAATTCTACACGTTCCGTATTTATGTAAATTCTATTATAACTTGGGCTATTTTAGAAAGTCCAATCGGGGATCGGTAACATTATATGTATGCGAAAATGGAGCACGTGCAATAGATAACATACATTATCGTATCATTGAAGCGAAGAGCACCAACATATTGGTGTGAAAGTAAGAACTTAAAACGAAGGTGGAAAGCTGAAATGTTACACTTCCGGACAGCTTTAGCATCGCAACTCAAAGTGCTTCTCATTTTATATTCCTCTATTCTTATTCCAATCGACTACATTTTCGATATTGCTTCATGCGTTATGCCGTTCCTGCATTTTATCATCAAAGAACCGAACGAGAACAATCACCATTTGAGCGGCCATCATATTTTACAACCACCCATTCTGAAACTAACTGAAATATCAATTCCGGCTTTCGATCAATAACAATATGTGTAGCAATGTGCCATTTCTGCATGACATTTCCGTCCTTACTCTGCAAAGAAGATATTCGAAAACAAAGGGTGAAATTGAAAATGAACACAATGCTCGCTTCTTTGTTATCGCATACATTAAAAGCGTCACCCCGTGGCTGTAAAAACATTTATACTTGTACAATTGTCGTTATGTTTCGTTACACACTGTTACCGATTTATGACATTAAAAATTACGCTTTGCCTCGTTTTTCTACCGCCCAGCGTTCAACGTTGATAATGATAAATGGGACTTTAACTAAATTATTATTATTATTTGACGACGACGATTGTCGATTTATGAATCGCAAGTCGCTCCTGCAACGCGCTGATACTCACAAAACATAAACATTGACCGTGCAACTTATCATAAATCTCATCGTCCGCAAATGACTCGAATTTTCCGCACGACCGCCAATGCTGCTTCGCTGCTTTGGACGAAACGATCTCATAAAAATAGCATGTAGGACCGCTATCGGCGCCGCACATACGTGGTTAACCGCTATCAGCGTCTATCCAGGCAGCATATACGACATCACAATAGTGCCGAATGAGAAAACCAATTCACGCTGCTAATCCAACTTGCTACGTGTTTTGTTAGGTTTTTTGATAAACGCCAACAATCGACCTAAACCTCACGACGCTCATATTCTGTTAACATCAATAACAATACCGACAGAGTCACGTAAAATACAAAATGATACAACCATTCTTCAATTTCTTGATGCTTGAATCGACTATATATTCTCCCAAAATTACGATTTTATTTGGCTATACGTAATTTTACTCGTTCCTACAAGTATAAAAATTTATATTTTGCATTACTTACAAATAAATTTAAATTATCTTATATACCTATATTTACTAATATAAAAAAAATTCAGTTCGATATCACAAATCTTAATATTACTGCTGTGTACCATTTAGGGATGATATTGGACAGTCTGGAAGCATTTCATCGAGAATTTGCAATACTTTAATTCGGAACTGCATCTTCTGTTTTGGCGTTAAAACTTGAATGTATGGCGCAATACTATTAAAGAACGACACATCTTCATGTATAACTGTCTGCGGTTCATTTTGTGTTGATTTTTCTCTAGAATCCAATTGATTGCTATTTTCATTTCTGGCATATAATAAATATGATTTATTGTCCGCCTGATCTGCATCGAAATATTGCCTCGTGTCTGAAGATGAACTTGATGGAGACGACGCAGATAGAACGATTTCATCGTGCAAAGATATTAAAGATTTACATTCTTCCGATTCTTTTGTTTCTTCTTTAATTTCATTAAAAGTAGAGTCATCTCTAAAACTTTCAAATGTTTCGGTAGGTTCCTGAGCAGGACAAGAAAATTGATCCTTCAGAAACATTAACAAATTGAAATACGGCCACTTCACTGTTATTTTCGTTTCCGAAAACGTTTTGATTGGAAACTTTGAATATCGTTTTCCGAAGCTCTCCCGCAAGCGTTTCCATTTACCTTTGGCGTTAAATACTGAAACAAATTAAATAAATTAAAAAAAAAAGCAATCAATATTTCATAATATAATATATTATTGTATAATGTTTATCACCCAATAATCAGGTAAAGAACATATAAAGACCTTCGGATAAAATTCATTGTATGTGCTGATGTATTTGATTAACGCTTGTTTTTGTTGTGTAAGTTCGATAAACATAAATTAAATAATTAAGTTCTATATTTGTCTTTTTAACCGATTAACTGATGATGTAATATTTATTTCCTAAAATTTTCTGAGAGTTTTTAAGATTTCCTTGAATTTCCTAAGATTTATTCGATATTCTTGGATTGCGTCAGGTTTCCCTTCACTTGTATAACAGAGTTCCCCAGCGATTCCCCCCTTTCCAATGGATTAATTTTTTACGTTTCTTTCAATCTTAATTGTATATTTTTCTAAGACATATAAAACTTCATAAGTCTAAATAAATCAGTCAAATGCATTATCGATTTCATCCAATATGCCGTTATAATGTGTTTCAAAGAAACTAGTAAAGCCAAGTTAATTCAAATAAATTGAAGAAATATATCGCCATTTATCAGTATAAGTCACAAATTTTCATTTTTCTCGATGAACAAATATTTCTTTCGTTCATATTAAACACTTAGGATTTATCTACAGGTATCAGGATCAGGTTTAGTTATCAAAATATAATGCATAAGCTATATTGGTTTAAGGTATTAAAATTTCCATAATCTTTAAAGATTTTTACGCAAATTTCAATTTTGTATATTAATTTTGCTACTTTTAATCCGAATATAACAATATGTTAATTTAATTATTTAATAATAAAAATCGAAAAAGCAATTTTAAATCACTGTAATTTTTATAGTTAGTTCGTAAAATTTGTAAGAATAACTCGTTGTGTGATTCCACCGTTAGCGCTAGGTAAATATGTCTAGAACGGCAACGCTGTAGATTACCAGATGATGTAAACGTAAACAATTATTTCCTATGCTACAATCATTATTAGTTATTACCATTTCGTTAATGTTAGTTTCGATATACGAAAATTACATTATGTACATTTTACATATTATTGATAAAATAAATAATAAAGTAAAAAATAAAAATGTTAGTTAATTATTACCTGTCACATCGCAATCTGCAGCAACTTGTTGCCAAAGCTTGGTTAAAACAGCACCGTTATGATGATTTTGATCGGCTTTATCCCAAATTGCAGGTTTTTTTCGTACAGATTCGATTAATGTTTTTATTTTATTACACGAAAGTGGCGAACTCATATTGCGTAGACAGTTATACTCACAATATGGTGCCAAGCCCTAGCTACTTGGACTCGTTCATAGCTTAGGGTAGGGCGGTGCAAAGTGCGATGCTCCGTGACGATACGTCAATACTTGGGCGAAGACGATTATGAACGGCAAGAGAGGTGAAGAACAATACAAAAATTAATTATAAATAGGTACCGCAAAATTACGATTAATTTTGAAATAATATTTTAGCTTGTACCTGTTATTGAATGTTGTATTACTATGCAAATCAAGTAGGTATTGTTTTAATTTAATCAAGTTTATAAAAAACCTCTGTATATAAGTCGATAAAATTTAAAAGCTTTTTTAAATAATAATAATAATATATTAACATCAACATTATGCACAAGGTATATGGTTTACGCCCAGTTGTGTCACCCCACATGAAACGAGCGAAGTTCAGATTAACTCTCAACGAAAGAGTATTAGGTATAGTTAAGAAAAATTTAAATCCCAAAAACTTTTAAGAGAATAGTATATTCTGTAACGAGTTAGGAATTGGCATATTCTGCACGAGGGGAAAGTTTGTCAACCGAACCGTTTTAGCGAGGGTGGCGGTCCCCGAGTGCAGAATAGTCCTTCCGAACGAGTTCCAGACTATACTTTCTATACGACTGACGCACAGTGCTAGTGTATTTCTTGTAATACGCCAACACCAATTTGATAGTTTGCGTTATAAAATCAGTAAAACAACTTGTTAATAGATGTCACTACCAAGTTTTAATATTTCTTAGATGTGAGAAGATACTTTGAATGAATTAAATATTCTGTAACAGGTGCGAAGAAATACTTTCTGAACTGAAAATTGAGCCAGAATGTTAGTATTCTGTATTAGTCGTATAGAATAATTTATTATTAATATTAAACTTTTTTTTTTATTTTAATTTAAAATTTTTCCAAAAATCAATAATAACAAGTTTCCGAGCTGGTTTGAATATCTGCATTAGTTGAATTTTCAAAAACGGATGCCTGTATACGTGATGTACATTAAGCGAAGACCACCACACGGAAAAATATTAATATTATATTAGTTAGTTGGTATAGAAAGTTTTATTCTTGACCGCCAATTGACGTCCGCTCTTCGTGAAATTACAATTTTTATTTTTGGGAAATGGTAAAATAGACTGACAATAATAACAGTTGAATGAAAGCAGAATAGTTTTAAAAATAGCCACAGTCGGTTGTCAAAGTTCTATCATAGCTACACAGTAAAAAGCATTTTGTTAAATTAACAAAAACAAATTTGTCCCAGCATAACAATTTTTTGTTATATTAAAAAATTTATTATGCAGAATAACAACTTTTATAATACCAATTATTAACTTATTATATTTTGTAAATATTAATTTTACCAATAAAATATTACAAAAAATTATTTAACAACTATATATTTTGTTAAATTAACAAAATACATTTTACTGTGTACTGAATGACGCTATATATTACAGTGTCTAGAATGCAAGCAATGGAGCCTAAGGCAGTTGTTAAATTCATTAATTAATAATGTTAAAAATAAAAAATGCAAATTCAAAGAAATAAATTTCTTTAATTGTTTTATTTAAATTTTTTTTTTTAATTTAAATTATAAAAATTTTATTTAAATGTTAAAACAATTAAATTTATCAAAAATTAATCTTGAAAGAAATAATTGGTTAAAACAAACAATTGAAAGTTAAAGAACTTTTGGTGTTGGGAGAAGTGCGTGTACGGGCGAATGAAATAAAGATAACGAATCGCATTATCATTAACAAGCATTGATTTAAAAAATTAATTGCTAGACAAAGGGTTGAAAAAGAATAATAACAAAAAATAAAATCAGTTGAAGACAGAACCTCAAGAAGGAAGGTCTTTACGTGTTGGTATCATCAGTCTTTAACAGTGCAATATGTTTCCGAATAAGTGAAAATAATTATTATTGTGTAATATCTATTATTGACAATATCGCAGATAACATGTAATTGCACAAAGCTACCCAATTGTTGGCTTGCCATGACAAACTTTACAAATTAAACCCTGTGAAGAGCTTGCCACAAGACTTTTGGCGACAAGCTTTATATGAATCCATTGTCACAAGGTTTACACGAAGTTTTGGCAAAAACCTTGTCACGCAAAGCCAAAAATAAGACAAACAACCCAGTAAAAAATGTTGTTCTTTTGCTTATTGTCTCTCTATGACAAAAATTTAATAATTAACCCTGCGAAAAGCTTGATAAAAGGTTTTTAGATTGCAACTAGCTTTGTGAATGACAATACATTTTAAAAATCATTTTGCTTGTCACGACAAGATGGCGAAAAGCTTGAGATAAGTTTGTCGAATTATTTATATTTATTTAATTATTATTTAAAAAAATTTCTCTAAACAAGGAGAATTTCATAAAAAAAAATCTCTATCACTTCTACAAAATGACTCCAAAATTACACAAGTTTTAGTCAAACAAACTATTTGGATTAAATGGCCAAATAGTGAACTGCCCTGTCAAATAGATAGTTTGTATAACTAAGGTAAATAATATTTCGTCAAATATTTGGCCAGAAACTGAAATGTGTACTATTCTTAACAAACAAGTTTGGGAACATCAATATTTGGCAAAATTTCATATAGCAAATATTTGGTCATTGGTCAAAGAGTGTACCACTAACTTTATTTTAAAACTACTTTGGCTCAACCATCAAAGTTGTGTTAAAAACTTCAAAACATATGCAGAATAAATATTTTCTAACTAAAAATCTGACAACTACCTACTTGAATGATCAACGTATATTGAAGATATAATTTTTTCTTCCTCAGGATCGATGAAAGTATTCTTGAACTCTTCAATGTCTATATTGTCAAAAATCAAAGATTAAATGTAATAAAAACTATTGCCAACATTAAAAAATAAATAGCAGATTACCTGTTTTGAATACCTGTTCCACCAATGTCCTGGCATCTTGTCAGATCTGACATAGAGTACTACAACTATTCAGGTTTCAACATTTGAGGTACCTACATGTCGTTGCCTCCCCCAAAATAGAATTTTTTAATAAAATTGGTATGAAACTTTTGAGCTTTGTATGAGCCTCTAATAGCTTCCGTTCCCTCAACTATGGCTGACTTCACCAAAACTTTTGGGGGGGGGCTACAGATATGATAGCCTCTTTCCAAGGGGAATTTTGGGATAAAATTAGTATCAAACGTTTGAGCTTTAATGAGCTTCCATTCCCATCGTTTGAGCCTCAATGTCGCAGAGTTATTCGAAAAATCTTTGAAAGAGGGAGGTTGCGGAATGTTAGGATTTTTTTATTATTGAAGAAACAATTAATTTCAAGACTACTAAAAATAAATAACTATTATAATTTAAATTGAGATAACTTGAGAAGTAAGCTGTATCTTTAGTTAGCCTATCAAATGACGTTAGCATTCTATGATTGAAAAAAATATTTTTAATTACCTAAATCAATTAAATAAATAATTAAAATTAATATCGAAATATTTTTTAATTAAAATATTAATTAATGTTTTTCATTAAACTAAGTGAATTATTTTGTATAAGTGTTTATAAAATAAACTGAAATTATAAAAGATCTAAATAATTTGAGAAACTGTAAAGAAACTGTTGTTTTTTCAAAATGCTGAAACATATTTTTGATTTAAATTTAAAAATCATTATGCTGTTTTCTCTAAAATATATTATATTACGTAATAAAAGAATAATGAAGCTTTATATTGCACAGCTTTTATGATGGGCTACGCAGGATACCTCCTGCAGTTAATTAAAATTGAAATAATTTAAACGCATAATTTATTGATAAGATAATTTTTGCATGACTTGCCTACCATTACAATTATTAAATTTTCATGTCGTTAAATTTTCATAACTTAATTTAAATTCCTTAATAAGTTACAACTGGATTAAAATTACTAAATGAGTGACGATATGTTAATTATAAATCGGAGCTGGACGATCTATTGTAAAATATGTTGAAAATAGTATATTGTTATATTAAGACTGTAAAATAAACTATTTTTGATTTTACGTTAGTTTATAATTTGAATTATTTCAAAATTAAGTAATAATCATCCCAAATTATTGTATTAATTCAGTTAGTAATTAATTCGAGTGTACTTGTATTTTCACATAAAGGCAATTTATCTATAAATATGACAAATGATAAATTGAACTATCAGGCTTGATAGACTGAGAATAATCAAAATTTAATTAATTGAAACTTCAAATTCGTCTTTGCAAATGATACAAATAGTTCTAGCAGAATATTGTAATAAATTTGCTTTAATTGAATGCACTTGTCAAGTACGTCTATTATAAATTACAATGTTACAATTTAATATCATACACTTAACACACAAATAACAGTGACAAACGTTCAAACAAACAACTTAATAGTCACTTTGAAAAACAATTCAAGTTTCAAGTGACAACGAATATTTATTTAAAATTTCATTAAAAGCTTACTGAAATAAATTCGAAAAGATGTACTTAGCTTTGCTTCGAGCTGCAAACGAGTTTGTATTTTAAGAAAATATGATTGAAACTTGTTAATTTCCAAAAGTTTATCAAAAGCAATAGTTTACAATTTCGTATCGTCTCGCTTTGTGATTTGTAGGGTCTAACTAATATTCAGTTATGAATTGTTAGCTTTGCTAGTACAATTTCGTGTGCTTCTATTGATTACCGGTAGACCACAATTGGGCAGTAATGGGACCGGTCATTTGTGAAAAAAATTTTTAGTCAATAGTCTGTAGTCTAATAAACATTAAATTCTTTTCTGGTATACAAAAATTGCGCACTGCAGATATAGACTAGATAATACGAAACTAGATTGAAGCTAAAATTTAAAGTTAATTTTCTTCTTTATGTAATTTGTAACTTCATGAGTCGCATGCGGTTTCAGTAAAAAATAAAGAACGATAGATATCTATGCTACCAGTACTCTTAAAAATTAAAATACTTTGAAGAGTTAACCGTATCGATAAAATAACGAACAAAATGTACAACTTCAAAGTAGTATAAATAGAAAACCTATGATATGTAGAAAATTTATGATGACAAATTCAAAGTAATATATTAAGTTACTTTTGCAGTAAAATACTATGGTACTGCATTTCATCGTTTTATTAAAATTATTTGTAGTTTTGTGTATAACTCTGGCGTGTATAAACATCAACATTCAGCTAACGTCAGGCTACTAACGTCTAGTCTAGTTACTGATTCTAAATGGCTAGCCGACACGTACTTTTCTTCTACGTATAATAATTTTTTTTGATCTCCTGCTGGTGACGATTGAAATTGCTGCCTACGAAAATTGGCTTGTTATATTACAAATTAATTACCGAATAATCTTTCATTTTGATAAATTCTCAAAATTTGAAATTTGATTTGTATGAAAAATGTTTTTACATTTGAGATTCGGATTTGAATTTAATTTTTGTAGATTCTGAATCCGACGCTTTTGCTGAAAGGTCCCGTAAAAAGTAATTCAATTTCTTCTCAGAATTGAGATTTTTTTATTGATTTTGTGAATAAAGTTTTAATTTGAAGGAGTAAATTTATTAGTATTATTTTAGTATTATATTTATATGGAATTTTGTCCGAAATTCGGACGATATTGGATTGGTTTTTGATGAAATTTCGATTTAGAAAATTAAAATAGAATTGGATCCGTTGATTAATTAATAAATGATAAATGAGATTGGATAATTAGGCGTCAAAATAATTTAATTTGTTCCAAAATAATATAATAATTGGTTAGATTGGAAAACATAATAAAATTTATGTTTGCGTCGAGCACCTGGCTTGATAGCGTACACCGGTTATCCTTACATTTTGGATTGAAAATTTATTGGCATTTGATGAAAACGTTTCCCCAAAGCCAAAAACTGGCTGATAGAACTGGCGGTGGAGGTCTGTTACATGTCATTGTCAGGGACCTATAATACTACTGCCCTCATAACTTAAAACGCCGTATCTGCTCATATATATAAGCCTACGTAGATACGGCGTTTTCAGTTATGAGGGCAAACTACCTATTATAGGTAGTTTTTATTAACCTGTCACAAGTTTGTGGTAAGGCTGTTGTAGTTTCCTCACAGGTGCAGGGACCTGTAAAATTTTAACTACCAGGGACCTGGCAGGCATTTCCCAAGCCAAAAATGTTACTTGGGCTACAGATATGTTTTTAATCCATAAGATTATAGACCTTTTTTGAGTGGCTATAGTAGGGTTGTGTTTTATTCATAAAAACTACCAATAACATGTGATTATTCTTTCACAACTTTTAATTTTAATTCTATAAACATCTGTTTGATTACTATTTCCATCATTTTGATAACAGATAATAAAGCTTGAGTGATCCATAATTACAATAATAAATAATATTGTCTCGGATTCTTTTATTTTCTTTCCGGAAAATTATTATTTTACATACTGAAAAGGAACCCCGCCATCGCATAAAGTTGTAATACAGCTAGTTGTTCCATCACTTAGGGCCTTTCACACAGACATAAATAAACTTAGTTTATTTAATGTGTTGAGAACTTTGTCATTCCCAGGGAAAGCAAAATTTATCATAACATAATTTAATTTAATATATTAATAATACCTATATGAGGGGTTTGTCTAATTTAAAATGGTATAGGTTAAATAACACAAAGTGGGTTTGAGTTTGAATCCTTTCTGTTTCAGAAGAATTTAAAGTATGAATCGGCTTCCTACAAGTTCTTCAAATCATTACTGTTTACTGTTGCTCTAAGTGGTTTTCGAATAAGATATAATTAAAGTGAGTGACATCGATATCAGCGAAGATTAACAGATGAAAGTGAATAAAATATTGGATACTGAGCATTTGTAGTGAAACAAATGCAATTTAAATTTTTACCGTTTTTTACAATACTTACCGTTTTGACAAGTAAATTATGAACGGTAAACAAAACCTACTCCTTTGAAAGCAGAACGAATAAACGAATGAAATTCCCGATCGTGCAGAAAATATTAAAAAAGGAAGAAATTAATTGAGTTTCAAGAATTTTTATTTTATTTTTTAAACTGTTTAATTTACTGCTGCAGAATTATAAGGAATTTTCAAAAGTAATGGCTGATGTTTGTGGAAGTCTATAATCTTGTAGTAATAACGAGCAAGTTGTCAGCCTGATGTAAGAGTTTCGACGTCTAACGATTGCAAAGTTTTTCTTACTAATTAAGATCAGAAAAAGTAACTCGACGACGCAAACATTAGTTTTAACAAAGTCGAAAGTGCCGTAAAGATGCAGTTGAACTTTCGAAAGTCACCATCTGCGAATGCGAACCCTAAAATCGACGACGTCGTACTTTGAACAATTAGTGGTGAATACCCCGCACAACAATACGTTGTCTGTATCTTAGCAACGTATCTTATTTAATGTTATACCTCTTGTATTATGTTATATTCCCTCTTCTAATTTATCTGACCGTGTATGTTGACGTCAAATGTCGGAGTCTTGGGGAATAGCACGGTCCCAAAGTATGTTTTCTGATGCGATATCAAGCAGCAACTTTGCTACATAGCCCAATAAAATGAATTTCTGACGATATATTAAAAAACTAAAACGTGTCTGTATTTGACCGAGCATTGCTCGATTAAACATATAACTGACATAAATTATCAACAACTCCCAAAAAGTTTACGACTCGAAAAGTTTGATCTGCCTACCGACTTCAAAATGCGAAATTCTTATTTCAGATTTACTTCAAGCGTTATTTATTACTTTTCTTTTACTAAGTAAGCGTTGAACATTTTATATACCCCTATCAGTACTCTCAAACACCCTATTTTTATTTTATATCACATGGCCACCACCTATTACATTATTTATTGCCACACGAGATAATATCTTTTTTTAGGCTGCGTTACTACTTACCTTAAATTATTGCATCGAGCAACGTTATAATACCACGAAAGCGCATTAAATAAAAATATTCTACAGTCCATACGGAGATAATTAATTTACTTTTTTTTGAAATGCTAAAAATGATGCAATTAATTTTACCACTAAACTTAAATTAATGTATCGTATAAAAGAGTAGAGCAGGAAACAAAAAGTTTAATTTACTAGGTGTATTTTTATTTTTTGTTAAATTTGCTACAACAGACAAACTTCAAAGAGTTTTTCCAAGAGCCCCTGCTCAACTAAAACGAATTACAGCAAATGTTTGATGAACTCTATAATTTTCTAGTACTAACAAAAGATAAAGCATGTAATTCGTTTAAATTACGATCGTGTCTGGAAAAAATATAAACTATTTTGGTGTATGCATGTTCTGATTGTATTATTTTGATACAAGTCACTTTTCTTAAGAAGGTTTGACACTTGGTTAGACTCAACGATGAGCAATGATGTTTCCATAAATATTCGAATGTTAAAGGGAAAGGAAACAAAATATTTAAAAAATTTATATTAAAGCAAATTGGAAAAAGCCTGCAAATGCAAGTGGGAATCGTAAAGATGGAACCTCACGCATAGCTAACGAAATAGCGTACTAAATGAATCAGCTTTCCACCGTCCGCCTACAAGATTATAAATCTGCTAAATTTTTTTATGAAAACATACACTATAAACTAGAAAAAGTTAATCAGCAGTTAACCAAAACATAAAAATTAAAAATTTCGTCTTTGAATAACGCAATAAGATAGAACTAACTTGAAAAATAAAACTTAAATCAAAAGTATATGATTGGAAATACTGCAATTTGTTTTTTGTTTTATTGTCGGTCGGTTTGATGTTTCCATCTACCGCTCTAAGGTGCTTGATGATCTGATGCTAATGTATGTCTGATAACCAATAGCCAATAACCAATAAATAATAGTATATTATATGACAAGGTAGTAACGTTATTTTATTAGTTTACCAGTGTTAACAATTTGTTAACGACCAACTTACCAAAGTTGTATCACATTAGAATCTTGTCTTTTTTGGAAGGTGGTTAAGTTGTTCATAACATATTAGAAGAAAACATTTTGTGATTAAAAAAAATTATAATGATTGTTTGTTTATAATTTGTAAACTGAAATTCATAATAAAAAGATAGAAGTGATGTGTTAATTAATTATTATTATCGCTGTACGGGTAGTAGTTCCAGGGCCACTTTGTACTACAGCTTTATGCTTATTGTATCCATAAGATTCCATTGTGTTGTTAAGGAAGGTTATACGTATTAAGATCCACAGCTTGATGTTAACCTGGTGAACATCAAGTATAGTTCAATTTATTCTTGCCGTCAAGGAAATTTGTACACTGCAAACCTATCAAAGTTTTTGAATTTTTGATGTTCGGAAAAGCTTAGATTTGTCAAAAACCTTCATGTATTAAGCAAGTCGTCCTAAGGCATTAAGTGAACAAATCGCAAAAAAGCTTTCAGTGATGAACAGATAAATTACTTACCTGATTTAAAATAAAATTGTTACTAAATCTGATTAAGCAACACTATTTCACTTCATCTCGATTACATGAAAGAACAGAATATGAAAGAACAGAACATGAAAGAATAAAACACAAAAAAACAAAACATAACGGAGCGGAGGCTGCGGATAGTGGATTTTACTCACTAAAACTATCCCGTTGGTCTGGTCCTACTCCGTAAAGTCTGCTACTAGGAAGGGGTGGACTTTTTAAAAGTACAGCATACCTAAACAAATCTATTCAACTCATAATTCTCATTTTTCAGAGTGCTCTTTTGTCAATGTTCTGTTTTTTCAGAGTTCTATTTGACGATGTTCTCTTGGGCGACGGTAAACTGCACGAGCGACTGCAGGTAGCTGAAAAACAAAGTGGTAAACTGCACTCCAAACAAACTTGGAGTGCAATTTACCATTAGCAGGTAAGTAGTTTCGAGGTGCGTTTGTCGTACCCCTCCTAATCCCAAAAATTAACTTAAATTTTCAGTTTACTGTTTATTTGAAAAACTATAAAAAAAATTAAAGTAATAATAAATATAAAAATAGTATCTTAACAAGAAAAATTATAAACTAACACTAATCAACATAACCGATGCTTATTTGGGCGAGGATATCTCTTTTTTGCACATCAAGCGATTCCTCCCACGTCATTAACTATAAAAATCAGAGTTGCAGCAATATCCTCAGATGTAAAGCAGAATAATATACACAGGAGTACTAACAGTGGCGTTTTTGTAGGTTGGCCATTAATTATATAAAATGAAGGTGTAAACGCCCTCCAGTGCATCCTTTGTTAATTATCTAGATGGTAAATATTTCGAAACGTTGATAACTAAATAACCCGTGAAAAAAGAGAAAATAGTGCACTGGAGGGCATTCCATGCCCCCCAGACCCCCGGATTATTCCTAAGTTTTACCTTTTTAAAAGTTTCTGTTACCATAGCATACGTTGGGGAACTATAAACATTTTTGCATTTAAAGTAAGAACAAACGAAGCTAGGACAGTTGGCCCTACGAGAGTGGGCCTTCAATTGACCTTCTAGACTATTGACCATCAAGACTATTGGCCTTCAATAATATTGGCCTCGCGGCAATTGGCCTTCGGGACTATTGGCCCTCGAGCCAATGGACTCGTATGATGCCAGTGATCTTTGCAATTAATGACCTCAGCACTGTCGTCTCGGAATGCTAATATCAGTAAATTGGTTTTTGGAATTGAAATTCCCCCGCTCTTTCTGTTACTATTTATTTTATATTTTTAGTTCATTTGGTGAAAACGCTGAAATAAAAACTGAAAAATAAACTAAAAATAGCAGAGATTGTGTTTTACACATTACCTAGTCGGGACATAAGTTCTGTTACACAGTATTAATTAAATTTTTAATGTTTCAAAATAATAAATTCAATTATGATATATACTGCTTTATTACTTGATATATAAAGAATACATTTTTAATATATTTACTCAAAATGTCCTCCTTTAGCCTTTACACAAGCCTTTAAACGCCGTGGCCAATCATCAATTGCGGCACGGACGACTTGTAACGGTATCGATGCTGCTGCTTTCACCAAATCCCGCTTCAGAAGCTCGATATTTTTATGAGGCTTACTACAAGCCATGTTTTCAAGAACTGACCACAATTTATAATCCAAAGGATTCAGATCAGGACTTCCAGAAGGCCATTGTTCTGCTGCAATAAACGCAGGTAAATTTTCTGCTAGCCACCTTTGGGTTGTCTTAGCTTTGTGTGCTGTTGCAGAGTCCTGTTGGAAAACCCAATGGTTTCCTTGAAAGAGAGAGTCGTTAAGAGGCTTTACCACGTCTTCTAACATTTCTTGGTAAATTGGTGCCGATGTTTTAACGCCTTTTTCACAAAAGTGAAGTTGAGTAACCCCTTCGTAGGATACACCCCACCAAACCATCACAGATGCTGGATAATGGCCTCTTTGAACCCTCGGAATTTTTTCTGCCGCTTCTTTAGAGCTGTGAGCATAAACACGATCGTTTTGCTTATTAAATTTTTCTTCGACGGTAAAAATTTTTTCATCGGTAAACAAAATATTTTTAAAATTATTATTACCGTGCCTCCTTAATAGGGTTTTCGATCTCTCGTGCCTAATTTTTTTTAAAGCTGTTGTTAACCTTTGTCCTGTTGCTCTACGAAAAGCCCCAAGTTTTAGGTCCTGCCTCAATACGCGAGACACGCTTTTTTTTGAAATTTGCATCTCCATAGCAATAATTTTTTGTTTTCGCAGAGGATTTCGTCGTATTCTTTCACGCACTGCTTTAATCACTCGTGGAGTTCTTATGGTACGAGGACGTCCACTTCTTTTTCTGTTAGCTATTGCATTTGTATCGGTAAACCGTTTTATAGCACGACTTACAAACATTTTTGAAATTTTTAACGGCTTTAGCAATTTTAAAATTTCACTATTTGATACACCACATTTATGTAACGCAATAACTGCTATCCGATTTTCTTTCACACCCCAATCCATGTTGCTGGTTGAACTCAAAAATTTTAACTATAGTCTGTACAAGTTGCCAAAAGAAAGGGCTTTCTAAATATGTAATTGTTTTCCACCCTCTGTAATCTTAAGCTGTAAAATCTAACGGTTCTTTACAGGTAACAGAATTTATGTCCCGACTAGGTATATTGTTAAAAAATTTAGAATATGACAAATGAGCAAAGCTTTCAGGTACGTCTTTACATCAATTTGACCGAATCTGTCCATTTCATTTTTAATTTTTTTATATCGAATTCGCGGTATTTGTCCGAAAGGCCAATAGTCCCGAAGGCCAATTGTTACCAGGGCCAGTTGTCGGGGGCCAACTGTTTCAGGCCAATTGGCCGTGAACCAAAAAAACTGTTTTTTTTTAAATATGGGGCATGGAATGCCATCTAGTGCAATCTAAGATTGTCTAAAATTATTCCCAAATTACTTATTTTTGAAGAGTTCCTAGAATTGGAACGTTTTGTGCGTTTACGTAGGTTCATCATAAGATGAAGATTCTAAACAAGTTTCAATCTAAAGAATCCCAATGATTTGCAAGTGAATTTTAAATAAGAGTATACAATATTTTTGAGATATTTAACTTTTGGGCAAATCAGTAGTATAATCCGCAACTTTTTTTTGAATTAAAAAAATTATCTAGGATGGGATCATAATATTTAAATCGATAGCGGAATATACGAGTATTTATGCGGAGATTACAATAGATACATGATCACTACGGGTTAATCTGTGCTAGATGATAAATAACAGAAAGTTTATTAAAAATTGCATTTTTAAATATTAAAAACATTTACTTAACAAATTATAAATTTATACACAATATAAAAATCAAAACACAATTTTGATAAATTTTTGTTAATGAAAACAATATTTTACTATTTTGGACATTAAAAAAAAAACTAATTTTTTTTAGAGTTCATGCAGAGTTCAAGCAAAAAAAAACAGCAGGTCAAATTTCATGTCAATATGTTAAGTTCCTTCGAAATATGGAATTGCCGCCACTAAACTGGCAGCGAAACTTACATTTGCCTAGACCTAGAGAAGGCTCTGCCTTTGACAAAATAGATCATGAAAGGTGGATCTTCGAATTTGACTCCGTAATATTACAGATGTAGCTGACCTTTGACTACGTTTAACGTAGATACAGGGTTCGATCAAGATACTTGAAGTGAGCTGGCTAAGATTTTACTATATCTTATGACAAAACACCAGCAGAAACGTTTTCCAACGTTTGTCAACAAATTTAAATTCGAAAAAATAAATTCTAAACGAACAAATTCTATTTCGACACCAAACAAGTGATAAAGTTGGTTCCTAAACTTTCCCCACTTCTAGCGATAAAGCAAAAATGCTTCAGCGGTGTAAATTTTGTAAATTATTTGCGTACCCTAGTCTCTTCGTTGATATTAATATTAAAAGAAGCAGTTTACAACTACCTACATGCGGATTATAGTTTAGCGCCAGTTGTATAACAGAAAACGACCTCGAATCAGAGTTAACCCAGGGTTAACTTTGACTTTGAGCACTCTGATTTACTCACCTAGTTCTCCGAGCGCAATGTTAGTAAACTAGCGCTTATTCCTCCGACACCAATAATTTATACTCAATCGTTGTATTTTCATATCCTATTGTTGAAACTTCATTGGTTATGAAATTGTTAGATGAGCAATTTATAAAACCACCAAATCGAAAATGTCAGTGCGTTACAATCTTATAATCTTGTAATTGTTTAACTTCCTTCCCAATATTTGGAAACATCTGAGACATCTGAACGAATTTAATAATAGATGAAACGATCTCATCTGTTTGAGTTAAACTTTGTAATTGTTTAAATTCACAGAATATTTATCAGCCGTAAGAACTAGATTTTAACTTTGAACAAAAATTACCATTTTTTGAAAATTGTCGTTACTGAAGATTTAAAATGGGGAAAATTATTTAAACTACCGCCGAGACAAAATTTAAACTGGCTTAAAGATGATTGTTATAAGGCACAATAAATGCAAGGAAACGAAAGAAAAAGTTAAACCGTATTTTGGAACAAAATGTACCGCAATTACCGATCATTTACTTTGTAGTGGTTGAGGAATGTGAAAGAACCACCAAGTAGATTATATAGGTAGAATTTAAAATTTGAAAAATACTAATTTGATTTGGTTTTATTTAAACATAGTTCTAGACCATCTTTGTAGTATACAGAATTTTTTGACAACGAATTTTTTGGCAACGATCATGTTAATATAATTTGTAGGTATATACTTGAGTATCTACAGTTTGTACCGTCTTCTCGTTCTTTCTCTTATTCTCATTTTCTCCAATTATATGTATATAAGCATTTCTTGTAAGTGATTTGGTCTCCTAGACAAATAGCAATAGTTATTAACATGAATGTGTTCGAATATTAGTTAACTCTCTCAGTTTATAGTTCAAACCATGGAGTGCTAGTTGCAAGCTTGCCACTTCCTGTATATCAAACGAAATATGTAGGTGTTCTAATTAAGGTTTATCTGTTAATAAATATATTATTATTAATAACACAGTTTGCATGGTGCTATAGATCAAACGATTAGGATTCATTCAAAAAATGATTATTTTTTCTTTAAGAATAACAATATGTTGATTTTAATCAAGGTCTCAACATATCGGACAAAAGAATATGTCAATTTATTTCATTTCAATAAATATTTTTTGATTTTGTCTGCGACGCCGACGTTAAAATGTCGACCATATAATTTTAACATTGCTTTGTGCTCTTGCCGTTGTCTCACTTTTGCATAATTTGTCAAGTTTGTGGGGTAAGTGTTTTTCTCGCATTGGGTGTACAAATAACTATTATTACTTTGCTATAAACAATAAACATATTACTTATGTAGGCCATAGTCTGTTAATTGTCAAAGGTTTACTGTTTTGAAAGTAAATAGTGACCAAGAGGCGAACATTAAATATTCCTTTTGCTTAATGGCGAAATTAAGCGTAAAACTAAACAGTGCATATTTTAAACTTTAAAGAGAAACTTTATTAAAGTGGAAAGTGATAAAAATATTTTAATTGTAATTAGAGAGTCGAAACGGTGAACAAGAAGGCTTTAATAAAAATCAAATGCGTAATAATATCTGCCTGAAAAAAGTTGTGCGCTGACTTTAATATCAAGCAAAAACAATCTCCGCGAACGTAATAAGATGTAGCAGAAGCGCTAATATTGAATGGAAGTTTGACATGAACAAAATCGACTATAAAGGGGGCGATATCTAATATGAAAGAATCAAAAAAAGACCACGAAAAATAAACAATCTCCAAATTGCAGAAGCAATACGCCAGAGTTCGATCAAACTCGACAAGTCTAAATTTACTCGGCGTGCACACAAAAAGTTGAATCCAATTTTCCACTTGGTCTCCCGCAAAACTTTCTTTTGCAATTTTGTAGAAAAATAAAACAATTTAGAACATATTGTCGCATTGGACAGACAGTTCGAATGTAATAAGAGTAAGATCATGTCTGCGTTGATATAAAAATCGCGTTCTTTGTTTCTCATATAACATTCTCGAATAAAATTGCAGTTTCATGTTAGTATATAGCATTCGTAAAAAGATCCAATTTTTGCTCTTTTATTTTCCAATTCCACAAACTTATTTTCTTTATACAAATATAAGAAGTTTAAAGTGCAATCTTTTGAATAAAAGCTTGCGGATTTCAGGTAAATCCAGCGAGCATTGTTTTGCAGTCATCCTTTCAAATCTGCGTAAAACTGTGAGAGGCTCGAAATATTCAGAGCATCAATTGAAAAACAATTCTATTGTCTGATCGAGATTCTAGAGCATCAGCTTAGATGAATCCGTATCGCCGAGTGTACACATGCTATGAACCCTATTAGGTCTGCGCCTAAACAAAACCCCATCATTTTTATGCAAACGTGAGAAATAACTTTTTTGGGTGAAACGAATTTATTTATTTATAAGTTTTAGATTAATTTGTTTCGTGCATGGAATCAAGTTCGACAAATGAACGTATAACAGAAAATTAATGTAAAAGCAAGAAATAATTCATATTCGTGGTCTATTTAATACGACTAGAACATAATTTCATGCTGACATGTCTTCATGGAAGTAACTTTAATTCCAAAGTTTGGCGTCGTCATTCAGCACGGCGGGCAACAGCTCGTGACGCCGCTTTGATAACAATGGCCCCAACAATGCGCACCTGCACGGTGCCTTGCCATTATCCTGATTGCGAGTCGTGGAAGTCACCTGTAAGTCTTGATTGATGGTTTCTCTCGGCACTATACATGATTGCGCTTAGATAGAATGTGATCGTTTCGTCTAAATCTTTTACAAATGACACTAAATAGCAACAGCTAAATTTACAAATTTTTATTAAATAAGCAATCGCGAAAAGTTGTCTGAAACTTCACTTTTTACTTTTCTCGAATACTTTTTCAGAGCTAACAAGAATAACAAAACGTTCTATCGTCTAACTTTTGAACTAAATTTATATCAAAGTTAAAGTATTGTAAATCTAATATAGAACTGTTCCTAATCAAAAGTAAGAGTTTGGTAACTACATTATCCAAACGTGACCTATAAGGTAGGGTTTTGAAGAAAACTGCATTCAGAAAGTAAATACGTGATAAAAGCTTGAGCAATTACAAGATGTTCTCCTACAAACTTTTTATAGATAAAACTACATAAGATATCGATTTAATACGAATTGTTTTATATTGTTTATTCTCGGATAGTCCCACTCAATAAATTTTCAACTCTTTTTACCTTCGTTCGGCTATAGATTTAAAAAAACAATCCTTTTCAAATTGTAAATGGGTACCCATACGTAATTAAACTTTTATAATCTTAATAATTAGGTTTTAATAATTTATACTTTAGAAAAAGTACAAATTAATAGTTTAGTTACTACTTTGCACAGTTTGAAACTATAAACTTTATAACTCCGGAATAAGTAAAGCGTGATTTGGTAATTTCAAAACTCACACAATTTAAATAGTAATCAAAAGTGGAAAATAACGAAATATTCCATCTAAAACTGATATAATCAGTACCAGTAATTAACTTTGAATTTGAACTTTCGTTATGCCAAATAACAACAAATTTATAAATAGTTTTTTTGAATGTTTTTTAAACGAAACGTAACAAAAATTCATTGACAAAATAGTAAATATTGACAAACAAACATTATGTTCGCAACCGGTGAAATAACATTAGGTATATGTGGCACTAAATAATTCATTTGCATAATAAGCAGTTTTTAATTTTTTCAAAAGTTTCGTTTTAATGTATTAGTCATCATGATAACTTTGAAGTTTTCATGATGACTAATACATGATGACTCATATATGATAGTCTTGGTACTTGTTATTGCAAATCACTTGCAAACTTCATCTTTCTAGAAGTTTTTATTTTCTATTGTAAGTGTAAAGATAATGGTGTTACATTAGTATTAGTATTCGTGTAAATCTTTGTGTATTCGTTATTTTATTGTCAGTACCTTTATATGTAAATAAACCTTTTAATTGTCTTTACAATATCATCACAGAAAAAGAACGTGGTAAATTTTTTAATTTTGAATTTTTTCAAAGTTTTTAGAAATCATAATAAGAGGGCAGTGCCTTTGGATTTCACCCTAGCAGTGATAGGTAAAAGAATTTCTTAGCTCTAATTATTTTTAAATTGTTCATACTTCATGTAACAAGCTCAGTTTTGATAATTTTTGAAGGTTATGGTAAGTCAATTTTGTACACGTTAATCTATATTCTTGTTTAGTTCGAAATTTTTTCTTATTTTTCAATTTAAACGATTATGTACAACTGAAGATTGGAAATAACCATGAAAAAACGTTATATTGTACTATCGTATTACGAATTTTTCATAATTTTAAATATTCTTAATTCAAACCTGTTATGTGTTAATTGTCTCTTTTTTAATTTTTTTAATTTCGATTTGGATTTATTCTTATATTTTTTTGAATATCATCAGGTTAATAATTACTCATATTAAATCACATAAAAATTTTATTTAATCCAATAATTTATTTACCTGCTAAATTTTTATATTGATTTGTTATAAAATCATGGTAAATTCTCAATTTGACAATAAAACGCTATTGTCAACAATAAAAGCTAATTATTGAACGGTTACTAAATTTATAATAGAGATTTCATCTATTTATTCAAATTTACAGTTAAAAATCAAGTTAAATGCAGTTACAATCTTGTAATGTTTTACATTCATCATACAACATTAAAATACGTAAAACTAGCATAACTAGAGCTCGGATTTTATGCTTTTGCATGTTCTTTAATATTGATATGCGAACAGATTTGTTATGAAATCTGGACAAATTAGATAAAAAGGAATCCGAAAAACTGTTTGTCAAGATGCATATTTTGCATATTTTCAACATTTGGTGCATATTTGAGTAAATAAAGTATATTTGTGCATATTTGGCCTACTTTTGGTGATTTTAATAGAGAATATAAAAAATTATTAACCCCTCTATAACGAGTACCGGTTATAACGAAAAATCGGATATAACGAGTATATATTTGGTCCCTTGAGTTTTGTTTACATGCTAAACTGACTGTTTATAGCAAAAATCTGCTTATAGCGAGTAAGTAGGCTGGTCTCTTAAGCTCTCGTTATAGAGGGGTTCTACTGTAATATATAAACGGATCATTTCTACGGCCATCGCCTCGTCGATTCCTTGTCTCCAAAGATTACATTAAAGTTTGCTAATTGAAGCAAATGCTTTATTTAATTTTAAGCAATTTAATTTTTTATTTAAAGAATTATTTATTTTTTATTTATTTAAAAAATTATAAAAATTAAATTGTTTAAAATAAAATAAAATAATTGCTTAAATTGGCTATTTTAATACTAATTTTTTATTTTCTTTATTAAAATTCTCCAAAAAACACCAAAAGTGGCCCAAATATCCATTTTTACTTAAATATGCACTTAATGTTGAAAATATGCAAAATTTTGCTAATTTTACGTAATTTGTCCAGATATATTATTAAATTATTAAATTTTATAAATTGAAAACTTAAAAAAAATTGAAAAATTCAAAGATTAGATTTTTTTTTTGGATATCAATGCATATTTTATCTATTTTTATCAATTTTAGTGCATATTTTAAGAAACTTCATTGCAAAACATATATGCGCATATTTGCAAATATTTTGGTGCATATAAATCCGAGCTCTATTAATCATGATTTTCTATGGGAGTGTATTTTATATAGACTGATAGGATCAACATCAATTGACTCTGGATTAAGTTTTACATAATGTTTAACTAGCGCTTAGTGTTGGTGCAGATAATTTCGGCCAGCTAAAGATATGGTTACTAAGCTGTAGCTGGGGTTCTGCGACTAAAGTCGCAGTGACTGCTCTCCATGCTTTTTTATGGGGGTGTTACCTTAGAGTCGCCTGCAAAGTTCGCATTCTCAGCAAACACTCCCATAAGAAAGCATTCACTGCGACTTCAGTCGCAGAGCCCCAGCCGCAGCTTAGTGAACATATCTTTAGCTGGGCGAAATTATCTGCACAAACACTAAGGGCTAGTTAAACGTAAGGTAAAAGTTAATCAAGAGTCAATCACTCTATATGCGGCTGGACACCAAAAGTGGCCCAAATATGCATTATTTACTCAAATATGCAGCAAAGGTTGAAAATATGCAAAATTTTGCAAATTTTACGTAATTCGTCCAGATTTATTATTATAACCATTAAATTTTATAAATTTAGGTAGTACTTATTGACATTATTTTCAATTATTATTAACTTATTGAATTTGACAAAAAAAATTAAAAATTCGAATATTTTTTATTAATTTTAATGCATATTTTAACGAAATTAGGTGCATATAATCATATGCGCATATTTTCAAGTATTTTGGTGCATATAAATCCGAGCTCTAATCATAACGATAATTTTTAAAAACATAGTAGAGGAATTATCTTTTTAATTTTAGAAGATTCCTGGTTAATTATCAAATGAGTTTTTACATGCATATGGGGCGCTAGCGCCATCTACATTGGAAACGGTAGTGTACGAAGTAAATTTTTGAGCGACAAATTCAAAAATTAAATATATTATTAATTAAATATTTAATATAAAATTATTTTACTGTTCCAAAGAATCATCTAATGAATGACAAGTATTTAAACAATAATTAATTGAATTTACTCAAAAAATATGCACATCGTAAAAATGACATATTTTGTAGCAAAAACTCTCAGCTTTCAGAAAATAATATCAAATTTAAAGTAACACGCGCCACATAGTAAGAAAAATTGTTTTTTCCACTTGTTTTCCAATTAAATCTTCTGTTACGTATGACAAAAATTAATAATTTTATTCAAAAGCTGAGAAATTTTTCTAGAAAAAACTGTTGTTTTCCAACTTTTATAAAATACATTTCTGCTTCAAAATAATTACTATAAAAGTAAAATAAAAAACTTTTCAAAAAAAAGTAAAAAAAGGAAATTTTCAAAAAAAATTTTAAAAATCATAGCTTCAAAATGGCTCTATATTATGAGCCAAAATTTTCAGGATACGCGTTTCATGGTGTAGAGAACATATTCATAAAGTTTGAACAAAATCGGTGGGGATCGTCCCATAAAAATGATTCCGAAAAACTTCTCGAACCATACCAATGTGGCTTCAGAAAAAACCGTTCGACCATCGATAATATAATAAATTTAGAAAGTGATATATTAAACAGTTTTGCTAAAGGCGAAAAACTATTAGCCATATTTTTAGACATCGAAAGCGCTGATGACAGAACCTTTAAAAACCTTATCCTCAAAATTTTGGTCGATTTTAATATCAAAGGAAATATCACCAAATTTATCAAAAATATATTAACAGATAGAAAATTCCGAATACGTTTAGGAAAAAACTTATCAGACCAATACCACCAACAAATGGAATAGCTCAAGGATCAGTATTAAGTGTAACACAATTTCTAATTTCCATCAATCAAATTGTTAAATATATTAAATACCCAGTATGCTGACGATCTCACTATTTACTGCAGCCATAAGGATATTACTTATTTAGAAAACAACATCAAAAATGCTTTAAGCAAATTAGAAGATTGGTGCTTAAATACGGGATACAATTTACTGCAAAAAAAAGTAAATGTATCCTATTTAAAAAATCAAAAATACCTCTGCCTCTTCCCATTTTTAAGCTCCACAAGCAGAAATTACAATATGCACAAGAAGTACAATACTTGGGAGTTCTATTTGATGAAAGACTCACCTGGATTCCACATATCAAACAATTGAAAACAAAGTGCTACCAAACACTAAACATCTTGAAAGTCCTACCACATTATAAATGGGGTTGCAACAAGAAAACGCTTTTATATATATTTAGAACAATTACTAGATCAAAATTTGATTACTCCAGCATCATTTATTATAGAGCAAATGAAAACATCCTAAAATCTCTAGACACAATTTACAACCAAGGACTTCGAACCGCTACTGGAGTACTAAGAACTACACCATTGGAAAGTCTCTACAATATATCGGGCGAACTACCTCCAAAACTTAGAAGAGAACAGATCATATTAAACTATTACGCAAAAATTGTTTCAAACCCAGACCATCAAAACTTTTCAAGAATTGTTACTCCAAAATTTTCATTTTTATATCGATCCACTCCAAAATTAAAAAAACCTTTACTGATCAAAATAAATGAACTCCTTAAGAAATATAATTTAGACATTAATACATTAAAAGATCAGAAAAATAAAAAATTTATAATAAAAACTAAAATACTGACAAAATGGGAAGACGAGTGGCAAGAAATTAAACATAATAAATTAAAAGACTCAAAAAAAACACAATTATTTGGAAACATATAGAACAATTAAGTAGGAAAGAAGAAGTTGTTATTGACCGACTTCGGGTTGGCCATACTATGCTCACCCTAAAAAAGAACAATCCCCAAACTGTCTTTGTGGTAACCTCCTAAACATCAGCCACATCTTAAGACACTGCCCAAAATATCAGGCAGCAAGACATTTTGCCGAACTGCCTGATAGCCTAGAAGATATACTATCAAACACAAGATGCAACGTTCTAAAGTTACTAAAGTTTCTACAGTCATCGGGTTTATTTAGCAAAATTTAAAATTTAATCTTTTTATTATCTCATTGTTAATTCAGTTAAAATATGTTATTTAGTTTTTTATAGTTTTATAGTTTTTTATATTTAATTAATTGTGTAAATGTTACTATAATATTAAGTAGTGCTAATAACTTACGTTTATGCACTTTTTTGTTTATTCCATTTTACTTTGTATCTGATAATAAAAAAAACAAAATAATTTTTTTTGGTGGAATGACGCATATTTGACATATATTTTAAATTCCAGAATATGAAACGAATAATTAGGACTAAAAATATTTTTCCAATATTAATCGAAACCAAGAAATTTGAATTTTTAAGCACAAATGAGGTAAGTTTAAGCTTTGGCTAGAAAAAATTAAAACTTGGAAAGCAAATTAATTAATTAACTTACTGCTCACGGAGTTTAGCAGCAACTTTCAGTATTACTCTGAAAGTTAATTATATAAATAATATAAAAATATGAAGTCAAAATTGTAAACCGGTGGGTCTGGGGGGTGTGGAACACCTTCCAGTACATATCTCAGGATTTCCACTTTTTTAGAATACTTATTGAGTTATTTGAGTTAGTAAATAAATAGAAATAATTTAAAGTTATTGAAATTTTAAAACTTCGTGGTAAACATTATTTTATTAGGGGAGGCTTTAGGAAAGAGAGTTTGAAAGAATTTTGTAAAAAAAGTAACCCAAGGGAAACTTTAATAAATGCAAAATAAATAAGATACAAAAGAGTTATATAGCAAAAAATATGAGTTAATAAGGTCTCCATTTCTTGTATAACAATTTACATAATATAAAATATTTTAAATATTCTAAAATTAAATTTTGAAAAATATTTTAGAAAAGCAAAGCTTTCCAATAGTTGGATGATAAAGTAATAAGAAAACCAATACAAGCGAAAAAGCGATTTTGTAATAAATCAAATATTTGGTGTAACTCGATATTGTAAATAAAGAAGAGCGAGAATGTGTTTCAAATTTGTTGCTATTTCAATTTTTCACGACATATAATCGGGTGTTTTTCCAGAAAATTGACTTGTTCCCTAGCAAAACAAACACAGGGCGACGCGCTCGGTCTGTGGAATTGATTTCATTTATAACAGCGATTTTGTGACAAGCAAATTTCAATCTATTTGGGTTGAGCGTAGGAAGTAAAGAGCTGAATTTTGATTTTAATAAAATCTTATAATACCAAATAAAAACAACTTGCGACGTCGTAGCAGTTCCCGCGGGATGTGACGCTGATGTGATTTGGCTACAGCGTGGTGTTGAACAACTGGGGCCACATACATATTGATAAGCCGTCGCGACTGATAGCGGCAGGATCAGAAAGCCGAATCATAACCTGCATGAGAATATAAAGGAAGCACAAGATATCCTTCCCTTTACACCCACCGCAAACACAAAGTAATCAAACGCAGGAGTAATATATTATCATTTCAAGCGGAATATCTATCTCTAAAAGGATGTGTTCGATATTCGGTCTTCAGAAAATTTATTAAAAAATTCAACACCTCGTTAAATTCGAATATCTGAAAATAAAAATTTAAATTGGAAATGCATTCCGGCGCTTTATTATTAACGTTTTCTGGTAACAAGCTGTTTGAAATTTTGAATACATCATTATTTTTGATTGGCTCTATGTACGTACGCTTTCTGCACAAATTGCCTTTCGTAACAATGCAAAAACAGGAACTTCAATGAGTCACATATCAATAGGACCTGCTTAGTTTAACATTACAAATCTTTTTATGTCAATTACGTTTATTTTTAAATTAGAATTCTTTCCAACCTCATATTACACTTTTACACAATAGAAATCGCCAAGACAACACTTCATTAGTCTTAACATAATTTGGAGGTGCAAGAGTTAGTTGCGAGATTTATTTAATCCCGGCAATATAATATAAAATAATATATAATATTAATATTACTTGAGAACATTGGAAATTCCAGTTTATTTTTTTATCTTAAAAAATTGTTTGACTTAAAATTCTAATCAAAATAAATAAATTTTGAATCGTCATTAAGATTTTATGATCTTAGGAATAGAAACTTTGTCAGCAATAAACATTACTTACAAATGAATATTTAGTAATTCATATAACAGCCAATTGGTGCAATTTTCTAAAAAAAGTTGTTAACAACTTTGCTTAGAAAATTGCACCGACTATGTGGTTACGAAGCTAACTGAAGCTAACTAACTGAATAATTTTCGTGTGTACTATATTTTTTTATTCTTCGAAAAACAATTATTTTTATCAGAATTTTCTGAGTGCACAGAAAGTTTGCTTTTAATTGTAAAGCAAAATTTTCTTTACAAATTTATTTGCAATATTCAAAGTAATAAGAAAAAATAATGATGCATACAATTTAAATTTATTCTGTATTCATTATAAAAGTAACATAATATTCTTTTAACAATTTTTATAAATATAATATTATATGCATGTTATTGCCTAACTGTCTAATTAGTTAAATGGCCGAATTTCTTTATTATAAAATATTGCTTTTGATTTCACTTTATTTTAACTAAGATATCTTTTTGTTTTGTAATTTATAAATACTTATTTCTCCCACATATTTCATATTTCTTGAAAAATTATGTGCAATCTCATCATTTGCTCTTTTATTGAGTGTTTTTGCTTTATTGGAGATGTTTGGAACTGTAAAGAAGTCTACCCAATATACTTTGCCTTTAGAAAATAAAACTGCTCTTTAGAATATAAAAAAGTTCTAACTTGACATATTTTCCGTAATTACAACAAACTTTCATTGGTGCATGTCAAATATAGTTCAAATTTAAAACCCAGCCTTAAAATTAAATATTATTTTTCAAGATTCTTCAAAAATGTTGAGTGTGGAACGCACTCTTGATTAATATAAAAATTATACCTATTTTTTCCGATGTTTTATTCTTCACGAAAGTCGATCTATTGTATCATAACGATTATTTACACCCTCGCTTCCACATCAGACTAGATGAGCTACCTTATATGAAGATCGAGAGCAAGACACAAAGAAAACAAAATTATAATTTTTGATAAACTTACCGATTATTTTGATGAGATTATTTAAATTGGATATTTCAAAATTTGCTTAAAAATATTGAGATGGAGATAAGTAAAATTTACATAAAGATTTAGAATAAATAAGTAATTTGTGTGCATATGGGCAAGTTATCTTTTAAATTCAACGTTTCCATTTATATAGGAATTTATTGAAAGTTAACTTTAGATTTTGTTATTTAAGAAGAGAAAATTTAATGGAAATTATAGTTTGAAAAGTTGACACTACCAAATACTATTTATAAGTGAAATTAAATTTATTAGTAAATTTTAAAGTTTTTCGATTTACTTTCAACCGGATTATTCCATCATCTGATGTTGATCTTATTTATTTTATATTTAAAACACATAAATTTTTAACTTATAGAATACTATAATAAAGTATTTTGAAATGAACATGATAGTTTATCACTAATAAAATTTAATTTATTATGAGCTTTCAGCGAGAGATATCGCTAATATAAAAATAATAAACCAAAATATATAAATAACCGCAATAATCTGTGGTTTATTATTTTTTTAAATAAAAATATATACTCTTATTATAACAGTATATTTAGTAAGAAATTTATTCCGAAAGTTAAAACTAAATTTTAATTAAATTCTAACATTCATTTCGTCCTCTTTGCCATCTTGGAAGCCTACAAATTTTGAATTTTAAGGTTTAAAATTAAAATAATTAATACTTATATTTAATTAAATATTTAATAAAATTATAAGTCGCTTATCGACTGATCGAACAATATTTTTCTGAAAGCGTACATTATAAATACATAATTTATGTTATATTATTTTGTAATTGAGTTTAAAGTTATTTCGATATTACGAAAACCCATACTTCGTATACATAATTATCTGTATTTATTATCATTCATTGTTAAAAATTTAATTTTGTGTTTGTGTAAATTAATTTTAACTTGATTGCTGGATTATCTAAATTTCTTCATTGATGCTTGAGTGTCATTGTATACTAATAAAATTCTCGATCATGTACGCAGAGTTAAAGATGCCTGACGCTTTTATCAAGTCTCATGACATTTTGGTTAGAGATCGATCATTTAAAATTAGTACACGTGTGGGGTTACTCTTCTAAGTAGACGAATTTTATATTATCGAGTTTAAATAAGTAACAGGGAGTATAAACATTTCTCAAGAATTTTTGAAAGTTATCAAAAAACTTCATATTATATTTTTTTGTATTCGTGTTTTGCCACTAAGTGGTAAACAAATGTATATTATTGCTTTTTTTAACAATATGTTTATAGTTATAACTTATAGTCAAAATTAACATTTTTGCGATACCGGAGTTTTATTTTAATTGGAACTTGCAAAATTAAGGTTGTTCAAGATAAATATAACTTGATGAATTGCGTTTTGGGAAAATTTAAAGCTTTGACTACCTCCAATTTTTTTATGTGCTTACCTATGTTTTATGTTTGCTATAATCTAGGTTAAATTTAATATAATCAAAATTTAGCCTAATCTACCAGAATGTCGTTAACTTATTCTAAGACTCGAGAAACACGTACTCAAGTTAATTTTACCCAACTGGTTAACTTTTAACCTGAATAATTAGAATATGCTTTGATCATACAGAATAATTTTGAAATGTACTCTTAACATCAACATTTTTTAAAAAACAAACATGTCCCAGAACGCAGACGATACTGCAATCTACGTATATTGGATCTTGTCACATGTATAGTCAATTTGAATTTAGATTCTATTTTAAAAATTGTAATTTTTAGATTTTTAGAGAAATTAATTTTCGGTTTACCCCTTAAAATCCAGCACCTTCAAAGATTTTATATTTGAACTAATTTTCCAATATACTACTCAAATTGAGTGGATTTCCCATGTTCTTGAATTGTTGTAATTTATTTATATTTTATCTTAAAATCTCACTCTATTCAAAATTTTGAATTGTTTAATAATTTCTTCACCGATTGTCTAACTTCTGCAGATTGAAAATAAATTGGTATTTTACCATTTTTGCGAATTTACGTTCATTGTGTGTAGTGGTGGTGTAATGCAATATAGTAATGAGTACATTATATACTGTACCATAACATTCAATGGTTATTAGGAAGAATGGTTTATAAGCAAATGCACAGAGTGCGAGGTATGTGAGTGGTTCAGGTAAACAGCTAAACAAACAGAATCTTATTGTAATATATATACTTTGAAGTTCAGTACAAAGAACTTAAGTCAAAAATTTGCGTTGTTGAGTTATATATACCATAGTATTCCTAATTTTGTGATCTTTCGATTAGTATAAAGAACATAAGTCAATTCTGTAAAGCTAGTATAAGAGAAAAGAAAATACTAACAACTTAGTTGCATTTTAGTTCCTTTTCATAGTCCAAAGAACTTATGTCGACTTAAGTTCATGATACGAAACTTTTAAAACACAGAAATTACAATCTTTTTAACTTAAGTCAACTTACCCCTTTTAAAGTATTTTACAATATAAAGATACTAAAAACTTAAATCAGAGATGTTATAAACATTAATGTTTATTATTATAAAACCTATTGTTTTGAAATTGACGACGCTTATTTTTTGTAATTACTAGGTTTTTCATTACCCTCATCATTTTACTTCTTGTTTTTTAATTTAAGGATAACTAATTTATGCAAGGTATTAACGCAAATTTCATATCTTTCATAATAGAGTATTTGTTTATGTTTGGTTATTCCAAATATCTCTGTATCACATATTTCAGATTGTATACTCAATCTTTGTTTATAAAATGCAATCCATATAGTTTTAGCTAATCTTATCATTTTATATTCAGCTGCCTATAAATGATAAATGGGCAGGTTTAATTATTGCATTTATAAACATTTAACCATTCCGACCTTAACTTTTGAAGTGAATTCATGTTACTCAAAGTTTGGAAGTGTTACAAGTGTAGCTTTTTTTTTTATTTAAATAAAAATGAGTTCAAGATCAACCAAAATAGTAGAAATGGCGTTGAGGATTCACGAACTGAAAAAAATGGTAAGTTAAAAAATATTTATAATTTTTATTTCAAGCATGTATTGACAAAATCATTATTTGGTAATTTACAAAATTATTATTTTAAACTGTAATGATAAATAATTAATTATTAATACAGAGTATTCATTTTAGATGAAATCAGTTCAGTAGAGTCACATCCTCCCTCTGTTAGTTCTTCCCTAGAAGAGTTGTTCAATTCTGATAATATTCTTCACCCAATAATTTTATTTATGAAGAAAACCAAGAACTCTCTGCCTCTACTTCTGAGCAGCCACAAGGTATAGAAAATAAAGGAAAGTTTATAAACTTGTTAGTTTAATGCACAGATTTTTTAGCTAATACTTCCAAAGATGTAAATTCTGAAAAACCGATAATGTGTCTGTTCGAAAATTAAGATCAAACTTGCACAATACAGGGAAAGCATACGTAAATGTCAGTGGAAAAGCGATTCAAGCACGAGAACTGAAACGGAAGAAATGCCATTTAATACTGCCAAATGAAGATCGTGCCAACATTTTTAAAGAATATTGGGCATTAGGAAGCCGCGATAAAAGAGTAAGTTTTGTTGCTAGCATGATCAATACAGTTGAGAAAAAAACAACCCGCATACGAAAAGAAAATAGTACTAAACAAAGAAATGTAACATATGAGTATTCATTTTAAGTGCATGGAAAAAGACTGATAGTATACAAAGATTGTTTTTCCAAAACACTAAATGAAGAAGATACTTTTTTTAAATATGCGCTTAAGAATAAACTCCAAAGTACATCAGGTGTAACAATTGCTGATTGTCGAGGTAAAAATACTTCACCGAACAAAACATCTACACAAAAAATAAATGAAGTTTTACAGCACATTAATTCATTTCCCTCATACGAAAGCCACTACACACGAAAAACTAACAATAAAAAGTATTTGCCGAGCCACTTAAATCTACGAATTATGTACAGCTTGTACCAGGAACATCATAAGAAAGGTGTTTCTAGAACGGTTTATGAAAGGCAATTTTAAAAGACCATTTGAAATTTAAAAAGCCTTCTGTGGATACTTGTCACAAATGTGATACTCTACAGATTAAATTGAAAGTGGCTACTAATAAGGAAGAAATTGAAAATTAATTAAAGGCACACCAAGAAAGAGCTGATTTAGCATACTTAACCAAAAATAATGACAAAGTCGAAGCTGGTGCAAATGAAGAAAAAAAATGTTACTCGTTCGATCTACAACAATGCTTGGCAACTCCGCACTGCTATCGTCCTCAGTTGCTTTTTATAAGAGGCAGTTGTGGACTTATAATTTAACAATTCATGACAATAGTAGTGGAGAGTCAACAAACTACATGTGGCATGAAGGTATTGCTGGACGTGGAGCAAATGAAGTTGCATCTTGCATTTATCAGCATTTGACAAAATTAACAGACAAAATTAAAGAAGTAACTTTATATTCTGACACTTGCCAGGGTCAGAATAAAAACAGTCACATATGTGCAATGTTTTTAAAATGTTTGGCTGATTGTCCAAATTTGGAGGTTATCAACCACAAATTTTTAGAACCTGGACATACGCACATGGAGTGTGATGTTGACCACTCCATGATTGAAAAACAAGAAAAAAAGTTAATACGCCCATTTATCATCCGAAAAAAAAATAAGTTTGCGGTTCAAGAAATGACTCAAAACGAGTTTTTTGATTTCGCCAATCTCCTGAGCAATGTCTTGGTATATCGGAAAAAACCTAGATGGCGAGCAATTCAAAATACAGGAAGTGAGTTGGAACCAATACAGAAAATGCGAAACTAGACAAATATTTTACAAAAATTCTCTGTATACAGAGAGTCCATTCCAACAAATTAACTTCCTAAGAAAAAAAAATGGCAAAATGACATTAAATCTGAAAAAGCGTTATTCTAGTCTAGTACCAATTTCGAAAGAAAAAAAAAGATATACTGGATCTCCTATCAATTCCTCCCGTGTTTCATGATTTTTACCACAATTTAGCCACCAGTAATGTAGCAGCAAATGATCCTGATTTGGACGAAATTTCCGACGAATAATTTATAAATAATGTAATATCAAAAATGTAAATAAATATTGTTCGTTTAGTGACTTTTTTCTAATAATTGTTAGGCTCCTATAACAACGTATAACGTGACTTAAGTTCATAGTATTAACCAATTTGAAATTTTTTGTAATACTAAGAACTTAAGTTACTAACAAAAGTGATAAGGAATGATAATTTAAAACTGCCCTATGGTATATCATTATATCTAACCATTACCTAATTATTTCAAAAAAAAATTTTTTTTAATTCGTTATCATTATTATAACATTTTATGTGAAACTTCATTTGCTTCTAGTGAAAACTTGTGCTTTTTGACTTAAGTTCTTTGTACTGAACTTCATAGTATATGTAGCTACTATTTACGGGAGAGTAACCGAAATATATCCTTTACGTAAAATGGTATTCAGCTTTACCTCCAAGACAGGACATTTCTAAAATAAAAAACAAATAACATGTAACAATGGATATAGAAGATAATGATCGAGAAGGCAGTGTAAGCTTTAGAGACTTCAGTATATATTGCACTATGTTACAATGGAAAGAATTGAATTTTCAAAAATATCCAATAGATACTTAAAACTAATTTTAATTAAATTAAATAATCAAAATTTTCCTATTAAATTTCTGTTGCAATAATTATTAGACGTTAACTTTTGTTTACCAGCATTTTCCTAATACTTCAACCACTGTGAATTATTGCTAGTTTTTGTTGTCAAAATTTTTAGCTTTTTGAAATGTTAAACCATTTTGACAGGAAAATTGACCAAATATGGATATCTTGCTTTGCTATGACTAAGGCGGCGTCCAAAGTAGTTTTTTTATTCACGCTCTTGGAAATTTTTTGATAAATATTATCATCATTAAAGCATATACAAATTAAATAACTTTTCATGGTTCCCATGAATCCGTGAGTGTTAGATAGCGGTTTTCCGATGGTTAAAATTTTTATTTATTAATTAACCAAAATCTTACATCAAAATTAAAATGCCACAATTTATCCTATCGGAACAATAACAACGCAATTGATTAAAACATTTTTACCAATTGTATAGGACCACAAAAGTACCTACATATCAAATCAAAAAATATTCAATTAATATCGTCTAATAATAATAACTAAACTAAATTGATCTAATAATTATTATTTAAGCTGTTGAGTTTAAACTGCTACTAAACTGTAGAGTAAAACTACAAAATTAATTTAAAAAAAATATTTTTTGCCAAAGTGAATTTTATTCGAATACCCAGTGAACATTACAAAACAGTAAGAAAAATAAAATAAGTAAATAAAAATAACTTCAGTACCTATACTTAAAAATTATTAAACTTATTATATAAAACTAAAAAATCATCCATTGCCTTTGTTGACAATTTTTAATTTATTAATTGTAAAGAAAACTCACGGGATGACCATATACCATGTCTATTGCAGTGTCATCATCTTTTGCTTCTTCTAGAGACCTACCTAAGTTGGAAACGGTACTTAGAATCGTTATCTTGTTGTAGCAGAAAATCACGGTTTATTATTCTGCAACCAGAGGGTAAAGCATGTGTGTAGTCGCTAAAAAAACATACATCGTTAATGAACTACATCAATAAGAATTCGAACATTGATTGTTCAATGATAATAGTACTTCATTTCTTAACGTTTTGCTATTTTTCTATTTTTTGTTAAATCTTTAAATTCTGATTTACCACTGATAAACTGCTAAAACGGCGGAATACAACTTTTCTATCTTATTCTATAAGCATATACTTAACAATTTTTCCGGATCATTCCTGGACATCGCTTGTTTTCTTTTGAAGTAGTCAGCAGTTATTATTAATTATATGTTCACTAAGCTGTATGATTTATAACTTAACAAGAAAATGTCTCTTTGAAACGTGTTCTTCGTCTTAAATGTACGAACAGTTACGCAAATGTTTTCCTTCATCAAAAAATCTCAAAAATGCAAATAATTAAATAATTTAAGTTATCGTTATCGATAAGTGACAGAGCTAATATTCTCGCTAATTCCGCCAAGTCCAAAAACACATGATCTGAACTAGAGTTCCTTAATTTTCCGAGAATTCCAATTTAACGTTCATTAATAGTAGTATATTTTACCACTTTGATGCTGTTTAGCAGTATCCAATTCAATAACTACACTATTAACCTGGGCCATGCGAACCTGATGCGTTGCCCTGGTAGCTTTCACTACTTCTAGGAGCTGCTATAGGTCCTGCTATAAATAGCTGCTGCTATAAATAGTACATATTATATTGTTTTATTCAGATTGAAAATGAAACTTTGTTTAATACATAATTTTTGCATTTGCAAGGGAGAGGGCCAACGGAACCGAGCGGTTGCAATAATTATACATCAAAGAAAGACACTTTGACACTATAAAACGCACTAAAAAATCAAAAACTAGTGTAATTCTACTTACATTACATATTGTAGTGTTCCAAAATTCTTCCTTGTGAGTTTTGACTGTATAAATTTGAACTTTATTATTAGGTATTTTTTATTTTGAATTTTGTTTTATGGAAAGATGTTTTTAAATTTTATATGACTATTTTAAAAGTTTGATTTTATTTTATACTTGAATAATTTGTTTGTGAAAATTAATTTTGTGTATAATTTTTGTGCATATTTGTATGTCTTTGTATGAAATTGTTATATATTTATATAATTATTAATAAATAATTGTTATAAATAACTTTTGCTTATGCCCGTGAACGTCAACCAAATTGTTAGTACAAAGCCGCTAAAATGGTGTTGTATTAATATTTGATTTGAGTAAGTACGACTTTGATGAATAAATTTTGGATCTTGTGTTTCCGTATTGAACAATTTTGAAGTGATTTTTGAAAATTAAATGTGATGAAAATTTAAAAGAAGAGTCTCGTGCTACAAAATGTATGGCCCGCAAACGAAATCAAGATTTTTACACAATTAAAATATGATATAATTAAGAGAACCCAGAACCGACTTTAGACCCTGAGAAAACAAAAGAAAACAAAAAATTGGAAAAGCAACAAAATTTGGAAATAGAAAATTTAGTTATAAAAGAAAAATCTGATGGAAGTAAAACTGAAAAGTCGAACGAAAATTTGGAAAATGTTGCGAAAATAATTGAAGATTATAATGAAAATGAACCGGAAGTAGAAGAGGATGAGGAGCAAGAAAACAAAATAATGGATAAAATATACATGGACAAAATAATTATGCACGACAACAAGGGTGAACTAGCAACTCTGACACCCGCACACATAATTGTAAAATTATATGGATCAAGATTTTTATTGATATTTTTGGATTTATCAACAAACATCCACCATCATCGAAATTTGTATTGCGGAAAGTCATCCGGTGGAAATCGGTCTTTAACCATGCTTTTACCAGCAAAAAACAGAGGAGCAAATGCTTTTTTCAGAAATTCTTTTTCTGCCAATTTTAAGTTACATGAATGATTTTATTTTATATTTCAATTTGTTTGTAATAATTAATTTTGTACAGGTATAAAAAAAAAATTGAATTTGTACGTCTTTTCGCGCTAACAATTTAAGTTGGCAAAATATTGTTAATAATTTTGCTTTTTTTCCAAAAATTCAGTGTTTAGTTACCAAGCAAGATATCCTAGTCGCTACTGCGACCAGGCGACCGGTTTATGAAGCGCTGATTACAAGAATGTATTATCCAAGTAACGGAATAATGCATGTATGTGGAAAAGCACTGCAGGCCTTATAAGCTCAAGACTAATTGGTATTTATGACCTTAGCACGTCACAGATTTTGCTAGAACTTTGCTATAATAAGACATGGTCGGAAGATCTAATTCACAACCGGGACATAGCAATCAAGCAATTACTGCCATTTAGCCGACAGATTATTTGGCCGACCAGCTTTTACCCGACAGTCACTTGGCCGACACTTTTTATTTTTTGGAAAATAAATAATTAGATTGTTTTGTAAAAAAAATACTTACAAATCAACGAAATGTTGTATTTCTAAAATCCGTTAGGTTTAAACTGAAAGTTATGAATAGAGTACGGATTTCTAGAATATTTGATATACATAAATATTGATAGCAGAACTGTAATTGTTATGAATTTAATAAAAATAAGACATTTGGCGTCATTTTTTTTATGTTTATATGCTTATTTTGATACTTTTATGCTTAGATTTATTTTTAAATTTTTTTAGAGCTTATTTTAACACATTTCGATAAATTAAAAAAATTTGCACTAGATACTAGAATACTTACATCTATATATTAGTTCGGGAGCTAGTGACGATTTGACCTAACTTATTTTAGAATTAACGAACTTTTGTGAGACAAATAAAGGCTGCTTTTTGACTATAAAATCGAAATCGGAGACAGAATTTGCCAACCAGGAGCTTTCGAATTTTGAATCCAAAATAGTCTAAATCGTTTCTAACCGTTCGTACCTTCCTTATTTTCGTTTGTACTCATTTTGTTTTTAATAATATTTTTCAAAATTTACAATAATGGTATTTGAACTTTTTGAATTTTGAAGTTTTAAAAACATTAAAACAAATAACTAGTTTAAATACTGACCTTAGTGTGAAATTTAAGAACACCCCAACTACTAGTGCGGAGGTAGAAGTCAATTTTTTCATATTTAAACATGTGTTAAGGATTGTCGCAATAAATTTTTATTGGAAAATTTAGAAAAACATTTAATAATCACATTTTTTACAATGTAGTACAGTCATAATTTTTTTATTGTGGTACTTTTCAAATCAATTCTATTTTAGAAAAGGTATTTTAATGCTTATTATGCATATTTTTAAGCATTTAATGTCAATTTTTTGTGCTATTTTATTTTTTTAATTTTTTATACTTAAAAGTTAGTATTCTAGTTATGAGCCATGCCACGAAGGAAGTCATTTAGAGTTTGGTTGGGAAAATCCACGACAAATTGTTGGAAGGTGGGTCGAATAAATTTTCTTATTATTTCTTATTAGGTGATGAGGGAGTCTAAAAGTAGGAAAAAATATGTTACGTAATACACGAACGGCCCCTAAGCACATCAGACATTGGTATATATGATTGCCGCCAAATGACAGTGGGCCAAAAACTGGTCGGCTAAATAATCTGTCGGCCAAATAAATTGGGCCAGATGACTGGATACCCCATCAAGAATTTTAACTGATAGACGAAGACCTATTGTATTGTTATAATCAGACTATAAGTAACAATTTAACTACAATTTATTTATTAAATAAAGTGCATTTTAAAGTTTTGAATCATCAGGATTAAAAATGTAAGTAAATTATCTGAGTAAATTTATAATACCTAAAATTGGTAGTCGCTGTGTTGCCACCAATTTAAGATGATACTAAGCGATGTGATTTAATTTTAAACCTCATCGTAAATTACCATCAGCTGAAACTTTTTTCATATGGAAAATGACCGGTTAATTTGTTTCCACTAATTGCAGTTATTTAAATTTAGCCAAACATGTATTTGGAGTTTCTCATACATTCTTACAATAAATTATACAATTTACTCATTTTATATAATAGACTATTGTATAATTTTATTTCTTACCGATTCTGAAATTATAAAAAAACAGTTTGAAAAAGTTTATGAGGTAGAAATATAGCCAGTAAAACTAAATCCCGAAATAAATTTTTTAATGACTGTAAAATCATACGTGAGTCATTAACGTGATGTTAGTGATTTTGATATACCTAACCTGGGTTTTACTAGTTATAGTGTATCTACATCGAAATTAATGAGCTAATATAGAAATCATAACAATGTGACTGCTGATCGGCAAAGATAAATGAAAAATTCTTTGTGGTTTGTTAGATATACACATAAATAATCTAGTAATTAAATTATGTATGTAGTAAATTAATTTAACAACAATTCTTAATCATAAACAATTAATAAATTTAGTAAACGAGGTGCAATTTGGTTTTATGAAAGCATTAATCACAATTGCGATAAAATAAGAAAATATGTTTTTAGGAAAGTGATATTTATAGCAGGTAGGTAAAGAAATGTTCAAAAAAAGATTATTCTTTATGTGACGATATAGATCCGGACCTGAGCAGAGCCAGAATCCAACGTCAGCTTTATGTCTACAGAGACATTCACGTAAGTGTGAGCTTAACGGCATCCCTAGAAAGTTCACATGCTGACTAATGTCGGCGTCACCTTTAAAACACTGTAATTTTTCCGTTTTTCCCCAACATCACTCGCTCGATACAAATGTTCAGTCTGGGACGCATTTTGCTAAGAAATATTTTCTAAATGAAAAAGCTTCTTATTTACTGCAGTCTTATTTCTTTGTATTGTATATTCTGTAGGCGTTTTGTTGCACAGTTTCATTTATCAATTTCAATGGCTTAGAAATACTTGCGTATAAAGGTTTAGTTAAGAAAACAAGAATTATTGATAGACTACGTCATGTATGCCTGTTATGACTTTAGAATTGATCATTGGGCTTTAGAGTCGAGGGAAGATTACATCCATTAGCCACCTGGCAACTGTCACATAAACTTACGCAAGTGACAAATGGCGATTGCGACAAAGATGATGATGGAGGGTTGGAACATTGCG
Organism: Cantharis flavilabris; assembly: GCA_949152465.1. Taxonomy (NCBI): domain Eukaryota; kingdom Metazoa; phylum Arthropoda; class Insecta; order Coleoptera; family Cantharidae; genus Cantharis; species Cantharis flavilabris. Next base: position 15,398,476 of record OX424439.1, on the reverse strand, counting down.
ACATTTCTAAGTTAATGTACTCACTCCTTCAAGTTTTCTCGAACTATTAGAATTCTAACACACAGTATATTGTTTCATCTATCTCAACAAATAAAGGCCCCCACTGCACAATTTTGCTCAATTAAGATGAACCGAGCAATTACACGCACCACTACCGTATATAAAGTGACACAATGAAATTGTCACTAATCTTTACGACAACACCAGGCGCGATCAATAACGTTTCTATTTGCTAAAATAATATATAAGCCCAAATCTTAAAACTCGCACAACATAAAATAACTCTCTCATCCAATCATTTATAATCTCATCTCCAGTCACTTGCGTAAATACGTTTTGTTAATAAAAAGTTATTGGTAGGAAATAAAATGTAAAAGGTTTTCTTTATTCTCAATAAATTTTAATTATCTTAGGCAGGACAATCCGCAAAAATAAAGCTCGCAATATACACACGAAATTAGTATTAAAGGTTTTTCTTTAAATTTTGCTTCTAATAAAAACATATTACATATTACGACGACCATAACAAGCCCGGTACTAATGATATTAGTACACCAAGTTATGTAGAACATGAAATATTAAATTTTCATTAAATTTAATAATATTAATTAAAATATGATAAACACGTAGATGGCGCAGCGTAGCTAATAACATTAATAGCATTTTCTCCAAAACAAAGCGATTAAATTGTAGCTATCAATCACCTATGTAATGCATTATACAATATTATACATACATACTATACCTATTTGATATTTACAACGTGAAAATGGTGCAGATACGAAATAAAATCGTTATTGTATTAGTTACTACACAAAATCATTATAATATTGTGCTACTATGCTAATGGAATTAGGATAATGGTGTACATTTTATAAAATAAGCAAAAGACATTTTGTAAAATAACAACGACATTATGTTTAATTAAAACCTTGGAGACGCAAAGCTAAAGTAATTTCTTCCAGTAATTGTATTACTTCTTTGTTACGCTAGTGAATGACCGTATAAACCTAAAAACGATTATCACGGACTAAAGTTGCATTTAGTAGATTAAAATGGATGTCTAACCAAGTATAATAGATTAAAGATAGCTTAGTGATTTGAAGTGTTAGCTTGCTCCATTAAGATTGATTTGTCGATACAGTTTTAATAAATTGCTAGTGCTGCTTACATCAAAATTCCAAATTTGTGATTGTGTGTAATTTATCATTACTTGACATATTTGTTGGTTCAAATTCTCTAAATGTTATAAATAAAATTCAACACGCCAAGAGAAACTAACTTTTTTTAAAACGCAGCTTTCGAGTACTTGTCGTGGTAAAAGTGTTTTATTTGAATGCCAACTGAGTAGGGGTAGTTTGACTTGGCATTAGGATCGTGTAGCATGACAATTTTTTGCTTTCTTTTCTTCAAAATGTGTGTGTGTGTATGCTGCTTTTATTTTAGTTAGATAAAAATATTCCTACAAATTTTTCAATCCATCATTTTTATTTTAAAATTAAAAATTTTCACCAATTTTCCTCGAAAACAAATTAAACGTTAAGCCGCAATACGATTTGCCGAATATCTGCTTAGGGTATAATAACATAATATCTACTAATAATCAACTTAAAGTAAATCCCTTTTGATCAAAAAATTTTCAATATGAAAACTCGAAGGAAACCCCCAATTTTCCTCAACAGTAATTTAATAAATTTGATGACGCAACGCAGCAAAATCTAAGAGATTTAGTTCAAACTGGTTTTACCAACTGATAATCTTTATAGCCACACCAGATTATCTACAATATTTCTACTACCGATATAAAAATAAAATGGTAGTGTAGTAAAGTTAACAGTTGATTTCATTCAATTGAGGTTTACGGGTGTTTATAATAATTCAACATGGTTCCTAATCGCATATTATTAGTTTGTTCATATTTTATTATCGTTTTACAATACACTCGCGGCTACGGCATACCGACACCTACCATAGAAGTTTTTACTCCAAAAGGATTTCGTGTAAGCATAGAAGATTCTCCGGGTGTTCGACTTTTTGCATTCCATGGTAACATCAACAGAGAGGTAAAAGATCTCGAAGCAGGGACCATTGCCGGAGATGTGTCTAATAAAAGAAATGGAAAATGGATTTTTCGAGATCATCGAACTCGTCTGCAAATTGGAGATGAAATTCATTATTGGTTATTTGTTATCAAAGATGGACTGGGTTACAGGCTAGAAGGAAAATCGTTTATCGTTCAAGGTATGTGGTTATTTTTAGTTACTACCACAGTAATATTATATTCCAATATTGTTATCATTAATTAATTTTACATAATTTCTAAACACTAATGCTAATTAATTCGATACATACCTTTATGTATACATTGGATGAAATATTGAGTTTGCAAACTAATTTGTAATTAATTAATTCATGTTTTTAAACTGCTAATCCTTTGTCATCTTTTATCTTCTTTTCTCTAAAGTAAACGAATCGGATGTTTGAAGCTAAATATTTTAATTAATTGCAAATTTTCATAAAAATGTGAGCAAAAACCTGCTTCACTCAGACAAACCTTGACGCGTATAATAATAAACTTATTAAGTTATATTGACGACTAACAATTTGTAAATAATTTATTATTGTAATTTTTTTAATTTATTCTTATACTATTGGCTCGTTTTTCTCAGATCACCCTATTCAATTTCCATAATTAAACGATCAGGTTTACGCGATTATATGAAATCAATTATAATTTAAATAAGCTTTAGATAATAATATAAAAAAATCATCAATAATTAAGATAATTTTAATCGCTCTAAATGAGCAAATTTAATTTGTCAATTTTATAGTGTGATTCGTTGTAATTTAAAATCCATTTAGCTTGTATAGCAATTTTAACAATTTAAGCAGGTTTTCCACTTAACTGAAGTAAATCAGCTTTTATACTTAAAACTTAAAATCACTCTTTCATTTTTGAAACATTACTGGTCGGTTGATAGTTAAGTTAATTTATCATCTCCATGAAAGCAAAAACAATACAAATGGCAATAATCCCTCATATTTCATTTCATTATTGGTTTTTCATTTAACTTCAATAACCAATAATAACAGAAATTATTTATATAATCCGTAAATTTAAACTAAAAACTTTCGAATAATAAAACTAAATTCGCAAATTTATTGCTAAATTAATGATTGTATTTTTTTTTGCAGAATTAATACCAAAAGTCCATAATAGACACCCACCCCCCAGAGATAATTCGAACACTTGCAACGAAACAACTTTGGACCCCGAATCTATAGAAAATAATGTGGAGTCAAAAAGAGTATGCGAGTATGCAATTTTAAATGTTACTCAAGTTTTGTTATCCTTGCAAAGTGAAAAAGCGAAAATGATGAGAGAAAATCAGCAACTTACAAACTTTATAGATAGAATTCCGAATTCAAAAATGTTAACCCTTAGCGGACGAATACCACCGGACGACGAAGCATATTTTACTGTTAGTTTTATACTTCGCGAAAAGTTATTACTGAATCCATTAATTATATCCGCTCAGAGAAATTCACCAACTAATATTACTTTTGAAGTGGATACCATTTTTGAAAAATTTGAAATATTAAATGTAGCAAAAGAGAAACTAAATGCTTCCAGAATTATAATTATCTGACAGGAACTACCTAATGTTAGTATTTTACAATTAAACAATGTTTAGTAAGTTGAAATCGCAAACTTTATTATTTATTTGTTTAAATGTATGTAAGTATGTATAGGTGTATTTATGTATGTAATTTCTAAGCATTTTAAGATTAAACAAAACAAAAATATTAACTTATAGTATTATTGATAATGTTAGATACTATGTAGAAGTGTTGTAATTATTATCATTGGAAATATTTATAAATATATAAAATAAATATGAGACTGTGTATATTTTATTAATTTTATTTGAGTCTACGAAGATGTAGGGTGCTCACTGCATTTAATCTCTTCTGTATCAATGTTATGGTGACCTTTAATTTCAATAACAACAAATACTCAGTTATGATTACAAGATTCAATTTTTTGGTGATTTTAGCGGTCAAAAAATAAATACCATGTTTTGGCGATTTGTCTTATAAAGTTATAAAATTTATTTATAAATATTTATCTTTTCTTATTCTTATATTTTTCAATACAAATTTTTTGTATCTATATATTTTCTACCGGTTTTGCTTTATAGCATAATCATTTTTGAAAGACTTTTCATTAAAAACGTAATTTCAATATTTTTATTAAGTTTTAGTTTCTCTCGCAAGGAGTAGGTATTTAATTATAAAATTGAATATATTAACGAAACGTCTTTCCAACTGATTGACAACTCAAATTAACTTGTAAGTAAAACTGTTGATATAGTGTAGAAAACTATTGTATGTATTGCAGACCTGATGATGCTACATAAGGAAATTTTGCTTATCAAAATTTTCATATTGATCATAAAAGTTTATTTATTCTTAATTTTGAAATTTGAAATTTCTGGTTTTCCCGCTAACTAGTTGACGTTGTGCCAACTAAAGAGAAAAACCAGGCCTTTGCGAACAAGATGGCTGGCAGATTGTCTCATAACTTCTAAGTTGAGTTTTATATTTTGAAAATAAAATAATGAAAACTAATTTTTTCTACCAATTACTTTGAAAATTAGAAAAATAAGATTTAAATTCGAAAACCGGAAAAGTATAATTAATTTTAATGGTAATTTTATGATAATAAAATTATAATTTAAAGCAAACAAAATAAATTTGATACGGCTACATATGGGCAAGTTATCTTTTAAAGTTAACGTTCTAATTTATATTCAGGGCCTATTTTACCATTAGACGCATTAAGCATGTGCCTAGGGCCCAAAAAGCGAGAACACAAAATCGTAAAATAAAAATCAAATTCTGATAAAATAACCCAAAAATTGGGCTTTCGATGCTATTAGTTACAATCGAATATCAGGGGCCCGAAAATTTGTTACAGCATAGGGTCCAACACATTTAAAAATAAGCCCTGTTTTTCTATTACTATTGGTTCGCAAATAAAAAGGACACTGTTTACATTGAACCGCCCGGTTTGCGAATGGCCGCACTAAAGCTCAAGCAATATTTGAAGTTATAATAATAAATAAATTTGCTTAACCTCCGGCCCATTTTATTATGGTTTCGGCCATCGATCAATGATATTCAACTCCCGGGTATGCAAAAATAAAATTACTCAAGTGCATATGCGCCCAGTAGTGAATTTATCTCTTTCGTTGGCCTGAACTTTAAACATATTTTGGGACCTCTAAAACTTATTAAATTTTGAATTTAGGATAAAGAGACACAAAGCAATGAGGATAAACAGGGGAATACCCCCCTGTGTACTCCTTTATTTTATTTCCAAATTTTTCTCAAATACTCTCAACATTATCTACTGGGTAACTTCTCGGCTTGGACCATAAAAGACACGGTGTACTGGAGGGTATTCCATACCCCCCAGACCCCCCGGTTTGTCAACAGCTACACAGAAGCTTCAACAATATTTGAAATAGTAATAATAAATAATATGTTTAATGTGAAATATCTCTTCCAACCGTTGATAATAAATAATAAAACTGCGATTACTCGTCAGCCGACGTTTCGGTCACATATATTCACCATAATCGTGGCATTAGAAAGGTATATATTAGCTAGCTGAAGAGAAGCAAACTATTGTACTCACAACAAGTAAAGATGGTATAAAAGTCTTCAACAATTCCATATAATTGGGGTTGACGGCAAACATATAAAAAATATGGTTAACTTCAGACTTCTAAAATAAAGTTTAAAGAGCTTGAAGCTAAACAAAAATTACTTGCCAGCGCAACCAGTTTTTTCAAAACCCCAACATATAAACAAATCGTGTGACTTCTTAAACTTCTTAGTTTTATATTTATTTAAAGATATAAAATAATAGGTATAAACCGGGGGATCTGGAGGGTATGGAATACCTCCCAGTGCACGCTTTTATTTTATTCCCAAATCACTATACCCAACACAACAAACTAGACTACAACATCTTATCAACCTCTCAATTTTCTCCTTTCTACTTCCTGACCTCTTCCTCTTAAAACTGCGAATTCCAAATACGGCACTCACAATCAAGGATTCCGGCATTTGTGACCTACAAAACTTATTAAATTTTGAATTTAAGTTTAAAAGACACATAACAACGACGATAAACCGGAGGGTCTGGGGGGGTATCCGGACAATTGTTCGCCGGCAATTGTTCGCCGGACAATTATTCGCCAGACAATTGTTCGAATAGGTCAATTATTCGCCGGATAATTGTTCGCATAGGACAATTGTTCGCCGGATAATTATTCGCTTAATTGTTCGCATAGGACAATTGTTCGCCGGAAAATTATTCGCCTGATTTTTCGTTTATAGATAATTTACCTTATGAAATGTACCATATACCAAGAACTGTTTGAAAAACATACTACAATAGACACAATTTAAAACTTTGCTGAAGATTAAATTTTTATTTAAATAAAATAATAATAACAATAAATTTAACAAAAATAACAAAATAATAATAATAACAATAACAAAAAATAATAACACATCAAAAATTATAGCTGTGAGCTAAGCCACGTAGGTAATCAAGCAAATCGATTGCTCCATACTGATTGACAATACGAGCAGTGCGTTCGGCGACATCACGGTATTTCTTTTTTCTCAACGGAGGCTGCTGACCGGCAATGTATTACTCAATCAGAGCTTCATTTCTACTTTGCTCCAGTTGGAGACTTTTTATGAATTTCCAAATCGTCGGATGATTTGCACTAATGAGTTCCACTGAAACTTAAATTTTGTAGGGGGGGGGAAGTTATTTTTATTGTTTTATTGTTAATTTTTATTTTTGGCATTTTTTACAGTTAAAGGTTTTCAAAATTTTTAATTTTATTTTTAAACGACACAGTTACCAACTTGAGCTAATTTCTAATAAAAGCTAATAAAAAAAAATAGATTTATATATATAATACTGAATTTGTATTTGACCGGGAACAGGAACATTCTCCTGATCTTCTCCTTACACACATCCTGATGTCAAATAAGTACGTCGCTATTTATAAACGTTCGGGAGATATGGTGACACAAACATATATATAGACGAACAAATAGCGAACAAATAGCAAACAATTTCCCGGCGAACAATTGTCCGGCGAACAAATAGCGAACAATTGTCCGGCGAACAAATAGCGAACAATTGTCCAGCGAACAAAACTCCTAAGCGAATAATTGTCCGGCGAACAATTGTTCGGCGAATAAAAGTCCTGTGCGAACAATTGTCCGGCGAATAATTGTCCGGCGAACAATTGGCGGCAAACAATTGTCCTAGAATCGTCTGGGGGGTATGGAATACCCCCCAGTGCACGCTTATATTTCATTCCAAAATCGTTACGCACAACACAACAAACTAGACTACATCATCTACTTAACCTCTGAACAGGGCTTATTTTACCATTTGACGCATTAGGCATATGTCTAGGGCCCAATGCCAATGACGAGAGGGGCCCGAAAAGAGAGAACATAAAATCGTAAAATAAAAATGTAATTTTGATAAAATAACCCAAAAATTGGGCGTTCGATGCTATAGTTGCACTCGAAATAAGGGGCCCAAAAGATCCTAGGGCCCAATCCAGTGTTAAAATAAGCACTGTTTATATAGGAATTTTATTCCAAGGTAAATTAAAATTTTGATTTGGACTTGAAAAGAGAAGAATATATTATAGCAATTAATTTTTAAAGCTTGGTTCTCTAAAAATCCAATTATAATATCAGTTCTATTGAGATTTTGATTATTTTTTATGCATAAATATTTTATTTAAACGTTCACTTGAAAAAATGCTCTAAAATTCTTTGGGTTAAACACTAAATAATTGAAAAAACACCAAATATTTCTACGGTTAATTTAGAATTAATTAATGCATGCATGTATATGTTTCCAAATCATGCAAGCCAGTGTAGCGTTATTTGCTCAAAATTAAACTACCCCTGCCACTTGCCTAACCGTATTAGGACTGTACGCGTTAGCTAGCTGTGTTATTTAAAACTCAGTTCCCGAGAGCGTGGGTGTTTCGAAAAACATCGTGGGTTCGTAACAAAAAGTTCTTCAGTACTCAGATTTGATTTCAGCTAAATGAAAAATACGATGTTAAAGTGGACGCCAGCTAATACAAATAAAACTAAAAAGAAAGCAAGAGTCGATTTATTGTATTAGCACAGATAGAAAATAAAGATGTCGACAAGTTTAATTAATTCACTAATCAAAACAAAACATAAAACATACACATAAGGATCAAGTAAAGCTAGTACGTAATTGAGGATTACGAACTAGAAAACAAAATAAAAAAATACAAAAGTAAAGAACTGACATCCACCTGAGGGGTAGATTCAGTCAAGTAAAAAAAACACAGTTGAGTACCCCTGAAGAGGATAACTCAACAAAAAGAAGTTATGCCCAGCAAAGATTAATTGCACACCGGATTTCATCATCTCGGGATAATTGACTTACAAAATAGATCCTGGCATACTGCATCATTTAAAACAAGTCAATGCATCTCTATGAGACTTACCCTGAATGCAGTACTACCAACTTCACGACTCGGCAATTGTCTTTCCTTCGTCAGGACCCTTCGAATTCAATAACATTTACTTCATCATTCTATTGGTCTACCATCCAGGAATGAAAGTCTACAAAATAGAGAACACAAAATACTCATTAAAAAATCAACAGCTTGCCAGTTCTAATTCTCATCAACCGAGAAAGTGTGACTGCAAACTCAATTAATCTCTGCTAAAACATCTTCATAAAATCTAATCATCCGCTTGAAGTCGAGGTGTACCATCCCAAATAAAAACGTAAATCCACGTCCGGGATTGAAAAGGTGGTGAAACATCAAAAAGACAAAATCATGAAGTTTGGTTCTCCAACTTGAAATTAATTCCGATCTACCAGGTGCAAACACATTCACAAGAAAACTCCTCTTGTGAGAAAAATCAACCATGGCAAATCGAAACACAAACGGGTAAAAAAAACCATTCTTCGGATAACTGATGTTTAAAAATATATTCCGACCCAAATCTTCCAAACAGATGACAGATAAATAAACAGCGTCATCGTAAAACCACAGACAAAATCTTGAAACCATATGCGGATGAGAAAAGATTTCCAACACTGATGTACTCCATTTTACGACGATCAAAAATTAAATTGTGATAACAACCAAATACGAATAATTATAAATAAACGTTTAACCCATAACCTGGGTGCTAAAAATAATTTGTTAAACAAATTAAATAGAAGTAAAATATAATAATTACCCGTTATACGGCAAAATTAAATCAAATTAAAACATTAATAAACTAAAAAAGGACACACAGCGATTAAACGTTAACTTCTTTCGAAATTTAACGAGTAATGCCGCTTATCAAAAATGAACGAAAATTATCGCAACCAATAGCGATCCAGTGGCGTAGCTAGAAAAATATATTGTAACGGTCAAAACGTCTTTTGGCACGTTACACCAGAACCAAGATGAAATAATTCGACAATTCGTCGACCCGCAATTATTTTGTCGTATATCCGAAAAATCGAGTTTTGATAAATCGATGTTAAAGATTGAAACGAAATAAAAAAAAATGACGCGAAAAACTTGGTTCTATTTTCTGGTCACTTGTAGTTCATTTCATTGCGCTTCTTTTGGTACTAAGATATGAAGCTTTTTATAAATAAACTTTGGATTTTAAGGCACTTTTGTTCAAAAGTATCTTACCGTATACGCCACTTTTGACGAAATTTTTTGCATGCATGCAACATACGACAAAATAATATGATTATATATGTCAAAATAATAGTTAATAATATGCTTAATTAGTATGAGAAACCTAAAAATAATGAAAATATGAAAATTATTTTAAAAATATCATTTTAGTAAATTCGATCTTTAAAAATTCAGTCTCCATATAATAAATAATACTTCAAATCTTATTAGTTAAATTCAAGTTCCATTATATTTTAACATAAATAAAATATATTCTGCATTTAAAAAAAGTAACAAAATTAACATTCTGGTAATAAAACAATAGATTGTAATTTAAAAAAAAATATTATAATAAACTAAAATAATAAGAACATAATTAATATTAATGCCGGTGTGTATGTGTTTGCACTTATTTATTTCAGATTAATAAATTATTGCAAAAAACTGTTGTAATATTCAACATCAATTTTAGGTATAAAAATATAGGATTTACTTCTTTGTCAAATTCAAAATCTGGATCAAAAATTGAATCATAAGTTACATGAAAAATGCACCAAAAAACACAAATTCCATGCACGTAAGATAATACGACCATAATACTTTACTTGTATTTCTATTATAGTGCCGTATATAACACTAAATATGAACACATACGTCAAAATAATTGAGGATAATTTTCTTATACAATTTTGCACTGATTTTTGTCGTATATCCAAACATTTGGCGTATACGGTAATATAATAGTGAAGCTACGGTACTTTGTGGCGTATAAGGCAAAATTCATACCCAATATCTCAAAAACTATTCAAAATTGAAACATTCTGAAAACACATATCGATGGAGAAAAAAAAATTATACAAAATGGCTATCTTAACTAATTTTTTTCGATTTTGTGATGTACGACAGTATAATTGCGGGTCGACGAATTGGAAGAAAGAATTCTGAAAATGGAAGCAGCACATCAATCGGCGCAAACCCGAAACAGAAGTTCCAGTCGAACACGATCCACACAATACAGAAAACGTAGCCGCTCACAAAATCCAGGCATATGCTGGTATCACAATAGATATGGATCCAAAGAAAATAAATGCACAATACCATGCAAATACACAAAAACTCAATCGGACAATAGACAAAGCGGCATCTATTGTTCAACCAAAAACCCGCCGCGCCGCTTGTTCATATCAGATAGAACCAACCATATTCAGTTTTTAATTGACACCGGTTCAGACCTCAGCGTACTTCCATCTCGAAGTAAACATGATATCAGTACGTTCTCTTTACAAGCGGCGAATGGATCGAAAATCAACGTTTATGGGCATAAAACCCTCACCTTGGATTTAGGACTTCGAAGAAAATTTAACTGGACATTTGTAGTGGCCGATGTAGGAAGTCTGCGCAGACTTCTTACACGAATTTGGCATCAATGTGGATCTACGAAAGGGAGCACTCATCGATACTTTGACATCACAAATGGCAAATGGACAGTATCGCAATGTAAAAAATCCTTTGGAAATTTGTGCCATATCGGGTGATAGCAAATTTCACGAAATCATAATGAAATATCCAAATGTTATACGCCCAAATCCTACGCTAAAACCACCTACACACAATGTTTTGCATCATATTGAAACACGTGGCCCACCAACATTATGCAAAACCAAGACGTTTAGCTCCGGACAAATTAAAGATAGCTAAATAAGAGTTCAAAAAACTATTGGAAGCTGGCATAATTCAACCATGGTCATCACCCTGGGCATGGTTTCGAATCACATCACATGGTTTCGAAAAAGAATTCGCAATGGCGTCCTTGCGGCGACTATAGAAGACTAATTGCAGCAACAATCGCGGATAGGTATCCAATACCGCACATACAAGATTTTGGACACAACATACGTGGCAAATCAATATTTTCTGCGATTTCTGCGATCCATCAGATCGTCAAAAAACGGCAATTATTACTCCTTTTGGTTTTTCGAATTCAAGAGAACACCATTTGGCCTAAGAAATGCAAGTCAAACATTTCAAAGATTTATGGACGAAGTATTTCGAGACATGGATTTCGTTTACGTATACATTGACGACATATTTGTAGCATCATCATCAGAAGAAGAACACATGCAACATTTAGAAGCCATTTCTATTCCAGATATAACCGCCGAAACATGCGCTCGAGTATTTTCCGATCAACGGATAGCGCGTTTTGGAGTACCAGAGAAACTAACAACGGATCGTGGTGCACAATTTGAATAAATTATTTTCCAAAATTTGGCAAAATTAACCGGAATCAACAAATCTAGAACGACATCCTAGCACCCACAATGCAGCGGAGTAGTCGAACGTTTCCACCGACAATTAAAGTCATCATTAATGTGTCACGAAACCTCATAGACAAAAACTACCCATAGTATTGCTAGGTATTCGAACTACCATAAAAGAAGCAATCGAAGTTTCACCCGCAGAACTAGTATATGGAACAACACTTAGACTCCCCAGTGATTTAATCGACAAACCAGCAACTATTGAGAACACTCCATCACAGGACTATGTATCAAATCTTAAGCAAAGAATGAACGATTTACAGTACTCACAAACGACATGTCATCGCAAGGATCAATCATACATTCCAACAAATTTGAATAATGCAAAATACGTATTCGTACAAGTTGATCGTGTAAAAAAGCCTTTGCTATCTCCATATGACGGCCCATTCAAAGTGGTAAGAAGAACGGAGAAATATTTTGAAATATTTCAATTGACCGTTTGAAACCAGCCTTTCTGGAATCAAATACAAATCAACTGCTAAGACGCACACCGAATACTAATATTCCACAAAAAATACCACATAGCGAATATCCACCTATTTACACTCCGAAGCAAACAACAACCAGAAGTGGACGCACTGTTAGATTTCCAGACAGATATCAAAGTATGTATCAGTCTCACAGTACGAAACTTAACAGAAGAACATGTATTTTATGGTAAATTTTAATATGCAACGTTTTTTGTTTTATCGTTCACCTTTTTCACTAGAAAGGGGGTGGTGTGGCGACCCATTATCCGGATTAACATCACTGCTTATAATCCGTTGATCCGAAGGATTATTAATAGGATTATAGGATTGAAATTAAAACTAACTGAAAATCTACAACCATCCGCCACCACCTTACTACAAAAGGCAGCATCCAATAAATATTAATCATTCAACAATTGTATTTTGAATATATAGCTAACCAACGCTATATATACTAGGAATGGTTGTAACACAGACGTTTTTCAGACCGCTACAAAAGCAAATATAATTTAGAATTTGATATATCTTGCCGAATAAAGTAATAAATATACTTATTCTAGATAGAAGCAATATAGACCACAGTAGTGGCTTGATGTGATCACTAGTTGAGTTATGAGCGGAAATTCTGGGTTCAAATCCCGGACTCGGCAGAATTTCTTAGCTCAGCCCTCTGGTGAACATCAAACTGTGGATCGAAATACTAATAACTTTCCTTAACGTCTTAATGGAAAACGGGGTACAATAAGCCTAGAGCTACAGTACAAAGTGGGCATTGAACCACTACCCGTGCAGCTAATTTGGAAAAAAGAAGCAATATAATAGATAGAAACAATAGAAACAATAAATACAAAGTTAATTTGCTGGTATGAAAGATAGTAACATTTAATCTAAACCAGTGCGATTAATACAGAGAGAACGATAAGGCGCTACACTCTTAAAACAGAATATAAAAGTATTCTTATAAATTTTAAATATAAATATTTAATCTTATTGCCAATTCTGAATAAAATAACATATACGAAAGAGATTGGAATGCATGCCGAATACACATAGCTCGGAATACATTGACAATAAAACTATAGATCATAAATAGATCCACATATTATGTAAGTCCTGATTACTCGTGTAAATCTTTAGCTTGTAGATAAAATGAGTGAAATTTCAGTAGGTTACAAGAGTTAGATATTGGCGAACATTTTCTTTTAAGTTACTGAAAATGAACATCTAATATAAAAGCATATTTGTTAAAAAATTATTAGTAATAACCCTTCAGATTTATCAAAAAACAGTTTGTTGAGTCTCTAGAAAAAATTGAAATTTTAAACTTATCCCCTTTTGCCTTCCAGCTAAAGAGATTAAATTCAGCTGTTTTCGCAATTCTGAAATTGCCTTTCCTATGCTAGGTTCCTGTCAAAATCAGTAGTCTTTCTCGGTCCCCAACTAACCCAGTGCTCAATACTATACTGTACAAAATCCTCAGTATTGTTTGAATTAAAAATCAATTATATAAATGTAAAAGAAACCATGGCTAACGCCAATAAATCTGAATAAAATCTTTTCAAACGAACCAACAATTAAACTAATGGCATTGCTTCAAAGAATTTGAATTTTATTCACATAAAAATTTAAACAATGATGATTTTTGCAAATATAAAATCTAAATCATAAAATAATAATAAAATATTATAAATTAAAAGATCAATGTGAGTGATTTCTGGCACACTGCATCCAAACCGTTAAACTATTTCCTTAAGTTTCTGCATAGCTCCGGGCCAGCTCCGATTTTGAAGATGTTAACCATCCGCCCAACTACTCGACATCCCTTTAACTAAGGGTTCACAGTTAAAATTTTCAGTAAACTTTGTTTATACAGTAGTTACTAGTACTAAATAGTAGATACTACTTCAGTGGCATACATTTTTCGCCAAAAAATTTCTATTTTTAAATGCTGTGCATCCCGAGTAATAAAAGTTGACTTCTATTATAATTGTTATTGAAACCGACATCTGCAATAAAGCTCTTGGTGCTTAACAAATACTAAGGGATTGCTTGATAAATAGGCTCTAACTATGTAAGCCCAAGGTTCCCTGGACTGGACATCTCTAATTACTTTCAGTGAAATATTCAATCCTGTCTTGCAGAGACTTATGCGAATAGTTTAGAACTAATACTTGGAAAATATTGAGAATTAATAAATGCCAATATTTGCTATAGCTAAATCAGTATAATCTTCCCATTTATCCACCACGAACCTAGTTATAAGTAACTACAAAATATAATGAAATGTTTCAAGTTATGTTATTCTAAAATTATAATTAAATTAGCTCGGAATAACACAAAATAATTTTTTGAATATTTATTTAAATATGTATAGTACTAATTTATTCTTCACAAAGTTCTCTTTCATTTATCTAATATTTTATATCATGTAATGTTTGGATAACATGTTTTCACAGTATTTTGTATAAAGTTCTGACAGCTAGCCACTAGATAACAATTTGGAACTAGTGACAGGCTACTTGGAGTATCAGCCCTGAGGTATTGTTATGTCGGATGATTCTGTAGAGCTTACTGTTAAATAAAATAGTTTTTTATGTTTGTGAGCTATAATAATTACGTATATCCATAAGTTTTACTTGAAAGCTTCTATTCACTCGTTTGAATTCATCTATAACTTTATACAACATGTTAAAGTTAACATGTTACACATGCAATGTACATTTTAACATTTTGCTACCAACAAAGCCAGTTTCGTAAGACCTTCAGGTCCTTGAGTGGCCTTTGATGCTATAAATCTAAATATTATATTTTTTAATATAACAATAACTATATTGGATAACTATATATATCTGTCATATTTTGAAGCCTTAAAGGATATCGTACAAGCATAAAATGAACTCATCATCTTTTCGGTAATTGTTTACAAAATCAAAAAATTTTGAAAAGAGAATTTGTAGTATATCTGATTTTCTCACATGGAAGCTATCATTCAAATCAAACCTAATTTTTTTATATTTTCTTTGAACACGTTTCAACACTTTTCATATTGTGACAAATCAGTATTCAACCACAGTTTGAACGATTTGTAGGGTTTTACAATTCACACATATTTTTGCTGAAATTTTATTATTGACAAATATCAAAGATTTTAACATATTTGAATATCATTATTCAAATAAGATTCAATTAGATTTAATTGAAATTAAACATGATTTATGAACTTTTCGAAAACTCCTATTGGTGTCGTATAATCTACATATTTTATCAAATTTATCAACACTAGAACAATATAAAAATATTGATTGCAAATTTAAGTCTTTACAACAATTAATAGCTTGCATGGAAAAACACTTAAAGGTATTGCGCAGCCCTATATATAAGGTACTTAATTAGTATTTGATGTCATTTGTTTCCAGTATGTTTAAAAAACACAAACAATAATTAATTGTTTTCATCAATCGATAGACTTTTGCGTGGCATAATAATACTGCATAAACTGGAAAGCAGAATTCTGGGATTCTCAAATTCTAATTTTCATTTCAAAAAATATTCATTCTCTACAATTATATTCCGAACTGATTAAAGATTAATAATTACAATGCAATGTTAGATTATTACATTAACGTTGCTTTGTTCTTGTAATTTCTATTTAGCATTTATATTCATTCATCAATCAAAACTGGTTTATTTAGTTGGATTGAAAGGAAAATATCGTTTCTTGTTATTTACCTATATAAATAACAATTTTTAATTAACTATTTGAACTGGTAACTAACTGACTTTATTGTTAACAAAATTGTACAACTAAATAATTTGCCTTGTATAGTTACTTATTTTCAAAATTAGAGATTCCTTCTTACGTAGTATTCGCTTGTTAAAATAAAGAGTATTACAATTTTGATCCTAATTTGCAAATATTTATAACGGCATCTCTGTTGGTATTAATTATACTCGTTATATCAATAGTTTCACTATTGTTACTTTTACCAAAACGTTAAAATGCATTGCTCCATAAACTACCGATAAGATGTTGAAAACATAAAATATTTTTTTTTCATTCTGACAAGAATGCCATACAATTTAACTAATACTGTGACAAGCCGATCAATTTTTTAATAAAACAAAAAGTTTCAGCAATTTTTAAAATGAGGCACTTTAGAAATACCTTCTGCATGAATAAAATATTATAATATCAACCAACAAACATAACAAATAGTAATATGAGAAATGCTATGTAATAACATCGAATAAATTTTTTATTTTATCATACTAGAAAGTATTGTTTTCGTGCAGAAAATTTTTTTTAAATTTTGACTAGAAGACCTCTGGGTAAAAATTTACAATTTTAAATATATAATGAGCGAAATGTTTAATACTCGAATTTATATTCTATTTTCGGAGACAAAAATGACTATTTTTTTTACAAAAGTTAATTTATTTTATGATGGTAAGTTCAATTGGAAGCGAAGAAAAAGTACGCAGTATTTCCAAATAGGTTTATTTTGTTAAACGTTAAACTATTTAACGTTGCCAAAGCAAATTTCCAATACTCCAGCAAGTTTTATTTTTCTATTTTAAAATTAAATTTGTTTTAACAAATTAGCAAATAAATTTGAAATTTGAACAATTAAACGAATTTACATTTTGCAAGTATTATTTTTAAATGGCCGAATCAACGATATAGTTTTGTAATTTTGAATGTTTTAACATCTTTATGACTCAAGAATGTAGAATTTTATTGAATGCAAATGCAATTTGATGGGATTATAAATTCTAACTGAACTATTTGTCAAGATACTGCGGTGGAAAGTAAATTTATTTTGAAGTCACACTAAATCGATTTGATGAGACCGACTGGTTAGATTAATTGATTTTTTAATGAGTATTTGTGTTTTTCTCTGTGTGTATGCTACTAACTAATTATCCTTGATAATATTATGCTCGCCCAGCTTTTTGCAGACAATTTTATTGTATAATGGTTGCTATATTTTTGTTTATTATTTTGTTACTTTTTTTACAGCATAAGTAAAATTGTAAAAACGTTTTTGCTTTGTTACCAAATTTTGTGGTTTTGAATATTTTCATATATAAAAGTATTGTATTTTTGAACACAAAAATTGTTATTTTCTGTACAAGGTTGTTATGCTCAAATTATCCTGGATGCGACATGTACCTAACAACTGAATAGAATAAATAATAAAGAAGCTGAAGTTTTTGATTCACATAATGAAATACGCATTTTCTGTGTGACGAATCAGCACCAAAAAGAAAAGAATAAAAAATTGCTATATTAAATAGACATTAAAACGACAATAGAAATATCTATTGATTGGCACAGAATTAATAAAACAGATGAAAACCTTCTATTTCAAGTTTTACAGATACAGTTTTGAAATCTTCTTCATTTATTGTAATATATTTTCCATTGTTATATTTGTTTATAATTATATGATAATAAATGAATACAATTTAATAAAATAAATGAGATAATAATCAAATTGCTAGTCCGATTGCTAACTGACTTGACTGCAAAACTATTATGTTTAAAGTTGAATTATTTAATTATTTTTTTTTAATAATTAAATTATTATGCAATTTTTAAAGTCGAATTTGTAGAAATTGGCTAAATATATCGTTAGCTATCTCAAAAGGAAATTCGTTCTAATGAGAATACTCAAAAACTTGGGAATAATTGAATATATTGTCGTAATATTTTTGATATAAAATGTCGTATAATTGTCGTATATTTTTTTTACAGTTTCCGAAATATTAAAATAAACTTTAAAATAAATTTTCGTATACTTAATATAAAATGGAACGACGATTGTGAGCGCGCCTTATCATCCATGTGCGACGTGTACATCCAAATTTTACTTAACTTTCCAATTGTATTTCCAATTATTATTATCCAGCGGATCCAACTTCACTTTTATTCAATTCCAAATAATTATCAATTAATTATAAACCATTAAAATTCCAAAAATTATCTTCCAATATTAATCTCATCATCCAAAAAAATATCCAATTCGTCCAAATACGGACAAACAAAATCCAAATTAAGAATAAAATCTTACTCACGCAATCAAACATACTCACTCACAAAACTTTAATCAAAGTATTAATTACAACTCAATTATAATCAAAATTTACAAAGGAGACAAATTTCTCCCTAACCGCTCATGGCAGCCATTTTTGGCAAATAGCCCGTTCTCCTCTAAAAATTGTTACCAACTCAAAACTTCCCGCGTTATAACCAAATTTAAAATTATTTACAAAATCAAAAAAAAAAAGAAATAAACAAAATCTTTGCACTAAATAAAAATATTAAATTTGATGTTTGAAACACGACAACTTTACTCATCCGATTTTTCTTTGATCACCATCGTAAGAAAGGTGGTTAAAAAAATCTTCTCCATGTTGCGTTTCAAACTTCTGTCATTTTTTCCATCTAATGGATTTCCATAACACAATCGTCGGTGAAACCTGATGCTTCCTTCCATAATCCATGACTGCAATAAAAAATTTAAATTTCCAATTCCTGCTCCTATTCTTTTTTTGCATTGGTACTGTGCGTTCATCCTTGACTTTGGAAATCATCATGATCGACTCCTTCGACTCCTCCAATCTTTTCATCTCCCATTCAACTTCACTTTCGGTACCAATTTTAGTTCCTCTTCCATAATTCAAATCTTTGTTTTTGTAATTCTTTTCCAAAATTTTAATTTTACAATCCAAATTTTTATTTCTAATGTCCAAAATTACATTTTCCAATTCCAAGATTTTGTGTAACCTTTCATTCTTCAAATCCAAAATTTCATTTTCTGATGCTATAATTTTATGTAAATTTTTATTTTTTATATCCAATTTTTCTTCTTCAAAGCTGTCCAAATTTTTCGTCTCTAAATGAATTAAATTTTTATTATTTAAATTTTTAAAATCTCCCCCACTTTCCAAATTTATCAGGTCTTTATTTTCCAAATCAATTAAATTATTATTTCTCAAACTTCGTTTTTTTTTCTAGTAAGTTCTTTCACTCCCTTGTCTAAATTATCTGGTTTTTTTATTAATTCTATTTGTGATTTGTTTATATTTATGTTTATGTCATCATATTTTTTGTCGGTATCGCTTTTAATGCTTTAAAACATTTCCCTAAGAAGTATTATCCAGTCCCCTCCTGTTTCAGTACCCATTTGTTCAGGGTTGAAGACTGGACTTCCTTCTCCTACCAAATCGTCTTCATTCTCACTCATCTTGAAATCTATAAAGGGTGACAGCAAGTTCTATTTTTTATTTTATGCCCCACGTATACTGGTATATGCCAATAATTCGATGAAATCGAATTTTCAATGTCCCACGTTGCTGCGCCAATTTTTATCGTATTTTTTCTACCAGTTACCGTGATTTTCAATTTTGATTTATAAGAAAAATAAATCTTAAAAATTTTCTATGTAAAATAAAGGGAACGCAAAACACAATTGATAAAGCGACCCAGGTGCGCCACTATCAAAACTTTATCTTCCGATGTCTTCAACTTAATTCAAATTTATAAATTGTAATAAATAACCAATTATAATTATCCAATTATCCAAATCAAAATCCATCCTTTTAACAATCTGTCAAATCTTCAAAATCAATCCACAAATTCACCATCCAAATTATCAATATAATTTTCAATTCATGTCCAAATTGGGACAACTTCCAAATAAAAGAATAAAAAATCACTCACTTCGAATCAATTCAATTTATTCCAACAATTATTAAATCTTACAAAACAGAAATCTCAAATCAATTTCAAGAGAAATTGCCGCTCATCTCGGCCATTATATCGGCACAAATCCCCTTCCTAACAAAAATTGTTACCAACTCAAAACTTCCTGCGTTATAAACAAATTTAAAATTATTTACAAAATCAAAAAAATTATAAAAAAGTAAACAAAATCTTCGCACTAAATAAAACTATTAAATTTGATGTTTAAAACACGACAATATGTATCCTACTTATAAATAACTGAAAATCATCTGAAATTTAAGTATATTCCTACAACACCTACATAAATTTTTGAAAATAGTTAGTTTCTCGATTCTCCTCTGGGAACGCAAAACATTCCTTTTTTCGAAACCGTTGCGATGCCCGTTTTTGTCAGCACGAAAAACACACAAACCGAATTACTTCAAACGAACTCAATCGACATTAAATTTATTAAATTTATTACCAGTCTTTGAGCGTAAGGTAGATCCTTACTGTTTAAGTTTTGTAAAGTCTTGAATAAAAACTTGTCATTTGACAACTGAATTCAGCTGACAACTTACGAGGATAAACTATAACACCTGTGATTTTGCTGACTTTCAGAAAATAAAAGATGACCCCAAACAAAGTTAATTGACTAATTGTGTAATCAATATATAGGGTGATTTAAATAAAATAATGCAATAATTTGAATTTAACAATTGAGGCAATGAGAAAAGAGATTTTTAAAACTCAAAGATTGTACTTTTTTGGCTAGAAGAACTCTTTATTCTTTATTTACTCTTTATTATCTATTACCTACCTCAAAATCTCTGTCACAAAGCACGTTAGGAATGTCCTGAAACAAGAAATAAGAAAGAAATACAGTAGTACTATTTGGTTTTTATTTTGGCCAGCGCAATTGTTACAATAGATTTCTAATAGGCATGATGACTAATTTTGAAAAACTATTCTATGATGTTCGGAGATATCTACTATTTCCAAAAAATATTTAAATTTCTGCAGAATATAAAGGTTTGGTAAAAAAAATTACAATTTTAATTTGAAATCTAAAATTCACGCCAAAACGCTCGCTGGTGTCATGGCGTCTATTTGTGACGTCACATCTTAAAATGTCACTATCAAAGTCTTGCAGATTATAAACAATAATGAAAATCTAACTTAACTTCATAAAATTTAGCTTTACGTGATTCAAAAAACGCAGATAACAGCGCTCACACTTTCGAAATTAAATTCAATCCACGATACACGTAAGTGTAATAAGTGTATCGTGATCCAATCTAAATGACTTTTTACAAGCTTTCACAGACGTCATGCGCTCTGATTGGTGTTCAACTTTTGTATTTTCTAATTTTGTTTTATCAAAAAAGTTATGAATCTTGTCATAATATAAAAAATTACTTTTTTTATGATCCATGAATTCTATTTCATTAGATAAATATATAATTTTTGTGAGTTTTGGTTACTGTCATCATGCTTATTGTATCTTTGGAGTGAGCTGCGATGTCAAAACTTTCAAAAAACAGGAACCGACTTCGTTTTCCTCTCCTCCTGCAACGCTTTTATGCAACATGCAAATGAAACTTTTTGAATAAGGTCCACATACAGAGGTAATAACAGTGGCGGTGATGTCAATAAGCAAATGTAAGCAATGCTTAGGGGCCCGCGACCATAAGGGGCCCGGGATCATAAAAGGTAGTTAATTCCCAAAAAAGTGATTTTTAAATAATATACGCAATTCTCGCAGCTATCTCGATTGAATTCTTCCTGGAGACAGGATGGCTTGAGGAGTGACAGGACGGAGAACCCCTGCATCAAAGATAGTGCAGTGGGCCCCATTTAGTGGCCTAAGTGCGCGTAGGGATATCTCTCTGCCCTCCTACTTAAAATCCAGAATTCAGAAGAGTGCACTGGGGGGTACTCCATACCCCCCAGATGCCCGGATTATCATTTATCGCGGACAATTCATCATGCGACAATTCCTGGCGTGTGACAATTCATCGCACCGACAATTCATCGCCGCGACAATTCATCGCCTGCAACAATTCATCGAAATTAAAGAATATAATTAAAATAAAAACAACAAAAATTTGATATTACAAAATTAATTAAAAATGAAAATTTTCGTAATTGTAGTTTGAAATTATGAGCTATACTATAAGATATCTATATTTGTATTATATCTTTAAGATAGAACAATTAGTTGCTGGAAATGAAATTTTACAAAAAAGAGTGTACAGAGACACTGCCAGAAGAAGTAACATGTACTGCAAGATTACGCTAATAGACCTATTTTAGATTTTCTTCGAGGTATAGCTCATAATTTCTAACTACAATTATAAAAATATGTGTTGTTTTCATTTTAATTAATTTTGTAATATCAAATTTTTGTAGTTTTTATTTTAATTGCATTTAATGCGATGAATTGTTGCACACGATGAATTGTCGCACGCGATAAATTGTCGCGGCGATGAATTGTCGCACGCGAGGAATTGTCGCACGATGAATTGTCCACGATGAATTGTCGGCGATGAATTGTCGCGCGATGAATTGACGTTATACCCCGGATTACACCAATTATTTTGTGACTTAAATAATATGTTCAGACTTTTACTCCCTGATGTGCAAAAATAAAATTACTTTTAGACTTAGCAGCGAAACCAGTTTTTTCCGATTCCAAAGCTCTAAACATATTATTTAAGTCACAAAACAATTGGTGTAATCCGGGGGGTCCGGGGGGTATGCAATACGCCCCAGTGCTCTTTTCTAGATTCTGGATTTTAGGTAGAAGGGCAGGGAGATATCCCTACACGCACTTAGGCCATTAAATTAGGTCCATTGCAGTGAAGGTGATATCTATAAACGAATGTTTAGGGGTCGGGACCATAAAGGGTAGTAAATCCCAAAAATGAAATTTTTAAATAATATACGCAATTTAAAATTAATACATTGTTTTTTTTAGGGACCCGTTTTGTATATTTGCTTATGGGCCTTAGCCACTCTTGCACCGCCACTGTAATAATTAATTTTACGTATGATTAGTGGGGCGGAAGGGGGAGTATAAAAATCATTATTTTTTCTTGTTAGGAAGGCGGATCTAAATGTAGGAAGAATAGTCTTACGTAATACATTCACGACTCTTATTAACCTCTTTTACAACGTTAAATATAACGGAGTTACCACAAGTGTCCTCTTCCTGTACCGATAATTTACTAAACTAAAAGGAATATAAACTTACCTCCTTTTCTACACCATCGGCATTGGAAGAAACTAGATTTTCATTAAAAAACCGCAATTTTGAAATTTTGGCACTAACCTATTTTCCATTGTTAGTGCCTCAATTAGGGGGCGTCCATTAATTACGTGAGGCGTTTAGGGGGGGGAGAGGGGGTCAAGCTGAATCTCACCAAATCTTACATGGGAGAGAGGAGGGTCTAGGCAAATATCATGTAGATTAACTATTCTTAAATAAAAATGATTAAGCAAATTATGCTTTTTTAATAAATCCAACGCAATCAAGCACAAATTAACGTATTTACACTAAAAATACGCATTTTAAAAAGTCTCACTTGAGATTAGAAGGGGGGGAGGGAGTCGAGCCAAATCTCACGACATCTCACCGAGGGGGGAGGGGGGATCTAAAACTCGCCAAAATTACCTCACGTAATTAATGGAAGCCCCCTTATAGAATTTATCAAAATTACTTACAATTTGAAATTTTATTTAGGGGCGAAAATTTTGTACACGAATTCCTGGAGCCCTTAAAAAATAAATTTTTACTCTGCAATATTATAAAGTACCTAACCAGTCATAATACTGCGTACTTAAATTTAGATAGATAGGTACACATAGTTGATAGATATTACATATACAAACTTTCTACTTTGCATGATTAAGTAAAGGTCAGGTGGCCTTAGACCGCCTTGACGTTATAGTCGGTAAAGGTATTTCAGGTCGAAAAGTGATCACTTCCCAACCTGTAAGTTGAAAGTAAAACAAAAGTTTTTCTACAGGTTGAAAAGTAAAAATCAATAATAAACAATTTCCTAACTTATTTAAATTTAGTAATAGGTTGATTACTAACTTATTGTGAATAAAATGAGTTCAAGTTTGTTATAGAAAATGTAAAAATTAAAATAAAATATTTCATTACCGTTACAAGTTTTAATACCCAACTAATAGTGAAAGTAAAAGACCACAGCGGTGCGGTGGTTTGATGTTATCGCTAGTTGAAGTTATGAGGGGATACTCTGGGTTCAAACCCCGTGAGATAAAAAATTCCTCCTCCCTTGTTGGGGATCCAGAATTTTTTTATCTACACGCTGGGAATAAATCAACCAGATTTTAGTTACTGTAGAGGCCCGTTGTTATTATCTAGCTGAAGATGATGCGGAAGCTAGGGTCATAAGTTCCAAAAAAAGGTGACAGATAAACAAAAAAATGATCTCTGCAAGAAGTTTGCTGTCGACAAATCGACAGCCACAAACGGTGAAAGAAAATCGTAGCTACTTGCCTTAGTATTATCCTATTGGAGAAACATAAAAAAGGACAAGTAGTTCACACCAAAAGTAAAATAATTTAATTCTTAAAATGAAATATTTTACTTAGATTAAAATTTAACGTTGTGGAAAATTCGCGAGCTAAGATAAAATATTATCGATGGATAAAGCTCGTCAATGCAAATTAAAATTTGCCGTATTAAAATTAAATTTATAAAAAGATCGGAAACGAAAACAACTTTACAAGCACCAAAAAATCGAACTACCGAAAGGTATCAAAAAAACATGCAAATTTGTCCACTATGAAGGTGTCTCCCTACAAGTTTTACAGAAAAAGCAAAACTTACCAAATCTTTTGACAAGACCAAAACCGTGAACACACTCACTTATCGAACTCACATTCAAAAAGTGCCGTCTTGCGTTCAAAACGCAAACTCAACCAACCCCAAATCAGATTCTAGGCAGGGACGTACTTAGAAAATAAAACAAATTACTAAAATTTGTTACACCCGGACTCGGCAGAATTTCTTAGCTCAGCCCTCTGGTGAACATCAAGCTGTGGATCTTAATACTTATAACGTTCCTTAACAACTTAATGAAAAAACGGGGTACAATAAACCTAGAGCTTCAGTACAGGGTGGACCTTACCAGTGCGGCGATGCTGATGATAGTGAAAGTTTAAATAAAAAGATTGGGTGATTTTTTTTCACGAAAAACAAAAATCGGCTGTTTGTGATGTTGGTTGTTATTAATAATTATTAAGGCCCGGATTTCTAGGCATTTGCCTTTTTCGATTCCGTACAGGCTTTAACCGCTCTTTGATATGCCTAAATTGACTATTTTCTACAATTAGTGCCTTTCTTCATCTATTGCCCCTAAATGGCATTTTTAAATTGATTTTATCCTATAATTTGCCTAAATGAATATTTATTTCAATTATTTTTTAATTTTTCAGAAACGGATTTATATTTTGTATTTTACAGAGTCTTGTTTAAGTCGCTGTCGGGATGACAAAATAAAAAAATGTGTTGGTACAAAACTGAAGACAATGAAATTGTTAACAAAAAATGTCCTAAAAGGTTTTACTGTAAAAACGATTTTTATTTGTCAAAAAACGGTTTCAAAATGTGCAATTTACATTATTAACATAGGAGTAACCCGGATATGTTCGTTAACACTGTATGTGTCCCAGTATTCATTGCCCGCAAAGCCTGACGAAATGGGAAACATATTTAGATAGAGGTTGCAGTGTTTTACCATGAAAATTTTGAAATTTTGAAAAGTCATTGATAGTTTTGATTCTAATACTGCAGACTGCATATAGAGAAAGCACAAAGGGTGTTTACAGATTTTAATTATACTTCTGTTACTTTTTGTGACGTAGAGTGGTCATTTTCTGCGTACAAACAAATTTTAACGGACAACAGAAGAAGTGTTACTCGAGAAAATTTAGAAAAAGCTTTAATAATATTTAATTTAATTTTTTGTTTTTTGCTTATTTGCTTGCCTATTTTGGAAGTTTTCAGTTCCTAAAATTCCGGGCCTAAAATAATTATTAATAAAGTTTAAATTATTAATCAATATACTTCATTGCACAATATTAAACTATTCGCCGGCTTTCCACGGTCACCACAACGGAACCATTAAACTTAAGGAAAAAATGAAACAAACCATTTTTGTAGGGAATTTTATGGCAATCGATATTGGTTATAGATAATTCACGATCAGACCACAGGGGACCTAAATATTTGCGAAAGAATGATTTTTCGTGCTTTTTCAGCAAGATGGCGGCCGACATTCAGCTGATAGAGATTGAGATTTCTAGTATGTTGATCAGGATATCAATTATGTATTTCCACCAATTTTCAAAACTGGTGCACTTATTGTACTCTGCGAAAAACCTATTGGTATGTAATTTTATAATACGTATGTTGAATGGAGAAAAACCATTTTCATTTAGAAACATGCACAAAAAGTTATAAAAGCTTTCTGAAATTATTATTAAATTAATAAATGGGAGCAACTTAATTTGCATTATATATTACTTGTCAATTAGTTAAGTTATTTAGTTTAAAATTTTTATTTACATAATGCGTGTTCAAGTTTTAAAACTAATTTAACACAAAAACTGACAGTGACAACCTTTGATGAATAAATAATCAGAAATTTACATATTTTGTGACTGGTGGAGGTGTTAATACCTTCAAATTGCAAATGTTTTATTCAACAGCATACATGTACCAATTTACACAACTACTTATACATTATTAATATTATACTAATATTAAGTAAAACTTGATGCAGTTTACTAATTAGCATAATTTTGTACTTTTGTCGGATACTACGCCAGAAAATTTGCACACTTGAAAAATATTTTATAATTTATGACTGTTTTACATGTAACATAATTGAGTGAAAAATACCATTCGTTTTATATACCAAAGTGTGAAACTTAATCAATATTTTGTATTTAGCACTTTAATTGCCCAAATTTATAGCTTGATAAGGTCCGTTTATTTCACTTTCTTAATTTATTACCCAACGCAGTAGGTACAACAATTTTACTTGTTTTACCATTCGTTTTCACAACGAATTTTCTAATCTTGCAATGTTAACAAGAGCTGTTGCATTTTCTCCCCTTAAACTTGCAGATGTAATGATGGGGAAAGGAAACTTTTATATCGGGTTGTATCGTGATGGAAAAAAGATAGTAAAATCGTTAAGCTTCTTTGATAATGGAAAACTGCTGTTGGTTTCTAAGTCGAAAGAATTAACGCCCTATAAGAGAAGATCTGCGAAAATTACGCCTTTCTCAAAACTCTCGAGTTCATCTTCTAGATAATACAATGTGTTTACATGAATCTACTTAATGGGAAATAAAATTCCTCAGCAAGTCGATATATTTAGGTACTTGTATTTATGATGTTGGCATTTGGTCGTTTACTGCGCCATCAAAGTTTATATATCTCTTGATGCAGAAGTTATATAGCCCTAAAACTGCTATTTTCAAAATTGCCATATATAAAAATTTGTTTAACTTGGTTGCTTTTATCTTCTACAGTAATTAAAATATAACTAATAATTAAAAAATATATAATATTAATAAACATGGAAATTGAGTTTCTTACTTTTTAATTATGGGTTAAAGTAGACAATCTTAGTTGGACCACGTAATTGTTTTAATAACCAAATTTAATGTAACGAATTATTTTAAATCTTATACGTCAGCACCAGCGTCAGAGCCAGTATCAGTACCAACATACATAGTACTGTATAAATAGTATAAATTTAATTAAAACATTGTAGTTATTTTAAATTAGGAAAATTTAAAAATTAATCTTTAATACAATGAACTTTATGTGTTTCACAATGTCCAATATAATGCAAGAACTACATTTATTTTGGCTTCGTAATGCCGTTATTCACAAGTTGTACGATAAATTCAATATAACACATAGTATAAAGTAATTCCTTTACAAATTTACAGAAATATTTATTTGCAGGGTCATAATTTTACCTAAAGTTTAATTTTAAGATGCTTCCGTTTATGCGCTGTTGTTTATAGCTTTAGAAGTTGCAACTATGAGTTTTACCACAATTACAAAAATTTTCACTTACCAGTATCTATTTGAGGTCTTACTTTGTCGTACGATAAGCATAAATAATTTTTATTTTACAAAATCCCTTGCATGCCATATGCAGAACTATTAAAAATATAACAACTAAATTTTAATATAACTTTAATGCAAATTAGCAATTCAGTTTTCAAACCCTTGCCCTGGTTCTCTTTTATTAATATTTTATTTCCTTAGTTTTATAATAATGTAAGGTTTTCTTTTAATTAATAATATAATCACCGTGCTTAAGATACCCCACAGGCATAATAAATATAAATGAGTTTGAAATAACGAAACCACTTTTTGTTGCAATTTACAATCTTAAGTTATCCTTGGGTAGTCCATGGAAATGATTTTTGGGATAGTTTTTTTATATTTTAGTAAAAATAAATGTAGAAAAAACGTTAATCTTTAAAAATTTTAATTGTAAGAAAGGATCATGGATAAATATTATTCAAATTAAAGTAAAAAACAGCAAAGGGTTTCCTATTTTAATTTCCTAACTTGGAAGGGGGGACTAATTTTTAATTAAATTACTTAAAAGGTAAACTGGTTGTCCGATCCAATCATCCCTGAATGTGAGCTTTGAAAATATCTGTTTTTAGGTATAAAGGGTTTAATATTAGCATATCAGACGTCGAAAGGATTGTTTTACTAGGATTCCACATTAATACAAATAAAGAACTATGCTTATGACTATATAAACAGCACCATTGTGCAAATGTTTCTTATTCAAATAATAGCAAATGCAAATAAATACTATCAGCATTAATAATTCCTCTTCCTGTGCATTAAAACCAAATGCATAAATTTATTTAGTACAGAACAAATAACAAAAACTAGATCGATAGGATTGATATGCTATGTATATTTTATAGAAATTTGGTATATTTTTAACTAATATTCCATGATAAAGCCAAAAATATGTAGAAGATCTTTAAGAGTTGAAGTAACCTGAAACGGTATAAAGCTAGACGATTTTATTGGCCAACTTCACAAGTTTTCAAATAGAGCAAACTGGAGATAATTCTCTATTTGCTTGAATCATAAACTGACACTGCTTCAATATTCTACAATGTTAGATTGCACCATTTACATTTTAGAGCTACTGTAGAGAGTGATAGAACTAAAAGGTTTATAGCATAGAAAGAACTGAAAAATCGTCGAACAATATTTTATATCAATGTATTTGAAAAAAATATGGTTGGCAAAAATTCCCAAAATATTTCAAATGGCTTTTTTGCATTGTTAAAAATTTGACGGTACTTTTATCAACGTAATAGTGTCTTTGATGTACAATTGCAAACAATGCAAGCACGGTCCATCACCGTAACACCGAGCCCTTCCGGCGATACATCATCCGGCTTGCTCCAGTCATTTATATTAGGTCGACACCGCACAAGCGTCGGAAATTATTGATGGTGACACGTATTAAGCGGTGCTGTCATCCGAATTACTTTTTACTGAAATTTAATAACAAACATGTCACAAAAACCGACCTACTGAAACGTACAATGTGCCTCTTAACTCAAAAATAACGTAATTTGTACTATTAATCAACAAAACAGTCGCGTAATCGAATAATACCTAACTTATATTATGCAAAACTGTTATCAAATCCATCAATTGGTTTAACAATAAAAAACCTTCTTAAATTTTTTAATTTTATTGTTTGCGTGCATAATTTGGATTTTACCACCTTTATTTTTATTTCAACTTGGAGTTTGTTTCTTTTTACTTTCCGAACCCATTAGTCAGGAATTTGAATATTGGCTCAATATTGATTTTTAATATTGCGCCAATATTCGAAAATGTTTACATTTAAATATTGGCCCAATATAAATTTTCAATAATCATCCAATATTGATTTTGAATATCAATTCAGTATTGCGCCAATATCGAAAAATGTTTACATTTGAATATTGAACCAATATTGATTTTATATATTGGCCCAATATTGCGACTGTTTCCGTGCTTCTGAGCTAGATCGTAATTCAGTTGCTTGTTTCTTCAGAAAATTTCGGGATTCTGAAACATAATTTAATTTTCTAATTCTTCTAAAAATAGAGGTTACCTCGGGAATACTATATACATAAATGCTCTGTATCCTAAATGATATCATACAGATAGAAGATCTACAACTAAACGTAAGTTCCATACCACAGAAAATAAAATACACTTCCATTCGGAATATTTTTTTATCTAAAAATGATTGTGGTTTATGGTTTAGTTAGAACGATCAAGTGTTTTGTAATTTCCTAATCATATTAGGATGAGAACATTATGGATATAAAAATACTATTGGAAATTTGTAACCACAGCTAACATACAAACAGTTGTAAACCCTTATGCTAGTAACAGTGGCGTAACAAGCAGCTTTCATAAAAGGCAAAAAAAATTTATGCACAAAACTCGAAATTCTGACGATTTCCATGCAATTTCAGTGATTTCCAAAGAATTCTTGTCCAGCTAGAGCGGCTATAGAGACGAGTAACCACCCCTACACCCTATTTATTTTTATTAAATATTTAAAAAAATATATAGATGAGTTTATCTAAATTTCATAAAATATCCTAGAATTTTCTGTGATTACCCACTTTACAAGATTTTCTATTTCCTCTAATTTTCTATATTTTCTAATTGTAAAATTAGTGACATTTTGGATTTTCTAAAATTTTCTGGGATTTCTTAAAATTTCCCGTTCTTTGTTTACTAATAAGGGGCCATGCATAAATTACGTCACACGTTAGGGGGTAGGGGGTCATCTCAGTTTTGTGACAAAAATGTGATAGGGGGTCCGGGGGATTTTAAATGTGGTGATGTCACAAATTCAAATCTTTAGAAAATATATTTTTTGATCCATGGATCGGTTGTAGCAACATAAGTAGCGCTTATATTCGTTTTTACATGCGCCCGAAAAAAAATTTTAATATTAATAGAAATAAACTTATTTAAGACCTGCAAAAATGATTTAATTTAAGTTATTTGTTAAAAAATTTTTTTGCAAATTATTAAATATAGGATAGAAGTGTGGGCACTTGGTGATTTCGTCTCCGGTAAATTGATCCCCGGTAATTTCGCCACCGGTAATTTGGTAAATATCTCGATGGTAAATATCTCGAAACGTTGATAACTGAATAACCCGTGCAGAAAGAGCAAATAGTGCACTGGAGGGCATTCCATGCCCCCCCCCCCCCCCCCCAGGCCACCCGGATTATTCCTATGATTTTTGTTTTTCAAAGTTTCTGTTATCATATCATACGCTGGGGTAATAAAACATTTTAGCATTTAAATTAAAAAACTGGGTCTTTTAAAAATATGGGACATGGAATTCCCTCCAGTGCAATCTAAGATTTTCGAAGATTATTCCCGAATTTCTTATTTTTTAAGAGTTCTAAGAGTTTATGTAGGTTGCCCCTTAATACCATAAAATGAAGGTGTCAATCCGGGGGGTCTGCGGGCGTGGAATTTTTTTCCTGCTTTCCATCACAACAGATAAGAATGAAAATGGTATCAATTTAAAGAGATTTTTATTCCGCATCTAAAGATACCTAACACTTGATATTTTGTTTTTCAATTACTGGTAAAAACTCACTAATAAAATGCAAAAATGAGATTTAAAAAACAATTTTAGTTGCCTTGATTGAGTTTTATTGCAATTGTTTTTGTTTGAAAACCAATAATTTCCAACAAGTTACTTTGACAGATTACAATAAATTTGGTTAACAATGAACGCAAACACTTATTCTGTGGAAAAACAAGTTTTTATCGTAAAATTATGTTACAGCGGTACTTGTGTTACAAAAACAATTGCAATAAAATTCAATCAAGGCAACTAAAATTATTTTTAAAATCTTTTTTTGCATTTTATTAGTGAGTTTTTACCAGTAATTAAAAAACAAAATATCATGTGTTAGGTATCTTTAGTAGCGGAATAAAAATCTCTTTAAATTGATACCATTTTCATTCTTATCCGTTGTGATGGGAAGCAGGAATTAAAGAAAAATCAATTTCCTAGGTTAATTTACTATGTTCAGATGGTCCACCGATCACCCTGTATAGAATAAAAAACACTATAACTTACATAGTCGATGCATATCTTCGGGCGGAAATCTTTTTTACAAGCGATTTTGCTAATGAAAAATCATAAACTAACACTAACCTACATAACCGATGCATATCTGCGCAACGATACATATTGGGGATGAAATTATCGGGTTCAAAATTACGGGGGACCAAATTAACTGGGGCATAAAATCACCGGAGATAAAATTACCGGGCAAGGAATTACCCGGGGTTCAAATTACCGGATACTAGAAGTGTGACGTTACTGGGGAGGTGGGGTTTAATGGAAATGTGACTAAATGTGCCATAGGGGGAGGGAGGGGTCTAAAAACCTTAAAAATTGTGTGACAAAATTTATAGACGACCCCTAAGTCGAAAAATGATGGAGAAATTGTCATATGAAAAACAAAAGTGAAATTTGAGGAAATCTAGTATGAAATTTCTTTCGATTTCTTGAGAGATTTTCTATATTTCTACAAATTTTCTAAAAATCTGTTTCCTGAGATGTCTTGGAATTTTTCAGAATTTCTTCAGATTATTCTATTCACTAGTACACACAATTTTTCCGGCGATTTCCCATTAGTTTGTGAAATCCAAGAAAATTTTAGGAAAATTCTATGAAAACTTAGTAAAACTTAAGAATGCTATTTTCTTTCCAAGGTATGTAATCTTAGGAAATTTAGGAAATCTTTAGAATACCAAAGATTAATTCTTTTATTTCCTTTTTTAATTTTCTGAGATTGGCTGCCTTTTGGCTATTGGCTCTCTTAAGATTTTCTAGAATATTCTAAATTTCTCTTTTTCTAAGATTGCCTGTCAAAAGCAGATACAACCATCCATGAACTTTGCCTATATCCGTTTTGGTTTTAGATTTCAAGGCTGTATTAGACTGCAACAACTTCATAATTTTGAGATTTTTGCACAAAATGGTGTTCGAAATTGTCTATCCCTGGTGCGCATAAAGGGATTAACGAGATTATCATCCCAAAGAAGTTTGGGAGAGAAAAATAAAATAACAAACAAAATAACATTTAAAATGTAAATGTAAAACATGAAATACAAAAATAATATTTCCTAAAAATAGCTTTCGTTCTTTTTTTTATTAATTTAATTAATAATTAATTTTTTTGACCTAAATTATAATTTATTAAATAAATCAGGATTTAAAAATTGCTCAAGACTTTTAAATATTTAAATAACAAATAATATTTGTATGTTATTTAATATTTTGATTAGTAACAGAAGGGGCCCGGGCCCCCCTTCTACGTAAATAAGCCACTGATTATTCCCTATATAATAATTACAGGATTCCCACTTCTTTGGAAAATCTGGAAAGTCATGGAAAATTTAACTTAAACTTAAACCTCAAATAACTTTTAAACGAGTCAACTTAGCAAAAAATCAAATCAGACCTTTTTTGTAGATCGTTTAATTTCCTACAAGCATGAGTTTTAAATTTTACTAGACAATAATTCGTTCAAGCGCATTAAAATTCTAAATAAAAAAATATAATTTTCTGTGTTATTTAAATGGGAAATCACGAATAGCTACCTCTAAATATTACGATATTTTCATGGTAGCTATTTTGTCCACTCTAATATTCACACATCATATAGCGTAAAAATTTGCACCGAACGGTCTGGGGGTGTGAAACACCCCTCAGAACATAGTAATTGTAAGACCTTTTAGAAAGTTAAATGCCTGGAACGGAAAATCCTTTAACTATAATTGCTGGTGCACTGGAGGGTCTTCCATACCCCCCAGACTCCCCGGTTTGAAAACCCAAAGGTGTTTGTGTGTACGTTGTATGATTCATCTTCATATGAAAACTTATTACTCTCTTAGAACAAATATACATCTACATATTATCATTTGTATACAAACCAACAGTTTTAGTGCATATTTATACAGCATATACGTCGTAAAAACTCTCACCGGGGGGTCTGGGGGGTGTGGAACACCCCACAGAATATAGTAAAATTTCTGGTACGAAAGTCAAAAGTCACATTTGAACATAATTGCTGTTGACCTGGGGGTATTCTATACCTCCCTGACTTCAAATGGCATCTAGTTGTGGATCTACTATTTTTGAGATTTTTATTAAGATTGAAAAGGTCACAGTACAACTGGAAGCCCTTTTAGTAGGGAGCCCGCGTGCATCGCACACAGCGCACTCCGGTAGTTCCGCTCCTGGCTAGTTAAAATTTAAACAAAGATATCTCCTAATTTAATATATGTAAAGGTGGGTATTTATGTTCAATGGCTGTCAACAAGTTGCTTCCTTGAAATATGTACAATTTCTGTGATTAGCATTCGGTGTTGTAAGTAATAAGTAACATTGCTTAAATTATATTGTCCTGTATATTATACATAGAGGTTACTTCGCAACTTGCAAATTGCATTCTTAGCCATTTCGCATAATTTTGCAATTTAAATTTTGAATTTGTTTAATTTAACTATAAATTTTGCAACGTCTTATGTTGCACTAGGTATGCGTTGGTATGCTTGTTTTCTGCTTCGACCGAATAATAATAATAATTACTTTGACAATAACATTTTACAGACCATACTTATTCATAGCTATTATAATATAATTTTTTCTTTCTAAACTTAACGCAAGTGAACTGTTTCAGTACTAATTTTAAACAAAGAAATTCAAATCATACCAACATAAACATTACGTAAACTATTCAAATTTTATTTTTAACTAAATTTTGTTTATTTAAACTATAAAAAAATTATTAAATGTCAAGATTAAAGTTGACAGTTGCGGATTAAACTTAAATATTACCAACTTAAATTGAAACTAATAGACTGATTAAATCATGTCACCTTACTATTGCTTAGTTTTATAAAATATTGTTAGCATAAATTAAAATTTTAAAATTAATTTTAAGATTTTGATCGTTTGGAAAAGAAATAACAATTCATTTCATACACTTCATTTCTGTAAAACTAGGCTAGAAAAGTTAATTTTGTCATCCTAATGAAACAAAATACGGCACAACTTTTACCTATCTATAATCGACATGACGTCACTCATTCATGACATAATTATTATTCTTACATGAAACTACCTCTTAGGTAACTACGATATTATTAAACCGGTGGCGATATCGCAAAATTTTAGGAGCTAAAGAAATAATATATTATATGAATGTATATTAATCAATTTTGAAGAAAATTCTATAATTATACATTCGGAAACCTATATAATTGTATTCAGTTTGTTATCTTTTGGGTCAAATGAATCAGCTTGGTTGAACACATTTGTGGGAACTACTAATTATTTATTTGAAAATATCATTTTGTTATAGTTAGTATCTCTTAAACCTTTTGTATTTTATTAAAATTGAAACCTTTAGAATATATTTTTTAAAAGGTAAGTCAACTTTCTGGTTAAACATTTAACTTTCACAACAAAGTGAAATTTTTGAATCCAAGTAATAATTTAAGTTTCCAACATAATAATTTTCTTTGGCATCTGCAACTTATATCTAATGTTCTAGTAATAGCAGCCCTCAATCTAGCTAAAATATTCTTACTATAAACAACAGGGTTGAATTTTATAGATATGAAATCGTTGTGAGTGTACGTTGCTGTTATTAGTTATTTGTTATTTGTTAGAAAATCTAAAACATTGTAAAGCATTAAATAATTAATTCATTCTCATTAATTCTGAACAACCCAACTTTGATAAATATTCAGAAATTTTATCTAAAAATAATAACTTGAAATAGGTTCACCTAATGTATGGCTATCGGACCAGGTGCTCCACGTGCACACAAATTTTACAATTCCTTCCTAATTATATTCAAAAACCAATTATATTATTTTAATCATCCAATTTTCCAATTTCACTTTTTATTTCTGAATGGATCGAATTTTACTTTAATTTTCTTCAATTCCATCCAAATTTTATCAACATAATTAAATAAAAACCAATAATAAAATTACTCATTTAAATTTAAACTTTATTGCACAAAATAATATCAAAAATCTCAAATCTGAGGCGCAAGATTAATACTTTCACGGAAACTTCCCGCGAAAGCGTCCGACCACCTCGAAGGACCGGACTGGAAGGGGTGAGTATCGCTCCCTTTCGTACCAACTTAAAAATTTGCGGCGCAAAAAGACGTACAACTTCAATAATAAAATTCAATCTCAAAAAATATGTTACATAATAAATTAAATTTTTAATTTTTAAAATTTATAAAAAAAGAAGATTTTGTAACACTGCAATATATGTATTATATCTATTGATTTTTTAAATAATTTAATTTTTATAAATTAATTATTTAATTTTAAAAATAAGTTACATGTAGAAGATGAAAATGTGAGTTTTATTAATAATTGTTTTTTTTTATTTAATTGATTTAGTACATGTAATTTTGTAGACCTAAAGGCGAGAGGATTTGGAAATGAGTTAATAATGATTTGTATTTGATTTAAATTTAATAAAGTAAATGACTATATAATATGATATATTTATATTTAAATTTTTTTGTAACAATATTAATTATTCAAATTGATGGATTTAAAGCTAATATAATACGAGAAAAATTTGAAATATATTTTTAAAAGTTTCTAAATAAATATTAGAAAACAATTGTAAATGACATCGAATGATTGATTGCTTTTGTAAGTTATATTACTAATTTGGTCAATTTGTATGAATTTTAGTCTAATATTTCATAATGTGCATAGAAAATTTGTTGCTATTTACAATGTTTGTAAATAGTTATGAGTGTAATTTAAAATTTGTATAATACACAAATTTTTCATTTAATTTGTAATTTGTTTGTTCGGACAAATTTTAAGATTTTTCAGAGGAATTATGTCATGTTTACCACGTCGATGATCAAAATACACTTTTTTATTTTAATAATTACTCAATTTTACAAATTAAAATGATAAACTTAAAAATTTTCATTTGGGGCTATTCAGCCGTCTTGTCAAGGAAAACCTTGTATTCTTCGGCAGTTCAAATTTTTCGAAATTTTTTTAAAACATACTCTTATAATAGGAACAATGTAAGAACAAATACTACCAAGCCACGAAAGTAACTTTTCTCCGAATAGAATATTAATGTAATTTTCTAACAATACTATAACTGTCGGTGTCGAGGAGGTTTCAGTTTAAATTTATAACTTTTATTAATTTGATTTACAATTTCTAATTAAATTTACCGCTAAGGACCGGTTCCACCAACTCTGATTAAATCGTTGCTTAACTAATCACGGTTAATGCTTAACCGTGATTAGTTGACCGAAAGCGTTCTACCAAGCATTTTGTATTTATGATTAGTTAATCATGGTTAAATGCTTGGATTTCGTGTATACTCGGATTTTCTTTGCAAAAGCTCTTCTGATTGGTTGGTGATAGTCACGTGAAACTTTAGTTTAGTAGGGGTTTAGTGAAAAGGACAGAAATATACCTGGAATTTTATAAACTAAACTTGGAAATTATTATTTCAATTTTTTATTTTAAAGGAAAATAAAATGAACACTTAAGATTAGCCTAAAGGTTGATAATGAAAAATTGCAAACCGATTTATTAACTAAACAATTATTATAATAAAAATAAATTTTATTATAGGTTTATTTTATTTTATTTAAAACATTACATTCTAGAAGAATATTGCTATCCTATTTCTAGGATTTACAGATCCATATGAAGGGGAGGATCATCCCCCGTATAACATTTATCAATTTTAAACCGTTCTGACTCTTCCCCTTGGTATACCGTTTATAGCCTGGTGTGTGTTACCGCATCTCTGACAACTTCTCTCCAGTATATCCGATCTTGTACTTTTATCCACCACTCGCTTATCTCCATTGTCCTCAGATCACTCTCCACTTGGTCCCACCACTCATCCTCGGTCTACCTCGCGTTCTATCGTCATTCGGCTTCCATAGGGTTACCTTTTTCTCTATGCTGTCGTCCCTACTTCTCATTATATGTCCCATCCATCTCAATCTCTGTGACTTCATGAACTTCACTATGTCTTCGTTCTTCATCGCCATCTTTATTTCGTGATTCATTAGCGGTCTGTATTCGCCATTTTCACCTTTTTTTGGGCCCATGATAGTGCGTAGTATTTTTCTTTCTAGTACAAGTAGTGCCTCGGCCTCCATCTGCAACATGCACACTGTCTCCGCAGCATATGTAATCACTGGTCTAATCAGTGTTTTGCATATCTTCACTTTCGTTTCTATTGTCAGTGCCTTGTCTTTAAGAAGGGTTTTATTAGCATAGTAGGCCTTATTACTTGTTTGTACTCTTCTTCTGATTTCTTCCATTCTGCTATTATTCCTATCTATATGTACTCCAAGGTAATTGAAAAACCCTACCTCTTCGAATGTATAACCTTCTATTTCCAGGTCTTTCATACTACCCATTGTGTTCTTTGTGCACCTCATATATTTTGTCTTCCTCACACTAACTCTCAGTCCTATCTCCTTCGCTGCCTTTTCCATTTTCTTAAACATTTCTATCATTCTCTTGCGGGTCCTTGTCATAATTAGCATGTCGTCCGCGTAAGCAAGCATCTGTCCTTCTCTAGTTGCAATCGATCCTTTAATATCCATTTCTTTGGAGATCTTTTCTATATCGATGTTAAAAAGCAACGCCGACAGTGCGTCTCCTTGTCTCACACCATTGTTGATCTCAAAGCTCTCAGTTTCTCCTTTTGTTGTTCTAATGCTTGCCGTTGTTTTACTCATTATCATTTGTATGAGCCTAATCAGCTTGTTCGGAATTTTCATTGCTTCCAGCACTTTAAATGATTTTTTTCTGTCCACCTTGTCAAACGCCTGTTGGAAATCCACAAACAGCATGTGCAGATCGATACCATGCTCCATCGCCTTTTCCATTGTTCGCTTCACTATATGTATTGCCCCTACTGTGGACTTTCCCTCCGTGAAGCCAAATTGGTATTCCCCTATTATGTTTTTGGTTTGTTCTTTTAATCTTCTGAATATCAGTGTTGAAAGTATCTTGTATGTCGAGTTGAGCAGCGTTATGCTCTGTAGTTTGTGCAGTCTTCAGGATCTCCTTTCTTTTTTAGCGGCACTATAATACCTTCTCTCCATTTTGTAGGCATCTTCATTTCGTTCCATGTCTTCTGAATTAGGTCACATATCCTTTCCTGGAGCACCTTTCCTCCACACTTGACGAGCTCCATACTGCATAGCCTGTCTCCATTGTCGTTTGTTTCTTCGTGTATTGTTTGCTTCCCCGCTACTGAACTTATATGGTCTTCTTTTAATATCTTCGCATTGAAGTCTCCCAATATTATCAATATGTCCTGCCTGGGTACTTTATCACATAGATTTTCAATTTCACTGTAAAATTCGTCTTTCTCTCTTTCGCATCCTTCCTCTGTCGGGGCATAACCATTTATAATTGACATATTTGTCTTTGATTCTATTCTCAGGTACGATGTTCTTCCACTTATTGCCTTGAAAATAGTATTTTGCGAGTCATTTTTTTAGTTACCATAAAGCCGGTTCCGTTTCTTCCTTGATTATTTTCACCGGAATATAAAAACGTGTAATTCTCTTTTTTTATTTCACCGTTTCCCTTCCATCTTAATTCCTCTAATGCTACAACGTCAATTCCGTATCTTATAATTTCATTCGCTATTTCATTCATCTTTCCGGGTTTCAGCATTGTTCTTACGTTCCATGTTCCTATCTTTATCAAATCCCCTCTGTTGTTCTTTTTAATTCTAATTCTCTTTATCTTTTTCTCACTCTCCTTCGCATCACTCCATCTGCATTGCTCTGTCAATATATCCACCTTGACTTTCTCATGTATCGTACCATTTTTCTGTTTGGTTGTATTATTCGTTTCCATTTTCGTAGCCTGGGTCGGTTTGGGGCAGTCCTGCTTTCTTTCTACTAGTTTTTTGATCCATCCTCTCTTTCATCAATCTCCGTTTGGCCGACTAAGGATTGCTGGATCAATCGCCATTCATATAGTTTTTTGTTTATTGTTAGTTTCTGGTATCCTACCTTAACCTCTAGTTAAGTTACTAGTTTAAATAATTATAAAAAAAAGTTTTTTATACTTTTCGAAAATCGTCTACTGCTGTATTTCCAAAAGTAGATCATTTTGGTTAGGCTATGTGTGTTCAAAATGTCAACAGTAGCTATTATATCTTTTACTATAAATTGAAAGAAATGCGCATGTACCGACCATTAACCGTGATTAAACTCGTCTAATCGCCCAAAATCGGTCGATTAGTTTAAAGACTGTTTAACTATGATTTACCTGCTTTAACCATGATTAAATAGATGGTGGAACACTCTTTTACATTTAACCGCGATTAACCCCAATTAATCATGATTAAAGTATTTAACCAGAGTTGGTGGAACCGGCCCTAAATATGAAAAGAACATAATATTGGATTAAGTAAATCTAGAAGCGAGGAAGAAGATTTTGATTTTAATTTTTGCAAATATTTTTACTTTTATTTAGAAATATAAAACTGCAGAAAATTGTGTAGGTATAGTAATAAAAAATTTACAACTTTGAAATATTAGATGTTATATTGCATGTTTTGCTGCAATAAAAGGTGTATACAACACATTTTTGATTTAAAATTTGAATGTAATTTGAAACACGTTAGCTATTATTGTTAAAATTTAGATGGAAAATTGATTAAAATTATTAAATTCAAATAAATTTTTTATATACAAAAGATATGAAAATAATGGGATTAAATACTAAATTACGGGGTCATTTGTAATATTTCTATATACTTACATAAATACGGCGATAAATTACTAAAAACTGAATGTAAAAAATGCTTTCTTTTTTATAAATTCATATTTTCTATTATATCTGCAACTTCTTTGTGTAAAATAAATTAGTTAAAAATATTTTATTCTTTATAAAATATTATATAATATCATTTTCGTGTTCTTTTCGATTTTTCTTTGTTTTGCTACTTATTTTTTTATTTTAATGTATTTTATTCGTCGTGCATAAATAAAAAAGTTAAAAACTGAAAATGTTGCGTGAGCATATAGGAATCCTAAAAAAATTTGATGTATATGCGAAATTTTTAAATTGATTGATGAATGATGCAAAACCGAAATGGAAGTCGATGTAATACAATTACTATTAATTACAGAACGTTTTTCAAGTCATCAACTTGTGCGTAATTAAAACGAATAAAAATTATAACTTTCAAATTGTTGACTACATCACATTTATTATATTATATTTTATAATATATAAAAGTGATTATAGATAGCATTTTATCAGTATACAAAAAAAATATGTCCGTTAATCTTAGTTAGAGTAAAATGAAGCAACAACATTATAATTCGCTTTTCTGCTAAGAAGTACGAGACCGATAGTATAAAATAATTAAAGTTACACCTACCAAGTAGAATAATTAATGTAACCGAGGCACTAAGATTGTCATGCGGCATCCTTTTGAGACACCAACTTGTAGTAATTATTTCCGTCGTCAAGGAATATATACAAATAAGTAGTGCATTATTAAACTGCCAGAGTCAGAAGTATACATAAGTTGCTTTTCGTAACATTACAGATTAAAGTCGCGGCCACAGAACGCATATTCAAAAAGAAAGTCGAAAATTGAATAACCGAAGCAAACGTATTTCTTGGTTTTATTTCCCTCACGTTGTCTTAACTCAATTTTATTATTTCCCTGTGTCCCGAAGCTATTATTTTCAATTTTGAAAGTCTATTTTACCAGTCTTTCGTCGAAATATTTTTTCAGTGGTGACACAACAAGCAAATGAAAACAAATCTGCGTACTGCGACACGTACAATCATAACGCGCCCCCAATGCTGCCATTCCAGCCTGCCCCAGGCTGCTTAAACAACGTAAATCGTTCATATTAAAAACTAAAAAGAATGAGCCAACTCAAAAAGAAATAACTAAAATGTAAACGATCGTTGCCAGACTGAACGAGTATCCTTAGGCAAAGCGAATTTTAACTTATGAGAAATGAAAATTTAAATTTTACAAATACAATTTTTAAATTTATCTATACTAAATTATGTTACGAAATTGTGTCTTAAAAGAAACACAAATTTGCAGAAAAAATAAAAATATGTAAAATCAAACGATTTTCAGCTTCATTCTTATTTTGAAATTTTCATTTGCATACGAATGCAATATAGGTATAAAGATTTTTTCA
This sequence comes from Cantharis flavilabris, assembly GCA_949152465.1. Taxonomy (NCBI): domain Eukaryota; kingdom Metazoa; phylum Arthropoda; class Insecta; order Coleoptera; family Cantharidae; genus Cantharis; species Cantharis flavilabris. The sequence continues at coordinate 15,355,779 of OX424439.1, read as the reverse complement.
GATTCAATTTTTATTATTTTAACTAAAATAAACTTACGGATATTTTCAATTTTAGACTCGAACAGCAAAAAAGCAATTTAGTTTTATATCGGTAGTTACATATCCATATTATTTTTTTATTTATGGACGAAAAAACACATAAGAGATATCTTTTCAAAATTCAGGTCAAATTTTGATATTTAAAGCCATTGTTATTTTTAAAAGTTCTTTTACATTATAATAATAATATTTTTAATATAATTTATTTTTACTTGAAAATTAAACTAGGTATCACAATATAAAACTTATATCAAAAATGGACCAACGGTTTATTGTTGATATCCCAGCAATATTATGTTTTAATATAAAAATTAATGTTATTGCATTATAAACAAGTTGAAACGATATTCCGGAAGTCTTAAGACAAGAAAACAAATACAGTGCGGAAAAACTTATTTTACCTTACTCAAACGAATAACGAAAAGTTGTGTTTTTTCAAACTGTACTACTAGAAAAAGTTTATTTAAATAAGGTTATATCAATTGTTTTTCAGATAAGTACACTGACTACTGGCCGATAAACCACCGTGAAAATGAAAAAGTAAATAAAAAAATGATAAATAAAGAAACTTTAATAACAAGTTTGATTGTTTTAAATTTTATATGAATGAAAAGAAAACATGAAATAAAACAAAGGAGAATTAATCTTGAACAATAATTGGTTTAAGGTTGGAGGATTTTTAATTTGTAATTTACTATTTTATATTATGTAGTATGTATTTAATAAATTAAAATGGCTTATTAAGTTTTTTAATAAAAATTTAGCTGAAACGAAGTATAAGATTTATAATTGTAATTCAACATGAGAACTCGACAAGATTGGATGTAAATAATTTAGCGACATAATTTTGTGATTCGTTAGTAACAAAAATGAGTTGAAACGCTTGTAGACTTAATTACCAATTAAAATTGTAAGTTTCCGAATAATTTCTACAAGTTATTATAAAATTGTAAGAATTCCTCTTCTATTAGTCCAGCTTTTGATGTTATTTAATATTTTCATGTAGTTACCTAGTAAAATTCATAAAATTTATAATTAGCTTGATGAGAAATGTTTCAATGAAATATGGTAAAAAATATTAAAAAATTTTATGTGAAGCAACTAAATTAACATTTTCAGTTTGAGTGGAAGGTATCGTTACTTTTAATTAAAAATTTCTAAGTTAATTAATTAATATAAGAAGCTCCCTAAAAGTATCAAATGCCTTGGTTACATAATTACAATTATGGATAAACACAAAATTATTAAAATTTGTGTATAACTAATAATTACTGTAATGTTTCTAACACTTGCATTACAATTCTAATTGCTTCAGTGTTATTGAAACAGAATAATATGTAAAATGGATGCTACTAATGATGCTGCAAATTAAGTGTTTTTTATATTTTCAGAGCTTTCATGAAATTATTATTCAGGCTTTTAGTAAAAGGTAAAAAGTTAAATGGACAATGCTAGTAATAAGCTACTTGTAATTTTTTTTAATTTAATGTAGTTTTAAAAGAACATTTTTTTGATCTGATCGGGGGCATAATGGTACTAAGTACCATTTTAAATAATGTAAACAACCTTGACATTAGCGTCAAGTGGCAGAACTAATATCAGGAAATTAAAATTCACATAAATTTTGACTAGAAATAGGATGATGTAAAATAAATAGTTAAAGAAAGGTAAAAATTCAATGCACGTTAATATCAAGTTGACTGATTACTTTAATTAAATAAACTTAATTAGTTAAAATTATTGAAAAGGAAATAAAGATTGTACATTTCAAATTATAATACTAAATTACATGAAAAAGATGTTGATAATTTTATTAAATAAAACTGGTAAATTAAAATCGAGTAGCAAATAAATGAATTAAAATTAATTTTGATGAGAAATTCTGTCAAGATTTGAAGATATAATATTTAATTCTAGAAACAAATTTAATTAAGAAAATTAGATTTAAAAAAATCAAAAATATCTCAAATTACAAGATAAATACAATTTTAATATATTATAGGAGTGGTAGAACAAACAGAGATGCTGTTGAAGAAAATTTTGAAGACACAAATGTGAAGACTCCAACGTCACAGAAAAAAGATGTCTTGACAAGATAATCCGGTATCCAGAAAATATCCATGTTAGACTGCTAAATACAGTAGATTTCTAGTAGACATCCAGGTGTCACAAACTTGGTTATCTAGTGGATGTATTGTATAGATGATATAGAATGGATATCCAATGGATATAGTGACGATAGAATCGTCATTAATTTTATAACTACTTTCGTTTAAGTTTGTTTCAAGAAACGGTCGACGTCTGGATCATCATAATCCAATAGCATCAACATCTCCTCATGAGTAAAATTTTTATGTTTACGAATTTTTGGAGGACCACTTTTTTTATTCAATTAAATAAGAACAGACACAAAAATAACACCAAACAATGAACGCAGGAACAAGAAACTAAAAGAGTATTCACCTAAACAAAGCTGAGAATCCCATAAAAGTTTTTTTTAAGTTGCCCATTATCAGGGAATTCCTCAAAATTGTAATATAAAGAAAAGAATTTTAGTTACACTAACTACCAAACCAATGAAATCCAAAAAAAAATGTGAAACTGCTTATCAGATATTTGAAATTTGGTGTAAGAGACAGTGAGTTAAGATCATCAACAAAGATATACCGGGTGCTGAATGAGTTAGCCGAACATAGGAAATTAACATGTAAAAACTTATTTATGCAAATTCCTGCTTCCCTAATTATTTTAGAGAAAAAATGAAAGACACAAAAATAATGCAGAAATATAAAATACGAATGATAAAAGCATTAGATTTCATCTAACTTTTACTTAAAAAACCTAAAAATGCTTTGAAATTGTTAAAAGTTTCATTTATCGGACTTGCCATGAAAGTTTCCATGGTAATTATTTTGGAAAATATAAATTAAATTGAATTTATTTACATGGCCAGTGCGATATGTGAAAATTTTAACAATTTCGAAAGCATTTTTTGACCTTTTAAGTAAAAGTGAGATGAAATCTAATGGTCTGATCATTTGTAGTTTATATTTCTGCATTATTTTTATGTCTTTCATTTTTTCTCTAAAATAATTAGGGAAGCAGGAATTTGCATAAATAAGTTTTTACATGTTAATTTCCTATGTTCGGCTAACTCATTCAGCACCCGGTATACTATGTTACTGGCATATTTTGAACAAAAATCCTAGGTCTATATTATGGTCTTATGGAGGCCTTTTCTCAGTGTTTCAAACTTGGCAAATTTTTGCAATTTTTTAGATTTACTAAATCCTGCAAGCTATACCAGACATTGGTCTAGGCAAACTTCTCCTACCTTACATAGGTACATCGTTACAGCGAGGACATCGTTTTGCACAAGTGTAACAGAGGGATAACTTGAAGATTCAATACAAAACAAATTAGTTGCTTCTAAAATACTTGGTAAAACTGAAATAACCGATATGTAAATACCTGTACTTGAGTTAAAAAACATAACAATATTGTTAATGTAAATACATCTGCTTCACCGCAGAATTCTGCCGGCGGGACTGTAGTGATCTCGGTTTGCTCAAATATTACTGTAAATATTTATAAAATTTAATTTTTGTAACTTGAACGCGCATGTGGGGAAAAGTAAAAACCACTAGTGAATAAAAAATTACTTTTCCGTACTAGTGAGTAAAAAACTTATTTTATCTTACTTAAACGAATATCGAAAAGTTACACTTTTTCAAACACTAGTAAAAAATGTTGTCTTTTAATAATTAACTACTTACTTAAAAGCCACTTTGATTGTTTTAGCGCACATTTTTGCCTAGGATTTTATATGCGCGCAAAAATAATTTCACTTATTTCCATCAGAACCATAAAATACGTCAATGCAAGTAAAATCTTACAATTTTTGCAAAAAAAGTAATGGAAATTTTTGAGCGGGGTCGTAGGCTAGTGCTAGGATGCTAGATTGCTACTCCATAGTCATGGGTTCGATCCCCGACTAAGCATATCTGACTATCTTGACCTTGTCTCCTTCACTGGATGTTGGCAACGTCTTTGTTGTGTTAAATGCTTAGTTAAATTCTTCAGCCCTGGACCCCGAAGGGTATCGGATGACAGCGCAGAACGATTAAAAAGCTCATTAAATAGATAAATAGATAGAATTTTTGACTCTAAAAGTACAAAGTTCATTTTCAATCTTATTTGAGATCAACTCAAATTTTGACACGATTTTTCGCGATTCTACCATGCCTACGAGTATTTTCAGAGTTCTATGCTCGGTAATTAAAAATTAAATAAAGTAATTAAAAATTATAGAATTATTTTACAATTTCTGAAATAATTTTTTTTTTAATTAAACATTTAACTTTTCTTAATTTTCTTAATTTATATGAACAGCAATAATTAACTTCTTATAATACGTCAATCTTGATACTAACTTTACTTTTAAATTGTTAAATTTTTAAAATACAATTTATTTTCATATTATTATTTATCATTTCATAATTAATTATTTATCGTTATTTTAAATAATTATAGAAAATTTTAAAAATAATTAATGCATCATAAGCTGTTAATGTTAATCAATCGCTATCGGATTAGTTTTCTTCATATTTATTTAAAATTAGTTAAAAATTATTCAATCACTTCTTGATATAGTTTCTAGATCTTATATTTGTTTCAATTAATTTTTAAATTTGAAAATTGTTGATGCTTATTTAAATGGATGGAAGTTAAAAAGTCAAGAAAAAATACAATGCCTAAAAAAGCAATTATTCAAAAAATCAAAAAGGATTAATTATCACTTGACAGATCAGGATTAAAAATGTTAAAGAAATATGAATAAACAATATGCTGTAAAAAATATATATGTGAAAAATTAAAAATTTATAATGCGATATAAAGCCCTATTTCACAGTTATTTCCAATCATCAGTCGCACATAATGAAGATTTTTTTTCAAAATATTTAAAAATCAACATAGGGGCCAGTGCCTTCTGATTTCATTCTGGCGGTGCCAGTTTAAGAAAATTTCTGTTCCATTAATTTCTAAAGGGTCGTTACTACGTGATATTGCTCAGATTTGATATTTGTGGGGGGTTATTTTATAGATTCTTATTTGTTTAGTTTGAATATTTTTCTTATTTTTATTCATTCATTCATCAAGTTTTACATTCTAAAAGAATATTGCCTTCCCGTTTTCTGGAGGAGTATTGGGCCTCATTTTACATATTTCAAATAACTCAACATAAAGTTCTCCTAAAATCAATATTTACACTTCAAAAACATCAAAATCAATTCATCACTTTCTTGTGCCGCTACAACTTTGGGTGTAAGATGGCACTTTCCACAATTTCTCTCCAGCTCCTCCTATCCTGAACCTTAGTTCTCCAGTTTCTCTCGCCTAAAACATTTAAATCATTCATTAGTTTGTCCCACCACCTTATTCTTGGCCTTCCTCTGCATCTGCCTTCAGTGGGTCTCCATGATGTTATACTTGTTAGTGTTGAGTCTTCTCTGCTGCGCATAATATGCCCCAACCATCTGATTCTCTGCGACTTGGCAAATTTTACAATGTCTTCTCCTTTTATTTCTCTTTCTATTTCGTGATTCATCCATGGTCTGCGATTGCCACATTCATCTACTTTCAGGCCCAAGATGGTGCGGAAGACTTTTCTTTCAAATATTCTCAGCATTGTTGCCTCAAGACTAGTTAAGCACAATGTCTCCGCCGCATACATAACGACTGGTCTTATAAGGGTCTTGTAAATTTGAACCTTGGTGGTTTTCCTCAAATATTTGTCCTTCAGGAGTGCTTTATTTGCATAGCCTTGTTACCTGTTTGTATCCTTCTATTTATTTCATTTTCACTGCTATTGTTTCTATTTATTTGCACACCCAGGTAACTGCAGTTATCTATTTCTTCTATAGTGTAATTATCTACTGTAATATATTGCAGGGTATTCGTTTCACCTTTACAACATTTCATATATGTACTTTGTTTTCTTTTCATTTATTAGTAATCCTGTCTTTTTTGCAATCTTTTCCAATTCCTTGAATAGCTCCACCATTTTTCTATACGATCTTGCCATTATTAGTAGATCGTCCGCGTATGCTACTAATTGTCCTTCTCTGTTTACTATCGTACCTTCAACTTTCAGTCTTCTTATTATTTTTTCCAACAAAATAATGAACAGTGTTGCTGACAAAGCGTCTTCCTGTCTAACACCATTGCTTACCTCAAAGTTTTCTGTTTCTCCCACCGTCGTTCGTATGCATGTGGTGGTTTTCTGTAAAGTTAACTGTACCATTTTAATCAATTTCTGCGGTATTCCCATTTCCTGCATCGCCTTATAATTCTTATAATAATGAATAATAATTCATATTAAACTTGAAAAAGAAAAAGTCATTTTTCGAAAGCTCGTTTAAAAATGTGTTTTATTTGTGTCCTGTAGCTCAACATTGATAATTCTAATTTATATTATTTTCAAGAGATAATAATTTTATTTAATTATATACTAAATATATACTAAATAACCGCGAAACATATAACGACAACGCAAACGAATCAAGTGTAGAATAACCAACAATTGAAGACATGCAAAAAATAATACATAAACAAAAGAACAATAAAAGTGCCGGAGATGACGAAATTCTAGCTGAAATGATAAAATATGGAAGAGAGACAGTCGAAGAAATGGTGTACGAACTAATTGGCGAAATATGGGACAAGGAAGAGATGCCAAAATCATGGAGGGAAGCAGTGATATGCTCACTACACAAAACAGGCGACAAAACAAGCTGTGAAAATTACAGAGGAATAGCGCTGCTGAATGTCGTATATAAAATCTTAGCTACATGCATCAAAAACAAGTTGAGTCAATATTCAGAAAGACTACTAGACCAAAGTGGTTTCAGAGGAGATAGGTCAGTGACAGACCAAATTTATGCCAAATTTATATTATAAGGAGATTCAAGCGATAAGTCACGAACATAGTCTGCCAACAGACTGTTCATCGACTTCAAACAAGCGTACGACAAGTATTGAGAGACTCTATCTCTATCGAGGACTTAAGGAATTAGAAATCCCAAACAAATTAATAAGACTTGTGAGAATGACGCTAAATGAAACAACAAACAAAGTGAAAACGAACGGCAGCATATCAAGAAGTTTTAAAATCGACAGCGGACTGAGACAGGATGACCCACTTTCGGATATATTATTCAATTTCGCGTTGGAAAAGGTATAGTATGACAACAGCAAAATAGGAATTACAACAGGCCACTGAAAACATTTTAAAAGCTGCACAAAAAATGGGTCTCAATGTCAATGAAGCCAAAACGAAGTATATGGTGTGGAATGGGGCACCATTTCAGAAAAACGGTTTTCTTCAAGTTCAGCTACCGCATGATAGTTTGATGAGGTGGAAACTTTTACTTACCTGGGAACACTGGTGACGAGAGAACCTGGAAGTGAAAAAGAAATAAGAGCTAGAATTTTAGCGGGGAACAGATGTACTTTTGCGTTAAAGACAATATTAACAGATAAAATGTTTTCAAGATCAACAAAAATCAGGGTATATAAAACGATAATAAGGCCGGTCGTAACTTATGCAAGCGAGGTTTGGACATTGAGAAAACAAGAGCAAGTCATGTTTGATGTGTGGGAAAGGAAAATCTTAAGGAAAATAATGGGTGGAAAGTGTACGGATGGGACTTGGCTTGAGACGACAATTATTGGAATGGTCAAGTCGCAAAGAATCAGATGGTTGGGGCATTTGATAAGAATGAGCGAGGAAGGAATACTCGACATAATGCTAAGAATGAATATGGGAGAAGTGAGAAGAAGAAGTGGTAGACCGAGGACAAGATGGAACAAGGAGGTACAGGAAGATTTGGAATCTTTGCATATTATGGATTGGAGAAATAGAGCCATGAACAGGAAGATGTGGTACAATGTGATGAAACAAGCCATGGGTCTACAAGGCCCGTAGTGCTAAATTATATATTATACACTTATAATAGTAAACTTAAATACATCAGTATGATAGTTCTCCTTCATTTGTTTACATTACTTAAATACTAAACCAATATTGCCACTGAAATTTAAACTTATAATAATTTGAATAATAAAAACAAAACCTTGAAAGTAAACAATTTTAACCATATTTGCATAGCTAGGAGCTCATATGAAAAAACCAATTAATATATGCATTAGAAAAGAAATTAACTTTAATAAAAATGTTATAAATATATTCAACTATTTACTTTTCAAGAAAGTCCTTTTCAATAAAGTTTATTATTGAATTTTATCGTTAACAATAATATTTATATCCAACAAGTTATAATCAACAATTTAATATAAAAAAATACAAGCAAAGATCATGAATAGTAGCAATTACTGAAAGAAAAAGCAGAATATGGAGATTACATAATAATTACATAGCAAAAGTTTTGGATGGATAACACCTACACAACTTCTATTATCATCAATATAATATGTAAATACTAATGCATTCGACAATTCAACTTTGCATTTTCCCAACATTCACATCAAATAACTGTACATTTAAATTATGAAGTATTTATTACAACATTGAATGCAACATCTATCAATATAAAATAAAGTCTTGGCACATGGAATTTAATTTTCTCTATAAGGAAGTTACAATCAATGTAACTTTAGAGTTTTCGAGTCGGCAATGTTGAAATAGATCAGTATAAGATTCATTAGAGTCAATAATATCAGGGTTTTACCTGAGATCACGAAGTAAGATTTGATATAGTACATAAAACTTCTATTCTTTAAGTTATTAACTTGAAAAAGATATTATCAGCACTTGGACATACATTTTTGATCATCCTGGCGTCTTTGAGTAAAATTTAAGAGTTTTAAACTAATCATAGCCGGAGCAATGAAACGCATCAGCCATATCGAAAAATGAAGATTGTAGCGACATCTGCATGTTCGATAAGCTCCAAAATAGATAACTATGTAGTTTTAACAAACTAATTAAATTTACATCATTTAATCAATTTATGATATAAGCTACTAACTAAATGATAAAATATTTGCACTAGAATTTGTTAATAGTTCGTTTAATAATAAAATCAACCACACTATTAAATCAATAGAATTACGTAAATATCTGTATTTTGATTTGTTACAATTTAGTAGTAGACGTATAATACATTTTACGAAGCCAGAATATATTTAAATATAAACATAAAACACGCCGTATAAATCTACCCTTCTGATTATATTTTTTGATATAAAAACTGTATGCTTTATTTTAAAAATGTAAAGATATCATACAGCAGTAAATGTCTAGGCATACATAAAATCACTTTTATCGCCAAAAGTTAATTATATTTGTCGTGCATTTTATCATATTTTGATTTCAGCAAATTTTTTGTATTTTTATTTCGTTCTTTTGTTGGTAAATGAAGAGCGCATTTTTAAATTTGCAACTGCTGAAACTAGGCCGCGTAAACTTACAATTCACAGTGTGTAAGTAATTTATAATAACAAAATGTAGCATTGACTTGTTATACTTCATGTATGATGCAGGGGCTTTACTGTGTCAGAAATGCACGAAGATAAGTTCTCTTGTCTGCATTATACATGACATTCAGCCACTGCAATGCGCGTATGAAATGTGGTTACATCAGCATATGTACATACTTTACCTACACCGTCTGCCAATTATTTGTACCACAAACAACTCGCAAAATAACAAAACACTAAACAAACCGGGTCAACAACTGAACATTATTAAAAATGGAAACACTAAAGTCGGAAAATTTTTACATGACTTTTTTCAAATGAAAAGTTTTCCGTCAAATTTATTTTTCCAAGGCGCCGTTAACGCCAAATTTACTACTTTTCGACACAAATAAGTATTCCATTGCCACCACAATACAAGAAATTTATTCGATTAAATTTGTATTCTTCATAGTATACAGCTCTGAGATGTTGAATTGAAATAGCTGTGCAAACATATCGGTTGATATAACCACATCAAATCACATAATAGTCCGTAGAGAAGTTTTACATTTCAAATTTGTACATTAGGCGGAAAAAATTATTTTGACAAATTAATTATACTAAACAACAAATTTGCCGTTCAGTTTAATTCGAAATTTTCTGTTCAGTGAGACATGAAAAATTAAGCATTCTTTTTTATAAGTCTTAATTTGTATAATGCCAGTAACAAAGAAGCGTGTTAACGTATTCAGAAATATTTATCTCACGAGCATGCACATTTGTTCCTTGAAGTCAATTAAGTCGCAATTACGGTTTTCCACTTACCCACGCGCTACTAATTCTTTTGTAACGATTTTTTAAAATTGTGCTTTGCCATTCACAAAACGGCTTGAGGTTAATGTGGTGTGTTGGATATAATACAATAATCTTAGTAGTTGTTGCACTTGCTCCAGATCCTTATCATTTAATCCTAAGAATATTATTTGTCCAGACCTACTCAGTATACGGAGTATTAGTATACTCATTCAAAACAGAAATAGTTCGGGAAAGTAAGAAATCCTCGTTGTTAATTTACCCTTATTAGTAGTTCGAACATACAGTCGACTTATTACTTGGAAAGAAAGCCTCGGAAGCTCTTTATCGCTTTATTTCATTTTTAGTAGAGAATTCGTTAGTAAAATACAGTTGCATCTCATTAAAATCGTATAATTATTTTCAACTTTGTTTTATCTTCACTTCACATTCGTTTTATACTCCCGAAATTTAGAAACTACCCTTAGTTAGTCTTGCAAATGATACAGATGAACGATATGTCATTTAAATTTTATTTTAAATATCATAAATAATAATATCAACAAATTTCACACATTTATCTAATGAGTTTACATATAATTTCAACTTTAAAAAAAAAGATAATACCTTTAGATTACTCTAGTTTTGAATTTTAAACAGAAATGCTCATTATATTCAGCTTAGGTATAGTATGTAATTTTAATCAGACTTAAAGTTGTTTTACTGAAAACAGTAAGTTGGATTAGAAAAAAAAAATGTTAAAAATAGCTCCAGAGAAATATTTAAATTTTATACTAAAAGTGAATTTTTGTTGAAATAAATCGTTTTAATGTTATTAAAAATTTTAATACATAAAATGCTAGATAAAAACTTAACTTTTGCATTTTAAGATTGCACGTCCTCTAAGAACTATGCAAACTTTATAAATTTTTAATAGTTTAATTTCAAATTTCTTATTAATTTATCCTTTATAAACTTCAATCTAAAGAATGTAATAATTTACTTCATTGTAACGTTCGAATCTGCAGCATTGACTTTCTAATTATTATGCAAAATTAAGCAAAAAACAAGAGAACATTTTTTGGCAGGGCCGGATAAACCATGGGTGCCTCCGCACCCAGCGCCAAAATTGTGTGTTTTTAATTAAATTTTCTATAAAATATCAAATTTTAATATCCTCCATATCAAATCAATAACTCACAAACGCTAAGCGAGAAGTCACGAATTGTGATTTAATTAATATTTTCTTTGATTTAATTGGTAAAGTAAAAAAATAAGTAAAATAAGTGAAGCAATTTTTCGTCCCCCGCTCCCCCTGGTAAGATGTCGTAAGATTTGGTTTAACCCTCTCTCACCCTTCTAATCTCACGTAAAATTGTTTATTTTACTTAATTTAACCCGCAGTTCTCTCGCAATTTTACAGTTTCATGCGAAAAAAAAATTACGTGATATTTACCGAGACTCCCACTCGTGAGATTGAGTGAGATTCGGCTCGACCCCCTTCACCATTAAATGCCCAAGTAATTAATGGACGCCCCCTAAGGATAAACACAGGTCCGCAAATCAAATTTTTGTTTCGAGTCCTGATACCATTCTTACTGATTCTTATGTAAATTAACCTCCTGAATCCGAATATGAGCTCCGTTTTCTCCCATCATCCACCGCTTTCGGGGGATGCTTCCCCAGCTATCTATTTTATTATTTTTTTTACAATTATTTTAGCATTTACATTTCTTCTGGTAAATTTGATAGGTGAAAAGTTAATATTTGTAGCAAGAAAGTTGATTTGAGAGAAGATTTGTCCCCTCAATTTGTAAAAAAAATCATTAAAAATGATCGAATACTCGGTTTTTTGCTTCATTTTTGAACTTATTTTTGCTGTTCATTTCAACAAAAAATAACAGCAATCACACAGAACATATATGCAACCTTTCAGTTTTTACAACCCGGTAGGTCTGGGGGATGTGGAGCACCCTCCAGTATACATTCTGCCGAACATATTCCCAATAGCAAACAGATTTGGATTCCAGTTTTAAAGTTGTGTTTTTACTGGGCATTACTGGATCTAGGCTACAAGCTAAATTTTGGTACCAATTTTGTTTAGGTGTACTGGAGGGTGTTCCACAACCCCCAACCCCCCGGTTTGAAGAACTGAAAACTTACCTACTTCATAAGAGACTATCACTTTTTGAGAATAAGTACATTTGAAGGTTTAGACAATACGCACTGAGTAGTACCGAGTACCCCAGAATCCAACTTACATAAAATTATTGCTACAACATATAAATATATTGGTTCTGAAAGAGCGAAAGGCTGCTATGTAACAAAATTAATCACCAAGTATGTACACAAATCTTGGATTTATAAAATCGAGGAGTACTTGTTAATGAATATTGTATAGAAATCACATATTGGCATCGAGACGAATAATTCCCTAAGAAATAATCTCCAAAGTGAATAATGATTATTTTTAAATTAATTTTGAAATAAATTTCTTTTAATTTTAGGATTTGTTCCAAGACCATTTGGTTGGGGATCATTTTTCATTTGGTATGAATTTAACCGACCATTAAGCGCCATTTACCTAATCTGCACCCTGCGCTAAAATAGCTTGATTCGGCACTGCTTTCTGGGAAAGGTATGGGCTCTGAAAAATGAGAATTAAGACTCATCTGTGTATTTGTATGGTTTTTTGTCTAACAATTTTTGTATTTTATAGTTTTGCTTTGCAACCGGTTGCAAAAGCAGAGAAGGCTTAAATTTATTAATTAAATCTTTAAAAAACATATTGAAAATTATAGAAGAATTTACATTCTATCTACGTTACCTAAAAGGCTGGACAAACTAACTTCATCACTGCTCCTCTTCTGACTTCATTTGTGGTTGATCAACTGCTACAAATCTTTTGGTTTTTGTTACTGAGATTGTTGACTGACTTGAAGAATGTCGATGGGGTGTACACTAACTTTTTGATTATTTTGGAACTAACATTCAAAATGCGGTAGGAGGGGGAGCTAGCGAAGTGTCATTAATAGAAATTTTGACATATCTAAAGAAGAAAATTGGTACCAACAAAAATAAAGAAGGTACAAGCAGGTACAAACCAGGTATATACAATTAAACCATTTTGGATGTAAAATTTGAAATGGAGGGTGACGAAATGGCTATTTTTATATATTCAGAAATATCTGAAAAACAAAATGAGGTACAAGCGAAAATAAAAAATGTACGAACAGGTACAAACGATTTAAACTGTTTTGCATCCAAAATTCAAAATGGGGGGCCTAGCTAAATGCACCTTATAGTTGTGGCGGTAGGCTTTGAACCAAATTTTGTGAGTGGTTGAAAAGCTATTTATCGGGTAAAAACCAAAAAGTGCAAATTAAGGGTTTCAATTCTGTATACATAACGGTGTCATCCGGCGTTCCCCGGGGATCTCAATGCGCTCCAAAACTGTTTCTATTGTTCATTAAAGATAATATGGGTTTATTCTTAAGATTTTCCTTGTTTCAGATGATCTGAAAACTTTCAGATCCATTTTATCTATAATCCATTGGTGATTGCTGGTTATTACAGCTGGATCTTGATAATCTACAACGTTGGTGTATTACCAATAATAATCACGACCTCAATTTTGAAAAGTGTTCAGTGTTGAGTTATTCCAAACAGAACAACATAGATGTCTTTAACCTTTTAAGGACGGGCCCAGCATTATCGGTTACAAATGCTACATGAGAAATGAGAAATGAAAATATTTTGCTGAAAAATTGCATGAATTGAAATTTGGGATGAACTTGGCGTCTGAAAATTCACACCGGTGGAAAACCATTTATAATAAGTAATGGAATTGTGGATTATGGATGTGTTTTCTTCTACCGCCACAGAATCTTAGATGTCATTTAGTTATTTGAGTTTTTGCAAACCTGTAACTAGAACGAGTGTTGAACATACAACTAAGTCAGATTTCATCCACACTCACTGATTTAACTAAATGTTCGCAATTCAGTAAACCAATTCTTGTAGGAAAGATTAGAAGTAGGATTTGTTTCTTCAGCTAGTAGATAAGACACAGTTAGACTGAGAAAAGAAAGGACCCCGCACCATTTTTATGAGAAAATGTCTTTCTGTAGATTTCGCTGATTTTTGGCTCGTATTGTAATTCTCATAATTCTGAACAAATGTGTCAATGGGTACAACTTGATGTAATGGACAGTTACCGAGTTACAAGCACTAAAAGGTTCAAATTTATCATGAAAAATGATAATTTCTTTATTCATTTTTTATATTACCAACAAATTAACAGGTAAGCGTTAGAATGTAATAATTATTTGTAATTATACCAAATCTTTTTTTTTATTATTTATTGTAAAAGTTTAAATTTTTTTACTTGTTTGTTCATGTGAAATAAATCGATACTCTTTTTTATTGTTGTGTTATGTTTTGTTTTATTGACAAACACATACAGTAGCTAACGAAAATATTCGAATCCTTCTATGTTAACAATGTAAATTGCACATTTTGAAACCGTTTTTTGACATATAAAAATCGCTTTTACAGCAAATCTTTTTGGACATTTTTTGTTAAAAATTTTATTGTCTTCAATTTAATACCTATACATTTTTCAATTTTGTCACCCAGTTTTTGACTGGCAGCGACCTTAAGAAAGAAGAATGTAGAGAATCACGTTTCCAAGAAAAAATACCTATTCATTATTTCGTTTCGTCGCACCGCTTTCGAGATATATTACGATGAAACACATGGAGCGGTTGAAGCCAGCAGACGTCTTCCATGGTCCAACAAAATTAGTTTAAAGGATCCTGGAAGTCGAAAAATAAGAAAGCAAGCAATCGAACCTGAGCTGTTAAAGAAAAATTATTAATCAAAGTAAAATTTGTAAAAGGGAAAACTTTAATTCCAGAAAACCTTACAGTCCGATAATGTATAAAAAAAAATAGCAAATCAAGTTTTATAATTTAGGTAAACAAGCGAAAATGAAAAAACTCAAAGTGTGTATAAAACAAAATTTTGCCAAGAGTGCGCGCGTGCAAACGAACTTATGATAAAAAATCGCGTTATCAGATAACACGCATTGATTTGAAAAATTGAACGAAGAAAAAATTGAATTGTCTGGGTAACAGATTGATAAAGATAACAAGCATAAATAAGTTAGTTCGTGATTGAATCCCAACGGGGAAGGTCGCGTTTGGAGTTCGCGACTGAATCCCGACGAGGAAGATCGTGTCGAGTCTGCGTTTGAATCCCAACGGGGAAGGTCGTGTTTAAAGTTTACGATTGAATCCCAAAGGGGAACGTCGTGTCGAGTTTGACCATAGCTCTCGAAAGAGACTTTGTGCATGTGTGGGTTTAAAAAACCAAAGCATACACTAAGTGAATTTAAATTAAACCTTTCAAACAAATAAAAATAAATTCAATTTTTGGACGAGAACCAGCAGTTCACCTATTTGGAAGGAGTAGTGGAGTAGAAATTCATTTGGAATTGAAGAGGACAGTTCCTTTTTTAACGTGGGAGAGAAGAAGAAGTACCCACAACCCATTTAGGTGTACCCAATTGGGTTAAGAATTATCGCAGTAGATAGGAATACAGAATTAAGCGGAACAGGTTTGCATAAAACTTAACATTATAAGTGCTAGCGCTAACCGGCAATAATTGTAAATTAAAATTTAAATTGTAATTCAACTGTTTTGCTTAACAAAAGTAAAATGTCAAAATTCATTCAATACTCAGAAGGATTTTTTTGAATTAAAAGATTGAAGATTTCACATTCATTCGACGATAAGGCGGAAGGCTGAGGTTCGATACTTAGTTGGCATTATTCCAGAAAGTTTAATAAAATAAGTATGCACGATTTAAGGTTCTTGACCGAGTCGTAGCAATATAGTAGAGTACAATATTTTTTGTGTTTTACATAGTCTTGTTTAAGTCGCTGCCAGTTAAAAAGTATATGTACAAAATTAAGACATTGAAATTTTTAATAAAAGATGTCTAAAAAAACTTGCTGTAAAAGCAATTTTTAAATACCACAAAACGGTTTCAAAATGTGCAATTTACATTGTTAAAGTAGGAAGGTTCGAACATTTTCGTTAGCCTCTGTATGTTCTCCAGTGCTTCTTAAATTCAAAATGTAGGTGTCAATCCGGGGGGGTCTGGAGGGCATGGAATGTCCTCCAGTACATTCTTTACCAAATACCTCGAATTGACGTAGATTCAGATGAGAAATATTTACCAATGAAGTATTTGGCATAGTGTGCACTGGAGGGCATTCCATGCCCCCCAGACCCCCCGGAATGACACCTACGTTTTGTAAATTTAAAGGGAAATTAAGTACATAGTAATTGTACATACTGCACTGTTAAAAACTGAGGGCATTCCATGCCCCCAGACATTCATGTGATATCTACCGCCACAAATTCACTTAGTATATGCCTTTACTACATAGTGAAACCTGCAAAACTTTTTGTTGACTTCCAGGACCCTCTGCACAAATTTGCAAGGCCGTAGAAATCCCTCACGTCTGCTGGCTTCAACGCCCAACGTGTTTCATCGCAATATATAGTACACAGTTCTATTTCGTTGCACCGATTTTGATATACCTACAGGTAATAATATTTTTTGTATTTTACGGATACAAAATAAAAGACAATGAAAATTGTAACAAAAAATGTCTAAAAAGTTTTGCTGTAAAAGCGATTTTTATATATCAAAACACAGTTTCAAAATATGCAATTTACATTGTTAACATAGGAGGGTTCGAATATTTTAATTGGCCACTGTACATCTTCACCCACGCTGGACTGGCGATCACCTATTATATCGAGTCGAAATTGATTTTTTCTTATTATATCTGGACCTTTTAGAACTAATAATTCGGAAACTGCTCATTAACTACATCAAGTTTTGCCTATTGAGACATTTGTTCAAAATGATGAGAAGTACAACACATCCAAAAATCAGCCAAATCGACAGAAAGACGTTTTCCTATAAGAATGGTGCGGGGTCCTTTAGAGTGGACAAACATTCTTGTCGGTAAAGAGCCAGAAGTTAAAGTTAAGAAACAAGTAGCCCAGGTTTTTAACATTTGATCTACAAAAAAATATTGTAAAGCCAAAAATTGGTTTAAATGATCCTCAAACATTATTGATTAGTGATTACCATACTAAAACTCCCAACACCTCCCCCATTGGCGTGATAGGTTTTTTATAGTAATAAATGCATAAGTGTCATGCATACCATTTAAAAAATTTTAGTCAAATTTAGTCAAATTGAAATTGTAATTTGATCAAAACTTGCTAAATATTAAAATTTTACCCAATTTCCCCCAAGGTGAGGCCCTTTCATTGCACTACGATTGGGCTGACCCCTGCGATTATCTCTAATGTGGATAACTCGGGCGCGTTATTTTTGGTAGTTGGGAGTGCGTACGCGCTGTCCCGGTTTAAAAACAATCGAACAAATATTATTATTGTAAATAATACGTCTGCTTCAACGCAGAAATCGTGGGGCAGTAAATCCGAGTAATCTCGGATTGCTCACATATCATTGTAAATATTTATAATAAATAAAATACAAAAATTGTTGTAACTTGAATGCGCATGTGCGGAAAAGTAAAACGCACTAATGCGTGAAAAAACCTACGTTACCTTACTCTAACGAATATCGAAAAGTTACACTTTTTCAAACACTACTAGAAAAATACATGTAACGTATATATGCACAAATGATACCTCAATACAGTAACGACAAAGTAGGCAAATCAATGCCGTACCGTTATGAAAATATCGGTACCGTATATGTACATTTTTGACGGTCTTGTGCTACTTGGGTATGTTAATCTTCTTAAATGATAAATGTTAAATGTTGAGTATAAATCAAAAATTAGTCCTAATTGTGGTAAAAAAATTAATGACAATTTGACGACACCTGATAGTTATATTAATTTAAGATTAAGGTGTTACATCGCAGCATTGCTGCAGTTACCAGTGGTCGACTACCAAAATTTAACCAATTTAATTGATGCAAATAATAAACAAACTATTTCCGATGGTAGAATATTTGGTTGGTGACCACTGGTGGCTGCAGTGATACTGTAACTTTACAGATTTATTTAGTACGTAAGAACTGTAAACTAATCTTATAGAAAGAAACTTTCGCTTTCACTCCAATTACAACTAGTTTATACGAATATCAAGGGCGACACTCAATTATGTAGACACATTGGTTGTAAATGAAAGTTTTTCTCCCCTCTAACTACCAAGGGTAATTATTTCAAATGCAATAAAGATTATACTTGTTTATTACATCAAAAAGATAAGAAATGTGGAATCAAAATTTAATTCTACCTAATTTTATTGTAATTGCAATAATAATTTTTACATCTTATTATGGTTAGCAACAAAAAATTGTGTTTTATCACTAAAAAACTTTCTGAACATCCTTCGTACGTGTTAATATTATAACTACAATAAGCTGTCTCTTTTCTAGGTTTCTACTATTTTTGTAGTTTATAACATTCGGAGGAAGTTTCTGGAAGATTTCTTCAATTTTAAATCGGAGAAAGCTACATGTGCCAGAATTGCTCAAGCCAAAGTGATTACTTCTACTATACATTGACAAAGTTTCAGTTTTATGTTTTGAGTAAATATATATAATATACTTTGTATGTGAAGTTGTCAATCAAAAGTGTGCCGATCAAGCACTTAAGAGCTAAAATCGTATTCAATAAAGTATTGTATAAAAAAGATGTATTAGATAATTTATCACTTAAAAGCTTTCTACAATATTGACATTTTAAATAATCGTACGTTTATTGTTCCATTTTTCAAAAACAATGTTTTTTTAGAAATTGATGGATTGATATGCTGATCTAACAACTTAAGTTTATTGGAAAATACTCTTATGATGCATACATATTTAGCACTTTATATAACTCATCAATTTAAAATATCGACAGGTAAACAAGTTGATGTATATTTTGTAAATATAATCAGAAAATTCGTTCTTAAGTAGTAGTAGCTACCAAAATGTCATCTTAAGTAAAGACAGCCGTAATTTAGGATTTCCCAACTTTACCGTTTTAACTTTTTTTAAACGGAAATTGTGTATTATCGTTGTATATGGTTTCTCAAAAAAAACTTATAATAAAGCTTTTGCCAAATAAAGCATTATTTTTAGATCCAATGATAACGGCACAACACAATAGCAGAAACCAATAACGACGCTTTAGACGCTCCCATGAATCTCCTGCCGAAACGCCTACCAGACCGTAAATACTTACAAAGAACTATTTATTAATATCGAAATAGAAGCTATAAGAAGCAAAAAACTAAATGGAAATATATAAAGTTCTTGAAAATTATTTTAAAAAATTTCAGCTTCGATTGCCAATCGTAATGCGATTTTCTTCCAGCATTTTATGAATTTTACAAAACTCCGTTTACCTTTAATATAATACTTTTCGCAAAAGCAGGATAATGTTTTTGTTGTGAAAATATTAACCGTAAATTCGTCAAATCCTAGGGGGAGAATGTTTTCATATTTTTCTGGAAAGCTTGAAAAAATAGTATTTTTACTGCCATATAACCTAATAAGAGTAAATGAAAAAATGTAAAAATAAATTGAGTTTTTTTGTTATTTTATGTAATTTTGTTTAAAATGTCAATTTGTAAAAATAATTTCAGTTTGTTTTTTTGTTTTAATTCAATTACACGAATGAGTTTCTGTGTTGTTATAATGTAATTTAACAATGTAACTGGGCATATTTTTTCGTTTTAGGACATACGCAAGCAAATATTTTTGTTGGAAATTTACGGCCTCGATGTGAATTTAACGTATATGCAGATGTGTAAATCGGATTTGGATGTGCTGCATCTGCAAATGTACACATCATGTATTATTAAACCGGTGCTAAAACCAAACTAAACGACATTTCCTGAAACCGTGTCAGTTTTCTCAGGTTCAAGTCGCAGCGGATACGACGCATATCGATATACCTTCGGAAGATGAATGGGTGTCAATGGAAAATTGAATTCCGCGGTTCATCGCTTCAATCTCTCGTCTGCAGTGCCATTTTTTACAAGAATTTCTCTATAAAAGTAAATGACAGCGAAGCTTGCACACATAACTTCTTATCTTCAACTCCAGCACAGACACTTTTTTTATGTCGAATAGAAATATAATCCGGATTGAGTCCGGATTTGTTTAGACAAGCGCTTTTTACATTGGAATTTTTAAGCTTAAATAAAGTTTGAGTAGTAAGTAAACTGTCGGTTATTAAAATTTGAAGTGCATGACGACCCCTACTTTTTTGTTACAGCTATGTACTCCAATTAAAATTGGATTAGAAAGTAATTTGAAATATCTGGTCTCATATTAACAATATATTATGTAAACTTCGATATTGTATTGTTCGGCAGCGATCCTCATATTTTCTGAATTGGAACTGTAAATTTTTTTGTGTAATTATGATTATTAGAAAGGGAAACGTTATATTTGAAAAGCAATTTATACGGCATCACGCATTGGAAGTCAAGGATCTAAAAGAGCCAGTTACAAAGCCAACCCTATTATCTTTGAAGCCTTTCGGAAAGGCCTATAAATAATAACTAATGTTTTCTCCTCACGTAACTAATCTATGAGAACAGAGAAGCGCCAATAACTGCCAACTCATCAATCGTGTCTAAACGGGAAACGCTAGCATATTAAAAAATTCGGTTCTAAGTGTTCTATCAGAACATTATTTACACAGTATCGTTTTGTCAATTACATTTAGATAACATCGATACATCTTCTTAAATTGAAACAAACCAGAATCTTTCTCAGAAATACGTCCTTTAAATCTTGCAAAATTCGATTAGAGAAACCATCACTGCTTTTAAAGAGAAATAAATAATTAAATATTGAGTGTGGCTAAAAGAAAATGTCATTAATTTATTTTCTTTTAGATTCAATTAGCAATTCTCTTCTCGTTTTATGCACTAGAATCTCCGAACACAATTGGAACAAGGAGGGCATTCCAAATTAATTTAATTGCTTTAACTGCATATTTTCGGATGGTTAAATTGAATGAAGAAATTTTTGATCACTACTAAATCTCATTAGTTTTTTTTTCTTTCCTTTACGGTTGCGGCGGGTTGTAAAAATAACTATAAAATAAATTTAACAACTTAAATCGATTACGGGACTATGAGTTCGTGTGTTAGTATAATATAGTTTGGATTTACTAGATGGCTTCACAATCGATAATAAAATACGTTCAAGTTGAATTTTTGCAAACTTGCTTCTTGTACCTCTCTAATCAGTATGCTAAATGTCTCCTTTGAAACTTATCTAAACCAATTTTTCATGAGTTAAAATATTTTTTAATTTATTTATAGCCACAAATGTGTACAACTAGTTAATTCTTCGTGGAATGTATTTTGTTTTAATTTCTTATCACATTGAAACCGAACCAAAGAGAAAAATTAGGGCTCCACAAGTTCTAGAAGTTATTTGAGCTTTGTTTCCATTCACTTTTATGCTATCTTCTACCGGAATGGAACTTCCGTCAACGAGGCGATTTCACCATTTCAACGCTGAGATGTTGAAAAAGAGAAAAAGTTAATATTTAAAGGAATTGCTATTTACTGTTGTTCAGGAGCTAGGAAAACGTAAGAAAAGGCTTTATCTAATTGCTATCCTTGAGACTTTTAGAGAAAGAAAAAGAATCGCAAGAAAACACCAAAAGCAAAGAAGAAAGTAATAAAGTGAAGGAGTAAAAAAAAGAAAACATTCAACAATTTTACAGAATATTTATGCTTCCAAAATTTGTTACATGAATTTCGTGCACTATAATTTCTTTAGCATTTGTTTTGATGGAATTTGATTGTATTGTGCAAAGGTTTTCCTCATTTCTTGTAAATCTAATTATTACAACCTATAAAAAAATCCCATGATTTTTCTCATGAAATCCCATGAAAGTTCCCATGTTTTGTGATTTTCCTTGACATAAGTATGCCTAAAGCATGGTTTTAACTACCCGATTTACTCTTTCGATTGAATTCGCTTGCGCATGGTAATTAGCTGTATAAGCAATATTGATGTTGTATTTTTCGGCCAAAGTACGAACTAGGTTCAACTTAAACTGTACGCCGCGACACCGTTATTAACTGGGAATTGAAAATGATGATGTGATTAAAATAAATTAGACACCTACGTATATACTGCAGTGTCTAAAAATGCAAGCAATCGAGCCGAAGGCAGTTGTTAAATTTATTAATTAAAAGATTTATTTTAAAAAGCAAAATAATGTTT
Organism: Cantharis flavilabris; assembly: GCA_949152465.1. NCBI lineage: Eukaryota > Metazoa > Arthropoda > Insecta > Coleoptera > Cantharidae > Cantharis > Cantharis flavilabris. The sequence goes on along the minus strand of OX424439.1, from coordinate 15,333,161 downwards.
AAAAGAAACTTAGCATTTAAAGTTATAAAAATATCAATTCAAAAAAGAAGTTATTGGTTAAGTGAACAATCAAAAGTTGAAGACTTCAGATGTGGTAACATAAGATTGTCGACAGTGTGCGTTCATGCGGATGCAATAAAAATAACAAATCACATTATCATTAACAAGCATGATTTAAAAAATTGAATTAAAAAAAAAAGAAGTTGAATTGCCTAGACAACAGATTGATAAGATAATAACTGAAAATAAGTTAGTTGACGATCATGGGGGTGAAGCTGAGATTTGAAATACCGAAACACAACATGGCAGTGCCTTATCGTAATTTTCATAAGGTTTCGTATACACCCGACTAAAAACGATGATATTTGCAGAGTTTAGTGATTTCCATGGTGGTTTCTAGTGATTTTTAAAATCATATAGTTGGTTACTTTCTATAATCATTCTATTTTAGGTTATATTTGTGCATTTTGTACAAAAAGCGCGTGTACCCTATCCATGATACAACAATTTATATCAAAATAAATTTATTGTGTCATGTCCATTATCCATTATACCTATTGTAAATGATTAATCTGTGATCCCTACAAAGTGAAGTGCAAATTTATTGTGTGTGAAAATTGAAAGTTGAGTATAAGATTTCGCAGATACTACACCATTATTTAAACAAATTTATTTTCAATTTCAGGTTTCGTTTGATATATTAATTTAGCAATGGAATTGGTTGGCCGTAAGAAGTTTAGCTGCAAGTATCCTTCTTGTGAAAATCATTACTTTTTAAATACGAAAGGCGATTATGTAAACAAACATTTCTTTAGATTTCCTAAAGATGTTCATGTTCATAATATTTGGAGAAATGTTTGTAACGTAGATTGTACAAGAAATTGGTAAATTTGTGAAGATCATTTTAGTCAATGTGATTTTGTGAACGAGGCAAAACAATGGTTAATTTCTGGGGCTGTGCCAGTACCTTGCCTTGTAGAAATTTCAAATGTTCAAAGTAATTCCAATGTTTTAGAATGCATTGCTGATGAACAATTGATCGAAAGGGTAGATTTGCCTATTTTACATGATTCGGTTTCTTTAAATAATTCTTGTACTGGACCTAGCTCTTTCTCGACAGCTTCATGTTCATATTCAGATTTGCCTCTTTCACATGATAATGAAGGAACAAGCAATGATCTTCAAGATCACAATTATTATAAAGTCATTGGTGGTAATTGCAAACGGTTTTTTTTATTAATTTTTATTAACTTGTATAGAAAATGTTTATTTTTGTTCAAAAATTATTTGTTTACGTATTTAGTGTATTTCAGTTTTTATTAATATATTCGTTGTACATTTTTAGTTTGTGAATTTTTATTACAACTAACCTTTGTCAGATTTAGCAAATAATTATTTTAAATTCTTAAAAAATTTATTTAATAATTTTCTATAATTACCTCTGTTTATTATAGAAAATTTATAAATAAATTTTTAAAGAATTTGAAATTTTAAGTTTGGAAATAAAATTATAAAATTATACAATGCTATTCAAACGTCGCGCTAAATTTTAGTTTGCCTTACGGGCGCAGGAGGGCCGTGTTGCGATCATTTAACATGCAGGTTTCGCTTCTCAATATTTATGTTCTGTGGTTGACGATAGAACCTGAACGAGGTAAGTCGTTGTGGGTGGTGGTCCTCCAGAAACCGAGGTCAACCACAAAGTGAATTAAAAATAAATCTTTCGAAACAAGAATAACAAATTCAATTTGGAAATAGTACGAGGTGTAATTTTTAGACAAAGTATTTTGGAACAAGTGGAAGGGAATTTATTTGGAATTAGCTGGAAGCAGTTCTATGTACCGTTAGGAAGAAATAGAAGATTCACAACCAATTTAAAGTGGACCATTTGGGTCGAATAAAAGAAGACGATAAGGAGAGGTTTGCATAATTACTATTCTAAGTGTTAATTTCTTGCGGCAACTAAAACGGACCGCTATTTGGCAATACATGTATTCAATTTAAAAATTGTAATTCAATTGTTTATTTAATTTAAAAATAAAACCAAACATTCATTCAAAAATTTCTTAAGATTTTTTGAAAATAAAAGATTGCATAATAATTTTCATTCGTTCCACAAACATCTGGAAGCGGAGGTTCAATAGCTTTGCTTTCATTGCATTAAACAAAGTAAGTATGGACTCTTAAAGATCTTCAGTCTTTAACAGTGCAATACATCATGTACAAATCTTCTAACTTATGTGTTGTTTTTCGGAGACCTTATGCTTAAAATAGCCTCGACTTTCTCTAGAGCAACACGTAATCCATTTTGGTCCACTGCATAGCCCAAATACCTGCGTTCAGATTTACAAAAGTGACATTTGAATTTGATATTTGCCAATTATAAACGATTTAAAACCTCTTTCAAAATTCTCAAATATTCCTTAAATGTCTCACTTATAATAATATCATCGAAATAATATTACAAAATCGAAAACAAAAGGTTTGAGGTCCAAACCCAAGATTTCATCTATTAGCCTTTCCCATGTAGCTGGCGAGTTGGATATTAGGGAGACGTTGAAATATGGAATTATAGAAGCTGTATAAATGACGAGAATCTTTAAAGACGGGTAGGTACCTGATAATATACGGATTTTATATCTAAAAATTTCAGGAACCGGGCATTACGAACATGGGCACCGGCAGCAGAAGAAAACACACGGAAATTCAAATTTTTTCCTTTCCACATCCTTCTCTCTTCTTCTCAAAACTGCGACTTCCAAATACGGTGCTCACAATCAAGAATCCCAGCATTGACTACTAAGTAACTCTTTAGTACTGAGGAACTAATAAAAGGTAAACCTTACACTGAAATATTGATATGATATTTAATATATTTTAGATTTTTTTTTCTCTGTGTAGGGTCTTGTGACTATTATAAATTATGTATTAGTTAATAGTATAGTGTTTAGATGCAGCTCCCTAAAAGTAATTCTACCGGCGCCCATGATTACGAAGTCTATCCAAAATTAGAGGTATGTACTGTATCGGATACGCGTCGTGAAAAGTCACTTAATTGAGTTTACGAAAATCCACTACAAACCGATATATTTTATCTTTCTTTCTCACCAGAATTATAGGAGCTGACCAAGCGCTAGCTGAGGGCTTCACAACATTATTCGCCAATAATTATTTAATTCTGAATTGATATGTTTTTGTAAAACCGACAAAACGGGGTAGTACAGCTGTTTAATTAGTATTTGGTACATTTTGGTACCAATTGGTACATCCCACAGTATCATCCGTGTCGATAAACAAGGTATTAATTATAAAACTCACTTTCTGATTCCTAGGAGGACACCGACTCAGCTTCCGACTCAAGTAGCTGTTCTATTACGGTTTTAGGCTTTGATTCTTCTCCACTAAATTTGTTTGCATTATGATTAAGCATTGTCGTCTAATTGACTAACGTGACTAGGATATTAGCCTTTCTTTTATTTTTCTCGTCGTTAGTAGCCGGGGATTGGTTAGCCCTATTGATCAAATGCGCTGATTTTGAAGATGGTTTAAAAAATATTGTACTACTAGCACTGTCTTTGAAATCTTATATGATAACCGAAATTTAGCTAATTCTTTTTTTTATTTTAATTTGCGAATTGCTTGTTTCTCAGTATAGTCTGAATATCTCTGATTTTAATCCGATATTTGTAAGTGCTAGAATATAAATGATATAAAAAGCTACTTGCTGGTATTAAAAGTCATGTAGTGCTGCCTACAATAAAATAGTTTTAAATAAGAGTTTTTATAAGATTGCTGAATTTTAAATAAAAGGCCTTTACTTCTCTCTGTAGTTTTCTGAAATTTTATTTATATAAATCCACAGTATACGTATGTTCTAAAGCAATTATGCATGCAATTTAATAAATTCAATTAAATATTCAATTTAAGTTGTTTGATCGTGCGGCTTTGTTTAATTATTATCTGCGCTTTGCGGTTAGTTGAAACCTATTATCAAAAATAAAACGATTTAAATTTTTATCTTCTCTTTAGAAAGATCCGTCTTTGGGCTTAACTCTTATTTTAATTCCGATTTCTTTAAAAGGAATATTTTGTTTTTAATATTTTTTGCAAAAGTACATCTTTAAAATTTAGTTTATTCTTTCAAAAATACTTCAGATCTACATTATATGTAGTTGCAAATAATTTTCTCACATATTAAGGATAATTTGAATTTCAAAACATGTTTCGGAATTAAATAGAAGTACATATTAACTCTATGTACAATTAATTAAAAATTAAAACTTGTAATACCGCTTTAATTACTTTTTAAGGCGGATTGAAAACCACAAAAAATTATTTAGCCTGATAAAAGTTTTTATCGAAATTTAATTATTTTTCAAGCTCATCTTACCTGCGGTTTATGATTTTATATATTAAATTTTAAGTTTAGCTTTGCTTTTTTAATTAAAATTTAATTTTGTGAAGTTTACTATGCTAATTTTATTATACATGTTGGACGCAAAACCCGAAATCGGCCATCGGGTGTTTTTTTAATCAATTTTAGGATTAAACTTTAACAATATTATAAACAATACTGTAATAACTAATAAGTTACAGTCTCCCATTTCCCATAACATACGACAATAATTAATGTAGTATCTATTACACACTCGCTAGTGAAGTAAAAATACCCAAAAATTTACGCTTTTACACCTATTGTGTTGTGTTATAATTTATATTATATAATATTTTAATTCAAACTCTCTTGAAATCGAATCCAATGTTGGGCATTTGATGTCAATTTTTATGAAATTTACCTTTCTATAAATCAAACATTTGTTTTAATGAATGCGGTTTAAGGTATCTTAAAGTGTAAACATTTCTCCAACAAACTCGCTGTGTCTACACGACGTTTTCATGTGATTCCCCGAATTTTATACGTTACTGTGAGTTTTAGACATAACTATGTATATATAGAAATTTTTGTTAAACAGTTGTAATAAATTTTTTCATCATTTAATGCATTATGAGAATTAAATTTAGAGAGCGTCGACTGTATAATGAAACAATTTTTTTCACAATAAAATAAAAGACTAAAATATTTGCTTAAAATGTTAATTAAATCCAAAACAATTTCATTGTATATTTCAAGAGCTTTAAATAAATAAGCTTAAATATACTTTTTTACTTGTGGTTATTTGTAAATATTCGTAATTTAAATATTTATCTTGCTTTGTTTCAAAATAAATATTTTTATAATTGAGGTAGATAAACATTAAATTAAATTTTTAATCTTTTTTTAAGAACCAACACTAGAAGTGATGCGGAAGGCACCGATTCACATCAATAGTATAGTTTTGTCGGTTTTCATTAAATTTTCATAAATAGAAAATATTTAAAAATAATTTGATTTTTTTTTACTTTCAATTATTTATTTTAGTATTATTTTCTACCGGTTTCGCTTTGTAGCATCGTTAGGTAATTTAATACGGTTTGTAAATAATAAAACTTGTTTTATAATATTGAAAAGTAAAATTATTTGTAATTATTTAGTACTTATCTAGTATCTATTAAAATAATTTTTTTTAAATAACGAGTTTATAATATATACTCTTAGATGCGAGGCGATTAGAATAAGCCGAGCGAATGGAACACTTGCTTGGCAAGAAAAGCTACTTAAAATTAATTTATTTAATAAAACTTAATTTCAAAATTTTAATTTAATTTAGCAATATTTTATAAAACTAAGCAAAGATAAGGTAACATGATGTAATCCGTCAACTAGTTTTAATTTAAGTTGCTAACATTTAAGTTTAATACACAAATGTCAACCCCATGTAATAATTTTTATGAATTAAAAAATCAAGATACCTACATTTTTATTTATCCTAGCGATTTTGGTTCGAAATAAAATTTTAATATTAGTAATATTTAACGATTGTAAGTTATGTAAATATCAATGTCAAAAAATATCAAAATGTAACCATAGTAAATTTCCATGCACTGACTGATGAAAAAAATTAGGATTAGAAGACAAATGTTGTGAAACACGGAAAAAATAATATAGAATGACATCCAAATAGAATTTAAAATAATACTGGGAGCCTTTAATGCCAAATTGGTAAAAAAGCTAGAATTTCATCTAACAATAGGAAAATATAATCTACATATAAAATCAAAAGGAAACGGAAGACTGCTGATCTGTTGTGGATTACTCTCAATTTGCTGAGTGAAAATGAGGTGACTCAATGTAAAAAGATGGGGAAAATTGTTAAAATCGAAAATCAGACAAAAGTAACTAACAAAAAAATTGGATTAATTGAAAAGTCTATTTACATCAAGTAAATTTTCTAACACCAAGAAGAAAATTAAATTTCAATTTGCCGGAGAAAACTGCATTACACGATGTAATTACTTTTTATAATTATTAGATTTTACATTTTCTATTTTGTATTTCTACGTTTGAATTTTGTTAAACGTAATAAATGACTAGTTAATGCATTTTGATTAAAGCGGCTAGACATATTTCCTACTTTCCTTTTCTTTTATTAATAATTTAATGTGTGTGCTGTAAAATTACTTATGTTCTGGTAATTTATCAATTATTTACCTCTTACGTTTGTAGTTTATAATTTGAATTGTTCTCTATAATTTCCAGCATTGTTTCTTGGCTTATTCAGCTCACAAACAAAATTTACTTCCACCAATTACGTGTACGTGGTTTTTCTCTTTAAATATTTTTCCTCTTCCAAATTATAGTAAAACAAGGGAATTCTGTTGTCAAATGATCTAATGTGAATCAGACACTACTTATTACCTGTTACTTTGGTTAAGACGTTTTATTTCCCTAATTTCCTGAATTTTCCAAGCAACCCTTATCCATCACCTGGGGACTTTCTTTCTCTCTCTAGGGATTACAGACATCCACAAGGGTTTCTAAGATTATTATTTAAGATTTAAAAGTTGAAACACGTGCCATAATTTTAGAAGGAATAAACAATAGATGGACGACATAACTGATGAAATAAAATCTTTTTACTCTATAAGTGCAAGTTTATACTTCTTTTCACTACTTTTCACTTTAACTATTGTCATTAGAAGCACTTTTTGTAATGCTGTTATTTTGTTATACGAGCTTTTGTTGTGAGCTAACCAAATGCACACTTTCGTTGAAATCGCCAAGAGATTTAATGTGAGTTAATTGCACAAAGCTTTCTAACTATAATAATAAAATGTTGAGTGTTTCTTAAGATGGCTGGTGAAAAAATTCGCCAGCCATGTAATGTGGATCGACCAATAATTATAATTCAATTTGGTTAATTTTACAAAAATAAGTACAAGTCTTTTTTCTCAAACTTCGAGAAAAGCATTTTCACCATTGAAGAAATTTTTATAAGATTATAACATTTTCTCAAAAGAATAATAATGAGGTTCCATTCATTCTTATTACCCTGTGTAAGCAATAGGTTAAAATTACTTTAATCTTGCAGCTAGCAGATAAATTGTTAAATAAATCAAATTAAAAAGTATTTTAAATTAAAAATGTTAAATGAGTTTTGCTTTACTGTATCATAAATATTAATCTTTGTTAATTTAGAAGCTTCATTTATTATTGTTATTAGGAAGTAATTTACATTTATTTTAATTGTGCCTTTTTTAATTAGCGAAAAGCACACTTTCTAATTATTATCCTCGAAATTACTTTGCTGAAAAAATTTTCTTGTTTTAAAATCATATCTCGCGTTGAGTTTGTTCAACACGCCACTACAATGTCTACTACTTTTTCATACTAAATGTTTGTCAAGATCTAGTGACACTATAATCACGTTTTCCTTTCATGAATATTTCTGTAAAATAATACGAGCTTCGGTTGATGAGTAGAGAGCGCTAATCCGCCTGCAGGTGTAATCATGTATTAATTAAGCGGACACGCGCTTTGGGTACAGGATTACTAACATTCTGTAGCTGCATAACCCCACATTGATTAGCTTTTAATCAAATCACAGTCTGATTAGCTGCCAATGACTGAGTATGCATTACCATTTCCATTATATTACCATATATAAATTTTCGTTAAAGTCCATAATAATATTTAACCATGGTTCAATATGTATTAACTCTCCACCGCAACACAATTTTAATAAAGATTTATCTTTGTGCAAAGTTTAATCTCTTTTAGTATTGAGTTATTTTAAATTAAGCAGTTATTGGACTATATTTCATCTCGAATCATAATCGTAGGGGATCTAACCCAAAATATACCAATGTACCTTTTATTGCAGCACTCATACATTACAATTATTGAATATTAACTCTTTGGTAATTCCTAAAAGTCGTCTCGAATGTCGAAACGCAAAACAATAAGCGATATTTTCATTAGTTTAAAGAATTCGTTGTCGAATTCGTCGAACAATACAACTTAGAAAATGGAGTTGAAAAAAGTAGACGTAGAAAAAAATTTCTAAATCTATTATGTCATCGTTGACATAGTTGATTAAAACACATTTCGAATATAAAACTTCCAATCAACAACTAAATAAACAATTTCAAACCTTATTATTTGAAACTAAATCTTTCTTTGCCGACGACCCTTTGTATAAAGAAAATTAAAATTGCTAGAAGTCATTCAATTTATTAAATCAAATCATCACAGTAACTAATTACTTATAAATTTTTATACATTAAATAATGCAGAAGATGTGTCGGATATTCTTACCATGTCAACCGGTTTCAATTTTTTATTTAGCAATCATCAGGACACTCAGACAATTCACCGATTGATTGATTTCGATTTTTTAATTGATATGAAAAGTTGCGCGATTTAACGAGAAGACTCTAGAGCTGTATGTACCAAGATTTTTTTGTTTTTGTTGTCCGGATGACGATAGAAATTTTTGATAGAGAGGAAGAATGGTGATGTTGAAACTTTAAGTGATGCTTGTGAAATGGGTGTTTACGATAGTGCTAATCCCACACTACCCTATCTAGAGCATCACATAGTTGCCCAATTCCTTTAGTTCTCATGCAAAATGGCATGCATAGCATAGTGGGAGAAGCTCATTTAGAAAAACAGAAAAGCTTAGTTTAGTCAAACTCAATAAACATTATGAAAATATTCCTTATTTGCGATATACTTTACGCTGGTGGTGTTTGTGACGTTACCGAATGTCAACAACGTGGCGGCTCTATTACGTATGCTTGATGTTGTTTTAAGTTTGATTTTGGATTATTTTCTTGTAAAACCGCGGTTCTATTCATAAAATAGAACACACAAATAAATATAAACGTTTGGTTTATAAACAAAACTTTCTATACCAACTTTTCGTATTACACATATAAAAATTGTTATCTTGAAATGATTTATTTGTACTAATGATATTTCTAATTTGTTGAAGAATACTTTTCTTAATTGTAGAATTAGGCGCGCAACCGGATGAAGGTTAAAAACTAGATTAAAAAATTATTAAAAATCAAAATTGTTCAAAATTAAACGTCAATTGTTGATAAATGCCAAATTTTACAGTTGCAAAATAATAATTTTGTTTGAAACAAATGTTGCAGAAACACTGGCAAAATTTTAGTTTATTTCTCACTGTTAGCACAGTAGTTACTTCCTTTAGTGTAGGAAGTAGACATAACAGATTAACAGATGTTTATTTGATTCTCTAAATTTTAATCTTTAAAGTTTTAACTCGTACATGTGAATGTTTTTAAACTATCTGCATTTTAACAAACCTTGCAAATTATATTATTCAAAACAACATTATGCATTAAACCAACAGTGCAAATTAATTTATTGTCAATTATATAACTTTATACTAAACAACTATGTCATCTTATTACTGGATTTTATATTGTCAATGTGTTTCTGCTTAAAATCTTACTTAAGCAGCTGTGTTCCAAAATTTCCGTTCAATTTAAATTTTTCCTTATGTCTTCTGAGAATTTTTACACATAAGTGTTTGTTAGAGTTTTTTACCATTTAATATATCAGTAAACGTTTAAAATTTAATGTGGTAATCAAGATTTTCTAATCCAACAACAAACTTTTGCACACATAAGGTAAATTTTTCATCTTTCACACAACTTGATCTAACAAATTTAATTAATTTTATGTACTTGCTCTAAAATCGTCCAAATTGCAAGAAAATTGTAGTTTAGAAGTCAGATGTTGGTGTTTTATGATCTGATCCTTCAGTATCTCTATTTTTATCCAAAAAATCCACTACAATATATTACGTTCTGACCATGGACAATTATTGTCTAACTATTTTTACATAATCAAATACATATTTAGATAAAATAGTAAATTATATTTGGTTTTTCTATTTGATCTTGATCTAACGCTTATCCTTAAGAAGTTTATGAATGGAGGAATAATAAATACATTTTTTTGTGATGCTCGTACAGTTAATAAACTCTTATTATTATGGTAATCACGGCGAACGAGAACCGCATTATGGTGAAGATTCAACTGTCGTTACATTTAAAATAAGATTTTTTTTAATACGAAAGATATAAAAAAAAGTGAAGCAGACTATAAATTAAATAAAAATAAAATTTTGCAAACGCTAAGCCTTTGTAAAATGCTAATTTACATTTAATTATTTTCCGGCGGCTAAAAAATTGGAATAAGCTTTGAGATGATATTAGCTGTAAATAAAATACATTGTAATTTTAATTAATGCAGATAATTCAAGTTTTAATTATTTTTTAATATGATTTATTTTTAACGCCCTCTGTTTAATTTGACGGGTGAAATTGAATTGGCGAAATTATGGGCGGGTAATTATATGAAAAGTAAGTTTTTGAAAGCGAAACAGTAATTAGGGTGGAGGTTAAAGCAAATAGAAGCAATTATTTAACTTCAATTATTATTTCGTGGACTAAACAAGTTTATCGTGTAATAATACTAATAAGAAAGGTAAGGTAGTACCTACTATGTAAGTAAGTAAGTCTGTAATATAAAACAAATTTAACAATCGAAAACTGCTTAGTGTACCTAATTTCAATAAGTTTGTTTACAATAACGATAATTAATAAGTACGGACTTTCTTGTAAAGTATCATAAGTACAATGGTACGGTCTGTGAACAAGATAAAATGAAATGTGTTTCAAGTCAACGTTGACAAAGCATTGTTTGTAGAGAGAATGTAAAATGAAGAGCGTGCTCGTGCACAAAGCAGTGTTTTTATAATGAGCAATTTGTAGTTGTCTGAATATTCGAAATTTTTGTTCAGTAAAGAAATAATAATAATAAAGACTGTATATCAAACCTCGAGTATCGTCTTCCATTTTCAATGAGCTTTTCTTGCAACTTTCGAGATTTTTAATTAATTATTTCCTCATACTGACAAAGCGTGGATATTTAAAATTCAAATATTAAATACCCTTAAATTTACATAATTTTCTTCCGTACCTCTACAAATTTAATAATCAGAACACGTAAACTTTACATTCTCTGTAAAATATCAAAGGCAATATAAGTTCCCACTTCCAGTTAGCCTTGTTTTGCAAACCGGGCGCTAATTTGGACCCTCTCATTTATTACATTAGTCTAATGAAACTTCTTTGATGATAGCTCGTTTAGTTTCCTCTCTGAATTGTCTATGAGTCTAGCGAATATTAGCTCGAATATTGAAAAACTAATTACACACGAATTGATTAAAATTTGAGCCATCCTTATTTCGTTTCATTTTAATTAAATTTGTCTCTATTATTAGTTTTGTTATTGTAATATGGCAAATACCAACAACATCCCTATTTTAATATTAATTTTCATATCTACATACTTTACCTGCACACCCATCAGATTTAATACTCTCTCGTTATTGAAAATTAAAATTATTATTGAACAAACAAAATGGAATGTTAGTAGGTACTCTTAAATTAATTATTCAAATTAAGCATCGAATTATAATCGCATTACAATGCACCATCATTATCCACATCGATAGTCGGTTTTTTAATAAATTTCGAAATTATTCCAAATTAATAATAATTAAATATCTACCAGTATTAATCTATCAATCATTAAAATTATTACTAAAACTTAATACAGCCTAAATTACCTGCAATAATAGCTACTAGTGTATTATTTACGTGTGTACCTAAACCTTCCATACAAATCAACAATCATTTATTCATGAAGCATTTTTTTTATTGGGCTTAACTTAATGCAATACTCGCCTAATCCTAGTAGACTTTGAAAAGATACCATTAACGCATAATTATTTACTGTCTACTAGCTTTTGAACTCAGCTTCGCCCGATTTGAATTCGTCCGAAGTTCAAAACATGGTTTTATTTTAAATTAGCATTCTATTTATCTTAACCGTATAATTCGATCTGAGTATTTTGCTCTTAAATCTTTTCATCGAAATCGTAAAATCGTAAAAAATATCATTTTTGTAATGTGCCTTGGCCAAATATATGTTACGGTCAATGATGACAATTCGGTCATTAACGTCAATGGCCGGCCAATAACGTCAATGCCCAGCTTAGTTGGGGATTGACGTCATTGACCGGCCATTGACGTTAATGACCATGCATTTTGGGCGATGTTGACATTTAAAATTTCATGTGTGGTTTTTACATCATTGTCCGGGCAATGACGTTAATGCCCAATACGGGGTGGGCAATGATGAAACTATTATTCTATAGATTCCATCTGAAAGTAATATATTAAATGTACCCTTGCAATTAATATTAGTTGGTAAGGGATACTGAAAAGTTAATTTTGTTAGAAAATATTAGTGATACGACCAAAGAAAATGAGATTACTCTTAGACAAGCAGCAGCTCAAAGCAGTGTTTTATGAGGCCAGGGTTACAAGCGTTGTCTTTGCGAGGGTGAATGTAAAAATAATAAATGTGCGTGTCGCGCAACAACAAATTCGCAATTTACTTCGTACCAGAATAAAAATGATTAATTTAAAAAAATTTATTTTATTATTTTTTAATTTGTATTATTTTTGTTAATAAATAATGATTAAGTATATTATAATACAATAAATACAACATATGTACGTAAATATCACTTGATGGCCGTCCATTAATTACATAAGGATTTAGGGGGCGGGGGGGAGCTATCGGAAATCTGAGGAACCCTTACGTGGGGGGAGGGGAGGGTCCTATGTATTCCTTACGTAAATATCGTAAAATACCATTTTTAAATTAAATTTTTAAAATACCCCGTTGACCTTTTTTTTCGCTCTTCGCTGTTTTTCAGGACCTTTCTTTTTCCGGTTTTCACTGTTCTTTAGGTACGCCATCGACCTTTCTTTTTTTGTGTGCACTTTTTTGTCATGAAAATAATTTTAATAATCCTTAAAATCTTGCGTGCCCTTATATGCGGGGGGAGGGTGTCAAAAATTACAAAAATCATCCTTACGTAATTAATGAAGAGGCCCTTGACAGTTAGCTGTCAAATTTAAATCGCCATTTTGCTGTTCTTTATAGTGGTTATTCCATAATATTATTATTGCCCAATCTATTTTGGCCATTAACGTTATTGACCGGCCAAAGACGTAAATATTACAATCAGATGAAAATATTTACATCATTGCCCACCGTTAACGGGCGTTGACGTCAATGGCCGGTCAATGACGTTAATGGCCAGCTTAAATGGGCATTGACGTCATTGCCCGTGACATATATACAAAATAGCTTTCTGATGATTTCTATTGGTTTTTAAGTAGTACGAGATAATTTCCATTTCCAACAAAATAATTTTGTTCGACGTTTCGTGTCGTTATTGTTTATCAAAGCTAAAAATCTATACAAATTAAAAATGAATATATTAGAAACTTTCAATGGAATGTACCATCATGTTAAGAGGAAATTTTAAGAGTATTTCAGAAAAACTCTTACTCCAATCACGCTTTTAAAAAACTCCCGTCACTCTTTCTTATCTAAAATTTCCACAAAAATCACAAATCAAGACAGATTTCGTCACATCAATGCTGATCAATGTTATAAACTGACAGAATTGGATCATTTATTTTAAGAACTCTACAAGTTGAATGGCAATATTTTGGCGAAAAGCCATTTACGTATACTTAAGCCATTTACATATACATAATGGCTTTTTGCTATTTACACCAAAATTAATCCATCTTGTACATTAGAACCCAACAGAGTAACCTAGGGTAATAGACTTACAATATTACATCAAGTATACATGTTAAGCTCAATAAATGAATATACTGTAAGTACTTGTTCACAATGTACGTAAGACATAAGAAATACATAAAACGTAAGAATTACAAATAGAAATAAGACCTTAATCGAATATTGAAAAATACTGAAGTCATTTTGGTATATGCAAAAAGAACATTCTACGTCGTCTACTTGAAGATTTTAATATTATTCGATACTCCATTATGCTTTTATTTGAATTCATATTTTTAAATCTTATGTTAGTCTTACGTTTTACGTACATTGTGAACAAGTACTAAGAAAATAATTTCATAATTTAGGATGGTTGTTGGGTTGCCTATAATTTACTTGCGCAGTTCTATGGTAACTTAACAAGGGAAGAAATAGATCCACCGCTATAGTCCATCCCAGATACTAAAAATGTAGGTGGCAGGTCAAATGCAAAACCACATTCACATAGGGAAACGTCATTTTAAAAATTCAAATTGAATGCGTTATATGTGTTGCCTAACCAAGAATGTTTAAAAGTTACGACATAATTTTACAAAACTTATTTTCACAAATTTACTTCAAGTTTAATGCGATTTTGATGAAATAAATAAAGAAATACTGCATAGGAACTATTTAATATAATACGAAAAATTAAATGTTATCTGTCATCAACACGTAAATTTCGCTAGTGTGAAGCCGCCTAATTTCCAACCAATTTCATTGGTTAACATTTCTAGGTCATCGTTTTAGTACAAATTCTTACTATTTTCTTAAATGAAATGGACTATAGTATTGATTCATTCGATTGTTAATCTATTGAAGCAGCAAATGAGAATTTATTTACTATCTGTGTTTTGTTAATTGAATTTAGGTAAGATTTTACAATATTTAGACATGGTTTTGCTGTAAGGTATATTTGAGTAATTTAAATTAGTTTGTTAACATAGAAGATTTCAAACGTGAACAGGTATACAGGGCCGTCGAGAGCCACGTCGCGTCGGGCCTCGTGGCAAAACTTTTCGCGGGCCCCTGCTTTTAAAACTTTTATAAATAAAAAAACAAGATCTTCGTATTTTCATTAAGAGAAACTAGGCACAAAACATCTAAAATAGGTAAAATTAATAAAATTTAAAAAAACAGCTCATAAATGGATTAACGAGAGATATTTCAATGAAACAATTACTAAGTAATATGTAACCTAAAAGCTTCACAAGACTTAAAGAAATGAGTCTTTAAAGAAGAACTATGCCAAGAAAGCGATGACGCAATCTATAAAGTCGGAACAGGCAAGAACTGCCTATACCTTGAAAACAAGAAGAATAATCATTTTCTACTGAAAGAGTGCACTATTCAATACCCCCCCAGAGCCCCCGGTATACATATTGTTTTCTGCATTTAAAAACTTAAATTTAAAATCTAAGTAGTTTTAGGGGTCTAATAATACATTAAAGCTTCGAGTCGCAAAAAAAATTGTTTTGCTGCTAAGCCCACATATAATTTTATTTTTTCCCACCCGAAATTAGCTACCTTTATTTTGGTCTCCAGACTTTATTATTTTTTTGAGTCTGAAGTTAAACTTATTTATTTATAATTACCACTACAAATATTGTTGAAAAAAAATGAAAATATGACAAAATAGTTAAGCTGTAACTATTGGCAAACCGGGGGGGTCTGGGAGGTATGGAATACCCTCCGGTGCACCGTATTAGCGCACCAGCCACCTGTAGACACATAAAGGACATACATATTTTTTACTATTTGGCTACTGAATAATTTGCGAACAATTATATAGGTTTTTTAATATACGAAAATTGATCATTAAAAAAAACAATTTTAATTATTCCTTTAGCGATTATATAGTTCTTAGATGATCACAAAGAACATTATTTAATGTAAACTTGAATAAAACGGGACACAAACGTCCCCCCCCCCTTCTGGTTGGGCCTGCAGGTATAGTAAAAGTTTAACGGTGATTAGAGTAAATTTTGAAATAGTTAAATGTAAATAGGTTGTTTGAATTTTAGATTAAGTAGAGTATTGGTAGTAATATTATGTACAGGGTAGTTATATTTTGCAAACGACGTAATTTAATTGTATGAAATTTTGATTGTAATGGTTTTTCTTTATTTTACTGATGATCACAAGTCATATAATATTTAAGGTCCATTGTAATTGAAATGCATACAGGTATTATAATATTGAATCGACCGTGATTGTAATTTCAAGTTGAAATATATGAATGAAATAGGTATGAAATATATGAACCTCGAAGAAACTCTAGAAAAAGTGCCCAAATCTCACCAGGCAAAGGCCAAAAAACTTTTAGTCAATTCATCTTTAATCCTTGGAATTCCAAATAGAAATTACTATCATTGGCCTGATTTGATAGCGTTACTTTTGCAGATCTATTTTAACTTAAGGGTGGTTTCTTGGTTTCAGCGACCTTTCAAATTTAAACTTGACCCAATAAACCACATTTTTTTTTACATTATGAAGTTTACCCCATTACGTTGTCTATTGCAGTTATCTATCAAAGTTGCTTATCTATAGGGTGTTAGAGGAATTTACCCTTCATGTAATTTTTGATTCAAGCTTTATCCTTTCAAACAGAAATTAATCTGGAAATAAAGATCTGACATAACCCAAATAATATATGTGTTTTATTTGTGTTGTGAGAAATCATTGAATTAGCAATTATCGAAACAAAATAATTGTCCGACGTTTCGTGTTTTTATTGTTGGGCCATTATTAAAGCTAAAAATCTATACAAATTAAAAATAAAAATATTACGACATTTTAACCCTTTCAATACGACTTTTGGCCTTTAAGATATATTTTGATTTTATGATATAGATCTGTTTATGAGGGCATTTGAAAGATATTTTGTGAATTTTGAATTTTTAGTTTTAGTTGCTTAAAAAAATGGCCTGAGACGTATTTGTCCCTACAGTATTGGATACTGGGACAATTACATCCCAGCAGTAACAAAAGACGCTGTACTGTTAAGAAATAAAATTTTATTCGTGTATGATATGGTGCAAAACATTTAATGCACAAAGGAATTTGACACTTTGAACAAATTAGTTTAGTTCGTTTTTCGATTTTTCGATCCTTACAACGAACATATCTACCTCTGCCACCTATCTCGATTGAAAGATGATCGCCAATGTTGGTACAAAATTTTGTCCTTTTTAAGACTCGACCTTGTTTGCGTCTTCTTTTATATGGTGATTCGGTTCTACCTTGGGCAATAAGGCTTTCTGCCAATTCAATAAGAAAGTTTATGTAAGAAATCTTTTTGTGTGTAACATCTATGTAAATAATATATGAATTATAAACTGCAGTCATTAGCATCCTAAAAAAGACTTTTTTCCACCATTTATTACTTCGTCTATCTAAATCATACAGAGAAATCATTTGATCAGCGTGATCAACGCCGCCCATATACTTGTTGTAAAAAATTATAGGAACACGATTATAGGACATGATGAGACAGCACCCTAGAACTACTTTCATTTCTCCCAGCGACGTCTCCACAATTTTTCTTTTTTTTTTCTTTTTTGAGTATTTGCAAACGCAGATTTGTGTAATGACTTATTTGCATTATAAGACTTTTGGAAATACTTTAGAAAAACAGTTGAGAATATTTGAGCTTCTATTGAGTTTTCCCAAAACAATCGGTTTATGCAGCAGGAATTGTTCTTTTAGGAGAAAAATTATCAACATTTCTATTCCAAACAAATTTGCTTATTTGCATTGATTGTAAAGAAAGTGGGTCAGTATTATCGGCTTCAAAATCACTATTGCTTGCACTATCGATTTGATTACTTTCATTATGCTGCTCATCATCTTCAGATATGTCACTCTCATTTTCACTTTCTGAGAAGTCTGATTTTGAGTCATTACCAGGATATTCGTAGTTTGAGTCCTCATCACTGTTGTCACTGTCGTGAAAAGGATCTTCTGTATCTGATAAATTATCATATAAATCAGTTAATTCTTTTGCTGATAGTGGTTTTTTGTTTCGGTTCATCCTGAAATTATACTAGTTTAGTAACGCCATAAAATGCTCCTGGAATAAATATATCCCGTTCTTCATTACTACAGGGACAGTTATATCCTTTGTTTTTTTTTTTCAAAACACAGCGATAAGTCGATAATATAATTTATTATGTCTTACTTACCTCTAAGTAATTTCTACCACTCAACTAGAAAATAATTTTTGAATAACACAATAAACTTGCAAAACGAGTTAACACCTCAACATTTGCTGCAGCTACTGATGGTATAAATGCAAAAACAGCAGAGATAACATACTAAAAATAGTATGTAAGGACGTAATGAGCAGCTGCTTACTATATAATCCTATCTCAGCGCATTTTCAAGCAATGAATTGCATTCCAGAATTTTTTTTAATATTCTTGGGATCTATATATCCCGACAGTATTGAAAGGCTTAAGAGTATTTCAGGAAAACTCTTACTCCAATCACACTTTCAAAAAAAACCGTGACGATTTCTTATCTAAAATTTCCTCAAAAATCACAAATCAAGACAAACCTGAACGAGCAGTCAAATCAGAATGAAAAACGTTTCAATCTGATGACAAATTAATTGGATGACCATGTCTAATTTTGATCTCGTCTACAATTTTACTTGTAGAATGTTTAATCAAACTCAGATTGCCGAATAGAAATTACATATCCATAAATTAAACTGACTATTTTCTACAATACCTCAAAAGCTTAAAAATTACTCTTTATTGGAAATGTCAAATGTTTTTCCGTACTCAGATGCGGATTAACCGCTATGCGCTTTGGGTGCCAAAATTTGAGAAGTGTAAAATTTATTCAATTTTTTTAAAATTATTATTTAGTTTTAAATTATTTGATCATAATTATGTTATGAAATAGTAAAAATCGCAAAAAAATTACATTTTAAAAAATACCTCTGCAAGTCTAAACAGTTGAAATATATTGCAGTATTATCTTTCAAGCTTTTTATTCGACCCGGCGCGAAAGATTCTGTTTTTGAGTCTGATTGAAATAAAAATCTATTTAAAAACATTGTGTTTTTCGGTTATTTGCTTTATTTTTTCAGTTCATATTAATGTTGGAAAAAGACAAATAAGATCAAGAAAAGTTCTAATTTTAGTTCAGCTTGGAGCGCAATATACTTTTGATTTGTCTGCAATTGCGAAGGCCGTATTACCTTCTAATTTAACCGAATAGACAGGGTCTAGTTATAAAAAAAAAGCTGTCATATTTTGCAATGTTATCATCATCAATACCTGAAGCGAATCAGATTCACAAAAGATCCTGCAAAACTGACACCGAGAACTAACATTATGATAATTAGGTACCAAAAAACATGTAAAGGACCTCGCAGGATATCATAGCAAAATGGCTCTCAGTTGAATTTCTTGAAATTGGGGCAAGTGGTAGTTCATATCATGTAGATCAAAAGTAGATCAAAAGGCCCAAAGTCCTAAGATGGATAGTTTTTGAGTTACAGCCATTTGAAACTGAAAATTTTCGCAAATTGCAGAATGGTGATCCTCGACTCTTCGGTCTAGCGTACCTCATTCTAAGTGAAATACGGTCAATGAAAGATATATAATCTGTCATTATATGTAATCTATATACAACTGTATTAAGTTATATATATAATTATATTTTGGTGTACAGTACCTTGTGACTTCAAAAATACATATAGTCGTTGTGACCTCATATATAACGTTGCGACTTCCAAATTTAAAATCAAGGCGCTATAAGGATAATAATGCTCTTTTGAGATGGTTTTAAGAGCAAACATAATGTTTAAACTGAAATGCAAAACTACAATAGGTATTTAGTAAGTTACTATAAGAAGTCAGGTACAAGATTCGCACTTAAATATATTTTCTTTTTGTGTTGATTATGAAAATGAACAAAACAGTATCATTAGATATATGATAAATTATGTTTTCCCTGGGGATAATGAAGTTCTTCAAACACTGAGTAACCTCAGTTTATTTATTGTCGTGTGGAAAACCCTAAAAGATGTAACAACTAGCTGTATAATAACCGTATGTGATGGCGAGATCTCTTTTCTGTAAGTAAAAATAAATCTCCCAAAAGAAAATACAAGAATCTGAGACAAGAATATGTATTTATTATCGTATTATGACAGATAGAGATATTATCACTTGCACAAGGCTTATTATCCGTTATTAAAATAATATAATGTTAGAAAACACCCTTAAAAACCAACATCTACTAGTACGCGGCGTTCAGCAAATGAGACACTCAATGCTCCGTTTCCTTGTCACCCTTATTATATAATTATACTGTAGCACTACAGTTCTTGTAGACCCATGGCTTGTTTATTTAGGCAAAATTCTTGTAGAAACCCAAGATGTTATGACCAGCTGTAAATGTGTCGGAGGAGATGGGGTGGCTTCCGTGAAAAGATAAAAAAGGAACAACTGTAAGAAATTTGCTGCCAACAAACCAACAGCCACAACTGAAGTGAGAGAAAATTTTTATTTTTTGTTGTTTTTTGTTTTTACTGTAAATTTCGAGTTGCATCCCCGAATCAGTTTTAGATATAGTAAAGCAGCATGTAACTTTTGTTAAAAATCACATCTCACATGCATATTGTTAGTCTACACTAATTTTGAAATTACATTTACCTACAATAGCTTCAAAACCAAATAAAAAATTAATCCAAGTAGTTCCTAATCCTGTCCTAGCCGTAATAATATGGCATTGTTTCTATTTATTTTTATTTTAATTATTTTTCACTACCTCTATTTGTTTTAGTTTATAGACTTGATTTATTGTCTACCACGAGATTAATTTCTAAAATATGGTATGACGAACCACACAGATTAAAATTTTATGCACAAACTGTTGTAGTAGTTCTTCAGTTAGAGACTATTTATAAAAAAAAATAAAAATTAATTCCACTTTTGCTTTATAACAAAGAAAATCTAATATCTTTGCAAAGCATTTTCTTCCACAGAGCAATAAAAGATCTAAAAGGGTAATTGTGAAATTTGCAACGAAATTTATTGCACAAAGCTGACATTCTTTATTTCAATGAGGATGAACAGATTTATTTAAGATTTGCCGAGTTAAATGTAAACAAAATTGGAGATTTAGAAAGTTGTAAGATGTGAAAAGTGAGTGTATTTTCAAAGAATGCATTTTTACAATTTAAATATACATTTCAGGCAACATTAGTACCTGCAATATGGAGTTCAAAGTATTTTTGTTAGCAGATATTATGAAATTCAATGTTTGTAGAGGAAGCACAAATATTTTAAAATTTACATCATGTATTTGGTGTATTTGTTTATTTATCAATCAATGGAAATTTAACAAATTCCACATCAAATTGAAATTTAATTATTTAGAAATGTAATATTCAAAATAGCTTATTTTGATAAATTAAAATTTTTGCTCCACAATATTTTTAATTTGTTCGACATCAAATATTTGTGAGTTTAAATTTGAAAGATAAATATTATATAATTTAAAAGTTATTAAAATTAAAGTTGAAGTATTAGATATGTATTGTATAAACGGGAATGATGAAAGGATTCCCGCTAAGAGTTCCTTTAAAGAACGGATTCGCTTCATTGTTCCGCGGAAGCGATGGATACAGATGATTAAATCTGCGGCAGTCGTTGAAGCCTGTCTCGTGTCATCGCGTTAATTGCCTACATTACCGAAACTATTACTGAAATCTAATTACTGCAATATGCTAGAAATTCTGAGGCAACAATTATACTAATTTGCACCTATTATATCCCGTCTTAACTATAGTTTGCTACGATTTAATGTCAAGATAGACGTAATTGCTAAAGCATTTTCGTTAACACTGCTCTCACACAAAATTTAATAGAGAACTTAAATTCCCCAAAGATTGTATCTTATAACAACTCTAATAATTTTACAAGTTCCTCTTTATATGGTATCTTTTTAATTTTAGCCAATAAAGTAAAATAAAAAAGTTTCTATATTGCGAACGTCGACGTCCGTCGTCGTCGTCGGTTGTTGTTAAAAGTTCCATCGCGCAGTCGATATAAAATAATATTTGTTTGTATTTTCGAAAAGGATAATTAAGAAAGTGTTGAGTGCTCAAGTGATCATTTAAATTTTCATTCGAATTGTTTAATTGCTTTTTTAATTAAAACAGTATTTGTTTTATATAATTACATATTTTCTTTAATTTGCGTTAGATTGAAGATTCTAAATTAAATTGAAATATCTTCGTACATTTTCTTTGCTCGGTAGAGTAACAGCAGGAAAACTTTCCTGCTTCTTAATCTATAATTTGTAACAAATTTGTATCCATTTATAATAAGAAATTTCCTTTACCAAAAAAGCAATATAAGAATAAGAAAATTATGTTACATGGCAATTTATATACTACACCCATAGCTTTAACCGTACCCTTCAAGCACAAGCTTTGAACTTTGCCTCATAAACCCAAGTCTCAAGTATTGCGTCCGCAACACTCTGCGCTGAAGTAAAATATTAGAGTATTATTTATAAGGCGATCATAATTCTTTTGCAGGCAGTACATGTTCAATAAAATAATTTCTTGTAAAACGGTACACTTTTACGTTAAATTTCATTCAATATGCCGTTACCCACTAACCATCGCAACGAACTTTCTCAAATTGTTTTACCAAATAAAAGTAAACCTTCACATTTTGGTAATAAAAAATTGATTGTATTTTTACAATATGTAAAATACGATGCAAGATATAAAATTTACATAAAAATGATTAGCAATAAAAACAAAAGATGTTTTATCTGAATTTCAAAACAGTATCAAACTTCAGACGAGAATATAAACCACAAATACGAAGCGTTTTCTAAGTCCCCTTTCCACTATTCGTCGTAAAAAAATTTAGAAATAGTTTTACTTTTAAAATTAAAATTGAATTTCATTTTGTTTGCAATGTAACTTTTAATAGTGGCTCATTATTTCAGTGTAATAAACGTAAAATTTAATCAAACGTGTATCTAGTAATCAACCAGTCAGTTATAATCATTTAGCTTGACAAACGTCAACTTCAGATTCTACAATAACAACAATTAATTTTGAACGGCGATGCACAAACTTGAATATCTTGAGATTCCAAAATTTCAATCAGAGAGCACCTGTCGGCTAAATCTATTGTTCTTCCTATTCCCAACTCAGAGGTTGTTCAGAAAATTGAAATGTCTAGCCAAGTACTATTTACATTTGTTTAAAAAATATATTTCCAAACTGAGCACTCAAAATAACCAACTTTTTTTACGGTGAGAGAGGGTCCGTGAGTTTTACTACACAAGGTACCGAAAAAATTCGACTGAATTTTTGAAAAACTTGAATTATTACTTGGTTAGGATAAATGTTTGCTAACGAAATGGCGGTTAATTTGTTTTAAGTTTCCGCAAATTCGCGGAACTACGACCAAGTTTAATATATTAATTGGTTACTACAAACTTAACAAATTAAACTTTCTTTCTAGAAACCGCATTTTGGAATAAGAAATATTTATTTTCTTTTTTCGTCTGACTTTATTTAAGAATTAAAAATATTTTAATTTTAATTTAATGACAATATAAATTATGTTATAGAATTGTATAACTTGGCGAGGAACAAGAATGAAACAATTTATAACAAAAGTGAGAGAGGATATTCGGGTCAAAGTAGCCATTATAATAGCAACAGTTATCAAAGCTAATACCGCATGTAAGTTCAAATCCAAATAAAATGAAATTCAAAGGATTGAACTAACTTTGCCACAATTGGTGATTAAAATTAACCGATTAGCTCTCGAACAAAGTTTGGAGTGCTGAAATTGTCGAATTAATTTCTTAAACGGTGTTTTCACAATAAATTTTCCAACAATTGTTTTCAATATTTTATTTTCAAAAGTTAAAATCCAAACAAATTTATAATTTTCTTAATTGCGTACTTGGCAACAATTATTCAAATATATCAAATTATATTAGCAATTGAAATTTCCTTTTTGTTGGAATGTGCACTTTATTAAATTAATTATATTCTGTGAAATTAAAACGTTCATATAAATTAATGGAATTTTCACAGCAACGTTGTATATATCTGCTTGCATATTTGCTAAATTTACAGTACAAACTCCTATCAAGCGGTTGCAATGCAAACCATAACCGTCTTTCATTACGTGCATTGCGGTTCTTCTGGGCAAGTAATCAAGACAAAATGTCATTAATGAAGTTGCCACTGAAATTAGTATCCCACTAGATATCGAAAATTCTTGATGAAATTTAATGGACTTTCTAATTGAATTTACATATTATAAATTTAAATTATTTGCCCACATTTTTAATTTAATAATAAATTAAGTGCAGAATTTCCGCTTTCTTTAACGATTTTCCTTAAACAAATTTTCAAATTTATTCCTCGTCCATTGCCTGAAATTGGTAAACCATACATATGTTGACGATATTATTATTTGTACAATATTGAATATTGTGGAAAAATAATTCATAGTTATTCACTTCGTTGTATTGCGGTGTGGATTTTTAGGTAAAATTTCTGAATTACTTGTTGTGGTTTGGTGTAAACACGAAGTGTCCAATGCAGTCATAGGATTTATTCAGCATTATTCTGTGGTTTCTCCTTCAAACAAATTCGATTTTTTTATTTCGATTGATGCTCTTCGTTTTCATCGGTGAATAACTACAATTGTTATCCTTAAAACGACAAATTTTAAACTTCAACTTGATACTATGTTGCTAAATGTTTGTGTATTGCTTTATATTTTAGAATTTAACTATATATCATCTTTTCTGGTGGTAGAATAAATAAAGATATTGGTGATTTGAATTTTTATGTATTTCTACATGGCGATGACGACCTGGCCGAGCTAATAGCTCACCCGCTGTAACTATTTTTTAAAAGTAAGATATATTTATTACTTTACCAAACAGGAGAGGTTAATTTGCTTTAGCAGTCATACACTTATAGTACTGTCTCTAATTTGCTAACTAACTATTAAAACGCAGAAGCAACGGCAATGAGTTCAGTGGCACATTGAAATCAACAGATTGGCAACAAACGCAAAATGGAATTTTTTTTTTTCAAATAATCGATGATTTTCTTTTCAATTTTGCTATTTATTATATTTATTTAGCTTTATTCTGAAAAATAACATTTGTTTTAATCTAAAATTATCCAAGTTCATTTTGGTACAATAATTTTTAGAACAAATATGTACCTACTTACTTAAATAAAATATTTATCAACATTGGTTGGGTTTTTTATAAAGTGATTCTATCCAAAGTAAACAATACCTATATCTGCACTTCATAAAACATTAAAGAAGTAATGTGCTCCATTATGGATATATGTGGTTGTACGTATAGTTCAGCAATAGTTCTGAATGAAAATCAAAGACAAGAAACATTAAATATTTATATTTTACCTGCACTTTACTACTAACTAAAGTTAATTGGTATTACAAAGAGCTGTATAAAAGTTTCAGAATAGTATATTATACGCCAAGGAACTTAAGTGCCACTTTTTATTCCGGGAGTGGGTAATATTTACACGAGACTCAACCGAAACAACTTTAATTTGTATAGTACCTATTCACTTTTTTTTGTTTAATAATAGACAATTTGGAAATAAAAACTGAATGTTGAAACAAAATATTTGTAAGAATATACAACTTTATCGTAATCAATAGAAAACTTAAAACTATCACGAACTTACCCCACTTTACTCTACAAAATTCACCAAATTACCAATTAAAAATACTTTTAATAATTAAACATTTGTTTTTAATTTACAAAGAAGAAGCTAATAATTACATTTTTAATATATTCTTTTTAATTAATTTAATTTGTTATTTGAATATTTCAAAATATCAAACATTTTTAGAAATATGAAATATAAAAATAATATAAATAGATAGTTTATGTGCAACAGTGTTAGCGAGCAGACGTGTATATGTAAACTAAAGATTATTTCATAAAAGGTTAGATTTAAATTTTCTATATCCAATACACCTAACACAATATATTATAATACAAAGATCAACAAAATTACTCTATAAAGACTAATTATATTGTATTTCTATACATCCCAACAATCAATACACCCCCAGCCACAGGGGTTTTCAAGCACAAACATGGAACGAACAAATACACAAACCACTTCTTTCTACTCAAACATACTCAAAAATCATACTATTACTTTTAAACATCCCAAAAAAGATCAAGCAATCATACTAAATTCAATAAATGGAGCCAAAATTAAGAAATACGTATATGCCATAGGCAAAATTATAAATCCAATAAACATTATCGCTGCTTCACGCGTATCAAACGTATCGCCCACTATACCAAATACAATCCTAGAAGAATTTATTAAAAACGAACTGAAACTCAAACTAACATCTCCAATCAATTTTATAAAATATTTAGATGACCCAGAATACAATCGTGTAATTAGCTTCAGAAGATACGTTTACGTAGAAAAAACTGAAGAAGATCAAAATATACCTACGTCAAGTATGAAAACGAAAACTACCGAATTTACATACACCATGAAGATCGGAAATGTCAAAGATGCAATCAATTTGGGCATACAACCGCTTACTGCAATGTACATCTCTTATGCAATACCCAAATAAGAGAATCTCCGCAAACAAACAAACCCAATCCTCATGAATCTGAAACTAACATTGAAATACCTCAAAATCAAAATGAAATTGAAAAAGCAGGCTCCCAAAAAACAAATCCCAAACGCCCACTGCAAAACAAGCTCCACAGAGCCCTCACCAGAAATCATGCAAATATCACAAGAAGATCCTTTCAAACTTCCTCCTATACCAAATAATACCCTCACTAAAAATCAACAGATAGATAACAACACTAGCGAAAAAAACCAAAAGAAAAAAACCAAAAAACCAAAAAAAAATGAAGAAGAAATTTTAACAACTGCCGAGCTACTAAAACCTATAAAAGATGAAATTACAAAAAAACCTACACAATACGATTATACATATGAAAAATTTTGAAAACTTTTATAATGAAATTCGTAACTCCAAAAATCCGTTTGAGGTGGCACTCAAATTCAATTCAAATATTGAATGCGTAATAGCAACGCTAAGCGATCTACGCATTCTCTTGCAACATAGTAAAATAAAATAAAGATTCACACAGATAATCTCCAATATAAATAAAGCCCAAAGAAAGGAAAATGACACACACTTCTCATCATCCAGCCAAGATCCAAACTAAATATCCAAAGTACAACCAAATATTTCTTCCCCTATTTTCCTTTCACCTTTTCATTTCTACTTTTTTCTACGTCCTTAATTCCCTTCTCTTCCTTCTTCAAATTAAAAATGAACGTAATATAATGGAACTGCAACGGCCTATACGCACACCTACCCGAATTTCAATTATTAATTCAAGAGTATCAACTAAATATACTTTCTATCCAAGAAACAAATTTTAAAACCAACCAAATACCAAAATTAAACAACTATGAAATCTACTACAAAAATAGAACTCAAGCCTTACATGCTAGCGGAGGAGTAGCTATTTGCGTTTAAAAAACAACTACACTCTGAACTTATAACACTAAAAACAAATTTAGAAGCCATAGCAGTTAGTACTATAATAAAAAAAAAACGCCAACATCAAATTGCTCCATCTATCTCCCAAACTCCACGGAATTTACTTCTGATGATCTCGAAGAAATCATAGCTCAACTTCCGATCCCATACATCTTATTGGGTAATTTCAATGGACATAACACTATATGGGGCTCAAAACAAACTAACAAAAGAGGTACCACAATAGAGAAAATTCTAAAACGACCAGACATAATCTTACTAAATGACGGCCTACACACTCACCTGGCTCTGGCTAGTGGAAAATATACCATCATTGACCTCACCTTTGCACACGCAAATATAGCTCCTATAATAGAGTGGAAACCTTTGGACAACGCGTATGGAAGTGGTCACTTTCCAATAAAATTAGAAATCCAATCAAATGAGAAACCAACTCAAACCAAAAATCTAACTAGATGGAATAAAAAAAAAGGTAACTGAAAAAATTTAATAACATAATTGAAACAAGATTAAAACCACATTATACGGAAGATGAAAATACCAACGTGGACGAAATGCAGCAATATTAGACGCAGCAAAGGAATCTATTCCAAGAACACCAAATCGCAAGCATAATTACCAGGTACCCTGGTGGAATGATAAATGTAAAGAAATATCTATACGCAAAAAGAAAACATACAATTACTATAAAAGACACCAATCAATTGAAAATTTTATAGAACTAAAAAAAATAAGAGCACAGACCAAACTAATCTGTCGTACTAGTAAAAAAGAATCTTGGCTACACTTTATATCCACCATAAATTCCACCACAACAGCACGTGAAATGTGGCAAAAAATCAAAAAAGTGAAATGAATCTCAACGAATTTCACCATACCAGCCCTAAAAACTGGAAATGATATCATAACAGAAGCCAAAAGTATTGCAAACTGCTTAGCTACAACCTTTTCGTCAACATCAAGTAATATAGCTTACAAACAAGAATTCCTCCAGATCAAATCTGAATCCGAAGAAAAAATTGTAAACAACCGTTTAATGTGGTACCTAGAAAAAAATCACCTTCTAGAAAAAAATCAGAGCGCCTTTCGACTAGGACACTCCACAACGGAACAACAAATTAAACTAGCAACGTACATTCAAGATGGATTAGCACTAAACCAACACATAGCAATATCTTTTGATCTAACGAAAGCCTTTGACACAACTTGGCGATATGGAATAATACGAGATTTAAAAAAATTGGGAATAACAGGCCGTGCATTAGCATACATTAAACACTTTCTAAAAAATAGAACTTTTCAAGTAAAAGTAAATGGTAATCTATTTGACACTAAAATTCAAGAAAATGGCATACCACAAGGTTCTGTACTGAGCACAACTCTTTTCCTCATATCAGTAAACAACTCTTTATCAAAAAATTTCCGACCACCAGTACAAGGATTAATTTATGCAGATGATCTAACCTTTTTCTATAGACACAAAAATATTATCGAAATATCAACCCTACTTCAAAAAACATCTACTAAACTGGAAAAATGGGCCACATCAAATGGCTTTACACTATCATCATCAAAAAGTTATTATATTCACTTCTGTCGCTCCAATCGATGCAATCAAAATCCAACAATTAAATTATACAATACACCACTAGAATTTAAAAATGAATTAAAATACATCGGATTAACTTTTGACAGAAGATTAACCTGGATCCCTTATTTAAAAAACCTGAAAATTCAATGCCACAAAAGTATGCAAATTCTAAAAATACTTTCTCATCACGAATGGGGATCAGATAATCAAACTTTAATGAAAATCTTCAAAACTATGATCAGATCTAAACTTGAATATGGATGCATATTATACCAAAGTGCAAACAACAACATCTTAAAAATGATAGATACTATATACAATGAAGGATTACGAATAGTAACAGGCGCCTTTCGAACAACCCCTCTAATCAACATCTATAGTGAGTGAGAGTGGAGAATTACCACCAAACTACCGGCGAGCACAACTTACACTAAACTTCATTGCGAAACTCACTATCGTATCCAACAAACCCAGTAGCAGAGGACATTCTAAACACCAGCTACCAAAATATTTATCGCCTCCAGCCAAAAATAAAACCACCTTTACGTATAATAATTAAAAACATCCTAAACAATTATAACCTAAACCTATCACCCGTCGAAGCATCGCATTATAAGACGCCATCATGGACAATTATGGACATGGACCAAAGCCAAACATAAATTTTCAACTTATCAAATTTTCAAAAAATTAAACATGTTCTGACATTATTAAAACTAACTTCTTGGAAATAAAACAATTATGCTACAAAAACTACCTACCAATCTACACATATGGCTCAAAAACCGACTCAAAAACATCATGTGCCTTTATATATAAAAATGTAAAAGGAAAATATAGAATACCGGACTTTTGCACCATTTATAACTCTGAACTGAAATTTAATAATACCGAAAAATTTCTTCTTATTTGCTGCGACTCGCAAAGCGCTCTGTTAGGAATTAATACTATTTATAGCTCAAACCCATATATCCAAAAAATTAACGAACAACTGTACAAATTACATTCCAAAAATAAACAAATATCTTTCAAATGGATTTCCTTTCACAGTGGCATTCAAGGAAATGAAGAAGCTGATACTTGCGCCAAGAATGCACAAATCAAAGAAACACTCGATGAAACCAAAACAACCCGAGAAGATCTCAAGCAATACAGCCATACCATCATAAGAGATAAATGGGAGAAAAATTGGAGGAGCCAACCACTTACCAACCAGCTAAGACAAATTAAAAATACTACTCGTGAAGAGCTGCCACTAAATATGGTCAGAAAACACCAAGTTATTTACAACCGATTAAGAATGGGACACACAAACGTAACACACCTGTACTTTATCAAAAATGAGGGAAAACCCTACTGTGAGACATGCAAAACAGTCATAACGCGTGATCACATAATAAACTGTACCAAGCATGATGACATACGAAAACAAGAAAACCTACCAAGTAACATCAATGAAGCGCTCAAAAAGAAAAATATAAACAAATTAATAAATTACTTAAAAAAAAATTACCAATATAACAAAATATAAAATGTGAGGAGTCATCACTCACTCCGTAGCTAATGGCTTCTTAGTTGATGCACGGGCTGATGATGAATCTAGTCAAATTTTATCTAAATATGTAATATAAATTCTTTAAAAAATATATATATATATATATAAATAAAAAATTCATCAAAATACATATTGATATATACTCTTATGAACCAGCTTATCAAACATTGTATGGTATTTATTTTGTGTAAGAAAACATTTTGAATATTCAATAGTCGAATGTTTAAATTCATTTTTTTGTACTTAATACAAGAAACTAATAAAATGTTTTAATTAGAAATTGTTTTGATGATAGTAGAAAAATTAGAGTAATAGAAAAATAAAAAATTGAAAGCAAAACCAAACAGAGAAATTGGTTATAAATAGTAGAGCGAAATAAGATTCGAAGTACAAAAATCATTTTTCTCTGTTTTCAAGAAATCAATCGATTTTTTGAAATTTGAATTTTTATTTAAAAATTTTTAGTTTGTTGTATATAAGAGATTGTGATTCTTTTTATATTTTAAAATTTGTAAATTTCTGAATTCCGTGAATTTTATGTTGGTATGAAAAGACATAAAATTCACTCTTTCTAACTTGGTTCGCCGAAGCGATAGGACGTATCTTTCTGTGAAGATTCTGAGAGATTTTTAATTTTCGTACCTAATTTGAAATTTTATACAGAATATTCGGTATTTGGAAAGTTGAATTTGAATAGTAAATTGGAATAATTTTTATGGTACTATTAATTTTTTTTTGATTATTGAAGATTTAAATTGTCGTCACGAGCTGTCCGCTTCCAACTTGAAGGCTGGCTAGCACCCAAATGTGGAGAAACGTTTCATTACCTCTATTCTGTCGCCCAATGGTGGGGCATTTTTTACGATCATACGATTACTGATTATACATGGGGCTCGATGTTAACTGAACCTACTATCCTACTTTTACCCTGCGATTAATATTACTTCTAAACAAAATAAAAATGGAAACCGAATCATTGTTGGAGGTACAAGCTAGGATAAAAAAATATGGGTAATAAAAGAAGCAAAAGAAAACAAGCAAGATACAAATATTAAGCAACAAATATTATAAGGCAAAACTTGAAAGGAGAGAAAGAAACACAAAAATAATAAATAAAATTTATGATAGAATAAAGAAAAGAAAAAAAGAAACCCAAAAGAAAAATTGCAACTAAAAGCATACAAATGTTTGATTGAAAGTAATAATAATGCACTAAGTAAAATATGAACTTTCTTTACATAAAAATTAAACCAAATCATTGTTGAAGGAATGTTAAAGTTAAAGAACATTGTGAAAGAAAATTATAAGAAAATTCTGGAAAAAGATTTGTTCGAGATAAAATTAAGAGACACGTAATCGGATAAAAAGTTTAGAAGAGAATATCTTGAATAAATGGGAAGAACTTCAGAATTATTACCAATAAAAGTAAGAAACAGCTAATTTGTAATGCAATCACGATTAACAAATTATAATGGGAACTTTTAGAAAATAAAATTATGGAAACACATGAAAAAGATAAAGAAAATTCTGATGAATATAAAACTATAAAGACAAATGAAAATTTGGTTATAATGAAAAATTACAATAAAAATAAAACTGAAAAGTCAAATGAAAATTCGGAAAATGATGCAAAAATTATGGAAGATGTCAATAAAATTGAACCAGAAGTGAAGGAAAATAGCAAACAGGAAGAAATAGAAAATTTGGATACAAAACTTTTGGTTAATAATGAAAGTTTGGAAATGGAAAATTTGTTCATAAAAGAAAATTTTGGTAAACATAAGGCCGAAAGAGAAAATGAAAATTTAGACAATGACACGACAAAAATTATGGAAAATGTTGATAGAAAGGAACCAGATGTAGAGATAAATGGTGAGCCGGCATGAGAAGAAGATGAAGAACAAGAAAACAAATTAATGGACAAAATGATTATGAACGATAAAATCGAGGGTAAACATGTGCGATACTAGCACAAACATGGATAAAATTTGATGGATTTGGAATTTTAATTATTTTTAGATTTGTCTATCCCGAAGTTGATTTTATTTAAGTCCATTAGATAGAAAAAAATTTATTTTAAATTTTGTACCACAACTTGGATGGTTTTCTTCTGCAAACCACTTGTTATCGACCGTTGTTGCGGAAAGAAAACTAGGGGAGCAAACGATGTCGTATTACCGAATCATCTTTTAAAATTTTTGTATTTGTTTTATGAAATATTTTTTGAAGTTTGAATTTTTTTGTAATGATTTTGAATTTGTGTTTAATACTTCGAATTGCTTATAAATAGAAAGTTTAATCATTTTTACATTTGAATTTTTATTGTGAATGATTTATTGTAAATTCTGTAAATAATTTTGTAAGTTTTTAAATTTGGTGGATTTTTTCGTGCTGACAAGTTATGTTGGTACGAAAAGACGTGAAATTCGCCCCTTCCAACTTGGTTTGCCGAGGCGAGCGGACGTATTATTGTGTGAGGGTCTTGAGAGATTTTTAATTTTCAATTTTCAATTTTCAATTTGGTTTGGGATTTTGGATATAATTTTGAGATTCAAATTACGATTAAAGTGAGTAATTATATTTGTTTTATTTGATTTGGAAATCATCCAAAATTTGGACGGCATTGTGAATTATTTTTGAAAGTTTGGATCTGGAAGATAAAATTGGTTAATTGGTTATTACTTATTATTATTAATAATGACTGGAAATTTGAATGCTAAATTATAATTGGTTTTTGGAAGATTCAATTAGAAGACAAAATAAAATTTGCATTAACGACGAGCACCTGCGATGAAAAACTATACCTGCAATCATCCATTCCATTATGGAAACGAAAAATGTAGGGAAGACAGGGGTAAGTTGCAACAGGGGCAAGTTGCAACAGTGTAGATAAATTTTTCACGGATAAGTTAATAGATACCGCCATTAGTACAAAACACGTGTAACTTAATGGTTAACTCAGTATATGAGTAATCGTCACATCGTGCTCTCAACAGCATAAGTAATTTTGCTATTATTGACAATGAAATTGCATTATTAAAGTATCAAGTGTCATAGAGCTTTTATTTTGTGACGGGCTCAAATTGCCCGAAAGTCTAAAATTGATAGCGGGCTCGAGTCGGCGAGGTCGTGGGTCGCTGAAAAACAAGAAAAACCTGGGTCCAAGTAAACGAGGTTCCTAAAAGAATCTTCAGGAATTGTCAAAATCGAGAGGGCGTCACTCGAGCAAATGTCACTAAATCTTACCTGGAGTTGAGTTCGGCTCGAGATGGAATCTTCAACTAAATATGATTTTGGGCAGGTAGATTCAATAGAAAAATATGTCAATGAAAAATTAATAAAATTTAATGAAAGTTTAATTAATGACAAAAACAAGCTATAAAAATATAGTTGGTGAATAATTTGCAAAAGTACCACAAACGAAATCTTAAAAGTTGATAATAATTTTGGCTTCCGGACAAAGTTATAATACTTAAAATTAAATGAATGATGAGATGAAGTTTAACATTAATTTTCAATACGTGTAAATAATATATTTTTCCCATAATATGTTGTTGTAACATTAAAAACTTAATACAATAAAATGTTGCCTTATAGATAGACAACCCAATTAACACGAATAGAATTTTTAAAATAATAACTTGAAGATAATCAAATAATTAAAATAGCAAGCATACAAAATAATACTTTGTATCCCCGACTCGTCGAGGTGTCGTAAAGAGTCTGACCACAAAATAATTGCAACGATGACCTCCAACGATGACCTCCAACGAATCAAGTCAAAGTTTTGCAGTATTAGTCAAAAGCAATTAAGATTAACTAAACATAAGTTTGCATGGAGCACTTCAATTTATTTGGGCAGTGAAATCAAAATTATTGTCAAGTAAATGAAAATTAAAATTCCGATAGAACTTAACGGAGCAATGTATCGGTGGCACTAAACTAAATAACATGAAAGTTAAAAGTTGATTTCTTAAAATTTTGAAAGTTACTTAGGTTGGTTAAAAAAATGCAAAAACCGGTAATCACAATTGCTGGAAATAGTTCAATTCGTGATGACGTCACAACGGCAATTTTTAAGAAATGCAATACAAGGTGGATTAACGTTGAAAACTAAACAAGATGGACGCTGAACAACGTGGTTGAATGATGAAATCTGCAATCATGGCCTCACTGGGTTGCAAATAGTGGTAACCAACAAGGTTTCTGGATGTTACTTCGAGTGGTCGACAAAGGTTGATATTGATTTTTCTGCGATTTTGTTCAAATGGTTTTCCTTCAAATTTTCAAGTGAAACGAAATCGACCTGGGATTGCACAATGTTGACTAATATCTTGGAATTTGGTGTTTCAAATTTGCAACAAATGCAGAATGGTTCTTGATCTACCTCGACCATAAAGAACCCCAAAAACTTCAACGGCACAATACTTAATTTTTCCAAGTTTTACAACAAAAAGAAAACCATTTTCCAACGCACAACCTAAGGAGTCCATTGATCTTAAAGGACTGCCGCCTAAGCGAGCTTTGCGCATTTAGTCACCAAAGGGGAAGGGGAATTTACAGGTAACTGCGTTAATTTAATAGGAGCAGTCTGAAGCTTGATTATACTATTAACCGATAGAGGGCATACGAATGTTCTTTACTAAATTAAAAGCGACAAAATTAAATTTTTCCAGGCCTAATAAATGTGACAATTAAACCAAATGGATTTGAATAAAATTTTGAATGAAACCTGAGGCAAATTATCGATTTACAATATAATTTAAACTTTGCGAAATAGAGTAAACATTTGTCTTTCGTTTTGCGTAAAATAATCATCAAAAAAGTTTTCAAGGTAAAAGTTATACAACTTATACGACTAAAAAGTGTGGCGGCGGGGCACGTTGTAACAAACTGTTACAATGTAACCCGTTCACATATTTGGCGTTTTTTCAAAAATAAAAACAAAAAATTTGATGTAAACACCACATGACTTTATTGTCATTTTTAGAATGACAGTACACATCTTACAAGAATTTCGTTAATCCATTCATGCGCGTCATGAAGAATACACTTTTGAATGAATGAAGAATGGGTGCAATATAGGATTTGCAAAATGTGGGCACACTGGACCTGTACAAAAAAAGTCCCGTTGTATATATGTGTAAATTGTACCTAATATTGATGATAGTGCTTTTGAAAAAGTGTTACAATTTACCCCGGCATGTGTTGCAACATGCCCCGAAGACGGGGTACATTGCAACACGATCACTTTTTTTATTAACTTTATGTAATTTATCCATTATCATTTTTCAGTTCTCTAATTTTATATACCTATGTTCCTTAAAGACCATACATATGTCCACCAATATTTGTAGTATTTTTTTCATAATGGCCTTTAAAAAAAAATAAAGGTTAAAAAGTATTGCAACTTACCCCGGTCTCCCCTATTAAAAGTTTAATTTGAATAGTAAATCGGAATTATTTTTATGGTTCAATTAATTTTTTTTTAATATTGAAAATTTAAATTTCCGTCGCGACAAACCTGATAAGTGACCTACCAATTACTGAGAGGTCTTCCCTCTACGACTTGAAGGCTAGCTGGCACCCAAATATGGAGAAAGAAGTTAGAAAATTTTTAACGTTCCACTGGCCCTGTATGTAAGTTAGTGAATAAATTTGGAAATATATTTTTCTGGGAAACCTTTGTTTCCATTTTAAATTAATTTTATTAATTATGCTTCAAAATATAAGATATAACTTATAAGTCAAAGAAGAAAGACATACATATTTACAAACGTTTTTATGGTTATATTATTTTTTTTTAACACTGTAGTTATTCAGATCTAGAAAATGGGATTTCAATTGCCACCTTATCCAAATTTCAAATGAAATATGATCAGCTGACTGTGTAGTTTTTATGTTTAATACTAATAAAATATATTATGAATTAATTTGAAATTTGCAGAGTTTCTGTTATTATATTTACAATAGGGCCCCGTGCGTCAATAATGATGCAATAGTTATTAAAGCGAAAAAATTTAATTTTGTGATTCATTTTACGTTGATAGCTTACTTGACTTCTTCTCACGTTAACATTTTTTCTTGAAACTTTAAAAAACTAATAATAAATTTAAATTTAATAGGGAACATAATCCAATTTATTATAAACCAATTCTAAACCAAACGGTTGATTTAATGTTGATGAAATTTGGGATATAGAAAATTTAAGATAGGTTTGGGAAAGAACTCATTAATTTTTGGATGA
This sequence comes from Cantharis flavilabris, assembly GCA_949152465.1. NCBI lineage: Eukaryota > Metazoa > Arthropoda > Insecta > Coleoptera > Cantharidae > Cantharis > Cantharis flavilabris. The sequence continues at coordinate 15,296,027 of OX424439.1, read as the reverse complement.
AATCGATTCCCACTCACACTCTTACTTTAAACGAATTTTTATTGTTAATACCGGGTCAGATCAAATAAAAGCGGAAAATGTGATGATGGAAAAAATGTATAACTTGCCCTGGGCAAACTAATTATATTCACATCAAAATGTTTTTCATTTTATCTAATAAATGCTAGCAGTTTGTTGTGTTTGGTTAAAACGAATAAAAATTACTCATACATAGTATAATATGGTATTTAGCCCGCAGTTCCAAGAGTCGAAAACTTACAACTAGAGTAATATAATTGCTTTTATTTTGTAAGCAAACCAATTATAGCGCAAGAAAAAAAATGTGATAAGTAAACTGTAATGTTTTAAAATAATATAATAAATTAGTTTAACCGGTGCGGCGTTCGTAGTATTTAAAATACTTATTTGGCATTATTATTAAAGTAGTTTCATATAGTTAAAAAGTTTGCTAGTTAAAGAGTTTCGTTTTAACCACTCGACAAAATATTTTAATAATAATTAGCAACTGTTGAAAAGTACAAGTCGTTTTTCCCTAAATTGGATTATTTTCCATTTGTGTCTCGTTAAAAATTAATATTTCTGTACAAATTTCAGTGAAAGACAAGTTTAAATCTTTTTTGTTGGCGAGTTAATTAGTACATTGTTTTATTAACAAGATTTTGGTGTGGTTATGAAAGATTTAGGACACGGTACGGGTACAGTTCGGGAACAAGCACTCTAACAAGGGAAATCGAGCAGTTCGAAAGTGGAATTGCTGATGAATAAATCACTTCTCTTGATTACGCTGCGTTGCGCATTGCAGACGTGGCCGTTATTAAGAGACTCGTTTTAACAGAAGGAAATATTAATAAACTTCCTTGAATCTACGTTAAAGATAAAACATACAAACTCTACATTGAAATTCACAAGTCACACAAAATTTGCATTCATACTCAAATATTTACAAAGATCGAGATTTAAGGGGATACATAAAGGACGATGAAAAGTCAAACAATTACTTTGTTGAGTACTTGAACTTATTCATTATACAGAATCTTTCTTTCTTTCTTGCTTTGTAACGCAATATAAAAAAGTTAAAGCCCTGGTGTATTGTAAATTAAATTTCCCGCCTCACGTATAAGAACACGAGGTGCATTAGTGAACATTGGGATCAAAGAGTGCCTGAAGTCGGACAATGTTGTCTTTCCAATCCATCTGGCGCAGCGAACAAACAAATTGGATTAGAGTTTAGTTCAGGAATGGACAAGTGAAAGCATAGTACAAATGTTAGCAAGCAGAAACGAACGTTACGAGACTGCCTAACGACTTCTTTTACGTAGCCATCACATTAAGCGAACTGGACTGTACGCAGTTTACAAACTAACACAATTTATACGTCACATGTACACTTTTTATTGGACATTTTCTGATTTCCAAAGCAAGATCAAAGACGGTCGGAAAATGTGCTTAAGCTTCTTCGTGATAAATTACTTGACAAACAATAGCCGAGATTATCTATTCAAACTTATTATGTTGCGTGGAAAATTTAGAGAAATTACTTATCGCTTCTGGTAGCTCTGGTTAAAATGAGCAATGAATTATTTATGTTTATAAACTTTTTAAAATTATGAATATAAATTAACACTTTAAAAACTTTTTCAATTTTGCTTAAAAACTCCCGGAAAGTATGTTTTCGTTAAACAAACAATACATTCAATTAAGCCAAATTTTTTTTTATTATTTTGTGTATACTTCCATGTACATTATGTCTATTTTCGACTTTTTCTAGTTGGGTAACATTGGTAACTTAATAATGTGGAATAATGGAAAATAAACATTTCAATTCGTAATATTACGATGTAAAAAACGAAATTTGTATTATATTTTATGTAAACGAGTGTTTTACTGATATTTTCAACAATGAAGTGAAATTGTCGACGATTTCGTAACATTAGTTATATTTTTATGCGTTGTCATTCCATAATCTGTAAGTATCCATCTGACAATGGAATATTATGCATGAGAAAATCTCGATAACCGTATATGTATGGATCCATAACCGTAATGCAGTGGAAAGTGATAAGTGATTTGAGAAGAGGCAAACATTTTTGAATTAGCATTACAAATTTATTTTGACAACATTATAATCGAAATCGGCAGCAGTGAAAATTGAAAATAAACAAATATAGTGGATGCTATGGCAATGTTCAGTGATTAGATATCGTTTCTCGTCATTCACACAGCTGTGGTCATCTAAAACCGCATTTGGGATGAGTACTTGCCGACCACATTGTACAATCTGACACTGCCATAGCTATGTATGCAAATGCACAATTTATGTGAAAGAATATGCAAATGAATTATTTCAGGGTATAACACGTCGTGTTGAGTGTTCAGTTGCGTTTGATGCTTTATTATTTTGCTGGGAATTGAAGCTTGTTTAATGATACATGCGTGTTTTTACAAAACACAATTTAAAAAGATCTCTGGCTATAAATTTCTTTAAATTTATAACCAATGTGTTTTACTTACGCATCCCTTAATAAAAAAAAATCCTAAAAACTTTAACTTTTATGAAACACCATTGACGTTATCTCTCCAGGATGTTTTTAAATGTTTTCCGTTTTTTTTTATCAAACATCAAAGAACCTCCAGATTAGTAATACTGAAATTTATTATTATTTCCACAATTTTGTAAGAAATTTACTTTGTTCAAAGTAAGACGTCTTTAACAACATATTTTTATCGCTCGTTAAATTGATTTAAAAACGCGGATATGGAAGATTACATGAGTCTGATTTTATTCTTCCCAGAATGAGTAAATGACAAAGCTTAAAATAATACCTCTAAAGCATAAAATTTAAATGTATTATTTTATACTAGCATTTTCCCACAACAGCTATCAGAATTTTTGGTTTGATTCGGTTTTAAAACTTTGAATTTGGTGTTATATTGAACGACAAATTAGCATACACAACAAACAAGATTTTTTGACGCTGGTTTTGGTGTTTAATGTATAGGTTTTGTGTATTTCCCGCCGACTAGTTGCCGTTATGACAGCTAAGTGGGGAAACGAGGCTTTGCCAAAAATGGACACCCGACACAGTTAAAGGGAAAGTAGTCGTTATATTTGCTTATTAAATTGTCTCAAGTTTGGACATAATGTGGATTATTTTAGATTAGTGCCAATTTGTAAAATTGGAAATATTCTTATAATAATTATAAAAATTACAAAATTAATGTAATTGGTTGAATGGTAAATTTGTGAAATTGAAATTGAAGTTATCGAGAATTAAAATTTGCTAGCATTGTCGTATGGCATTAGAAAAATTTATTTTAAATTAAAGTTTAATTGAAATTAGATTCATTTATTTTTGAATTTCGAGTTATTTAATATTTGGATTTGCATTGCTCTCAGAGTTAATCTTCTTAATGGAGATGAACTTTTGGAGACGCAGTTGCGTCGTCTCCATATTCGGAGACAAATAAACGTAGAAGGTTCAATTGCAAAAAAATAAAGTGACAATACTGAGAAGATTCGGTACATGCAGGAAATGGCAAAGTACCTACATAATATTTGAACAACATATACACGGAAGACCGGCTAGAACGTGGGCCCAGAAGTTGGTGAACTGAATGATAGGGATTGGACTGATAGTAATAGGACTGAAAATCAATTTATCCCAAATTTTTAAATCTTACTTGACTTACTACTTTTTTAATGACCAAATTTCCCATCAATTGTAACGAAAATTGTAAAATGTTGTCTTTTCAAACATAATTTTTTTTATCTTAAGATTTTATATTAACTTGAAGTTATAGATTGTTCAGCAAAAATGTTTTGTTTCAAGATAAGAAAAAAATATTTTCCAATTTTCTTAACGATTTTAAGAATTATTTTATAAACTATAAGTAATGATTTTATTTATGCTCTGATCAACTATTTTGAATTTTCCTAAATTATTATCACTCGTTTAAGCCATTGAATCTAATTAAAACAGTAATCTTCAAACTTTTATACTGAAGTGTAATAAGTTGAACTGTTGGTTACAATTTTTTAACCACTGCACTGGTTCCTCGAGAACATAGTGAAACTATATGTAAATCAATAGCCATTATTATTTATAGTTGATCTTTGGAGTGGGCAAAGCGATGCTTTTTCGTATGACAGTCAATTTACCGACGACAACTGATTTTATTAAAGTGTACTCCGCTGTATATTGTTAGGGACAGTTAAAAAATCGACTATGTAAACATCGTATAACTTTCCCCATTTAAATTGGGTTTACAATTAATTTTTAAAGTAATTTTTTGGTAAAATCAATCAGAAATCAAAAAACTACGAAAACAAAATGTCATAAATGATAATAATTATGTTTTATAAAAATTATTAATTTGGGTATAAAAAATTGTGGTCCAAAAGTAATTGACACTTGAACTTTTTTATTTTCTTTCTAATATCCGCAATTTTCAACGAATTTTCAACATTTTCAGTTGGCCTCTAAGTTGAACTATGATGCACATTTATGCTGAATTTCATGACATTTAGTTGCGTGGTTTAACCTGTATGATCGATACTATTTCTTTTCATGTTATAAACACACTGACATACAGACACACTGATATACAGACGAACATTCAACTAAAATTCATCAAAAACTTATGAGGAAATAGTAGGAAACATTTAAGTACTAACATTTCGATTTTTAATTTTTGAGTGGATTGCAATAAGTACTTTCTCTTACACATATGGATTACCTGTGAGGAAAGTAAAAAATGTATTTGCTGATTTCAAAACTGTTCGGATTATTGTTAGAGAATCTCTATTCTTTACTGCTTTGAGGCCAGATTTAATTTAAATGCAGGCTCTGATTAATTTACAATTGGAAACATTGGTTTACGAAAAAATGATTTGTTATGTATGATTTGCCTCAAAAGTAACATCGGACATCAAGATCTACCTATGTTAACTAATGCCCAATCCCACCAGACAAAATAAATCGAGTTTTAGACAAAACTTAGATTAATATTACAAATTTAGCATGTATTACCAAGGTAATATTATCAAGTTTATACGAGTATGTAGTTATTAGCATATGAAAATATTTTACAAATTATTATTTGTTTTACATGTTAGATAAATTGATAATTGAAAAAACTTCCTGTTTTTTAGGATAGCAATATGCAAATCAGTTGTATTAGATTGCGACATGTGAATTGAATTGAATACTGTCCGCGTTAGAAATATTATTCCAGGTTTACCTGATGAGAAACAGAATTTCGAAACACCTGAATTCACGTGTCGCAAAGTAATTCAGGTAATTAGCATATTTTTATCCTAAAAATCAATAAGTTTTTGCAATTATCAATAAATTAATCTAACTTGTACAAAAAAAGGACTGCCGGACTGCCCTTTTTCTTCAATCTTATTATTACCCCTTCGCTCCATTCCTTGGGCATCACCTCTTTGATCCAAACCTGCATTATAAGCTCGCTGATTCTTTCACGTAACATGGCGCCCCCGTACTTGACCAGTTCTGCTCAGACACCGTCCAGTCCTGGAGCTTTTCCGTTTTTTGCTGTATCTATTGCCTTCATGATTTCGCATTGGGTTAGGTTTGCTATTTCTTGTTCGTTTTCACTCGCCTGTATTGTATTGACTGCCTTGCACATCATCTCCAGAATAAAACAGAGTGTATTTTTTTTTAATATTTCCCTCTCCTGCCCATCTCATCTCTTGCTGTGCCGCAACACCAACATCATATCGCATCAATTCCTTCTCAACCCCCTCCATCTTACCTGACCTCAAAAGTGTTCTTATATTTCGTGTTCCGACTTTAATCTCTTTTTTATGATATTTTTTCTTTCTTTGTTTCTTCGTTCCGATCTCATCGCCGGCGCCGGTGTTCATCCTCCCATCGTTCATATTTTCTTCACAAATGATTTCTTGGTTTTTTCTAGGCCGTCAGCTCATTCTTGATGCGGTCCCAGATGAGAAGCCTGTCGTCCACCAACAATTTCTTGTTTCCTGACTTTATCTTGCGGCCTTTTTCTTATTCATTTTTCTCCCGTTTTCTTATTTTCATCTGTATCTTCCTCTCGTCTACCGTCATATCGTTCTCAATATATACACTTGTGCCTCTTAGCTTGTATTTATTTTCCATAATCAACCTTTTATCATTCCTTTCCTCCCTACGTACCAAGAGTGGTTGTAGCTTCCTGTTTTCCAATCTTAAATGCGCTTCTGATGTTCGCATTTATTCCTAACTTCGTTTGAATGATCTTTTTTACCTCTATTTCAATATTGTTGTTCTCGACATGCATACCTTTTATGATTACGTTGTTCTTTCTTTTTTCTATTTCATGTCGTTCGCTTTTCTCTTCCAGTGCAGCAATTCCCTCCAATACTTCTTCCTTTTCACTCAGTCAAACCCCCTCTCTACGTATCATTTCACTTTCAGATTTTTTATTTCTTCGGTGGTTCTTTTCACTTCTTCTCTCATTTTCTCTATCTCTTCACTATTCTTTCTTAGTTCCGAGTTGTTCTCCCTCATCATTTAAGCTCCTGGCTCATATTGTGTAATGTTAATCGGCATTATTTTAATTCAGAATTCATTCAAAATTTTATTCAAACCAATTTCGTTCAATTGTCACATTCACTAAGCTTGGGAAATTTAATTTTGTCACTTTTAATTTGGTAAAAAAACATTCTTATGCCCTCTATCGGTTAATAGTAAAATTAACATCACTCATAGAAGGTTGTGTGTTGAGAAATGGTTTCCTTGTTGTTGTAAAACTTTGAAAATTTTAGTGTTTTGCCGTTTAAGTTTTGGGGGTTCTTCATGGTCTAGGTAGATCAAGAACCGTTCTGCACTTGTTGCAAATTTAATTTACAAATTCCAAGATATTATCCAACATTGCGCAATCCCAGGTCGATTGTGTTTCAATTGAAAATTTGAAGGGAACCCATTAAAACAAAATCTTCAAAACCCGTTTTCAAGGAACTCAAGTTGTATCAAGAAACCTGGTCAGCTACCAACATTTGTAATCCTGCTGGGCGATGTTCGCCGATTTTATCCTTCGACCACGTTGTTGAACGTCCATCTTATCGTACCGTTTTCAACATTAACCTACTTTTAACCAACAAAACTGTAAGTTCTCTACAATTCTTTTAATTAACATTACTCGAAATTTGGCTTTACGAATAATTCACGGTCCACTTGGAATTGGATTTCTCGAAAATTTCCGTTGTGACGTCATCCAGTGACCTTGTTGTTTTGAACCATTCCCAGCCATTGTGATTACCGGTTTTCCATTCTTGACAACCAACCTAAGTAAATTTCAAAATTTTCAGAAATTAACTTTTAACTTCCAGTTTATTTGATTTAGTGCTTTGATTTAGTTAAAGATTTAGTGACATTTCCTCGAGTGGCGCCCTCTCGATTGTGACGATTCTTGAAGATTATTTTAGGAACCTCGTTTGCTTGGACCCAGGATTTCCTTGTTTTCAGCGATCCACGACCTTGCCGACTCGAACCAGAGGCAATCCTGTGTGTCTGAGCGGATAGCCATTTCCCGCTATCAATTTTAGACTTTCGGGCAATTTGAGCCCGTCACAATTGATTATCAAATTTTTAAGTTCATCCATATTTTCAGTTTCCTCTTTATTCTCATTACTAGAAGACTTTTCTGAATTTTCTCCGTTCAGTGGTGGTGATCTCGATATTAATTTGCTTCTCTCCGTTCATCTGCCTCACCTTGTGTTTCAGCTCTCCTTCTTTCAACGTATTCCTCTGGTGTTGTGTCACTGTTTAGTCTGATTCTTGGTTTTTTGTTTTTCGGCATCAGTAATCAAAGTTTTCACTTCAAGGCAGCCACTGTATTAGATGATGGAGCTATGTTGCTTTATATTTGTGCGGTACTACTATTCTATTGTTTTATTTTATTTTATTTGTGCGGTAGGACTATAATTAGTTTGCTTTCTTTTCTGCACAATGATTTTCGTTGTTTTGTTATTGTGATATGTTTATATCTTGTATTTACCCCTAATCTGCGACAATACAACACACCCGGGTCCACCCCTCGGAGGGAGTATTTCTGTATTACAAACTCCTGAAAACGCAACCCACAAGACTAACCTTAAAAGTATTGTGTTTGTTCAAAATCTCCTGCTATTATTAAATTTGTGGTCGTGCCAATAAGTATTCCACTTTTAAACAAAACATCTACTCTTAGCGTCGCACTTCACTCGATTTTTCCTAAATAAACTCAAATTCACTCGAACAGGTTCAGTAAACAGTTTACATGACCGTACTCGATATTTATCTACTTACCACATGCAATATTACGAGATTCAGCCAATATCAACTCAATATTCACTGGATTCTGGATTTTAGGTGGGAAGGTAGGGAGGTATCCCCACACGCACTTAGGCCACTAAATCGGGCCCATTGTACTGCCTCCGAATGCAGCGGCCCTCCGTCCTGTCAGTCCTCAAGCCACCCTGTCGCCAGGATAAATTCGAGTATCTTGGCAGGCGGAGTGTCGCTGATTCTGGCCATGTTAGGCCAGAAGTCCCCCAGCATGGCACCTCTAATTGACGCTAGCGACGGACATTGACAGAGCACATGTTCCGCGGTTTCGTCTGCTGTATTACATCCCCGACATCATGGGTTATCTACAAGTCTCATTGTGTTGAGATGTTTGTTCAGTTTGCAGTGTCCAGTTAAGATGCCTGCAATTGTCCGTAGATTGACTCAGGACAGCTTCAAATAATATTTTGAATGCCTACTAGAGGGTGCTTTGATCGCTGCCCTTGCTTGTCTGCATTCAGTTTCTTTTGGCCACCTGCAAGAATGCAGTTTTAGGATGTGATGTTTTAGGAGGGTATCGATAGTTTTGACAGCTGGTACAATCATCGGCTCCGGACCGCAGGGAAGGCTGTTGGAGCCGTTTCTTGCCAGCTCGTCAGCTTTTATGTTACCCTCGTTACCTTGATGCCCTTTCACCCACGAAAGTGAAATGACATTTGAGTTAGATATCTCATTTAGAGTCTGAATGCATTCTAGCAACAGACCAGATGTAACCTTGTGACTCCTCAGTGCCACAAGTGCCGCCCTACTATCTGTAGATATCTGAATGTTTTTGTCGCAGATAAGTTTATCTTGGACTATTTTTGCGCAGTGCAATATACCCATAAGTTCCGTTTGGAAAACTGATGTGTGCCTGCCCAGCAGTATGCTTATGTTTAGGTCAAGTTCAGCAGAGAAAATGCCTGCTCCTGAGCCAACATTGTTTTTGGAACCTTCCGAGAATAGACATATGTCATAGTCGTAGGTTTCTGTTGGATTCAACTGGATATTGTATTTCCTGTCAAATATATATTTAAAGGAGATTCTGTCAGGTTCAAGGTGCAGCAGAGGTACTCTAATTGAGTAGTTCTCTAAAATCCGCATATGACCCACAGCTCCTCGCCTATGGTTCCATAGCCCCCAGCTACGCAGCCTAAGAGCAGCCTTAACCGCCATCTCCTGCACATGAAGATCAAGTGGTGGGAGGCAGAGAAGGGCCTCCAATGCCGTAGTGGGTGCAGTGCGCATCACTCCCGTTACAGCCAGACAGATTAGTCTCTGAATCTGGTGTAGAGAGCATGCTGCTGCTACCTGTTTGGTTCTGGGCCACCAGACAAGTGCACCATAACAAAGCATAGGTCTGACCACCGCAGTGTAGAGCCAGAGGGTGGTCTTAGGGGAAAGGCCCCATGACCGTCCCATCGCCCTTCGGCACTGCCAGAAAGCCATTCTTGCTTTGCTAACTTTGGTTTTCAAATGTTTTCCCCAGTTTAGCTTCTTGTCAAGTATTATTCCCAGATACTTGACTTCGTCTGCCAGTTTTAGAGGAGTCCCCATTAAGTTAGGCATTTTCATTGACTGACAGAGAGTGCTCAATGCACCATTCCTCCAGTATTTTGAAAGCTGTCTGCATTAGCATGCAGATCATGTTTTCAAATTTGCCAGTAAGCAGTATGGTCATATCATCTGCGTATCCTATGGTATAAAAACCTTTTTCGTTAAGGCGTCGTATGAGGCTGTCCACTACCATAATCCACAGCAGTGGGGAGAGTACCCCTCCCTGAGGGCAGCCTCTGGTTACAACGCCTTTGATCTTTATGTCGCCACAGCTCGCCACTTCAGTATAAAACTGATCCAGTTGGAAATGGTTGTGGGAACACCGTATTGGCCTAGCGCTGCATTTATACTTTCAAAGGTGGTTTTATCAAAAGCCCCTTCGATGTCAATAAACGCTCCTAGGGTGGACTCTTTTTGGCCCAGTGATCTTTCGACGCACTCCACCACCTTGTGTAGAGCGGTCTCGGTAGATCTTTCAGGGATATACGCATGCTGGTTTACGTGTAATGGTCTGTGTTTCAGAACCGTATCACGTATCTCTCTGTCGAACAGTTTTTCTAACGTTTTCAGGAAAAACGAAGTCAAACTGATTGGTCTATAAGATTTTGGGAGGGAGTAGTCGCCCCTGCCTGGTTTGGGTATAAAGATAACTTTAACCTTACGCCATTCCTTCGGTGTGTATCCGTGTGCAATGCACGCCTTGAACACTCGCACCAGATGACTGAGTAGGTGATCCAGACCCCACTGAAGTAGGGCTGGGAGTACCCCGTCAGGTCCGGGCGATTTGAAAAAGCTAAAGGATTTAATGGCCCATGCCGTTTTGGTCTTATTCACAACCTTCTTTTCAATTTCCTAGTCAGCCTCTGTCGGTGGTTGGCTCATGGTGTCAGTCCAATCGAAATCTGAGACTCTTTGGCTATCGGGAAAGTGTGTATGTAGCAGTATTTCGGCAGTTTGTGAGAGGGTATCTGTGTATGACCCATGCTCTCGACATAAGCTGCCGGGCTGCTGATATGGATCTTTTGCGATGATCTTGTTTAGCCTAGCCGCAGCGGTGGTTGTCTCGACATCGCTGCAGAAGGCTCTCCACGACTCGCGTTGTTTCTTGCGGATTGCTCTCTTAAACTCTGACCGGTGCGCCTTAAACTCTGTCCAGTCGTCGTCCTTGTTGGAGTTTTGCGCTTTATTATAGAGCTTTCTTGTCTCTCTCCTTAGCTGGTCGAGTTCTTCGCACCACCAGGGCGTTGCTCGAACCCTCAGTCCAGCCGTTCTTAGCGGACATGACAGCTCATATGCGTTTATGAGGGAGTTTTGTAGCTTAGTAGTATACATCTCAATTTCCTCAGTAGTTGTTAACACTTCTTTGTTGGAAAGTCCCTTCAACACTTCAGAATCCATGGATGTTGACAGGTGATCTAGAAAGACCATCCTGTTCGCATTCCTAGGATTCCTATATTGCTTGAGTTCCATTACTTTAGTCTTTAATTTAAAGGAAATCCATCTGTGATCTGACATTGTCAGTTGGTCGGACACTTGCCATTCACATAAATAATTAGAAATGCTTAATGACACCACGGTAATATCAATTACTCAATATTGTTCTACAATATTTCGCCGATATAGGAAATCAATATTGCAGCAATATTAGAAAATGTTGGCCCAATATTGATTTTTATTGAATATAATTGAATATTGAAAATCAATATTGATTTATTAATATTAATTTATGAGAAAATATTGATTTTCAATATTTTACCAATATTGGAAAAAGTTCACATCTAAATATTGGCCTAATATTGATTTTTAATATTGCGCAAATATTTGTGCTGTATGGGACGATACTCGATGGGTTAACCAATTCACTCTTTGATATGTTACGCTACTTGTATCATAAATACCTATTAAGTATATATAACCGAAACTAAAACATAAAAAACCAAAACATAAAACATTAGTTTTAAAATTTATCTATTTTATACCAGGAAAATATTCAGAAAAACCTATTCTTGAGAATCAAATCAGGGACCTTCCAATCTACTCGTTTAACTCTATTTTCTCAGAAACAATTCGACGGTTTAGAGTCAGAAGGATGTAACTAGAGAAATAGCTATTTTGAGTTACTTTACTTCTATATTCTATAGCAAATTTAATAATCACTTATCAAGTTACTTTGTTAATTTACTATCTGAACAACTCATAAGATATTATATTACCTAAAAAAAGAAATTGAGAAATTGTCAATTAATAGTATACTTGCTTGAAAATGTCGGTTTTTCTTCAATATCCCAAAACTGGTAATTTGTAGTTACATCGTTCTGACTCTAAACCCTCGAATTGCTCATAACACTTAAAAAAAAAACAGGTGTTTGTTTAATTTTAGTACTACCAAAATTTTCTCGGATCCTAGCATAACTCTTTAGGGGTTCTCTTCCTTAGTTAAACATTTCAGCTGATTTCGATGGTGCTAACATATAATATGGGAAGCTACTGAAACGGACAGGCACATGCTGGGATCACATTAAGTACTTATTTAGATCAATTTCCATACGCTAGGGTTTGTCAAACTGTAGGGTGTTGTTCTAAATTAATTGTTTTTTTTTATTGTATCTTGTTGTTATCAATAGATAAATTGTACATTTAATAAACACTTTATGGAAAAAACCGTTGACAACGTCCGCTTCATTAAAAAATTCTTATAGTGCCCCGTCACTTTGTATTTTAGGACAGCCTAACCTCCCTGAAACTGAAAATGATAATGAAAAACTAGATTGAAAACTATCAGTTTATAACTTAAAACTACATATTTCTTGTTGAATGAGAGACTTCAAAGTGCATAATATGAAATTAATTAAATTAATTAGACCCAAATTATTTAAGAAGTTGAAAAATGTACCTTGTGTAAGCTGAATTTGATTGTTTTACAATTTTGTACAGCTTTAAACTTGATTTTCTTTGTTTCATTATAAATTAAAAAGTACGAGGCTTCATACACTATAAATTAATCGAATGATGTCGTAACTCGAGTGTTGGTCTAGATTAATGCGATTCTTCTTTTTATGTCAAATCATTTCCATTTGTATCGTATGCGGAAGACTGCTACTACCATAGCTTGGTGTCAAAATCTTTTGGCGTGTTTATGAAAGAAGTATCTATGTAAATGACAGATCACTCGACTGAAGCAACTTACATTCCTTCATTTAAATTATTTTTTAAAACAAGGCTAACTTATATGTGATTCAGGGCTCATAATGCCGGTTAAGTTTATTGTTGTTATATTTATATTTACTAGTAAATTTTAAAATTGTATACGTTATTCAACTAATGTGCACGTACTCCAAATGCAAGCTGGTGGAGCTGTACTTTGCAGATCTAAATGGAAGATGAACGCTAAACCGGAAACAGAATAATGTGCAAACATTGAAGGTAAGCAAAATAATGCTGCAAAAATAAATTTATTTTTGGTTTTTACGATCTCTTGAATAAGATAATAGATGAATTTTATGAATAAGTGGTAGGAAGCCATAAATGGCGTATTATAATTCAAGTAATAGTTGGAAATTGCTGATTTATACCACGGCATCGCCTTTATAGCTTTTATGCAATGATTCGTATGAAACGGTGCGTAACAATGGATAAGTTGTAAGCCTCTAAGTTGAAATTTAGAGCTCATTTTAACCTTTCTACAAAATAGTTTATTTAAATAGCTAATTTTCAACTTGCCGGTTTTTGCCTTTGATGAAATGCATGAAGACTCTTAATGAAATACCTACCAAGAATATAGTTTGAAATATAAGAGGGTAAATAATTATTCATCAACGCGCCAAGAAATGTTTGTAATCCAGGAAGTAAAGCAGGTAAACTCACGCACACCCATTATATAAGCTTTAGAGTAATTAGCATTGTGAAGTGAGCAACACACTTCAAAGCCGCACGCAGCACTGATGTATTATAAATGACATGGCTCGTGGTACCACCGTTAAAGCATCACACATTCTGCATACAAGATAAGACGGGATGCTTTTTACTTTTATAGCATTTCTCTTGTTCGTTTATGTTTTATTCTAAATTATTCTTTTTTCTTGCCGCGCCGTCTCGATTCAGAAACAACTTTGAGACACAACAAATAGATTTCAAATTGCTCTCATAAAAAAAACCATTTTATTGGTAATAAGAAATTAAATTCCCTTCAAACATTAATTACAACTTAAAAATTGATTTAGCAGAAAATTGACCTTCCATAACAAACTTCCAGAGATTTATTTGTCCATAATTTAGTCTATATCGACCTATTTTCTGCTTAATTAATTTTTAATTTCATAATTTTTCCTACTTATTGCTCATTTAAGACTTTCTTCGCAAAAGATCAATAAATTCCTCTTTCGGTAATCCTAACTTAAATAAAAAATAAGTTAAATAATTTAAGTATGCAAGATAGGATTAACTCACCGAATAAAGAACAGTTCGTTCAAGTTTTATAGCAAATTTTAGTTTATCCAATAAATTATTTACTTATTATATATTATATTCTAATGCATAAACAGTAAATGGACTTTTTAAAAAATTATTAATCATTTCATTGTTGCAAATAACTTTTGCATCAATTTTGCCTTAAGTTATTTTGTTTAATTAAATTTGTAGTAAATTAGTGTATTAAGGAATTACCTACTAAATATATTTATCATACGGTTATTAGTGTTTATGGACTTCCACCATGACTTCCACCAACCCAACAATTATACAGATTATGTATGCCATTATGTATTTTCCCATTAGGAAAATTATACCCCAAACTAATAATTAACAATAACTAATTTTAAACTTCACGATCTAATTTATTTTATATAGAAGTTAACTATTTAATTAAATACTTAATACGCATTATATAATACAATTAAGCTTACGTGTTTACTACTTCCTTCTAAATAAGATAATTGTTATGTACTGAAATTATTAAACCAAATTGGTTTTTGCATCATATAAAACCTACAATTTACAGGAAGATAAGAAAATGAAGCAATTTCTATTCGGTCCTTCTAATCTATATAAATACTTACAGATAATGAAATTGATTAAGGTAACGCAAAATTAATAGTGCAAATTCTGCTCCAAAATATTTTTTTTAATAATTTCTTGTTCGTAGCAATGAATAACCGAAGTTAATGAAAAAAACACCTTTGCAACCTCGCTAGGTGCAAAGATGCAAGAACGAAACAAAACAAAAAATAATATTTTGCGTAACTTTTTAAGCGCCGGGTTGAATTAAAGCACGTAGCCGGTTTGATACTACTGATTTAGCATGCCATTTAGAAAAGATTTGCACTGAAAAAAGGTAGACTTTAAAAAGACCGTAATAAATTTTAATAAATAAATTTGATGGAGATTCCATCAAATTCCAAAGCAGGTGGGATTACCGAACACATAATCTAACTAAAGCTTAATGGTAAATTCAATGTTTGTCAATAACTCTGTAAGCGTTATTAATTAATTTGAAATATTGTTATGCATTTTATTATGATGAACATCGAACAATAGATGAATATTTAACAGTTATTTCACCTACAATATGTCTATTAAACGCGTTTGCATGATATTAATTATCATGATAAACTAGATAGAATTTAAGAAGGTTTATCCTTACAATCCCTTCTATATGGTTCTGTTATCTCAAAATAATGGTTACTTTTAGAGATAAATTTTATGGGGTCTATCATAACCATAATTTTACTTTCTTTATAATAACGTCTTTGTGTAACCTGAAAACCTGAAATTGAGAGTCAAGTTCAGGCAAGTTTGATCAACGTAAAAATGCATTGTACTTTCTTGTGAAGATTCGAAATATTCGGTTGTTTTTTACATTTGAACTATCTCGGGTTCATTTTTCTATGTAGTACCATAATTAAGCTGCACAGATACATTTTATATTATTTTCTTACCTTCTTTCTTGTATTTGTTATGATTAAAATTGAAGTTATAATAAAATATTTTTTATTAAATAGAAAGAAGAAAAAATGTAAAATAAAGAAGTTTATTTCAGAAAGAAAATCTTGGAATGTTGGAAAGGGTCAAGAGTGGATAGTGCTAAGAAAGGCAGAAACTTGATAAAACACAAAATGGAAGACAGATTGAAAAACTAAAGCAATTATTATACCAAAAATTTTAATTTGTAAATTAATTGAGAGATAAATGAAATTTTAAAGTAATTTGTTTTGATTTATTTCAAAGTTTAAATTGAATGTTAGGGTAAATTTGATTAAGTAATAAACTTTCTAAATAATTTAAACTTATTTTTATTATTTATGTTTTACTACAAAATTTTAATTTGATTTTATCTAATCATGACGTGAATGTATTTGAAAACAAATAATTTTAAATATTTACAATAGATTTAACAATAAATGTTAAAAATTTGCCTGGCATATTTTAAGATGTTCAAGAAGGATTATGTCATGTTTTTCACAGAGTTTGTTTTGTTTTTAGCTTATAATTAAAAGTAAACTAAGGCAATCAAAATATTTAATTAATAATAATACTTGGGTATTCAGTATAGTTTATAACGGCCAAATTCAAAAAATGGCATCTACCCAACTTTTTTTACATCCGGGTTACTATTACCAATTCAGCAAGAATATGTCCAGCTTTAGGCTTTCGTCCAAATTACATTAAAAATAACTCTACATTTTGTTCTTTCAAACGAGAACCAGAAATTTACTTTTTTTGTAGTATTGGTAGAACGCTTACTGATATAGAGAAAGGCAACTGTACATTTCGCCGTCTTCGTTTCGCCGTCACCACTTCACCGTTTCTCTATTGCAAACATAAGAAATATTAAATTTTTTTTTTCAATTTCAATTTGTATTGTTGTACGACAATTGTTTGATGAATATGTGGATATCACAGTTTAGTTTTATTTAGAGAGACTGGGTCCGAAGATGACCGTTTCAAGTTGAAACCCGTAATATAGTAAAAGTTAATATACTATATGGTAATATAAAATAAATATATTAAATATTTTCTTATTATATTTATTAAAATTTTAATCTTCTTTTTTCACAAAATCTCGTTCAGAATCAGTGCATTTATATTGAACAATCAGGAATAATCTACCACTTTGAAAACCTTTTAGTTAATTTAGTTATTATTGTTTTGTTTTATAGTCACTGTTGAACTAAAACCAAGACTACATTAAAAATCTTTATATCAAAGAATTAGTAAATAATTTAAAAAGGAATAGCTTTTGAGCGATTTACAATTTCAACCTCTTTCGTTTATTTCTACTTCTTAAAAGTACGACAATTTAAATGTAAAGCTTAAAATTAAAGCAAGATATTTGTTTAAATTTTTAATTATTTTATTGTGTAGCTATTTTATATAAATTAAGAAATTTTTAATCTTTAAAATTAAAATTAAAATTTTTTATTTAATACAATATAAATTATGGACAGGGTTCGCGTGTAGTAGTCGCCGAGTAAAGTCGTGTTTTTAATCGCTCCGTTAACAAATTCAAAAACCAGTTTCTTTCGAAACTCAACCGTCTCCGGACGGATTAATTAAGAAATTAATTATCCAAATTGAATTTCCTGCGATATGGAACCACTAAAGGTGCCTCATTTTTCAGATCTCTCCAAATTACTGAACGAGAGTACCAATAAATACCAGGATGTCATTATCACCACCGACACCGATCATATATTTGGGAAATCCTCAAAAAAGAAGTCAAAAGCCACGACCAAAGTTCAACGATCTTAGCCAATAAGATTAAAAACCACAACGAGATGGCAAAAACCAGCGCAAAGAAGCCGCAGAAATTTTCCAAAATCCGCACATCCCAAAGTTCAATCGAAAAGGACCAACTCAAACTGAAGGAGAAAATTTCCAATCTCGCCTATAAATTAATGGGAGAATCAACCGAAAATATTATAACAGAAACAAAAGGTATAACAAACGCAGGGTTAAATGTAACAAACGCAAAGTCATCAACATCCGACCAACCCCCGCAGTTGCCGAAAGCCTCGCCGATGATACCACCAACACCAAGCGCAAAATCCTTCCTGAAGGATGCACCAGCACCATCTCCAAAACCGGAACCGGACATCCATAAAGGAAAGAAACGCAGCCGTCAACCCAGTAAAGCCCTCACCCCCTCTTCGCCCACCTCATCGGCTGATGAGCAACCAAGAACAAAGGTCCGGGCCGACGAAGGCAATAAAATTGACGAGCCCCCAGAGGAAGTAGCAGAAATGCCGAATGATTTCGTCCAGGGGGTGGCCACCCCCTCCTACGAAGTTGTAGATCTGAAATTCTCCATCCTCCGGGAAAAAGCACCAAAGCAGCACCCCATCGAGGTGACAGTCCAAGTGGAATCCAACCCTTTCCCAGATGAAACCCCTTCAATGGAAGTGGTTAACATCGAAGGTGAGCCGAGTGGAAATGAAGACGAGTCGTCAACGGCGGGCGATGATGCAGACCTGCCAATTCCCACGTTAACAGTCAACACGGGCAACTGGGTCGAGATAAACAAAATCATCATTGCAAATAACATCAAATTTGTAAACATTCGATCGGTTCCTAATGGAATCAAAATCTGCCTCTCCACTATCCACGATCTAAGACGACTAACGAAAATTTTAGAAGAACAACCACCAACAAAGCCAGCAACTCCACCGCGAAACACCCCCCTGAAGGTTATCATCAGGGGACTACCTGGCAATTTCAAACCAAAGAACATCTTGGAGGACCTCCAACAGCAGCAAATACCAGCAAAAAAGGTCCAGCAACTGAAGCACGGAAATGAGCGCCGTCCAATGCCCCTTTTCCTTGTCACGGTAAACAAAACGGAGCTAGGACGAAAAATCTTTCAAACCAAAGCTGTACTTCTAAGTCGAATAGCCATTCAGAAAATCTGAAGCTGGTCAGTGTCACAGATGCCAGGCCTTCGGACACCCAGCCAACCAAATCAAATCAATACCGACAAAATTGTTTACCATAACCACCAAGCGACGAGTGCATCATACTCAACAACTCCTCCTGAACTTGTTAGTTCAAGCAGGGGGGGGGGAATTTTAAAAAAACGTACACGACGGGCAAAGTCATGAAACTGACGGCCTAGTATTTTTAAATCAAAATTCAACGACATGGAAATCAAACACCAGATGAAGGGGATTAGAGCGCCTACGGCGCTACATGCCCCGCAAGCGATAATATGATACTGATATAAATTAATATTAAAATTTATTATTAATATTTGATTAAAATATTATCCAATGAAAAAATATAAATGTTGGTTTTAATTCGGCAAACAATAAGTAAATTTAATAAGTTGAATATGACATATGGAGGTGCATCCACTGATGCACTTCTTAATTATTAACTTAACAGTTTTAGCAATCCGTACATAATATTATGTTGTAATAGCTAATTCAATTGGGTATGATGGATACAACTCAAAATCTTGCAAATCTAAAGGTCTGAACTTCTTTAGTCTATGCACTTTGCTGTCATTGGTTAGTTTGACTGCCAGGTTGTTAGGGTGAACACTAAGTCTTTCAAAGTAGTTGCTACTATAGTTTCTGATTTCGTCTTGGACCGAATTCATTTGAAGATCACGTTGAGTCAAATTGTTGAGCACATACCACGGTGCTTCGACAATCATCCTTAGCACTTTGGACTGAAACCTTTGAATAATTTCTACATTAGATAGAGAAGCTGAACCCCAAAGCTGTATGCCATACGTCCATATGGGTTTCAGTATAGATTTGTATATTAACAGCTTGTTTTTGAGTGAGAGCCGAGATTTTCGTCCCATCAACCAGTACATTTTAGTGAGTTTGCAGCCAAGCTGTTTTCCTTTGGATAATATATGTTTACCCCATGTGAGGCGTCTATCTAAATGTATACCAAAGTATTTGGCGTCGTCACTTTGTGTCAGTTGTTTTTCATTTAAGAATACTGGTGGACATATCTTTTTCCCCATGGTGTACGTTACTTGTACCGATTTTGTTTCGTTTGCTTTGATGCGCCACAGCTTCAGCCACATCTGTATTTCGTCCAAATGACGCTGTAACATTTCTGAGGCTATCGTTGGATTATGATGTATTGCTAATAAAGCAGTGTCATCTGCAAAGGTGGCAGTAGTACTGCTTGCTATGGTTGGTAAGTCAGCATATAAGATGTATATTATTGGTCCACGAACGCTTCCTTGAGGGACTCCTGCGTTGATTGAGAATAGTGAACTGTATTCTCCGCAATACTTCACCCGATAGTGTCTCCCAATTAAATACGATCGTAATAGTCTGTAGTAATTGTGGGGTAGGAAAGTTTACAGTTTGAGCAACAGACCAACATGCCAAACTCTGTCAAATGCCTGAGATATGTCCAAAAATGCAGCGACACAGTAGGTTTTGGTTTCCAATGCTTTGTAAATTATGTCCACAACACGATGAACTTGTTCTATTGTGGCGTGTTGTTGTCTAAAGCCAAACTGATGGTTTGGTATCAGTTTTCTCTTTTCAATGACTGGCTGTAGTCTCTTTAGTATCATTTTCTCAAGCAATTTAGACAGTATTGGGAGAAGGCTGATAGGTCTGTAGGAGGTTACATCATTTGCTGGTTTGCCTGGTTTCAGGGTGAGAATTATTTCCGCTAATTTCCATTGCATGGGAAAATACTCTAATCTTATGATGGCGTTGAACAGTGGAGTTATGTATTTGATGCCTCGATGCGATAATTCCTTAATTATTCGGCCAGTTATGAGGTCATAACCAGGTGATTTTTTAGGGTTTAAGTTCTTATTTATCGTGGACCGTAATTCTTTCTTCTTGAATGCTTTAATGGGCTTCTCTAGTTGGTCAGCCGAGTTTAGAAGTTCGTTTATCATGTCATCTTCGCTGGGACATTCAGTTATATGTGGCCTAAAGACTTCAGAGAGGTGTTCTGCGAATAATTTTGCCTTTTCTGCGTTACTTCTTGCCCATTTACCGTTTTCCTTCCTAATTGGTGGGTTACTTTGTTGCGCTTTTTTTAGGTTTTTTGTTGTTTTCAAAAGTGAATAGTTTGTCGATTTTGTTGCAGACAGATTTTGCAAGTGATTTTTTGTTGAATTTATGTTGGGCAGTTATATGTTGGGTTGATTGCCTTGGTCTCAGGGGTTGAGTTCCAAGCTGCTTCCATGCTTTGAGTTAGGTGTTCGGTGGCTTCGTCAATATTCTGATTTGTTTTGAGTGGGATGTCTAAGTTTAAACGTTCATCCAGTAGCCGTCTGAATAGTTGCCAATTTGTTCTTTTGTTTGAGAGGGCGAGCGGTTTCTCCATTAGCATTACGTGGGTGCTCAATGTTACAATTATGGGTGTATGGTACAGACGACAGTAGGTCTGTGCAGGATTCCACTTTAAAACGGTTTTTCAGTATGCCTTTTGTTATACAAAAGTCAATAACATAGGGCAATTTAGGCGGGTCCGTAGGCCAGTAGGTGGGCTCGCCTGTCGATAAGTAGTTCAAGCTATTGGCTTCTATAGTTTTAAAGAGTTCACGACCTTTGGTAGTGATTAGTCTTGAGCCCCAGTATGTGTGTTTGGCGTTGCAATCACCTCCAGCAATGAACCTGTTCCCAAGGGTGTTATAGAAGTGTTCGAAGCTATCTTTCTTTATTGCATGTTTTGGTGGACAGTAAATTGATGCTATCCTCATGGGGCCGTTCCATTCTTCAACCGAGATGCAGGTGGCTTGTATGTGACTTTGCTTGTACTCTTCAGTTACATGATGTTTTATTGATTTTTTGATAATGACGGCAGTTCCACCATGCGCCTTGCCATCCGGATGTTGGGTATCATAGATGTTGTAGTTTGGGATCTTCAGGTAACTGTTCTTGGTGAAGAGTGTCTCTGAAATCAACATTATATAAATATTTTGTTTTAGTAAGTACACTTTTATGTGTTTGATGAGTTGGGCCAGGCCATTGGCGTTCCAGGCAGCTATCTTGATAAACTCTGCCATCAGGCGATTTTGGAGGCCAGGGTTGTGAGAAGGTTTAGCATACTTCCCATTTGTTCCATGAGTCCCCTCATCATATTCTTCTATTCCTGCATATCGCGTGTTTGTTGATTATTTATTTGTTGATGTTGTTGTTCTGGGATGTTTAATATTGGCGATTGCGCTGGTACACTTGCTGAATTTTGTGGTTGTATTTGTTCTGCCGTGTATAGTATTGTTGGTTGCGTCGGTAGACTAGTTGAATTTTGTGGTTGTTGCTTATTATTGCTTGCAGCTTGAGCGTATGTATTACTTCGGTAGATCGGTTGTCTCATCGGTTGGGTTAATGGTACGGCAGTGTTAACGAATTTACTTCTGAGAAGTGGATATTTCTTGTTTTGGAGTTCTTTATAAATCTCACATCCCCTATAGTTTGCTGGGTGTTTATCGCCGCATAGTACACATTTTACTAGATCTGATCTTTCTTTTCTACTGCAAGCGGAAGTGATGTGGTCTTCTGCACATTTAACACATCGAGGACTGCGGTAGCAGAATTTTTTTGTATGTCCATAGGGCTGGCATTGTGTGCATTGTGGTATCTGTCTTTTCTGGTGTGGTGGCTCGATTACAACGCAGCTGTTTCCAATTTTTTTCAGTTTGTATATGTCTTTGTTATTTTCATTCTGCTTCAGATCAATGTAGAACATCTGAAGAGGTTCCTTAGTTATTTCTTTCTTTATATTACTCACGTTAATTACTGTATGCCCATGTACTTCTATGTCAGTCTTTATTTCCTGGGTTGCTGTTGATTGGTGTATACCCTTTACAGCAACTCTAAAGCTTCGTTCTTGTTTCGGTTGATAGGTATGGAACTCGGTTTTTTAGCCTCTAGAGCCTTAATGATGGCTGTGTAGCTTTTAGATGACAACGGCTGAATTTTAACTTGCTCCCTTCCCTGTAGCTTGATTTCGTGATCATTCTTTGCAACGGCTTTCAGTACTTCATTAAGTGGTGTGATGCTACCGACTCCCGAAACAAATATTGAAGGGGGCTTGGGTATCTTTTCTTCTTCTCTGTTGTTTTCCTCTTGTTTACCTCCATCCTGTGCGTCGTTTTCGTTTACATCTCCCGAATCCAGTACTGAGAAGCTATTTGTTGTTTTAGGAGCATTTAGCCAGTAGTCAGCTAATTTTGATTGTTTGACTTTATTAGCTTTATAAACATCTGGACTGTCCATTCTGGTTCTCTTTTTCCTTGATGTAACGTATTTCCCTTCCATACTATTACTTTGATCCTGTGAGCCACTTGTTGTGAACCTTGTAACGACATCCATTGGATTTGGTTGTTGTGGTATTTGTGGGAGGTTTTGCATACTCTGGTTTATTATTCCGTGTCCAGGATACTGCATCATGTTATACGGGTAGTTTTGGTTATAATAAATCAAAGGAGTTTTGAGAAAACATGACTTTAATGTTGAGTGATAATGTAAAATTTGGATTTGAAACTTAACAATTTTTTTAACTAAATTCCGATGCAATGACATTAAAATTTGAAAATAAATATTTTTTTAGTATTAAAAATAATCAAATTTCTTAGTAATTTAAAAAGCAGTTTGAATTTAAGGGACTTATCTCGTTTTGCCACGTAAAATTATCAAACATGATGCAGTTAACTTCCTTATAATTTTGATTGTGAAAGAAAATATAGAAAATAGATTAATGTTTCTATCTACCTCCATGTAGCGGTGCCCACTCTCCAATCACTTTTGTTCCACAGTTAACTTATAAACGAAAAAAGCTAAGTAGCATTTATCTGGTTTTTGCATTCAACTTTTTAACTACTTAACTACTACTTGAACATGAAATTATTATAGTCTAAAACAAACTAACTGCACTTAACCTATTTTTGCAGTATTGAGAATTGTAAAAGTAGACTTAGTCGAAACTAAATATATTTATAAAAAGTTTATTAGTAATAGTACAATTATCAATTATTATAAATAATTCTTTTCACAAAATTTGTATATTTAAATTAAATCAAGTTGGCTGGATTAGTACATAGTGAGAGTAAATATCGTAATCAAGAATAATGTTTGCAGACTTCACTTACATGTTATTATTCGACACATTCTATATCAGACAGGTAATGGGTCCCGTTTATGTCGAGTAATACAGGTTTTACTGTATTTTCATTCTATATTTGTTTAGATAATGAAGATTGCAACCGCAGTATCGCAGCAGTGTCGGTGATTGTATACCGGATAATGTAATGAATACTGAAATATTTAATTTCTGAATAATAATACTGAATTTATTGAAGCTCGCGAAACCACAAACACATAACTAGACTTCAGAGGTACTAACCGCCGCGTTGTGATGAAAACGTTGTAATGCGAAATTGCAAGGATAAACTATGAGTCATATGAATTTCCTAATAATTATTATTGTGTAACTAGAAGTTAAAGCCGTTTTTCAGTTTCAAATGTTTCCAATTAGTTTACTATACAATGTCGTTAATCTAGTCGAATCCAATGGAAATCTTGTTAATCCATTCATGACCGACACCAAGGAAGATGAATTCCATGGGGGATAATTTAAAATTTTTACGTCTGAGATAGAGAATCAACTTTTTAAGTTAGGATCACCTGGTGCACTGAAAAAAATTGTTGATGATAAACTCAACTTAAAATTCATCATATTGATGAAATAATCATAGTATTCAAGTAAGAAATCATCAAATTTATGAATTTGTTCATAAATATATGATGCACTTTTTTTTCAGTGCGAAATCACAAGCACCGATTCAGATTTCTTCAGTAAATCAGTGTGAATTGTTTTTTAATTTTTATAAAAATATAACAATATGTTTATTTAATATATTTTTATTGCAGGCCAAGATTTTTTCCGAATGTAAACGTTGTTTATTAAACTAGACTTTTAGGATTTGTACGCGTAAAAATTCTCAAATGTATATACGAATAAGCTTAACAAATTGATAGGGGGGAGATCGAAATGATTAACACTGATATTCCTAAAAAATGTGTGTTATATAAAGTTCCCCAAGTCACAATCTAAGCTGATTTATAGGGAAAAAGCAATTAACGTAATGATGTAATTTGTTGGGAAATCAATCCCTAGACTTCTCGTGCCATAAATTCAATCGGATGTGCTTTTGATTAAATAATTATAAGAACAAATTTAATATTAATTAGTTTAAGTGAAACTTAACTTATTTTTGAGTTTTCGAGTATGTTGAACTAAAGGAATATAATATTTAGTATGTGAAATTTGTAATATTGTTCGTGTTTGCAATATATTATCAAAATTTGCTTCAAATTCTTCTGTACATATAAATCACTTTGATTGTTATGTTCACCTACAAGATAATGCAAGTCTTTCGTGTTAAGCTATTTAATTATTAGTATGTAAAATATGCATCAGCTTTCTCGGCACTAATTATCTTCACTTTAATTATCAAGATCACTCTCTTACACTATGCAATTTTACTCCTTAATAACTATCAAGGTGTAATGGTGAATAATTATAGAAGTAATTTAATAAATTTAAAGTTACTGCATACTCGAGACAGTTTTCTCGCTACACATTTCAATATTTTAATTAATGGATAAAATATACTACATCTACATTAGCAAAGCTTATCATTTTTAAAAAAGACGCAGGCAGGTAACTTGAAAAAGGAGAAACAAAAGTAAAGTTTCATGTTTGCCATGTAATTTTAAAATTTATGTTCATTCGTTGGCAAACAATGGGAATTACAAATAGTAAAAAGTTCAAGTGGAAATAGAGCTACAATTTGTGGAAGATATCATAAATTCGCCAAAAAATCTTGAATCGTAATATTATCTAAAATTCATATCTCAATCCGCAATACTTTCAATATATTTTACTGAAAACTGGCAATCGAATCTATGACAATATGGCATTGGAGTAATAATAATAAATATTTCCTATCTACTGTGCCAGAGCGGTCGTTTGTAAAATTATCGTCCGCCTGCATTTGCCGTTCAAAGCACTGGTTGTGTGCCAAAATGAGAAAATGGAAGCTTAGATAGAGAGAGAAGTATTAAATTAGTATTTAAAACTGGAAACAAGGGAATAAGGGCTTAACTCTTTATTCAAACTGTGATGTATGCTTTAACAACAAAAGTATACTCAAAAACTCATAACGGAGCATAATTATATTTTTTGTTCTGTGGTATTTCGCGGTATTTGTAGAAAGCTTGTGCGAACATGACAATTTATATACCGGGATTTATAAACCTTAACACCTTGTTAAAAATTTACCATTTGAAATTGCACGTTTTTATGTCGTTTGCTTTAATACCAAAACTAAGAGGAGTTATTTTGTTTTATAACGTAAATCCTTTATATTACGTTTTATCCTCGCCAAACTTTCCGCTTTCCTTTATGATGATTTTTACTAACAATGTAATTTTATATAAATATAATGCGACACACAACTTTATATTGTTTCGTCAATTTAGTAAGCCGAAGTCTGCACCAAATAGTTTCATATTAAACAAAGTTTGTCTCTGTTGTAAGTGCCAGCTGCGAGGCCACAAGTGCAATTTACAACGCCCAACTTTTATGAAGCAAAAATGTCCTTTCTCGGTTACAGCTTTTTGATTATATTTTTCGTAACTCGATTTTTTTATCAAATAACATATGCGTCATTAGCTTTATTTTCGGCTAAGGTATGTGGTTCTTTAATTAAATATTTCCATTGGATCCCCGATGCCTGCGCTAAATTTATTTTTATTTTTTAAAAGCTTAGCACACAATAATTGAGAATATTTAACCTGATCTACTTCGAAAGGATTAAATAACGGCATCCACTTAATGTAGATGAAAGCCTTTGAACTCAAATTCAAATTATCGTTGGACAACAAATTCTTGTTATTCGATAATATTCCATTACTCTGAAAATGCGAATCAATCCGAAGCTTTTTCTAAATGCTTGTAGAAAGGCTAATCCCCGGAGCTTAAAGCATCTTACAAGTTATCTAATTTATTGTGATCTAGATTCAATCTTACAAATTCCGATAAACTTAGTCTAAAGGCCTGCGGCTTCATGTTGGTATGATTTAGGTTGGAAGTCTCTAATTACATCGACCGTAAACTCCTTCGTCTTTATAGTTTGTTACTTTGAAAGTCCTATTATCTTAACGTTAATAGGTTCTTTTACTGGGATGTCATTTTTAACAACTACTCTTTTGACAACACTTAAAAAAGTTTCAATTTTTAATTACATTAACTAACACAATTAAATTTATCTCGAAAAGAATTTAAAAATATGACCCTGCTGTAAAAATAAGTCATCGTCTCATCTTGTCATTACTTTACTAATAAAAAGTATTACTATAAATTAATATTTTCATTTATTTGATCTTGGAGATCTCGGATCGTCAAGTTACTTTTACCCTTTCCGGTCTTATGTTTACTGAAGTACCTACCTGACTCTATACTGGACTCTTTGAAAATTGCTTTTAGACGAAACGATATACGAAAAAAAGTTGGAATACTTTAAATATCAAAAATAAGTGGGTCTAAACTAGACCGACAAACTGATTTTCAATCAAGTTGTTTATCAATAATTACACTGCTCATGAAATTATGGTTTACAAAACTGTTCGAATCCTGTATTTGTACTATTCTGTCCAGATGCGGTTGGGCTGACCAATACACAATTGAAACCGTTTAACCGGTCAGCACCCTGCATAAATTTAAAATTAAGTTTTAATTTCCCTTAATATGTTTGCAAATTAATATATAAAAATAAACATTTAAAATCAACCACTAATAAAATTTGAGATCCCGGTGGAAAAATAATTCCTAGTCAATGGCAAAATTATTTCAAGTTATATTAAAAGCGAAGCTCAATAAATTTTTAACAACTTCCCGATATTCTTCAGTTGAAAATTGCATTTTCTCTAAAACACAGGGTTTCAAAATTAAATTGAACTGTCAAAATTTTATTTGAAACAGCAGTGTTGATGTTGCTTCGACTGAATCCTTCAGAAAAATGAAGAATTTGAAATTTCAACCAAAATATAAAACTAAGATATCATGAATTCAAAAAATATAAGAATAATACAATACGTAGAAAATCAAAATTCAAAAAATTTAAAAAGGAGACAATTAACACATAACAGGTCTGGATTAAGAAAATTTGAAAAAATGAAAATTTCGTAATACGAAGTACAATATAACGTTATTTCATGGTTATTGCCATTCATCAGTTGTACGCATCGATTACGATTACATTGTAAAATAAGAAGAAAAAATTTTTTCAAACTAAACAAAATTATCGACTAAATTGTACAAAATTTGACTTACCATAACCTCCAAAGATTATCAAAACTGAACTTGTTACACGAGGTATGAATAATTTAAAAATGATTTGAACTAAGAAATTCGTTTACCTAGCACTGCTAGTTTGAAATCCGAAGGCACTGCCCTCTTAATATGATTTCTAAAAACTTTGAAAAAATTTAAAATTCAAAAATTTACCACGTTTTTTAACCGTGAGGCGTAAAACTAGAAAAAGAACTCAAAATAAAAAATTTTAAGTAAATTTGTGGTTTTTAGTATGTATTTATGGTTAAATTCAAAAAATATAAGAATAATACAATACGTAGAAAATCAAAATTCAAAAAATTTAAAAAGGAGACAATTAACACATAACAGGTCTGGATTAAGAAAATTTGAAAAAATGAAAATTTCGTAATACGAAGTACAATATAACGTTATTTCATGGTTATTGCCATTCATCAGTTGTACGCATCGATTACGATTACATTGTAAAATAAGAAGAAAAAATTTTTTCAAACTAAACAAAATTATCGACTAAATTGTACAAAATTTGACTTACCATAACCTCCAAAGATTATCAAAACTGAACTTGTTACACGAGGTATGAATAATTTAAAAATGATTTGAACTAAGAAATTCGTTTACCTAGCACTGCTAGTTTGAAATCCGAAGGCACTGCCCTCTTAATATGATTTCTAAAAACTTTGAAAAAATTCAAAATTCAAAAATTTACCACGTTTTTTAACCGTGAGGCGTAAAACTAGAAAAAGAACTCAAAATAAAAAATTTTAAGTAAATTTGTGGTTTTTAGTATGTATTTATGGTTAAATTCAAAAAATATAAGAATAATACAATACGTAGAAAATCAAAATTCAAAAAATTTAAAAAGGAGACAATTAACACATAACAGGTCTGGATTAAGAAAATTTGAAAAAATGAAAATTTCGTAATACGAAGTACAATATAACGTTATTTCATGGTTATTGCCATTCATCAGTTGTACGCATCGATTACGATTACATTGTAAAATAAGAAGAAAAAATTTTTTCAAACTAAACAAAATTATCGACTAAATTGTACAAAATTTGACTTACCATAACCTCCAAAGATTATCAAAACTGAACTTGTTACACGAGGTATGAATAATTTAAAAATGATTTGAACTAAGAAATTCGTTTACCTAGCACTGCTAGTTTGAAATCCGAAGGCACTGCCCTCTTAATATGATTTCTAAAAACTTTGAAAAAATTCAAAATTCAAAAATTTACCACGTTTTTTAACCGTGAGGCGTAAAACTAGAAAAAGAACTCAAAATAAAAAATTTTAAGTAAATTTGTGGTTTTTAGTATGTATTTATGGTTAAATTCAAAAAATATAAGAATAATACAATACGTAGAAAATCAAAATTCAAAAAATTTAAAAAGGAGACAATTAACACATAACAGGTCTGGATTAAGAAAATTTGAAAAAATGAAAATTTCGTAATACGAAGTACAATATAACGTTATTTCATGGTTATTGCCATTCATCAGTTGTACGCATCGATTACGATTACATTGTAAAATAAGAAGAAAAAATTTTTTCAAACTAAACAAAATTATCGACTAAATTGTACAAAATTTGACTTACCATAACCTCCAAAGATTATCAAAACTGAACTTGTTACACGAGGTATGAATAATTTAAAAATGATTTGAACTAAGACGTATTGTATCTACGTATCTATCTACGTATTGTATTATTCTTATATTTTTTGAATTTAACCATAAATACATACTAAAAACCACAAATTTACTTAAAATTTTTTATTTTGAGTTCTTTTTCTAGTTTTACGCCTCACGGTTAAAAAACGTGGTAAATTTTTGAATTTTGAATTTTTTCAAAGTTTTTAGAAATCATATTAAGAGGGCAGTGCCTTCGGATTTCAAACTAGCAGTGCTAGGTAAACGAATTTCTTAGTTCAAATCATTTTTAAATTATTCATACCTCGTGTAACAAGTTCAGTTTTGATAATCTTTGGAGGTTATGGTAAGTCAAATTTTGTACAATTTAGTCGATAATTTTGTTTAGTTTGAAAAAATTTTTTCTTCTTATTTTACAATGTAATCGTAATCGATGCGTACAACTGATGAATGGCAATAACCATGAAATAACGTTATATTGTACTTCGTATTACGAAATTTTCATTTTTTCAAATTTTCTTAATCCAGACCTGTTATGTGTTAATTGTCTCCTTTTTAAATTTTTTGAATTTTGATTTTCTACGTATTGTATTATTCTTATATTTTTTGAATTTAACCATAAATACATACTAAAAACCACAAATTTACTTAAAATTTTTTATTTTGAGTTCTTTTTCTAGTTTTACGCCTCACGGTTAAAAAACGTGGTAAATTTTTGAATTTTGAATTTTTTCAAAGTTTTTAGAAATCATATTAAGAGGGCAGTGCCTTCGGATTTCAAACTAGCAGTGCTAGGTAAACGAATTTCTTAGTTCAAATCATTTTTAAATTATTCATACCTCGTGTAACAAGTTCAGTTTTGATAATCTTTGGAGGTTATGGTAAGTCAAATTTTGTACAATTTAGTCGATAATTTTGTTTAGTTTGAAAAAATTTTTTCTTCTTATTTTACAATGTAATCGTAATCGATGCGTACAACTGATGAATGGCAATAACCATGAAATAACGTTATATTGTACTTCGTATTACGAAATTTTCATTTTTTCAAATTTTCTTAATCCAGACCTGTTATGTGTTAATTGTCTCCTTTTTAAATTTTTTGAATTTTGATTTTCTACGTATTGTATTATTCTTATATTTTTTGAATTTAACCATAAATACATACTAAAAACCACAAATTTACTTAAAATTTTTTATTTTGAGTTCTTTTTCTAGTTTTACGCCTCACGGTTAAAAAACGTGGTAAATTTTTGAATTTTGAATTTTTTCAAAGTTTTTAGAAATCATATTAAGAGGGCAGTGCCTTCGGATTTCAAACTAGCAGTGCTAGGTAAACGAATTTCTTAGTTCAAATCATTTTTAAATTATTCATACCTCGTGTAACAAGTTCAGTTTTGATAATCTTTGGAGGTTATGGTAAGTCAAATTTTGTACAATTTAGTCGATAATTTTGTTTAGTTTGAAAAAATTTTTTCTTCTTATTTTACAATGTAATCGTAATCGATGCGTACAACTGATGAATGGCAATAACCATGAAATAACGTTATATTGTACTTCGTATTACGAAATTTTCATTTTTTCAAATTTTCTTAATCCAGACCTGTTATGTGTTAATTGTCTCCTTTTTAAATTTTTTGAATTTTGATTTTCTACGTATTGTATTATTCTTATATTTTTTGAATTTAACCATAAATACATACTAAAAACCACAAATTTACTTAAAATTTTTTATTTTGAGTTCTTTTTCTAGTTTTACGCCTCACGGTTAAAAAACGTGGTAAATTTTTGAATTTTGAATTTTTTCAAAGTTTTTAGAAATCATATTAAGAGGGCAGTGCCTTCGGATTTCAAACTAGCAGTGCTAGGTAAACGAATTTCTTAGTTCAAATCATTTTTAAATTATTCATACCTCGTGTAACAAGTTCAGTTTTGATAATCTTTGGAGGTTATGGTAAGTCAAATTTTGTACAATTTAGTCGATAATTTTGTTTAGTTTGAAAAAATTTTTTCTTCTTATTTTACAATGTAATCGTAATCGATGCGTACAACTGATGAATGGCAATAACCATGAAATAACGTTATATTGTACTTCGTATTACGAAATTTTCATTTTTTCAAATTTTCTTAATCCAGACCTGTTATGTGTTAATTGTCTCCTTTTTAAATTTTTTGAATTTTGATTTTCTACGTATTGTATTATTCTTATATTTTTTGAATTTAACCATAAATACATACTAAAAACCACAAATTTACTTAAAATTTTTTATTTTGAGTTCTTTTTCTAGTTTTACGCCTCACGGTTAAAAAACGTGGTAAATTTTTGAATTTTGAATTTTTTCAAAGTTTTTAGAAATCATATTAAGAGGGCAGTGCCTTCGGATTTCAAACTAGCAGTGCTAGGTAAACGAATTTCTTAGTTCAAATCATTTTTAAATTATTCATACCTCGTGTAACAAGTTCAGTTTTGATAATCTTTGGAGGTTATGGTAAGTCAAATTTTGTACAATTTAGTCGATAATTTTGTTTAGTTTGAAAAAATTTTTTCTTCTTATTTTACAATGTAATCGTAATCGATGCGTACAACTGATGAATGGCAATAACCAT
Organism: Cantharis flavilabris; assembly: GCA_949152465.1. Taxonomy (NCBI): domain Eukaryota; kingdom Metazoa; phylum Arthropoda; class Insecta; order Coleoptera; family Cantharidae; genus Cantharis; species Cantharis flavilabris. The sequence goes on along the minus strand of OX424439.1, from coordinate 15,263,557 downwards.
GAAATAACGTTATATTGTACTTCGTATTACGAAATTTTCATTTTTTCAAATTTTCTTAATCCAGACCTGTTATGTGTTAATTGTCTCCTTTTTAAATTTTTTGAATTTTGATTTTCTACGTATTGTATTATTCTTATATTTTTTGAATTTAACCATAAATACATACTAAAAACCACAAATTTACTTAAAATTTTTTATTTTGAGTTCTTTTTCTAGTTTTACGCCTCACGGTTAAAAAACGTGGTAAATTTTTGAATTTTGAATTTTTTCAAAGTTTTTAGAAATCATATTAAGAGGGCAGTGCCTTCGGATTTCAAACTAGCAGTGCTAGGTAAACGAATTTCTTAGTTCAAATCATTTTTAAATTATTCATACCTCGTGTAACAAGTTCAGTTTTGATAATCTTTGGAGGTTATGGTAAGTCAAATTTTGTACAATTTAGTCGATAATTTTGTTTAGTTTGAAAAAAAAATTTTTTCTTCTTATTTTACAATGTAATCGTAATCGATGCGTACAACTGATGAATGGCAATAACCATGAAATAACGTTATATTGTACTTCGTATTACGAAATTTTCATTTTTTCAAATTTTCTTAATCCAGACCTGTTATGTGTTAATTGTCTCCTTTTTAAATTTTTTGAATTTTGATTTTCTACGTATTGTATTATTCTTATATTTTTTGAATTTAACCATAAATACATACTAAAAACCACAAATTTACTTAAAATTTTTTATTTTGAGTTCTTTTTCTAGTTTTACGCCTCACGGTTAAAAAACGTGGTAAATTTTTGAATTTTGAATTTTTTCAAAGTTTTTAGAAATCATATTAAGAGGGCAGTGCCTTCGGATTTCAAACTAGCAGTGCTAGGTAAACGAATTTCTTAGTTCAAATCATTTTTAAATTATTCATACCTCGTGTAACAAGTTCAGTTTTGATAATCTTTGGAGGTTATGGTAAGTCAAATTTTGTACAATTTAGTCGATAATTTTGTTTAGTTTGAAAAAATTTTTTCTTCTTATTTTACAATGTAATCGTAATCGATGCGTACAACTGATGAATGGCAATAACCATGAAATAACGTTATATTGTACTTCGTATTACGAAATTTTCATTTTTTCAAATTTTCTTAATCCAGACCTGTTATGTGTTAATTGTCTCCTTTTTAAATTTTTTGAATTTTGATTTTCTACGTATTGTATTATTCTTATATTTTTTGAATTTAACCATAAATACATACTAAAAACCACAAATTTACTTAAAATTTTTTATTTTGAGTTCTTTTTCTAGTTTTACGCCTCACGGTTAAAAAACGTGGTAAATTTTTGAATTTTGAATTTTTTCAAAGTTTTTAGAAATCATATTAAGAGGGCAGTGCCTTCGGATTTCAAACTAGCAGTGCTAGGTAAACGAATTTCTTAGTTCAAATCATTTTTAAATTATTCATACCTCGTGTAACAAGTTCAGTTTTGATAATCTTTGGAGGTTATGGTAAGTCAAATTTTGTACAATTTAGTCGATAATTTTGTTTAGTTTGAAAAAATTTTTTCTTCTTATTTTACAATGTAATCGTAATCGATGCGTACAACTGATGAATGGCAATAACCATGAAATAACGTTATATTGTACTTCGTATTACGAAATTTTCATTTTTTCAAATTTTCTTAATCCAGACCTGTTATGTGTTAATTGTCTCCTTTTTAAATTTTTTGAATTTTGATTTTCTACGTATTGTATTATTCTTATATTTTTTGAATTTAACCATAAATACATACTAAAAACCACAAATTTACTTAAAATTTTTTATTTTGAGTTCTTTTTCTAAGATATCATGGGTGATCTATCATAATCACAAAAGAAATTCAATATGACGTCCATAACAACAGCTTAAGTTGACTGATATTATTTATCCGCCATCTTGAACGTCGTTGCAAATACGATAGCATATTTGGGTTTCTCGTACAATATCTAATGGTGTAATTTTATCAGTTTATAATTAAAAATCAACATTTATGTTTGTTAATATTATTAATTTTATTGTAAATCCATAAAACTAACTTCTGCTATACAGATTCATTATTTTGTCTTTGCGAAATAGCAGCCCTTAGATCAAACAAACGTGATTGACTTAATATTTTGGCGCTTCATCGTCCCATATCAGCCGCCACTGAGAAATACTTTAGACTGTAGCGATGGTATCAAAATGATCTTTACGTAAATATATTTTTAAAATACCCACAATTCAGTCCATTTTCCAGTTTATTATTTAACTTAGACTGTTGAGCTAAACCTGATTTTGGTTATAAGGGACACTGAAAATCCTAATTTTATTGTATTGCAATCGATTTGGTTAACGGTGACGTAACGATTCAAGTTTTTAATATTATTAATTCTCACAAGTTAAACTTTTTAACCGAGCTTTGGATAAATGTACCAATAAAAGTAGAAGTATACTTTGACGACCAAGGTAAAAGTTTAAACCGATATTAGCAAATTTGCGTTTCCAGCTTTAAAGACATCTTGAAAGTGCAACAAAAAACTTTACTATATACAGAAAATATGTTTATAAAATAAATAAATTTTCTGAAATCAAAGCAAGAACACTGTAATTACAATAGTCCAGTCAATACAGATCCAAAAATGATGTTTGCTTGCAGTAAATCATCAAGTTTTGAAACTTTGCAAAAAGTTTCGTCTTAGGTCCCTGTTTAACCAAAAAACAGTCGCCATTCCTCTGAGGTCCGGAAATGTCCATCATCTTGGATTTTAAGTGACAATTTATGGTTTTTCAATAATATCTTCAAAAATATTAACTTTACGAAAAAATAGTTTGTATAAAAATTGAAGCTCATTAAATTCTCAATAAGAAAGTTTATATTCAATATTAGCATCAATGTAATATTTAACCGACAAAATCCATCCGCCTGTCGTGAAATGTGGTGCTGAGTCTCATTATGACGATAGTGTAGCGGATGATCGTCAAAAGCGTTCACTAACCCAATCACAACGTAGAACTAAACGAATTATATATCAAAATGTTTGTATTGACCTAATGGACCAAAATACGAAGTTTAAAGTTAAAAAAAAATTAATTTTATTTAACCAATTGAAGGAACTTTTGAAAATTACTGTAGGTATACCAAGATGATTTCACACTCAGCGGTACAATTTTATGAAATTCACCTACATCTCATAGAATGAGACACTTCGTAAAATTCTATATTAAATTTTGTAGAATCCAAAATTAAAATTGGCTTTAAATCAATTTTATACTTTACAAACCAAAAATATTGTAATCGGCTAACCAAATGTGCGATACTCTGACCATACGCTTCGCTCGTATCTCGTTTTGAATTTCCTTTAATTTTGCTTCAAATTTTATTAAGCCAATGCAAATTTTTAAGCTTTTATAATCTAAACAAATTTTCTTTCTCCAAAATATCCAATTAATTATTATCCATCCGATTACAACATCCAAAATTATTACTTATCCAAAATTTTCCAAAAATTTCTCTTTAAAACTCGTCCAATTTGAGATGAAAATAATTCAAATCGTCAAACAAAATTAACGTATATAAGTAGGTACATCGAATCAACTAATATTTATTATTAGCAAAATATCTTGAAATTTCATAACTAGAAACACAAATTTAGTAAAATTATATTATTAATAAAAATTAAAAACTTATGACTTGTTGAACGGTCACCAGGCAAAAAGCAAAAGTTATTAACAATTTCATACCAACTTCCGTTGTTGTCGCGAAAATACGTAAAAATTCAAATATTTATAACATTTACACAAAATTATTTACAAAATTAATTTTCACAAATAAATTCAAATAAGTATAAAATTAAATTAACAAATTCAAATTTAAAGGCCAAAATTAAAACATAAAGGGATTTTGGAACACGACAATATCAAGACAAACTTAAATATCGTACTCTAAAAATATCCTTGACTAAAGCACGAAATAATATTTACTAAGCACTGACCTGCATTGACGACCAAGATATTATAATGTCCCTAACAGTTCGGTAACAGCTGGCACAATGGTACTAGCGCAGTGCGGGTGATATCAAAAAGCGAATGTAAGCTATGCTTAGGGGCCCGGGACCATAATGGGTAGTAAATCCCAAAAAAGGGATTTTTAAATAATATATGCAATTCAAAATTAATACATTGTTTTTTTAGGTGCCCGTTTTGTATATTTGCTTACGGGCCCTAGCTACTCTTGCTCGTAGGGATGTTTTCCTACCATTCTACCTTTTTTTTATGGCGTCGGAAGGGCGAAAATCTTCCAAAAGACACCACCAATCCGTATTGGTGGTAGTGTGGGATTTTTACCCACTAAAAACCCCCTCCGGTTGGAGTGTCCGGGACTCGCTCGCGCATTTCCTCCGTAACACTACCCGCTAGGTGTTCTGCCCTTTCGGGACTTTTTTCTTCTTACACTTAGTTGTTGATCTCTTCCTTTTGGTTTGTTCTTTGCTTCTTTCTCTGTTCGTCCTCTTTTGCTCCGATGATCTCCTTTGACAGAGCCTCAACAGTTTCCCATGCCTCGCTGGATGTTAACATGTATTGGACCACGGTTTTTGGGGTCAAGGGTTGTCCCATTTTTGTGATCGCTGCGGCTCTGTAGGGTTTCCATTTAGAATACTGGAACACCGTGTGGTCCACGGTGTCCTCCACGTCTGGGCAGTATGGGCAGTTCGAAGCACCCGTGACCCGATAGTACCTGCGTCAACTCATAGGATGTTTCGCCATGGTCTCGGTTGTACCAGCCTCTAAGGTCTGGGATGAGGTGGTACGACCATCTGCCCTTTTCGCTCTTGCTCCATCTGTCCTGCCATGCTTCTATTGATAGCTTTCTCAGGTGTTCTCTATTCTGATGGGGTTGATGGAAGGCGGCAGTAATGCCAGGAGGATTGACGCTTCCGCCGACATGGTTCTATACCCCCTTGTAATTCGCAGGGCCATCTTCCGCTGGACCTTGGTCATTAAACCCGCGTATTTTTTCACCTTTAGTCCATCTGCCCATATGGGCGCCCCATATAGCATTATAGACTCTGCCACACTGGCCACGATTCTCCGCTTCCTCTCCGCTGGGCCACCGATGTTGGGAGGAGCCTGGAGATGGATGCCGCCGCTCTTTCCGCTTTGGATGTTGCTGCCACTATATGCGAACCAAAGGATAGGTTGTGGTCCACCTGTACCCCCAGCACCTTGATAGTCTTCTTGGGGAATATGACTATATCCGGCAGACGGATCTGAATAGTTCTATGCTTTCGTCTACCGCAAACAAGTACTGCCTCGGTCTTTTCGGGTACCAGGGTCAGTCCCTTGGACGCCATCCATCTCCTTATGCATTCTATGGTCTTGGATGTATTTTCTTCAATGTCTTCTCCTGTCTTGCCCACCACTATCGCATTAACGTCGTCGGCAAACCCTATCAGAGTGACGCCCTGTGGCAACAGTAGTGTGAAGACCTCGTCGTAGTTTACGTTCCACAGGAGCGGCGCCAATACAGAGCCCTGTGCTACCCCCGCAGTGACGTCGTACGACATGTTCTGGTATATGATTGATCTGTGGTTCAGATAATCTGAGATCAGGTTATAAAGGGCTCCATTTATTTCTCTTTTTTCAAGTTCTTCTAATATGCTCGACTGGCCGAGTTAAAGTTGTTTTTTACGTCGAGTGAGACGATGATAACGTAATTCCGCGTCCTCTAGGTACCCATCCTGGCTCGGCTTACCGTTTTGGTTAGGACTTCTAGGGCGTGGGTTGTTGACCGCCCCTTCCTGAATCCAAACTGGCTTGGTGACAGTCCGCCATGAATTTCTACTTCGGCAAGTAATCGGGTCAGGATGAATCTTTCGTACACCTTGCTGAGATGATTTAGCAAGCATATATGGGCCTGTAGGACGACGGAAGGTTTGGTGGCTTATCCCCTTTCTTTGGGAGGACTAGTCTGGCAGTTTTCCAGTCCTGTGGAAATTTCTCCTTTCTCCCTAAGTTGTTCAGTGTCTCCACTACCCATTTGGGTCTCTCCTCGCAGAGTCTTCTGATTAGCCTTGCCGGGACATCGTCGGGACCTGGGGCTTTTTTAACGTTCATCTTTCCGGCTATGTCATGCAGTTCTTTTATTGTGAGCTCTGGAATTGTATCTCCGCTCTTTTGTATGATTCTCTCAAAGGCTCGGTGAGGCGGGAACAGAGTTTCTATGACTCTCTGAGTGTGTTCCTGGGCTAGTCTAGCTTGGCCCTCGCGCCCAATCTTTTGCACACGATTTTGTAGCCTTGACCCCAAATGTCCCTGTCTAGGTCAAGTAGTAGGTCATCCCACTTCTTCTTTTTGGACCTGCATATTTCTTTTTTAATGCTTTTTCTTTCCTCTTTGAGTTGGTATTTTAGGGTTTCGGTCTCTTCTGGGTGGTTTCTTGATATGCGGAACATTTTTCTTTTTATTTTGTTGCACGCTTTTCTGATTTCGGCTATTTCTGTGGTCCACCAATACACCGGAGGTTTGTTGATCTTAGCTCTCGGTATGCAGAAGTTGCGTAATTCGATTAGATACCTACCATTCTACCTAAAATCCAGAATCCAGAAGAGTGCGCTGAAGGGTATTCCATACCCCCAGACCCCCCGGATTACACCAATTATTTTGTGACTTCAATAATATGCTTTTACTCCCTGATGAGCATAAATAAAATTACTTTTGAACTTAGCAGCAAAACCAGTTTTTTCCAATTCCAAAGCTCCTAACCTATTATTTAAGTCACAAAACAATTGGTGTAATCCGGGGGGTCTGGGGTATTCCCCCCAGTTCACTATTTTGGATTCTGGATTTTACGTAGGAGAGGCAGGAAGATATCCCTACGCGCCTTTAGGTCACTAAATCGGGCCCATTGCAGTGACCGTAATATTAATATGCAAATGTAAGTAAAGCTTAGGAGCCGGGACCATAAGGGGCCCGGGATCATAAAGGCTAGTAAATCCCAAAATGAAGATTTTCCAATAATATAAGCAAGTCAAAATTAATAGATTGTTTTTTTAGGAGCCCGTTTTGTATATTTGCTTACGGGCCCTAGCTATTCTTGCACCGCCACTGTACTAGCATAAAACCTACACTTTATTTATCATGTATCATGTATCAAGTATCATGACCTACGCCGGTCGACTAAGGAGCGGGATAACCGCAGATCAATTCCAGGTCGCGTCGAATACACTGCTGTGATCTAAAGCCCAAGATAGATCTGTGGGCTATGGAGAAGGCAACGGAAAATCACTTTATTAGTTAAATTATCCCCAAGTGATCGCCTACGTATTGTATAGTGTAGGGCACTTGAAGAAGAAGTAAGAGTTCAATCAAATATCGAAACAACAAAAGTAATTACCTAATCTGAAAAACCTAATTACCTTTAATTTGATATTTTATACTTTAGCATCTATTATGAACATAATTCAATGGAATTTAATAGTTTTAACAATCATTGAAAACAGTAGCTGATATGAAAAATAAAAAATAATAGTAATATCAAAAACTAAATTTATATTTTGTCTTTTAATAAATTAAAAAACTTTTGTTTTTTTAACTCTAAGGGGAAGAAATCGCCCTTATCGCCCTCTCCCTAGATCCGGCACTGATTGGAAATAAATTAAACGTTCCTTGGAATTTCAGTAGTAATTTCAATAAAAATTTAGTGCGTTTTCTACCAGTAGTCATGGTGTCGCCACAAATGATTCTTTAACAATTGATTATCATCCCCAATCAAATGCTTTCCAAAATGAATAATGCTTTTATTTTTATTAACTAATTTTTTTTTTAATTTTTTTTCAAGATAGCCAAGTAAATAGTTACTTAATTTTACTAATTTTAATAATTTACTAATTTTTGTTAGAGTGGATGTAAGTTATTTTCTTAGATAAAAACCGATTCCAATGTTTTTATTGCAGAAATTGAACCGGTTGGGGATCATTTGGTTGCGGATCATTTGTTATGGAGATCATTTGCGTCAAGATCATTTGGTTAGAGATCATTTGTTTTTCAATATAATAAATCTTATCAGACGAAATTCAGATATTGCATTATCACGAAACAATACTATATTATAGTCGATTGATATGTGGTTTAACTAGTGTAACTCGATATTAACCATATCAATATTTTTTATTTCTGAAAAGTGTTTAGTGCATTTTTTGGGTTTTCTAAAATATTGATATGATTAATAGTATATTGCTGATTTGCAGCTTTGATCTTTCTAGATTCTAGAAGAAAAAACTATACAAATCAATGTATAGCTTACAATAAAATTTTTACATTAATATTACATTTTAGTACCTAGAATTTCGTTAGTTGGTAGTTGGAATGATTCTAGCGGCTACGTAATTTTTTATATTTTACGTTCATTTCAAAAAATGATGTTTGTTGAAAACCTAGAACATTTATGACGTGGAAATATTCTATTTATACTGTGAATATTAATCTAAAATCTTAATAGTTCTTATAAGTATACGTTTTTGTTTTTCTTAGGTAGTACTTACTATAATTACAAGTAATGAATAATTAACATTATTAGTTAATATTGATGACGGCAACCAATAATAAACGTTACGCTAAACTATAGTTAAAGTGAGATGAATAATTTAGATTATAATTACAAAGTAATACATAACATTACACAAACTTAGTTAGCTTCAATTTGCGCAACTTACTGAAAACATCAAATTCCTCATTACATACCAAAAACCTTCGTTATAATTTTATATAAAATTCAAAGAATGTATAAAGTTATTTTATACAACATTTACCACCAAGTTATGAAAGATGGTGGAATGGCTTGTAGCCGAGTAATTGAGAAAGTTATACAAAAAGAACAAAGTCTACTTTTAATATCATTAACGTTATTATTATTGCTAGAAAAATTGGAAACTAAAATAAAACCTAACAATCCAGTTTTTACATAATTTTGTATTACAAAAGTTTTTCAAGTAAAATAAAAAAAATTATTATGTAAAAATTACTTCAAAAACAAAAACTATCAAAAGTCAAACATTTTAATTAATTTTGTAGTTAGAGTTTGAGCAAAAAATTATTTAGAGATGCAATGATTAAACTAAGTAAGTAGTGAGATAAATAAACAAGGTTATTAAGGAAGTGTAAATGAAATTACTGCCAAACTACGTTAAATGAATTTTAAGTTGGTTAACAAACGACATGTAATGTGAGAGACTGGAAGAGATTTTTGATTAGATTTTAAATAATATGCTAATGGCTTCCTCAAAAACATGATAATACAAAAAAATAACTCTAATTTTGGTTTTTGTGGTTTATTTTATCACAAGCTGTAAAAGTAAAATTAATTTTTGTCCACAACCACACAACAAAACATTTTAGCATTTATACGCCATCTAATTCGTATAACATTTTGCGGTTTACGAATTAAATTCCATTTTTGACAATAACAATTCTTTATAGAATATACTGCGATATTTCACACAGACAAGTCTTTTCATAAATTATTCACAACACTGATTCTCTACTATATGTAGATATATTTTAATTACTAATTATATGCTGTTCACTTACAAAAATTTATAAAATTTAATTTTTATTGCATAATAAATAGATAATTAACGAGTAAATTTTGTAAGTAACTAAAGAAAAATTAATTTGTAATATCTGGTTAGGGATTAGGAACACCTTTAGACCTTACAAACGAAGAATAAATTAGTGCTTTTACTCCCGCGAGTATAAAAAATATTTATTACAATAACGCAGGTAGTAAATATCGGTAGGTAATACAAAAGTTGGTATACTAATTTGAATAGATGATATTATAAAGAATTTTGTGAGGAAACTTTTCGAAATTAATTCCTTATTTCAAAGTGCAACTTTTAATATTACTTCGAATCTAGCAAAAGTTTTATTAACTTTATTTATTTTTGTTGTTAGAGTCTTAAAAAGAGTAAATGTTGTACGTACCATCAAAGGAAACTTAAACGTTGGAGAATTTTACTTATTTGCATTTATAATTTTAATAAAAATGTTGCGTATAATTTAATAATTACGTGGTTTAAAAGCAAAGTTTTTGCTTAAATTCCTAATGGGAACATTTTCAAATTTCTCCGTGTGCAATTTAAAGTTTCAAAGAAAAGAAGCAAAACATCAAACTAAAAAATATTCGTGTGTGAATTTTGATCGTTCCGAAACTTCAAATGCGCAATATTTAATCTCTGGAGGCTTAAGTTTGCAATAGTTTCAGAAAAGCAAGATTTGAATGGGAAAATAGAGTAGGTACGTGTTGAACTTTAAAATGAAAGTTGATAAATTTAAAAATTTTAAATTTAATTTGTGCCTACGTAAAATTAATATAGTAAAAAAGCCATACGCTGTTATATAAGATAATAATAACAACAAAGGTTAATGTAGCCGAAAGAGGAAAAAAATTAGAAGAGAAAAATAAGTCAATAATAAGAAACGAGGGTTTTATTAAATTAAGTTTGGCAAATAATAACAGTATTTTCTAACAGCAAACGTTTCGAAATGAAACATATTTATGGCACGAACTATAAAATAGAGATTAAAGAAAGATCAAAGGCAATCAATTCGTTCGTATCGTTTTCTTTTGAAAATTTAATAATAAAAACGCGGATACTTCCTTATTTTGCAAAACGTAATAATACCTACCACACCTAATTCGATATTAAATTTTACCAAATAAGTAATTCCAGTCTCAGGTTTCGAATAATAATCACTAATTACTTAAAACGTGGGTTGTATTAAATTAAAACGTATTACGTTTTCCAAGTAACTTTAGGACATTTTTAGTAGATAATTATGAAGAATTTTAACAAAATTAATTTACAAATACCCGCTTGCGAAAGATTAAAATGGCTTCTGTTTTTAAGTAGCTAATCTTATTTTATTGCGATTCTATGAAGAGTGAATTTTGCTAATTCTATTTAATCCGTTTTCAGCAGTAGATGAAAACAAGAGAGCAAATTCATGAAATGTGCCGCACATTTTCCTTCTACTCGAGATATATTTCAGATATTACAATGATCCGCTTATGAGGAATTGAAACGCTAAATTGTATCACAGTTGAGTATCAGTTAGGGTCTCAAGCATTAGCTTTATAAAGTTTGCTTTAATTTTATAAAGCCTCCTTGCAGACTTTCATAAGGGTATAGAGAGTTTGTAAAGAGCTTTTAACTTTTTTCAGTAGGTATATACTTTGCGATAAAGGAGTTTTTAATGGAATGATGTGGATCAAGTAACGCTTTAATTAACTTTTATAGCTAACAGTTTTCAAACGTTTGTCGTTAAGTACTTCACTATCAATGTATAATAAATATGTTGATACCTTTTGATTATTTATCAATAACGTGGTTTCTTAAAGCGCTCTTATGAATATATAATTAGGAGCAAACGTCGGTTAGATTCATCAATCTTTATTAATGACACCACATTACTAACTTACTAAGAACTTCATATAATATCAAAGCGCTTCTACTCCAAATTCTAATAACAAATCTTGACACGCTTTCAAAGTTTATAACGTTACTCAAATTATTTTTTTATTTTATTTTTCTACATTAATAATCATCGTTTTAATTCGCACTGTAATCCTTACACGTTGCACATTCAAATGATATTTATGACCTGATAATGAATTATTGATTTAATGTTGAAAAAATAACAGACTTAAACCTACTTAGCCAATACGATATTGTTCGTGTATTATGTAGAAAATAAATCACCTTTGACATTTTTTGTTAATGAACGCAATAATTATTGTGTAAATTTCGTTTTTGTTTATTATGCGATAAAAATAAAACTTAATATTTATAAAAGTAAATCCTAGTATTTATCAAAACTTGGTTGCTTAATAAAAAATATTGTTGCAACTAATGGTTGCCTGTGTTTTAAAATCTTACTCGTATTCTACCCTACTTCTTCTCCATGCAACTGAGAAAGACAAGAAAATTTATAATAAATCTTTTATTAAAGTAATACTGTTCAATAAAGCTGAATCACCAAAATATCAGCATCAGTGAAGATTTCAGCCTGATGCGATGCTACGTTTCTTTCATTTGCATGGAGTAGTATAGAGGTAAAGTAGGTAGATTTTTAAAACACAGGCACAGGTTGCTTTTGCACCCGGCTGCTAGAAAGTTGCTATGCAGTCAAAATGGGAACAACATATGTAAACTATGATCTTTTGATTGGCATATCATGTATTGTGCAAATAAATTAACGTAATTGTTTGAAAATATTTAAACTAAACCCAAAAATGTTATTAAAAATCATGTTGCAATATGTTATTATTAGGGCTGGGACTTTATTGTTTTTGCATATTCTTTAATATTGAATGCCAACATATTCGTTTTGAAATCGGTACAAATTATTATACGTAACAACGAATCCGAAAAACGACTTGTCAAAATGAATATTTTTTGCATATTTTCTAGATTTGGTGCATATATTAAATAAATATGCAAATAATGCATATTTGGATCGCTTTTGGTGTTTTTTTAAAGAATTTAAAAAAAAACATAAAAAATTATTATTAAATTTGTCAATTTAAGTAATTATTTTATTTAATTTTAAGCAAATAATTTTTTTTTAATTTAAATTTAAACAATTTAAGGTAAAAACGAATCCAAAAAACCGCTTGTCAAAATGCATATTTTGCATATTTTCAACATTTGTTGCATATTTGAGCAAATGATGCATATTTTTTGTGCATATTTGGGCAACTTTTGACGTTCTATGAAAAATTTTAATAAAGAAAATAATAAACTTGTTATTAAATTTTCCAATTTTAAAATTCCCCACTAACAAAATAAAATCTCACTTTTTAAATGTGCGTGAAGTTATACCCCCTTTTGTCGCAAACTAAAAATTTTGTTTTTCTATTGTGTTGTATTCAGTTTGTATTGTTTGTATTGTAAATCTTTTTTTCATTTCGCGAAGCATAAAGTTATAAATCGCGAAAAACCATTTTAAGTGCTGGCCCCCCTTTTTCGAAAATTTTGAAATTTTTCGTTTGTATTGTGTTGTATTCAATTTGTATTGTTTGTATTGCTAAAATTTAAAGTTCTAAATTTAACATTAGTCGCGTAAATCGCGATACAAAATTTAGCAATTTTGAAATTTTGTTATTGTATTGTGTTGCATTCAATTTGTATTGTTTTTATTGATACAAATTAAAGTCCTAAATTTAACATTAGTCGCGTAAATCGCGAAACAAAATTTCGCGCTGGCCCCCCATTTTCGAAAATTTTGAAATTTTTTTTTGTATTGTGTTGTATTCAATTTATACTGTTTGTATTGTTAAAAATTAAAGTTTTAAATTTAATATTAACCGCTTAAATCACAAAACCAAATTTTGCTCTGGCCCACTGCATAAGCTGACTCAAAATTTCAAAATTATTTTTGTATTTGTATGCAGTTTGTTTTTGTTGCAATGCAATTTCTATCGTTAAAATTAAATCCTCCTCTATGGCCGTACAATCATTATTTTGTTAAATTATATATTTCAAAACAAATTTTATTTGTACAGTAATAAAATTATGTAGCTACACTGCTTATATTTATTGAAAATTATATTTCCGTGCCAAAACGGCTTGCGGTCTAACCATCTTTGCTCCGAACCGTAGTTGCACCGAACCGGCTTACGCCGAAACGTCCGCGTCGAAACGGCCGTCCCGAGAAGACCCTATACCCAAGAATGTCAAATTAGTGGGACAATACAGCAACATTTCTTCTTCTTCAAGTGCCATACACAATGTTCCCAATTAGTTTTGGCCGCGGAACCCTTGGGCGAAGTAAAAAATTTGGCAAAATTTATTTTGCGCCATTTTGAAATTCTTTTTCGTGGAACCCTTCGATTTTTTCGCGGATTCCCATTTGGGAATCGCTACCTTAGAGTTCCCTGCAAAAATGGCATTCTAAGGAAACACTCCCATAAGAAAACATGGAGAGCAGTCAGTCGCAGAGCCCCAGCCGCAGCTAAGGAATCACACCTTTAGCTGGTCATCTTAAGGTTCCTTAGCTGCGGCTGGAGCTGCTGTCTACGTTTTCTCATGATGCAATCGCATTCTAAGGAAACACTCCCATAAAAAAGCATGGTTGATATAAAAGTATGGTAGATATGAATCTTTAGCTACGGCCGGGACTCAGTCGCAGTAGATGGTCTCCATGCTTTTTTATGAGACTGTTACCTTAGAGTCCCCTGCAAAGATCGCATTCTTAGGAAACATTCCTATAAGAAAGCATGGAGAGCAGTCACTGCGACTTCAGTCGCAGAGTCCTGGCCGCAGGTAAAGATTCATATCTTTCATACTTTTATATCAACCATGCTTTCTTATGGGAGCTATTAAGGGCTAGTTAAACGTTATGTAAAAGCCGCAGTTAAAAAATCACAACTTAAGCTGGTCATCTTAAGGTTCCTTAACTTAAGGTTCCTTGGCTGGAGCTCTGCGACTGCAATCGCAGTGACTGTTCTCAACACTTTCTTATATGATACAATCACATTCTAAGGAAACACTCTCATACGAAAGCATGATTGATATAAAAGTATGAAAGATATGAATCTTTAGCTGCTACCGGGACTCTGCAACTGAAGTCGCAAAGGATGCTCTCCATGCCTTTTCATGAGACTGTTACCTTAGAGTACTCTGCAAAAGATGGCATTCTTAGAAAACATTCCTATAAGAAAGTATGGAGAGCAGTCACTGCGACTTCAGCCGCAGAGCCCCAGTCGCAGTTGCAGAATCATATCTTTAGCTGGTTAGCTGGTTTAAGGGTTAGTTAAATGTTATATAAAAGCCGCAGTTAAGAAATCACACCTTAAGCTGGTCATCTTAAGGTTCCTTAGTTACGGATGGAGCTCTGCGACTGCAGTCGCAGGGACTGCTCTCCACGCTTTCTTATAATGACACAATCATATTCTAAGATAACACTCTTATACGAAAGCATGCTTGATATAAAAGTATGAAAGTTATGAATGTTTAGCTGCGGCTGGGGCTCTGCGATTAAAGTCGCAGTGGATGCTCTCCATGCTTTTTTATAAGACTGTTACCTTAGAGCAGCGGTTCCAATTAGTTTGGATTTTTTCGCGGAACCCCATTTGGGAACCGTTGACGTAGCTTCATTGTGTATGTAACGATACAAGTTTCAGTGCACCACAATAATACAAATTGCATACAAATACAAAAATAATTTTAAAATTTTGAGTCAGCTAAGCAGCGGGTCGGAGCAAAATTTTGTTTTGCGATTTACGCGGTTAATATTAAACTTAAGACTTTAATTTTTAACAATACAAACAATACAAATTGAATACAATACAATACAAAAAAAAATTCAAAATTTTCGAAAATGGGGGGCCAGCGCGAAATTTTATTGCGCGATTTACGCGACTAATGTTAAATTTAAGACTTTAAATTTTAGCAATACAAACAATACAAATTGAATACAACACAATACAAAAAAAAAAGTTTTTAGTTTTCGACAAAAGGGGGGCTAACTTCACGCACATCACTTTTAACACTTATTTTTTGTTACACAATTTGGTATTAATATTATTTATTATTGAAATTTACTTTACGGCTACTGGTCCAAAACTTCCATGTGTACGATGTATTTACGTCACTACTCAAAACCAAGACCCGCCACGTGCGTTCTCGAGCTATATCAGCGCTCATAAACTAATATAAAGATAATAAAATTCTCACAATTAAGTGATTACAACAAATATGCAATACTGACGATGACTAACAAGTCAGAAACACATGGTCATGGTGTGATGGCTGGGAAGTCGAAGAAGCAGTACATGTGTGTTTATTTTATGCGCAAATTGCGAGAGTTTTATTATCTTTGTACTTAAGGATGTATAGGAGATACAATCGGAGACAAAAGTATAGTTAATTTGAATTTCACGAATATTGGTCTTATGTGTGTAGTAAAATACTTTTTAAATATCATAAACGATAAACAAAGTTATAAAAATACATGAAGAAAGGATTTTTTTGTTTAAATCGGTTTATTTTCTGAAATTACAAATATTAAATTTGACATAACAAAATTTTTATTAGTGACTATCCCTGCAATCCAACCTACTATCTAAATAAAAAATGTAATAATTTTTATAAGTAAAATTTGATATTTGTTGTTAAAACTAATAAAAACCGAGATATACATAATATTTATAATACCAACAAGTGTTAAATATGTTTAGGGTTCTTTTTACGTCGAAATTTATATTATTTTAAGAGAATTGAACGTGACGAAACTATATCGGTTGTTCAATTACTAATTAATTTCTCGAGAACGGGGTAGTAAACCATGATGAAATTTTGCTAAAACCTTCTTCTATTTACAAGCTATAATTACAGAAAATTTGAATAAATTCTTATATTTTGATCATATATTTTAAGCTAATATATTCAATAAAATGTTGTATTTCATGAAATTACCTTTACATTATATAAGTTTTTTAGGATTTCTTAAGATTTAGCTTTAGATTTTTATTTAGACAAGTATTTTACTGTTTAACACCTTGTGATTTTCCCTAAAAGCAAACTCTTAAGCAAAACCATAGATGTGATTTTCTTGAATTTTAACAAAAAGTCAACATCAAATTAAAACTGCAAGAACTACTGAACGGTGTAGTGAATCGATTTAAAAAATTTTTTATTTCATCGCAAAGTCCATGATGACATGTGTACCAATTTTCATCGATATCTTATATTTTTGAGTTTTATTTTTTGTCTCCTACACATCCTTAAAAGAATTGGAAAAGATATTAGGAAAAAGAATAAAAACTGAATAATACCAATTTCGTTATTTTAAGTATTTGTGATTTTCTTTATTTTTTTATTTGGAGGTTTTACATATAATATGAAACAAATTTATTATTAACACGAGAAATATAAGATTTAAAAATAACATTATAAAATTTAGTGATTAAAATTGAACAACACTCTTTACATTAGTAATAGGTATATTTTCTTTTACATTGCTAAGCAATTTTGACCTAACCACATACATTTTCAGCTAAAAATGTTTCAAAGTGATCTTCGTACACCTTTTTCATTTGACATGCAAATAAATCTGCTGCAGGTGTAGGAAATAGTAATTTTGAATTTTCGTTATAGGTTTGTATTTGTATCATTAGTAACAGATATTAAAGCCTCTTTGCAATTTCCATGAGGTATAGTTCTGCTACAAACCTATCCTAATACATAATTCTCCGCATTTTTTTGTGGAATATCATCTTGTACAATTTCAGTTTCTGATTCTTTTGAAACCTTTGGTTCTATGGATAAGCCCAATGATTTACGTTTTTTAAATATATTTTCCTTCATTAATAGAAATTTCGTTGCATCCCTATTGCAGTTTGTTGCTGTCATCAGAAGGTATCAATGGTTGATTACTAGAACGATTATGAGTGAACTTCGAAATTTGGATGCATCTGGGTAAATAATATTGTTACCATTTTTATACCTCAGAACGCAAAATAAATTTTCAATTGAATCCTGTTTGATTTGAACTCAAACCTTTTACTCAATTCATCTTACAAATTAACAATTTGCAGAATTCGCAGAATATAACAAAAAGTCGAAAATGACAACGTGTAAGTATTAATTTACAATCCAGGCCGGTAGAGGTACTGTCGCCGATAATTTGAATAAGTTTTACGTAGTGTCAATTATAAAGTATTTGATAATAATAATAGTATTTATAAAAAAAAATAAAACATTCGTAATGCGATATATGGCCCTAATTTACAGTTATTTCCAATCTTTAGCCTCATATAACGAAAAAAGTGAAAAAAAATTATGTAAGAAAAAATATTCGAACTAAATGAAAAAAGAATGTAGGTACCTACAAAAAATAATGACTAGAATATTAAAAATTGACAAAAATGGCTTACCAATACACAAAAAATATTAAATCTAAGCGAAACCACGCGTTGAAATGAATTTTTGAAAGTTTTGACCTTTTATAGATCAGATTTTAGAAAATAAAACAGAGTAGGTATTTTTAGAAATTTTTTTTTAATAATTTAAGTAACTAGAATTTTTTTTTTCTTCGATTCTTAGTTTTTGGATTTCGTTCGTGAAGGTTTATCGAGATTGCTAAAACTTGTCAGTTGGTTTACCACTGACGCGCATGAATGGATTAACGAGATTTTGAAAATATTTATTCTGCCCCCCCAAAAGTATTTTCGAAATACGCCACTGCTTTACTTGACTTCTACTCGTCAACTATGTATATTATTGACTTTCGATACATTTTATTATTGGTTTCTAGTTGGCTCTTTTGGTCTTTTATCAATTATACCCGTTAATGTTATTAATCCAAAAAAAGAAAATAATTTCAAATTTACTTAAATTTTAAACTACATATCAAAATCATCATTTTTAAAGTTATAATTTTTCAGTATTTTTATCAAATTTTTTTTACCCAAATCTTTAATATTAGCTTAGTCTTTCATGATTATCTTTACCTCCATCGACATTTGATCATTAACTTGTTACTCTTTTTCATCAATTTCTGGATATAATTAGTTCAAATTCCAACAAACAAATTCAAAAGTAAGTTTTTTTAAAACTCACTAAAGTATTCATTGACGCAATCGATTCTGCCTAATCTGATTTGAGTCAAATAAGCCTTATGCCAAATTGGCATTGTTCCCATGACGGCATAATTGTGAAATGGCTTTTGGCCAAATCACTTGCTCCAAAACATATTCTTTCAATCGAATGCCAAAATATGTTACGATTTGGTATTGGTTTCTCATCTTATATAATTTATAATAGGTTTTTAGCAAGCTAAATAACTAGTTTTAATATTTTTCTAGAAATTTGTATTTATTCTTTTACTTATATTATACTTCTTATTCTTAAAATACCAGCGAGGTTTTAGATAACTTGTTAAAAATATTTTTAATAAAATTTGTGAGAATTTGTGTAACTTGGAAAGTTTCGAACGTGTTGTGGTTATTTGAAAAGGTCTGCACAAGTTATTTGCGTTTTGGTAATTTTGTGGTAGCTACAGGATAAATAACAATTCGAACTTACACAATTTTGTTAAATTATGCATTTAATTAAGGTTAGCTACTCTTTGTCATAGTTTGATAAAAATTTATTACTGTTTCAAACTTTCTTTATATTTTCAAGTGTTGAATTGGGACTTGTTTAAAGAGAAATATTGTGCTGCACTTGCCAAAATGTATTTTTTAAGTGGGTTCAAGTATCTACCATGTTTTCAAAATTTCTTAATGTGTCGTGGTTTTATTCCATGAATTAGTGAAAATCTCCGAAAGCTTCATAATCAATTCCACGTATACCTACTATATAACTTTCATTAAAACTTGACGAACGAATTATTGCTTGAAGCATATTTAACCCAAAAAGGAAATTAGTCTGTTCAACTGTATAATTCAAATATAAGTTTTATATGCCATCATTTACATTTTGAGTATCTTAACGAAAGTGTATACGAAGTGATCCATACATTTAACTAAACCTCATACGTATACTCGATGCGTCACGACGCTTTGAAAGAAAAGTAATTAATTGCAATTGGTTAACATTACAACATTACAAACCCTATATGTTGGCATTTTTTCCATTAACTATTATTTATATACTCGAAACATTTAATTTCTAGTAACTAGATACTGGTGAGATAATAAATAACTTACTGTATTCCTGAATATATTTAAGAAAATCGTCAATACTCTGACAAAATACTAACAAAAAGTGTCGTTTTTAGATAGATTTGGCTTGACAAGGAGAAGTAAATTAAATTTTTGTAGGATGTGCACTGTATTTTATCTTGAAGAAATACACTGTTTGAAAGATAATTGATCAGAGAAATTGGAAAAGTCAGGTGTTGCCGCACCAATATTGTTAATCAAGAGTTTCCACCATGGACAACAACACATGACATAACAAAAAGTCCAGGTCAGCATATATTTATTACCAAAAGTTTAGATGTGACTATCAATGTCGGCAACACCTAAACTATTGAATATAATTAAATACTGCAACGGTCTTATTTTTAGGAATTTATCCAAAAAAATTGCATTCTCAAAAAATCAATTTTTTATTTTTTGATATTTTACCAATAAATGTAATCAAATATTTCAAGTTATAAATGGCAGAGCTAATTAAATACATCAGTCTGGATGTTTTGCAATTTTGATATATTTAATGCAACATTAGATTGGTAAAATTTTAATTCACAATTTATTTAATAGAAAGGAACTTCGCAAACTGCAAAATGAAATACTTGGCAAATTTCTTAATAAGAAAAATTATTGATAAAAATATGTATGAACTTCTAGTTTTGGGTATACAAAGTAAGTTTCCCTGGCATAACGAGTTTCGTGCGTTGGGCGTAAATAAGCAACAAGGGTAAATAGATGCCTTGAGGAGTCGAAGAGGTTTAATCTGTATTCATTGGCTGCAGACGACAGGAGAAAATCCGTGGATGACGCATAATTGAAAATGTAACGTATTGACGTCACACAGCTCACAGCTCTTAGATGTAGTTAATCAAACACAAACTAATAAAACCACCCTCAACACCTTACAACTTAACAATTCTCTTAACTGTATTAAATGTAAACAGTTCGCTTACTTTACTATAATTATTATTACTAGCATCACTGTTATTATTATTTTCGAAAATATAGTATATTATTATATTGTCAACTCGTGAAATTAATATTCAAATGGAAACTTACAGATTAATCATGAAAAATAAAAACAAACTAAAACCAAATTATTAAATTTTATATGAACTGAACTAGTGTAAAGTAAAAATACAAGTTAGAAAATATTATCTCTGGAGACACCTTCCATCAAATCTCTATACTACGGTTTTGACAATACAGCAATTTATCTTTTAATAGTCCAATCAGGAGTAACACTGCGGTTGTCGTACTTCAGACAAGGTAGAATATTCGCAAGAGTAAAGAAAATCCACTTTCATTATGTATTGTGCGCATAATTTTATCCTGTACCGTCTAACAATCTTTTTAAAAATATTTAAACCAAAATAAACTTCGTAATATTAAAAAAACAATTGCATGTTTTATTCGGAGCAATTGTATGTTTTGTGGCTGGTCTGAATTGTACACATCGCTTATTTATCGATTACATGACTTGTTTTACTTAAATTTTCATATTTTTTTAATAAAAACAAGCAGCCTAACGTATAATAATTTTTGCAAATTTTCAAAATTAATATTTCTTTTTATAAATGTGGTACTATTTTTTTTCTTGTGAAAACCTTCTTTACAACAAAAAAGCTATTGTGCGTACTTGTTATTGAGCAAATATCAAAAAGTGAAAATATAGAATTCTGGCGTGACCACAAATTACTCCTAGTATAACAATGAAAAAAAGTTAATTGAAACTGAGATTAAATTTTTTTAAGTATAAGTATATTGTTTTGATAAAGATGACGTAAATGAATAAATAATGACGAGAGGTAAATCGCTACGCAAAAACGTGTGCATCACATGGAGTTTTGTTAAAAGTTTAAACAATCAGTAAAAAGAAAATCTCAACAGATTTTTTTCGTTATTCTACTAAATCTCATCCATATTTAGAACTGCCAAACATTTTCTTACATCTCCTGTGCAAGATAAACCATTCGAATGATAAATTGATAAAATTTAAAATCTACGAAGAAAAACAATAAAATTGAATTTCAAAATATTATTTTCACAGTTTATTAAAAATCAATGTACTCGCATTGCACCCACAAATTTTAAGAATAAAATCATAGTAATAAATTGAAGGGTTCCAAAATCCCCATTTGATTTTATGATTTTATTTTATAAATTTGTAAAATTATTTTTTGAGTTTGTAAATATTTGAATTATGGTCCTTTCCTGCCAGGTAGTTGAGCTCGTATCAGTTAGACGGTGTTCCAATGCTTTCACAGCAATTTACATTCATTTAATTTTGAAATTGGATTTCTTCATTTGGGGTTAGATCTAAGATATTTTTTGAACTACAAGAGTCTCATGCTCGTAATGCAGTAGTTTGGTCGGGAGTTGAAAATATATTCATAGTCTTAGAATTCTTAGAAAATCTTAAGATATCCTAAGAAATCCAAGAAAATTCAAGAAAATCTTAAGAATTAGGAAATCCTTAAAGGTGTAGAAAATCCTTAGGAATCTTAAGGAATCTAAGAAAATCACGATGAAATCAGGGGATATCTTTCAAAAATCTTGTAAAGGGAAATCACTGCCTTGTGGCTTGCTCTTCGGTATAAATGTTCTTCTAACTTGATGCCGCTAAAAACAGTTGCCAGATAAGTAATTACCAATCCAAACCTATGTGCATCGTCGTATGTTATTTTGTTATTTATTTTATGAAATGTTATTAAAATGACGAGATCCAAATTTTTATAATTTCTCTTTTCATATATGGGCAAGTTATCTTTTCAATTTGCGTTCCAGTTTGTATTGAAAAATTTATTTAAGTAAAATTAAAATTTGGATCATTGATAAAAATAAATTGAAATTGATTTTTAAATCTTGGCTTTCTCAAAATGTATTATTTTAGGAAATATTCATGAAATTGTAATTTCCTGGGTTGAATTGAAAAGTTTTAGGATTATGCTAAGTTCGGGAATTTAGAGTAATTTATTATTTAAATCTTCAACCATATTATGTAACAATTTTTTGTGAATTGTTGCGCGATCCCTTGATGACGATTTTTAGTACGCCTATGCTTAGTAAGGCATGCGCGAGGGATCGTAGAAGGGCGCGTGCTGAGCTGGGTTAGGGATTCTAAAGCGCACGGTGAGTGAAGTAAGACGTGTTTTAGTTTCGTTGGTGACTGAAGATTATTTCAGATAGGGCCGAATATTTATAAAGAGTACGCCTGAGGAAGAAATCGATCAGCGAAGTTTGGATTACGAAACCGTAAAACCTTTGTAATTCAGTTTAACATCGGAAACCTTAATTGTGGGATTTGTACCGTGGCGCCGATAACTCAAACTGCCTACATTTGCAAGCAACATTTAATGTTCGATTTTGGAAACGGTTTGTGGCCGTATGTTACATCTTTCTGATTTTTTACTTACCTTCGACGACTACTGGAAGGAGTCAATTCTATGCTACGATAAAGTGTTTGGTAGTGAAATTCTTGTTTGTGCGACGCTGAGGATTCTTCAAGCAGCTTCGCAATCGAGCCGAGTTTTTCATCTGCAGTAGCCAGGGAAGTCATCGAGTCAAGAGCTTATGTGGGTTGGAATTGCAGTACATAATTGGTAAACAAGTATTGTCGTATTACTACCTTGTAAACGAGCCAGGCCTTGGTAAGTGTTTTTTTGATTTGCTGATTTTTTACTGCAATTGTGGAAACGTCGAGTTTTACATCAGCTGGCGACGTGGATGTTCCCCTATTTGTGGCTAACGATTCAGATTGTATTTAAATTGGAAATTGTTGTATTCTATTTAATCATCATTATACGGTTAATTGTTAAGGGAGTTTTATTTTGTTCAGAGGAAGCAAATTCTTATTTTTTCAGAACCTTAGCTCTCGCCTCCGCAATTAAGAGCTGGTTATCCATCTGGGCTTCACCACAATTATATAATACTGGGGAATACCTATCCCAGGTGTGGTGAGCAAGGTATTTTTTTCATAAAAAATATCGAAATTGCTACAATTACTCAACAATACATAAACAAAGAATTATTATTTTTAGTTTGTATTTTATTTTCTGTAAAAATAAGAATAAAAATATGTAATAATAATACCTATAAATAAAATACAGTAAAACAATATTAATAAATGAAGAAAATAATAAAATGAAATATATTGTAAAAAATTGTTTCTTTCTTCGTTCCCTTAGTTTTTCTTTCTTTATTTATTTATTTATTTATTTACTTCTACACACTACAGGTCATTGCCTTAATGGTGGTGGTATTAATCTAAACAAAATATAATATATACTTTTGAACAAAATTTTAAGACAAACAGAAACAACAATATTAAAAGCGACTGCAAAAGCAAATCGAAAAACGTATACAATCAATATTTATGACACAAATAATATAACAGAAAAAGAGCAAATTATTTACAACTTTATAACAAACTTCTGGTCAGACTAGCCAGCCCAGAAGTCGAATAGTGAAAATATATTCAATTCTTCAATATATTCATCATCGCATTGGCTGGCTCATTTGCACCATAAGAGGTTCGATGCCCAAAACTATAAAAAAGTTGAGTCGTTCTCAGATCTCTAGAGGGCACCCTCAGCCGAAAGCATTCAAGTATTTGAGGGCAAGAAACTTCCCCGCAAAGCAATTGGGCGGCAAATAAAATACGAGCCCTATCTCGCCTCGAATCGAGTGGATGCAGGCCAATGGCATCACATACAAACTCATAATCATATGATGGACTGTGTCTCATAACATATTTTACAAAAGGCTTTTGGACCCTTTCAATACGGTCCTTGTGAACATTGTGATAAGGACTCCACAGCTGGGAAGCATATTCAAGAATCGATCTCACGTACGTTGAAAATATACGAGTTAGAGCAGTTCTGTCATCAAATTCTCTACATATTCGCATCATAAAGCCCAACATTCTGTTTGCTTTCATAATTGTCAGATCGATATGGTGTTTGAATTCCAATGAGGACACAAATGAGACACCCAAATCCATGAACTCAAACACTCTCTCAACGATATATTCCTTTATTCTATAATCCGCATAATAAGGAACACGCTTACGGTGAAAGGTCATTACTTTACATTTGTCTACATTCAGAAACAACTTATTTTGCTGACACCAAGTATTAATTTCGTCAATATCTTGCTGTATCAGATTGACTTCGAAACATGCGTTGAGCTTTAGAAACAATTTCAAATCATCCGCAAATAAGAGAAAAAAACAGAACTTTATTTTATATGTAATGTCCTTCACAAAAATAAGAAAAAGCAATGGTCCAATATGGCTACCTTGAGGCACTCCCGACAGAACATTTATCAAACCCGAACGCATTCCATCGATCTTGACGAATTGGGTTCTGTCTGTAAGATATGATGAAAACCAATTTATTAGCGGCGTGGAGAGGCCAGCAAAATATTATGCTGAACCGTGTCAAACGCTTTACTGAAGTCAGTGTAAATAACGTCTACTTGACTACCCGATTCGATGGCGTTAATTGTATAATTGACAAAACATAGCAGGTTTGTTACTGTTGATCTCCCAGACATAAAACCATGCTGCGCATCTGACAACAGAGAAGACATTTTGAATTTCAAATATTTTGCTATTATGCTTTCAAAGATTTTAGGGAAAGCAGACAAAATTGAGATTCCACGATAGTTTGAAATCTCTTTACGACTCCCCTTTTTTGGTATAGGAGTAATACTAGAAAATTTCCACATTGACGGAAAAACCTCCGATTGCCAAGAATTATTAAATAACAATGTGAGGGGCGTCACCAACTGTGTAGCAAACCTTTTGATGAAGTCGGTATGTAGTCCATCAGGACCACAACCGGATTTCGCTTCACGTATAGCCTCCACGACGTCATCTTCATCAATGGAATCCAATCCCACAGTGAACCCATTATTAATGTAATTGCCCTTTGGTAATTCATCCGACTCACGTCTCGCGTAAACAGAAGAGAACAAGGACCGAAAATACTCGATTACCACCTGCGGATCGGATAAAACCTCGGATTTATAGCTCATTACCGGTGGCATTCCCACGGTTTTTCGCTTCTCATCCACGTAAGGCCACAGCAACTTCTGATTCAATCTCAGACCATCCTGAACATCAATCTTATGTATTTTATATGCTAAAGAATGCAGAGCTTCAAAGTTGCTTCTTAAGAAGGCGTAATTGTTGTAATTTTCTGCTGATTGATGTTTAATGTATCTCCTATAAGCCCCTTGTTTTTGTCTGTGAAGGCGAATAAGGTCAGTGTCAAACCACCCCGAATATTTAAATTGTTTTTTACTACCAAACGGACGAACTCTTTTCGACATAAGATTTAATCCGCTATAGATGAGCTCATAAAAACGAGAGATGTTAATATTAACATCCTGATCGTTAAGAACACCACTCCATTCAATAGATGACAGGTAACATGAAAACTGATCAAAATTAAGTGACTTGAAATTATAACAAGAAGATTTATCAATTTACATATCGAATATTATCCGAACCTGGCTGCTGTGTAGATTGAAAAAGCACAATGGTTTCTGTCTTTACTGCTTAATTCAGGGTCCGGCTTAAAGATAGAGAACAAACTTGATTCACTGAAATATATTAAATCCAGAAATTTATCAAATTGATTAGCAATATAATTGATTTATATAAGATCGCAACAAAACATACCATCGATAAAAGCTGATTCCACTTTTGATGTAACATTATTTCATTAGACTTATTTGCAGCCTCACTTTCATAAAATGTAAAACTTTTTTTAAATCTATTTGGATCATCAATTCATCGCCTGATGATGCCATAGTATGGTGAAAACGTTTGCTAATTTATACTTACAGTATATTTTACATGTGTTAACTTAAAAACATTTCAGTTCTGAAAAGTGTTTAGTGCATTTTTTGGTTTTTCTAAAATATTGATATGATATTGTAAATAGGTATACCCATGTATCTCACTCTCCTTTTCCAATCTTCCAGTACCACCTCCAAGTACGTGATGAACAGCAGCGGGGACATACTACAGCCCTTGTTTTTCATACAAATAATAATAAACTGAATTTACTCAGTGTGTGGAAAATATTGTTATTCCTCAGAGAATATAAAATCCAACATAACAGGTTTACTCAGATTTCCAGTATTGGTACGTCTGTTACCTTTTAAACCTTCATAAGCTCTGTTAGATTTCCTGAAGGAAATGCTTTAGCTGTTCCATACTGGAATACCTCCCCTTCTTCAGACCCCAAGTTAGTCCAGTCATAATTTATAGATGTATTTGATGTATAGATGTATTAGTGGAAATTTTCTGTTTAATAAAACCAATTTATTACAAACTTTGCACATAAACTTTCGGTTTTTGAAATCTACATATACATATTATATCCTCGTAGATATATTCTGGCATTCTAGTAGTGTAAAACAAGCAAGTACTATAGCAAATTCACCAAGAATAATTAAATTTTAAAAAAATTATTTGATTTTGAAATTCTACTATTTTAAAAACAGAGTTGTGAGCTGGCAGTTAGAGTGTTGAATTGCTATGCAACAGCCTTTTGATGGATCCTCTGACCAAGTACACCGGATTTTTCTGATTGTATCTGTTTTGCATACCAGTTTTTCGCCCACTTGATGATCTTGGTAAGCCCTCACTCATAATAATACAACTTTCGCCTTATTTGATATTCTCACCTGATATGATAGTTGGTCTCTTAGGCAATCCTTTCTTTAGTTTCTGACGTAAAGAGATGCGAAAAAGTTTAAGTGCAAACAAACAAATCCTAGAAGCAGCAAATGTTTTAAAGAACATTCTCATGACAAGATTTCCAACTTAACAGAAATTGAACAATGCAGACAAAGCTGTTACTAAGAAATTTAAGAACAAAAACACAACAAAAGTTCCCCGTACGAAATCATTCTCAAAAAGAACTAAGAAGAAAAAAACAATGTACAGTCAACCTTATTTCGCTAATTCTTAATTCTTCGCTTAATTCGCTAATTAATTAATTTACATTACATTACAATCTCGTTAATTCGTACGATTTCTTATACGTACGCCTTCTTCTAAAGCGGTTTTTATATAATGTGGTACGAATTAACCGCGTTAAAGGAGTTTGACTGTATGCAAAAATGCAAGAACTGTTCAAAAGCAACTATCAGAATAATGTACATAAATAATTGATTCGGGTTTTCAAACGTTTATATTTTATATATTCATATTGTAACTATAGCTATTTATAATAATTTGCTCTACATAATATCCTATTTTTCCAGATAAAAGATTTTACAGAAAAAGCAATCAATGATAAATGGAAACTTAAGAAGAAATTTTGGAGTAAATAATAATCTCTTTAAGATGTTTATAGAATAAAAGCTGAAGCAAAGCTAAGCTGAACTTATCTTCAACTAATTTTAAAGGTTTAAACATCGAACCCAGTATTCCAAGACCAATCACAGTTTTGTTAAGATTAAGCTCCTGATCCTTAATTGAGATGCAAAACGCAGGTATACAACCGGTGAGTTTAGGATCAAATGCTTTCCAGTGCACCAATTGCTCTTTATTTTGAGAGGTGTTAGATACCCCCGGACCCTCATCCATTCACAACATATTGTCATGTTTCAAAATCTTCATTTTATAAATTTTGATAATTTAAGAGTAGATTTGTTATATGTTTTACATGTTAGAAAAATAAATAATTGAAAAATCTTACTGTTTTTTATCGTTAAAATATGCAAATACATGAATAGTTTGCGACACATAGACCCTAGGTGTTTCGAATTTCGGATTCTCATCAGGCAAACCTGGAAAAATATTATTAAAGCGATTTGTTATATGAGAGATGTTTCTGGATTATTTTGTAAATATGGGTTTTAATTATTCGTATTTCAAATAAATTGTTTGTAAATAATGTAAAAAATTTGAATTGGTGCGTCTTTTCTAACAGGGCAATATTATGCACTAGGCTGACTAGGCTAAAGCCTAAGGCGCCTTTTACAGAAAAGGCGCCAGCCTCTAAAATTACAATTGGCAAAACAATTATTACATTCAAGGGTTTAATTTTTATTAACACATTTATGAAAATATTCAAAAAACATTACTTAGGTGGAAATACATGTTTTTAATGCATCTGTAAAGCAGTTGGTATAACAATTTTGAAAATTTTAAAATACAGTCGCAAATAAAAGTGTTTCCGGTAATAACTACTTTATAAAAATGTCATCCCTATTTATTAAAGCGGCTTTTAAAATGCTACAAATCTTACAAAATCTAACCAAATCCATTTTGTAGGGGTAGGTTCAAATAAAGTATTTTTTAAATGTATTTTTTTGAGTTTATTTATAAATTTTGTGTGCTCCTGCCCACCCCAAATATATTGGGCCCAATTTGTGCCCACACATTTTTAAAATGCTGGCTCCGTCGCTGGTGTGCGGCAGTGTAAATAGTTGCATTACAACAAATTTATTAACTTCTTGATACGTGCGTGATAATGAGTGCAAGAGAGAAGAAACTCAGTTGGTGGGATAGGAAGAAAGTTTCGAAAAATAGACAAAAAAAAGTTAAAATTTTACTGGAGGAAGTGCCAAAATTAAACTTATTTTTCAAGCAACAAAATTGAATTGACGTCCCCGATTATGGAAAACAAGAATTCGAGCAACCAGCATCGACAAGCGCAAAAGAAGTATTAGATGTAGCTAACATAAGTAGATAGCAGGCAACAGTTGTGTTGCTTGAGTGCTTGAGCACCACACAGGAAATTACAAAACAGTATATAATTTGGGAAAGAAAACACTATACACTTGAAAAAATTGTATTTCACGTCACATAATATTATGTGAGCACCACACGGCAAATCTAAAAGATGCCGGCCCTGGTAGGTAGAGTGTAGAGTTGTAATATTTCTAAATTTCTACAATGAAAATTGAAATATCGCTTATTATACTCTTTTTTCGTATACTTTAGGTAGTCAAGTGAAAACCACTAATTTGAAAATTAATTTTGAACTTGATACTTCTGCTGTCGATGAAGGAAATGCAGCAGCTGCTAAATTTTCAGGCAACACTTCTGAAAACTTTGTATCTTTGTAACTTTGTAATTTAAGATGGTATAAATTTATTTAGTATTTTATATCTATATCTTGGATTTTAATAGAAAAGGCTTGTAAGCACGTGTTTTATAAGAAGATGAACACGTGTTTTATGTTTTAAATTATTAATAGGTAAATTAAATAGACGCCAAAGTTGTATTAGCCTAGGGCGCCAAATAGACGTAATCCGGCCCTGTTTTCGAGCCAACAATGTTTAAGTTAGACTATAAAATAGAGCAGTCAACGTAACGCTAGCTTTTCATAACGTAGTCGCAGGTTCGATCCTCGACCAAGTTTGAAAAATTATAAATGTTTTGAGATTTTTAATTGATTTTGTGAATAAATTTCAGTAAATTTATCGGTAGTATTTTTATATCGAAATTGTCCAAAATTTGGACGATATTGGACTAAGTTTTGCTGGAGTTTGGATTTGAGAATTAAAATAGAATTGGATACTTTGATTAACAATAATTCAGTGCAATTATATTATAATTGGATGATTGGATTTAATTGTTTTTTGAATAATAAATAAATAATTAAATTGAAATTGGAAGACAGTTAAATTTTTGTGCACGTTGAGCACCTGGTTTGATAGCCCACACTTGTTGTTATTATTACATTTTGGGATTGAAAATTTATTTAAAAGTTTAATTTAAAATTTAAAACGCAGAATATAAGCTGAAAAATTAGGACATAAAGAATAATTTGGAAATCAATACAAAGTTAGGACGACCGGGAGTTTTCTAGTACTTAATCTATTAATAATTCTAATAATTGCAAAAATCATATAAAACAGAAAATTTAGGTTTCTTTGTTTATTTGTTAAACAAACCTGTACTGTAAGTCACGGAAGCTTGAAATTTTACTTTTTACTAGAAATTTTACTTTAAAATTTTAAAAAAAGACAATTATGTGTTAATTTTCTCT
This sequence comes from Cantharis flavilabris, assembly GCA_949152465.1. Classification (NCBI taxonomy): domain Eukaryota; kingdom Metazoa; phylum Arthropoda; class Insecta; order Coleoptera; family Cantharidae; genus Cantharis; species Cantharis flavilabris. Next base: position 15,232,834 of record OX424439.1, on the reverse strand, counting down.
TTTTTAAATTTTTTGAATTTTGATTTTCTACGTATTGTATTATTCTTATATTTTTTTGAAAGTTTTCAATCTTTAATGTTATTGATGTTACTTGATCCATACTGAAATACTTCCCAGTATCCCAGTACTTGCTTGGAATGTCCTTGCTGTCAAAAAAATATCTTTATTTTTGTGAGACTTCCTAAAATCTGTAAATTAAAGGTTTCTAACGAAACCATGTTATTTAAAATTTAAATGGGAATAAAAGAAAGTAGCAACTTAGCATTGAAAAAACGGGCAAAGTTTTTACTAGTTTGAAAATTATTAATTAAAATTAGTTCAAACCCTACGTAAGGATCACTCTAATTTATGAATAAATAGGTATTTTTTTACTGAAATTGGTCTACTATTATCTATTTTGTATTACAGGTAAGTAACCAATAACCAAAATTAATATGCAGTAACAAAAAATATAAGTCGAAAAATAATCTAAATACAATTTTCTTACGACAGTTTCTTTTTTTGTTACGGGAATAATTACAGAATAGTTACTAGAAGGTAAAAGATAGCGAATGAAGTTTTAGCTAGTTGTAATTTCTTAAATGCAATTTCTTGTGCATACTGTAAGTAATAAAGCAACAAATAAGCACTAGTGTTCATATGCAAGATGAAATTCTATGAAATGTACATACAGCCCAATTAACATTAAGTTGAACAAACTTGTATTAATATACTTGTCGTACAAAATGCATAATCAAAAGTTGCCCAGGTGGAATTGGTACTTACTTAATATTTATAACTAACAATAAATTATTTACACAAATATGACAAAAAATTATAAATTAATTTAAAAAAAGAAATAAACATAAGTTAGCAGTAGCTTGCAAGATTTACTAATATTTGCCAGAAAACTATTCAGTACCTAGGCAAATTTAATTTATTGGATGTTTTCCATAAATGGCTCTATAAATTCATACTTCACACTTAAGTTCACTTGTTGTTATTGAAAACGTACTTATTGCAGCCTCATTCACAAGTTGAGAGGAATTCATCCAGAATATTAGCTCAATATGAAATAACATTAATGATGAATAAATATAAAATTGCAAAAGCTCATTTTGCGTTTCTAAAAATAGAAAATATGTAAATTTTTTAAATAATTTTATTAAAAAGAAAAAATATCTTCAAGATTTAAGAATAATTAATAAATTAGAATATACATATTAACGATTTACTATTTGCTTGTGCTTAATATAAGGTACAAGTTTACTGAAAACCTGTGCTTCAAGCTTCGAACTTTGATTTAACTTTCTTTGCTAAAGGAAACTTAACTTAGCTGTTGAACTTTTCATGTTTTAACATACACTTGATTTTGAAAAGCTGCTTGAACTATTTTTGATTTCCAGCACATGCAGTGCGCTATTACAAACAAAACAAAATATTTCCAATTAATTACATGAATCTTACAAAAAGTTTTATTCAAATTCGATGTTTTGAAAACTTGGAAACACCAATCGGTTAAAGAGATTTTTAGACGTTTTTCACGTATTTTTTTATTATAAAAATGTAAAATTTTATAAGAGATGTTTTGATGGTAAATAGAAAATGCAGAATCACGTCGATTTAAAAATTCTTTTGGCAGTTGTGTCGGTCAATGTGATAACAAAATAGTGTTTTTTTATTGTTTGAGTAAATTTTCGTGAAAACATTTGAAAAAAATGTTGACGGTAAATTTGATAAAGTGCTGCTAAGATTGTTTTTGATAATCTACATATTCGTCGTTGAGAACAATCTGATTGATCACAACATCGCCATGAATATAAACCACATCAATCTTATCGACGGGAGCCCTAAATTTAAATTCTCCAGTTAATTGTCCATCCACCCATACAGAGAAATGGTCAATAGCACGCCGAATTGCCAAGCTAAACGACGATCCGGGAGAAAATTGAAAAACGGAAGTTCTTTCTTCGGGTCCCCATCGTCCGTCTACCCATGCGTTACGAACCAATATGTTTTCTCCTGAATTGGTATCTAATAATAAAAATAAACACTTTAGAATTATTGTAATATCCCAGAAGCAATAAATTTAAGAAACTTAATAAAGTTTCAGCTAACAAAATTCAAACTATTATTAAAATGATATCAACTTACTAAATCTCGGATTTAAGTGCATGGGTATAATTGGATGAGGCCACAGCTGAGTACCATCTTGTAAATTTATGTAAAATGAATGCGGTAGAAGTTTTACACGACCGTAGATATTCAGCTGCCATCCAAGTTGAAACCCCTGTGGTAAGTGCGCCGAACATGGAATACTCTGCAATTTGAAAGCGTTAAAGTGACTCAATTTAACTTCACACCAATCACAATTACTATCAACTATAATACATTATATCCATGCAAATAAGTCTTTTAGATTATGAAAAAGGACAACTATCAAGATTCAACGACCTGTTGTTTTACGATCCGAGACAAATTTTAGCAAATTTCAGCAAATTCACACAATTCTTTTTATCTCTCTAAGACGTGACACTAATGCTAACGCAAATTAAGCTACCACATTCAAATCGTGCTGCAATATTAGCACCTCCTTTTGCACTTCTTTAATTGCATATTTATGGAAAAGAAAAAAGTTTGAATCCAATCAAAGGAATTGGTTATTTACTTACAATTTGATTCTCCCGATCGACTTCAACTTTGCCCTTTGACACGTCGATTGAAATATTCCCCTGAGGAAGTTCAGGATAAACTGTCCATTTTTTATAAATTACATCGTGAACTTCTACCTCGCCGACTACTTCAATGGTTTCGAGTAAATTTAGCGGTACGCGAAAACGATACCCGCAAAAATGTATTCCATTTATAAATACAAAAAATTCGTCGGGTACTATAAATAGATTAATTTCAAATTTTTCGCCGCGTTCTATATTACATTTCACGATGGAGGCGGTTTCCTCGTCGCCCCAATTTCCTTTAATAAGACTGTTGCGAACAATGTAGTTTCTATCTAGGCGAGGATTCAAATGAAATCCTATGTCTGGACTGTGATTTTGAGTAGCTCCGCATACGAGGTTTACTGCAAATCTTGAAAAAATTAATTTATAACCAAAGGAAATTCAAAAATAATATTTACCTGATGCAATTGGGCAGTATTAATCCACGAATGCAGATAGCGTTGCCTTCGGTCAAATCTTTCGGCAGTTGATCCGTATATACAATTTTCTGAAAAGTATAATCTTTTTTAGGTTCCTTGCTTTTTATCACAAAAATATTAGTATGTTTGCAATGCTCCAACATATCAAAGTAACCGGTTTTATATTCTTATTCCAGAATTTGGGTCAACAGAATAACGGCTCATAAATTTTATTGATATGCACAACCGTAATATACCAATATAAAAATCTCACTTAGGTTTTAATAACAACAAACCACATTCATAATAAATGTTGCTAGTAGTTCATATTCCAAGATTATGTTACAACAAAATGATAACATAGTAAATGGAGAAAATTAAATTAGATTATCATGGATCCATACACACAAGAGCTTAACACGTTGTATGTAATGTGCTTATATAAACTAATTCAACATTAAATAATAAGGCTTCCAATGCCTTTGTTATATAGCAATATTGATTATTATCTTTTTAGTTTTTAAATGATATTTATAGCAGCATGATAAATGGCGAGGTCAAGAGATAATTTTTTTTATAACATACAAAGTAGATTATAAAACAAAATGTATGGTTTACCAATCAATAAAAACTATCGTTTCGATTAAAGTTGTTATAATAGGTTGATAAAAATGTCATAAAATACTTTTCAAATGAAAACAGATTGCTTTTATAAATTTCTACAATAATGGGTAATCAAATTTTTGTCTTCCTACTTTAACAAACTGAAAGTAATATATCGAAATTTTATTGCAACTTAAACTTCTCAATCAAATTGATTAAATCTGTACGGTAGGCAACCAACACTACACTATTGGCGAAAACTCTAAACAAACATAAAATTTTTATATTTTTTACATTTATTTAATGTGGGTAACTCCCCTCCTTCTCTGTAAAAAGAACATCTCAAAGGGCAAAATATTAACACCGCAGAAGAGATCCAGTAGCAGTTTTCGCGATTGACGCTGCAGACGCTACTAAATGTCAACAACATGGCGGTTTTATTACGTACACTTGATGTTGTTTTGAGTCTAATTCTAAGTTATTGTTGTACCGTAAAACCATAGCGAAATGATAATTCACAAAATAAAACAAGAAAATAATGCAATATTAGGGTTTATAAACGAAACTTTATATATTTAAATAAAACTTTCTACACCAAGCTTTTCAAGTAGGAGACGTTCGAAGCATCTTCTGAATAGCCAGCGCTCATGCGCGTCAGTGACCTCTTTGCCGGAGAGCTAAACCTTTACGCCGTCTGTAAGACTCCGTTCTCTGTCTGACGATAAGATCCCAGGGTAGTGCTCCCGCAAGGCATAGCATCAGTAGAGATGGTTCTACAGATGGTTCTACTGTATAACGCTATCCTTTGGAACTGATTGATGCTCTTTCTTTACGTCGACATCATCATAGTGTGGCCCCCTCAAACTAGCACTAGGCAACTATCAATCTGTTATACACAGCCTGAAAGGCTCTTTGTCCAAGACCCAAGTCTTTTCTCAGCACTCTTCTTAGCAGTAGCGGCTTGTCAGATGAGGCAGAAGAGGTTTAATTTCCTTTGAAATTCTGGACTATCAATTAGACTATTAAGTCTAAGTCTAAGTAAGAACTATTATTAAAGAGTTCTTCCACAATATTTATCAAAAAGGTAATGTGAGGTTACCGCAGAAGCAGAATCCTCAGCCAAGAACATACATGCTGCAGAGAACGTAGCTATTCCATGGACTGCAAGGTTTTACTATACTACTGATGATTTCGAAATTACTTCGAAGAAATTTATCATCATCAGGCACAGATTACCCCACAGTGACCATGCATCGACTGAAAGCTTTGCATAGCTATAAAAATTCCGCTATCGATTTAATCTATTTAAGGGAAATAAAATTTAAGGGAAATCACTGTGGAAATCTGAAGTCTAGTGTAAAAGTGTAAGAAAATCTGAGCAAATGGGGAAATCCTAAGAAACTCAGGAAATTGTGAGAAATCTATACTTGATTATTAGCCTCCTCAAATGAAAAAACCACAAACCGCCACTGCGTCTTAGAACTTAAATCAACTAAGGTAACCTTTCCATATAGTACATATTCTGTATATTAGGTCCAAAACTCAGAAGAACGCCAACTACTATACCCAAGTACCTCAGTTTAGTTTGTTCCACTTGGCTGATACTAACACTGTTCGCTTTGAACGCTTTAAACGCACTGCACACAGAGGGATGAAGTTCAAACATAGAATTTCTGTAGCAGCGTTCAGTTCGGTTTATGTTGAAGTCACATAAATGCTGCTATGCGTTTAACATAAACCAATCTTAACGGCTCAATGCCAAATCTGTCTACTCGTCCGATAATCCGATCTTTTTCCACTTAGACCTTTGTTCCGTTGAGGCTGGATTTCCAAAATCAGAGCGCTTTTAACTTTTTATAACAACTATAATTTTTAAACGATTGATGTTACAAAGAACAGTTTCACTAGAAAATATTTATCCTAAAAACAGATTAACAGATTACATTAAAATTTTAAGAGTATAATAAGTATACGAAGCGCCATCTCCGGCATTATATTAAACTAAGATTTACGGTCAAACATCCCAGGGTAGTTTAACTTGGCCGACAGGATTGCGCCACTTGAGGTAAGATGCGTAGTTCCAATTGACATACGAAGAGCTATCTCTCCCTAACCTATCTTAACCTATCGTTTACGTTCGGGTTCGCTTAGCCCATATACATTAGGGAACACAATAATTTTCATATTTTAAAAATACATTTTTTCAGAATATTTAGTTCCTGAATAACAGTTTTTAAAAATGAAATATTTTGTCATAAAATAATAATATGTTGTAATATTTCTACATTCTACGTTTCCTGATTGACTCAATTGGAGAAGAACTTTAAAAAAATCTATAGTTAAAATAGTTAACATACCTTATTGTTTTGTTCAGTTGGTACATTACAGTCAAACAGCCACTTGGTAGGATTTTGGGTAAAAAACTGCATTTTTATCGAATTTTTTTTAGATTTCCTACTATTAAAATTTAATTATTCTTTCCAATGCTTCACATGGTTCCAATTTTCTATTAATGTTCGATAGTTTCAAAAATTACCTACTTAAATTTAATGAATTTTCTAATCTTGATTATTATAGAGTTGCGTTAAAATTATCGCAAATTTAATTTCTCGATAAGAGATGTATAGGTAGGTTTACTCTTAATTCAAATAATACGGATTTTGCAGTTGTTTGATCGTAATTATTTATTAGACACTTATCTTCAGTTTTATTTTGCCATATCTTCTCTTCAAATACATATACTACTTGTCAACTAATCTGGCAACTAACAATTGGTTTTATAATTCAATTCAACAACAAAAAATACGTGGTTTCCTAAGTCATATTATGGTTAAGAAAAGTTTAAAACGTTCAGATACGGTTTAATAACTAAATATGCTTTTAATTATTAAGTATTCCCACAAAAATCTCACTTTTCTTGATTAAAAAATAAATGTGCTCACCACGTTTTTCAAATTACTTTTCTTGCAAAAGAACTCTTTCACGAATAATGCAACATTAAAGAATAATGTACCCAAAGCCCTCTGTACCTAGCTTCTATTCTATTGAAGTAATAATAAATGTGCAAAAGTCGATTTTTTTTATTTTTACCTGAAGCTATTTCAAATATTAGTTGAAAATTTTAACTCAGGTAAAAAGTGTATACCTGTTTAGCTTTTAAATGATCAGGGTGTGCCTCTTGGGCCTACTTTGAACTTTGGTTAATTTATTTTTTTATACAACATAGTACTAGTATTATGTATATTTCTGTTTTTAGATAAACAAGATATATATTTTTAATTTTAATTTTTTAACAATATAAGTTTAGAAAAAAGCTCATAGAAAAAATAGCGAAGATTAACACTTACAAAATATATTATAAAATAAAATGTTTCTGTTAGTTTGATTATTAACTGTATTGATCTTTGATAGTGTCATCTGCATGCAAATAAAATTTATTGTTGCATTAATTCACAATTTATAATATGCGGCATTAGTTGTCATCTAAAATAATATCGAAACAACACGGGAATCCAATCACATTGGTTCATTAATAGACATCTATCTAATCAAATTTGAATAATGGGAGATGTTTATTTATAATTTGACATAACACTACATATAATAATAATAACACAACTTCGTAATAGTCCGTCATGGCCTCATGTCATTGATTGGTGAATGGTGATGGCCAGTTGTCCAGCTAAATTATTTTGGTAGTGGGTGTGTGGGTTAAACTTGAGCATTTTCAGTTATGAAAAATTTAATTTTTTCTATTTAGTTATCAACTTTAAGATAATTTCAGAGATTGAAAACTAAAATAAACCCCAAGTTACTACTTACTGCAGTATGCAGTTTTATTCATTACGTGAAAATCACTGAATTTTACCGAAAAATATTTTAATATTCCAATTCTAAGAATAATAGAGATCATAAAAATAAAAAAAGATTCTAAATATAAGTTTACGAGTTACAAAACATCAAAAAGTCACACCGCAATTTTAACGTTATTTGAAGCTGGAAATGAGCAATGTGAAATTGTTCAAATGCTGTGCATTCTTCAACAGGCCGTTTCTGATGCCATCAAACGTTACAAAGAACTTGGTAATGATGAAGACCGACCCGGGAAAGAAAAAAAATGTTCTGTTAATACTCACCGAAATGGTAACATCATCAAACTTCGGATCAAAGTCGGTTCGACGAGTAGTGAAAAATGAGCTTAAGAAGAAGCCTTATAAGATGTAAAAATCCCAAATGTTATCGGATGAAAACAAGCAAGTATGACTTCAATGATGCCGTGCTTTTCATAATCGTACCGCTACTCAAAATTGAAAAAATTTCGTTTTCATGAATGAATAATTTTTTTACATTCGAACTATTTCATAACCGTCAAATTGATAGGTATTGGTCAGAAGAAGCACCCGGACCTTCCGCCATCGAGGTCCAGCGCCAACATCCCAAGTTTGCCATGGTTTGAGGGAAGTATTTGTGCTACCAGTAAAATATCTTTAGAAGAAGGAGTTAAAATCAATAAAGATACCTACCGCCGGAAAATTTTAGAGGCTGTAGTAATTCCGGGGGCCCAACAGCACATTTTTGACCAACATTTGACCTTTCGACAAGACTTTGCGTCTTTTTTCTGATTTTATTAGTTCCAGTGAATGGTCTTCGTATCTCAACCAAATGGATTCTGCTATATGGTTGATTTTAGAGACCAGGACCTGTGCAAAACTCGACAAAAGTTTGAAATCATTAGAGCAATCCTTGCTTCAGGTATAAGACAAAGTATCCCTAAGAGAGTTACAAAAAACAGCCTATAATTTCATTCGACGTTTATAGTTTTGTATCCACGCAGAAGAAGGAGCCACTTTGAAAATATATAATTTATATTGTACATAAGGTCATTATTATTTACCGTTATCCATTTCAAAATTTTTGGTTTGTTGCATCTAAATAAGTTTTTCTTTAAAAAACGTTTGTCAGAGTCCTTGTGGGTCACGCTGTAAAGTGGTACTATCATTTTGCACCACTTCGTATGCTCAATTTTGATATCAAAGTAAGTATACTTCATCTTGGCATTGCGCGAATTTGACGAATTATATTCTTAATAATAATATATATATGTTTGTAATAAATTTATAAATTTGTAACTGCACTCCAAGATTGTGTAGCGTTTCATGATCAATTTTTCTTGTTTATAAATGATACTTATGAAATAAAAACAAATAAAAGTTTAATAGATACAAAAATCTTTTATATTTTTTACTGCTCTTCGGGTACAACGCACTAAAGTAGTGTATGCAACATTTTCTTTTTATGTCTGTAACTTGCGTTCTGCGTGTTATTTTTAATCATTAACAAATCTGGAAAAAATTAACTTTAAACATAATTAGTTAGTTAGTTACAAGTGAAGCTAATAAAAGCGTTTTAAAAATATAATGAAATTATTTTATTAGCTGTTTGTATATTTTGAACTTCTCTCATCGATAATCACTTTCACTCGCATTTAATGATAGTAAATGTGCAAAAAAACTCTGCCACTCCATTCGTGGTTCAGAGCAAGAAAACAGAAATGTAGGACCACGCTCAACATAGGCAGCTCCAAACAAAGTCTATGGAGGGGAAAATGAGGCAAAAACGTGTGGAGACCTTGTTTTGCTCACGTCCAAAAATAAGACTTTTTATTTTTGCTGGAAAGGGGAAATATAATAAATATATATCGATACCTTACTTTGAAAACTTCGTAACTTCATTTTTGACAAAATTGAGATTTATTGCGCAGTGCAATAAGGCTCATTACTGTATGTTCCGTCAAAATTTCGTGAATTATTTTTCACAATTGTACGATCTGTAGGCAAATTTGAAAACCTCGTATTATTTGAAAACCTACTAATTAGAAAAAACCCAAGTGGATTAATGTTTAGTACAATTTGCCATAAAAGACAATATATTTGAATATTCATAGTGCATTAGAACCTTATTGAATCAAGAAATATTACTCGAAGTTGAAAAAAACAGTTTTTTGTAGCTCCTGTAAAAACAGCTTTTAGGTAGGTACTTACGAGGTTTTCAAAGTAAGGTATCGATATTCTGATATGAATTTAGGTCTATTTGTCAAATTTTAACAAAATTTAGTGGATTTTGTTGAATTTTGATAAATCGTCGAATGTAGATTAGTTAGTCTCTTACCACTCACTGGGTGTACGACTGAGTATCTTTAAAAAGTAAACAAAACGATTGTATTTCTAATTTTGTCAGTTTAACATTAAAAATATGAGCTATCGATGATAAAACACCGCTGTTTATTAGAATATATCTATATTTTACATAGAAATACTATATCTAAATTGTAGTTTTTATTATTACATACAGATATGCTTTTTTAAACAAATTTTTTTTAACACAATAACGGTTTTTAACATATAACCCAATTAGACTCACATAAAATCTCTCTTTTTAAGAAAAAGTTGGCTTTATGAACAAACTAGTGCAGTTAAAGTTGGTTTATGTCAAACGCACCGCACCAACTGCACACAGACGGATCAAGTTCAAACATTGAATTTCTATAGCAGGATTTATGTGCGTATTTACATGCGCGCGGTTCGTGCGGTGCACGCTGCCACAGAACTTTAATATTTGAACTTGATCCAAATTCAAAAAAAGAGACAATTGACACATAACAGGTTTGAATTAAGAATATTTGAAATTATGAAAAAATTCTTAATACGATAGTACAATATAACGTTATTTCATTGTTATTTCCAATCTTCAGTTGTACATAATCGATTAAATTGAAAAATAAGAAAAAATTTCGAATTAAACAAAAATATAGATTAAATGTACAAAATTGACTTACCATAACCTTCAAAAATTATCAAAACTGAGCTTGTTACATGAAGTATGAACAATTTAAAAATAATTTGAACCAAGAAATTCTTTTACCTAGCACTGCTAGGGTGAAATCCGAAGGCACTGCCCTCTTAATTTGATTTCTAAAAACTTTGAAAAAAATTTAAAATTCAAAAATTTACCACGTTTTAAACCGTGAGGCGTAAAACTAGAAAAAGAACTCAAAATAAAAAATTTTAAGTAAATTTGTGGTTTTTAGTATGTATTTATGGTTAAATTCAAAAAAATATAAGAATAATACAATACGTAAAAAATCAAAATTCAAAAAATTCAAAAAGAGACAATTAACACATAATTTGTTTTGATTTTCTACGTATTGTATTATTCTTATATTTTTTTGAATTTAACCATAAATACATACTAAAAATCAAAAATTTATTTAAAATTTTTTATTTTGGGTTCTTTTTCTTTTTTGAACTTGATCCGTCTGCGTGCATCAGTGTGTGCGGTACGTTTGCACAAACCAACCTTTAGTCCTATGGCAAATCACTATACCACCGAGGCGAAGTTATCAGGTTCGACTCCCGATAAAAACTATGTAGCAAAATTTAAAAACTAATTCTGCAAACAACCGTACACAATTTCTCAAACTGGTGTGGGAAATTATGGGATCGAAATGCGTAAATGCGTTTCTCTAAGAATTGTCGATCGGAATGAACTTTAAACTGTAGGTTCTCTATACTGCACATCAGCGTCATGAAAGAGTATTTGACAGAGTAGAAGGCTGATATCCATAACGATAAATATTTATTAATCTAAGGCTATATAAACTGAAATGGAAGAGAGCAATAAACAGAATACTAACAGAGTGTTAAATAAAACAAATATGGGTAGATCACTTCGAAGAACTACTGAAAGTAACACAAACAAACATGCATATTCCCATAGCAGCTACTGAGCATGAAACAGAAGAACCAACATACGAAGAAGTAGTAGAGATAGTGGGAAGGATTAAGAATGGTAAATCGCCTGGCAAAGATGGTGTAAAAGCGGAGTTACTAAAATATGGAGGAGAGACGTTATATGAAAAGATAATATGATATTATAAAACAAGTATGGAGGGAAGAAAAAATGCCTAAAAGTTGGAAAGAGAGAGTAATAGTTACAATAAAGAAAAAGGGAGATGCAGAAAGATGTGAAAATTATAGAGGAATCACGTTACTGAATGTCGTCTATAAAGTACTGTCCACGCTGATAAACAATAAGTTGAAGAAGTAAGTAGAGGAAGTAATAGGCGAATACCAGTGTGGGTTTGTAAAAGGTAAATCAACCGTAGACGCAATACACATACTAAAACAAGTAATGGAAAAGAGCCAAGAACACAATATAAACATACATATGGTTTTCATAGACTTTAAGCAGGCGTTCAATAAAGTAAATAGAGATGAACTGATAAAAGTGATGCAAGAGATGGTAATACCAAGTAAGATAATAAGATTGATTCTCATGACGCTGGAAGAAACAATAGCTTGCGTTAGAACCGCAAATGGGGACACAAAAGATTTCATAATAAACACAGGATTGAGACAGGGCTATGCGATATCTGCAAACTTGTTCAATTTAGTAACAGGGGTTAAAGGATCGCTGGTAAACAAAGAAGCGCAAGTGCTTCCATATGCGGATGATGTGGTGGTAATTGCGAGATTGAAAAAAGCATTAATAGAAACAGTTGAAAAGATAAGAGACGCAGCAAAAACATTTGGATTAAGAATAAAAATAAAAATAAGTTAGAGCGGCGTCCGGAATGGATAATGAGGAAAAGATACCAGTTCACAAAACACCAATTTCAATTCCGGAAAATAAACACCAATAAGACGAAGTATATAAAATGTCAAAAAGGTGAGAAGTAAGGTGGAAACAATGATTTGAGAATTGCTAATGAAACATCTGAAGAGGTACAAGACTTCAATTACTTGGGAACACAGATAAATAACAAGAACAAAAGACAACGTGAGATGGAAGCAAAATTGCAACAAGGAAGTAGGGCGTATTATGCCAATGGACACCTCATATGCGATAAGAAGTTAACAAGAGCAACAAAGATCAAAATCTACAAGAATATGATAAGGATAAGACCGGTTCTTACGTATGCAGCGGAGACCATGTGTCTAAGTAATGCTGAGGAGGAAAAACTGAGGATATTTGAGAAAAGGATTTTAAGAAAAATATTGGAACCAGTAAAAACCGACAATCAAGAAAGTAGACAAATGATGAACCACGAAATTTTGAATCTGATGGTAAATGAAGATATAGTGAGGGTTATAAAATCAATAAGGTTGAGATGGTTTGGACATATAATGAGGAGCGATGAGGGCTCCATGATAAGACAGATCACCAAGTGGAGACCAATGGAAACCCGGAGACAAGGAAGACCTAATCTAAGATGGTATGATCAGGTACTCAAAGATATTGAGAATATGGGAATCAAAGATTGGAAGACAAAGGTAGTAAACCGAGGGGAATGGCGAAAGATGGTGTTGGATGCGAAGACGGACAGCAGAATTTAGTATTAATTTAATTTTGATTTGTTGAATTTGTTTTTGATTTTGATTTTGAGTTGTTGTATGATGTGTTCCGTTTGGAAGCTGATAATTTGGTTGAAAATGAATTGTAATTATTTTAGATATTGTAAAAGAAATGAGGATTAATCCACCTCAGAAAACGGATTTGTAAGTCTCGCAAGAGACAGCCCAATTCCACTTGGAATGTGTGGCTGTACTATTATTATTATTATTATATAAACTGTAGAGTTAAAACTAGTTAACTCATGGTTAACCCATTATTGACCCAATCAGTAGTGGTGAAAGTCAGAATTAATCCTGAGAGTTGCATAACCCAAGTTTTTATAAGAAAAAGTAACCAAGTACAAAAATTAAATAGGTTGAAATTTTCTTGGTTTAAGTAAAATCTATGGCTCTCACCAGTGGCAGCTAGTGCGAGAAACGTAATGAGACGTCGCCCTCTTAAAAAATATTAAATTATTATTAAATTTTAACTGCATAATTATTATTATTATTGCCAATTCTGAATAATATGCTCAAATTACTAATTTAGTTTTTCGGGCCATGATGTAAATGTACGGCTTTCATCAGTAGCGGCTAGCGCGTGAAGCAATGGGGCGTCCCCCTCCCAAGATATAATTATTAAATATAACTATTTTGTTACTGACAAAAATACAAATGTTTCTTTTTTAGTTGATTCGGGAGCTGACGTTTCTGTCATACCAAAATCAATGAGCGGAATAAATTTATTTAATGCACCTTTTAAAGTATCCTTTTATAATTGCAGTAAATTGAGCTATATTAGGGGCAGATTTTCTTCATGAATTTAACTTAGGGGTAGACCTTCGTCGAAAACGTTTAATTGATAAGTGGTTTCTGCCACGATAAGCCACGATTATTTTCCAAAGCTTTCAACAATTTCTTATAATGACAATTCTGTATTCAAAGAATTGTTGAAAGAATTTAAAAATTAACGAAAACAACCGATAAACATACATTAGTCCCGCATAACGTTGAACATACTATTATTACAAACGGTCCACCAGGGTTTGGTAAACCTAGACGATTAGAGCAAAAAAACTTAAAGTAACTAAAACTGAATTCGAATACATAGTATCTAAGGGTACATGCCGACCATCGAAAAGTTCATACGCAAGCCCACTACACCTGGTCCAAAAAAATAATAGTGATTGGAGACCTTGCGAGGATTACCGGAGACTAAATGCGATTACAGTACCCGACAGGTACCCCATTCCTCACATACAGGATTTTACACAAAACATTCACGGATCAAAATTTTTTACCACATTAGATTTAGCTAGAGTTTATCATCACATTCCAGTATCGTTTTCAGACATAGAAAAATCAGCAATTCAGCAAAAAAAACACCATTTGACCTCTTTGAATTTCCACGTATGGGTTTTGGTTTAAGAAACGCCGCTCAAAGTTTTCCAAGATTTATGCATTGCGTTTTGCAAGGATTAGATTTTTGTTACGTTTATATAGACGATTTATTAATAACTTCAAAATCATTAGAACAACATTTACAACATCTCAGAATAATTTTCGAATGTTTGTCCGAATATGGCATTAACATTAATGTTGATAAGTGCGTATTTGGTCAAAGCAAGGTTATCTTTTTGGGACAGAGCTTATCCGAAAACGGTATCGAACCTCTACAACATAAAATTGACGCAATAACAATTTACCCAAAACCGGTCACGATTAAAAGTCTCCAAAGATTTTTAGGAATTATGAATTTTTACCCTCGTCTACTTGTCGTCGCCCTCTATTATAGCAAAGTATAAGTCACTGCTGATTTTCTCATATATTATTATTATGATTTTTATGCACGTACGTATTGTCACAATAATAGATTTTAAACCGGAAACTGTAACGGTATAAAAACCGGAAATTCAAAGTTATAAAATATTTGTTATTAACCAATACAAAAATATGTATTCTAATGTATGTAAATTACCCCCTTTGGAACTCATTGATTTTGTGGGCCCGTGTTTTCTGAAGACCCGTAACACCTCGTTGTTACGCCGCTGTTTCCAACAAACTAATAAAAAAGAAGCTAAAGTTATGTTGACACGATCCGAGTACACTTGGACGGAGTGAATTTAGAGATGTGCGTGCATGCGTTTGAACCAAGTACACTAGATCCGAATATAAACTAAGTGAACACGCGCACATCTCAAAGTCTCGGTCCGAGTGTACTTCAAAAATAATAATAAATTTGTATGATTAAAGCTAAACAACTGAGAAAAACACAATAGGATTTTAATGTAAACCCACAGCAAACGCGAAATAAAATAAATAAATGTTATCGGGCAGTGATATCATTTTAAGGGAAATTGGTGACAAGAATAATTTTAATCTCTTTTAATTATTAAAAACACTGTAATCTGCTTCCATACAGTTAATTATTTTATTATTTTGTATAATATTGCTAATAAAATAAATTTAAATTTTCAAAATGTTTACATCAATATAATTTATTAAGGACTTCACTATGAATTTGAATTAATTTTATTTTCGTAACATTGTAGATTTGACGACCTTGTTAGGTAAGCATATAAATAGATAATTTAAATTTGTAAAAACTGTGGTTCACATTTTTTTATTGTAAAAATAGTTATCTCTGCATTGCTTAATTAAAATGTTACTTTTGGCAACCAAACTGCATTGTAGATACATATTATTGATATAAAAATATTTTTAGAAGATATATGAAACTTAAATTTAAAATATTATCAAGGACTTCTGCTAGTTTATAATTTTGTCTATTCTTAAATTTAAAATATTATTGCGCTTATATAATATTTAAATAGTTAATTTGATTACCTTGTCGACATTTTCATAATTCCAATTCAAATTAAATTCATTCAAAACTAGTAGTGTTCTTTTTAATTACCATAAGCGAATAAGTTAAATTGATATCTCTAATCGCACAGGAATCGATAAATGATTTCCTATATGCAAGCAACGTGAGTCACGTTTACCTATGGTTATTTCAATACAAAATCAGCGTGAAAATTATCGAAGGTCGATGATTTCATAATTAAAATTGCTAACAATGCCAATAGTACATTGCGCCATTTCGAATGCATTTTTAATGTGACAGAAGTAGGTAATTTCAAATTTAATTATAAAATAATTATCAAAACGATATATCATTTGGTTTGTATGAATTTTAAATGGCTTAATTAAAATTTGAAACAGTAAATTCAAAATGTATGCTCACCGATATTGTGTTATCAGATTTAATTGTCAAATTTTCACTATTTTTATGTTTTGGCATTGCACGTCGTTTCGGAAAACAACATAATGCACACTTTTTTGTTTTCTCTTCATCGTTTTCCGTTTTTGCCATTTCTTTTAAATTATTGTTAACACTATCACTACAACTAAACTACTAAGTTTATAAATACAACATACGAACCATTCCACATTAAATTAGAAATTAGATGCAAACAAAACTCGCACCCGCGGTGAATTTCTCCAACTTCGCCAGAATATCAAACATTTTATTCTTTGTCACAGAAAACGTGTACTTGTGGTTACATACTAAAGAAATTGAAATCGTAACGCTCTTTATTGATATTCGTAATGTAGGTCAGTATCGACTAAAACAATTTCGTTTGAACCAAGTACAATCGTTTCATACATAAGAACTTGTAGAATATGCATAGGCATTTTATATTCCCAACGCACATTTTCATAGTAACATTGCGGTTTACTTATCTGTTGATTAAATATTGATATCTGACGACAATTATTTAAATGTTAACACAATTTAGTTAAAATTCACAATGGGGGAAGTACTTAGATAAAACAAATCCCAGATTTCGGTTTATGAGAACATCCTCAGGACACTGTTTATGCAATTTTATAATTTATAATTCGATTATGTAGATACTAAGTTCACCTTTATTGAAAGTGAATATTCTTAATCCGTCTCTGACTACAAAAAAGGTGTGACCAAAGCAATTTTCGATTCGAACGCGTTAAAATTAATTAACGCTGGAAACAACAAAGTGTAAGTGCCATCGGTAGGTAAAGAATAGCATTACTTTTCCGAAATAATAATTGTCAACTCGCAGTGATAACACTCGTACACATATTTACTTAAAACAAAAACAATACAATTACGAAATAACTGTTTTTTCTGTCTATTTATTTTAGGTATTTTAGTCTGCGAAGGTTAACGAATTTGTGAATCATCTCTATAAGTGGGGCTTATTAATGTTAAACAGTTTTTCCATTGCCATTTTATAATAGGTAATTTGTACTGTCACTTCACAAAAAGTAATGTTAATAATAATTGCTGAATCATATAATATAAAATTGAATTAAGTGAGAGTGGGGACTGAATAAGCTTATAATACCGGTGTGGTTTTCATTTCAAAAATAACAATCTTACCCTTAATATTTCAAATCTTAAATTAAAGACTACCTCTTTTTGGAGTTGATAAACATTGAAATAAAGTAATCAATAGATTTAGGGGTAGATGCTTTCATGAGGAAATAGGGACTTTACCGGTGGTGTGCCCTCTATATAATATCCAATATTGTCTGATTATAGGTTCTTGTTGATTGTTTTATTTCATAAAAGTTTTAAAGAACAAAATATTGTCGCCTGTCCAAATTCGGTAACGATCTACAGGTTCACGTCCCAACGAAAGCACTACATAGGCATTATAAAATTTAGTAATAGTAAAAATAAATTTAAAAATCTGTGAGATCGCCTCTATTTTACAGAAAAACCTTTTAGACATTTTTGTGGAAAATTTTATTGTCTTCAATTTTGTTTCTATACATTTTTCTATTTTATAAAATTTGCATTTTTTAAATATTTATTAAATTTACAAGAAAACATTTCTATTGATTATTTCGTTGCACCGTTTTTGAGATACAAGTAACAATACAATATCGTAGCGTGGGGACGGCAGGGGGGGCGACACTTTTGTGGATGGCGGCAGAATAAAACACGCAGAATAAAATTATAATTTTTTTATTTTAATTTCTTTTTAATAATTATTTTTAATATAATCTAATAAATTAATATAAGAAATACTTTTTTTTTGCTTAATTGCGAAAATAAGGGCGGCGGAAATTTTAGGGTTTGCCCCGGTACCAGAAATCCGCGCTACGCCACTGTAACAATATTTTTTTGTATTATACGGTTTTGTAAGTCGCTGTCAGTCAGGAACGGTGCGATAGATTAGAAAAATGTATATGTATAAAATGGAAGGCAATAAAATTTGTAACAAGAAATGTCTAAAAAGTTTTGCTGTAGAATCGATTTATAAGATAAAACCCGACTTCAAAATGTACAATTTACATTTCTAACATAGTTATCTGAGTTTTCTTAAGAGCAGATGTATAATATGTTTCTTGTCCCAAATCCCAATAAATTTATAGCAAAATTTTAAAATAAATTACTTACTACACTTATCTTTTACTTAGCTTAGTCGGAGAAATGCCCATGAGAGGCCATTTAAGACGAAATAAAGATCAAATCATTAAAATCTTCTTTGTTATAAATTTTGAAAAATTTAATTTTGGTTGGTTATGAGAAATATTTTTTTGAGATTGAATTTTAATTTTTGGGATTCTGAATTGTTATATATTGCGATGTACTGGGGTGTAAAATTTATAGAAATAACCTACCCCCAGCAATCGATTTATTAGGTGAGCAAATGAGATTCACGTTGTAAATTTAATTTAAAAAAAAACAATCCAAATTAATGTTAAATAAATTCCAAAGTCGATGGGAACGACTAAATTAAAAATAAGATCTATAAAACAAATTCCAAAACAAAATGAACTCAAAAAAATTTAATGGTTCACACAACAAAATTTAAGTTTCCAATTTGTAAAAATAATTAATTTTGGATCACGACAGTATATACTATGTATCGAGGGTTTAGAGTCAGACGGATGTAACTACAAAATTAGCTGTTTTGAGTTTCCTTATGTCTAAAGCAAATTTAATAAACTTTTATCAAGTTACTTTGTGAGTTTACTATCTAAACAACTCGTAAGATCTTTATATTACCTAAAAAATAAATTGAGAAATCCGTAATTAACAGTATACTTGCTTGAAAATGTCGGTTTTTCTTCAATATCTCTAATGTGATAATTTGTAGTTACATCCTTCTGACTCTAAACCGTCGATATGGGTTTTGATTATTTGGGTATTTAAATTTGCTTAATGAATAATTTTATGTAAATAATGTAAAATTTGGAATTTGTGCATCTTTTCGAACCGACAATTTTTGAGTTGGCATGAAAGAGATCGCGATAGTCGCCCTTTCCAATCTAGTCCGTCGAGGTGGTCCGACGCTTTTGGGAAAAGACCCGTCAAAATATTAAATTTGAGAATTTGAAAATTTTGATTTTATTTTGTGCAATACAGTAGTTTGAATTTTGGTAAATAATTTTCATTTTTATATAATAGATAAAGCAAATGTTACAATTATTGTAAAAATTGCAGCTTTTTTTATTAGTAGTCGGTTTATGATAGCTTTACAAATGATAATTAAATTTAAGTAGGCAATTCTTTCAGAACTCTTAATTATTATTTGCAATGTAATCATCAAAATCAATAAATAAAATAAAACATTAATTTGAATTTTATACTTTGTTTAAAAATGTTTATAAAAGCACTGGATTTATGTAATTGTAAATGACTTGTAAAATGGCTTTGGAATTGGACTCAGTGGTGAGTATTGAATACAGTTTCCAAATAATTGTTTAAAATAAACGGCTATCCACTCATTGATTACTGGTAAGTAATATTCTATACAACAAAATTTTTATCACATGGTGCACTACTAAACTTCATAATTATAATAAAATTTAAAAAATGCAAGAATAATACAATCGGAAAATATATAGTGCCTCTTAGCAAAGCGTTCCACTCTTTCACCAAATCTTCTTGTTACAAGTAAGTAAAATTCACCTTCTTTTTATTTTTAAACTGTTTTGATTTTTACAAGCTTCAAGTATAATTTTAGCTTATCTTAAAAGTTTACAAAATTTTAACAATACAGCAACCACTACATATATTGGTTTTAATCTAAGTTTCACCTGTAAAACCCAAAATTAAATTCAAGTTGACTAAACCAAAAACTATCGATTTAATAGTAAAACTTCATTGTTTTTTAACTAAAATTTATTTTACAATCAACACCAACAATTCTTTTCTATGTTAATTCTGTTATGATTACTTTAGAATTATTACTATAATTAGTTAAAACTGTTAAGAATATTAATGGAGCGAGCCATCTTTAACTTTTGCTTTAAAGATAACAAAGACTAGGCCGTCATTTGTTATCTTGCTTGTGAACTTTTTATTGCATTTAATTTAAAATAAAATGTGGTTTAAAACTAGGAGGAGATTCAAACTTGCGATCCCTGGGCTATAATATAGACCTTCATGTACATGAACCGTTAAAGCACCAAGAGCAAGCTGGGATGTGTGTTCTAATTTGTCTTATCGGGTACGGTTTTTAACTTGAGATTTAAATAAAGCCGTTACAATTCAATGGTGGTTCTTATGTGTTAATGATTTGTCTTCATCCACAATAAAATTCAGAAACAACAGAAAAACTAGTTGTTTCTTATATTATGTAAGACAACTCTAACGAACTACTTTGGACTTTGGATTTAAAATAAATAATAAGCTTAAAGTGGTTTACGATTATTGAGAAAGATCAGGTGGTAGATCTATTCCATTTTTTTTTATAAAATATTTATATCTATGTATAAATTTTTAAATAAGTTTTACAATCCAAAAATGTAACAATAATCGTAAGTGTGCGTCACTATCAGAATAGGTGCTTGACGTGCATACAAATATTACAATGTCTTCCAACTTCAACTTTAACTTTTATTACGAGTATTACCAATTGAAGCAATTATATTCAAAAACCCATTACTTTAATCATTCATTTACGGATCCAATTACATATTATCTTTTCAATTCCATCCAAATCTTCAAAAATACTGTCCAAACTTCAGACAACTTCCAAATAAAAAATATCAACAAATTATTTTCTTAAATTCAAACTTTATTGCACAAAATCAAATCAAAAATCTCAATTCTGAGACGCAAAACTAATACTTTCTCATGCCCGGTTTCGGCTACGTTAATTTAGGAATTTAATCTTAAATTAAATATTTAATCATAGATTAAGTCCGATTTGGGTTGCAGCAATATAATTTTTAACACACGTTAAGTTTAATCTATGATTAGTGTAATCATAGATTTAATCTGTAGTTGAGACGTTTTTGGATTGTAGCAACGTTAATTTGCGCCTGTAGCAGACCTCGGCAATGTCCTTTAGTCTCGCGTGGTTTAAGTCGGTATCATCAGCAATGCTTTTATAGTTGCGGCAACAGATGGAGACAGGAAATGAAGCTGAGTAGTTCGTACGGCAGATCTTACTGTAGAAGAAGTTGCGCTATCTAGAGCAACCTCTAGGTACGAGGAAGTTGATCTCAGCTAATAGAGAAGAACAATCGATCAAGTTTCTCAAAAGTTTACATAGAAACATAACGAATGATACAAAACGCCTGCTTTCGAGAGACGCTAGATCGAATCGTTCAAGAAGAGCACGATGATCAAATTCCTGTGTCGGGTACACACCGTCCTGAAGAAATGCCAAGAATTTCAGAAATCGGCGCTGAACTGATTCAAGTCGCTTGATATGGCATGCGTGCATTGGGTACCAGATTAGTGCGGCATATTCTAGTCTTGATCGAACAAAGCTAAAAAACACAAGTTTTAAACATAGGAAGTTGCGGCGGTCATGAGCATATCGATAGATGAAACCGTACATGCGGGAGGCAGAACTTAGGGTACCACTGATGTATTCGGTGAAGATTAGATGCGAATCGAAGGTGACACCGAGGTCTCTGAAAGAATCACATCTCTCCAGAAAGATACCCTCACAGGAATAATGAAAATCGATTATAGTCTTGCGGTTGGTGAAAGAGACTACATTACATTACATCTTACCTAGGCAGATCGTTGATGAATAATAAAAAAAGTAGAGTACCAAGATTGGACCCCTGAGAAACACCGAAACTAGCAGAGAATACTGAGGACTTGTGCTCAGAGGGATACTCGCATGGAAAACTCTATTTATAATTAAATAAAAGGCTTCACAGACCAGGTCAACATCAGCACAATCAGAAACAGAGGACCAGTCCGCTTCATTGAATAAACGGTACATAAGAACAAAGTCAGCTTTTTTGAAGTCAAAGCATCCTACCAGATTAGGAGCAAAACAGGGAGCGCAGGGATTCGACATTTGGACGAATAAATTAAGCAATGGATGATACTCATTTTCCAAGATCAAAGCATCAAGACTGTGCGACACGACGATGTTCATGTTAGAAAGGACTAAATCCAGGGTGCGGCCCATGGAATTAAGGATACCACTTTGTTGAGACACGTCTAAGAACTGCATAAGTTATGGATAATAGTATTTCTAGAATCATCGATATCGGCATTGAAAAGTGGTGCATTAAAATCAACTACAATTAGCAATTCATCCAGGGGAGAGAAGGAAGCCGTGACAAGGAGTTCGAAAACCATGTCATAGTCTTCCAACGAAAGGCTTGGTGGTAAATAGACTACAAAAATACGTGCTTTATGACATTTATCCAAGTTCACTGTAACGCCCGCAACAGCTGCCGCAGGTACGCTCTGGTGTACGGCAGCAAGATCGATCTAACCCCCCCCCCCCCGCCGCCTTCCAACACCGATTGTCTCAAAATCTCGATCGAAACGATATACGGCATATATCTATGTATAAAATATGTCAGAGTCGGCGATGTCCGAAGAAAGCCTAGTCTCACTAATACAAATTTTCAGGTCCTGTGAGCATACATTTTTTAAGAGCTAAAGAGTTTTGAAAGTACGGCCAGGATGAGAATCATATGAGACAAAACAGCCAACGTGAGGACTAAAATAAACGTTGCTGCAACTCATTCTAAATTTAACAACTGATTATCTTAAACATGTGTTAACTAACACAGGTTAAGACTAATGTTGCTGAAACCGGGCATCAAGAGACCTTCCCGTAAAAGCATCCGACCACTTCGACGGACCAGATTAGAAGGAGCGATAATCGCTCCATTTCGTGCCAACTTAAAAATTGTCAACGAGAAAAGACGTACGTATTCAAAATTTTACAATATTTACATGAAATTATTTACAAAACAAATTTAAATAAACAAATAAATTAAAATTCAGATATTTACAAATTAATTCAGAATTACAAAAATAAAATTCAATGTTCTCATAACAAATCAAATTTAAAATTTTCAAAATCTGAAAATAAATTATTTCCACCTGGTGGACTTCCACAAAGTAATCCTCGCTGTACGTGAATGTTCGTTCGCAGAACCTAAAATAATTCAAACGTTGAATCTATTGAGCTTTGTCCAAATTCGTCCTGGTGAAGGCGTTGCCGGACCACCCTTGATTTTGTTGTTCATAATTATTTCATTTTCCCGCTTCTCTTCTCATCTTCTTGTTTTTCCGGCTTCTCATTTTTCTTTACTTTCGATTCATTTTCATAGTAATTTTCCATTATTTTTGTCGTATCATTTTCCAAATCTTTATTTGTTTCCTTTATAACGAAATTTTCCCGTTTCCAAATTTTGTATTTCTTCTTTGTCACTTTTTACTGCAATATAATAATTTCTTCTTTTTCTTTGTCCAAATTGTTATCATTTTTTAATTTTTTATTTTCTTCGTAAATCAAAGTTTGCATTTTTTGTTCGCTAGCTTTTTTAATTATTGTTTCTAAGTTGGCTTTATCAGAACTTTCAACGTTTTCTTTTTCTTTTTTTGGTTTATTTATTTTTTCGCTTCCTCTGTTAAAATTTAATATTTTCTGTTAAAATTTGATATTTTCTGTTAAAATTTGATATTTTCATTCCTAAGTGGAAATCTGGTGTAAAAACTTTGTTGTTGCGATTATCTCTCCGATAAAAACTCATTTAATATCTTTGCCAAACTTAAAATCAATTAAAGAATAGAGATAAACATTATTTTTTACTTTACTACCGTAGCGTCGGCGAGAGGTACTGAAATATCTAATGGGTACTTCAAATATTAAAAAAGTATAAAAATGAAATGATTATATATGTTACGGTCAATGACGTAAATTGGGCATTGACGTCAATGGCCGGGCAATGACGTCAATGCCCATTTATGCTGGCCATTAACGTCATTGACCGGCCATTGACGTCAACGCCCGTTAACGGTGGGCAATGATCTAAATATTTTTATTTGATTGTAATATTTACGTCTTTGGCCGGTCAATGACGTTAATGGCCAAAGTGGATTGGACAATGGTGATATTATAGAATAACTACTATAAAGAACAGCAAAATGACAATTTAAATTTGACAGCCAACTGGCAAGTGATATTTACGCACATATGTTATATTCATTGTATTAGGTATAATATAATAATATAATTATTTATTAACAAAAATAATAAAAATTAAAAAATACTGAAATAAAATATTTTAAATTAATCATTTTTATTCTGGCACTGGAGCGACCTATGGCACTTAGAATTGCAAATTTGTTTGCTGGCGCAACACGCACATTTATTATTTTTATACATCCACCCTTGCAATGACAACACTTGTATCCGTGGCCTCCTAAAACACTGCTTTTAGCTGCTGCTTGTCTAAGAGTAATCTCAATTTCTTTGGTCGTATCACTAATATTTTCTAACCAAAATTAACGTTTCAGTATCCCTTAATAACTAGTATTAGTTGCAAATGCACATTAAATACATTACTTTCAGATGGAATCTATAGAATATTAATTTCATCATTGCCCACCCTGTATTGGACATTGACGTCATTGCCCGGACAATGATGTAAAAACCACATATGAAATTCTAAATGTCAACATCGCCCAAAATACACGGTCATTGACGTCAATACCCGGTCAATGACGTCAATACCCGGTCAATGACGTCAATGCCCAACTAAGCTGGGCATTGACGTTATTGTCCGGCCATTGACGTTAATGACCCAATTGTCATCATTGACCGTAACATATTGTAATGTTTTTTTTTATGTTCTCAATTTTTGAATATATTGCTGTTTAAGATTCACTTAATAAAAAAATTTTTATTATCGAAAAGTTTTTAATTTTTAAAATTTGTAAACAACCGATAAAATATACGCGACGCGTTATCGTCCATCAATTTTCACTTTAATAATTTCAAAATCCTACCTTGTTTGAATAACATCGTTTCTTCTCGAACAACCAATCTTTATTCATACAAATTAAACAACTGTTTTTCATAAACTAATTTTTATTTCCCACAATTTTTCTCTCCTCAAAAACTGACATAAAATTTTTCACCATGCTTTTCAAATCCGTCCTCCCTTTCTTCCAAAATCGACCCGTCCAACAACTTATCTTTCCGCGGCAAAATACAAATTCCAAATAAAACATGAAATAACATTATTCAAATTTTAAAAGTATTTACAAATAATTTCATCCCTAATTGAACAATTTACCCCCTTCATTTTTATAACATGACATTTGCCCCTTATTTTGAAAATTACAAATGATAATTTTAATATTCAAAATAATAAAATAATATTGATTTTCACAATAATAAAAATTAATTCTGTTATAAAGTACAATAAATCGAATAATATCTCTTTATGCCCCTACATTCTATAAAATTAAAAAAAACTAAATTTCTATATTTAAATTTTTTTTTACAATACTAAGAATTCCAAGCCTCTTTACAATTTCCAAATAAAGCAACTCTGTAAATCCAAATTCTAATAATTTTACAATTCAAAACAATAAATTCACAATTATTGAAAACAATATTCCCCTTTTTATATTAATCTATTACATAATTTTAGGAATCAAAAAAAATTATTCTTTAATTATTTGTTACAATTTCTTCCAAAATATTGAACAGTTTTAATAAAATTTCTTTTTTCGATGATTAGCAATAAAATTTATCAAAATATAACTTAATTTTAACATGTTACTTGTTTCACGTCGGCAATTCAATTTATTTTTATAACTTCTTTATCATAATTTACTTTTCCTTTAACAAATCGCTACTGTTTTCTTCAAAATAACTACCCCCTTTTCTAAATCTCCAATCCTCTCAAAATACACATCATTAATACAATATCAATTATTAAATTACTTATAAATCATCAACTTTTAAATCTACTAATACATTTTAATTCCAAACAGTAATAATTAATTATCAAAATTATGAACTTTAATTAAAAATCTTTATTATAGTAATCCTTGCCTAAATTTTAACTTGTTCCATGTTTTTTCATCAAATCAGAATCTTGAATTTTGGTTTATTTTTAAATCATCATTTTGTTTTTAAATCATCTCAATTTTTTTTTATTTTGGAAATCCAATTTATTTTTTTAATCATCATTGTTAATTATTAATTTTAATTAGTTTCAAATTTGTTTTACCCTTATATCAATTTTTCATAAAAGAATAAAAAGTTATTTTAAATTTTACAATTGAAAAATAATTACGTTAAACTATCAAAATTTTATTACAATAATTTACTATCTAATCAACCATAATACCTTTAGATAAATTTTAACCTACGAAACTAAATCTTATATTTTACCCAGCAAATATTTTCATCAAAATCCATTTTCACGCACTTCATCATAAATAATTCAATTTAATGTTTATTCAATTATTAATAATACAAAAATAAAACACCTCGCCACTTATAGTTCCAGCGGCCCAATCTTCCTATCGCTTTTAGATGCGACCATTTTTCTCCCTCACCTGCTATTTTCTTTGTCATTATTATCATATCATTTTCAAAATCTTTATTTGCCATTTCGGTTTTAATTTCATCCAATTTTTCTCTATTTTTGTCTTGTTGGTCATTTTCTTGTAAATTTTGTTTTTGCTCCTCATTCTCTTCTTCCAGTTTACCATCACAATCTGTTTTATTTTCTTCCTGCTTCCCATTTCCAAAGTTGTCTTGCATTTTTTTTTTTAGTTTTTCTATCACATTAACATCATTTTCTAAAACTTCATTTGTCTTTATAACTAAATTTTCATTTTCTTTAAGTTCATTTTCACTGTAATTTTTCATTATTATCATATAATTTTCCGAATTCTTATTCGACTCTTCAGTTTTATTTTTGTCACAATTTTCCTTTGTTACTAATTTCTGCAATTCTTTATTAATTGTTATTGCAATTTTATCATAATTTTCATTAATTTCCCACTTTTTGTTTTCCATGTTAATTACATTTTCATCTTGTTCTTGTTTCTTTTCAATTTCTTGGGTTTTACGTGCATGAGATTCATGTATTTGTCCCCATTCTTCATTTTTGAATTTCTTAAAGTTTTCTTCCATTTTTTTAGTGATATGCTCTTCTTGTTCATTCAAGGTTCTAACTATGATCTCCTTCATTTCTTCTTCCTCTATTACTGATGGGTATTCCTTGAAGGTTACATCTGTGAATTTTTTATTGATTAATTCAAATTGAGTTGAGTAATTTGTTTTACTTGCGTCAATATCTTCATGGTTGGAATTAACTTTGCTCTCTAGTTCTGTTAATTTCGATGTTATTTCTTGCTTCATCTCTTGATTTTTTTCTTCCATGTTTCTTGTTAAATTTGTATGTTGATCATGCATTCTTTTATTTATGATTTCATTTTTATTTTTTATATCTTCTGTAAGTTCTTTTTTTAATTTTTCTAAGTTTTCTTCGTTTTTCTCTATTGTTTTTCTGTTTGTAATAATTATTAAGTTTTTTATTTCTTCTTTATCTGCTATTCTATTTTTTTCTGACTTCTCTTCAGCTAATCTTCTCTTTTCTTCTGACTTCTTTTCGGCTAATTTTCTATTTTCTTCTGTCTTCGTCATCATCTCAAAAAGTAATTCAAATTTATCTTTACCTTCTACAGACTTCTTTTTTTGTTGTTCTTCAAATTTAATTTGTGGCGATTCACTCATTTCTACGGTGCCCCTTCTTGTGCTTTCATACTTCGGATCGAATGATTGGTCTTCAATTGTTTCTACCAGCCCGGAATCTTGCTTTTCTTCTTCTTCCATATTTGTTTCACTTACGTCGCTTATCATTTCCTAAACATCTTAATCTCAGGGTCAAAATAGAGAGTACAAATTTAAATTCCATGCAGTGAAAATGTTTACAGATGCCCCACGTTGGGCGCCAAATGTAATGTTTTTTTTTATGTTCTCAATTTTTGAATATATTGCTGTTTAAGATTCACTTAATAAAAAAATTTTTATTATCGAAAAGTTTTTAATTTTTAAAATTTGTAAACAACCGATAAAATATACGCGACGCGTTATCGTCCATCAATTTTCACTTTAATAATTTCAAAATCCTACCTTGTTTGAATAACATCGTTTCTTCTCGAACAACCAATCTTTATTCATACAAATTAAACAACTGTTTTTCATAAACTAATTTTTATTTCCCACAAATTTTCTCTCCTCAAAAACTGACATAAAATTTTTCACCATGCTTTTCAAATCCGTCCTCCCTTCCTTCCAAAATCGACCCGTCCAACAACTTATCTTTCCGCGGCAAAATACAAATTCCAAATAAAACATGAAATAACATTATTCAAATTTTAAAAGTATTTACAAATAATTTCATCCCTAATTGAACAATTTACCCCCTTCATTTTTATAACATGACAATATATACTGGAAGCCTTGGCAAATTATTGAAATTTATTGGAAATCATTTAAAAATCATTTTTATCGCTGGAAATAATTGGAATTTCTCTAAAAACTTCTTTTTTTTATTGATTTTCGCAATTTTTTGTTGATGTAATTTTTTTCGAACTAAAAGAGATATACTAGTTTATAATACCCCTGGTAGCAGACGAAAGCTTTTAGACAATTTAATGCTTTTTTATAATAATGCAAAATCGATAAAAATATTGGAACATATAATATTTTGACTAATTTAAAATTCATTAAAAATAAATTTGTTCAAATCTAATCAATAATAATTATTCTACTACATTGATTTTATAGGGTCGGACTGTACATATTATTACTCGTATATACTCGTATATATGTATATTAAAAAATTAAAGTAAATTAAAAATTAAAATATTAATTTCTTTTAAAAGCGGCTAAAAATATTGAAATTCTTATAGAAATAAGCTGGTCCTGTATTGATTTGTGTATATCATAAAGATATTCATATAAAAGCCTTCATAATTCATTAAAACATCTTATTCGAGTAGAAATAAAAAATTCAGCGCAAATTCAAAATATGCGGTATACAAATTAAGAATTCTTATCGGGCGTCATAAATAATTTATGAAATATTTAGGTACTTGGAATATTTTTTGGTAGCGAAATCTTAATGCATTTATTGAGTGACAGCAACAATATAAAAATTTCGAAAATCGCGAAGAGACTTGAAAACATTTAAATTTGTAAAGAATAAAATTGTGAATTAAAATTTATATCTTTGTCATATTATAATGATGCAATTAGAAGTTCTTCATCAGTTTGTATGAATGTATAATTTAAATTTCCTCCATTATAATTATTCAAAGCAAAATTTTTCACCAAAATTGTAAAAGAAAATTTATTGCGCTCATAATTACTTCAATTGTGTGGCCTGATTGCGGAGTTGTTTGCACTTTACTTTAAAAATGCAAATCATTCTACATGAAACCAACCATTGTCACCCTACCCCTATTGCATGTGTTTATTACCCTATGTAACAGAAATGTTATTTACCTTGGTTAAAGCAATTAAGAACGTTGATTGTTTTATAATCTGACAGGAATTTATTTATTGTATACGCATACATATATATTCCCACACAACCAAGCTTACATTCCCTGCTAAATCCACGATAACATATGCTTCGATAAAGCCGTGCACACGATATTCGAACGAATTTCGATTTTGTTGGAAAAAATTTACTTGCTAGGTATAAGAAAAATCAATTTAAAAAAGTGTCAAAAATACATAAGAAATCGACAACTCTTTGGAAAGACACTTTGCAATCTAAAATTGACCAAGAAAACGGAAAGACTATAAATTTGAGATTCTATTGTCACGTTTGGCAGATAATACTTCAAATTTATCCAATATTGCAAAACTGAAAAAATACTAGCGAAAGCGTAAATTCTTCGCCTGTCAATCAAATTACAATTTTTCTAAAATGTATTTTATCGACGTAGAGGAATATTCTGAAACCACAATAAATATATTTAATATTAAATTACTTATATTCTCCATTTTCCCTCGATTTTTCTCTAATTTATTGCAGTAGATTTTATTTACAAAACAGTAAGGCGTCCTATCGGCCGCCACGACCTTCTAATGCTTGAATAATGTGGAACACGATTGGTGTGCAACTTAAGCTGTAATGCAATTAAAGCTGTTATATTCGAGATGAATATTCTGAAAATACTTTTTTGCTTAACATATCAATGTTTGGATTCTTTTTTTTTTTCATTGTAGGTTCATTGCTTAATCAATCAAAAATAAATAATATTTAAAAATAATAAGTTAGAGATGGTTTGACAAGGATATGTTTTGTAATGATAGCAACATCGATTGCCGAAACTTGTAATACAAATTAATTAATGTTTTAAGATAGGTATAAACTAGATAGATGCTGTCGGCAGTTTCAGAATTTCCATGTAACTAAATTTGTCTTATCGTTTAACGAATATACTTAGGTATGTTTGAAGACAGTGTTTACTGTGTCTTAGTTCTAAAGCAACATTATAATATGTTATATTTTTCTGATTGCTCTGAGTTGGTAGGATTTCAGATTGACATGAAATTAATTATTGTTACAAGTTCTATAGTTTCAGATTTCTCAAGGCAATTTATGTACAAGTTAGTAACAGTTTACATTATTTTTTTGATTGGTTATATTTGTAAAATGATTTACTCTGAATTATGGAACTTGTTATTAAAATTATTAAATTACTAAATAATCGTCCCGTCAGGACTCGGGAATGACGGTCCATCTCCAAAATGGTATCTAGATCGACGTACAGCCTGCAGTCTTGTTATCTAAGATTAATTAAAATTGTTAGCTTAGAATTATTTTCAGAATTCAATTTCAAGACTTCAAATAAGCTTAGTTTAAAAAATACTTCTTTTAAGCATGTTTTTTTGTATAAATCTTGTAAAACATATAAATTTGTATAAATAATTTCTGATCTGTTTATTTGCAATAACAATTAAAAATGTCTCTTGGGAGTGGGGAAAACTTTAAAAACAAAGCCGAGAATTTTATTATTATTTGATTAATGATTATTATCAATATTTGATTTTTCAGAAAGGTAGAACCTAGTTATTTTGGTAAGTATTCAAAATTTTAACTTTGAGATTTACACCAATAATTTTTGTATTTTAAAATTAACATGGAAAGATTTCGATTTTAAAAAAAATAATTTAAACAACCTAATTGAGAAAGAAAAATCATAGCAATATATTGCATAACAAATAGTAGCCGTCCACAAACAGCCACCGGGCTATTACTCTGTGATAGAAAGAAAATTTATGACTGTTCAATTTTTGTGGTAATTGTAATAAAATGAAAACACGAACATTTTCAATAAAAATTGCGGTTGTTTCATCTTTTTTAGTATATTTTATTCTATAATTATATTATATATTTTCGCTTAGAGCCTGATCACACGCTTGGGAAATCGAAAATATTGTTTAATTCTCAACAGGTAGCTCGAGTCCTTATTGTACAAAAGCATTGTTAAAAATTTGTTAGGTTTCTCCGGACAAATTTTTTTTATTCTCAGACTAACGTACTGGTATTTCATAAAGCTTAAAAGCAAACTATTGTACGCAAAAACCGAAAACATTTACAGTGAACTGGTAACCATAATAATATATCTATATGTAACTGCGTTTGGACAACATATCTGCTCAAATTTTTTTTATATTTGGATCTGTTAGCCCGAGGGAAATCTTTCAAGAAAAAAATGCATTTTTATGTGTAACATATCACCAATTGTTCATCTTTTTGTTAGCCTTATTTCATTTATTCTTGAAAAAATGTCTAGAAAGTATGTAAATAAATTCAAATATTTAAAATATTAATTAAATATTTAAAATGAACACATTTGTTTGAATTTATTTCAAAGAGTATTTAGTAAATAGATAAAAAAAATTGCTAATATCAATTAGAGAGGATAAGAATGAGTTAATAAGAAGAAGTTCACATTTAAAGTTGGTTAATTCTTAAAATCTTTTGTCTTATTAAAACTTTTTAATTGAAAATGTGTACATTATAATTATACATTATTTAAATTTTAATAACTTTTATGTCCTAATTTCATGTTTTTCGTCTTAAAATTAAATTTTTTAACTACCAATCGTCTAATATAAATTTCCTACGAAAAACATTAATTTCTAATTGTTTTTCATTCTGAATTAAGAAAATGATCGTTTTTGAAACATCTTTTGCTTTGAAAGTTAAAAATATTTATTCAATAGCTGAATAGCCAAAACATACATTTTTTTCAGACTTTTTTCACAAATAAAACTGATATTTACGATAAATACAACATTTTTCTTTTCCAAAATTTCAGCTTTGTGGTCCCTAATGATAACACAGGTCTGCAAATAAAAATTGTTTTCGAGCCCTGGTACCATTCCTCCTGATTCTTATGTAAATTAACCTCCTGAATTCGAATATGACCTTCGTTTTCCTCCATCATCCACCGCTATCGGGGGATGCTTCCCCCCCCCCCCCTATCTATTTTATTATTTTTTTTAACAATTATTTTAGCCTTTACATTTTTTGTGATAAACTAGAAAGGTGAAAAGTTAATATTTATAGCAAGAAAGTTGATTTGGGAGTAGATCTGTCCCCCGAAATTGTAAAAAAATCATTAAAGATGATCGAATTTTCCGTTTTTCTGCTTAATTTTTTCACTTATTTTTGCTGTTTATTTCAGCAAAAATAGAGCAATCACACAGAACATGTACATATATGCAAGTTTTCAGTTTTTACAACCGGGGGGTCTGGGGGGTGTGGAACACCCTCCAGTATACCTGTAAATGTGTTAAAAAACACAAATAGCAAACAGATTTCGATTCCAGTTTTAAAGTTGTGATTCCACTGGGCATTACTGAATCTAGGTTACAAAAAACATTTGGAAAAATCTATATAAAGCTAGATTCTGGGACCAATTTTGTTTAGGTGTACTGGAGGGTGTTCCACACCCCCCAGACCCCCCGGTTTCAAAAACTGAAAACTTGTGTATGTTTTCTGTCAAACTTTCAAAAACAAAATCCCTAACTTTTCCGAGACTTCCCCTAGATCAGGCGTCGGCAACCTGCGGCTCTTTTGATGTCGAGATGTAGCTCTCCAGGTCCACGCACAAATATTACCTAATAATTTTATTATTTTATTTTCAAAACTCCTAAAAAGTATTATTCTGCAAAAAAAACTTTAAATAGGGTAAAAACACAGGATAAAAACAGGATAAAATACCATAATATTGAAATAAAAATGTTAGTGGCTCTTTAAAACCTGGGAAATTTTGTAAATTGTAAGTTTTGGCTCTTCTGTTTCAAAAGGTTGCCGACCCCTGCCCTAGATCAAAATTAAAAATTTTTCAAATTTTAAAAATTGTAAATTTTTTATTTGTCGAATTTTCCAAGAATTTTTCCTAATTAATTCCACGACTTTTCCTTAAAAATAAAAAATTCCTCCACTTTTCCTGACCAAATCTTTTTAAAAAGTTAAAAAGTTTTTTAAAAATCACCAAAAAAGACGAGCGTCTCGCGGCAGATCTGATCTTGGCTGCGAGATGGTAGCGACATCTATACTGCGGTGACGAAGTAAAACAATCTTAGCCGGTGACGTTTAGAAATGAGGTTAGTATCTCAAATTTTTTTATGAATTCAGGGGTTAGTATAATATACAGTGATTTTTTAATCACTTTTGATAAATAATTAAATAATAATTTTGATAAAATTATGAATACAATGAATAAATCAAATATCATTTAATTGAATAACGCAAAAAAATTAACGCAAATGAAAATATAGAAAAACAGGCGCGTCTGGTTTCTTCTAAAAAGAAGAAAATTAAAGAAGTAACAAAATTTAATAAACCAACAATTGTTGAAGAAAAGAATATAATGGATGGCCTTTTAAATAAAACCGATGTTACTGAAAACATTAACACTATAGGTTTGACCAAATATACACTTCGTAATTTGTTTTATATTTGAATAAATATATTTTTACTATAAAAAGTATTTTTCTTCCGATTTGACAATTGTCACTTTTTAAAATTAAAGTTACAACCGTTACAACGGTAATGTAAACACGAAACTCTAACCTCATTTCTAAACGTCAACGGCTAAGATCGGTTTTCGTCACCGCAGTATAGATGTCGCTACCGTCTCGCAGCCAAGATCAGATCTGCCGCGAGACGCTCGTCAAAAAAGCATTTAAATGCGTCGCTTTGAAAACATTTAACTGACTTAAAGCATGGGTCTATTAATTAAAAGTGTGTAGAATTGGTGCTCTTGAAAACATCTCTTTGAATGAATGAAATTAATCGATCTACATATATGACGTATATTGGAATTTAGTTTTAACTAGTTTTTTTACTCAAAAGTTGAAAGCTATCTCAAGTGTATATTTGACTGGAAATCTACAGTATTTCATGAGAAACAAATGAATAATAAAATTGGGCAAGTGATCTTTTTTCATTATTTTAACTAAAATAATATACCTACTACTCATAATTTTCGAAATTTTTTTGAAATTTTTCTGAACTTTTTTTGAAAAGAAAGAGAAAATTATTTTTTTTTAAATAAATTTTTTTAGACGTCCCAACTTACATGGAAAAGAAATCGGGACAGCAGTGTAAAAGTAAGGACTGTCCCGACCAAATCGGGACGTCTGGTAGCCTTAGCTAAGTAGGTACACAAAACAGTTTTTCATCAATTACTCGAAATTGTCCGAAGTGGAGATTGCCGTCTTTCATAATAGACGTTTCACTTAGAAATAAAATAATAAATAAATATAAACAAAATATTGTTTTATTTTTTATTCTTTTGATATTGGAAAATTTCGCCCACTTTTTTTAATTTTTAATACACAAAAAATGTAAAATAAAATTCAATTGATATTTATAAGTAGTATTTATAAGTATGACATCTCCAAGAATATTTTTGAAGTGAAACTTCTTGAGGTGAGGCCACGGCACATAATATAGTAAGGTAATCCAGTGCTGCACTCTTTATGTGCATTAAAAATGAAACCATAATGTTCAACGAGAAAGATGCATAATATCTAAATGTAATAATACGTGCACATTTGAGATCATCTTACTACGACAAACATCGCAATTAGTCAGCTCTCTGTCTATACAACGCTTGCTTATATGGTACCTTGTGCTTTCTCCTTGTGGACGAAATTGTTTTACGTAAACGTTGCTCGTCAGATTACCTTACTATATTATGTACCGTGGGTAGGGCGGCCACCTTTCAAAAAGAGTAAACCCAGAGATTACCTTATTGGTAAGTGGCATATTGGAGGTGGCAGCCCTAACCGTGGGTGAGGCGCACTTCGTTTTTGAATATTTTTTAATATATTTATTTTCTATTATTTTTGACTGGTCAAGTTGAAAGTCTAATCAACTATACATAATATAAAAATTAGTAAATAAATAAATTAAAATAATAAAAAGTAATAAAAAAAAAATTTTAAAAACAATTATTTCGTTTCGAAACGTTACAAAAACTAAATTATTATTTAATTTGCCAAATATGCAACATATATGCCAACTCAAAATATGCATTAGAAGCAAAATAAAAACTACATAAAAAGACTCAGAAAGGTGTAAAATATGTTACCCTTCTAAAATTTCTCACGTGCCTGTACGCACAAAATGCATGCAAATGCCTAAAAATCCGATCCCTATTTATAATTATTACAATTAATCAATAAAAGATTTTTGAAAAATTTACTCTTTGGTGGTGATACAGATCCAAATATCATATTTAATCTCATTTTTCAAAAAAACTATAGCTATCAAGCTTATTAGTGATTATAACATCCAGGGTAATAAAAATGTTCAACAGTATAAACTTGGTTCCGAAAAGGCAGAGACGCAATAGTGAAAAAATTGAATAATTGATGAATAATTAATTAAATAAAATTTAAAAAAATTAAATAATTAATTTTAAAAACCGTGTCAATTATTCAATTTTCAATATTTTGGAATGATTCTAGTTCACTTGATGGCCACATCATTACTGATTAAAATGCCGTTTAGTTTTTCGATTTAAGATAAGCCGATCAGCCGGAATCGTGGAGGCCAGTTCTTTTTACATGGTTGCCTTTGGAGTGTCGCAACATGCGTTGTGATGAAAATTTTGGTCTGAAAAAATTCTGACTTACTGTTGAAATATCAATAAATATATAGTAAAAAGTTGAAACTTCTATATTTTTATTGTTCAAAAAAAAATCCCAAAGAAAAGCAAAATAAAACGGCAATCACACGGGGTGACCCCCTTAAAGGTAGCAGCAGAATTTCTCAATTTGTTGCTTTAATTTTGAGGTAAATGGAGTTACCTCTTCATTATAGAACCAGAATATGTCACTAATAAATTAACAGCACTCATTCCATCATTACTAGACTACAAAATTGTATTTTTTAATTTGGAACATATGCAACATAATTTAAATGAAAATATAATAATTGTTCTTTATTTATCATAAGATAATAATTTGTAAGAACTAAATAGAATATAATGGAGTACCTAATGAATAAGTTTCGGTTTGTTACCTACATTGTAACCATTTTAAAAATGAAAATGTTGCACGGTTTAAAATTAAATTTATTTGAATATGAATGTAATAAATTAATAAAACGACTACTATTTTCTGTACATGATATATTCTTTCAAAATTTTAAAAACAATGTCATATGTATGGAATTTTATGCATTTAATAAGGCATACACAGGTCACACTTTTTGAAAAATTATTGTTTATTACAATTGCGACTGTAAACATGATAAAAATGTACAGCTTAATGAAAAATATGAAATAACATTATAAAAGTTAATATTTGCTATAATAATATGAATATTAAAGAACTATTATAAACTTTTTGGTGTTTCATTTAGCGAGTAATAATATTTATATTATGTAAAACTAAAATATAATACTTAAAACAATACATACTCATTTGCAACTAAGTAACAATATTAATTTATAAATAACAATATATTATATAATAAAAAAGAAATGATTTGGTATATTTTCTTATTTGTGTGTACACATCCTTCGACTTCCTTCAAAATCTTAATGTACAGTTTAAGTTTAATAATACACTGAGATGTTTGTAATTTATTGCAAAATTCTTTTCAACTTAACAATTTGGTAACTGTGAAACTTGAAATTATGATAGATCCTTTTTTAAAAAATTTCTAAGTTACTT
Organism: Cantharis flavilabris; assembly: GCA_949152465.1. Lineage (NCBI taxonomy): Eukaryota > Metazoa > Arthropoda > Insecta > Coleoptera > Cantharidae > Cantharis > Cantharis flavilabris. The sequence goes on along the minus strand of OX424439.1, from coordinate 15,195,200 downwards.
TTGAAGCAAACAAAAACAATACTGACCGTAAAAATTCAAAAAAAAAATAAATAACATGAACAGATTAAGAAAATTCCTAATAGTAGTAATACAGCTTTGTACTATAACTTTTAAAATACTTAAATACAAATATTTAAAAATGTTTGCAACAAACAAATAATACTTAGGCATCTATATAAGTGAAATTAAATAAATTTTCTAAAATACATATGTACACTCAATTTTGCACGTCAAAAATAAAACCAAAAATTCTAAAATCAAAAAACAAAAAAAATGTTATTGCCTTTGCACATTTTTAAAAAACCATTCCGTAAATTTTCTTAATTGATTAACAGCAGCCTGAGCTTGATCGTGTAACTTTTTATTTTCATCTTTCAAGCGCCTCACTTCATTTTCTAACGATAAACGTCTTCTCGTTTCCTCGCTTACTCTATTCTCTAAATCCGACACATGATTTTGTAACTCGGGGACACTTGTGCTTGAACTGACCCTAAAATAAAAGTTAATTTCATTTGCATCAACAAAGAAAAGGTTAAACATACGTTGAACTCAAAGATGCGTCAATATTGGTTTCCTCTTCCCAAGGCCTAGAATTTTCTTTGTCGCCTCCTAAATTATTCTGCGAAGTTTCCGCAACTTGCATCATAACTCGGGTAGCAGTGTCGACCAAACTTGGCCAATCCATGTCGCCGGGAAGGGGCAAAGCCTCCGGCCCTACCACAATTGGTTTTCCCTTACTTGCGCCAATCACTCTCGGAGATAATCTGTCGTCGTTTGTTTTAAATTCTACTGTAACTGGACTCGAAACCGCACTACCATTAGATATAACGGTAGCCGGTCTAGCCATGGTCAAAATTACTTCTGCCTGAGTTTTATGGACGGATAAAGGGTTACTCAAATGAGTTTTCGATGACTCTTCAATGTTATCAGGATCTATAAGTCTAATTAGCTCTTCTTGAAATGCAGTTGATGTTAAATTGGCGCTGTTGCGATTCGATGATCTGGACGTGACGCCGGGACGAAGTTTAGCTTCTCCGTTGACCGAACGAGGACTGTGGTTTCTGCTGTTATTATTTGACAAAGCGGCCAGGTGTTTAGTGGACCGACGCATACGTGGAGATATATTTCCGCCGCTACCATTTGAAAGTTCGTCTTCACTTCCTATGCCGTACAAACGATCACTTATGGAACTATCGGTGGAGTGGCCATCATTCGTTAAATTATTTCGGACTAGATCGTTGCTTAGCTGTTGTATAGTTGTGTATTCGGTCACTTTAGGTGTTCTGGTCATGGCATACTCGGCATGTTTGAACCTATCGTTCTCTTGTTTCACCAAATTATTTTTGTCCGATTTATAGTTGATATCAAAGTCGTAATTGTTATTGTGCAAGGTAGCAGTTAATGGAGTGGAATAATTTGCGTGCTGTAAAGGCAAAGAGTGGCTCACTTGTATCTTATTGTGCTGTACGTTTTGTGGACCAAAGTGATTGTGGGATTGAGAAATTTGTAAATGGGATATTTGGTGAACATTGATGTTATTCCGTTTTGGTGTGCTGGGATATGTGTTGTTTGTGTGATTCGTACGATTAGTTGCCATTTGAGCTGATTTCACTGGAAGTGGAGGTGGTATTCCCATTTCTAATTCTAAATTCTCTTGAATAAACTCATACCAACGATCGTCTGACTGACCACTTGAAGAACTCGTTAAGGTACCCTAAAAATAAAATTTTAATTAAAAAATTGAAAAACATAACATAATTATTATTAATATTATTATGTAGGCTTAATTAACACAGTTCACACAATAAAAATTATTGGTAATAATAAGCAATAAGATGAAATATTATAGATCCTGAGAATTGTGTTGGGTAATTAGGCCTATATTCATTCAGATTATCAGAAATTTAAGGGGGTATTCTAGTCTAGAGGTATGAATTTTCGGGCGGTTCTTGAAGCTCTGTACAAACGAAACAAATAATATTTTTACTATCCATTTTTTTATCATTTGTTTATTGATATTTTAAGATTACATAAAAAATTAACCGAAAAAAAAAATTTAAATTGACAAAGTTATGAGCTGGCAAAGCGAGAGGTCCAAAAAAAACTAGCGTGCACGATATCTCAAGTTCTAATTTGATTTATTTGAAATTTGGTGTGAATGTTCTTTATACATTCCTCTATCGCATGAAAGACACTCAGATCAAAATTTTTAATTTTACTATTTTAAAAAAATTCAGAATTGTTAATTTAAGCATGCCAAAAACAATTTTTTTTTTCAAACTGCCGCCATTTTGTGAAAAAAAATTTTGTTTTACTTTTCCGAGGTTCATGCTATAGCGGCATCTATAAAGAACATTCACACCAAATTTCAAATAAATCGGTTCATTAAAACTTGAGATATCGTGCACGCCAGGACACCCTCTTTTTTTGGACCTCCCACTTTGCCAGATCATAACTTTGTGAATTTTCAGTTATTTTTTTCGATTAATTTTTTATGTAATCTTAAAATATCAATAAACAAATGATAAAAAAATGAATTGTAAAAATATTTTTTGTTTCGGTTGCACAGAGCTTCAAAAACCGCCTGAAATTCATGCCTCTAGACTAGAATACCCCCTTAAGAGAGAAGAAAATTGATCCCAAGATATTTTTTACATTTTTTTAAATTACTAAATGATGAAAATCAAAAACCTTTCATATTTCTCATTAATTAAAAAAAAAATTTTAAATTAATAATAAAAGAAAATAAAAATTTTAAAAATAAAATTAAAAACAAAATAAATAAAAGAAAATATTAAAATAATTTTTAAAAAATTTAAACAGAAAATACAGTATACTTTAAAAACATGTATTTCAAAAAATACAAAAAAATTAAAAATTTATATTCAACATACAGTGGAAATTCAACTAAAACTAATTAATTCAATTTTTTTCTTCCCACCACAACAGATACCTAACACAATAGGAGTCAATTTAATACTTAATATTTTATTTTTCGAAGTAATAAAAATTAAATAAGTTTTTAAAACGAAACCAAATTTAAACTCCAGTTTCAATCTTTTGCAATCGCTTAAAAGCTATCTTTTTGCATGCATACAATCGTAAAAAAATTTAACTTTGTAGTTTAGTAAAATAAGAGAATCTTTGAAAACTTCATCAGAAATTAAATCAAAATTACAATTACTAGTAACCAACTAGTAGACCAATTTAATGAGGTTTATAAGCAGATAAAAATTTAATTTACACAAAATCATTGAAAAGCTACCATTAACACTCAACATGACAAAGCTCATTGTGAACGTCGATTAATTGTGTGAGGCTATTTTGGCGATTTTTCAACCCCCTGGTGAGATGTCGAGAGATTTGGCTCAATCCTGCCCCCCTCAATCTTAAGTGAGAGTGTTTGTTTTACTTAATTTAACGCAGTTCTGCAATTTTACAGTTTCTTGCGAAGAAATATTAGGTGATATTTGCCGAGACCCCCCTCACCCCCACGTGAGATTGAGTGAGATTCTGATCGACCTTCCCCCCCTAAACGCCTCACGTAATTAATGGACTTCCCATCTTCAGTTTGCTAGGAATCACATGCAGTGGAATAATAAACAGAGAAAAGTAATATTTAGTGACTTAAAAGAAGTTTAATATGGATTGTTCTGATGGTTTTTCTTTTATGGGTGGCACTAATCGAATTTTCGATTAAAGTCAATGTCATAAAAAGGGCTCCCGTGACAACCTTAATGATACAAATATGTGCCATACATCATTGGTTTCGGATTAAAAGATTACAAATTCCGATGGTATTACACTCTCAGATGTTAATATTTGAAGACGCAGCACGTTTTGATGCGAGACGAGGGAGGAATCGCTGGGGAAATCTGGTGTACAAGTGAAGGGAAATCTTGAGAAATTTTAGAAAATTCGAGGAAATCTTACAAAATAGGAAATTCGGTGAAGTGTAGAAAATCCTAGGAAATTCAAAGATATCTTTAAAAAACTCAGGAAATCTTAGAAATACAGTAGACAATCCTCAAAACAACCTTTTTTTTACTTCTTGAACTTTTCTCAGGGTAATTCTGAAAGAAAGGGAAAATCTTTCAAAACTCTTCTAAAAGGAAATCTACTGTACAAAAATTTGCCTTATGATTCGCCCCTCGGTATGGAGTCTTTTCAACGCAAGAATTCGAAAAAACACGGATCACATGCACTCATTAAAAATATTACTGAAGCTGCAAGAAGTCGAAAGGCGTGGCGGAATCTGTTTTTAACTTAAATTCGGTTATAATTAACAAAATCTAAATTAAAATAAATTTATGATATGTTGTTGCACTTCTAGAAAGTACTGCAGCTGGCTCCATCCATTAACCCTTTATGAGTAGAGCAGATTACGAAAAATAAACAGGGTATTTTTTGAAAAGAACTTTTGATTGATACTTCAGTTGGTATAAATTACATAATATGAATTTTCTTAAGTGGTTGAAATATCGACCAGTACCCTATAAAGGGTTAAAACAGCCAGCTGCAATTATTTGTAACTGGTAACCCATCAGAACTTCCAGAAAATTCCAGAACCTATAGAATTATTCGAGACCACTCACTTATTGACGTCAATTTTTTGACGTTTCAAGGTCATCATCGTTTAAATCAAAAATTATAAATTATCAAAATTGTCACAGACGTCAAACTTTCAGGTTTTTAAATTGGTAGCTTTTTCAATACCTATGTTTCCACATTTTGACGTTTCACTTCACTCTAACAAGAATGAAAAATTCCCCGACTCTTTCCTGACATTATTAAAAAAAATCTTAAAATCTCCCGACTTCTCCAGGCTTTCCAGACGAGTGGGAAGCCCTGTAATATCAGTTAGCGAATCAGCTCATATATAAAATAGCAATAATCTAATTCACAATTCGTGTAATTTTTTAATAATAAAAATAAAAATTCTTACCTCAGGATTAGAAGGAAACCTCGAATCATTGCCTAAAAAAGATTTGCTACTACTTCCGGTTCCATATCCGGAGCTACTGCTTGATCTAGGTGGCGAAAAACTTCGCTCGTAAATTCTTTTATGATTTCCAGGTACAGGTTGCTGAAGTTGTGCGGCTTTTCTATTTTTTGAATCATCCGAATTACCGTTTTCGTAATCACTCTCATAACTTCCTTCCTTATATTTACAATTTTGAAGAGCACAGCCTTTTCGAGGCGATCCATCAGCCATTGGAGGTATCACAGTTAAAGTAACAAGCATAGAGGTCCTTAGTAAATCGACCATTTGGTCATAGGTTAATGTGGACACTGCAACTTTACAAATTTCCACCAAACGTGAATTTTGTCTAAGACCTGCCTGCCATGCATGGCCAGCACTTTCCACCAAAGTTACTATTCCATCGGGTTGCACATGAAAACCTAACTGTCCCATTATGTTACGTTTCAGGGATAATTCCTGAACAACGACGCCAGGACTAACGGCTTTCAAACGCTCCATTATTTCTACCAATTCGTCCCTATCGTAATGAGCATCTCTCATGTGAATCGTCATACATTCGCCTTGATGATGATAAATTCTCAGATTATTTATTTGAGGTGACCATCCCAAAATTGATTTGCAAGGAGTAACAAACACAATTTGCTTCGAATGTTCCTCGATAAGAACCAAACTGTCCGTAGAAATTCCCAAAAAGCACTCAATTTGTTGAGATTGTCCGCTATCGTCCAGCATTACCTGCCACAAAATAGCACCACGTTGGCAAGCATCCGGTATGAAACGTGGTCGAATTTTTTCCTTCTTTTTGCTACTAAAAATAGCTGAAAACATCAAAATTAATTTATAAAACAACAAAATTTATTAATGCTTACAAAATTTTTGTCCAGTGTCCACGAGTGTTGTGCTTGAAAAATTCGACACCAAATCCTTTAAGTATTCTTGTCTGGTTCTAGTTGCCATGGTCACGAATTTTTCAGATCTATGCGCTGCGTTTTCGGCATTAACTACTTTGGCCAATAAAAATTCTGCAAACGCTTTTCCCTTGGGAAAAATAGCACCTTCTTTGATAGGCGGACCAAAAACTTGAACGTCTTTGGATCTACTAACTGCAACGCTGTAATGCGTATTTTCTGTGCACGGATTAATTGCTCGAACAACAATAAAAACATGTTGAAATTGCGATCTAATATTTTTTGGTGTAAATGGTAAGGCCCCCGGTTCTTGAAATACAATAGTAACTATATCGTTTCCGATGTGGCGCTTTCTTAAAAGCTGTTGGCGATTATTTGGCGTGAACGGAAGCATTGTAGAAACGTGAAACATTACTTCGCAGTCTTGATATTGAGAATAAATTGAATACAACCCTGTCGAATCGGCTAAAATGTAATAAAAATTTTATGTTAATGAAAAATATTACAATACTTTTTCTACTATTGTTTGAATACTTATAAAATCATTTTTGGGGTTTTTACTTCAAATGCGCATGTTTGGAAAAGTAAAATGCACCGGGTACGTGAAAAATTTGTTTTTCCGCACTAGTGCGGAAAAACTTATTTTACCTTACTCAAACGAATATCAAAAAATTGGACGTTTTCAAACAATAGTATAACGTCAAGACAACTTACATTTATTATCTAATCCAGCTTTGTATTTATCGAATCCTTTTAATCGGACTTTCTTTCCAATTGTATCTAAAAATTCTTGAAAAGCCGGTCCCGCTTCCTCATTATTATACATTTCCTCTTCGGATGATTGTCCAACTTTACAATACATTACACCAACTTTGTAATGAGTGGTAAGACCTTGCTCGTCGAGTTTAAGCAGTTGTTCTTCCATTTGTTGAAAATTTTGCGAACCAAGTCGTAAACAATTAATTTGTATTTCAGGTGAAACGTATTCGAGAACTTCTTTGATATTTAAATTTTTGCTACTGGACTGTTTGATATTGGGAATGGCGTCTTCTAATATAACACCTCTTAGCGTGAGTAATTCGGAAGTCCTAATAATTAACCTAAATTGATATTGCATAAGCGAATTTGACGAATTTTCTGCATGAGCAACCTTTTCTCGTCTTATTGATATAGCTACTGGCCCCAGTTGTTCGTCCATTCCGAACCAGTTTTGATGATCTAGGGAGGAAGTTCGTAATTATTATCGATACATCGTACATCCATTTTTAAGTTCAAGTAACTTCAATTAAAATAGAAAAAATAGTAATTAAAAACTAAAGTCGATTTCAACAAAACAAAATGAAGGTTAGCTAATAATTCTTTTATTTCCACGCGTGGTGAACAGTGTAAGTGGATGTGCAGTTAAATGCGTATTATCATTTAAAGGTAATAATGGTCAATGCACCTCATTAAAGAGAATTCAACATAATAAAAAAATTGTTTACTGTTTAATTCTCGATTGTGTGCTATTAATTTTTTCAAAATACAAAACCGGTTTCTATAGGCGTCCTACTCTAATAGATGAATCACCAAGTAGTGACCACTCATTATTATCACAACAAAGAGTTGCAGTGAATTAATGGATTCCAAAACACGGCAAAATAATATGCTATAGTCAAAAATGTTATTACCTTGACCTAAAAAGAATTTCCTATAATATAACGCGCCTTGGTCCACACTTTCGATCGGTCTAGGAAGTCGTTGGTAAGGACACGTCGAATGCCTCCAATGCGTTTCGCCGCTCATAAATTCCAAAACTGCTACTCCGTAAGCCAAAGGTGGACGATGTAAAATCCTTTTCTGATTTAGATTTTGCTGCAAATTTTGTAACCGAGTCAAGCTGACCATGCGCTCTTCTTCGCCACCAATTTCGTTTCGAAAGAATGGACAACTCTCGACGAGATCGTTACTATGTCCATCACCGAAATCTTCGTCGCCGTTTTCGCCATCCGGAGTCGAAGATCTGGCTATCATGGACGCGGCCGAGGCACCGGTCGTTGTGTTGCGTCGTTTCGATAACAAATTTTTACGTATCCGCACCGAATAACTTAAATTCGTCGTCAGAGATTGACAATCGTAGTGAACAAAGGCCCTACGTCGTTGGATTTCTTCAGAATCTGTTAGTAACGCGACACTAGAATTACTCGCGGATGTGTTAACCGCACTGTCATCCATCGCTTGTCTTTGGTTTTTTAACGAATTACCACTAACACTACCGGATCCCCAAAATTTAGACAATTTAACCCGTAACTTTGGACTTTGCGGCGTCGATTGTTGTGATGCTCCAGTTTCGTCAGAACCTAACGAATTACCGACGTGTTCTCCTTCGACTTTGCCACGAAGATATTCAGAAGGCCCGGGCGATCGTTGATCCGTTCCGTTAGCACCAAGAACTGTAGGCCTATAATCTTGAAGCATCGCAAAAAACGACTCACTTGTACCGGACACCGGGCCGGGCCTATCGATAACGTCGATAGAACCGTGACTACCGTATTCACGTTTGAGGGTTGGCGATGATGTAGTCGAAGGTCGACCGTGATGATCCAAAAGTTCTAAACTGGAGTTGCTGCGATATAAAAGATCCGGAGACAAATGTTGTCGTCGTTGGGCTGAACTATGATGAGGGTGACGGTCGTTGTATGACGATCTCGGTGCGGAAAGTCCAGCATTAATGCGTACTCTCTGCAAATGAGTGTTGTAATAATCCACAGCCTGGGCCGTACGCTCCCTCGCTCTATTAGCGGACGGGGGCGCACGTGGGGGCGCAGGCCCGCATTCTTCTAACCCGATCATCCCATCACGCTGCAAAAAAAAATTCATTATAATAACTAAAATATGCACAATAAATTACAAAAGCAAACAAGATGAGCTACTATTACACCCACATTCGTCAAACTTCCAAATTAAAAGTAAAATAAAAACTCTTCCAAGAATCAAGTTTATTTTGCCAATTTTGTCGCAGTACAAATTCAAGTGAAGATAATACTAATATGTTTGTTCGACGGTTAGTAGCCAATGTTATTGGGATTCCTGATGAATAGCTTTGAAAGAATGAAAGACCGGCATTTTGAGTGGTATGTGACCGTAACAGAGACGGACTAAAACGGTGCCGAACCAAACTTCCGTCAAGCAAGAAATTTTTCATAATATTAGTTTCCGATTTTGGAAAGTTAATTTCTACAATACAAGATAATTGACCTTAACTTTTTAAATTATGCGACGCACCTATGTTTTTTTTACAACGAATTCCCTCGTGGCTAAAATTACAATTAGTCTGGATTTTCATTACGACACTTAAAATATATGTTGATATGAAAACGAAAATTGCAACGACGTCGCTTGGGTTCATAGATCGACTGTCTTGTGGGAGAAGACTGGGAAATTAATCATTGCAGCAAATAATTAAGAAGTTTAATTGCATTCTTAATTAACCAGATAATTTATCTCCGAGTGATTAAATCAATCAAATCGGGACGTGTGAACGCACAAGTGTTACGCGTTATTTGAAAAAAACGAAGTGTTGATGGGACATTTTTTCATTTTTGAAAACTTTCACCTAATTCAAACTGTTCAAAGAGAGAAAAGTGTGTTGACATGATTTTCTGAGCTACGCAGATAATGGAATTAAAGAAAAAAGAATAATCTAACAGGTTTTGGAACATTTACAACGGAAAATAGAATGAATGGAATTTCAGGTATGTGGAGAGTCCAGTACTGGAAGCGAGTGACTCACAATGAGATAATATCCAAGATTTAGTTTAAAGATCCACCGGTGCCATTGTGTGCGGTAGACAAGGGTTGCCGTAATTTTATTTGCGACGTGTTATTGAACCTTGGAAAGATAATTGCATCTAATGAAAATTGGACTTAGGCTATTCTCCAGCGGATATAGATACTATTAATATCTATACGTTGGAAATGAATTAAAACGACGAAGAATGTTTGTGCATTTTTAAATATTTTAATTGCACATCAAAAATTCATAAGAGCAGATGAGTAAAAGACAGCATGTGGAACTTGTATCAACAGACAATGGCTGACGTGGAGTCTATGGAATCCACAGAGACAACAAACAATTGGGAGTGCAATCCTTGACATAATCCAAATTACCTTAACTTTTCAATGCAAACAATAACTGAAAATGTTATTAAAATAACTGCTAGCTAGCTAACGTACATTATCAAACCTAGCACGAAACCGGAAGTAAAACCGGACGGAAATCATACCAGTCCATGCGTATCACCACCCACCAAAAAGGAACAACGTTTGATTTGAGGCCGAGCTCAAAGTCTTGGAAACATGATTTCTTGAGGTTCGTCTTCTCGAGAAGAAGAATATTAGTAATACGGCAGATGTTCACAAAATACAAATATCTTAAAAGCAGATGGTCCACGCTATTAACCTTTATTATGTCCCTACAATTTTGGAATTTTGCCTTTTTAAAAACATTCGCCCGCATTTAACCCATTAGGTAGAGTTAGATTTACAAGAACTTTAATTAAATTCTCGACGTTACCAAAACATCCTCATAAACTATCCAAAACTCTTAATTTATTCAAATCGACACTCTCGATGTCTCGATAAAATCAAGATTTCGTGAACTCGTTCTTAGGACTTGATGCAGTTACATTAATTAAAAAAATATAGAGAAGATGATCCACATCCAACTTGACGAACAAAACATCAGTAATAAAAAGATCTGCCTGCTGGCAATTTAATTCGACATATGTAATATGTCACAATGCAGACCCACATTCTTCGCAATTAAAAGAACAATAATTATTTTAGTCTGATGTTCGTTGTGTCGTATTTCGAGATAAATATTGCGAGATGTTGGTTTTACAGAGCAATTAATTAAAAGAGCTCACAATTATGACTTCACTTTGTAGAATGCATTAATGCGAGCCGAATACAAAAATCACCTGTACCATTTAAATAATGGACGAATGTTAAAAAACTGTTATATAAAGTAAACAAAAAAATAATTAAGGTTCTACAAGGTTCGTGCAAACCGCAACACACATTTTACATTATACCAGGTATGTCGAAAATATAAGCAATTCAAATGATTGGTTGATTTACGCAACAGTGAGTCGCAACAATAGCGGCGCTTATCAAAATCAATTACAAGTCTGTGCTAAATTGGCAAGTATCTAGAGGTGTGAATAGTAAGAATGTCGAGTCATTGTGATACCATTAAGTACGCACTATTCTTTTACCTGGAAATGTCAAATTATGCAAGCATGAAAATCCGTCTAGAAGCCGTATGAAGTGCGGCACTAAATTGCACCACGCCAGTAGTTACTTCAAAATCACGAACGATTGGATCCCGCATTAAGTTTATTTAAAATTTACAAGAGGTACATGTGAGCGGCTGCTTAGCCTCCCCTAAAATTCTGTACTTTTTTTTTCTTTTCAAATTTCAAAAAAGTAAAAAAACTGGATTTTAGAGTAGATTGGAGGCTACCGCAGGGGCACCACCGTACATGCGGAAGGTACATGATCAGCAAGTTTCACTAAACTACTGATAGTTTCGAGATTACTTCATCAGGCTCAGATTGACCCGTTGTGACTATTCGCGATTTACATTAAAAAAAAAATGTTAAGTCAATCTAATACGCATAGTTGATATAGAAAGTTTTGTTTATAAACCAAACATTTGCATTCTTTTGGTGTTTTATTTTTTATTTTATTATATATTATTATATTTCAAAATTTCTATCAATTTCTATTAAATCTTTTTTTGAAAATCGTTGTATAATAGATCTATGTAGGTAGGTAATGAGTACATTCGCCGGATTACGGCCAGTAATACAGTAATATTGTATTACTTGTAGTAATACACATTTGACATGTAAAATATTAATTTTGTTACTTTATATTATGTATTTGTAAAATTTATACCGGATATATGTACGTCTGAAAACAAGAAGGCACTTACAGATGTCAACTGAGTTTTAGAACAAAACTTCTCGTAAGCTAAGAAGCTGTCTTCATTTTGTTATGCTTATGCTTTACACGGTCATAGCAATGTATTCTGCTGTTATTTAATCATTCTTGCGTTATATTCTTTACAGACCTAGAGAACCGGCAAAAAATAGTAGTGTCCCATTGGTTGAATTTGAATTTAAGTTTTTATTATTTTATTTTAATAAAATGTCTTTATTGATTTTTACTATTCCAAGAAATTTTCAAATATGTTATTTTTATCATCTTTTGCTTAAAAATTCGTTAATTTTTGCGATTAATTCTTAAAATTTTAGTTAAATAACGAAACATTAATTGATCATCGCTAAAAACTGTGAAATAGGGCCCAAAATGCTTTTCCTTTTAGTTTTTAATTTTTATTACCGTATTTTTCAGTTTTCAAGTAAAATCCACTTTATTATTTCTTTACTCTGTTAAAAGTAGTCATTTAATAATTAAAATAGGTAATAATTTTCTATCTACTATTATATTTTTCACTTTACAGTTAAAATTCTATATAATATCATCATCAAATTCATTTCAATTAAAAATTGTATAAAAATAATAATATCTACTGTAATCAGTCATTATTAAATTTTAAATACTTAATTATCATTATTACAAACTTTGAATATTATGTTTATATGGACGGTTGTCTACCACGATAAACTCTCAATTGAAGCTGATACGGCCAAAACCATATTAGAATTACAATTTTTATTATTTCCAGTAAAAACATTTGTTCTAAACGATAGGTTTACGAAAATAATAAAAGTTGATGCAAACTCATTATTTTGATAAAAATATCCCCCAGGCCGCCCGAACTCAAAAATTACTAGTATAGAATGGAATTAACCAGTTTTTTAGTTAAATTCAGCAATAATTAACGTAATATAATTTACAATAAAGTAATATTGTGTTAACGGTTGCACGGCCAATAAAACACAGAATGGACAAAACACCGACTTTTATAAGAAAATTTAAATTTTAATTACAGTTAAAGATTCTAAGTATTTTTGTTGAGCATTAAAAAGTGTGAGCAGTAACCACCTGCCACCAAAAAATGAACCAAATTTTAGTGTAGATGTAACTGATTGTATCTGTCTAGTAGTTTAGTAATATGTCTATTTTCCCACTCGTTACGAAAACTACTATTAATCAACTGTATAAGAATATAAAAGAACCGAAACTTGCGGATGAATAGAATGCAGAATAAATGACGACTGCGCGTATTAAAGAATTAAACACAACATCACAGAAATAAGACTGGCGGCTTTCCATGGTGGTAGGTGTGATAAATGCAAATTGGTTTAAATGCCAAGTTTCAAAATTTATTACAAAATTAAAATAAAGAATTTAAATTCAAATGATAAAAAGAACAATAAAGCAAATTTGTTATTACGAACAAATGTAATCCTCCAGTGAATACAAATAGGAATTTTTGTAGTCTGATAATCAAAATCGAAGGTTCAACGGCGGAATAATTAAATGGCGAATTCATATGCAGAAATACAAATATGTCTGTCTTCAAGGAACCGATACGACTAAACTGCCTATTAATAACAAACCAATAGAACACAGCATAATGAGGTTTACATATTGTCGTTTATTAAATGTGCATCTATCAAGATAAACTTGATCTTTTCTTGTTAAAAATAAAACAATCACGTGGAAAAAAAACAAGGTGGCATTAACCATTGTAATACAATTTTACTATGAAAACTTTTTCATCAACAGAATAACTGGTTACGTTCATTGTTACACAAATTTATTTTGATCTATCAAAATAATTTATAGCCAATTGTTTTCTATAATTTCCACAAAAACACAAGGCGATTTAGTTTTTTTTGAAAGATGTTGTTTATTTTGTGTATTTTTAGAATTTTAGAATTATTATTATCATATTTCTCTGTTCGGGAAAATTGTTGATTAATTCCAAGACCTCTCAGCAGGTTTTTGCATCTAAACGAACCATGTCTACAAATTATCATTATTAGAAAAAGTGGTAAAAACAAAAAATAAAGAAGTTATGTATAAAAGGTGACCCCGGGTGGTTTCTTAAAAGGATTCCTTTCGCATTCATCAACAAACTACATTTTTTTGAATTAAATACGACCGCAGTGAAAAGAGAACTTGTGCAGGAAAAAAGTCTTGAAAAAATGTACCCCATTCCGCTGCCCTAATCCTATTGAATAAATTCCAGCTGTGATAATTCAAGTCGATCTTCTTTGTATCATTTTAATTCCCGGATATTTAAACAAATACATTTGCATTTGTAAAGAGAAACGGGCGCAGAAAGTTAGAAAATCTGTCGTTAACTCGCCTTGCACCTTTGTGTAATGTCACGATTACATAACCAGTTCATATATACGCAAAATGACGTGATCTATTAAGAAAATGAGATTAATGATGGTGAAAGAATTAATAACCTACAAGGTTTTCTTTTAATAAGCGCCACGTCAAGCAATATTTAAAAAACTGACACTTCAATGCTTGCAGAAAATAGTATAAACTCGTCGAGATAATCTTTTTCCCATTACAAACTTTGCACCATTTCGTTTCAATACCAAGAAATTCTCTTCACTTTCACGTTAAATCTTACATAAGTGATAACCTCCCAGAACTTTTGATAATGCATAATAAAAACTGTTTGTAATCTTTGTGTACATTAACATAACGAAGAATGAAAAACAATTTATTATTGTTTTTACTTTCTTATCGGACATTTTACGCCGATTTTTACCAGTTGGACCGTTTTATTTTTCAATGCGTTATAAATAATCAGTACATAGACAGATAAACTTTTTAGTAAACAGCTAATAAAATCATTAGTTTTATATTTTTTGCGATTTTGCCAAAAATTCGACGTCAGCGCTCGATTTACGAGGGTGGTTTGGGCAAGAAGTGGAGGTTATGTAAAAGTAAAAAAATGAAAACAGCGAAGCTAAATAAATGTTGTAAATAAATAAAATACACAGTATTATTTATACTTTGCGTAATAATTAATTAGCGCTTGCATGTAATATCAGGCATTCCGGTTGTAAATAATTATCTAGTCAATTTAAATATGCGCATATAAAGTTTAAAAGTATCAGAAGATAATTCACCGGATGGGATAAATATTAAAGAAACCCTGAAAAGAAAAGAATGTAAGTCAACATTTTATGAATACAATCAATTTAGGAAGTTAATATTGAAAATATTCAAATTTGTTCCTATGCTGCTATACAGTCAAAATTGTATATTTAAACTCAATTATATCATAAATCACATTGGTAATTCAATAGTCAAAATAGATTTGGTCTATTACAATATGAAGGCTTGTTAAATATGTTAATTAAACTGGACAAATATCTTCCTGTTTATACTTTAAAAAATACTATATCCTAATAACTGTAAAATTAAAATATGAACCTTTGCCTGAGGAAACCAGGAAATCCAGAAAACATGAAACTTCCACTGTTGAGTAATAAATAAATATTCCAAGCAATTACACAAAATCAATGTCGAGAAACTCGAAACGGATTGTTGGACAAATCGAGCTAATTTAACAGTCAAAATTGCGTTGCCGATGGTGACATTAAAAGTTGAGTGTCCGCATTTTTGCCATTTGTCCACGATTCACTGCGTATAATAATGACAATTATATAAAAAAGCACCAACAAGTTTTTGTCATAGTTCTGATTCATACCAATTCGAGGACGTGCGACGAATTAACTTTTCCTTCAACAATTTCCATTACAATGAATTTTCAAAAACACAAGAGACACCAACATAAAAATAGGAAATGGTAATCATTTCCAATTCGACATGTGCAGATAATGTTTGAAATTTAATAAGGCTTTAATATAAAAAAGTATAATTATCGTCAAAAACGTTCAATAGATAAGATATGGAATGTAAATGTAATACAATGTGAGTCATAAATTGGCAAATTTGTTATAGGTATGCAATGATACCACCCATACGTTATAATAATAGGAATCGATTGATAATTAGTACATTCTCATTTTGAAATTTAAATAAAATTAACCTTCCAGTTTGAGATCAAAAGTTATTGGATTAAGACTTCGGAACGAAGTTTAAAGCAGCACTTAACCTACATGAACCCTTTTAAGTCAATAATTTTATTAGGATCCACTACCTACGATAAGTACAAATTCCCAAGTGAGAAAATTAGCACGCGCCACATGGCAAATTAAAAAGATCTCATTACAAAATCCATTAGATATTATTAATTCTACCTGCTTAACCTTGCATGTTGTACAAGTTGGGGTAAAAAGCCCAACTGTTGCTTTGCGTGCAAAAGTAAGGGTTGGGCCATTCATAACTCTAAATTTCTAATTGATTAAGGAAAAAATGTCCAATATTAAACAGGAATTAGTTAAAATAAATTTGAATTATATAATCAGCAACAATAATAATTGTTAACAACCTTGAATTGTATTTAAAATTTGCAAAAAACATCTTGTCACGCCCCCCATGCATAAATGCGAGCTTAAATGAAAATAAAATTAGAAAAAATGAAAATAAACAATCTGAAGTCAATATTTAGGTAATAATATACACAGAAATCAGTAGCACATCATCAAAGTCACACAAAATTAATTTACATTATACAAACATGTCTTACACGTTTGTATAAAAATTTCCCACCGTGTTATCGACTTACATCAGTCCAAAAGGAAATCTTCATGAATAATATTATTATACATAAAATATTAACCTGTCTACACAATCTTGAATCTTGATTATAGAATTGTTCCACCCATCACCGTTCTTACAATGTAATAGTTTTTCAACTTTAAATACAATTGCATTTGGTTATGAATTATGATATATATTACTAATTTTTTCAATTGCATACCTAATTTAACTAAGAACAATTTGTTCACACTTTCGCGATATTTTAAATAGACATGGGAAAATATTCACACAATTTCAAAAGGAAATGTAAAAGGTCAAGCTTTCGGCGTTACATTAGAAAGTGGAAGTTCTTTGGATGCAATCACAATGTGAAAAAACTTAATTTTCTAGAATAAATTCTTCAACCTCGAATGTTTTTATTGCCTTTTTGTGATGTGGGAAAATCTAGCTTCTCTTGAAATTTGCAATATTAAAGTTATTTCAAAATTTAAAGAAGTTGCAAGGTTAGATTAATAAATTATCGAGGTGAATATGTAAGGTTCTTTAAGTTTTTTTACATCTTTTTCCGCTTTGAATTTAATTATTCGTCTGTTTGAAAAAATTAAATTGAGTTCAGTAAAGTATGTTTTCCGCACCGAGTACGGTAAAGTACCATGTAATAAAACATTACGCGATTACACCAAGACATTGCGATCCATAACGTTTTTCATTGCAATGATTACTTTTTTATTCGTTGACCAAAAAACGAATAAAAAACAATATAGTATATTATGTATGTGCAACACGTGAAAGTGATTACTTTTTCCTTACCTGTTGCACAGAGAGCTATTATAGTATCGATAAACAAGCTACCGAATTAAATCCACTGAACACAGGCGACACTAATATTTAAACAATTTTTGAAAGTAATAATTTTTTCACAAAAGTTCGTAAAATATTTAACGAGCCGTTTAATTTTGCAAACCAATGAAAATGATCTCGTAGTACAAGCAAATAAATTCCATTGGTTTGTTTAAATAAACGGTTCGTTAAAATTGTTACGAACGTTTGTGAATATGGGTATTAATGTGATTTTTCATTTCATAAGCAGTAATAAAAATTTTCTTTCTTATCTACACATCAAAAAATTATTTTTTAAACACAAAACAGTGTCTAAATCTGTAACGGTCTAAACCCTCCCTCCCTAACTTAAATGCCTCTTTCACTAGATATAGTACATATAAATATTAAATTATAATACCCCTCTTTTTGCGTCGGGGATTAAATACACAAATTTTGAAAATAGTTAAATGTATAATATCAAAAAAATCAAATGCAATAATTAATATGGCAAAGTAGACTGAAATAAATGTAGGCAGGTACTCATTATCTGTATCATATTATTGAAATATGATGACATTATTTTGTAATTCTTTTTTAAATACTAGATATTAATGGTCGAAGAACCATTTAACGTTTTTGGCACATCATTTTACAAAAAAAAATTTTTATTACAGCAATAAAAGTCTAGCAACTCGAGGTTAGAATTAATAGGGGCTCACAAATCAGCCCCCAAAATAAATAATACGCCACTTTCTAGTTCTAAAGTTGATTTCTTGCATCATCACAATCTGTCAAGTGATAATTATTAAGTTATGCACCTGAGAAATCGAAAACATTTAAGACAGATTGAAATTAGAAATCACAATATAATTTACACTATTTTCCCTATCTAATCGTAGGTTCAACTCTGTGCTGTTCTAAAATCTTATTTTTTTTACATTTCTACCTTCAAATAACCATTGCTTGAAAGTTATTGATTTTTTAACCTCAATGATACAGTGTTTGTGTTTCAAAAAAAAATTATATACAAACTAGATTCTAGCCATTTATTGTCTAAAATCAATGGCCAAGTAAAAAATGTACTATGGATACATAGGAAGTCATAAAATAACCAAAATAGTAAAATATACGTAAGTAGGTCCTTTAGAAATCTGTTTACCACTGAAGCACGTGAATGGATTAATGAGCTTCCCACTACCATAATCCATTATTTTCTAACAAAAAAAAACAATTTTTAACAAAAAAAGAATAAATTCAAAATTTTGAAGTGGAATAAGGAATTTTTTGGAACATAGATAAAATCACACTAAACGAAATCTTCTATCCGCGGTTGTCTCGGGGTACCCCCCCCCCTCCCAGACAAGTTGATTTCAAAATATTAAATAATTGAACCTACTACAAAAACTTGAAAAATTTAATGAAAAACTAATATTCTAATCTCAACCTTTCCTATTGATGTTTTCCAATTCTCATTGGAAGAACTTCCGCACAGCTCAGAATATTTTTATTGCAAGTATCAATATTGGCCGAACTTGGAGATAATACCTTTTTATATTATACATTAACATTACCATGAATCGAGATCAACGAACACACACAAAAAAAGTGTGGCTCTCCTCCAACTCCTGTAGGTTTCAATTTTTCAGAATATAAAAATTTCCAAATATATTCTTTTCTTTGCTTTCCACGATTTTTCGAAAATATATTTACTAGCTAACGCAAGTAAATGGTCATATTTATATTTACATTTGTGAAATCTGAACAACATAGAACATTAACTTTAATCTATTTACATAGTTAGTAGTTCTGCGAAAAACTTATTGGAAACGCATAAAAGATAAATGAACTTCCGATGATAAAATAGATAAACAGGGAATTTTGTAACCAAATCACAAAACCTGCACGTTCCCAGTAGTTATCGTAAAATTGAGTGAATCCCTGATTGCAATATTATCGCTGGCATTTTTGGTATTATCACCTGCAACAAATTTGATTTGATGCAATTTAAAAATTAAATTTTCCACTGGTGTCATCCAGCTCGAGCGTAATATAAGAATGAATCAGAAAATTAGATCTGAAAATTTATGACAAGTTTTGCACATTTATCTCGTAAATATTGTAGATGACCCACACGACATTTAAGATAAATCGTCATAAGAATAAAAACAGGTTATCATAATCTTCTTCGTCAAATCGGGGAATGTTGGTTTAGAATACAATACTGCAATAAATAAGGAAAATGTGTTGTTTTAAAATTATCACAAGAAATTAGTCGATATTTCCGCAATTTTGATATTATAAAAATTCGGTCACTCCCAACGACGAATTAAAATGATATTGTATGATGAGCATAGATTTTATTTTAAACTATTAAGGTCAACGACTGTAATATGAATAACCAGTTCAATCTGCCCCATTTAGATTATTATAATTTTCCGGATTTTTAAATTTCCATCGATAAATACACTAAAATAAGAACGTGCGCAATTAATTCTACACAACAACTGTCCATCCACATTAGAAATGACATACAATAAAATTAGATGAAACATTTTAAAGCTAAATTCTCTACCAAATGTTTATTTTTACTTATGCCAGAGACACTGGGAAGCATGTGTATAATATACCTCCAACCAAAACCAATATGACGTGTTTACATAATATTGATAACAGTCTATGTTTACATGATCCACTCTTTTACTTTTAGGCGAGATGAAACGAAATCCAGATAATGAAAATAATACTTTCGTTTCTTTACAAACCAGCTGTATAAAAATAATTACCTGGATACTTTCCATCGACAGAAATTTACCACACACCTTCGTTTATACACCAAACCCTTTCATCTCGAAACAGCTGTATGTAGAAGAACGACAACACATTTTGGTAGGAAACTCGTTCGAACAAATTATGGAACATTATTGCTGCTATAATACAAGCAGTGTTCGACCACACTTGATTTTGCCAAGTTAATCTTAAATCTTCAAAGTCAATTCAATTTGAATTATCAAAACTAGGTCAATCCGAAGTGTAGCAAAAATTATGCTTCAACATGATTGTATCATCGACGAGTGTTGGCTATCGGTGTTATGATTTTAATATAACATTATCATGTATTTTAAAAAAATCTAACATGATTTCGTAGTTGTAAAACTAATACCTGACGTTAAACTGCGAAAATAGTTTCTTTCCGAAATAAAACATGGAATTTGAACTTGGAAGCAATTGTGACGAACTACCAGACTACTAGTGAGTTCCGAAAACCAAATGCTATTTTAAAAATTTACTTTTCTCTGAAGTAACCAAAGACGAATTGAACATTGGAGAAACACTTCATGTTTGACGCATTTACAATTCCAATAGCAATAACGATAATTTCCACCAACAAAATTTATAAGTGGCCCAGTTGAGATAAAGGAAAGTGTAATAATTGGTCGACAAATTATAAGTAATTGACACTTTTCATTAGAAAGTTCAAGATTATCAATTTATTTCAAATAAACCGCTTATTACAAAGATAATCTACAAATAAAGAATATCAATTATTTTGTGCCAAATTTTAGATTCTATCGATAAAATAATTTTTCTAGTACGAAAAATACTTTCAGTTAGTTGGATTCTGGATAGTACCAAGATGACTTATCAGGCAGGTTAAACACTACATTTTATAGGTTAATTAGAAATTTTTAAATATATGTTACAGTTATGGAAAAGCAAAAATTGGTTACGCTCTTTTTGATATTCTAGTTGGCAATTATTTCAATTTATTTTAAACTTGGTGCCACCGCTTTATAAATTAAAGGTAAAGATTACCTTTGCAAAGGAAGTTTTCTTACATAGATGGGCAAGAGACCGAGACCACCATTGTTTCGAGAAAATAAAAACATGCTTATCCAGTTCCGGATGTTTATCCTGAAGATAAAAAGATTATTACAGTGACTCGTCAAAATTATTTTAGACAACTTTTCATATTGCTCTTCGTTGTTGAAATATTACAAATACCTAAGACTTTCTTTCACTAAACATGAATGTTAGTGAAATTAATTCATTATTATTTAAAAAAAAATTGATTAAAATTTCTGTGTTATGGTTTATTAATTCTACTTCATAAAAATAACGGAGTACCTAATCTCAAATTTTTTATTTTAATTGTAGTTATGTTTAAGAAGCGTGCACTTCAAGGCTCATTTTCTCCATACACTTAATTTTTTTAATTAGCAAAATTATGATCATCGCAGGGCATACAGCAGTTGAAATATGTGGTGTGACCGCTCGATGTCATTTATTTTTTCCATCTCTGGATTATCCAGTAGTATTTTATTGCTCATGCAAAATTTATTTTACAGGTTCGCCGAACCAAACTGACATAAAAATTCTCCGGATTTCAACAAAAAAGAACTAAAATTTGGTACACAGCTTCCACTATTGCAATAATTTATTATTGCATATTATTGAAAGATTTTGATTGCGCAGGCAGTTCCAACCAAAAAAATCTTTGATATAGATTCCAATTTGGAGGTTTAGTACAGTTTGGACGTTTGTTTTTGGTTTATCGAAAATTTTTAATTAAAAGATAATGAAGTTTGGTAAAATTTTCTCAATAAACACATATTAATTTAAATTTTAATTATTAACGTCGACCCGGGCCGCCGCTGGTTAGAATTATAGAAAGTTTAAGAAGATAAACAAACAAGTAAACCATTAAATGACGAATATAAGCTTACATTTTTTTATCGAATCATTAAATAATCAAAATAATATAAAAAATAATATTCGGTGCTCTGATATAAATATAACGGTTGCTTCTGCATATAAAAGATATAAACTTGCTTGAATATAATAATATATTCCTACTGCCGGTAAGGTCAGGCGGTTTTTCGGCCGACCCGACCTCCTAGTTCGTATTAGTTGATTTGAAAAGTACTTTTGGCGCAGCGCAGGATAAAGATCGAACAAGATCACTCGGTTTTTATATTTGATTCTCAAGACTTTTTAAACTTTTTGCATCATCGACGTTGAAATATTTAACAAACATTTAAATTAGATGGAAGTTCAAAATTGGTATTTAATTAAAAAATTCATTGCACAAACTTGAGTTAATGACAACCTTTAAGTTGCGTATAATTTAAATAATATAATATTAATCCAAAAATACATTGCACCAATCCCAATTAATGCCACTTTTAGTTTCAATTTAAATGTCCGTTAAATCCTAAAATAACGTTGCCGCAATCTGCTCACTGCTTTCATCAAAGCAAGTTGCACATTTATTATTTCATAATTATAAAATAATTATGGGCCCCTGAAGCTTTCCAATCCCCTCCGTCCTTTAATATAACAAATTCAACAACAAAAAACAACAAAAACAGTTCAATCCACCGGCCCTTTGAATGAGCTACGTGAACAGTCCGCCCCTGCAGCTTTTAAGTACAATGTATAATAATTAGAGCTCGGATTCTAAGCTTTTTGCTTATTGCTCTAAATTATAAGCAGAAGATATTCCTTTTGGATCTTGACGTTTCTTAAAAATTGCAATGTTTTGAGCTAATGTTGATAGTGCTTTTTTTTTCAAAATTTTGCTTAAAACGCACGTTAGTGCTTATTTGAGCTTTTTTTAAATGTTTTTTTGGGACTTGGAATAATTTCTTGTAAGAAATTTAAAAAGTTGAAAATTTCAGAAAGCTTTTAAAGAAAATTTTCCGGAACCAGTGTGAGGAACATGGCTCAATGCTAATCTACAGTTACTCCAGAACTACCAGAAATTATTAATAAATACACTTCTATGTTAACAATGTAAAGCGTACCTTTCCAATACCTTTTTTCTCATATAAAAATCGATTTTACGACAGACCACAACTGAAAAATTTGGAAAAATATAATATGAAAATGAATTTTTTATAATTATTATGAAGCGAATGTCTATACACGTATAATTAATATTTAATAAAAATTGCATTTTGATGTTTGACTTTTAGTGCTTTTTTTCAATTTTATATGACTTTTTTTTCTGTTTTTTAAAACTTTTTAAAGCGCTTATTTTGGAATTATAAGTGCTTATAAATCCGAGCTCTAATAATAATAGACCAGGAAAAAGAAAAAATTGCATTATTTTTCTTTTAAATGAAAACTTACAAATAGATAAACTAGTTCACGGTCAAGTTTCCATAGAAATCAAATTTATATTCATTCAAATGAAACAAAATCTAAAATATTCGGTATCTACCACAGAGCTTATTGCAATATAAGTTAAATTTCACGGTAAAAATCAAGGATGTTTGTTATTATTAAAAATAAATCAAAAAAGCATGGATTATCGAATTAGGATACACTTTCATTTTAAAAGTAAAATATTTATGTTTTATATTTTACTTCAAAAGCCGCTTATTAAATATAACAGCACTAGTTTTTATGTTAACAAAACCCGTTAATTTTAAATATTTAAAATAAAAAACAAAGGAACTGTTCATAAATTAACAAGAAAAATATAGGTAATATTAATCACTCGTGATGTAGTAAATCACGATTTCTAAACCAAAATAGTGAGCGTTGTGTAACAACACTTGGAATAACAATAAGAGACTTGTTTCTTCAGAAGAAGAACTAAAAGCTATTCAAAGCAATAAGAAGCCTAAACACAATACAAATAGTAACCATTTTACCTAAGATGAGTTACGATTAGTCATAAAAATGACAAAGCTTTTTATTAAAAGCTTCCAAAACTATTTCTACTTCTGGTGAAGGTAAATAAACACCGTAACATAGATTATTAAAATCGTTATTTCAGAATGAGCATTAGATGATGCTATTTTAAAACACCAGCCAATGAGTAATTTTAAAACCAACAAAAACCAAACCTATCATTATTTAAAATTTCGAGAATGACTTATACCGTGCAGACTATGCTCAGAGTTATTTACAATTTAATTTCTATTATTAAAAAGCTAACAAATTAAATAGAAAACAACAATTTAACATTACAAATGTACAGGGTACTTCGAATGTAGCATATATAGGACAAACTGAAAGCTCGGAACATATCTCTAGAGGTGTGGGTGATTCGTGTGGGTTTTGATTATCTGAACACCGTACACTGGTAACGGGACAATCTTATAAATGCTACTGATTCAGGTTAAACAAGAATCGTTGGAAATAACTTTTGGATTGTATAGAATGTGAATTTGTTCTTTATAATGCTCTAGTTCGAACACCATATAATTATAACAGTCGAGTAGAAAAAAAAAACGGGTAGCTACAACAAGATAACCATATTATCTATGTACATTAAAATGAAACTTATTTGTATAGTAGGTACAGTTACAGCAAAAGAGGTTATTGAGCTTTAAAAAATATTCGAGTGTGAAATTTTGTCAGGAAGGCCGAGCTACAAAACTCACAAAAAATTTATGTCAACTTGAAAAGTTTCGACGATTAAATCGAAAATTACCTCGTCGTTATCCAATTTCCACAATTTCAAAAACTTTCAAATGTTAATCATGTAAACATTATTAATTGGGTACGTAGTAATTACACCAGTTAATAACCTCTCAAAACCTATTAAAAAAATTATTTAAACTAACCATGATTTCACGATAGATTAACAAGTAGGTAAACAAATTCAACTTATGATATATGTATGATAAGCTTCGCCATCGTTATTACGGTTTCAGATCTAAATAAAAAATAGTCATGCATAACTTGTTTCGTTATAATCCACTGATTTTCTATTCGAAAAAAAAATTATTTATCCTAGCTGTCCGACAATCCCCCAATATATCTGTGAAAAAATGTATTGATAATAATTATTTTTCATGTTTATATTATTACTTTTTTACTATGTTATATGTCACAAACAAATTGAAATAAAACAGAAGTCAAATTATGCGACTACTAAAGATAGATAATGCGAGATAAACACCCGCTCTCCCAGGACTATTTAAGTGTTTTTATTTGAATTAATTCGCAAAAACTTGGCGTTTTTATACCACCCGCGATTCCATTGCATTTTTTTTCAACAACCGAAATAATACAATAACGAAAGGGACATAATTTATGTTCGGCCGAAGAAATACAAAAGGAAACTCGGTCGTAATGGAAATAAAACTTGGATAAATCAACAAAGCTTAAATATTTTTAAATCTACACGTGAAGCTTTTAAAATTTTACAACACCCTTGTAAAATTGAAAAGTAGCATGTTGGATGCACATTTTTGAAAGCTATTTACATCGCCCGTAATTTATACTTCCTACAGTTGCACGGTTACAAAACTAGGGGTTACCATAGCTAATCAAAATTTAAGGCCTATACTTACAACGAAAATTTCGCATATATAGCAAAAAAAATTGATTTTCCGAAAAAGGATGAGCAGTAAACACAAGGTTGCTTTATTGCAGTCAAGATTAATATTCTATTTTTAGATTACACATAAAAAAAGAAACTTATTACAAGTTTGTTGAAGCATCGAGCTTGTATTTTTTAAACAAACCCATGAAAGGTTACAATGTCAGTTTTGAAAGTATAACGCGTTTAGTGGTTGTGCAAAAATTTTATGATAGAAACCAATATCGTCTAAAGAAGTTTAAAGAATGTTTCGACCGTAACTGCAAAACAATTAAAATAAGCTTTTGTTATTAAAAACAATTCAATTAAGTTGATAAAAAGCGTACAGAACCGATTATATAGAGATACCACACATATAATAAATAACCCCACGCTTTTTGTCAATGTGATGTGTAGATATTTACTCCACTCGAGCTGAAGTTGGAGTGTAATAAATCAGTTATGTTCCAAAACATCCACAGTGAAAGTTTAATTTAAGCATAAATTATGTATTTATTTTGAACGCTACTTAAAGTTAATAGTCATTGTTGTGAATAGAACGCGTAATCGCAAGTGTTCGATAAACATCGCCACCAGTGGCGGCTGATACGGGGAGGGCAACTACCCTCTCAAAACAGAATATTCATATATTATAAATTTTAAATATATTTATGTTTAAAATTAATATTATTGTCAACATGATTAAAATACCTCACAGCATCTTTTAAATACATTTTCCTGGGTAACTGGAGGGTATTCCAGACCCCGCGGTTTAAAAACTTTCACTCTTTAAAAACACACTCAAAAAAACCATTTTAATAAAAGTTTTGTAGAATTTATTTTGACAATTTGTTGAAAGTTTTAGAAGACCTTGTAGTAAATTTCTATTAAAATTTGTAGCAATTAAATCACGGTACATAATATAGTAAGAGTAAGGTAATCCGACGAACAACGTTTATGTGAAACAATTTCGTCCACAAGGATAGAGCACAAGTACCATATAAGCAAGCGTATAGACAGAGAGCTGACTATTGCGATGTTTGACGTAGTAGACGATCTAAAATGTGCACGTATTATTACATTTAGATACCTTATTATGCATCTCTCTCGTTGTACATTATGGTTTCATTTCTAATGCACGTAAAGAGTGCAGCGCTGGATTACCTTACTATATTATGTACCGTGAATTAAATGTAGCATTTATTACTACAAAATTTCAAATTTGTACTACAAAAAATAATAAATACTATCACACTACATTATTTATTAGAAAATTTACTACAATTTGTGAAACTTGGTATCACAATACTACAAAATTTTATAGAATATTGCTACAATTTGTATATGTCACTATTTTATTTAGAAATTGTAGAAATTTGTTCTACAATTTTATTAAAAATTAAAATTTTTTATTTTATTTTGTAGTTTTAATTTATTAGTTTTCATTATCGTAATTTTCATGTGTTAATTGATTATTGTATTTTTAAAAACTTACTAAAACAAATTTATTTTAAAATTAAAAAAAAAACTGTTTTAAATTAATTTGTTTTGCCTGACTGAAAATTTAATTTTCCTGACTTGGTACTAAATATGAGAAATTCCCTTACTTTTCCCTGACAAAATTAGGGAAACCTTAAATTCTCTGACTTTTCCAGATTTTTCAAGGTTCGGTCCCATGGAAAAATCAAAAAAAATTTTATTTATGAAAAACAAATTCACCAGTTTTACTTTTGACGAAGTAAAACTTCTTATTTATTATGTATTTGGAAATATCTATTTGTGCAACAAGTTATGAAAGGGAGCCGAAATAAATAACACGAAGTGTAAGGAAAAATAAGCCTTTCATAAGCGTTATCACACAAAATTTTCTCTATTGATAAGAAACAAAAAAAAATATTAGTTAGTTCAACTATTATAGAATATTGGTTTGCAATAAGCGCATGTTTGTAGAAAAGTTAAACGCACGTGCGTGAAGAAATTACTTTACCGCATAGTGTGGAAAACGTATTTTACGTTACTCAAATGAATATCGAAAAGTTATACATTTTCAAATACTAGTAGAAAAAAAATTAAAGAAGACGGAAAACAATACAATTTTTTTAAATTCTCGTTGCACAATTCGATCATCAGATCATCATTTAAACAAAATGACTCGGTTCGACTCCAAACAAACTAAGAACTTTATTTCCGACTGTCTCCCTTTGGAAGAGGTAGTGATAAACCATAGAGGTATAACTATCTGGGAAAACTATCTCAAAATGAAATTTTTACAGCGTCGACCACTGACGTACCAAAAGCTTTTGTCCCCCCTCCCCAAATAGTCAAAATATGGTTTTCAAATTTGTTATTTTCAAAAAAATGCCCTTCTAAATTTAAATTAGTTATTTGCATAACTAGAGAACAAAGTGTACCTATATAAATACTAGGTATAGAATATTTTATATCTGACCCATTTTTTTTTACTAAAAATTGCTAAAATGTTAATAGATTTAAAAATTTAAAATATTTGGGTGGGTAGTACCAACCTTAATTACTGTATGTTAGATAAGTCAAGTTTACTAATTAGTTGTTAACTATTAGATCAGTTGCATCAACCTTCATTAGCCATAACCAAGGTTATAGTCAATTTTAATTTATTAATAACGCAGGTTCTTGAAGCATCCGCCCTTAGTATGATCATTATTTAACAAATACAATTTCTTGCAATAAATATATTGAAGAAGCCTACTTACATGCAACACGGTTAATCAAAACGTCGATGTATACACAGTAGTTTCATTAAAATACCGAGTTTTATTTGATAAATAATTAAGCATAAAATATGTATTGTAGATCTTATCTGTAATTTCTTTATCAAAAGTCATTGTACCCTTCTTTACATTGGAACGCTGCAAAAATCGAAAGAAATACTAAACATTTTATAGAGACGATCTTGTAGAGAGAGAACGAAAGTATCTACAAAAAGTCCGGAAGAGCATATAGCACTTGAGGAACGAATCCGAGTGTCTACTCCGGGCTGTCTCAAAAGACAGCTTCTTGTACTTTTCTTTTCGATTATTGCATTGTCATCCACAAAAATTATGCAACAATCATACGAAGGAAGTTTATATGGCTTTTTTTCACCAAAAAAGCTTATTTTGCAATTAGCTAGATTAGCCGGATATATTTTTTAAAAGCGCTGAATCAATCAAGATAAAGAAGTAGGTACTTAAAAATATATTAAATAATAGAAAGTGAACCTTCAACACTAAAAGCTACAATTGGATTTGCCACAGGAAAACCACAAAATACTTATCAAATCCGATTGAAAATAAAAATATTGATTCCTGTTTGTGCAAATTATGGCCGATAAAAATAAACAGAAATGTAGTCTTACGTGGAATCCAAACCATGGCTCAAAGAGGTCGGGAAGAGCAAGTAGCAGAGTGGAAACTAAAAACATCGATCTTTAGACTAAAACTATAGAAATACCAAGTACAAGAACCAAGCAACCGGCATACTTTCTGCAATCCGTGACCCTATTAGTAAGTTTATGTGCAAGTTGTGTATTTACACTTGGAAGAAAACGCATACACAATGAATATTTAGAATTATGCATGCAAGTAAATACAATAATTCATTGTCTGGTAAAATAAAACTTTCATATTATCAATATTTACTAATAAATTAAGTGAAAAGATAAAAACGTGTGGTAATTATGCTATCATAATTAAGATTGTGGGTTAAATTAACAATCACATGCAATTATTGGTCGGGGCAAGTATATTTACTCAATTTTTTGTAAATAAATAAAATTTATTTGCAATTTCCACATATCAATAATAAACATTTTTAATTAATAACAGTCAGCTATAAACAAATTTGGGCGAAACTTTTGGATGAAACGTGTTTTTCACTTTAGATGCAGAACTTGATTTTATCGCTTTTTCTATCTCATTTACATTAATTAAAAAACTCCAAAAAACGATAAATTTACCGTTATTGTATAATAAAAACTTATAGATTACAACTGTAAATTATTTTGCCATTAATAACAATAAAACAAATAAGGACACATAAAGGAAGTTGAGTAATTCGGTTCGAATCCAGTTTCTCCATTCTACAAGCTTTAAATGTTCACGGTTTGACAACGAAAAAGTTAAAATACATCACAAAGAAGTCTGAACACGAACAGAAGTGTTTCCAGGTGGTGATATAAGGGCAGACGAAATTCCTTCTACGGGCCAATACACAAATCCGACAAGGGTAATAAAATTTGAAGAGCGATTTAAATAACCATATTTTTCCTTTCTTGGTTACTTCAAACTAAACGAAAACCAAATCGATATTTTTTTAATTTATATTTTCATTCGATATCAACAAGTTGATCATATTGGGGTGTGTTCACCCCGATCAAATATTTGTAAATAATAATCGACTGGTTCTTTTAGTTTCGTGCTCGTTCGAGGGTGAGGGAGAACGATTTCCTGGTTCAGAATTTTCTATTATTATACGCCTTGTTAGTCGTAAATTAATTTTTCTATTTATGGCGCCTTGTTAAATACACCAATTACGATGTAATTTAAATTGATTGATTCGTTAATTTTTGAAGATCTGTTAACGAACGACTTATTTTAAAGTATTGGCTCCTCAGAAAATTATTCTTCTATAGCACAATGGTAGCCAAACAAATTTTTTGAAATTTTTCTTTTGAAAGGGATTATAGTACAATGCAAGTCAAAATTAGGCATTATAGCATAAACATGACAAATTTAAATTTTTGGGTCCCAATATCATAAACTTTAAAATTCCAATCTCTTATTAGTCCGGAAGAGGTGTTTACATTTAATGCTTCCTACCTCCAGCCTTTACTGTAAACATAAAGCCATTATGTACAAAGCCTCGCCTTAAAAATTCAATTTTAAAAAAACGAGTATCACATAGTGTAATCAGTGTAGTGTATTTAAATTAGTAATTAAGTTTTCATAAATTATGTTCGTTGTACCAGATCTATAATATTCATTGAGTATATTCATACTACCAGCGTTTTCCATTCAAAATAGAAAACTCTACAAGATTATCCACTTATATTTAAGGTATTTTAAGTGTTTCGCATTTTAACCTTCTATGCACACTTAGTTTCAATAAAGTAACTTTTAGTGTTTTAATGTGTTTCTTATTTAAATACTTGAGCAATCATTCACACTACCCTCATCAAATGCAATGGCGTAATAAGGATGTTCTTCATCTCTTACATAATTTAAACGCAACTTGGATGATTCAATTCATAAAATTTTCACGCCGTTGATTTTATTTAAACAATTACTTCGAAATAGTATACCAATTTGCCACAACATTGTGAGAAAAAGAATCCTTCTTTCTTTCGAACAATTTATTCCCAAATATTTTTATTGTAATACATAAATAAGAATTTTTAAAAATGCTTCCCGTGGATATAATAGCCTGGTTTTCTTTGACTGATAAAGAAATACGATACAATAATTGAAGGTTTCGAAAAGTCTTTTGTATTGACACGTACAAAGGGTACACCACTGCTTTTAGTGCTCAAATATCAGAAAACCTAATACATAGGTTTGACAAAATCAGAGGACGTTGACTTGCAAACAATTAAATTTTCTACTTTGTTTAGGTTCGAATGACATTAATGTAATAAAATCGATATGATCGAATTGCCAATATAAATGGCATTAGTTGCCACGGTCTACCAAATTTTGTAAATTTAAATATCAGATTCTTGCTTACCTAATTCTGCATAATTCATCAACTGTACGAAACTTGATAGGAAGAGGAATTTCACGTTTTTACTGCTATAATTACGAAGTAGACCACTTTCTTTCAATTAATGATAACACAAACGCTGGTATAATGGAAATTTCTAACAATTGAGATATTGAAAAAACAATTGAAAACATTGATTATGTGGGTTAGCATGGGCCTACTTGGAATACATAATGAACGTTTATTAAAACATCATAAAGGAAACCATGCTTGGCTATTAATTCTCTTCGTATGATTTTGGTTGCGAATTAGTGACAATGCTAGAAATTAAAAAGAATCTAATCTGATAAGAGACAGAGTTTTCTCAATCAAAATTCTGTAATAATATGTAAGAAAAGTTCGTATCGATTATGTTGGAAATTTAAATATTTAAATGATGTTTAAAAAACTCAAATCTCAAAAATTGGCTTACACCACTCTGATTCTCACCGATTTAATTGGACTACAATGTTGGTGTAATAGTTATGAATCTAACTTTCGCACTTTTAAAACTTCGTTTGTTTATTATTTATACTTTTTAAATGTCAAGTTTATCAATCTATGTCAATTAAAGCTAATTAATTTTGCAATTAAAAGCGCTTATATTTATAACTTCTATTAGAAGAAAATATTTTCTTATTTTCTCTTATACAGGGGATATGGGGGTCCAAAATCCCTAAGAAGATCCCGCATATAATTAGGAAGATCATATAGCAATACTACATAAATATAATAAAATGTATTTTTCTATAGTAATTTTAATATTTCTAATTTTCCTGAAAATACAAATTCTGAAAATTCTCGCCTGAATTTTAATTTAAAAAATTAATTTCATTGAAATGAAAATGTCAAATTAAAAAATCCATGCCCATCTGGTCTGGTATGAAATACGATTTTGTCGTTCCTTTAAACTTGAACTCAAATATGAATTTACAAAATTTTTACCATAAATCAATTAAATTTTATTTTTATCAACCACATCTCTAACGTAACATGATCTCTTCTAATATCTAACTCAATCTCTGTTGGCTATCAATTAATTTTTTTATCAAAATCAAATAACTCATCAAAAAAATCACTTTTAATTGCCAAATTATTAAAAAATTCAAAAAATCAAGTCGGCTAATTTTGGCAAAATGCTCCATTTTCTCCACTAGTTACCGCCAAGTCAACTAACAAATGCAAATTCTTTGCAAATCTTAAATAATATATTCTCTTCGTTGCTATAATCCCAAATTTTTCATCCAGATTTGTTTCTATACCTTTATATCAGTGGCGGGTAGTATGAAAAGTGCGATTGGCCGCTGTACACTTGAAATACACGATTATTTGATTATTATTATTATAATAGCCATAATAGGATGTAAGTTATCTTTGTCTTATCTTTCAGCTGTTTAGTTAATTTATATTATAAAATGTTAAGATTGGTTTATGTGAAACGCACCGCATCACGCAAACAGATAAAGTTCAAACATTGAATTTCTATAGCAGCGTTTATATGCGTATTCAGGGTTCTCATTAAATAATTCCCTGACTTTTCCAGGTTTTCCTCGACATTTCGATAAATCGGAAGATAAAAAAGTAAAAAAATCTTAATTTAAAAAAAATTTATTTTAAAATTTAAAAAAAAATGTTTAAAATTTGTTTTCTCTGACTGAAACATAGATAAGAGTAATATTGAACATATTGAAGCGCCAAAGTGTGTGGGGTGTGAACTAAAATTGAAGCGTGAATTTTGGCGCGCCTTTCAAATATTATAAATGTCACCATTAAACTTGAAATTTGTACATTGAATTGCGAGTCGGTATTATTTTTAAGTTTTTCACAAACTTAAAAATAATACTCTTAATTTCAATGTGCAAACAACAATCAAAGCAGATTAAAATAATTAAATGGGCTTGTTTTACGAAGTTGATAATTCTACTCACGTATAAAACAATGCATAAGAAATGTCAAACGTCGAAGTTAGCTAGCGGATAAAAATTGTACTTAGGAAGGAACAGAAATGCAAGTGGATAAATTTAGCGGATATTTTTTTGTTTACCGTTTTTGGCATGACAACCAAAGTGAATTTTTAAGTTTAAATAGTTTTATGCGTATTTATGCACCATTCTCGGAATTATCTTATTAAATACCACACTAGCTTTGATTTCTATCTTGATAATTTTTAATTTCTGAACACTCATACGTGCTTTTAAAATTTGGCTCAAGAAAACTGTTGGTTAGACAAAATCACTCGAGCAATCTCGCTGACGCTCGCACGCGCTCGTGATTTTGTCAACCAAGTTTTCTCTCGCTAAATTGCTAATCACGTATTCGTTGAAATTAAAAATTATCCGGATAAATCAAAGCTCTTGTGGTATTGCTTCCGATTATATTTTAAAAATTTAAATAGTCAAATTCTAAATCAAAATCTATGTAATGTTACAGTTGGACCACTATTATTACAATTTGCACACAACAATAACACCATTTTCATAATTTTCTTCTCTTTTTGCCTCTTCATTTTTACAATAAACAAGAAAGTCTTTCTTCTATGTCCATAAGAGCAGATCCGAACTGCGGCGCGGTTAATCCCGAATCGGATTAAAAAAAAGGTCAACCTTTTCTTGCTGTCCGAACTGCGGCGAGGTCAGAAAAAACTGTAGGTTAAACTGCGGCGAGATTAATCCCTAATCAGATTTAAAAAAAGACTCAACAACACTGCCATGACTGAAAATTGAATTTTTCTGACTTGGCACTAAAAATGAGAAATTTCCTGACTTTTTCCTGACAAAATTAGGGAAATCCAAAATTCCCTGACTTTTCCAGAACTATAGTATTTAGAAACGTGCGCCGGCAAAGCGCCGGAAATTAAATGTTTGAACTTCATCCGTCTGGGTGCAGTGCATGCGGTGCGATTGACATAAAGCAACCTTTACACACAGCACCTTCAGAATTTACCATTATTATTACTTAGATCATTTTCCTGTTTTTATTCTTTCTTTGATTTTTAAAATAGTTCTACCTGTACCTTGCCAGGTACCCTCACCTCTTCATTATATCCTCAGATATAAGTAATTAATTACTGATCATTGGATATCAGCTAACTTCTCTGTCACATACCTTCCCACAGCGCGGAGATCGAGTATGAAGGAGCTACAGTTTAACACTAATTCAAGTTTAGAAAATAATATTTAGGCATTTTTGCAGCATTCGGTTTTCAATTTTCGCACACTATTAACAGCCGATTTGTTATATGAACATATTTTTAATTAGAAAATTGTAATGACTGTAGTACACCATACAGTTTATTGTTTATTTACACCATACATATTTATTTATTATTATTATACAGCACAGCACAGCTTCTTTTTGTACAATAAATTGCCAAGTGTAAATACAGCCATAAGAGTTATTGTTTTGAACACAAACCCCCCCCCCCCCTCCCCAATGTAGCATTATACTCGTATTTGCGGCTGACCCCACGGTTCTAGTCACCGCAGCATGGGTTGCCAATATATTAGAAAGTAAAAGTTTGCGATCAAAGCGAGGGGGAAACTGCAAAACAAATTTTTGTATGAGGTATCCTTGGATTTCCTTAGATTGCCTCAAGATTTTCACTCCAAAAAAATAGTTAACAAAATTTTAAAAAGACAAAACCAAAGATTGTAAGATTTCCTGATTTTCCAAAATTTCATTAGATTTCCTAAAATTTGTTACGAATTTCTTGGATTTTCTAACTACCTCAGATTGTCTAAAATTTCCTTTCACCTGTACACCAAATTTCCCCAAAGAGACAAAGTTTGAAAGCTTATCTGAAGTTCCATCGATAAAAGATGAAGTTCTATAAAGAGCTATATCTCTGAAACTAAACAGACTAAAACAATAATTTTTTACACATTTGCACAGAATTTTGTCTACTTTAATTTTGATATGAACTTCTTTTGGCGTGGGATGCCGAGGAAACGACAAATTTAAGATTAAGTGATTGTCGAGACCTTTCTGACCAAATTAAAAAAGGTTTAAGTAAACAAAATTCATTTTAAAGTTATTTCCACGCAAACTCATACTGCTTGACGTGGATTCCAGTACACGGCACAAGTAATTTTTTAGATCGAAAGATTTTTGAATCCAGTTTTGCTAAGAAAATTCAAAATTCTAAATAACATAATCAAGTAAAGCAAGTTAGTTCTCGGTTGCTAGTTTAATAGTGAAGATCTCGATTACTAATATAGATATTTTTCTTAATTCTGTCAGATAGAAGTGACTAATGACGTGAAATTTAAGTAAGTATTCCAAAAATGTACCAAAATCCAGAATGTGTCGTTAAATTACAATTTATAATTGTCACAGAATAGATTTGTCCTTGATGTCAATCAATCAAATTTAGCCTTCTTCTAATAAATAATACCAAGGAAATAGTAGATTTGTGGAAGTATCACGGAAGTTCGCTTTTAAACATTTCGAAAGACAGCGGTTTACCTCCAATCATGTTTACAGTACAGGAAATGCGTTCGGTTCTCCAGTTCCAAATGGAATAAAATTAGTAAAGAGGGAAGAAAACCGGACGTGAGTTTGTCTTCCACAAAAATGCTCGTATTTTGTGAAAAGCGACGTCGGCTTTGATGTAAGAGGAATAAATTAATAAGAATGAGTAACAGTTTCGTACAAAAATTGTGATGGTTAATAAATACGTCGTAATTTGCAAGACGTGAATCATAAAGCATAAAATGTATAATATAATAAATTATTGGTATGTTGTATTGTACGGTTTGAGGAACTCGAATGTACATTGCAAAAGAATCAAAGCTAAAATGTGCAACGAAAGAGATGTAGCTAGCGGTCAGTGGCTTTTCTCGAGGAACGACATTTAACTTAACCTTGTAGCCCAGAACTACTACTACACTGGCGCTACAATTACGAAATAAATTCTCTACAACATAATAAATTTATTTTTATCCAAAATACGCAAACAAACGTCTTCGCAGGTCCGACAATAATAATTTTACCCCGCATTCAAAAAATTAGCGTAGGCTGTATTTGCGAAGTTCGTGCTCGTTTGATGTTGTAGTCAAATGAAATGCCAAGAAAATTGACGTGAGAATTTGTACAATGGAATAGAAAGTCTCAAGAAATTTGGAGTCATTTTCGGGCATATAATGAAGTTACGGGTTAATATTAATATGATTGTGAACGTAATTTTTCACACGAAGAAAGCGAAAAAACCATAAGCCATATAACAACAATAATTTTGTGACTTTCTACTACAAATCCAACATTTCTTTGTGCTTTTCATACAGCACACATTTGTGACCGTGATCTCGAAGCACGATGTGATGTAAGAACCGTACGATCGCTTTGTTGGAACCACGTCTTTTGCCTCCAGCTAAGCAACTTCTTGGCGAGTAGACAGCGGAAATTAAAGTATGAAGGACAAAACACAAATCTTATTTTATTTATTAAGCGATAAGATAACAGTTAACATTCGCACACTAAAATCGTTAAGTCGGGGCCGATCCTACAGGTTAATAAACAAACACACAAATAATTGTCGAAAACCAATCCCCCTTGGACATGTGGGTTTTAAATATTAAATGGTTCAACTTACACATTCGCTCCGAGATGATCGTTTTTGACGAGGCACACAAAATAACGTCACTGTAAGGCCTTTTAGGTGCTCCAAATAATAATAATAATATCAATATCACAAAACCTGAATAGCTTATATTGAATTGTTAATAGAAACTATCAAGTGCACACCGAACACCATTAATGTTTATAAAATACACACGTAAACACGAAACATAAATTAAATAATAATAAAAAAGATTTATATTAACACACAAAACAAAATATCAACACCTCTCTACTACGCGACTGCGTCACTCATGGATAAACGCTTCTTTCATTCCGACGAAACTACCTAACCCCCACCCATCGTACAGCCCCTCCAAGTAACTATCGGCCGTAAAAATATAACAATAGAGGCGAAAATTGCGTAACCCGACCTGCGGTAAAACATTCATTCTAAAAGTCTGCAAAATTAAAATTAATATTTTTCTAATTTAACTGTTTGAATTTGAACGAAAATACATTTTCTTTGATGCTAAATCTTTCAATTTAAATTAAGGCTATATGTTTACAAACCTGCGAATAATTATTATTTATAATCCAAAGAAATATATAACAATGTATAACAATGCACCTTGAACACAACTGAAACGAATTACAGAAACCTGTTTTATAAATTTGTCTGCCGCCCGTACAATTCAAAACGAATAAATCTAATGTTTCAATTTTTACTCTTCAATAACTAATAATTATTATTATAAAAATAATATGTAGTTATAAGGTTAGGTGTGCAGCTGCGTAGGACAACCACAATTTATTGTTTTTCAAAAAGTTACAAAATTATTGTAACACATACGAGATGTAGTAGTTGCCTACTACTCAAGATACTAAGTTGATATTGAAAAAAATATCAAAATTCTGATAATTATTATTAGCACTGTTTCTACATCAGTTTGAAACCGCCCGAATATCAAACGCACGCATGGGCGCCGGTAGGATTCTTTTCAGGGAGGTGCATCTACACACTATACTATTAACTAATAAAATATAATTTATAGATTAAAATAGATTAAAAATCATATCAATATTTCAGAAAAACCCAAAAAAATGCACAAACATTTTTAAGAACTAAAATGTTTTTAAGTTATCACAAACAAAATACACTGTAAGTATAAAATATCGCAAACGTTTTCATACTATGACATCATCAGGCGATAAACTAATAACTAAAAACTCTTTTTTGCTTTTTAGTTCATTACCTGATGATGCCATAGGATGGTGAAACGTTTACGACTATTTTACGAGTTTTAGAAGATCTTACACGACTGCAACAACTCCAAGGCCCTAGGCTCTAGAAAATTTTCGGGCCCCAGATATTCGAGTGTAATTATAATAGTATCGAAGGCCCAATTTTTGGGTTATTTTATCAGAATTTAATTTTTATTCTACGATTTTATGTTCTCTTTTCTCTTAATTTTCTCTTTTTTCTAGGCCTTGTTGAGAGGTTGAGAAGATGATGTAGTCTAGTTTGTTGTGATGGGCGTAGCGATTTGAAAATAAAATAAAAGCGTGCACTGGGAGGTATTCCATACCCTCCAGACCCCCCGATTTATCCTCATTGTTTTGTGCCTCTTAAACTTAAATTCAAAATTTAATAAGTTGTAGAGGTCTTACAACATGGTTCAAGTTTTGGGTATCGAAAGAGTTAGATCCACTGCTGGGCGTAATTTTATTGGGCGTAAGTAATTTTATATTTGCATACTCGGGAATTGAATCGTTGATTGATGGCAGAAACTATAATAAAACGGGCCCGAGGTTAAACGTATTTATTTATTATTGTAACTTCAAATATTGATTGAGCTTTAGTGTAGCCATTGGCAAACCGGGGGGTCTGGGGGGTATGGAATACCCCCCAGTGTACGGTTTACTCTTTATTCATGAACCGACAGTATTAGTTTTTCAGTACTGAAGAACTTAGTAAGCATTACTTAGTCGCACTTTTGAGAAGAGAAAAAATTCGAATTTCCTTGTGTTTTCGTTCATGGCAGGGGGGTGCAAGTGCACCCCTTTGCACCCTGCTGCCGGCGCCCATGAACGCAAGTGAGGACTACCTATTTTTAGCCAGTAAATTTCATACCGATTGAATATGTGTAACAGTTTCAAAACATTATCTTCAAATTACTCCAAGAACAAAGCTAATTCCAGACAATTAACATGGGTGGGGGACAAAATAAAATTTTTTTAAATATGAAAAATTTAAGTAGTAGGTAATAGTAATAATAAAAAGAAATTTATAATTAGTTTTTAATATATCAAAAAATTTTAATGTAAGCATTAATGTTTTTTTGACTTCTAATAAGGGGGGAAATCACCCTCCCCTGGATCTGTCACTGCATATATGCAGAGATGCCAAACCGACACTTTTAAGGGAGACCAATCTTGAAAATGCCAGCTATTTTGTTTCCCACATTATACAAATGATAATTTTTTTAGCTTATTTGCCTGCTTTTCCAAGGAAAAGGAAATGTAACAATTTGTGACAACTAGTAGTTTCACCAACGATTTGGGGATAGGCTTCCCCCCAGTCAATACAAAACAATATAATTTTAAGCTACCGTCATATTTAGCTTGTTTTAGCACTGTTTTAGCATATTTAGCACGGGCAAGCGCCCGTGTCCATTGCACACTTTGCACATATGGTAGCGGGGGCCCTGACGAATAGCATCGAAGGCCCAAGTTTTGGGTTATTTTATCAGTATTAGATTTTTATTTTACCATTTTATGTTCTTTCTTTTGGGGCCCCTAAGCACGTGTCTAATGCGCCTAATGGTAAAATAGGCCCTATATTCAAACACATTCAAAATCATAAAATCCAATCTCTCAGGGGTCGTCCATAAACCACATGTTTTTATCAAAGGGGGAAAGGGTTAGGTAGAAAGCCATGCAGGGACACGTGAGGGCCAGGGGGCAGCTAGAGTCAAGCTAGATAATTTTTTATTTATTTTAATTTTCAGGAATGGCTAGTGCCATAATTAAAAAATATATAAAATATATTATTTTATACTAAATAATTTTTAAACAGTTTTGTTAACAGAAAGCACAAAATAATAGGAAAAAAACTACGTTCCATCCAGAGGGGAGGGGAGGTCATGGTAAAAGCTATGTTACACTGATAAAACAGAAGTTTTGAACCAAAACCTTTTATGCATTGTATATAGGCAAAGCATAAAAGCTTTTGAATAAAAATTTTTCGTTTTGAAGCAAAAGCTAATTTTTTAGAACCAAAACGAAAAATTTTGATTCAAAAATTTTTATGTATTGTATATAGGCAATGCATAAAAAGTTTTGGTTCAAAACTTTTTTTTTATCAGTGTAGGCTACATGAAAAGGGAGGGGTTCTAAATAGGCCAAAATGGGACCACCTGGTTTATGGATGACCCTTAACTCATATCACTAGTTTATAGAGAGCCAGTTCTAAAAATGAATCAAAATAGTAAAAAATATGTACCTACTACAGTATAACCCCTCTATAACGAGAGCTCAAGGGACCAGCCTACTTACTCGTTTAAACAGTCAGTTTAGCATGTAAACAGCAGTCAGGAGACCAAGCTTTTACTCGTTATAGCCGATTTTTCGTTATAACCGCGACTCGTTATAGAGAGGTTTTATACTGTACTCATAAATAAATAATATTTAAAAAAATTTAATCTATTATTTGTCTGACTTGCATGAATGAATTAACGAAATTCCCGATACCATAATCCATATTTCTTTTAAGTGTAAACAGTGGCGAATTTTATAACAATGACCCGTTTTTCCGCAAAACCACCAAATTTTTCTCGCGGACCATTTCTGTTTACTTTTCAATTTTCACTTCGTTCTCAGTTTTCAGCTTTTTAATAATATTTTTTCGAGAGTTCTGGGGCCCCGAAAACTCTGAAGAGTAACCCCTAGCATTTGTTACCGGGTAACTCCTTCGTATTAGATCGTGAATAAAAAGTAAACTGCAGGGATTAATCGATACTCCCCGCCCCCCCCCCCCCCTATACCAATAACTACACTAAAGCTCAATAAATTAATTAATATTTGAAGTTATAATAATAAATAAAGACGTTTAACCCTAAGCCCCTTCTATTAACAATTTCTGCGATCGATTTCCATGTCAGAATGCTTTTTATTTTGGTTTTCTTTCAGAAAATTAAATAATTTTTCTAATAATTTTTTTTTTTAATAGAATAGAATTTGCTTTTGCGATGCCCAAAACTCTTAAAGATATTGTGGGACCTTTAAAACTTCTTAAACTTTAAATTTAAGAATGAAAGACACAAAATAATGAGGGTAAACCGGGGGTTTGAACTTCAGTTAAGGCTTGCCGAATTATTCAGATGCCAATGCTGGAAGGTATTCCATATTCCGCAGACAAAAATAGTGTAAATTAAGTAATTCCTTTACGGTTCTAATCTGTTAGCTGTCAACTACTGACGCGAATGAATAGGTTAATGAAATTCCTCCACTGTGACCTATATAATTTTGGAGTTGGGACCGCCTTCAAAAACTCCCCAACTTAAGTTTCTTCCAATGGTCTTTCGAAATAATTTCAAATCAGTGTTTGTTAAAATTTGTTTATTTTGCGATTGATTGTTAATAGTAAAGGCCAGTCAAAATCGACAATAAATCGGAAAAACATGATGTATCTCTGATTTTTTAATATGTTGTTTAGACCCATTAGGGTAGTGCATACCCAAGTTTGCAACTCTCTAAAAGTTATGGAAAAAGTGTAGCACACGAAAAACCGCAAAATTTTAGAAGTTTTTGCTTTATATCTCGTAAACTATGCATTTTTCGACAAAAGCCACTATATATGTTTTTGAAGAGCATTAAATTTGTGACAATTTAAGCCTAACTAGAGCTCTGTAGATTAATTAGTTACCGAATTACGGCACTTTCAAAATAAGCCATTTTTTCCATAAAGTGATCATTTTAGATTTAGACGTTTAGACCGAAATCACGGCTAAACCATTGGTCCTACGAGTAGAACTCATAAATAGAAGTTGTAGGCAATTTAATTAGCTTGAAATTAAGCGCAAAGCGGGGTCTGTAGGCCTTGTAAAAATGAAAATTTGCCTATTTTCAAAGTGCCGTAATTTGGTAACTAATTGCCCTACAGAGCTCCTGTTTGGATCTAAATTGTTACA
The DNA here is from genome assembly GCA_949152465.1 of Cantharis flavilabris. NCBI lineage: Eukaryota > Metazoa > Arthropoda > Insecta > Coleoptera > Cantharidae > Cantharis > Cantharis flavilabris. Next base: position 15,153,011 of record OX424439.1, on the reverse strand, counting down.
AATTTAATGCTCTTCAAAAACGTATATAGTCATTTTCGTCGAAGAATGCATAGTTTAGGAGATATAGAGCAAAAACTGAAAAAAGTCCTAAATTTTTGCGGTTTTTCATGTACTACACTTTTTCCACAACTTTTAGAGAGTTGCACACTTGGGTATTCACTACCCTAATGAGTTCAAACAACATACTAAACAATCAGAGATACATCATGTTTTTCGAATTTAGCGATTTTTTGTGTCGATTTTGACTGGCCTATTTGGATTAAAAGTGTAACTTTATACTACATTTGCGAGGCAGACGCCTTCGGAATTTTAAACCAAAAATTAGATACTATCTTTAATAATGTAAAATATGTCAAAATTTATATTACTTCAAATATTTTGTTCGAATATTTGTGTATGAAAATGCAGAAAATTTATATTAAACTTTTAACGCTAACTTTGTAGCGTTATTTTAAGGCACGTACTTATTAAAGGGGTGGCATAGAAATGTTAGTATTTTTATATTAATAACAAAAATACAAAAACATGAACTTTAATTTCAGGTAATGCTATTTCAACAAAGGCGGTAGCATTTAACTTTCAAGACAGTTGGAGAAAAAATGAATTTTTGTCAATGATTCTAGCAGGTACAAGATAATAATTTTGAAATTCCTATAAATCTTTTGAAGAAGGTGGGTACGACTAACAATTTGAATTGTTTATTTCGGATTTTTTAATTTTCTGAAAATAAAATATTGTTCATAAAATTTATTAAAAGATTAGAATAAACAATAGTATCAGATAGATAATAATCTGTGTTAGTAGTACCTATTATACTGAAAGGAAAACTGCATTTCAGGTAAAAACTTTAATAAATTCTTTAAAATTAAAAATTAATTTTTAATTCCATATTTTAAGTTTGTATTTTGTAATCTATTAAAAGCGAAAGTTTTAAAATGCAATTAGTTGCACACAATAAATTATTTGAACATCAGAACATAACATCTGCTGATTTTACAGCTGTTTTCATAATTTATTGTATTATATTATTTTGTTTTCACTACATAGTATGCGAATCAAATATGTCCTTATTTAAATTTTTTTTACAGCCGTTATAAATGGGACACCGTCACTTAGGCGACGGTAAATTAGGCGACAATAATTTGGCGACGGTCAATTGGGCGCTGGGATTTTAGGCGACGGGCTTTTTAGGCGACCGGTCAATTACGCGACGGCACAAATTAGACGACGGGAAATTCAATACATTTTTTTTAATAAAAAAGTGCAGTTGAATCATTTTTATAGATTATTTTACTAAAAAAGAGATAAAAATGACATGTTAATATTATAAATTCGAATTAAAAATAAAATCATTTGCAATGGAAGGAAGACTACAAATTACGACCCAAAAAGGGAACGAAAAATTCACTTGGGACGGATATCTTTACATCAAAGACAATATAGTATAATATAATATAGTATAATTTTGAATAAAATATTAAATAATAATAAAGAGAATATAATATAATATAATACTAAATACTATAAGAATTTGTTATTAAACATTATTATTTTATTAATTTTTTTATTGAAAACAATGATTTCTAATTTACCGTCGCCTTATTTGTGCCATCGCCTAATTGTCGTCGCCTAAAAAGCCCGTCGCCCAAATGGGTGAATGTAAACTGGGCCAATGGTAAACTGGGCCAAATTTAAAAAATGGTAAACTGGGCCAAAGAGACTTTTAACTAAATTTATGAAAATTGTAAACTGGGCCAAAGGCTCTTTCAAGTAACATTTTGAAAGTGGTAAACTGGGCCAAAATCAAATTTAAGGTAAAAGAAGGGGTGCAGGCAGGGTGTGCCGGTCTGAATTCTTTTTTGTTATTATTTAAAAAAAATAATCAGAAGCTAACTGTAACCTACTGACCGATCTACATCCTCGCGCCCAATCTACCTTTTCGCGCTGATTTGTTTGTTTTCAGCTTTAGTTTAATTTCTTATAGAAATAGTGGGAAATTTATGTTTATAGTTAACAATTTTCGACAAAAATTTTCGTATAGTAAAATTAATATCTTCGGGTTGACTTCCGACTTTTACGGAATACATTCCAACAAAACATGAAATTTGTAAATTACCTATTTTTATTTTTAATTTTTATTTATACACATTATATAACAAAAAACGAAATGTATTTAAAGTAACCGAGGAGTACTGTAAAAAGAGACCGTCTTCAGAAGCTCGAACCGCGATATTTCTTTTGTACTGTATTTTTGCAGCAGTTTCTCAACAAGTGACTGCCTTAGTTCAGAATTACCGTTTCGAATCGGCGGTTTATGAAGACTGTTCAAAGCTACGTATACTTTGTTTTGTTCCTGTTTAAGAGCATCAACAAATTTGTAAATATTGGGGTGGCCAGGGTTAAAATTTTGTTTAAATGCAGCATGAAATGATTCGCAAACATTAGTTGTCGAAATTAAATCTGCATAAGCCTTAGCCCAAACCACCGGAGGAAACACAGCTGACCCTGCCACATAGTAAGTGAATAAATACTCACAGAACTTGTTGAGATTAGCATTATTCGGTTTGGTTTCTATCAAATCATTGTAACCCCCCAAAACGTCGTCCGCTGCCAAAAACTTTAATCCAAAGCAATACCGTAACCATGTGCCAACTTCAGAATCGACATTTTGGAAGTCTGAAGCCAAGCCGTATCTCTGGAGAGCTCGGTACCACGCCTGTCCAAGATGAAACCTGCAATCTTCAACATTTGCTTCCGGCCACTGGGTAGTACACGCATTTCTCATCGCAACCTCAAAATCAGTAACAATTCTAGGAATTTGAAACATTTGAATACTTTAGAAAAAACTGTCGTCAATCAAGGAAGAACAACCTAGACTACATATTTCTTTAAAACAATTTAGATATGTAGCTTGTTTTTTATCCGGTAACAAACAAAAAACCAGCGGAACATAATGGCCAGTAAAAAGTCCATGGATGGTTTATTAATTGATAAAAAAACTTCGCACAATATTCAAATGTACCATCCATGTAGATAGCTTCGGCCGCCGTCAAAGCACTTAAATTTGTAGTGCAGGAAAATATGACAATGTTTGAATCGGGATTGTTAAGTGTAAGAAAATTTTCTCCTTGGCCGGTTTTCACTTCCATTGCTGCCAACTTCTGATGGACTTCTGCAATATTGTTCGGTAGAGTACCTATACTTTTACGCCGTAGGTTATAAACATTCCTTTTAGCACATAGCAAATCGGATTTTTCCAAAACCTTGGTAGAAGACGGTTTCTGATCCAAACACGTTTGCATAAGTCGTTGCGGTGTTTCTAATGGTTGTTCCGTAGCTTTCAGTTACATTCGACTCATCAAATCTTGTCTGTTTAAAAGCCTCTTATAACATACAATATGTGTGTGGTTTGCTCGAACAGAGGTAATCTGCATATCCGCTTCACAGGTTCCCAACACTTTAACAAACGCCGTACAGCTTCTGTTACAACACCTCCATTTTTGTTCGCCCGTCGTTGACATATGCCGTTGAAAAGAAAACTTATTTTGTTCATAAATCATTAACCGATTTCCTCGCTGACCCGTTGTAAATGTAATCTGACTCATTTTCCAGCTTCCTCCGTAATTTTGGATATATTATCTTTGTAAATAAGCAATTTTTCTTTTGTACCATCATATGAAATGAAAACCCTTGATATAGTGAAATAAAATATTTTTTTAATTACCACCAAAAAAAATATTGATTTTTAAAAATTCTGCTTAGTACCTAAAAAATTCTGCCTTTGGCCCAGTTTACCATTTTCAAAATTTTAGTAAAATTTGCTTTTGGCCCAGTTTACCATTTTCAAAATTTTAGTGAAATTTGCTTTTGGCCCAGTTTACCACTTTCAGGTAGTTTTTTGGCCCAGTTTACATTACCCCGCCCAAATGTCGTGTACCCGTTATAAATACGATTATATTATATGACTAATGACGAAAGGGGCTTCGCAGGCAACTTATAAAACGAGTATTTTATTTTATTTTTTTATTTTGCGTTTGAAATCTTTTTTTGTATTTTTGTGGTATAATTGGTAACAAAAATTTATTTCATTCTTACTCGAAAATCAGAATTAAAAATATTATAAAAGATGAATTAATAAAAAAATATATTTATAAAAAAATTAAAAGTTAAAAATTCGTAATGCGATATAAGGCCCTATTTCACGAATTTTTAATTTAAATATATTTTTTTATATATTTGTAATCCTGCCTGTCAAGTGATAATTTATTATGTATTTTTTTATTGTTTTGAATAATTAATTTTTTTACATAAGTACCGTATTCTTAACTTGACTTAAAATTCTTTTGTTTTAACGTTTATGTTTAGTTCTGTTAAATGTTACAATTTTTATTAGACAGTTTTTGCTGCAAATTTTGTTCTTTGTAAATTAGAAATACAAAACATATTGATATTTGTATCCAGAGGCGTATTAACCAAGTGTAACGCCACAAACCTTTAATATTTTGCGCCCCTACCCTCGATTAGTAGTAGTAGTTGACCTTTTTTAAATTAGAAAAATTTATAAAGAATATGAAACTTATTTTTAATAATAATTAAGAGGATTAATGATAAGGTAATTACAACTCCTGAAATTAAATTATACGTCTCCTGAAATTTTGCGCCACAAGACTGGGCTTCATGGGTTTTTGCGATAATACGCCACTGTTTCTATCTCAGAAACGGTATAAAGAAATAGAAAAATGAAAAAGAATTTTTTTCTTGTAAATTTAATTTCCTACTAAAATGAAGAGAATGTTAGCAACAAAAAATGTTGCTGTAAAAGCCATTTTTATATCGACACTTCATAGGTCAATATTTTTGTTTTTTACTAAAATGAAGAGAATGAAATTTGCAACAAAAAATGTTGCTGTAAAAGCCATTTTTATATTATGACAAAAAAATAACTTGAAAAGGTACAATTTACATTGTTGTGTACGAATGCTTTTTGGAGCCACTGTGTATTTAAGTATTTCCTAAGAAAATTATCTCAACTACTTAGTAAAGATTTTGTTTTAAAATTTAAAAAAATTTTCATTTAAAAATGTAGGTAATTTTCTGGAACTTTTGGAATTGTTGTCACGATATAACTTCGTTTTTAAAGAAAGAAAGAAAGACCAGAATCCACGAAATGTGAATTGTCCTTACTAAATACCTATTATAATTATATTTTTCAATATTTTGATAATTTTTTCAGCAAATCCCCCCCCCCGCCCAGAAATTAGGAACCTCTACCAGATATCCCAATTAATTGTCAGAAGGTATTAGCTACAACATTATTATTACGTTTTTCTTAAGATATCTTTATTCTATTTTCACCTTCAGCTTATTTTCACATACTTCAGCTACTACCTATATTGATGCGTTGTTATAATCTGGGGGGAGGGGACAACTCCAGCTCTAACATGGCTTAGCAAAAGCCTTCACAGATTCATATTTTCGATTTAATAAATTTAATTTCCCCCATTCTAGAGATACCCCCTCCCCCCCCAAATGAGCTACTCCAGCTCTATAGTACTGTTCTCCGCTATTATGCCTACATGCGGTGTTTACAGAACATGTTTTGCATATCTCTCTCAGGTGGAATTCGATTGGTTGCAATATTTTTAGATTGATGAAATGTTAACAATTAGACCTAAATTATAGAGAGAAAGAGAGAGGTTTGTATGTAATTTTAATATAATAAAAAATATGCAGTCAAGTCTCGTAACAATGAACAGTAAATATCGTGTTTGGTTTTTTAAAATTAAATCTGATTTTTGATCTTGGTTTTAAAAGAAAGAAATCAATTCGGATTTAATATTTAAAAAATAAACATGATTTTCGCTGTTCACTGTTTCAAGACTCGACTGTATACCGGGTGCAGAATGAGTTAGCCGAACATAGAAAATTAACATGTAAAAACTTATTTATGCAAATTCCTGCTTCCCTAATTATTATATAAAATGAAAGATACAGAAATATAAACTACGAATAATAATAGCATTACATTTCATCTAGCTTTTACTTAAAGGTACTTTTGAAATAAATTGTTAAAACTTTTGGTTATCGGACTGGTCAGGTAATAAATTCAATTTCTATTTTTAAAAATAGTTATCTTGGAAACTCACATGACCAGTCTGATAAATGAAACCTTTAAGAATTTCAAAAACATTTTATGACTTTTTAAGTAAAAGCTGTATGAAATCTAATACTCATTCGTAGTTTATATTTCTGCATTATTTTTGTGTCTTTCAGTTTTTCTCTAAGATAATTTGAAAAGCAGGAATTTGCACAAATAAGTTTTTACATTTTAATTTTCTATGTTCGGGTAACTCTTTCAGCACCCTGTATAATAAACAGTACATGATTCACTGTTGTAATCAATTAAAATCTAACTAATGGAAGTAGATGGTTTATAATTTGAACTAATTAAATTATAGTCGGTGGCGATTGCAGTCGTACTGAGATCTAACACAAATAATCGTTCTCATTAGATTACGATGAACAAACAAATGAAGTAGCAGCCAACAATTGGATGGGTGACCGAGTTCAGTTACAGTTAGTAGCTCTCACAATAACACATACTCAACCTTCGAAATGCATTCATAAAAAAGTGAAATTTGTTTTAAATATTATTTATTTACAATATTCCTAACGTCATTTTCGTTTCATTTTTTATATAAATTTTTAATTTATTTAAAATCATTAACAGATGCATAAAATATTTCAAAACACAACATTAAAAATGAAAGTCTATTGTAATAATAAAATTGAAAAAATAAATGCTAATTTGAATAATTTATAACAAGAATCCTCTCCCATATATCCAAAACCAAAAAATGCACTTGAAAAAACTGTTTCTAGAAATTTTAATAAAACAATAATAATAAACAAAGATAATAACATACATCTCACCTAAAATAAATTGCAGGATATGAATAACTTGCTGTAATATTTACAATCACCTTCTAATATTCATAACAAAACTTAAAATTATACATCGATAGAATCTTCTTCCTCTTCGTTTTCTTCAATCTTTTGTTCGACATCGATAAAAGGTATAGGATACTGACTGCCATTCTTGAGAACAATACCGGCATGTTCCGGGTGCTTAGTACGAATGTGCTTATATAAAAATTTATTCAGTGCAAACCTTTGGTTGCATATACTACAGCCAAAAGGTTTCTCACCGGTATGAATTCTCATGTGGTCTTTGGCAGTGGTGCTGTGTGCAAATTTCTTCGAACAAATTGTACACTCAAAAGGCTTTTCACCAGTATGAATACGGTTATGTCTCTGTAAATTAGCTATGGTCGAAAAGGCCTTGGTACACGTTTCACACACAAAAGGTTTCTCACCGGTGTGGGTTTGTAGATGACGTTTGAGGTTCTGCGCATAAGGAAAACCTCGCATGCAAATGTCACATGTGTAAGGACGTAAACCTGAATGAGATTTTATGTGACGAGTAAGATGACTGGCACATACAAAAGTTTTAACGCACAAGTGACATTTGTAAGGTCGAATACCGGGCACTTCTTTGTGATGTCGAACGTGATTTTGATAAACCGTGTACTCTTTAAACTGCTTTTTACAAATTATACATATAAAAGGAAATTCTTGATCATTGTGCTGTATCATATGAATCATTAAATGCTTAGCTTTGAAAAATGTACGTAAACAACTGGGACAAGAAATATTTTTCTTCTTTACTTCACGTAAATGCGTTTTGATGTGTTTACGTAATCGATGCTTCGTTTTAAAGCGGCCATCGCAGTGGTCACAAATAAACGGTCGTTCCACCGAATGCGTGTTTAAGTGATCCTCCAAGTGGGCAAACTGAGTAAATTTGCGCTCACAAATCTCACATGCAAATGGTTTATCTCCGGTGTGCACCCTCGTGTGTTTATTTAAATTTCCCTTTATAGAAAATTTTTTGAAGCAGATTTCGCATTCAAACGGTTTCTCCCCCGTGTGTTTACGTATGTGAATGTTTAATTGAGTCATGTCGCGGAAACTTTTCGCACAAGAACAACATGCAAAAGTTTTGTCCCGTGATGGTGTTTTAGTATGAAAATCTAACTTTTTAGGCGAAGAGAAAACCTTTTCACAAATTTTACACTGCCACGGATTTAGATGAATCTCTTTCTTAATATTTTCTAATGTGATGTTTTGATCAGGTCCACTACTGCTATTTTCCAACAAACTTTGAACACCAGAATCATAACCCTCGTAAAAACTACTACCTTCGCTCAAAAAATGAGTACCTTCATGCTTTATCGATTCGGCTAACTCCTCGTCGTATATTTCGTTATTTTTATCCGACTCTTCTTCGTTGGGTCTTTGAATTTCTTCTTTAATTTTGATAGGTTCATGATGTTGATCGTTGACGTTGCCAGACACACTTTCGTTCACAAATTCTTCCTCCTTCTCTTGCTTAACCACAATTTGTTCAAAATTTGCGGCAGCAATGTCATCGTTCAATCTGTTATCTGCCGAATATTCTAATAAAGCCATTTTTAATGCACGTCATTGAAAAATAGGTGATGTTTTAATAAATATTTGACACTTCTGTAACTGGACATTATTTACAAATGAAACCTTCCGATACCAACTGTTAGCATCTAAGTTACCCGATTGTCATTTTATTGTTTTATACATGGTGCGAGAACATCAACTTTGTATACTAAAGTGAAAGAAAATATTTTAAATATAAAAAAATAATGTATCGGCGGTGCAGTGTACGGCATGGGCGTTCATGGTACTTTATCAGCGGCAAAAATTGAAAAAATTATTTATTATACAGGGTGACCCAGACCACCCGTATCAGTACTTTTTTTCAAAAACGGTAGGTCGTAGAGAGTTGGGCTAAAAAAATTTATTACAAAAGCCCTAATTACGAATCTAATGGTGATATTATTATTTCCGGGAAAAGTCGGCATCCAGAGTAGTTTGCTCCAGAAAGTCCAGAAATCCAGAATTTTAAATGGCACCATATGTCGAAAGTGGTATCGTTGGAAAGCTCCTTAAAAAATAAGCAAGTTTTGTAGGAAAATTTTTTTTATTACTCCCACCCCTTTTAAGTTATATTCGACTTAAGTTATTCAGTTATTATTTTGATTATTTTGACTTTATTTTAAAAATTGGCATTCAAAATCTAGCTATCAGGTTAGACAATAATTAGACAATAAACCAGAAGAGCTCAACAGTGTTTAGAAGTAAATGAAAGACATTTTGAACACTTGCGACATTGCTCTAACGCGGTAGCTGGATTTCAAGTGCTGACTTTTAAAGTTAAGTTCGTTATAAGAAATTGATATTTAATAATTTCAAATGAATATAACTTAAAAGGGGTGGGAGTAATAAAAAAAATTTTCCTACAAAACTTTCTTATTTTTTAAAGAGCTTTCCAACGATACCACTTTCGACATATGTTGCCATTTAAAATTCTGGATTTCTGGACTTTCTGGAGCAAACTACTCTGGATGCTGACTTTTCCCGGAAATAATAATATCACCATTAGATTCGTCATTGGGGCTTTTGTAATAAATTTTTTTAGCCCAACTCTCTACGACTTACCGTTTTTGAAAAAAAGTACTGATACGGGTGGTCTGGGTCACCCTGTATAAGAATTTTTAAAATAAATATATAATGATTACTATAAAAAATTTAATTATGTGATATTATAACTTTTTTAAAAACTTTTCTTTAAATTAAAATTTTTAATATTCGTAAGAAATGTTAAATTTTGCGATTCAATTTACTTTGGCGAAATATTAAATAAAAAATATCGTCACTTCTGCCATATTTGTGTAAACAAATGTGTCATATTTTTACAAGCCATCACAAATGTTTACAAAAACTATATAAATTTAGATTTCAGTTAATAATTTTGAAGTTTTCTTGCTTTACATTTATCTCAATTGTTTTCTCGCCAATACTTGTATTTTAAAAGCTCTATTAGCACATAAAATTTTAAGACAATCGGTTAAACATTTCCGGAGATACGATGACATTTTTATTTTTTCATTTATTTTATTGTGGTAGCCCTGGCAAAGATTTGTCTGCCAAAACCTTATTGTCACCACTAGAGTCCACCAGTCATACGTCCAAAAAGTTTTATTGCTATCGATGCCGAAAAAATCGAAGGACAACGACTTTTTTATCCGAAATCGAGGGACAACAACTTTTTTCAAGATTTTTTATCAAATGGTCCCATATGCTCTGAAGTCCTGGGGTATGTTCCTACATACCAAATTTGGAATTCCCTTCAGAACTTCACGAGTTATTCACTCTTGGAGTTTTAACTTTGACAGCTGGTAATTTTTGAACGATGACAGATAGAAAATTAATTTCACCTACATATTCTGGGTAACATTTCAAGGCTTTAAAATAACCTATCAGAAGACGAAATTGTTTTTAAAAATCTTGTGTTATTTTCTTGTAGTGGCACTCCTGTTTGACAAATGGTAACGAAAACCTTATTTGCACCTTTCTACCGTAAACCCTAGTATAGGGTTGCCATAATTAAGGGAGTGCTGATCGTGACAGTTTGCTAAAATAAATGAAAAGCTAAAAAAAGAAAAGCTCCCACAATTTTAAATTTACTTTATTTATCACTTAACTTGAAAAAAATTTGCAATTTTTTTGCCCCTATCGCACTTACACTTCAAGTTAATTATAAATTTAAAATGCTGAAAGAAAAAAAAATTTTAAAACTGAAAAATACTTCGATACCGGGACATTTTGTAGATCAACCGGGCGACCGGGACAGTAGGTCCCAAAAGGGGACATGTCCCGGTGTACCGGGACGGATGGCAACCCTACCCAAGTACCATACCAAATTTGGTCGTGATTGGTTTGACGACCGACCGATACAGAAACTTTTGATTTATTTTTTGCAAATCTTTACGTATCTGAACACGGTGATCTCGAAAATGTAGAAAAAAAATTTTAATTTATTTTAGATAACCTTAATTCCTCAAAAAAAATTATTTTTTTTATTGGAGGTTAAAAATCTGATGTGCCATCGCATAACTTTCCAAATTATTAAAAGTAACTCCCAATTTAATTCAGATATAAAAAAACTAAAATACTAAATTTTATCAGAGCATATCAAGCATCAAACAATAATTTAGAAAATCGAAATAATAACCAAAAAACAAATAAAAAAATATATCACAAATAATTAAAATTGTCTGTACAAAAAAATTTAAATATTTTTTAGAAATTTAAAATCTTATTTAAAAAAATTTTTTAATGTTTTACAATTAGCAGTTTGTCTGTCGGCAACTTGTTGGTCCGCGAGAAAATTTATTTAAAATTTATTAAAAATTATTACAATATTTATCAGTGAGAAGAATGACATTTTGTTTTCTCCTGACAAATTCTTTTAATATTCGGTTTGATTTCGGATAGCTGGATTCTCATATCAGGAACTGCATTAAGTCGATTTCGATACTTTGTTTTTGTTCCTGAATATAATGAGAATCTAGTCTCACACATCATGTATGTGCTCGCAAATGATCATTCCAAAATACGCCAAGCGGAACCTCTTTAAATTTACTTTCCAATTGGAAATCGCACCTGATTTCAATTAGATTTTCGAAATCTACAGCAGAAAATTTGACTGGCCGTTGACATTCAATGAGTGGATTGTGCATCCAGTTATGCATTTTTTGTCTTAAAGAAGGAAAATATTTATTGATGGACGCTCTTAAATACCGAAGATGTTCTTCAATGTCGATTCGAATTTTCGGAAAAAATATTTTTTAAGTGGCAAAATTTATTTTTACGCCATTTTGAAATTCTTTTTGGCGGAACCCTTGGATTTTTTTGCGGAACACCAAGGGTTCCGCGGAACCTCATTTGGGAACCGCTGTTATAGACTGTAAGCCCGGATTTCATTGGCCAAAATAATACTTATTAAATTAAATTAAAATTTGATGCAGGTTTTTTATATTTAACAAATACGAAGATTTTATTACAATCTTAAAAAATTTATTTTTAATTTCTCAGTTTTAAAATTTTTTTATAATTAATTTTTTCTTTAAATTTAATGCAGAATGCTTGAAAATGACTTAATTAAATACCTTTAATCCAAAAAATGTCCGAACAAGTAATGCTATTAATTTTAATCAAGATTTGAAGATCAATATTTAAATATTTTATCGAATTAGTTTCAAACATTACGAGCTCACTGTATAATTTTGAATTAAAACAATTGTTAATTACCATTCACTTTCAATTTTTTTTAACTACTTCATTATTTCTTTTGTTTTACAAATTTAAAAAAAATAAAATCGATTTTATTCAAAATTTAAAATAACATGGGTTTTATTCTAATAGATGGCATAGCAGCCGCATGGTGTATTCGTGACGCGTACAGTGGTAACCCTGTTTATTAATACCTTTTTCTAACGCGTTCGTGTCCCGTTTGGTGAGTACGATTTATATCTAAACTTATTTTGTATCATCTGTAAATATTTTAGGTAAATTTTATATAATTTCTATTTAAATCATTCAAATTTCTGACTTTTTCACGTTATTTTCGAGTACAAATAATTTTTTTATGTTTCACATCGCATGTTTGTTTATGTGAGGTTATACAATTTACTAAAATCGTGCTCGATTTCTAATTAGTATAGTTGTTGCTTGTTAAATTAATTTGTGTTCTATTTTAGCGAAATGAAGCAAATTGTTACGAATCAAACGGTCAAAGTCCCAAAGGGACTGTCCGTAACAGCTAAACGACGCCTTGTCACCGTCACTGGTCCAAGGGGTTCATTGAAGAGATCCTTCAAACATTTAGCCGTCGACATTTCTTCCGTCAACCCACGACTTCTTAAGGTTGAAAAATGGTTTGGAACCAAGAAAGAGTTGGCTGCCGTACGCACAGTGTGCTCGCACATTGAAAATATGTTGAAAGGTGTGACCAAAGGATACCAATACAAAATGCGCGCCGTATATGCCCATTTTCCCATCAATTGCACCACATCTGAAGGCGATTCTGTAGTCGAGATCAGAAACTTTTTGGGCGAAAAGTACATCCGTCGAGTGAAAATGGCACCAGGTGTTACTGTGAGGAACTCTGGAAAACAAAAGGATGAGTTAGTTATCGAAGGTAATTCATTGGAAGATGTTTCCCGTTCAGCCGCCCTCATCCAACAGTCTACCACAGTTAAAAACAAGGATATTCGTAAATTTTTGGATGGCTTGTATGTTTCTGAAAAGACTACAGTTGTACAAGATGAGTAAATTTATAGATAATAAATTTTTTAATTATTACGTTTTGATGTTTTAATTGTTCCGGAAGTTTGTTTGATAGTTTTATGACAGTAGAACCTTTAGCATTTCATTTAGAAAAGCTGACGAACATTAAATATGTCTTAAATTAATTGTTTTCAATGTTGATTGATTAGAACTTAGATTTTTTATGGTAATTGAATGCTAAAAATATTTTATAGCAGATTGACTTTCATTTTTTGAGGTCAAAAGTTAGCAGTTGTTTCCGTTGCATTGTTAAGTTGCAATCGTGTGTACAATCTACTAAGTACGCCATATTCACATATTTATGAGACATGAAATGCCTTTGCTCTTGAGGATCGAATAAACAAAACTTTTCAAATAGTAGTATTTATAGTCCAGACTTTTCCTAGAAAATAAGTGGCGGAAAGCTGAATTTTTGCAGAAACGTTGTGTTTGTGGTTCTAAATAAGAACTAAAAGTTCCTCATCATTCTGAGTGCCGTTAACAATTCCTTTCGGGGTCAAAGGTTGTAAAAATAGGTTTTCTCCGAATATCTTTTTAACAGTTACATTTATGAAAAAAGTACCAGAGATCAAATTTGTAGCTCTCAAAATTGCCTACAAAAAATATTTAGATCTTTTTTTGTAAAATTAACTGTTTTGACAATAATTCAATTCGTAGAGTCAGAATTTCTCAAAAATTTTCTCTTGAAATATATCGATACCTCCTACGTAAACTATCTTATCTTCAAAATCTTAATTTTGCAGGAGAGCGTTTTAAAGTTTGTAATGTGTATGCTCTTAAGTGGAATGTCAATGTATTTTGTTGCAATTTAAAAAAGAATCGGTATAATTTTTGCAACTTTCGCTTTGGTAACATTAAGATTAGATATAGTACAGTCAATTTCTGCAAAAAAGTAAAAATTGGGATTTTGTGTGTTACGATAAATTTACGTAGGAGGTGTCGATATACTTCTGTCGTCACCACCTTCGAGGTTAAGTACAAGGCACGTTTTTTAAATGTAATTTACCCGATAGACCCAATCCACATTGTTTTAAACCAAAAACCATCCGTAGTGTCTATATAAATTGTCAACAACATATTGAACTGCAGCACCTTGAGATATTTTCAAAATTTTAAACAATCAGAATGATAGAATGATAATAATTTACTGTATAAACTGCCTTTGAAATTTTATCTGAACGGTTTTCTACTGCTTTTTGAAGGAATTATGACGATAATTTACTATTTCTTTGATTTTCTCATTTTTTTTTATAACATTTAAAAACAACATTTAAAAAAAACGTGCCTTGTACTCTACCTCGAAGGTGGTGGTGACAACAGGAATATACATTTCAAGAGAAAATTTTTGAAAAATTCACACTACGAATTGAATTATTGTCGAAACAGTTAATTGCACAGAAAAAAGATCTAAATATTTTTTGTAACCAATTTTGAGAGCTACAAATTCGATCCCTTGTACTTTTTCCATAAATGTAACGGTTAAATATTTCAGTTCTTATTTAGAACCACAAAAACAACGTTTCTGCAAAAATTCAGCTTTCCGCCACTTATTTCGTAGAAACGCCTTTTTTTGATCTAATTTCCCTGGACTATTAATTTAATGTAACAAGGAATCTATTGGTGGACTTAAGAATACTCGCCCAATTGTAATCCTTACTTTATATTCAATTAAATGTTTCTACAAGTTCACCAGTTATAAAAGTTATTCAAGGAGGCATCTACACTTGCGTTCTTCTCTGCAATACTGAAATGTTAAATTATATTTTTTGGTTTTTTAATTCTTTCCAGCTGCCTGATATAATATTACTGCTGTTAGTAGTTATTACAAAGATGTGATCAGCAAGTACCGATTTTTATCTCTTATGGTGATAATGAAAAGAACTTCGACATTGAAATTGATATTAATTTTGTATTTTTTTTTAGTGAAGTTAAGGATTTACATCTGTTTTAGTTTTAAATCAGAAAATATGAGTAGAATGAGATTATAACATTTGGGCGATTTAAGCTCAAATCCTGGACGCCAGGATTACTGAGTGGAATTTGGCGAGTTATGTTTAGAAGTACCTGCTTAATATAATTACATAAATGTATCCAATCATCCTGTTTGCAATCTCTTTTAAACTGAAAAATCCTGTAGAATTATTTTGCTTTTTTACTCCCAACAAATTACTGTAATACAGTAGAATCCACTTAATGTGATCACGGATAATGTTATCAGTCGGTTATTGTGATCATTTTGACTGGGAACCGGCCGCTTTAATTAGTTCACATACAAAAACCACCGGATAATGTGATCAAAAAGCCGCGTAATATTATCACTTTTAAGGAATTTCCTACACAATAATCTTTCTGAGTATCTTTTTTTGATTTGTCATTGAAATTTTATATATCTTTGCAAAACACGTCGCACGTTTTAATTTCTATACAAAAACTAATGGATGTTTCTCGTTTCATGGCGTGTTTCTATTTTGCTAAATGTGCACTTTGCTTTATGCATTTTAATTTAAGTTTAGTTTAATTTTGCTAAATTTACCCAATTCTAAAATTCGTTTTTTTCTAAAATTTGTTTATTGTTATCAATCGGTTAATGTTATCAAAATGTTCTTGGCCCAAAGTGATCACATTAAGCGGATTCTACTGTATTTAAGTATTATGTAAATTACAGAATTCTTTCAAAATGTTACAATATTTTTATAATGAACTTTTTAACAATATCCAATAATGAAGTATTTTCAATCTTAAATGATACCTGGTTTATCGCTCAGTCAACTTTTTTCGATCTTGCAATTATTAAATTTTTAATTTAAATTAACTTCTCTAAAATACTAAATTTTACTTTAGGTACTTATTATTCGGAATTGTTTATTGATATAATAAAACTAACTTTCAATATAATTTTTCAATTTATTTTTATTTAAATTAGAATTTTTCATTAGAACTTGCAAACTCACAGTTGACTGGTTATACATACTTCTTCGAACTTTTTATTAAATTTTTGATCAAAAGTTGACTAAATTTGCTGTCTATTGGCTTGGACGCAGACCTTATACCATAATAATCATGTTATTTTGACGAGATCCAATTTGACTTGAATAGCAATATGAATTGTTTCATTTGAGCTGCTTCGAATCCGAACACCATCAACGAAGTCAAATTGCACTCCAAACGTGTGACAGTTTGTTGTGCGGTGTCGTCAAAGTCCATTGTGAAACTTTTTTTTGAGTGTTGGGACCGTGCCGTGACCTTAAAACACCGAAAACAAAAATGAGTTTCACTTCACTCAAACACTAGGTCAGTGTTTTGACGTGATACCCCTTCGATTGTCAGCGGTCAAGGGAATGAAATTTGCAACAAAAAATTTCTAGTATGCAATATTCCTGTAAAAACAATATTAAATGACAAAACACGTCTTCAAAACGTACAATTTACATTGCTAACATAGGTTGGATGAATATATGAGTATTTTGAGTTGTATATAAAATAAAAACATTTTTTCATTTTGTCATTTTGTTTGAGTAGCTCGACTACCTGCTGCATCCGCGAATTTACCAAGGCAACACGTCCTACCCCAGTGGGGAGGGAAACTATTCCATCAATGGAGTAGCTTTGTGGTTTCTTCTTGTTTAAGGGGGGGGGCTGATTATTTTGCCAAAGGAGCCACCGATCCTGTTAATCGAAAGCTGAGGTGGCTCAAAGTGAGTAGACATCCTAAGCACCTCCGTGAGCTTGTAGATTGCTTTGATTTTATTTGTCTTGGAAAGTCTAACAAAGAATGTTCATTGGACGGACATCAATGGAAGGAAAGTTATTCCTGGCAATATCTGCCTTGATGTCATCAGACTTGAATTCTATCGGGATGCCTCTGAATACCACTTTCAGTGTTTTTCTTCGCCTGCTTAGTATATCGAATGGTCCTTGAGGGGGTTCGCGAGTTGAATCTTTTACTTTTGTACAGTTTTGTGCTTGTCGACTAGTAATATTGATAAAACCTCGAATAGGAATAAAAGTGTTGAAGTGTTGTTGGTGGGTTTCTTTGGAGTCCCCCTCTGAACGGGAGCTAACAACCGGAGTCAGGCCCGTAGCCAGGAATTTGATTCTTTTGTTTGCAGGCTTCAGTTTCATGTTTCGGTTTTTATTTCAACCTCGCAATTATCCGACCCTTTCTATCATCGATCGGAAATGGGTCCCTTTTCAGTCGGATAGAAGAGCGTTTACTGTACTTGCATTGCAGTGATGGCTCGTGCTATGTATGGTTTGTAGGTTGCACAACCCCCAAACACATTGACGAAACATAATATTTTTTGAAGCTTTCAAGTTTTAATTATTTGAGAACAAAGAACCTAATTAAACATAATATTTAATACTTGTGAATGTTTTCGACAAATCAATAAAACACAGCACCAATTTCCATGATAATACTATATTTTATTATAAAAAAATAAATAACTTTAAAACTACGTCATTATTAAATAGAATTATAAAATAGAAAGGGCAAATTAACAATACATATAAATAATTAAGCTAAATGTAATTAGACAACTCATATATGGCATTATAAAAGGAATTCAATGATGTACGTACGATGCTCCAACAATTAATTTTTCACAAAAACAACAAAAATAATAAATTAAGTGCGCGCATTTAAAAAATATGAGTAGTTAGGTACAACATAAAATAGTGTAAGTGATGATCAGTCTAATAAGGGGATGTTAGTTCAAATGAATTTTAACAAATTTTGCGTTCACGATGATGTTACAGGTACATTTGGGTTAGGTAAATTTTGTTGGGTAAGCGGGACCGATGGTAAACTTGCCGAACTACCCTGTTGGTTTATAATTTCGGTTGAAATTTTTTTATTCTTGTGTTTTTCTGCTTTACGTAAATCGTCATTTTCTAATAGCGAATTTTGATGTTTAGGAAACACGTCGTTTGTTTGTATGCGTTCCAAGTTTTCAAATTCTTCCATCTGAGATTTTAACTGTCTATTATCGAAGGGAAAATTTGGATAAGGATAAGGTTCAGGTTGTGGGTAATACTGAGGGAAGGGTTGCTGAGCTGGATAATATTGTCGAACAGGTGGCAAATAGAATGGCGCAGCGTTGGGTGGTGTTCGCATGGGTTCATAGTAATTCATACCAACGTTCGGTTGAGGGCTGTTTTGGCGAGGATCGAAAATTTCGGCATCGGGGTTTGGTTTTGCTCCCGAATCGGCCAACAATTGATTGACACGAATGTCGTTACTCAAGTCGTAAATTGGCTGGGGGAAAACATCAATACTGTTATCTTCAATGGTCTCGACAGATCTTAAATTGTCCCAATCGGCGTTTCTTTGTACGACTTGTTTGAATGGTGGAACCAAATCGGCATCATCGAACGTCTCAATGTTGTCGAAATTCAATTCCTAACAGAAGAAGTGCTTGGAAATGAAAAGTGCACAGTAACAGATAACAAAACAAAATAATGATTACAAAAATGAATATAGACACCGACCGAATTTTTATAACTTTTGCAAATACGTGGCTCCCCTACGTAGTTTTAAAAATATAAAGTTTCGTCGGAGTCTAAAGCATCAGAATGAAAATGCATAGCTAAAGAGGAAGCAATTATTGTTAATAAACTATAAAATGTAAATGTGTTTAGTAAATAAATATTAGTGTAAGCACCAAAGAACTACTTAAAGTACCCCAAGTAAAATCAAATTTTTTAAATTAAAATCAAAAAAGTTTACCTACAAAAGTTTTATTAAAATAATAAAATATACAAACATTATTTTATATTTAAACAAAATAATGCATAAAATGTCGCATTTATTGTCGAATTAATAAACCCTTCCCACTTGCTAATTTATTGTTAATACTTTTACTTCTCAAATATTACTGAATTAATATTAATAAACAAAATTATTATTATTTTATATTATACATCATGCAAATTAAGTAAGTAAAAATTAAAATCGTTCGAATTAGATAGTTTGGAGTCTTTCGGGGGTTCCTAATTTACCAACCTCATTATCCCTCACGTTGGGTATCTCATTGCTGATATTTTCCACGGATTCGGGATCGCTCTTTTTGGCAGGAACAATTTCGGCATCTTTACTGATTGGGATTTCGGCACTATCGCCATCGGGATGAATATCAACCACGCGAACGAAGAAGGATGCAGAATCATTGGCTCCATCTTTGCTATATTTGGTTTCATTGATTGTTACTTTGTGACCATTGATTACCTAAGAAATAATTATATTGTTAACCATACGCAGAAAAAATAATAATTACTTTTGACCTTGAATGATTAATACTAATTGGAATTATTAACATAATATACTCACCACATTAAATTATTAGAGAAATGCGAGGAGCATTAAAAATATGGAGAAATTATATAACGAAGAATTATCAGTTGTAAACAGTTTTTGAAGCAACACTCATAATTTGCATTGTACTTGACTAAACCAAACATAACGGTTTTAAGTTCAAAAAGACAAGTCAAAAGGAAAATCACTTATCAAAATATGCAGTACTTGTACCACTCAAAAGAATGTTGCTTGAAATTAAATTATCCATTGGGCATTGAACTTGGTTAAAATAAATACAATTCAATGACAATTATTTAGATGAATTTGTAGTGAAAAGTAAAGTTACCTTTGTTACTGAAGTGGTATTTCCTTTTCCTAAATCAATGTCTCCAAGTTTGGGAATATGCAATTCTGGGAATGGCGAATCTTCTGGCCTTTCAGGTAAACGTCCTAAAATTTGGCTGAGTTGTTGTCTCATCCTGCCCATGATTTCTAAAATCAACAAGTACAAATTTATTAGCAATAAAACTTACAATAAATCACCTCGACATTGGTCGATAAAAATCTCTACAATTACATTCATGTTAGTGTCAATTTTTCGTATTGCATGAATATATAAGACAAAGATTTTCACCTACGCTATTTTAGTATCCTACACGAATCCTTCTAAAACGCATATTAGGACTAATGACTGTCATTAGATGCAGCCAATTAAGAAATTTTACGCAAAATTAGAATTTTTCAATTAAAAACAGACAGCTTACCTTCTATGCTGCTGAACAAATTAGGGAAGGGATTTTGTCCGAAAGGATTTCCAAAAAAGTCATCGCCACTACCAACGTCTACGACTCCTTTAAATCCAGGATCGCTTGCTTCCAGAGGTACAAAATCGAATTGTTCGGGCAAATCGGTGGAATTTTTAGGTGCTAAAATAAAACAAGATTGTATTATTATGTATTATTCGTCTCCTTGAAACGTATTAACTTCACCTGTGGGTGTGGTATGTCGTCAAATCGAGATGATTTAACCACATATTAGTTTTGTAAATATTTTTCTTGTTAATGTTTAAAAAAATAAAAATTTTAGTTTGGACGATACAATGCTAATTAGTAAGTTATAGTTATTATGTTCCTGTTTATTATGAAACATGGAAACCAATTTACAGTATCGAAATTTAATTTGTGATATTGCGAAATTGTTATTAATCTAACAATGGAATATAAAAAGTTTGTGACTTTAATGTTAAATTTTCATTTTTATAAATTCAATATTTCTTAATTTTTATGTATTATGGGCATTGAAAATTTTCCGTAAGGTTGCATGTCTTATTAAAATTTATAATCATAATCAATGTTATAAACACCAGAACAAAGTAGGTAAATCACTCAATTAGTGGTCTGAACAATTCTGCTCTCTACAGTGGGAATTTGCATGGAAATTGAACAAAAACACCTGAAATGGTATTGTGCTATATAATTTTCCAGAAATTCAAAAATTATAAATAAATGAACGGAAGTGGTATTTAGATAATGAAATCAATAATAGCATGCATTTTGTTCTGCAAATTTACAAGTCGTGACTAACTAAGTATGCACGTACGGAGTTATGCAACAGACGACCTTTAGAAAAATGTATTTTACATAAATAGGCAGTTGGGAAAATTAACCACAGCAATTTTATACCGGATCTTAAAATAGTTGTTAAATTCAACAGTTATCTCGAAGCCCTCACATTTGAATTAATCGGAATCACATCAGTTTAGTCAAAGATTGAAATCTCCATGGAACATCGTTGAAGTTAGACAAAAAAAAATTTAATCGCAATGGCAATTCTATCTTTTGATGAATCTGACTTGCGTTCTTATTTAATTAATGATTATCATTCAATTCGTGCTGAGATATAATGCGAAATGCTAGTCAAACCGGAATATATTTTTTGCAGTTATATAAATGAATTATAATTAAGAATTTTTAACGTTAAATCAAGTTTTATCTAGCTGCCGATAAAAATCAAAAAACTAATGATGCAGAAATTAGGGGCGATTGTTATAATGTATATGGCCTCAAGTTCATTGATCGTTAAGAGTTGATTTTTTTTTTACTGTCCCTAGGTTTCACTTGATTATAAGGTACCACCGATCCCATATAAAAACAGGATTTGCGTTTATATAAAAATATTAGATTAGATTAGATTAATTTGGTTGTGGTTCTTTCAAGGTGATTTTTGCAAAATATTAAATCATTGTGCAATAGTATCCCAGAATTTTTTCAATTAGACGAAGTGAATTGATTTCAATACTTTTTTTGATATTCCAATTTAAATATCAACGACCTAAAAATTATGAATTATTTCATCGTTTAAACCCGAGTTTCGTTGCATTTGGAACTCTTCAGGCAGTAACCATATATCATACTATAATTTCCATAATTATATTGGCAATAACCCAATAACAAAATAGGCTCAATCGGAACGGAAATACGGAATTAATTGAAAATATTGTAGTGATTAATATCCTATATTGTTGATACCGGAACGTTGCTTAATTTTGCCCGAGTTGCAAAATATTGCAATAATTTATAATTCGAGCAAGAGGATTGGGTTTCATCGAAACTGTTATGTATACTAAATTTCAGTAATTAATTGGATATGGAATAACAGTATCGGTACAGGATATCGCAATTATTATAACTCGGTTAACTCGTTCAATGAATTTTATAAAGACTGTGCGTTTGTTAAATCACGTAGGTATGTAGGTATAATGGCAGCAGATTAAGGTTTCCGGGTTTAATGTAAAATGAAGCCTCATTAAACTATACCATTCCATTTCTTCCAGTTCCACAAAATGCGGTCATAATTCACAATTTAACAAAAAAAAGCATTTTTCAAGAAAAACTGGACAGACTAAATTAATGAATCCACCCACAAAAGTGTCCAACATAAATTTTTAAATTGCAAGAGATAAAAAAGTCTTTTTGATAATATAACAGATAGACGAATTAATTTTACAGCCTTGAAAATGTAAAGTTAATTTTATATGGAAAAAATAAATAAGCTATGAGTGTAGATCCGTGTTAAACCTGTTGGACGCAATGTTCTAAAGAGATCGCACAAGGAGCAAGATGGAAAAAAAATTCTAAAAATAAGCTTTCATAGATATGCATCAGCTTTTGGAATTTTTTGGGAAGTAATATTCCGTACAAGGTCGTAAATACATATATCATACCTGTAAGTCGGAAGATAAACAACTAAAACGTAAATTTGTCACGTTTGCATGCTTTTCTATTTAAATTTTAGGAATTGTCTGTAAATTAATGTCATTGCAAAATGGAACTTTTAGTCATAATACGAATTCCTTCATAATTTATTAATTCTTCGTAAATTTTGTTGAGAGTAGTATAGAAGTATTAATTTTTCTGCCACACCTCGTATGACGTAAAAGCTTTTTAGAAAACAAAAAAACTGCAAATCAATTAATTTTTGTCTTATGGTGTTATGGTTTATGGTTGGAAAAACTGGTGCCAATAAAATAATTTTAAATTATTCATTGTTATTGACATTGCATGTTGTATTCTTGCTATCAAACCACAATAGGCATAATAATTTTATAATGTAGGTACCCAGTATTATCTGTACTAGAAAATTATGTTCATTACGTTGGTACTTGGAAATAAATTAACCATTCTATTTAAAAATTTCAATGATAATAAAAATAATGGAAGTATACTTTCAGTTTTTATTTAATTTATATTATAGTATTATGTAAATATATCCATAGGTTTAATTTAAATTTAAAATATTTACTGATAAAATTATCATATTATGTAGGTACGAACTGTAGAATATAATTATTTGTTATATTATGTAAATTTTTAATATAATACTTAATACTATTTAAATAAGTTTACTTTAATTTTTATTGTCAAGTTTTCTACATCTTGAAGATTCCATCAGGGAGCCGAGACAAGAAATTTTTTGAAATTCCCAAAAAATAGAGAAAACTGGAGAGAACTTTAAATGATAGAATATTTTAATTGCAGTCGAGTCTCGAAACAGTAAACAGCGAAAATCTACTTTGGGGTCGTCCATAAACTACGTCACATTTAGTCACATTTTCATTACCCCCCCCCCAGTGACGTCACACTTCTACCCTATAAAATTTAATAATTCGTAAAATTAATAACAATTTATTTTTATTAATATTTAATTTTTTTAATTGGATCCGGAACCCGGACCCCCTGTCACGTTTTAGTCACAAATCTGAGATGACTCCCCTACCCCCTAACGTGTGACGTAATTTATGGATGGCTCCTATTTTTTTAAATATAAATTCCGGATTTATTTCTTTTTCTCTTTTCTTTTTTATTCTATAAAAATCTTTTTTTTTCTGAAGAATTAAAAGATAAAAATTTCGATTTAATGATCAAAAAACAAACAAGATTTTCACTGTTCATACTTTCGAGACTGTACTGTACTTTAGAAATATTTTTCTGGTTCCGTTACTAAGCCCACAAGTCGGGGAGTACAAGTTAGTCTATATTTAGCTTCAAGCTTCTTTTTAACTTAATTATTTATTATTACAACTTCTAATATTGGTTAAGTTTCAATGTAGCTATTGGCAAACCGGGGGGTCTGGGGCGTATGGAATACCCTCTATAGTGCATAGTTTACTCTTTGCTTTCTGCGATAGTTATCGGAAAAAAATTAAGAAGGAGCTAAAAACTAAAGAAAAAAAATTATTTTCAGGATTTTCTTTTGAACGGGTCTGAATAAAACTCTCACTTTTCGTAGTCCTGATGAAGAACCAAATAAAAGTTCGAAACGTTGCCGAAAAATATGAGTTTTATTTAGACCTGTTCAAAAGAAACTCTCGATAATAGTTTTCTAATTATTGATTAAATAACGGACGATATCAAAATTATGGATTTGTAGAGAAACATTTTGAAATTAATTTATATAAAACCAGAAATGACCCCTCTATAAGTTAGTGATATGGTCACCCAAATTGGTGGCTAAAAGGAGGCCCGGATTGGCCCACCGGAAAATCGGGATTCTTCCGGTAGGCCGGCCGTAGGCCTAACGGGGGCCTGTGACTGATTCCTTAAAATTTTGTATTAAAATTGTTAGGTAGGTAATTAAAATTCAAAGATAGAAAAATGTCCAACATAATATGGTAAAAAATCGGAATAAACAGGTTGCCGCTGCATGGTCTAAGTTTCCTGTAAATTAATTGCAGATTTCCTGTAAAAATACTTTTCATTTAAACTTTGTTGACCTTGAAATGTCTTAAATTTTTGCCTGCGGCGCATTTTAATATTTCATACGTGATGGGGGCCGGTGCGGTGGCCGGCTGCGAATCTTGGTAAATAATTTATTTTCAATCCGGCCCTGACTAAAAACTGATTTCTTTCAGCAAATTTAATATCTGTCTGACTGATTTGTGAAAGAAATGCCATTTATGCCTTAAATATTGGAAGGGAAGAGGAAGGCAGATCTTCTCATCAATTAACGTCACCATTTTTTGTTATAACAACAACAAACTTTGTTGAGTTGATTTGACCACAATACAATTTGTTGTAATTACACCGACAAATAATTTTTCTGAGTGTTCACATTAACAAAACATATTATTGAGCTGCTTTTGATTATTTTGGCGTACCTACCCCAAGGTAAGTATCATCAAAAGTGAAAATGTTAAAGCAATTATCACAGTTGATTGGAGAATTGGAGAAATAAATAATGTAATATTTTTAACATTCTTGAAGACCAGTTCAAGACAATATAGATTTTTCCAAGAAATGTTAAAAAACATAAAAAATTCCCACAAACTAAAGTTTGCAATTATATAGTTAGGTAATTACAGGTCTCGTATCTTGGATTTGTTTATTTATTTAACATGCATAAATTAGTTTTTCTACTTTTTATTGGACCACTACTTGATAAAAAACCGCAACATTTATATTTAGATAAAAAAGTAATCGAAAAATTATTCGTAATTCATAGTCGATTAAATTTTTTTTACACATCTATTTTCTGATTAACAATTAACATCTTTACATTGGAAACATTGGAAAAACCATTAAAAAAATGTTATGTTCGTGATTTGGTAAGGAACTAAATTTCCCAAAAAAGTCCGTGACAGCATGTATTTCAATAGTTTAAAGATGGATAATAATTGAAAAAAAGGTGAAATTTGTTGAAATTTTAAAATTTTTAAAGATAAATATGTGTAATATGCTGTCGCGGACTGTTAACTCGATAACAACGAACTAACATACAGGTCATAACATATTTAATACTAAAAAATGAAATTATTTAATATTACACTTGGTGTACTCTAAATTGACATTGAAATGAATTGTATTTGCGGTAAATAGTATAATCTTACGTATATTATTATCTTATAAATGCGCAAAAATAGTTTTTCTACTTTAACGTAGTAATAGTATTATAATACAATTATTACATAAAATTCAATTTATAAGCTTTAATCTGCACAAAAATGAATTCAGAACTAAAGTTTTTATTTCACCCGGAATCGAACCGGGTACTTAGTATTTTAATAATTAGAATTTTATTATATTTTTATTAAAAGTCCTGCATTTTGCATTTACTTCTGTGCTTTTTGTGATCATGCAATCTGACGTTACATATAATTTAAATTATTGCAGAGCTAAACGAAAAGATATCAAAAACATACTATTTGAAAATATTTTATATAAAGCCGACCAAATTTTAGGGTTGTCATCCCTTTGAACTGCAAAAAGGTGTATGTCAATTTCCCCACATCAGCTTCCAATATTTTATTAAAATTTGAACAACATCACGTTTTTACAGATTTAAGTACATTATGTAGGTATGGGACAAATTCAAAAGTGATTATTTCGAAAAGAAATGACAGATATATTTCGTTAATTGACCTTTTGAATTTATCTAACGAATCAATTTTCATATTCATCGAATAATTAGTTTAAAAATGCAAAGGATGGTTGTTATTATGATTCATTATTACACATATAATTGGTATTCTGTCAGTGTTTTATCGTTTAATTAATATTCCATACCTGTACACCTCGCATAGGTAGGTATACTAAAAGAAACGAGTTCATGATTATTATCACTTAAGTGCTATTAGTTCAAGCGTTATATCCGAAAAGAAATAATATAAAAAGAAATTATTGGATTTTTTTTCAATTTAATTAATTCAAACAAAAAAATCATTAATATGTTTTGATTTTTAAATCAAGTCCTTGAATGCATTTAAATCAATATTAATCATCACACTCACATTGTAGGTATGCCATGATTAAGGCTTGTTAACTCGAAAAGCATTGAAAATTATCAGCTTAAAATGAAAATATTGACGTTCAAGCAATAATAATATAAAATATTTATAAAGTGCTTACTAACGAGTTTCAAAGTCTGATGGAATTAATTTTTTGTTATTTTCGTAATGCTAACGGTTTACCATTACTTGCTGAAAACAAACTTCGAGTTATCCGTGACACAGTTAATTAAATCTAATTAAAAACAATTTTTTCCAATTTTTTCCCCAAGACAAATAATTGAATCAACCACCTCGATTTAAAATATAATCGATATTTTTTAATTGAGCTTTTTCCAAAGAAAATGATAAGAGATAATAATTATTATTATTTAAAAGCTTTGTTGCTATTGCAATTAAAAGTATTGTATTTGATTGCTTCCTACCCACATTAGATTAGTGATCATATTGTGTGGGTTGAATAGAAACTTGGCACGATAATATGCAGGTTATGTAGTAGGTACTAAATTATATAGCGAAGGTACTTATCAGAAAAAAATATTTTATTGTTATTAAAGTAAACATATAGCAGAAAAATGCACACGGATAGCAAAGAGTTCCTTGACCTAAAATACCATCGCAAGAATTCCAGTTGGCATTTTCAATAAACTCAAAATTGTTACTTTTATTTCATTTTACAAAGCAATAAAGTCAAATTGAGATACTATATTTATTTTGTAAAACTAATTGGAAATAATATTTAGAAAAGGAAATAGGTCTCTCTTAATTGAAATTGCCCTTAGCAAAAAGAGAAGACGTCCTGGGTATTGCAATTTGATAAACCGTATACATCAAATGTTTATTTCTCTGAACCAGTTAATACATATTCTGTTAGGAAGCTTTTTTGACTATTTTTTCATTCATAAAGTAATAAATAAATATTGCAAGATACAAACAAGTTTTTATTTAATTAACTTCAAGAAACTGATCACGTCAAAATTCAGCATCAGGTCCAAAAAATGGGCTATTAATATTAATCAATAACCGCTATTAATAATGCCTGTAAAAAAGTGATTTGATTCTTTTAGATGTATAATATTCTAATGAAGCGATTTTGTAACCGCTCAAATTTTCGTGCAATATTTTCGTAAACGAAAATAATTATTTTCGTCATTAGGCCAAGATGAAGATTTATATTCGTATGTAAATTATCGTGCCGAGTTATTAATAACAATACAGGGGGTAACGAACTAAAGAATTTTAGTTTCGACCCAAACAGAATTTTTGATTATTTGAAACTGAAATTCAATATTGCAAAAATTTAAAAGTTAAGGGTGCGCCCAGTACTGGGCTGGAATGGGGCCACCGAAAGTAAGTCGTATATTTGCTTTGTTCGCTTGGTTCATTTGCATCATAAATAATAATTTTTGAGTCACAAATTTTTCATTGGATATACATTGTAAGGAAAGATATAAGCGTAAAACGTGGCTTACGCCGGTAAACTGTTCAATTTGAATTTGAAACCTGAATTTTGGTTCCAAGGTGCTCTAACTTGTTAGGGCTTCGGACTCAATGGAATTCCAGGACAAAATTATAAAAATAATAAAATGAAGATGAAATCTCAAAAAATTACCGAGCCTTATAAAGACCAGGATGTTTTTAAAATTATTATCATGAACCCAAATTGTAAAGTAAAACAATCAAATCAAAACCCAACTACCTTTAATTTTTTTATGATTGAATCCATTGAACGTTAAATATTAACTCTCTAATTAAATTTTGTTAAAAACGTAAATTTAATTGGATGTTTATGTTGACTCGAGTTTTTTCGAATTGAATCTCGTTTAAAAGTTTCAAGGATACCTCAACAACAAATTAGCAAGGCCGGTTTACCGGTAATTAACTTTGTTGATGTATATACATTTAGCAAATTAACGTAATATTTATATCAATCTATTGGTATATTATTACTCAAATTTCTTCGTATTGATTTTTATTTAATTTTTTCGTCCATGACTCTCAAGATATAAATAAATACAAAATCAAAACGAGATGAGTAAGATTACTGTTGCGGTTTATTTGCGGCTAACATAAGTTAGTTAATTTTTATTTTTGGATGAACTTTTAAAAAATGCCAAATGCATCTGGGTCGTAGGCATCGCATCGAAAGCATTCAAAATTTTTTATCCAAAAGGACTATTTTTAAATTCGGAAATCCCGGCTACCGCAAAGCTGAATTAATTTCTCAAAAAAGTTTGATAAAATAAGAAAAATATTTAAAAACTGCGACACATTTCAGGTTAATATTTTATTGATTAAGCCTTACCTGGTAAGCAATGAGTGGCTGTGAGCACCCCAAGAACGACAACCAAGTGAAACACTTTCATTTTTATGCACTTAATGATATTTTACGAGTTAATAAAATTATTCGCTTTAGTAAATTTTACTGTGAAACCTACGTTAGTACGTTCTGTTTATAAATGAAGTAAAATCGAACACCGTGACATATATACGCACGCCGCTGTTGACCATTTTCATCCAATCTCGCGATATAACCTCCCACCACAACGCTGCGTTCCTTGTGCGCCAACATTTTGAAAATAATATAATAAATAATAATAAAAAATGCTTATATGAAAATAGCGACTTGTAACTTAATTTGGATAATAATTTATATGTAATCTCTCACATATTTCACAAACCTAATCTCTTCCGAATAAATGATAATTTTACCCTGAAAATATTCTCGGACAGAATTATTAATTGCCAAATTTGCAGTACAATGATTTTGCTTTAAGGTAAGTAATTGCACTTGCGAGTATTTAATTTTAGAAATTATTGTTTATGCATCACAACGAAATTATCCCTTGATCAATTTTAATGAACCGTTGCAAATTTTAATTACCTCGTTAAATGGATAAAGAGAAAAACAGAAAAACTGCCCGCAATATTTAAAGTCGGCTAACGGTTATTGCTAATTAAAAACTAAAAAAAATTATTACAAACATCTTTAAATTATTCGCTTATGGAGAACCACGTCTTCAATTTATTAATGCCAGCAATCATATCAAGTGGACTTGCAAAAATTATTAACTGGTTCAATATTACACAATAAATTATTACGCTGTTATAATATTATTATCCTATTAATAATTTATTGTTCGATTGAAATGAAGATTCAAAGAAATATATTATTTTTTTTTAAGTTTTACAGTTAAATCAGAAATGCATATTTTATATTTTTGTTTCAATTTGGGGAAAAACAATTTACAAAATAAATCCAGTGCTTCCTTATTTCCCTACGTGAAGTACCCGGTGAAGCAATTTAAAAAATTCCCGTGTTTTATTTCGACTTGTGCAATAACGGGTATTTCAATATGTTCAGGTAGAATACTAAAGTTTGTTAAATAAAAATAAACGACATACTAAGATGAAGTATGGTACTTTGTATATCGTACATACAAACATACAATACATCAAGTTCAAGTATAGTAGGTGAGACCGGGTCTTGTTAGCACACTTTCTAGTTATTTTTATTAAAAACATTTAAGTTTTTTCAAAATTCAATTTAGCATTTAGAAATCACAAGTCTTTGACCATATTTTTTCGAAATTTTAAATAATTTTTGTGGAATTTCAAACAAGAAATAAAAAGTGTGCCAACTTACCCCGCGCGTGTGCTAAGTTGCAATTACGATCAAAAATGATCAGACAACAGTTACTCCAATATCGTACATAGTGCAACGTACAATTTATTACAAAAAATGCTCATAAAAATTACAGTGCTATCATTAAAGATTTGAGATTTTAATAATCAGTTTATAAACAAACGTCAAAATCTTAAATTTTTATTACAAATCCAAAAATATCGACAATTTTTGTTAACTTTAAACTGAAAATTGTGCCAAACTATGAAAAATAAAAAGTAGTAGTAATATAAAAAATAAATTTATTTTTGTTTTTTTAAATTTTTGGTGTAAAAATTGATGTTTTTTGAACTTCGAGTGGAGCAATTACCCTCTCCCCTGGGTCTGCGACTGTCATTTTCATCTACCAAGTAGATAACATTGCTTAAAAACGCATTCTAAAAACATTTTTTAAGTTATTTATTGTACTTCTAGATTGCCCAAGTTGTGCGGCCTGAAGACCGCAATGAATCTTAATTTCTAATAATTTTTTTTTTACAAATATTTTTATAAGCGGAACGATTTTTTAAATCAATTTTTATGAAAAAAAAATATAATAAATATTGTTATTTAGTTTTATTAAAATCACTCTATAGATTATGTACTAGGTAAATAACCGTCAACAGAAAATTAAGAATTTTACTCAAAAATAAATATAATTACGTATAGTTGGTATAGAAAGTTTTGTTTATAAACTAAATGTTTGCATTCTGTAGGTGTTCTATTTTGTGAATTATCTGTTCACTGCGGTTTTACGATAAAATAATTTAAAATCAAACTCAAAACAACATCAAGTGTACGTAATAGAGCCGCCATGTTGTTGACATTTGGTAACGACAGACAGCGGTAAGGAAAATCGCAAATAAAGCAGGTAAGATGCTTTACACAAAATAATATTTCCTGGCCAACATGTACCAAGGTTGACACTGTATTCGATACATTTATTGTTCTGGCAATTTTATTTTCAGTTGAAATAATTGATAAGGCAGACAGTCTTCGTTTGCCCATCATAGTATTCATTAAGAAGCTTTTTATTATTTTTACAGTGCCGTAACAAGCAGGTGAGGAAATTCCGACGATTTCCATGCAAATTCAACGATTTTCAATTAATTCCTTCCAAACGAGGGCGGATATAGAGACCCCCCCCCCCTATTTAATTTTATTAAAATTTTTTATTTTTTATTTATTTATTGTCTAGATTTTCTATAAAATATCCTAGAATTTTCTGTGACTTTCTTAGATTTTGGATATTTTTCTAAGGTTTTCTAGAATTTTCTATTTCCTAAGATTTTCTTTAATTTTCTACATTTCCTAAGATTGTAAAATTAATGAGATTTTCTTGGATTTCCTAAAATTTTTTGGGATTTGCAAATTTCCCGCTGGTTTTCTACCAAGTGGAAACGTGATGGAGAAATTGTCATAATATGCAAATCTAAAGGGAAATCAGGGGAAATTTGAGGAAATCTAGAATACTATAGACTATCTTTTTTTTTGCTTTTTCCATTTTTTGAGATTTCCTTGGCTTTAAAATTTTCTGGATTTTTCGATATATCTTAAGATACCTTAGAATTTTCGATTTCCTAGAATTTCTAGAGTTTTCTGTATTTCTCCCCATTTCCTATTTACTAAATTTTTTTAGAGTTTTCTGAGATTTTCTTAAAATTTCTATAGATTTCTTGAGATTTTCTATATTTCTACAAATTTTCTAAGAATCTGTTTCTTGAGATATCTTGGAATTTTCCAGAATATCTTCAAACTTCCCCTCACTAGTACACACAATTTTTCCTAAAAATAGGTCAAATCTAATAGTCTTATCATTTGTAGTTTGTATTTCTGCATTATTTTTGTATCTTTCATTTTTTCACCGCCTCGCGAACGCTTGGCAATAGATTTGCTATAGTGAATAACAGATTAAGCTGAGCTGGATTAAAGCTTCAGTTTAGTTGAATTTAGTTTAGCCTGGAATATTATGAAACTGACATTTAAAGACACAAAAAGTATGTGCAAATCCGTAGGATCTGGAAAGTATGGAATATCCTTCGGTGCACCATTTGATTTTTATTTAGGTTTCAAAAGTAAAAGGTTATTCTGTTATTAATGTTAGTAACTCATTGTCTGATCCCAGTCGCGAAAGCGAAAAAATTATATTCATAAGCAAAAAATTGGAGACAAATTTGGAAATCAATCTTCTAAGTCTCCTAGAAGTCGGACAACTACTTCAATTGCCTACTAGAAGATTAGGTTGGATAAGTTGGATAAGTCTAAGTTATATAAAGTTTTTCTACGGAAAAACATCAAATTACATCCGAGCGAAATTATTGGACACTTCGTTAGTTACTGAGTTGATCATGTTAGTTTCAATTAAGATTCGTTACTGGTTGGTAATAATTATTATTATGAATGCAAAATTTAATAATTACTACTAGTTATATAAATATTTAGTATACTATTTTAGAAGAGCAGCACCTTATCAAACTCAAATTTTTTTTGGACAATGTGTTTATCCTATTTTCGACTTTCCTTTTCCACTTTTATTTATTTATTTAAAAAAAATTAAAATTACATTAGCCTAATGTAATGGTCATTTCTAAAAATAAACACAGTTAAGTAAAATATCAAAATAAGGAAGTGTGAATGATATAATCTGAAAGGTTATCCTTATCAGTATGTGATTTTGGTATGGCTTGGTGCCTCTTAACATAAATTTATGGTTTAATGGGTGACATAAAGCAAAATAAATCTGAGAATGATAAATCTCTTCTGAGATCTAGGAGCGAAACCCCAAAACCGTGAACTACGCCATTATCATTAACAGTAGCCTGAGGTTTTTGGATGTAGGCAAGAAATGAATGATTTTGAAATTTTGATTGAAATCTGAATGGAACAAAAAATCATTTAAGATAAGTATCTTAAATGAAAACTCAAAAGATCTTTGAATTAGCCAAGGTGTCGATTGTTATTAACTAATTAATTTGGTAGTTTAATTTATTCACTCATATCATGCCGGAATCAATTATTTCGGCATCTTTGAAAGTTTTTTATTAAAGCTTTCGAGCAGAAATTGTAACAATTTTTTTGAAGCATTTGTCACCATGTTTACTAAAAATTGCTTCGGGCAAGACGGCATAGGTATTTTCAAATACTGGGGTTAAATGATGATTGATGATTTTTCAGCAAAATTTGACAAACGAAGAAATAAAAAGTTTTTTCCAAAAATTAAGAAATAACAATATTAACTAATATTATTAGTAAAAATTAGTAAATAATACTAACAATAATGTGTCTGTTTGAATTTGTAGTATATTATACTTAGGTGTCTAATTAAGCTAATAGAGCTTGAAGTTAAGTCATATTTAGTTCAAGGTCTCCACAGATGTACTATATTATGTGTATATTTAAAAATAATATGCATCAAAATGCAATTACCTATTATTAAAAGATTTAGGAACTCTCTTTCATAAAATGTGCATTCAGGCAAAATAAAAGTTTACCCCGAAGTAAAGGGCCCGAATTTTATTTGGGCAACTGTCCATGAGTTATTTGGTCACAGATATCTTTTGTAATTA
The DNA here is from genome assembly GCA_949152465.1 of Cantharis flavilabris. Classification (NCBI taxonomy): domain Eukaryota; kingdom Metazoa; phylum Arthropoda; class Insecta; order Coleoptera; family Cantharidae; genus Cantharis; species Cantharis flavilabris. Next base: position 15,118,917 of record OX424439.1, on the reverse strand, counting down.
AAGAAGAAGAAGAATACAAAGACTTATAGAAACAGAAAGTGTTGAACCTACATTACATATACCCATATAAGTCTTAATGAAAATAAGAGTTTTGAATTACGCAGTTATGAAACTTTGTCAAATGTTACAACAATCGAATGTATTGTTCGGAAATCCCATACTCTAATTGGCATTCATATTATGACCTAGGAGAACACAATGATGAATATGAATTGAATCAAAATACAGGTTTTAATTCTCGCAGCATCCTGGTCATAATGTCCGATCATTATAAAGAAATAATGATTAATTTTATTAATTTTCTACATCTTGCCTACAACTTTAAAAATAAATAACAAATGTTATTTTATCACAATTATAAATTATGTTGTTAAAGTTGTGTGAACTTAATTATTTAAAAAAAATGTAATTAATTAATCCATATCTTGCACAGCTATCGTTATTAAGCAAAGCATCGATTAATATATTTTATTTTTGTACACTCTGGGCTCTATCTAGCAGGTATATCGCCCACCCATGGGCAAAAAATCTCAAGTGTGTCTGCATCCTAAAAAAATAATTTTTTACATTTAAAATATTTTCTTATTGAAATAAAGTAATTTTAATCAATCATACAGCAGATCTGTCTAATATTGATTTTTGATAAGAAGCAATTATTATTGGATCCTGAATAATAATAATAATAATAATATAATGCTTTCAAAACGTCAAGTTTCATTTTAAAAAATCGTTACACTTATCTGACGAACTTCACCAACATTCCTTTCATAAGTTTCTTCTTTTTATTTTTTATTAAATTCTTTTGTCACTAATTGACCTGACTTGAATTGACTGACCTGACTGAGAACCGTTTATATTATAATTATGTAATTTTCAGAATACTACTGTTTGCTGCAGTTTACCACAAAACCGTGAAAAAATTCAGTGAACTGTGAGATTGGAAATGGAAAAACTCGATAATTAACACACCATCCCTGTTGTTTGTGAAAAACGATCCATTTATTCAAATTTTTCTGATTATAAATAATAAACGTTAAATTAATAGGCAATAACCTAAGGCAATTAACAGTATAGTTATAAAATTTAAAACAAGATATACTGCAATGTTTATATTGTATAATATATGGACACGATTGTTTATATTTTAATTTTTGTTTATTTATTTATTTTAATTTTGGTAATTAATTTTGTATTATGATAAATTTGAATAAATTTTCAGCTTTTGCAGAGAAGCAAATATTATGTACACAATATATATACCTATTTACTAAAAAGGTAATCTAGCTTAGTTTATACTAATATTTCTCCTATTAAAATATTTTATTTTTATTATATTATTTCATATAAAAAATATAATTATAATATTGAGGGAGCTGAAAACGTGTTATAAACTGTATAAATAACAAAATTAAAATTACACAGACCTATTCCAAATATAAATAAAATTGCAGGTCAGGTGGCTTTCCGGACGCCCTGACCTTCTAGTATGACCGTCAAGGTTTTTGGAATTCGACCTTACAAAGTGAAGATTGTTACCACAGCTGAAGGCCACAGTCTTTCGCTTTACTGAAGAGGATAGTGACCATACATGTACATACGTCATAGCGTTCCTATACCATTTATTAATGAGTTAGTGAATCAGTTTTAGTTAGCTTTATAATCTTGTGATATGAATTAAAATAGTTTATCCTTAATTTAAAAATTTTATATTGACATGCAATCTGCCATTAACATTTTAGATTCATTTCAAAACAAATTCTTTCTTAAATTATTGCTTAATTAATTTACTTTATCAGAACAATGCGCAATGGTTTCATCCCTGGCAAGATTGAATTAGGTTAAAAACGAGCGAGATGCATTTTCCACCACTCGTCTCGAGGATTTACCTTCAACCTTCTTAAAGAGTTTCATGACAACAGTGACGTAACAACCGAGCACCATAACAAATGGTGCTTCCAAAAGCCAAGCCTTATTACCGCAAAGTAGTCAAATTTGACGTCAAAGTCAAGGCAATCCCTAAATTATTAAAAGAACATTGCCACAAGTGTCAATCGTTCGGCCATGTTCAACGAACATGTAAATCGGTCTACACACACGGCTACATGCAAAAAATCGAAGGATTACTAGCAATTTGCGGTGGGACCCATCTCTCCAGATATCGTAAGTAATTGCTTAAAATTCCCGAAGTTACACTGTAATACTCACAAAACCATCGCTTTCCAAAGCTTTTATCATAATCTCCAGCTTTTCTTCTCAAACTCAAATTTAGGAGGCGGTTAATTAGGTGACGGACGGGAAGTTCTGTAAATTTTTGTAATTAAATATTTTATTTTCATATTATAATATTATATTCCCTTTATTATTATTTAATATTTCATTTAATAATCCCCTTCCTAGTAGCACACTTTGCCGAGTAGGACTAATCTAGAGGGATTTTTTCAGTAAGCATAGCTTTTGTGAAAACGGCCCGGAGCGTCCGGAGCGGAGGGAACCGGAGAGGATGGTGCGGAGTGTCGATTTTGACAAACGCACCAACGGAAAATCTTGGATCTACCCTAAAATCTAGTCATTTAATCGTGGTAAGGATTGACCGACAACTCCCAGGATATAAATTGAATCAAGCAAAAACAGAAACGTTCAAAATTATATTCTTTGTTTAATAGTAGCAGGGGGGCTGGAGTCACTGCTATGGGGCAACTTAATAGCATATTGTCGTGTTACCAATCAATTTTTAAATTTTTTTTAAAGTTTATATTATTTAATTTTGATATTTTTAAATTATTGTAATTTTTATATTTTGAAAATTGTTTGAACATAGTTTTTGTAAATAATTAGTTAAATTTTGAATTTGGTACGCCTTTCGTGCTACGACACGCTTCCATCCGTGTCCGTGAAGGCGAGCGGACGTATTTTTGTGAAGGCCCAAAGATTTTTAATTTGCGTCTCTAGTTTGGGATTTATGATAATTTTGAGATAAACTGCGATTTGCACAGCGACGGCGCCAGCGTTTATGAAATGGATGGGCAAAAATTGGGCCCAATATATTTGGGGTTGGCAGGAGCACACGAAATTTATAAATAAACTCAAAAAAATACATTATTGAAATAAGCACCTAAAAAATTTCGGTGGGCACTTGGGTGGGCATTCAAATCAACAGGGTGGGCCCTTGCCCACTGAGTTAACCCAATGAGTTAATAAATGGTTAATAATATTATGAAAAAAGCATTGAAAACAGATAATTCCGTAAAAACTATGTAGGGGTACCGGGTACCTCATCCGGGTGATACTATATGTTGTCTTTTGACCCTGGAACTTAATGGTTAAATTGGTGCTGCAAAAGAAAAGCAACTCTCTAATGAGAAGTTTCCACTTCCGACTAAAAAAGCTAGCTGGCAAACCCAAGCGTAGAAAAGGATATCGGGGAATTAATTCTTTTTCGGCGTTCCACTACAACATTTAATAAAATAATTATATTAACTTCTATCAAATTTATGGACAGAGCCAGTAACATTTTAAAAAATTTACCGAATTTCCCGTACCCCAATTTGTATCGTCTCCTAATTTACCATCGCCTAATAAGTTGTCGCCCAAAAAACCAGTGTCCAATTGACCTTTGATTGCTTGACGTCGTCCAATTGTCGTCGCCTAATTAACCGTCGGCGTCGCCCAAATGTCGTGTACCGATGTTTCGACAAATACAGATGATTTGGACAGGGCCTATTTTACCATTATATAAAAATCAGATACTGATAAAATAACCCAAAAATTGGGCCTTCGATGCTATTTAAATCAGAACTTGACACCAACTAGAATTAAGACTTGGCATCGAGTTGTAAATGATCCAACCGAGGAGACACATCCCGTTAGAGTAATGTCAAAACTTAAGTGCTGATTTAGAATAGATTAATGCGATCCTTGTTTTTTCGAATTATCTGCATTTCTATCTTAAACGTAAGGGCTAATGAAAGAAATATTAATTTATCTAAATGTTAAACCACGTGACGTGATGATCGATGACACGTGAATGTGCCTCCCACATTTTTTAATTTAAAAACAGAGATAACTTCGTATAACTGGAATGGAAATGTTTAAACTAAATATTTTTAGCAAAAATAAAAATTCTATTTTGAATAAATTTTTAGATGTAACAACTACCGCAATAACGTACAAACTGGAACTTATCTAGCCTGGCTCAGTCGTTTTCGCTTGTAGAGTCCCAGGTTTTCGGCCCGCAGCTCTTTCAGCGGGCTGGATTTTGTACTTGGGAGTTAGCTCAATTTCTTTTGGGAAAACGGTTGCAGATCGGTATGCGTACAACTATTGCTTTTTTAATTAAAAATGAAAATGAGAAAAAATTTTTCCAAAAAATTAAAACTTTACAAATTATGGAATACAAAGAGCGCTGAAATTGCGTGTGTTATACTTCCATATTTTTTATCTTTCGGAAAATTTCTTGTTTTCTTGCCCTAGATTCGTGGGATGTTCTTCTATGCAGTGCCGACGATATGAAAGGCGAGAGCAAGTAAGAATCCATAAGAAGTATCCATAGATATGCATTTTCGTTTTCGCTTTTCTAATTTTGCATTTTTCGATTTTTCAATTTTGATTTTTGTTTATTTGTTTTTCTACAATTAGAATCTATTTCTTGTTTTGTTTTATTTCTTGAATAATTTCAAAAAATATGATATGATGTATGGATTTACGAAGAAAGTTACAAAACATTTTTACGATTTCAGCGTGCTGCGAAGCTGGGTAACCTCCTAGTGTTTTATAAAAATAGCAGCTTAATAGAATCGAAATAAAACTGACAAACGTGATTACGCACGTGGTATTTATTTTTTTCAGCTTTTCATTCTATAATCAAGCGAAATATTGTAAGCTATTACATTTAGCCACCGTATATTAGGTATATACCTACGCAAAATGACCACACATTGACGGGGATCATTTTTTTATAATGAATGAAACAAGAAAATAGTTTTATCCTACCTACATTCAAGCTTTGGAGGACTTACTCTTAAAATTGTATTTCATTCTACGATCACAATCTCATAAATAACAAAAATCCATATCATAAATTGTTTTTTTTTGTTAATATTCGGAAGACGTAACCTTGTTTGTTATTGTACCTATACAAATAGGATGTAGCTGAAAAAATTATCAACATTTTGTAAATTTGCATACAGACAGTCGTTAGACAAAAACCTTGTAAGAGTGTAGGTGTTGTATTTCATCCAAGCGAAGCATTGAATAAAAAAAATGTAAAGCACTATATTAGGATTGTTGACGTTACCGAACATAAAAAATTTGTCATAATTTTGAAACAAGACGTAAAAAAAGATCTTGAATGACGTCACTAATTCAATGGTAATGGTGGTAGTATTGAACTTGATTCATATCTTATTCGGGCATCTTATTTTGGATACTCCATATTATTCCTTTATATTTATTTAATCATGTGGTTATTGTATAAGATTATCTTTCATCTGCATCGCTCTAAATTTTCATATACGATGATTTATTAATTTACGACATTGATTACGTTCCAAGGCTATTTTTTATCAAAAGTGCAATGAAATTGGTATTAACGTGGAATAATAAAGTTTTCATTTTAAATTTTCTTATGTTAAAAAGTAGTCCAAGGCTAAAGATAGTTTTATTCTCAGTGTTTGGAATTTTTATTTTGAATCTAAAAATAATATTATATAGAATAATATATTAATTCTGTTCTAAAAATCTTCAAATCTATTGACCACCGCCAAAGCCAAGGTCTCCCAAATTCTTTCAACCTGATGGGCTTTGGGATTATCGGTGATTGCTCTAAAATTATTGTTGAACAATATAGCACGAGTAAAAAATAAATACATCAATGTGTTTATGTTTTGTTCATATTTTATTTTAAGATAAATTAATCATAGTAAACAGTATCGGCTTATTAATCATTCATTTAAAGAAAAATAAAGAACATATCGTGGTGTAGAATAATACGTCGTACCTACGTCACGGTGGGGCTTTGAACTTGAATGCCATTTTTATAAAAATTATTATGACGAAATTGTTTTTATGGAGTCATAACGAATGATGCTTATATCATAACTTAAGCAGTCATGTGTTATTCCGGTGTCTTTTAGATAATATTCAAATCTCAGTCTCTCAGTTGGACTTTGTATCATTTTGTGTTATTTGATTTTTTTTTAAATTATAGTAAATAGTAAATTTTATATCATAATCGGCCACGCATTTCCTTATAAGTTGCCAAAAAACGAAAACAATCACAAATGCACACATGGATAGAGTCACTTGGTCTACTAAATAATTAATTAACTTCGAAATGCGCTTTTTTTCATATTTTCTTTTTGGTTGGCAAAAACAATTTTAAGAAAGATTCATAGGGAATCCTGAGGGAGGACAATCAAAATAATGCTGTTACATTGTTCGGACTCGAACTGGAAATCTCGGATTAGCAGTCAGCACACTAACCGCTAGGTTGTAACCGTCTTCAGCTCTTAAGTTAGACGAATTCTTGGCTTTAACAAAATTGATCGCATTTCTTATTAACATCGTCATGATCCAATTAGTTACAATGTTAGACATTAATTCTTTTTAAATTATTCAATTTTTATTATTTAGTAGAATTTATTATTAATTTGTAGCGTCATAATTTATGATATAGTTCAAAGTTTACAATAAAAATACGACGGGATGTAATAATTGAATAACTTCGATGATTCAGTTAAAGTAAAAAATATTGTCACAGTTCAACAACAGAAATAATTAAATATTGAAAAACTATGTCAAGTTTCATCGACTAAATAAATATTAGATCACAAGAAATTTTGTGAATTTAAAAAAAGTTGTATTATAACAAAAATCTATATTTATTTTATAATTATCAAAATCTTTAATTTAATTTTAATTTAAAAACATCGTAGATTAAAGGCTACAATAAAAATACATATAAATATAATAGTAGAGGATATAATTAAGTGATAAAATTTGATGATTCAGCTGTACTAATAATTACACAAAAATATAAAAACTTGGAATAAACTCTTAGTGGTCAAAAACCACCAAGTTTAACAACAAAAAATGATTTATTACTTAGGTAAATACAAAAAATATGTCAAGTTTAATTACTAAATACAATAGAAATGTCTAAATTCTTAGATCATATTATTTGGAAATTTCAAAAATTATTCAAAAACTCAACAAAAAATTAAATTACCAACATATATTTATCATCGAAATCCGCAGGAACTTCATCCTATATGTTTTTATTCTGATGTTAGTTCTTAAAAGACAAAAAAAATTTATTTTAAAATAATAATATTTAATAATATGTATTTCTAACAATTAAAATCTTCAATAAGAATTTTGTTATGAGATTTTCTAAAAATAAGTTTTTTGATTTAAATTTTCACCCCAATTGTCTGTATATCATGTCTAGACTAACTCGATGTTTTGCCTGCGGAAACAATAATTTATTATTAATTAAACCGAAGCATACCTAGCTACTAGTACATAACGAAGTTTCGAAGTTCTAAAGTTCAACATAAACGTAAAATTATTCATCAAATTGAAGTTCATAATTATTATATTTTCTACAAAATATCCTAAAGTACCTGTGTTATATTATTATTGTAACGTCGCCGTCGTCAATTAATTTTAACTTTTTCGTTAAATTTAATATTTTCGTCTTTGGATGTATTCCATTCTTAACCCAAATTTATATTGATAGTGTGATAGTGAACCACATACTACGTATTTTTGTTGGTCAAAACTGTTTTATTCCTTTAGTTTTTTTCCATTATATGAAAAAATATTAATGATGTAAATAAAATTCTTTACCAAAACTATGACGATTTTATTGGGCCTTTGGTTAGTACATGATCCATTATTATGTAGGCTATATTTTTATTATTGTTTTCAAAGTCAAACTTTTGAGTTAAAAAAAATTAAATTTGCTCCTTACTGAAGCAAAATCTAGGCAACTTATTTAACGCTTAATAGTTGCATATAAAAAACCAATAATACTTAGCAAATTTTTAGTTTGCCAATTTCAAACTCACTGTTGTAGTTCAGGGGTGGCCAACTTCATTGTATATACGATCGACTATATTTCTTAAAATTTTTTGCGATCTACCTATTAAAATCTTAATATAATAATTTAATATTAATATTATATGGACATATCAGGGTTCCCACTAAATTTTTCAAATCAAATTCCTTGACTTTTCCAGGTTTTCCCTAACAAAGAATAAAATATTTCCCTGACATTTCGATAAATCGGAAGATAAAAATTTAAAAAAAATCTTAATTTTAATAAAATTCAATTGAAATAAATATTTTTTTTTCAATTTCAAAATTAAAAAAATTTAATTTTTAATTTTTGAATAAAAAATTCAATTTTAAAATTGAAATTATTTTTTTCTCCAAACGACACAAAAGTCAATTGTTTCATTATCGATTTTAAACACGAAAGTCACACTTTGCCTTAGAGACATATATAAAACCAGGTGGCGTAGAGTTTTTTCGAAAGTAAAACTATTTTAATAAAATTGATTAATTTTGGTATATACCTTTTCCAAAAATTATTTTAAGTTTATTTACCATTTCAAATATAAAATTTTAGAGTGTAATTTAAAAATAAGCAGATGTAAACTTTGACTTGGATATTTAAATTCTTAAATATACCAACTTAAAATATTATTTTTAACCAAATAATTAAAATTTTGATCTTTTAACCTAAAAATTTTAATAAATGTCACAATTGAAGTTGACAGTTGCGAATTCAATTTAAAAATTACCAACATAAATTGAAAATAGTTGACAGATTAAATCAAAATGTCACCTTACTTTTGTTTATTTTTATTTTTATTTCAATTTGATTAAATTAAAACTGGTTGACAGATTAAAATATTATCTACCTTTCGAATTATTTGCGCGCGATCGATTTGAATTTTTGCATACTCCTTCCTACCAATTATAATTTACGGGGGTGTGTACCAAGCAAGGGGGAGAATTTTTTGTTCAGTTTTTTGATATCTAGCGCCGTTCCCGAGTTATTGCTAGTTTTAAAATTAAATTTTTGAATTTTGTTTGTTTTGAGAAAAAATAATATGTTTTATTTGGACGGAAAGGTAACTTTTCCTGCCACGCAAGTTTTCCATTCGCTCGGCTCGGCTCGTTCCACTCACCTCGCAAATAAAAAAACTCGCTACTCAGGAAAAGTTTAGGAAATAATTTAGTTTTCCTGACTTGGCACTAAAAATGAGAAATTCCCAGACTTTTCTCTGACAAAATTAAGAAAATCTTAAATTCCCTTACTTTTCCAGATTTTCCAGGTTTTCCAAACAAGTGGGAACTCTGCATATAAATCATACTTGAATTGTATATACAAAGCAACATTTTTTCTTAGCTTATTACGAGGAGGAAAGCACACAGACCAGAATACACCAGTTTTCTTTTTTTAACATATTCTTGGATTTCTCTAGATTTACCCGGATTTTCTAAAATTTCTCCTGATTTCCTAAAATTTGCTTGGATAAAATTTCTTTTGCATTGTTTCATGATTTTCTTTCAAAAAAATTAAAAAGCAAGATCATCTGTAATTAATTTTTAAGATTTCCTTAAATTTTCGTAAATTTTGTCAGATTTCTCTTCACTTGTACAACAAATCTCCCCGGCGGTTTCCTAATCGGTTTATTTTAAATCACGACTTACTGTTGGCAGCTATGATCGACTAAAAATCGCTTCGCGATCGACCTGTTGGCTACCCCTGTTGTAGTGTATCGTAAATTGGGGTTGCTTTGCACTCTGGTGTTACTTTGCACCAAACGAATAAAGAGTTAAATTTTATTATACACGGTAAACAAAAATGTAGGCCGCCCAGCAATCGGCTTTGCGATATATTGAAAGTTACCTATTTGGCCGTGACTATGCGCAAATTTGCATTTCGGGTACTTCCCCAAAAAGTTATTATCATGAAATTAAGTTGTACAACGAAATACACGTATTTTATTCCTGTTGAAAGTTTGTTGTCTGTGGAAGTTGTTATTCTGGATATACAAGTAAGTGTTTTCACACTAGTTTTGTAGTTATCTGTGGTCATTTTGCATAGAAAATTCGTTTAAATAATTTAGTAGAAAGTTTTTTTCTAGTTTTAATTTGCAAATTTTTTAACTTTTGGTGTCATATAATATTTTTCTTATTGGTTAAAGTACTTTGACGTTAAAGTACTCTTGTTAAAGAAATGTCTAGACAATATCAAAAGCGATTGGGTTCAAGAAAATATTCTGATTACACAAAAGAAAAATTAGAAGAGTGTTTAAATAAAATTAGAAGTGGAAAGTTAAAGAAAATTAGAAAATTTTTGCACAGAAAAGCAGAAGCAAAATATAACATACCAAGGAAAACAATTTTGAATAAATTAAAAGGTAGACGCATTATAAAATCAGGAAAACAACCCATATTTACCAGTAATGAAGAAATTAATGTTAATTGCATAATTTCTTTGGAGCTGACGAGAATATAAGAAAGAGCTGACGGTATAAAATAAAGAATTATTTAAGGCGATGTGGAAGAGAAGTAAAGTATTTGTAAATAATCTACTCTGGGAATGATTGGACGAAGGCTTTTATAGCCAGACACCCTGAGGTATCACAAAGTTTTGCGGAAAACGTTAAACGCACACGAGCTGCGATGAACAATTCTACATTATTGAAAATTTAGCTAAAAGAACTACAAGATGTTTCTCATTCAAATATTTGGAACTTTTACGAGACTAACCTCACCGATGATCCAGGAAAAAAAAAAGTTCTCGTCAAAAGAGAATCCAATTATTGAAAATTACCCGAAATGCTTCAAAAATATCGATATCTGTGATGTTTTCAGGTAATGTAGCGGAGAGAACTCTTTCTGAAATGTGGACAACATGGATAGAAAACGGATCGAATGGATGTTGCTATAATTCTAGCGGTTCCGGACTTCCGAATGGTTTGATGGAGTAATTTTTACGGATTAGCTGGAAAGCCAAATGTTGCCACGAGATTAAAAAACTAGAAACAAAAAAGGGTTACTTTGCGAAATAAAATAAGTTTAATGTTTGCCGCCCAATAATAGTCATCTAATCTAGCCTCTAGACGTTGCATTTTGCAAACACAAAATCGCAGAAAAAATTACTTATTATTCGGGTTGGAATAAGCGATTGCGATGTAAATTCATCTACAAATGATTTGATGATTTCGATTTCGAAAATTTAGTAACGACATATTTAGAGGAACGACAAGAAAAAAAGTTCATAGATTATGTTGAAGGCAAACCAACTCAAAATAACGATTTCAACGTTAAGAGATTGTTCGAAAGATAGGATGTTTTGTTGTTTTGCTTTGCTCTTGCTTTTGATTTTTTTTTGCTAGTTTTATGAGATGCAAATATTGAATTTTTTATGGCTGGGTTGTATGATTGGTAGACAAACAGAAAAAGTCTAAAAATTGCACAAAACTTGAAAACAATTACTTCTTCAAAATTCATTCCATTGTTCATTTAATCTGATTATTTTTTAAAACTTTGAATTAATACGGATTAGTACGGTTTAATAATTTATACATTTTTATTTAAAATTTTATTAACTGTAAAGTGAAAAATTCATAATATTTAAAAAAATATTATTTCAAAAATATTAAAAAGATATTAATTTACTATTCTTTGATAGGTTAAAACGAAGAATATTTGAAAAAATACAACAAACGAGAAAGGCGAATATTAAAGGTATTCATTTTATTTCGTAATGTTCGTAGTTGTCGTACTTCTTAATTTTTGTAGACTTGTGTGACATGAACACACTTATTTTGTATTTGTAGATTATTTTGAGGTAAATTATTTAACTAATTAATTAATTATAATTCACATTTACTGACATTATTCATTGTTTAAATTTTTCTTGGTTACTATGTATCGCCAACGTATAAATGTACGAAACTACGACATCTATATAAAGTACGACTGCGTAGATTTCGTAAACTAGATTTGTATTAAAAATTCTACAAAATTTACAAAAAACAAAATCTACGACACTTACGACAAAAGTACTCTTATTATAATGTGATTTCTTATGATTTCGTTTATAATACAGCATACAGCCGATATAATATAAGTTATATAATCTCATAAGTTCCTTAGAGGATAATTATTAAAAGAAGTAGCCTGATTAGTTTGAGTGGATTATAAATAATTAGACACCATCAGAAAGAACAAATGGTGAATAGTAATAGACTATCGAAGATTCACCAGCAAGATAATACAAGACAAGTATCCCATACCTAACATCAACAACATTTTGAACAAATTAGAAATATGCCAATACTTTACAACTTTGGACTTAGATTGTGGTTTCCAAATTGAGATGAATTCAAACGACATCCCGAAAAAGCCAAGAAAAAGTTAGTTTCAACTTATGTTAAACAAAAGTAACAACATTATGTCACAATCGAAAAAGAACTCGTGGCACTCATTTATGCCATATAATATTTTTCACTATATTTTTTGTACAGACAAAAATTTAAAATAGTTTCGGGTTTCGAGTTTACGGGTTTGAGTAGAGATTGTCTTTTTTCCCGCGATCTGAGCGCGAGAGCCACTGGCGAATCCTTGTTTTTTATGTTTGGAGATTTTATAGGATAGGTACTCTGTATAACAGTATGAAAGGATCTATTGATTTAATTTCAATAAAAGTACTTTCTCTAAAAAATATGTTTTACTTAAAAAAAAAAGGTAATCTCCGGGTCTACTGTTTTTGAAAGGTGGCAGCCCTAGTCACCACCCACTTACTTGGCTTTTCAGCTTAAAGGAGCCAAATTCAAAATTGATAGAATTTTTGTTTCGGTGGGTTTTCTTGTCGCACAAGAAACGAGGTGGTTTACCCCAATTTTGTTTTAAAGAGATAAATTCACTCGGACGATGTGAAACACACATGCCCGAGGGGTACATGAAGTCCGATGATACAATGATTACACCTATCGATATCGTTAACTGACGGCATTTTCAAAATCTACTGACGGGAGCTCTCACACCCCACCTCACCTCGCTACTTACGGGTTAAATAAGTCGAAATGATAGCCATACGTCCGGAATCGGATAAAGGCACTTGAAGAAGAAGAAAAGTATCTATGGTACTTGGTACTTGCGTTGCACTATTGTACAACAGCCCACCGCTTTTTGTAAATCTGTTTTTTTGCTTGTTTATTTTTGTTACTTACCCAATACTGTGTGTGTGTTACTGTTACTTGAGTATTATTGCCGATGCGTTTTCTCCTACTTTTATGTAGAGGGGCAAAAATGGCACTTGACATATTTTTCTATCACTCAAATAATTTGTAATGACTAAAATATTCGAAGATGCGTTCCACTTAAAGTCCAGGACGACTGCGGGCGGGGCCGGATTGGAAGCAAATTATTTACCGGGTTTCGTAGACGGTCACCGGCCCCCATCACGTATGAAATTTTAAAAACCGCCGTATATAGGCAAAAAAAATCAGTCGCAGGCCCCCGTTAGGCCTGCGGCCTTCCGGGAACTTCCCGATGCACCAATCCGGGCCTGACTGCGGGCAATCCTCAATCAGCCTATTGAAAGCCGAGGTCGATCTGAAAGAAGTTCAAAATATCTTAAAAATATGGGACATTATCAACTCCTTCCAAAAATATGTAGCTATTATCATTTAAAAATTTTTAATTGATAACATATTCTTTATAAAGTTTTTATCGCGAGTTTAAAAAAATAACAAAAACAGGAAAGAAAAGTTCAATAACGAAATCAATTTTTATCTTACAAAAATAAAAACCAATCGAAATTGTAGGTAACTTTGTTTAGTCTAAATAATTTTTATGGGGAATACTGAAAGGTCATGGAAATAACTCGCAAATAATTTTTTGCTTAAATTATTTAATATGGAATTGCAAAGAAGCCTCTAAGTTTTCCTTAGTAGGATCGACCTGGTAGATGGATAAATTAGATAAAATTCCACTTAAAGCATTTTGTGCAAAATTGCTGTTTTGCAAGTTTGCTGTTTGTACTATTTTTACATTAATTCTGTTTTGCTTCATCAGCAAATTTCACAAACCGGAAAATTAAGAATTCTAAATATCAAAATTACAAAATTTTCAGTTAGGACGTTTTAATTGTGTTGAAAAATCATTTAATTTACTTCACAAGCCACTTCTGTAGTTAAAAAATTTTTTAAATTAAAATTAAATGTCCCAAGAACGGCATCATAACTTAAATTTATGAGTTTGTTCATGATAAATCAGGTCCTCAGTTTAACAATGTGTAATACATAATAGGTTATTCCCCTGGTATTAAAATTTGTAATTCCGTAATAAATTAACTTTAAAATAAACATAATGTAATAAAATATTCTCTATTTTTTATACAAATTTATGTCGATATAAAAGTAGGAGAACAAATTTTCAATACCCAATAGGTACTTATTTAAATTTTAAATGTTGATATAAATTTATGTAAATATCAGTAAAACATTTGGAATGTATAAAAGTTTACAATATCTTCATAATTCATAAATACAACAAGCAAACAAACAATATCAAATAAAAACATTTAAATAACATAGTTTTGTAATCCAATATTTTGGTATAAAATAAACGGTGTACTTAATAACTAATGACTAAACAATAATAATAATATATTAATAAGCTATTACAAAAACGAACTCGCAATTTCATAAAATTAAAAAATGGCAATAAAATTTAGAGCTAATTTTTTTTTTGTAAAAATCACTAAAAACACTATATATAGGTACTATATACACTATATATATATAAAACACTATATATAGGTACTATATACAGTGTTAATAAACTAAAATAAAAATGTTACACTATCACACTAAGTTTTGAACACATGAACCAATGGTCATTACGATCTGTCACCAAGTTTGCTTTGATATGAACTTCTAGTGTATGGGTGTTTAAGTAATCTTTGAAAAGGGTACCTAATGTTAAAAATACCCTTATATTATCTTCGTATACGGTAATGTAAAATAAAATAAGTTACTATGCGTATTACGATTAGCAATCCAATTAAAAAACAAATGCAATTTGAATAAACCGCGTCTTCCATATCAAATTGATTGAGTAGTTTGGTTGGATACACGAAATGGCAATAATCGATTGAGCAAGGCAATTTTTCTCTATTATATCCAAATATCGATAGCATTAGACCTTCGAAACCGTATTTTAAGTAAGATATGTGAAATATCCATTGCATGTATGGATGAGCGTCGTGGAGCTGGACAAAAAATCCCGAAAATATTGTGAAAGGTAGGAAGCAAATTGGACCAAATATTATACCAGACTGAAAAACGAGTTTGATTATAACAGCATTTAGAGTAAAATTGAAAATCTTACCTTTAAGTCTAAACTTGCGCCTATAAGTAGTCCAAAACTCTGAGCAACCAATGAAATTAATATACAAATTATAAGAAAAAATACTAATCTAAAAGGTTCTGTTGGTTGGGCTGTCATATAAAATGTTATTATGGAATAAAGTAATGTAGCAAATATCTGAAATTATTTAAGTTTATTATAATTTTAGTTTCAAACTGCTGCAAAAATAGAAATTACCTGTATCGGAATATCAGCGATAATAATCGCTAAGTAATACGAATTTACAGAATACCATCCGTTAAAATGTTCTTTTATCACTATAGGCATTTCGGATGGAACTAAAAAGAAGTCAAGTTAAAAATAATATCTAAAGATTAGGTTTAACTTACAGGTTAATGTTACGCAATTAAACGAAGTAAGCATAAGAAACATAATCGTATAAAATAAATAATTAGAATTATTAAGAACTTCTTTAGCATCGCCTCCAATTCCAAAATATAATGTTCCTATAAATAGTGCCACACATAAATGAGTTAAAAGTCTTGTATATGTTAGCGATCGATCTCTGCTCAATGATAGGTAGGACCTTTTGATCAAAACTTGTAGCTGATTGCAAAATGACGTAGGATAATTAGAAGTCCAACATTGAAATGTACGAGGCTTATCTGTTTGCACGCCTGTACTCCTGACCATTAAGAAATTGGATGGAGGCGCTTTAACTGGAGTCACTACTCCACTTCTCATCATTTGATCTAAAATGAAAGACGTTAAAATCTTATAGGTAATAATTTTATGAGATATCTACCAATGTGTTCAAAAGATTGCAGTTGTAAAGTATCTCTGTGCCTTCTTCTCCAATCTTGACATTGACCATTTTCTGACTTGATCACTAATTCTTCAATAAAATGCCCATGATCTCCAGACGCCACCTCTAATACTGAAAACCACGTAACTTAAATTTGAAATTAGTTGTAAATTTAAATATTTACGATAATCAGCAGGGTTGTGGTATGGAGGACACCGCAATCCTTGTTCTTCAAAATAAGGAAGCATTCCTTTTATGGAACCCTGATAAATACATCTTCCTTCGGTAAGTGCGTAAAGATGATCAAACAGCTCAAAAATCAACGCACTGGGCTGATGTATCGTACAAATGATAGTTTTACCTTCTTGAGCTAACTGCTTCAATAGCATCACGCATTGTTTTGTTGTAGAACTATCTAAGCCGCTATAAAAGAATATGAATAGAACCAGAAAAATAAATCTTTGCTCAAAAATAAAATTACCTGGTCGGCTCGTCAAAGAACATAACTTCGGGATTTCTCAATAGCTCTAAAGCTATCGACAGTCTTTTTTTCTGCCCTCCAGATAAAGCGCTCGCTCTAACCTTACAACTCGACCATAAACCTAACGATTCCAAAATATCTTTTATCTGGAACGAAAATCACTACTAGTAAATTTATAAAAGAAATTCAGTTAAATTTGAAAACTCACTCTATTTATTTTATCTTTCATACTAATTCTCGTATCTACTTTAAGACGAGCAGCAATCATCATCGACTCTTGCACCGTTAACAGTGGTTGAAGATGATCGTTTTGCATTATGTAGCATGATTTCTTCTTGAATTGTTCGTGGTTACGTAATTCATCATTAACTAATAATTTTCCTACTACATTTTTTGTTCTGAAAAAAAAATTATTGATTAGAATAATATGCAAAATTCCAAAAATTTGACATTGAATTTATTTGATGCGTATTTTGGGTAAACCAATACGGTTTCTTATCTACATAATTATTAGAATTTATAGCTCTTTCAGAAATATCTCAAAAGAACACATTTACTAAAATTAATTTTTTTATAATTGCTTAGTTTCCAATCAATTAGAAGAAATAATTTACAAGGTATTCGTTTGTGATTTTAATATTGATCTTGAAAATAATCCAGATTAATTTACATAAATTTAAATCTTAATTACTTCTATATTTTTATTATTAGCCGTTTTTATTTAATATATTTATATAAAAGATTAGATAAACAAACAAAAATTTAAATTTATGTCTTGGACAAAATTAAAATATATTTTTACCAGGCTTAAGTGTTCTTTTTTGAAAAACGCACCTTGTGAAAATATTAAGCTGTTTGCTTAATTGGCTTATTTATTTTTAACTACGATTTGACGTAATCAATTACAAGTGTGAAACGTCTTTAATTGAAATTTTATTTTTATTGAACTAGTGCAGGTTATAAGAGTAATGCAAAAAACATTTTAAATTAAAAATGATTTCTAGAATTTAGGATCAAATCAATTTAATCATTTGTATTGGGGGGGGGGGGGGAGCACTACCAAAAGAAAGTTTACTTTTGGATTAAAGTATGTTACTGGAATATTAAAAATAAAAGAGTCAGTTCAGCATACTACTCAAATTATTGATGATCCCAAATGAATGAAGCAAGCCAAACAGAAAAAGAAGAAGAATGCAAGAAAGTATTAAAAAAATAAAAACTTAATTTACTTAAGAATTTCAACAATGAAAGTACACCATTATGTATCTACTTCAAGTGTCATTTTTAATAATCATATCAGTACCTACATAAAATTAGGAAAATAACAATAACGTAGCGTTTTTTTAAGCTGATTACCAAGTTATGGCAAGAAAAACAGAAAGTGTGAGTGTACCAAACGTGGTTGAACTTCAGAGCATAGATTTGCTTCACAGAGATAGTAATTTATTATTTTGAAGGAAAACTTAATTAATTTCTAAAAAATCAATAGCATGAACTATTTCGATTGTTCTGTATTCAATAGATAAAACAATTTTTAATTTTATAAATCATAGTAACAACAAAAAAGTATACTAATAAGAAGGAAGTTTGACGATCAACAAATTATGGGGTTTTAATTTGGTAAACACTAATTAATTACTTTGAGTCATAGTTCTTATTACAAATAAATTTCTCAGCATCGCTTTGTTACCCAGTCATATAATTTAAACAGTTGTCGAGTTCAGGTGTACTTATACCTGTTTTGTTGAGTGCAAACGTAAGTTCGCGTGCACCGAGAACAAAATACCTGTCCAGGTACATTTAGGTGCGACTGAACTCAACGATTTAAATGAGGGCTGATGATCATATATAATTTATATTGGTTCTCACATGGTATTATAATATTTTCCTGTCAAGATAAGAGCATTAGTTTTCATCCGAACTGATCATAATCTATTAATTTCTAAAAATTGGAATAAAATACATAAACTAAATTAGTTTTCAGCCACAACATAATATTTATTATAGCTTGAATCGCGTGGAAATTAAATCTGAAAAACCGAATCAATTTAAAATGAAGTATCTTAAATTTTAATGTGATATTTGAATTACAAAAATCTTCCCATATATAAATAATTCTGAAAATCAATATCCAATCTATTTGTTTAAAATTACCATTATTGTATTATTTATTGCCGAACAGGAAGTTCTTTTTACTTAATTTTTCTTTTATGAGACTATAAATCCACAGCATTTTTATTCAAGTTTTAGATTTTTTAAAATTAGATAAAAGTAGAAGTTACTTTCAAATTGTGATTATGTACTACATAAAACATTGAAGCAAATCGGTAAAAAAAACTTGCAAAATAGGAAATAAATGTAGAATTAAAACAGTAAGGGATCGAGATGTTGCGGTCCATTGCAGGGTCGTACGAGCATACCAGCATTTCAATCCTAGATTGAAATTTTTACGTTTCAGTGCTCATTGATGCTAATTTTAGTATCATTTGGCAATGCGTGAATTTGCATGCAGTTAGTTTTTTTTTGTTAAATTGACCTTTAAGAGCAGGGGAAGCTGCCAATTTGAAAATTGGGGGGAGGGGGAGGTTGTAATCTACAAATGAATTTTTAATGGACGAAAGTACCCGGGCCCCTTAGCTAA
The DNA here is from genome assembly GCA_949152465.1 of Cantharis flavilabris. NCBI lineage: Eukaryota > Metazoa > Arthropoda > Insecta > Coleoptera > Cantharidae > Cantharis > Cantharis flavilabris. Next base: position 15,099,591 of record OX424439.1, on the reverse strand, counting down.
GAAATAAAAATTCCCATTTTGGTTAGAAGTTACTATGCGACTATAAATAGAAGACAACATGATTTAAACTTGATGAAATTTCCCATAATTATTATTTAAAAGAACTACAATTATATTAAAATAAATTTTAAAAATAAATTAAGAGGACTGCTTTAATTGTACTCAGGACGCCAACAATTTAGTAGCTACTAGAATACCACTAACTAAATAGTAATTTATTATTAGTATCGTTTTAAGTTAAGGCTACTAATTGTTTTCAGATCAGAATAATCTATAACTATGTAGTACTGCTTTGGAAGAAAACCGGCATAACTCAAAAACCACTAGTTTGGAGAAAATCGCATTTAAAGATTTTAATCAAAGTTCGACTGAATATCACGTGTCTCCATAAAACCACATCAGCAATGTGGGGTTTCTTTAAAAAAACACTTCTTTAGCTAAGGAGTTCTGATCTGTGACATATAAAAAAATAAATTTTAGGTTTTATATCTATGAAGAGCAATTAATTAAACAATAAGTAATTACAAGAAAACATGAATTTAGTTGTTATGACAGAAAATTCTGTTCGGTGCAATTTCAACGAACACGAGGTACTTTTTGAAATGTGTCACTATTGAATCAAAATCGACATGCACACTGTAAAAACTTTTCTGAACAATTGATAATGTGACACTAACGCTGGAGTAGGTTTCGTTAATGCAATACTGACATAACTGCACTCTAGTAGCCGGTTATGCGAATTACATTTGTATAAGACTTTTCCACTTTTTCGTTTTGATTCTGACGTGTCGGTTATCTTCCAAAGTAGTGGATATGTTATAAGCAACTTAAATATGATTTTAATTTACAGTTAATAAAATTTTTTAAATAATATAGTATAAATAACAAAAAAATAATTTTATTATGCATAAAATAATTATAAACCTTTTTAAAACATAATCAAAGATTATTTAATGTAAAATGTATATAACAGACGGAAATTTATTTCAGAATATATATTTGCAAATTATAAAAATGTAATAAACATATAGCTTAACTAAACGTAAATTCTTAATTCATACAATTTCGAACAAAAATATCATAAAATCCATGATTTAAATTAATATTGATATATTAAAATTTATTATAAAATTTTTTATGTCATTAATGAATAATTAAATTTTACATTAACTTAAAATTAAAAAAATTGCTTAAATCATCAAAAAAGACTAATTTCCGATTAGGTAATAATTTACAATCTTTGTATTGGCGATAACAACTATGTAATATTTGATAGTGTAATCTATTTCCTATGTACCTAATATATCAGTGTTTCCTAAAATTTTATGTTTAATTTCTCTATTAAAACCGTTATAATTTCGACTTTAACGATCGGTACTTAATAGCATGGGCGTCGCCAATGGGGGGCAGAAGGGGGCTACAGTCCCCCCTTGGCTTTTGCCAAAACATATAAATTTGCAATTGCAATATAAAAATAAAAAAAATTTTAACATAAATAATTAATTTTAATAGCGTTTAAAAAAATTCGCCCCCCTGCAATTTTTGGAAGCGACGCCCTTACTTAATAGTGCAATAATTGTTATTGCTTCGCTAAAAAGGATATGATGGAATTTCTAAAAAGAAAAGCCGGCATGCTCTTCGAAACAATGGGCAAAGTAGCAAAATTAAACTAAATAAACTTCTATGAAAATCTAAAAAAAGAAATGTTGAGTTATTTCCCTACAATGTACGAGATACATCCCCAAAACCTCGCTCTTTTTTGAATTTGACCCAAAAAATTTCATTTTTTCAGCTTTTCATTTTTAGATGTTCTATCGCATATTCAAAAATTATTAAAATCGGTGGAGGACACAGGGGGATCCCTTCTGGTTAATAGCCTTTTCTTGGAACTTCTCGTTGACATTTTAATTTAAAAACTTTGAAACTAACTATAAAGTTGGGGTACTATCTCCCCTTCTCAACCGATTGGCGTAATGTTTTTTGACATTCATATCTATTTTAGTTTAATAAATAAAGTGGATTGTTTTTAAGTGGACACCTGGTATATTGACTGATTACTAATTGACTGTTATTGTTAATCTCCCTCGAATTTTATACAAAAATCGACTAATAAAATATTATATGTGGACTTAAAATTATTGGTTTACATTTAAAGGTCTATAAAAGTTAAAGAATGCTTTAATATTATCTATTAAAGATAATTTTGCAATACCGTGTCAATAAAATGCTCCTATTAAAAAAATTGATTAAATAATAATCAGACAGACTTTTTAGAACAATGTAAGTGGATTACGAATAATAATGAAATACCCAAAGTAAATACTTAATGATATTGTAATAATTTGAACTGGCAATCGACAGAAAATTTATTTAAATTAAAAATGTAAACTTATACGCTAGGTATAATTAAAATAAATTTTTTAATACCGCGAGTAATGTTACTTGTTAATAGGTTAATGTGAGGTTAATAAAAATCCAATTAACGTTAATTATTGGTTACAATATTAAAACTTTCATTGCAATAATTCCATTTTAAATATTCAAAATTAATATTTTATTTCTGTTACTAAAAATCACAGTTAAAAAAGTGCGCAGGCCGCACACCGACAGTCGGAATATCGTGAGCTCTTGTGTTATAATATACCCGGTGCTGTATTGTGTTTAGTTTACTATTATAATTTTTTTTCTTAGTTTTAAATGTAATTTTTAATTTTTATTCATTATTTAAAATAATTTTTTATTTGAAAGATATAAAAAGTAATTATATAACCTACACTAAAATAACGAGTTTTTACTACGAAGAAAATCTTAATTTCTGCGTTAAATACCAATTTAAATTTGAAGGAAACTTGACAAAACAAGTTAATTTGCGAAATTACGATCTATATGGATTCAGCCATTTGAATTTTTTTTTACAACCTTATAATATTATATTAGTAATTTTTCAATTTAAGCTACAAAATTATACGAAAAAGATTTGGTTTATCACCTCGTCCTGTACATCCAAATTAGAAATGCTTCAGAGAAGTGTGTGATAAAGAAAAACTCTTTTCGATACATCCACTTCTTTACTGAACAGAAAACATTACATTATTTTTCAAAATATATCGAAAAAAGTTTTGGCGTAAATTTCGAAAACGAGAAAAATATAATCGAAAATACGTACGTGTACCCTGCAAGAATATTCATAAGTGTTGTTTTTCCACAGCCGGAAGGTCCCATAATAACAGTCAGATCCCCGGAGTAAAATTCTCCACTTATTTGCCGCAATATTTTTCTTCTGCCTAAAAAAAATAGTAAAATTAAAAATGTGCGTGATTAAGTAATTAAATTCAATCAAGACGATCAATTCTAATTAAGCAACAATTATTTGATTGGTTTTTCAACGCAAATGTTAATACTGTCTCAGCGTAAAACAAATATAATGGCTTTTTAAAGAATATGAGTTACATTTTGGAATGAAAATTGCTTAAAAATTACTGGGACCAATCAAAGTAACTTAATTTAATTAATTTGTAATTTCCAGATGACAATTTTTCTAAACAATTCGAAAACCCAGTAATCATTCCAAATTTTGGGTAAAAAAGGCCAAAAAATCGTAAAAATGTAATGGTAATATTGTATTGGCTGTTTCAAAAAGTTTATTTCCGCCCATCTCGTGCTTTTATTTATAAGAGAAGGTAAATTCAATTTTCTTTTAGGAACAAGACAAGTCGGAGAGTTTCCATCAAAACTGAGGAAACAGACGCTAATATGAATAGATTCGCCCTTTGACGTCAAAAAGCGCTGGCGAGACTGAGACTTCCGTGGTTTGCATTACACGTAAAACTGTAGGTCCCGGCGAGTTTTCATGTAAAATTCGAAAACTATTTCAATTTTAAAAAACTTTCTCTATATACAACAGGTATTTCAAAGATACCCGAAGAAGCTTTCTGCTTTTAAATACAATTTTCAGCTATATTAAACGAAATACAATAAATTATGGTAAGAGATTAACTGTTGTAATCCTTGACGGTACTTATTCGCGATTTATATTAAGCAAACGCCACCACGCGGAAAAATATCAAGTTAATCTAATACGTATAGTTGGTATAGAAAGTTTCGTTTATTAATCAAACGTTTGCTTTCGTTTGGTGTTCTACTTTGTGAATTATTATTTCATCGCTGCTTTATGATAAAATAATTCAGGATCAACTCAAAACAATATCAAGTGTGCTGCCAGAGCCGCCAGCCATGCTGTTGGCATAGCTAAGACTACTTCTTGACAACTTTTTGTTGAGTTTTGACAATTATTTTTAGTCGACAAATAATATATCTGATTATTAGATATTTTTAGATTAGAAAATAAATTAAATCAGACCCGCTATTGCGGGCCGGATTGGTGGTGCTCGCAGGCCGTAGTTTGGAGACCCCTGGTTTAATCGCTTTATTTTAGTGTTATCAAACATACGTCGTCGCATTTTTAAAAATATCTCTTATCTTCGGATCCAGATTATCGTACTCTAGCTCAAATAGTATTGTTTAAAACTGCATATTTTTTAAAATTTTTTAGCAATAATAATTACATATTTCCAAATGTGGTAAAAGATTATTTCTCAATTTTATCCAATATAATTAAAATAAGTCGATTAAACAATATTTTTAATGAAAATAGGTAAGTAAATCTGTGTTTAAACATAACTTGCATCTGAAAAAGTTGAGACTGTAAGTTATTATGTATTTCAAAATGTATGTACTTAACACACCCATCAAGGTATTATCTTCGTTTATATTACTTGAGAAATAATATTAACATAAAGAATACCGACAATTTAAGTTTATTGGTATTGAATCACACAATTAAACTTTTATAAGCGATTAACATTTTAAAGTTAGAAATATCAATCGAAATATAAAGCAATATAGAAAAAAACTGTAATATATTCTCCAAAATCCTCATCGATTTTGACTTATTTTGATTTTGTTTGATTTATAAATTTTATCTTTTATTTGAAACTTTTAATATAATTGCAATAATGTAAAATTTTTGTAATTTTCCCGCCAACAAGTTGAGGTTGTATCAATGAGGTGGGACAGCTGGGCTTTTGACTTCAGACAAATTAGTTTCCTTATTAAATTTTAAGAATATAAAATTTTGAAAAATCATAAAAAACCGGCCCGAAACTTGCACTTGGTAAAATGCTGCTTTTTGTCGTTTTAGGCTTAGCCGGAAAAGTGGAGGATGTTCGACAATTGTTACAGACGAACGAAAAAATTAACTTGATTTAATATTAAAAATAATCATTTGAACAAATATTTGCCGTTATGCATCATCATTGTGCACTTTTAAAATTAAGAGCTTCTAGGAATAATTCAGTAAGATTAGGACTAGCAGTTAAATTTTCTTGAAAAATTAAAAACCAGTCAGTATTTAAAATTGCTTTAAACTTGACCGTTAAAATTGAAAGTATGGTAACAAAAAATTTACTAATAGAAAATTAAGTTCAATTGATAAACACATCGAGAATTATAAATACAAATCAATTGATGACCTTTATTTTGTTTTTTGATTATAATGTGGTCGTTGGACTAAGCCAATATTCTCTTCAACCAGATTATTCCTTTATACTTTGGCAAACAATTAAATATAATATCTAGTAAGTTTTTGTTATTAATATTTGAAATAATATGTCGGTGGTATATTAATCCTTAATTCGGTATCTTCAGAACTTTAACATTCATAAAATGAACGTCAATATTACACCTTTAAGTTATTCCATTGGTGTTAGAATTACTCGAAGCCTAATTAATTATTTACAAATTAATCCTAGATAAAAAGAAATATTTTATCTTAATAAAAATAAATAATACTTCCTCAATAAACTACGTTAGAACATTAAATTTATAGTATCTTTGAACTCAATATAGAATGAAAAATAGCAATTTATCTATTCCAAATATTTTAATTTTCAAAAATAAATTGTATAATGAAAGAAATTCGAGGTAAATTTTATTAGTTTTATCATGCAATCTTTTCAGATTGGAATTGACCCAAATGATGAACTGCAATATCCTTGAAAAATTAAAAATTATCAGGTCAAATTTTTTCTATTCGCGCCTGCGCAGGTTACTTTGTCAATCAAATTTTAATATAAAGTGAGCGAAAGACAAAGCGGTGATAAGATAAGAGCTTCTTTTGAGCAGTTTTGATGATTTTAACAGTACTGCAACCCTTTAATTTATATTATTTTTTATTGTTTTTATTCATTCAATGATGATTTTAAAAAAATTTAATTGCAATTGTTTTAAAATTATTACTCCAATAATTGGTATTGCTAGTGATGCGGTATCGAAAAATTGATTATATTTACATTGATGAAGACAGCCTTGAGCATCCATGACCGGTACAGTTGAATTTGCAATGAAGATAAAATGGGAGTAAGTTTATTAATTAACCAGTTACGGTTTCGACAAAAATAAATTTAAATTACTTTCTAAATTTTACATTTTTGCTAATACATAATATTATTATTATCTGTTTCATTAATTAAAACAAATATTAAGATTGGTCCTGTATTTAAAATATAAGTTCAATAGTCGTTTATTAAAAATTGATGTTACGTTATATAATAGTAAATTCAAGACTTCTAAAAATTGTTTTTGTCAATTGTTATAACCTTGCTGCTATTTTAAGTTTACCAAAAAAATAAGTTGTTTCATTAAATTCATATTAAAGCATAGTCATGACCTAGTAAACATGCAAATTGCATATTACTTGCCTACTTGAGGAAGGAAATTAAATTTTAATTTCTATTCAAGCATCAACTCCTTTTCGTCCTTTGCGTCTACCCGACTCTTCTTCCTTACAATTATGTCTTTTTTGGAAGTGTCCACTTTGACCCGGCTTCCTACCATATTTTATAAATTAAAATACTTCCAGGAAGTTTATTTTGATTGGAATAGTTTTCATTACAAATTATAAGCACTGTAAACTAATTGCAAGAATCAATATGTCCTTCATTTTTGCATATCAGCTTCAACTGTAAACATTTTATGTACAAAATCGCAGTTATAAAATTATTGCGTAATTTTACTCCAAAAAGAAAACACATTTTCTTACTTGGGTTCAATAGTATCAGTCATCACCAATTATTTAGTTCTTAACCACATTGAAATTCAAACGCATTGGTTCTAATTAGGCGTTTCAAATTCTTGAAATATCCTTGCAAATTATTATTGCCAGTGTGTTTTGGTATTGAAATATGCAATATCAAGGACCTACGAAGACCTCCAGAAGATAATAGCACCACCAAATATGTAGTAGTAACACGAAAGCGATTGGTTCAATTAACCCTGAAATATTTTATGATTTAAAGGTACCGAACGATGATATAAAGCAATTTGTGAATTTTTATTGATAGACCAGACGTAGTACCACTTAGTAACAGTTTTTGTTAGATCATCTTTCTACCAGTGTGGACAAACTATTATTAAATGAGACGATCTCGTTATAACCAGATTTGTATGAAATATTTTCTTGTACAATTTTTTTTGAAATTTACAGTTCAAAAATTAAAATTATAATTATTTCAAAGTAAACTAAGTATTACAGGTAGTTATAAAGGATAGCAAAAATATAATTTGAATTCGAAAGAGAAAAAGCATTAGTTTAGATTAATGTAAAGGAAGAGTTAACTATTAAGCTACACAGTTTACAACATCCTTGAAAAATAAAAAATTCAGTCGTTGCTCCCTGCCCATAATAGTATTATAGTAGTAAAACCAATAATAGTTAATTAATAGCCCTATAGTTTTATAGTAATTTAAGGTTTTATTCAGGATTCTCATATTGTTATTTAGTTGTATACTATATTTGAATATTTATGAATATTCCAACTTACACAATAATAATAACGATAATAATAATAGAAAGTTATGGAAATTCTGAAAATTAAACATCCAATTTATCCAACCAGGAAACTAAACTGTTTGACAATTTTGTATGCAAATATAATAAATTTTACTGTTACATCTTCAATCCTTCATCTGAGGTAAAAATATTTGTTGTGCGTAACTTTAGCTCCTTGCAATATGCATTTCGTGTTGCCAGAAAATGCTTACAATAGTTCGTCTAGTTTCGAAATGTGCTTTTATATTATTCAATTAAAATATCTTGGATTTCTAAACTTTTGCCAAGACATCATTTAAAAAAAAAATCGCTTAAAAGTGAAGTTATATCGTTAACTATAATAGCATCATTTACAATAATTTACATAATAGTTTACCAGTAGAGCATTCCGTCATCTGTACGTAATGTTGTCACTACCGAGGGGGTAACCGCAGAAGAATTTTGGTATAGAAGCTATACGAATTGCAAGGGAATTAGAACTGCAGGAAATGATGAGGAATTGGAATTAAGGGGGTTACCCTCTGCTTTGAATTTTTTTCCAATTTTGATTTTGAAATAGTAGTTGAAACCAGTGTCGTATTTAGAGGAGGGCAAAGAGGCAATTGCTTGCCCCCCCCCCCAAGAATGACTTGGATTGTACCCCTAAAGCCCCCCCGACCTGATAAAAATAACCACGAACCACGTTTACCACGAAGTTTTAAAATTTAAATAACTTAAAATTGTTTTTATTTATTTATTTATTTACTAGCAGGAAAGCCTGTCCGCGGACGGACAGCTAAACGGTGGATCTCTATTTTAGCAGTATAATATTTAAACATTTAATTTAGTTTCCCGCTACTTTAGTCCAGTCAATGGAGAATTTGGGGAATGGGGAAAAAAAAGTCGCCATTCCTCTGAGGTCCGGAAGTGTCAGCCATCTTGGATTTTAAGTGACAATTTATGGTTTTTCAATAATATCTTCAAAAATATTAACTTTATGAAAAAATAGTTCGTATAAAAATTGAAGCTAGTTAAATTCTCAATAAGAAAGTTTATATTCAATATTAGCGTCAACGTAATATTTAATCGACAAAATCCATCCGCCTGTCGTGAAATGTGGTGCTGCGTCTCATATTATGACTATAGTATAGCGAATGATCGTCAAAAGCGTTCACTAACCTAATCACGACGCACAACTAAACGAATTATCATATCAAAATGTTCGTATTGACCTAATGGACCAAAATACGAAGTTTAGGACATCGGCAATTGTGAAGGACAAAAGTTATAAGCCGAAAACAAAATTAATTTTATTTAACCAATTGAAGTAACTTTTGAAATCGTTCGTACTTTAAATTTGCCATAGGTATACCAAGATGATTTTAATACTATTGTTTAGCTTGAAATGTCTACTTTTCAACGATATATTAAAATATGTATTAATTAAGGTGTTTACCCCTAAACCACCCGGTTTACACTTCACTTACTTGACTTTTTTCCCTCATTTTTACTTAAAAATTCAAATTTCCAGGTTTTTTCTGGCGAAATTTGTAAAATTATAAATCCCCTATCTACTCCAAGTATTCTAAAAGATTGGAAATCCTGCGATATGTACTGGAGGGTGTTCCACACCCCCCAGTTTACAATTTTACCAACCGAAAAATATATTATACTAAGGGCCATTTGTATAGTGCGAGTTTAACAACCGATCAAAGTTAAACCAAGATTAACTTTGAAATTGAGCGTTCTGATTGGTTTAAAAGTAAGTTAATCTTGGTTTAACTTTGATCGGTTCTTAAACCCGCACTATACAAGTGGCCCTAACTAAGATTTAGAACTAACCGGGAAATTTGAATTTTTAAGTAAAAATGGGGGAAATTTAACCTTTCTGTGTTACTTCGAAAGTTAATTATAAAAATAATATAAAAATATAAAGCCAAAATTTTAAACCGGGGGGTGTGGAACACCCTCCAGTACATATCGCAGAATTTCCACTTTTTTAGAATAATTAAAAAAAAAAATAAAAAAAAAATTATAAATTCTCTATCTAAATATATAAATCTTAACTTGTGAAAAAACCCTAATACATAAAATCCCAGCACGCTGTTGCTCCTGCTACTCCAGCGTGTCAGTTTTTGGTGAAAAAAGAAACTCTCTGATTGGTCGATTTTTTTTACCAATCGAAAAATATATTAAACTAAGATTAAGACTAAAAATATTTGAAAAATAAAATAACGAGTAATTCCGCTATAAGAAAAAACAATTAAAATTTATCATGTAACAACCCTCCTTCGGCAATCGGGTGAAAAGCCAGAACGCTGCAGCGTGTCATATTTTTGGTTGGAAAACGCAAACATGATTAATGAGAAGAAAAGCAAAGAGGAGAAATGGAAAACAAAGAGAAAGAGGAAGTAACGTCAATAAGTGAAGATATAAGATGAAGACATCATTAATGAGAAGAAAAGCAAGGAGAACAATTGGAAAAAGAAGAAGTAACAGAAATTAGTGAAGAGTCCAAGATATAAGAAGATAGCAAAAAGAGAAGAGAACAAAACAAAGAAATTAAATAAGATAATAGAAATAGGGAGAACTTCTTCAACGAACTACAGTTTTGTACATAAATAAATCCATTAACTATATATAAATTTTGTAACTACCAATACCACACGTTGCTACATAATGTCAATCGAGATCCCAACTAATCAAACTTGCTTTTTTCATGACGATCAACAAGGCTCAGGGACAGACGTTAGAAAAAGTAAGAATATATCTGCCCGAACCGGTGTTTAGTCACGGTCATCTCTATGTAGCAAATGTCAAGTGTACGGAGATTTGAAGATAACAATAGTTGATGGAAAATATCAATGGAAATTGATTCAAGTAGTGTATACACGAAAGAAGTTTTTAATTAATACCGCTAAAAAAGAAATCCACCGTCTAGCTGCCCGTCCGTGAACGGGCTTTCCAGCTAGTAAACAATAAAACTTTAAATAACAAGTTAATTCAATAATATAATGAAATTATATTTTTTTAAGCTTTCGACGACTTTTATCGCCTTCTTCAGAAATTTATTTGATATATTTATTTGATTATATAATTTCTGAAGAAGACGATAAAAGTCGTAGAAAGCTTAAAAAAATATAATTTCATTATATTATTGAATTAACTTGTTATTTAAAGTTTTATTGTTTAAATTCTCTATCTTCTCCAAGTATTCTAAAAGAACGGAAATCCTGGGATATGTACTGGAGGGTTCCACACCCCCCAGTTTACAATTTTGACTTTATGTTTTTTTATTATTTTTATTATTAACTTTACTTTAACACAGTTAACTTTAACTTTTAACACAGTAAGTTGCTACTAAACTCCGTGAGCAGTGAGGTAACTAAATAAATTGTCGGCATACAAGCAAAATTGACTAACTACAAAACTCAAGTTTTACAGGAGTGCAGCGTTTAGGTTAAATATTATCTCTTATAAAATCAAACAATTAATGCTAATTTTCAATAATTTTAGTCATAAAACAATTAATATAGTTTATTATATTAAAAATTTAATTATTCTTTTATTATTAAATCGTTATTCAACTCAATTAGTCGAGTATCTTATTTTCACCATTTATGCAGTTGGTCACTTTTGCTTGTATGCCGACGAAATATGCTTTCCAAGTTTTAATTTTTTCTAGCCAAGGTTAAACTTCCCTCATTTTTGCTTAAAAATTCAAATTTCCCGGTTTGAATTAATATTGGACAAATATTTTTAGTTCTAATCTTATAGTTTAATATATTTTTAGGTTGGTAAAAAAAATCGATCAACCCTATATTGAAAAAAATATAAATTAAAAATTGTTAGTTTATGTAATCATAATTTTATAAGTTTTATAAAGCTATCATGGATTATAAGTACATATTAATTTGTAAATATCATACTTATCAGATCATCGTAAGCGCACCTGGCTCTTTGTTTTTAAAATTTTAAGTTTAATTTCTAATCTAATTTGATTATCTTATTCGCTACATAATATCTACTTGTTATAAATTAAACAATATAAATGAAATTTTTAGCATAATCATAAATAATCAAGGTATTATAACTTAAAAATGCGAAAAAATGACAGATCCTTTCTCCACAATTATACTAACTTGACGCATTATAGAGCGTGCAATTTTGATTAGTTTTACAAAAATAGTAAAAATAAATACGTTAACATAACTGCAATTTCAATGAAGTTATCAGGTACATTATTTGTATAAATAATAATAATTATATTATATAAATAATAAATTAATATTTTCATTAAATATGGATATTTTATCTATCTAAATGTGTGGCGATGGATCGTCCTAGATCTACATTATTATCAGATTTCCTAATTAATAAATTAAATTATTATCAATATTTATACATTATACATTTTATAAACATATTATTAGTATTTTAAAGCCATAAAAAAATACACTCAACATACATTTCAGAACTAAATCAGACGATAAATAAAAAATTGTAATTTTCCTACTTTTTAGTTTCCATTTTCATTTGCCTAATTTTTGAAATAAATGTTTTTCTTTATATCAAGCTTTACATAAGCTTTCAATCACAAAGAATTAAAGAAATTAAAAAATTGTAATATAGAAAGCTTTTGCCGAAAAATTATAGAGAAACTTTAATTTTTATTGTTTACTTATTTATTAACTTTTAAATTTTAATGAAATGTCATTTGCATACATTAGATAGGTTTTCATTGTATTAACTTCGATAGTCGAATTGCTTTTACTACATGTAATAATTATTATTACAGCGTTCTTAAATTAATGTATCCGATTCTCGTAACGTGTGACCGCTGACAGCATCGGCGAAAGATTCTATTGTAGATTATAAACATAAAACCACAGTAATATTTCAATTTCGTTTGTATTTCGATATCATTTCTACTGTGCAAGTCCTGTTTGGTAGTTTGTTTGATTTTTAATTTATAATATAATAAATTAATTTAAAAATAAATCTAGTTTTTGAGTGAAATAGCAGCAGTCTAACAGTGGATCTACGTTGTTAACGTGAAATCTAAACCGCAGTCCAAACAGAAAAGTCCCATCCGATATTCGAACAAATTTTCACTTATTTTTTTCTTAATTAAGATTTTCACTTATGATAGAAAAAATAATAATATAAATAACAAGAAAAAAATGGCCGTTTCTTAGAGATGCGAGTGTAAAACATAATAATATTTTTATAGATTATATTTTTGAAATAATTTGAAAAACTTCGATTTTATAAAAATGGAGTTTGGAGTTTAGCACACATGCTAAGCAAGGCTATGTGTCATATATTATTATGTGATAAATTATAATAATTAAAGAAGTTGATATTATAGTGAGTAAAATAAACAAACAGAATGAAAAAATAATTTGGATATTGCTGATTAACAGCAATAAAAGCCACAGATAGACAATTTCTGATCTTATATAAATTAGACTTAATAAATAATAATGAAAGTAAAGATAAGTATTAAACAGTTCGTTGAAATTAAAGTTACTTTCTCCATAAAGAGAGAAGTTAGTTTAATTAAGCAAATATTATTTTCCATTTATATTTTTAAAATAACAGTTGACAAAATAGGAATCGAAATCGAAAAAAAATATTAACATGTAGTTAAAACATAATAGTTTAAACGTTTTAACAAAAGTATTTGCAGCCAATATGGCCATGCCTAGGTTCATAATTTTTTCCTGCAATGATAAATCAGTTTTTTGGATTTTCAACTCAGGTAAAGGTTAGAATAGTTCTTCGGACATATTCTCTAATAATCAAACATCAACTTTGAAAAACATTTGAAATTGGCCATATTCCCAATAGAATGTTGATTACTTTTCTAGAAATTAAAAACTACTTATCTGGTGTGGTATTGCCGAAATACAGAATGTTGGCCATATTAACACCTAGGCTATATTGACTGAAAATGCCTTACAATTTTCAAAGTAAAATTTATTGCAAGCTGAGTCTCTTTCTCGAAGAAATCTTTTTTAAATTTTTGAAAAAAATTATTTTTAGTGGTAAAAGGTGGAGGTTCTAACATTTGAAATAGAATTTTGCCTAATAGCGAAAATTATTGAAATTTGCCCCCTCTTTTTTCTCTCCTTTTTCTAACTAGTTGCATAAATGGCTATTAAATACATTTTCAGTAATTAGATGTATGCAGATCTAAGAAATATTTTAATTACAGAGCTCAAAGGTGGTAATACAAAGTCAGTTTAAAAATTGCTGATTGATTTATGCAAATTGTATCCGAATAAAAATATTTCATGATTTTAGAACTGTAATGTTTTAAACAGCTATAACATCACATTTTAAAATCGGGGTCGATTATATTTGCGTTTAAATAATAACTACGCCTTAAACGGACATTCTCAAATTTACCTACTCGGCTTAAATCATGAAATTAATTTAACTTTTACTGTTAAATATTTTTTAATTCGAAGATTCATTATTTAAAAAAATCTTCTAAATTGCCGAAATTTTTGCAGCGGAAAAATAGGTGATATAATATGAATTTTTAATTAATTTTTGTTTCTTCAAAATTCGCTCAAGAAAAACGTGAAACCGATACCTTATACATACTTATTTTCTGTATTAATTTAACCTTAGCTATATTTTCGTAAAATCCTTGAAAAAATTATGAGTCCCACCCAAAGACAATCATGCAAACTATCACTTAGAAGTTTTTTTATTGGTAATTGATATTTACTAACCGTAGGACATAGGACATAAATATCATTTACACAAATGATTGAGCGAATTTAGAACTCAAATTAAAATTATTTTTATATAATTTGTTTATAGTTATAAAAAATATATTAGGCGATTAAATTTGTTTTTAATAAAAAGTTGTGATATTGAAAAAGTGCTTTTCATTATTACAATGTATTTTTAATAATATATTATTAATATTATATAATAAAAATACGTAAATCACAACATAGTACAGAGAAATAGTAAAACCACCTGCCTAATGAGTGTAATTAATAATGTTGGTATGTGAGTATCATAATGGTATCATGCTAAAACTAACAGTGCGATGACCCAAATAAAAGACTTAAATGAGCAATCCAGTGTCCCATTTTAAGTGAAGATAATTATTTAACCACTGCTTTTGAATTACCAATTAGTCAAAATTAATTAAATTTAGTCCGCTGGAGTTGATAAAGACTGAACGAACTACCATACCATGAAAATTCATAATTTTAAGATTAGGACTTCCATAATGACAAATATTTAAAATATTTTAGAATGTTTATAGTACTGGATATTGTACACATGATTTTATTATGAATATAAACAGGATATATTAAGATTAATGGTTTCCATTAGTTAATCCTCATAATCCTTAAAAATACAATATTACAATGTAAATAATAATATAACAGCCCAAAACAATGAAAGGATAAAAAAAACTACACTATTATAATAATAAAAAAATATACGATAATGATAATGGAACGATGATACAATTTCAAAGGTCGAATTACTCTTGATAGATTTATTTAATGACTATTCTATCTATCCATCTATCTCTTCAAGTTAATGATGTGGATAGGGAAGGTCGAGAAGGGATTTGGTTTAAAAAAAAGTTGTAAAACTACAGACAGACAGTCAAATATCAAAAATCAAACTTACAACTTCCCCTCTTCTGAATCAGAATATACTTATAGTCCACGGGAATTAGATTTTTGAGGCAAATTTTTAGTACAGCATTGTGACCTATGAAAACTTGTAGGTTTTAACATTTAAAAACTTTCTATCACAACCCGCAGTGTCGTGGAGGGTGGGGATATGACGTAATATGTAAATATATATATCAATTTTCACCTTTTTTAACGGTTTTTCACACTTTAAAGGAAAACTATAGGTTCTAGTGAAAAATAACAAGAGAGAAAAGTTGTAGAGCAGAAAATTTGCCTTCTATTATGTTTGTTCGGGGTTTTCTAAAGTGCACAGTTTCGCCGCTAGAGCGCGCGGAAGAATGTACATAGATATAATGTTTGACTTATTGGCATTTTAAGTGGAAATTATGCCTTTTTATAGAAACTAACATCCAAGGAAGGTTTTGGAGCAAAAAATTTAAAATAATTTTTTTGTTCGCTTTTTCGGTTCCGCATAGTTTCGTCCTTAAAGTACGCGCAAGCATGATTATGGATGCTTTTTTAGAAATTCTTAAGATTTCAAGAGGAAATTATGCGGTTTTTGTTAACTAAGATGGAAGAGAAGTTGTATAGGGGTGTAATTTCTATCGAAATGATACATTTTCATTTTTCTATCTATCTATCGTTGAAAGAGTATCTTATTCCCAGATGAGTTTCTTTCCTCAATAAAAAAAGTTTTTCAGAGAAAGTGGAAAAGTAAAGAATTTCCAAAAAAATTTGGACAAGGTTTTTCAATCAAAAATATTCTTATAATTTTTGTGTGCAAAACTTACATTCATAATAATAATTACTTAAGTACATTCTAATAATTATTACAATTATTATTATAAAAACTACGTATTAGTACGAGTAAGTCGTGTTCTTTTTGGCATTGTAGGAAAATCCTTATTATCATCGGTGGTATCTTCTTCCTCATCGTCACAAATGTTTATGTGCATTGCAGGAAAACCGTCAATTGTTCCTTCCTTTTCGTCCTCGGATTCATCAAAACCGTTCGGCTCATGATATATTGATTTTATTTCACTGTTTATGCAATTTTCCCCTTTGCATGTACTGTAAAACTTATTGCAACTTAAACCTCTCGATTTGCAGGAACATCTACCAAACATTTTGTTTTGCAACCGCAATGTAATTTTTTTAATAGGGTGTCTGGAACCAAAGGCACATCTGACAGAATCGGAACCAAAATTTGATCTTCTTTTTTCCACACATATTTAGTAGGATCTAACGATAATTTTCCCAGCCAAACTTGACACTGTAGACACACTCTGTCTGTATGTCTGTTGGTGGTACAGACATGATTGATTTTGTTGTCAATTTTTGACAATGATCGTATCGATAATCGTTAAGACTTATTGCTGAAGTAGAAATCGAAAGTCCATACAAGTTGAAAACGACAATTTTTGCAATTTTGTATAGTATGTTTTTATCGGCATCTGGTTCGTTAAATACTTCAACAGATTTGGATAGAGCCAAATTGTCTTTAAAAATTTCAAAAATTTTCAATTTTCCAATATTATAGAAACTGGACGTCGTATCACATCCACAAAATGCGTGAAGAAATAGAATTATATCAGGCAAATGTGGATATTTCAAATCACGTGGATTATAATACATATATTTTTTATCATTTGTACTATATTTAGAGATATAGGTATACATTACAATCCTTAGCTCCAAATTGAGTAAGGAGAATTAACAAGTCGATATCTTCGCTAATGATATAGCATGTCGTATTGTGACTGTATTTTTTCAACGCCTCCTCTACGATCATCGAATCTGCGTCTTCGTCAGCCTGAAATGCAGTCATTTCAACTTCGGACAATTTCTGCCATCAAAAAAGCAATTAATAAATTTTTATTGTGTCCATTTTCCAAAAAGTTTTCTTGTTTCTCTGGTTTGGCATCCTCTACTATAGTTTGGATGTCATAAGATGAATGCTTGCTGGCGCGCCTACTTCTTTCGTAGCTCTTCAAAGTCGGTTGAGTAACTTGAGTAAATATAAAAGTAAAACTATAAAAAAATATAGCTATAAGTGGATTTCGGCCGTGAAGATCTATTCAATGATAGATACTCCTTTCACAATACGTTACAAATGAGCAACGTGGGGGGGGGCGTTATTGTAAAATCACAATCCCCAGTCAAAAAACATACATGCAGATAGTTTTACACCATCACATGGACCACTAGGTTTTATCTTACTACCGACGGTTTCGAGATTACTCCGTAGAGATTTCTCTTCATCAGATACGAATTAACCCGCAGTGCCGATACATGACTGCAAACTTCCGCATAAAAGTATGTGATTAAAACTTTGGAAAGTGAAAAAGCATACCACGTCCTCTTTTGGAACTCATGTGAAAGGTTGAGTAACTTAAACTTGAGTAACTTAAAAATTTAATTTCAAGTTTTCAAACGCCAATTAAACTCAGAGCCGCCTTCATTCAGTATTCAAATATTTTACTGCAACTACAAATGAGCGATTCAAATGAGATAAATGAAAATACGTTATGATAAAATAAAGCAAACCATGAATAGATTACAACCCTTAGTTTACAAAAAAGGCATAATTTCCATTGAAAATCCTAAGAATTGCTGAAAAACATCTATAATCATACTTGCGTGCACTTTAACGGCAAAACTATGCGGATTCGAAAAAGGGAGCAAAAAACGTAATTACAAATTTGTCGCTCCAAAACCTTCCTTGGATGTTAGTTTCTATAAAAAGGCATAATTTCTAATTAAAATGTCAATAAGCAAAAAAAATATATATTTATGTTTTTCTGCGCGCTGTAGCCGCCGAACGATGGGTTTTGGAAAAAAATAAGGAAGCCTAACCAATGGGAAATTTACTGCTCTACAACTTTTCTCTCTTGTTATTTTTCCCTAGAACCTATAATTTTCTTTTAAAATGCGAAAAACCTTTAAAAAAGGTGAAAATTGATATATATAAATATACATATTACGTCATATCCCCACCCTCCGCGACACTGCGAGTTCTGACAGAAAGTTTTCAAATGTCAAAACCTACAAGTTTTAATAAGTCACTATGCTGTACTAAAAATTTGCCTCAAAGCTTCGATTATTAGTGGACTACTATCTTGATAAGAATGTAATCTAGATTAAATGCATATCATGTGAAAGCAGCACTTGCAATGTGAAAAAATGTTATTCAACGTGGGGATGTAGCTCAGTGGTAGAGCGTTCGCTTTGCATGTGAAAGGCCCCGGGTTCGATCCCCGGCATCTCCAAATTTTTTATAATTTTTAATATCGAAAATTCTTGGCCAAATTTTTTTTTTATTTTTGTACTTAATTTTAGATTTAATTAATTTATACTACTGCAATGCAAATGTTTGTCACTGTAGTGCAATAAAATTCGGTTGTAACAAATCTGCGATAAATCGAATAAGTCGGCTTTCGGTCGCCCCAACCTTTCATAATAGTGTTGAATTCTTTGGAAACCACACAGAAAAATATGTGACTAGTTACATTGTCTCAGAAATTCTTATAATAAAACAATTTGGTTTTGGTTCACAATTTTGAAGTACCGTGTAGATTTTCAGTTAAAATCTGTCAATTTTAAAAAACAGGCATAATTGATGTATGTTTTATTAATTCAATAATTTAATTTTTTGGATGCTTATAAATCTTACTTAAGTTAGTTTTATGAATCTAATTTTAATTAAATGTGGTTTTGTCAACATAATAATAACTATGTCGTTAACCTTTAACATGGACACTTACATATTTCACCTACGTACGTTACCAGCGTAGTCATAAACCAAATTTTTTACCTTTTACGAGATTTTTGAAAGAAAAGAAAAAGTTGAAAAAGCAAAAATCTATTGGAAACCGTCTAATAATTACGTAGGGCTTTTAGGAGGAGGGGGGGGGGAGCGAAGATATTGGTAAATCTTATGAGTCCTTATAGGCGGTGCGGTTGCAAAAAAGATTTTCTTTTTCTGCGAATTTGGGTTTTTGAAATTAATTTTTTACTTATACCTGTGCTTATACTAATCCATTCGATCTTAAAAAATGTAAAAAAAAGGTTAAATTTATATATTATCATTACCCTTCTCTTCCTTCACTTGTACATCAGATTTTTCCAGCGATTCTCCCCCGGAGATTTTATGTGTCAAAAAAAGCTTTAAAAAATAATTTCTAAAGCCACTGTAAATAGCAAATTGCACACAGCAGTGTATTCGGCGTCACCAGAGCTAGCACCACGGTTTCACCAGGCCCAACCAGAAGGGGGGGGGTCGAAGATTTGTCCCCGGGATTTTTTTAAAAATTAATTTTAGATATTTTAGATGTGTTTTGCGTAGTTTTTCTTAATAAAAATTCGAATTTACATATTTTGCTTTTTTATTTATGAAATTGTTAAGCAGAGCAGGGGGCCCGCGAAGTCTTGCCACGGGGCCCGACGGGGCTCTCGACGGCCCTGGGTTTCACGCTCCCTAGTCTGCACCTACGTGCTTTATGCCACACTGCTGTGTACACCCTTGATATCTAATATACTATTAGTTAATTATAATTATTCCTTTTACCTACATCTATAGTTTTAACGGGATAGATTTCGGTTAGAACCCACATAAACTGCTTATATATTTAATGATTACGAGTTTTACCAGTGCAATAGGTCAATTCTAGATTCTATGAAATTATAAATACTATATACTAGTAAAAACTGGAAAAAGAAAACCTGTAACTTTATGAGCAAAAAAAGTTTTTGTTGTAAAATTTTCGACAGTTTTTGTTTTGATGTAAATAAAAGTTTAATTTCTTTGTTATTTCAGTTACTAACTTTTTCTTATATAAAACCTGTAAAACCAGAGTATAAAAAATATATAATCTGAATATTAAAGAAAAAAAAAATGTGGAACGGGAGAATTATGAACTTTTCAAGATCGAACCGCTTAAAAATTAAAAGTTAGGAATTTAAATTGTTATATTGCCTTGGAGAACTGGATCTCGTTTTCTCACACAAGATTCCTGATGCTAAACATGAAAGGACATCTCTCAATAAATTGAGACATTGCAAAACTTATAAATGGAAAACTTGCGTGACAAGAAAAGTTACTTTTCCATCCGAATGAAACATGTTACTTTTTCTCCAAACAATCAAAATCAAAAAGTAATTCCAAATATTAATAATATAATCTAGCAATTCTTTATAAAACTAAACAAAATTAGAGTAAGATGATTTAATCGGTCAACGAGTTTTACATAATTTAAGTTGGCAATATTTGTCAATTCTGTCAAATTTAGAGACTTTAGTTAAAAATAAAAGTTTAAGTTGGTCATATTTCAGAATTGTAGGCTATGTAAATGTTAACGTTAATGTCTATATCTATTAATTTTTAAATTCCTGTCCACAAAATTCATATTTGAAGTGGTAGATAAACGTCAAACTTTTTTTAGAAAAATAAAATCATATTATCTTCCGCAGTAAGGTAAAATCTAATATTACTTTACACCACGTGTAAATATTTATGTTGGTGTGGAAAACTTTGACTTTCGTGTTTAAAACTGTCACCGAAACAGCTCACTTTCGTTTAGTTTCGAGAAAAACTTATTTTCAATACTCTCAATAAATGTTTTGCACCATCATGTCAGAGGTCCGATGCTGTTACGAATTTTCCTTAACACATTATAAATTTTTGTTTGGAACTAAAAAAAAATATTGGAAACGTATATGGCACGAGATTAACCTTAAACGAAAAAAATATATAACCAGTATTTTTTGTTTTATTTAAGTCGTGTCGATGGCCACATCAGATTTCTCTGATTGTAACCACTGCTATATAGGAAGTTTTTAATTTTAGATCAAAGTCGAACAGCAGTGGCTATTTGAACCCTTAAAATCTCTTTGACTTGGAATGATAAATTTGACATTATTATACAACTTTTTAAAAGTAATTTCTAGCTCTGTGTGAGAAAATCAATAGTAACATCTCAGAAGCTTATTTTGATATTATTGCATTTCATGTTCCGTTACAAAAGCTCTGGAATGTTTGATAACTATTTTATATTGTTATATTTTATTATTTATACATTCACTAAAAACATATTTGTATTTCATTTATTTTCCATATCTTGTCGACTCGTTATAATCTTACTTGGTAAATATTTAAATAAATGTCTCCGATCCAAGATAATATTGCAAACTTGCAGAAAATTAAGATTATACATTATTATTGCCAATAATCATGATTAAACATTGCGCTTATTTACTTTGCACTACAGAGGCAGTCATTTGGGGAAGGGGGGGGGGCATTTCTGAAAATTTGATCCAAGTATTGAAGAATATATTAATATATAGGTAATTTAGTAAGGATATTGGTTTCAAACACTATAACACGTTGGTTTGGAGGGGGTCATGCCCCCCCTTTGCGCTGTCACTGTACAGAAATAATAGTGAATCCAAATTTAATCACTTTATCCATTCATGTACAACGTGCTTGAAGGTACAGAATATGATAGTACCTAATAATAAAAATGTCAATGTATGTTTAAATGGGTGAAACTTATTTACGCAAGATAAGAACCCACATCGCAATAATAATTGTTTTTGTATCAATTCAATTTTTTTAAAATAATTTTACCTTATACTCCGCTTTAAAATATTGAGAGGGTTATTAAGTACCTATTCAAATGGTATCAAATCCTAAACTTTGATCAAAATTGTAGGTAATATCTATATTTTGAAGAATTTTTTCCTTTTTGTTGAACGTCAGGAATTTCAAATTAGAATTTTACATCACAAAAAGGAAAAGGGGTTTACGCGATAGGCAAAGAGCCGAAGAAGAACGAACGAGTATGTACAATCCGAAATATTCTCTTTGTTATGACAGCAGCACGTGCATTAAAGAAGGATAAAATCTGTTTCCGTCTTGGTTTGGTATATAAGAATTTTAGTAGTAAGTATCGCAGGTATTACAGAACAGCTGATTAATGTTTATAAATTTTCAAACCAAAAACCTGCCAGATTATTTTGAAGTCAACAAAAGAAACAAAAACTATTTTATTGGTAGAAAACTGAAGAACTTAAATTTGAATTTCGTTGGTTTGCATATTATCAAAAATTTAATGTTATCTAATGATTATAATATTCGGTTGGTGCTAAAATTATTCCGCTAACTACAGCTACAGTCAATGATCTCTCATGTAAACATAAATAAACGGACAAATATATTATCTGTCTGCACTGTTATTAACCGCGAAACAAAGAAAAATTAAATGAAATAATCAAACAAGGTTATAAAAACAAAAGAAAATACTTACTTCTGTGAAAAACACCTTCCGTAACGGAGTAAGATAAATTTTGAAATCCAATGTTAACTTGATTTGTTTGCTTTTCAAAATTTAACGCCACGCGATCTTCGGGTATTGTTAAAAGTTCTACTTTTAATGAATCGGGCCGTTTTTGAGTTTTGCATTTGTTTAAAATTTGCGACGAACTCGCGTCCATTGTTTAATATATAATTTTTTTATAAACTTCGCGTCGAGATTGTACGACACTGCTTTACAAACTAAACATGAAATTGAACTACTACACAAAGTGACTATCCCCTCTTCTCGAGTCTTCATAATATTTTATATCTTATCAATCTGGTATATGCCTCATAATGGATTGAAAATTTTGGAACGCTTATTGTGCATGATAGAGATAGCTATAGGAACTTAACATTACTTCTTTGAACTGCTTATCTAAATTAGGGAAAAAGTAATTAGTTAAATGGAATGTGTGGAAATGCTGTATGATATATATTTAGGTAATAACAATTAAAAGTGATTTAGACAGACTAAAATATTACGTACAATAATTTTTTAAATTAGTATGAGAAAAATTTAAAAATTTTAATACTTATGCAGACGATAAGATTATTTTTTAATTTGACATCAAAATTCTTTAAAGATAAAATTGATAAAATTACAAATTAATTATAATTAAAGTAAAAAAATTGGAGATGCCGGGGATCGAACCCGGGGCCTTTCACATGCAAAGCGAACGCTCTACCACTGAGCTACATCCCCTACTGATAAAACATTGAAAAACTAATGTCACCAATAATTGATTGATATGATCAGGGTCGGATTAAGTAAAACTTATTAGTATACCGCTGTACGTGGGCTGGTGAGGCCACCGAATATTTATCCTTTATTGGCGTAAAAATTTCTGTTATTTGACATCTACACTATTTCTACTAGTAGAAAGCAGTAAATTAGTTTAACTGGGAAATTAATGAAATTGGTATTCAAAAAGGACGTTACAAGAGTTATACAGTGATTAAACGGCTGAATATTGATAGAAAACGTCCGTTTATATAATTTCATTATGATAAAGACGCAAATTACAAAGCAAATAAAAATTAACGCATTTTTCAAAATATTGCAATAAGTTTATAATCCATATCATAGTTAGACAACACACACTACATCTGAAAAATTAACAAATGAATGGTAAAAACAAAAAACATAGCAGGAAGACAGATACTACAGGGCCGGATTAGGTCTTACTTGGGCCTTAGGCTATGACATTTTGAGGGCCCACCTTCTGTAAGGTGACAAATTATTATTTTTCGATACCTATATAACCTTTTATTTAGTAGTAAAATCACAATAAAATCTATTAGCATTAAGGAGGACAAAGGAAATTAGGAGGGTATAAAAACAATTCTAACTATCCAGTTTCTTAGAAATGAGAATTGCAATCGAGCCAAGTGCGTGGTGCGGCTTTCGTATTCTGTAAATGACAAAACAAAATATTTACTTCAATGCATTTTTTGTTTTAAAATTTTTTTTGATATTAAAAAAAACGGAGACTATATTTAAGCCCAAGTAACATTTTAAGCCAAGTAAAAGCCTGGAAACCACCTGTCAGGTAAAATTTCACAGATACCTTTACCCGTAACAGGCTTCTTACAAGCTTGTGACAGGCTTTATACAGGCAATTAGGCCCACATAAGAGATGCCTGCTAGGTGCCTGTATAAGCACCTGCCAGGTGGTACCTAAAACAAGTCTTTGGGAGGGAGCTGTTACAAAGAGTTTAACAGGTAATTGCTTCCACGTGCAAGAAAACTTATTTAATAATTTATTAGAAATTAAAAAATTTAATTTATTGTGACTATTTTCTAATGTTTTTGTTTATTAACGAGGGGCTTAATTGTTGGGGTTTATAATCATTAATTATACTAATTTTTAATGTATTTATAGTATAACTTTAAATTATTGTTAATTTTTAATTCCTCTCTTACCTATTTGTGAATATATAAATTTATATTAAATTTATGTTTTTTTATTACTTACTCGGGATTCAAACCGCTGCGCTGTTTGCTTACTGGCTGATTTGGTACCCCAAATCTATGACCACAAAGATATTAGGGGTGCTTAAATAAATTTCCATTTATTGATTTTTTTGAATAATTATTTAATGAATATTATTAATTTGTTGGGATTGAGAGGGCTCGGCCCAGCTTACTCTTAGGGGCCCGAAATGCTCTAGCACCCAGCACCCTTGGCCAGTCCGTGCCTGGGCGTAACAACAGGGTATTACGAGTGTTTAGAAAACACAGGTCTACAAAATCAACAGATTCCTAAGGGGACCCCAAACGTCCACATATTCATGCATTTTAAAATTAATAATAAAATTAAATTATTAATATTAACTATGTACTAATACTGGTAATGCTTTTACTAACTCGCCTCCGCTAGCGCTCCGCCTCGCAAATACAAAAATTGCTTGTCAAACAAAGTTTCACTTTTAATCCGAATAAGACAATGAACTATTATTATTCATTTTTTTATCATTTGTTTATTGATATTTTAAGATTACATAAAAAATTAACCAAAAAAAACCCTCAAAATTCACAAAGTGAGCTGGCAAAGTGGGAGGTTAAAAAAATCTGATATCTCAAGTTCTAATGAACCGATTTATTTCAAATTTGGTGTGAATGTTCTTTATACATCCCTCTATCGCATGAACCACGCTCAGATCAAAATTTTAAATATAACTATTTTTAAAAAATTTGAAATTGTTAATTAAAACATTCAAAAGAAAAAAAAATTTTCAAACGGCCGCCATTTTGTGAAAAAAATTTTGTTTTACTTTTACAAGGTTCATGCTATAGCTGCATCTATAAAGAACATTCACATCAAATTTTAAATAAATCGGTTCATTAGAACTTGAGATATCGTGCACGCCAGGACAACCTCCTTTTTTCCGGACCTCCCACTTTGCCAGCTCATAACTTTGTGAATTTTGAGTTTTTTTTCGGTTAATTTTTTATGCAAACTTAAAATATCAATAAACAAATGATAAAAAATGGATAGTAAAAATATTTTTTGTTTCGTCTGTACAGAGCTTCAAAAACCGCCCGAAATTCATGCCTCTAGACTAGAATACCTCCTTAATATTTTAATCTTAAACTATATAAAGAATATAATGTCGAAATAAAGCTTGAGTGACATTATCAAACTTTGGTTTAATTTTCGTTAAACTTAAAACAAAACATTTTGCTTCAAAGTTTAATGAAAGTGTGATGAAAATTTTTGGGTGGGGATATGTTTGTATTGATATGTTTGGAAATGCGAAAGCCAACCTTACTGCATAGTTTTGCAGTAACGCGCTTGCTTATTTGAAAGTTGAATGGAAAAGTTGAACGAAAATATGACACGCGCAACTTTGTATCATACAAAGTTTGACAAAAATGTGATAATGTAATTCAGTTTAATTATTTTCGTCAAACAAGTAACAAGAAAATTGTACGAAAATTTAACCAAAGTTTGATAATGTCACTCAAGCACTCATTTTTCTTCAGGGAAAAATTGGGATTAACGCCGCACTATCTATATCGAAAAATTTTGAAAAACGTAATTATGCCTGAAGGCTGAAGGTAAAAGCATTGTTTATCTATACATTGATATATCTATATATCTATACATTGATATAGATAAACAATGGTAAAAGATTAATTGGGAAAAATTTTATCTTACAGCAGGATAACGCACCCATTCACAGGGTTAAAATTGTCACAGACTATTCCAAGAGAACCAATATTAATGTTATGGAGTGGCTACCGCAAAGCCTAGACCTTTTATTTATAGAAATCCTATGGGCTTTTTTAAAATTGAGAATTGCCAAAGAGTTACCACGAAATTTGGCCAGTCCAGTGGGTCATTCCGCGGTAATCAATACCAAAATTGAAAAAAAAATTAATTTGCAAATATATATACTAAAATAGAAAAATAACAAGCTTTATGTTTTCAATTTTCATAATTCAAATGAAATTTTTCAATATTTTCGCCCAAAAGCATATGGGCAATAATACACCATGATATGAGCAATACACAGTAAACAAATTTTATTTGAATCAAAAAAACTATTTCGTTTGAATAATTATTTTTGAAGCAAATAAATTTAGGTAAAGTATTGTTCAAACAGAGATTTGTTTAATTCAAAATAAGGTTTGACGTATTTTATTGTAGTTAACCAAGAATGTTATTTGCGTGAATACAAGTAACTAAAATTTTTGATTTCTTCAGTTAAGATGTTCTTTGATTTGAATAAATTTTTGTTAGCCAAGAAATTTTATTTGTATTGAACATAATTTATTTGCACTCTGTTTCATTTGCACTCGT
Source organism: Cantharis flavilabris (assembly GCA_949152465.1). Taxonomy (NCBI): domain Eukaryota; kingdom Metazoa; phylum Arthropoda; class Insecta; order Coleoptera; family Cantharidae; genus Cantharis; species Cantharis flavilabris. The sequence goes on along the minus strand of OX424439.1, from coordinate 15,072,384 downwards.
AACACTCGTCACAAACTTTTCTTGTAAAAGAAATAAGATGAAAAATAACATATCCATATAAAACCGAGGTATTAGGAAGGAAAATTCTTTTAACTGCTCAATTAGCAATTCATTTGTGATTTAGCTGAAATTTGATGATTAGTTAACAAGGTAGCAAGGTAGCATATTCTGCAAAAGTACCCGTAATACCCGTCACAGAGTAAAATCAAACAAAATGTAGATATTTCGTTTTAATAAATGTAACACCCGTCACCGCGGAATGGCCCCAGTTTAAAAATTTTAATAAAAAAAATCTGGCCAAAATGATACCAAATGAATGTGAAAAGTATGTCCACGTATTATCTTCACGATTGGCTACTATGCCATTAAGAAAGGGTGGGCATTGTGGTTTTGTGGTTATTAATGCATACGGGAACTGGCCAACAAAAGAAAGAGAAAGAGACATTCGAATAAAAGTAAGTCATTAAAGAATTGTTATAAATAGAATTATTAAATTTGAATGATGGTGGAATGATGACTCAAAAAGCTAGTTTCAACGAATATAGTTTATTGATAAACAATAAAGAAGAAACGAAACGATAAAACGAAACGATAAAAATAAGCAAACAGAAAATGATACAATAGTGGGGAAAAACAAACCAGAAATATGGAACAACTAGAAAATGATAAGACATCAAAATAGAAAAAGATGAGGTATGGGATAAAAATCGAATAAACAAAAGTTATGATAAAACGTAATTTTGACACTCTCGGAATAACTTAAACAAAGAAAAAAATTAAAGGTTGGGTACAATTGGAATTAAAATCAAAAAAAGAACTAAGTGTAGAGTAGATTTGCTTTTAAAAGATGATAGAACAACAGGAGCAGGGTCGTCGAGAGCCACGTTGTGCCCCGTGGCAAGACTTTGCGGGCCCCCTCCCCTGCTCTTCTTAACAATTTCATAAATAAAAAAAGCAAAATAACTTTAAAAAAAATCAAAATCAACTAATTTTTGGTTTGATACAACATACAGAGTTTTATTTAAACTTTCAAGATGCTTTTATAAAATTTATTTAGTAATTCGTCCCAGCTGGTTGGGCCCGAACAGGAGTGGTATTCGAAAGCTTTGTAAATGAAAAAATAATTGTGGAAGAGATCGAAGATCTCGAAAATCGAATTTTATAACAATTTACAAGAAGCAATAGACTAAACGAAACATAACAACCTCATTAAAATGGAAGGCTTTGATGCAAGTACAGAAAATAATAACAGAGGTATTGAGGAACTGCTGCTTTTTATGTTAAGAAAATAGTTGACAATATCGAATGCACTTGAAATATTCGAATAATTTATTATTATTATACCATTCAAATAATCTTCATAATTGAATAATCGAATATTTAAATAATTTGTTCAATAAAAGTTTGAATACCAAAATGATAAAAATTCCCAACCTTAATAATAATATTATGGTAAGTATTATGCTATGGTAAGAATGTAGTCTAGATTTAATATGTAGGTGAAAGTAATATTTCAATATTGTGCAAAAAATGTATTAAATGTGGGGATGTAGCTCAGTGGTAGAGCGTTCGCTTTGCATGTGAAAGGCCCCGGGTTCGATCCCCGGCATCTCCAACTTTTTGTCGATGTTAATATCGAATATTCTCAGCCAAAAGTTTCCCTCTCTTAAGGGGTTAGGCCCATCAATTGTTTTGTAGAGAAATGTATTAAAAAGAAGTTCTCTTACCAGATAACACTGTGTTATTTTTATTTAATAATTATTATTAAATTAAAATTAGAATCTCTAAAAACTTTCTTAATTCAAAGAATTAAGTAGTTTGTCCATCCAGCTATCGAAAAAATATTAGGAGTGGTCATATAAATTAGAATTATTACCGGTTTTGATGGCTTATAAAATAATTTTGTCAAGTGTAAGTAAGATTAAGCTATCAACTGTTTATATCAGCAGTCGTCAAACTACTCGTTTGTGAACCACTAGTAGTCCACGAGAAAATTGTGGTGTTCCGCTGTAAAAAGGTCATTACTATAAGATCCACTACTTCTTATGCGTTATAAAAAATTAATTGGTAAAAATCTTATATTACGAAAGATGGAATATCATTAATCCATTCATGCGCGTCAATTTATTTTCATAAAAAAAGTCTTTTCTTTAACAAAAAAAGTTTGAAACAGACTACTGTCCTGCTCTCTTACGTATGGCTATTTCTCCCGGAATTACCCAAGTTGCAAGTTGTTGGAATGGTATCCCGAGATAAAAGCTAGCATAGGCAATTAATAAACAACATTAGCAATTCATTAAGCAAATAATTTATTAAAATAATATTAAATGTCGGTGTTCACATATCAATACGAGACCATATTATAACGTGAAGCAAATCAAATTACCCAAGAACTGCCTACGCCAGGGCACAAGTCAAATAGTAACCAGACGTGGGAACACTAGTTAATCTTAAAAATTAATAAATCAGCCAGTTATTAATGTTGGTACGATACTTTTGTGAATACAGTTTTGATAAAATAATAGTAAATTAAAATTCTTTTAATTTTTTAATTAAAAAAATGTATGAATAAAACGAATTTAGAGAATCAAAATTAATAATTCGCATCAAGTGGTCCACTCTGGTCGATTGATCATTTAAAAAAAATCGTTTTTCACAATTCCGGGAGTAAAGTGCTCACTTTACTGCCGCATTTGCGGGACTAAAGTAAAACATTTCTTCCCGCGCCATTATTGCGCGCTATTGATCTGAAATTTTGCATATGGCTTCTTACGACAAATCACTGAGGAGTGTAACAAATTTTAGTAATTTGTTTCATTTTCTGAGTACGTCCCTGCCTAGAATCTGATTTGGGGTTTGTTGAGTTTGGGTTTTGAACGCAAGACGGCACTTTTTGAATGGAGTTCGATAAGTGAGTGTGTTCACGGTGTTGGTCTTGTCAAAAAATTTGGTAAGTTTTGCTTTTTCTGTAAAACTTGTAGGGAGACACCTTCATAGTGGACAAATTTGCATGTTTTTTTGATACCTTTTGGTAGTTCGATTTTTTGGTGCTTATAAAGTTGTTTTCGTTTCCGATCTTTTCATAAATTTAATTTTAATACGGCAAATTTTAATTTGCATTGACGAGCTTATCCATCCATGATAATATTTTATCTTAGCTCGCAAATTTTCCACAACGTTAAATTTTAATCTAAGTAAAATATTTAATTTTAAGAATTAAATTAATTTACTTTTGGTGTGAACTACTTGTCTTTTTTTTTCTTGTTTCTCCAATAGGATAATACTAAGGCAAGTAGCTACGATTTTCTTTCACCGGTTGTGGCTGTCGATTTGTCGACAGCAAACTTCTTGCAGAGATCATTTTTTTGTTTATCTGTCACCTTTTTTTGGAACTTATGACCCTAGCTTCCGCATCATCTTCAGCTAGATAACATCAGCGGGCCTCTACAGTAAATTAAAGCTGGTTGATTTATTCCCAGCGTGTAGATAGAAAAATTCTGGATCCCCAACAAGGGAGGAGGAATTTTTTATCTCAGGAGTTATTGTAACGGGAGTAGTATATATTTTACTCAGTTTTTCGATATGTAGCGCCGTTTTCGAGTTATTGCAATTTCAAAATCTCAAATTTAGTTATTAACCAATGTAATTCAGCATTTTCAGCAAAATTGTGAAAAATGGTATATAGTATATGTTACGGTCAATGTTGACAATTCGGCCATTAACGTCAATGGCCGGACAATAGCCCAGCTTAGTTGGACATTAACGTCATTGACCGACTAATGACGTCTATGACCATGCATTTTGAGCAATGTTCACATTTAAAATTATATATGTGGTTTTTACATCATTTCCCGGTCAATGACGTTAATGTCCAATACAAGATGGACAATGATGAAATTACTATTCTACAGATTCTATATTCTATTACTCTTTCAGTTTTGGCTGGCGCAACTACAGCAAATCACGGATCCACCGTAAAATGAATTAATTAAATTTAATTAATTTTTCTTCCGGTCCACTTTAGCTGACGCAAACACGACAAATCATGGATCCACCATCGTTTGTGATTGTTTGTCTAAATAAATAAAAATCTCTGTACACTTATGAAGCTTTGAAAAGGGCCGACTTGCTGTGATTTACACGGAAAAATGCGTGACCGACAAATAATTGTCCCTAGTTAAAGTGCATCGCTATTTTGCTGTTCCTTATATTAACTATTCTACAACATCATCATTGTTCAATTCATTTTGACCATTAAGGTCGTAACTCACCTATCAGCACAGCATAGGAACACCTACTGATCATCGCAAGCACATTTTATTTCTTATGTGTATTTAAATGTAAGCGCGCCCACCTAACAGCACAAGCACATCACCTGCAAGGCACGTCAACGCTTCAACCACTAGACATTTCTCCAAGAGAATATTTTGCGGACGCCGTGCTTGTTATGTGCTGATACCTTGCCGACGCTGTACGCTCACTTACCATCACATTTCGCTTAGTACAGATTTTACAAATACTCGTAGGCATATTTCACTATTGCTTTAGTCTTATAGCAATTTTAAAGAGTGAAGGAGATCATGAATTCTGAAAAACTTATTGAAAAAGTTCGGAACTATCCTTGTGTATATGACATAAGTGATAGTAAGATGTATCCAGTATCTCCTTTTTTGGCTTTTATGATTCTCTTCTTCATCTAATGCTACAGCCATGGAAGCTAATTCTAAATTCGAAAACCGAAACATCTCTTAAGTAACTAAGAACACACTAATCTTCTAGAAACAAAACGCAACTGCTAGAATATGTAAACCGTACCTACAGTACGATCCTGCGGCGGTGATGTTCCTATACCGAGGCGTTAAGTGAACCTATACACATCCATCAAGTTGACCACTCGACGGTGCTGTGACGATGCTTGTCAGCCGTTGTGCTGATAGGTGAGTTACGACCTTTAACGTCATTGACCGGCCAAAGATTTAAATATTAGAATCATATGAAAATATTTACATCATTGCCCACCGTTAACGGGCGTTGACGTTAATGACGTTAATGGTCGGTCAATGACGTTAAAGGTCGGTCAATGATGTTAATGGCCAGCGCAGGGCCGTAGCTGGGAGGACATTGTGGGGCAATGCCCTACCTTAAATTCCCAATGCCCTACCTTAAAATCCCAATGCCATACCCGATGTTGGTCTTATTAGCTTTTAATTTACTCTTCTGCCCTACTTGTAACCACCGATGCCCTACCTTAAATTCGACTCTAGCTACGGCCCTAGGCCAGCGTAAATGGGCATTGACGTCATTGTCCGGCCATTGACGTCAATGCCCAATTTACGTCATTGACCGTAACATATACACATCGGGACTAACAATAAGGTTCTTAAGCAGCACCTTAGTCCCATAATGTATAAAAGTACTATTTTTGCGTCTAATATGTCGGTAATTCAAAATAACCATGACTTAATTTTGACTGTCTCTTGTTTTCATGTAGTTGAAGTATTTTTGTATTTCAAAGGGTTAACAGAAACTGAATTTTCTTAGTTCCTATTTATTCCATCAGGTTAATGATACGATCAATTTATTTGTTTACAAAGATACAAGGAAGCTGTATAAGCATATAATACTACATTATTTACAATATATCATTATTTACAAATTTTCGAAAACAGTTATAGGTATTAACAATGGAGAAAAAGAAGTCCTTAGATATAATTTAGAAAATTCTCTAAAATACTAAAATTGCGCAAGAACAATCAAAGATGTCTTTTGATTCAACTCTTAATTTAGTTTTAAAAACTGCTATATATGTATTAATCAATATTGTAATCAATAATCGCCTACAATTTATTACTATTGTATTGCAAATACTTTTTCCAGTTTAAAACCTAAAATTTTAATTCAATTGTGGCTTAGAAGTGTATACTCTGTTGATCTGATGGTAATACTTATATTTTTGGGATGGGCACTGTTCTAAAAATTTCTAAGTAGCAGTTTATAATCGCTACTTCTCGCTCCAAATAAACAGCATGTATGTCAATTAAGAATTCGCCATTTAGAATAAATGGAGGCATATATGAACCGTCAGGAACAAAATTGCAGACACTATAGGTTACTTCCTGAAATTGAAAGATATTTATAATGTTAAAATTTATGGATATATTAAACATATTATCTACCTTTAATAAATTGCAGTTTGTAAGATTACCACACTTAGCAACATTCGCTAATCCAACTATGTTATGTTCCATAATTTGACAGAAATTTAATTGAAACGATGCAGTAACTCGTCGAAATTCATTACTTATAAATTTTTTTACTTTAAATACAAACTAAAAAATAAACATAATTTTTTTAATAAATTTATTTTTGAAAAATGTTTGTATTAAAAAAATAAAAATATTTATTTAACGGCATATTTTATTAATGTAAATATTAATGTTCATAAAACGCCTGATTTAGAAATATATGTCTATAACGAACAGCAGTAGTATAGCTACCAATTTACATTATATTGTAGTACATCAACTTGAACAATGCCAAAGTGGTCCAGGTACAGTGTAGTTATACTACTTTTATTTATCTACCATAATTCGCGTAAACACCACAAACAAAACTTTTTATACCAACTATACGTACTATATATTAACTTAATATTTTTCTGCGTGGTGGCGTTCGCATAATATTTGAAAAATCTTTTTGTACTAGTTTTTAAATTATAAAGTATTTCTTACTTCCATTTTTCTTCCAAATTCAGTTTTTGCATTCCACGATACATTGAACGCCGTAGTTGAGCGATTATATTTAAAAGTTTTTGCTGTTGCAGAATTTAAAACTTCTTTGTCATAGCTGACTACCTCCAATCTCGTAAATTTTGCTTTATAGTCAGATTGATGAAACTAAAATGACAATTATTGACTTGACTTATTTAAATTTCATTAAAAATATTACTTTTTTCAAAAAGTTGATGTCGGTGTAAACCCCAAATATAACGTAAACAAACAGTACAAGTACAATTTTAAGCATTGCAGTTTTACTATTCGACGAATAACTTGTATATTTCAGCAATTTTGTTACAATCGATCTGCTAAGATTAAATTGTATGGTTGGTAATTTTTATTCGAATTTATGTTTTATAATATTATTAATTGTATTCTTGCGTTATTTCCTGAAACAAAAATATAATTATTTAAATAAATAATTACAATAGATCGACGTAGCCAAGGCAAAACGGCATAAGCGCCATATAGTAAATTGTTCAGGGCAGACAAAAAACCGGTTAATTTCCTCAATGCACATTTTGATTTCTTACTTAGGGGCTTAAATAAAAGTTTTATTTATTTTACCAAAACTTTTATTTAAGCCCCTAAGTAAGAAATCAAAATGTGCATTGAGGAAATTAACCGGTTTTTTGTCTGCCCTGAACAATTTACTATATGGCGCTTATGCCGTTTTGCCTTGGCTACGTCGAGATGTTTTCGATACAAGGTAGGAAAACTAACATTTTTCCATTCAGTGCGAAGTAAATCAAATTTTTTATTATTGGTAATTTTGCAATCTATTGCCTTCTAGGCTTTTCATAAGATTTTTCGTAAAAATTATATCATCATTTCCAAAATAAAAAAATGTTGAGTCCCTAAAAGGCACAGGTATTGAATTACCTCCATCAAAATATACAAAAACACATAAAATTCCGTTCCTTAGTTATTAACAAACTAAAAAATGTTTTAGTTTTGCGATATATTATACGAATTCAATTAATTTTGTATGCAGGTACCCGGTTTGCCTATACGTGTACTTTTTTTAATTTAAAAATTTTTTAATTGAAAAAATGAAAAAAATGTTTTCAGTGCATATTTCGATAGAAAATGGATCAAACAAAATAACAAAACCATACAAATAGAATGCAAATACTTTATTTTTATAATTATTTGTAATCTCAGATTAATCTCTCTTTCAAATTTAAATTATTTATTTTAGCATTAAGAATGCTGTTCTTTTTCCATAAAATCTAGGCATTATTTGCAATTTACATTAAGCGAAGGCCACCACGCGGAAAAATATTAAGTTAATCTAGTACGTATAGAAAATTTGGTTTATAAGTCAAACGTTTGCATTCTTTTGGTGTTCTATTTTGTGAATTATCATTTCACTGCGGTTTTATGATAAAATATAATTCAGAATTAAACTTAAAACAACATAAAGTGTACGTAATAGAGCTGCTATATTGTTGACGTTTAGTAGCGTCACGAGCGCCACCAACGCAACGGTGAGGTAAATCGCGAGTAGCGTAGGGAATCAATCTGTCTGCCTACATGTTCACCTTCGAGTCAAGTTGAGATAAGACTCACAAGTATCGGTCGGTTAGCACGATAAGTTCTCAGAATGGTCAGATAATAGCATATCTACTGTAAATGGAGATTTTTTTATACAAAAAAATTTTTTTAATAGTATTTTTAATGTCAAATAATAACCCTTTTCAACAAATAAGAAAAATAATGCTGTGCATGACAGCGACGGCGCCAGCATTTTCGAAATGGGTGGGAACAAATTAGGCCCAATATGTTTGGGGTGGGCAGGAGTACACTAAATTTATAAATAAACTTAAAAAAATACATTATTGAAATAAGCACCTAAAAAATTTGGGTGAGCACTTGGGAGGGAACTCCAATGAACAGGGTGGGCAAGAGCCTACTTTGGACCTCCCCTGGCGCCTTCACTGCACCTGTGTGCTTTACGACACCCTGTTGCTTAGTTGTATGCCATGCCCTCCAGACCCCCCGGTTTAAAAATCAAACAGTATGTGCGTATAATTTTTGATTAATTTCATTAAACAAGGAACTTTTACTCATTTAGAACCAGCTACATTTTCACCGGAGAATCTGATCTGAATCTCTTTCTAAACTCTTTCTAAAGGGTGTTTCATATTCCTCAAACTATTTGGTTCTGAAAGAGTGAAAAATATGGCCATAAACTGTTTGTTACTGAAACCGGGGGGGGTCTGGGGGAATGGAATGCCCTCCAGTACATCAGTTATTCATTGACTCAATAACTTGACAATGGAATACAATTTAACCCAGTTACTGATGTACCCTAGTACCCTAAACCTCCAGGTTTCAGAAACGGAAAGTTTGCTAACATATTTTTGGATTAATTTTATCAAAAAAAAAACTTTTACTCTTTCAGAGCCAAATACTTTTACATCCGAAAGTCTGGGGCAGTAACTTGATTATAGAATCAACTAAATACAATTAATAATGTACTGGAGGGCATTCCATGCCCCCCAGATCCCCCGGTTTGAAAAACACAAAGTTTCTCAATTGCTTTTTACAATTAGTGGGATACTGGAAAGTATTTTATAATCCACAGACCCGCTGGTATGTACTGCCGCGACCTGAAAATGTATTTGATTATGAAAGAGTGAAAGATGTACATATATGTTTAAAAATATAAAATATATAAATTATTTAAATCGGGGGGTTTGGGCGACATGGAATGATCTTTGGTGTACTTGTAATTTGTTAATTCATTAATTGATTATGGAATATAACTGATCACAGTTAATTCCATGCCACCAAGTTTTACAAAAACACAAAGATTCTAAATTACTTCATACTATTACAGGAAATCATTTTAGACTTCACAGACCCTCCGGCGGGTCCTGACGCGACCTGAAAATGTATTTTGTTCTTAAACCAACAAACAAAAATATAGATTAACGTGTACAAAATTTAATTTTCGTTATAATATATTTTATAATATATAAAAAACATTGGGTAATAACTAAATTTGAGACTTTGAAAGTGCAATAACTCGAAAACGGCGCTAGATATTGAAAAACTGAGCAAAAAATTTACCCCCGTTACAATAATATTTCAGCGATTTGTCGTAAGAAGCCTTATGCAAAATTTCAGATCAATAGCGCGCAATAATGGCGCGGGAAAAAAAGTATTACTTTAGTCCCGCAAAAGCGGGAGTAAAATGAGCACTTTACTCCCGGAATTGTGAAAAAAAATTTTTATGCGGAGGATCTAAATCGGTGCCTTGACTTCTAAAAGTTATTAGTCATACAAACAACTTATTGTATTTTTGGTATAATTTGTAAATTTTGAAGAACTTTCAGGAAAAATATGTTTTATTTTTTATTTTTTTTTATTTTTTAATTTAAAAAAAATTGTTATTTGGAATTTGAATTAACTACACTTACCTAGCATTACAATATCAACTGGTTATTGTGACACTAGTATTGATACAAAAATATTAATACTAAAAAAAGACTCGGAATACTGTTCACATTTAAAAAGTACTGATTAATGTTATGCTCCAAATTTTTCTTTTATAGTAAATTTTCTATATGCGCATATGCTGTATAATATGCATGTCTAGATATTAAATATGTTTTGAATCTAACATTAAATTGTTTATTTTTCTATCTTTTGTTGTTATATTTATTCAGTCACGCTTTTTCTGAAATAGCTTAATGACCATGGCATAACCATCGTGATTAGGTGATCAAACTACTAAAAAAGTCATTTTTATCTACAAAGTCATCATTTGTTCAAATGAGCATTATCTGAAAAATCAAATAATAAATACGGTCAGGACATTTATGATGAAATGGCATTGGTTGCTTTAATATCAGTTTTATAACAACGAACATCATCAGATCTGGTACAAATTCGAAATTAATAAAATAAAAAAAAATTTTTTAATGCTTTTTTATCTATTGAATATTATTTTGATTATTAATTAGTATATTATAGGCTAAGGTTGTGAAGACAGCCATTCGTGAAGAGTGAAGACCATAATGGTCTTCACAACCGTGGTTTATATACGATTTTTTCCACTACTAGATTTATTGCCATTTTTTTAAAATTCTTATTAATAAAAAAATTTCAAATTTAAAATATTTATTTCAAATGACAGTTTTGTTTTATCGATTTGACAGTTGTTGACAAATTTTCCAAAGTCGTTCACCGAGTTTTTACTGTTTTAAATAATGGATAGAAATCACCGAAGTTATTCAAAAGCATTGTTTTGCATTTATTTGTCTTAAAATACTGAAATTATTCAATAAACTTGTAATATTTTGGTTTCTCAAATTAATAAGAGGTGGAGCTAGCGCTCCTGTCATAATTAATTCGACTTTTTTTAGTAATGTTTAAAATGAAATTAATCAATTAAAAAACCGTTTTGAATAGTTTAAGTGTAATTAAATAGCATCTCTCGGTTATACAAAATCGTATTTTAACAAAATTTGCCTTATAAATAGTCGCTAAACCGTAGAAAAATATCAATATGTTCATTATTTACCAGTGGTAAATTATTTACTTTTTTTTTTATATGTTATAAGTTATAATGATAGCCTATATGACTAGTAGTGGAAAAAAATGTTTTCACGTTTCTACATTTATTTTTAATTATTAAAAATAAAAAGTAGACTTTTTACAATTTTGGGATCCTCAATGAGTTTATTGTTGAAAACCATCGAGTTTAACTTATGATAGTCTTGTATAGAAGCAGTCTGTTGGATGCAGACAGCTAGCTGCTATATCCTAGAAGCGGGTATAAGGCAACCATGGCTTCTAATGCTTCTATTGCTTTTTTGTTTGTGGACTGGAGGTGCGGTGTCAAACGGAGACCCTTATCCAGTAGCACCCCCAGGTATTTGGATAGGTGTCTGTCCGGACGTATGTAAATTAGGGTATCTCCGTTCCGAACATCTTAAAGAGGGGAGGTTGACAGTCTTTCGGATTTGAGTTTCGATTTACGTTTATGAGGATTTGAGGTCCCGGGGTTGGTTGATCTCAAGATGTAGGTTGCCGTACTTTTGGAAAGGTAACCACGTCTCAAGATCGTTGAGGGCACTTTGGAGACGTGCAGTGATAGGTTAGGGACTAAATGAACTGCTATAGTAGGCAGTATGACCCGCATAGAATTCTCTGCTGGTTTGTCTTTTCCGTAGACCGTGGAGCGAGGATGTTGTGGGTATATATTGTCATGTTCCAAAATCCACCATTGATATTTTGGTTTGTAATTTTAAAATTTTTATTATTTTTGTAAAAATTTAATTTTTGTATTGCTAGTTTTCCCGCCAAAGAATTGTAGTGGCAGCTACAAATAGCATGACAATATGTATGTTAAAGAGGGTAGGAGCAAGGACTGGACCTGTGGGAGTGACGGATGTCATTGTCTTGAGGCTAGATGTAGAGTCCTCAATTTTGACGCTGAATTGTCGGTTGTTAAGATAGGAAGCTAGCAGGTATATCAGTGAATCTGGTAGACCTGCCTGAAACATTTTGAAAAGCAGCTCTTAGTGCCAAACTTTGTCGAACGCTTTGGCTATGTCGAGAAAGAAGGCTCCTGTGGCCTGTTTTTATGTGCCAATATTCAGAATCTCCTGGGCGGAATTCAAATGTTCATCCGGAACAATTTGGTTTTCCTCCAGGTCATTGTTTAGTCGGGACAGGATTACTCTTTCGGACAGTTTGCTTAGGGAGGAGCAGAAAAATTGTATAAAAATAGTGTTCAGAAACGTAAAGATCTGCAAAAAATGTTAGTCGATCGGTTTGTCGGTCGTCAGATTTTGATCCTCGCTTTATTCCTAAACCATCCAACACAATCACGACCAAACTTGGATAAAAAATGTTGTTTTTTTTGGTTGATTGGAGGCAAAAATGTATGAATGAAACGAATTTAGAGAATAATAATTAAGAATTCGTATCAAGTGGTCCACTCTGGTCGTTTGATCATTTTTTAAAAATCGGATTTTTGTGTGTAATCACAATCTAACATCAAAGTAGTACTTGCCTCCACCACCCCGAATAATATTTGAATCTGAATTTTCTCTTAATTTTTTTTCTATTTCATCGCCTGATGATGCCATAATATGGTAAAAACGTTTGCGATAATTTATACTTACAGTGTATTTTACATGTGATAACTTAAAATCATTTTCGTTCTGAAAAGTGTTTAGTGCATTTTTGTGTTTTCTAAAATATTGCTATATGGTTAATATCGAGTTACACTACTTAAACCACGTACTACATATTGTTGTGTTCTGATAAAGAAATGAAAAGTGAGTTGCGTAATTTAGAAATAAAGAACTGACTTTGCAACCTGAGGAACACTAAAGGCAGGACTCTGGTTCGTTTTCAAAATTGTTTTTCTGTTCCGTGTTTAATTTTGGCCGTTAGTTTAAGTTACATTGTTTAATTTAAGTTGTTGCAGTAGTTTCGTTTGTTTTATCTAAATTTTAATGTTTGTATTTTTAATTTTCGTTGTTTAGCGACTCACACGAATGCAGCTGAGCAGTACACAAACAAATAGCACAAGCAGCAGGAAACAAAATACTAATCTTGATTTAAAAAAAAAAAGAAAAATAATAAAAAATCCAAGGAAATGGAAAATAAATAAAAAGAAGGACAGTCAGTCGCAAATTTACAGCCCGAGAGGCTAGTCGAATAAAAGTCTGAATTTGAAATCTCGAGAGGGAATTAGAGTCCGAGTGGCAAGCTGGTGTTAAAGAGTTGTAAATTGAGAGCCCAAGAGTTGGTGTGGAGGTAGAATTTAGCAGAGGAATTTGTGGATAGAGTGTAGAAGGAAGAAACCGAATTACGTGCTGTTCGGCGAATTTTGTGTGAGTCCTGCTTTTCTAAAATTTGTTTCTTGTGTTCAGGTTGCAAATAAATTGTTCTTTAAATCGTCAGTTTTTTATTGTCTTACATGTAACCATTTTTCGAGAATCAACGACCCATTTTAAGAAGAGATCGAAGAGAGCACAACAATATGTATCAATCCAGTGCAATCTTTGTACTCATTGCATATAACTTTCCCCATTAAATTTGGGTATAAAAATTATCGTTCAATCTCCTCTTTCCGGCTACCACTCGACGAGAAATATCGCGAGGAAGCTACAGTTCACAGCAAAAAGTCAAAAAGTTAAAAAATTTGAAAACCAGTTAAATTAAAGGTACAGATTTACTTCTTGGCACATATGATTAGAAGGTAAATTTTCGTCCTACACCCTCTTGCAGGGTACCATTCGACGCGGAAGACCTCAAGGAAGTGACAGGTCGCATCTGCGGTGCTCTAAAATTGTGCTACGCGGGACGCCGCGCCGGGCGTAAAACCCGAAAACATTTCAAAATTTCATAAACTTCTAACTTGAATTTTTAACTTTACTTTAAACTTTAATTAATTTCCGAAAATTTTTGGAATCGAGTTGCAACGCGACTCGCATTCCGTCTAACTCGTTTTACGTGCTTTAGAAAGAGATGCGACACGGAACGATTAAATAATTTGGGTATAACAAATGGTGGTCCAAAAGGGATCCACGTCAAAACGTCGCGGACATTTGGTCGGGCGACATTTGGACGCGGTTATTTGGGCGCGCGACAATTGGACGCATACAACAATTGGACTCGCGTCAATTGGACGCATAAGACAATTGGACGCCGAAATTTGGACGCGCGTCAATTAGACGCATGCAACAATTTGGTGATACGACAATTGGACGCGGATATTTGGACGCGCGCCGATAGGACGCATGCGATATTTGGCTAAACGACAATTGGACATAATGCAATAATTTGGCATAAATATAATAGATATAAAATTTATTTATAAATAATAAACTACAAGAAGTAAATAAGAAATAATGTTATCAATTTTTTGTAATGTAATCAACAAATTTTTTATCAAATTTACACGATTCCTTGTAAATAATCCAGAAGTAGCCTGTTTGTATAATCATGGACAGTAATTATATACTTTTATTTTTTTTGCAGTATCTTTATCAACTTTCTTGCGTATGGGATATCTCCTGCGATATATTGTTCTATTTTCAAATAATTAGCACTATCTCCTTTCCTATCTTCTGACAATACCCCCCCCCTTGGTTTAATCAATAGGCGTACAAATACATATTTTATAATTACTGATACCCCTATTAAAATCCCTTTTCAAAAATACATGCTCCTACCGCCCCGAACGATATTTAATCCATTTCGTCCCGATGTTGAGTTGCTGACACAGTCAGCTTTTTAGTGGCATACCCAGGAATTTTGTTAGGGGGGGGGGGGGGGAACTATTTAAGAAAAATAGTTTTAAAAAGCTGGACAAAGGGTTTATTACATAAGATGTAATTCCAACGTCTTAGGCGCTGGGGCCGAAATGGGTTAAACGAATTGTGTAATTCTTTAACTAATTAATAATACGCATATTATATGAATTTATCTATAATAGGAATATAACTACTTAAAAACATGATTTCCAGGCAATAACAAGATATAATTGAGTTTTCATATAGGGGTTAAATGTTATAACTTTGGCTATAACGTTAAGATAACTCGAGCTGTTTTGTTATTTGGGATTTGAGCTTATTTTTCACCAAAAGCCATTAATACCATAATACACCATCGGTGCGTCCAATTGTCGCGCGTCCAATTGTCGTATCACTAAATTGTTACATGCGTCTAATTAACATGCGTCCAAATTTCGGCGTCCAATTGTCTTATGCGTCCAATTGACGCGCGTCCAATTGTTGTATGCGTCCAATTGTCGCGCGCCCAAATAATCGCGTGCAAATGTCACGCGACCAAATGTCCGCGACCTTTTGACGGGATACCGTCCAAAAGTAATTGACTCTTGAACTTTTTTTATTTTCTTTATCATTTCCCCAATTTCAACGAATTTTCACCATTTTCAGCTGGCCTCTAAGTTTAACTATGATGTACATTTATGTTAATTTTTTGACATTTGGTTGCTTGGTTTAACCTTTGCAATTGATACTATTTCTTTTCATGTCCTGACCACACACAGACATACAGACGAACATCCAACTAAAATTCATCAAAAACTTATCAGGACATAATAAGAAACATTTTAATACCAAAATTGCAATTTTTAATTTTTGAGTGGATTACAATACTTTCCTTTATACATACGGGGGCGTCCATTAATTACCTGAGTCGTTTAGAGGGGGGGGGTCGAGCCGAATCTCACCAAATCTTACGTGAGGGTAAGGGGGGTCTCGGCAAATATCACGTAATTTTTTTGTGTTAACTATTCTTAAATAAAAATAATTAAGCAAATTATGCTTTTTTAATAAATCCTATGCAATCAAGCACAGAGTAAGCACAGTATTTACACTAAAAATACGCATTTTTAAAAATCTCAAGTTAGATTAGAAGGGGGGAGGGGTCAAGCCAAATATCACGATAAACCAAGAGGGGCGGGGGGTCTAAAAATCGCCAAAATCACCTCACGTAATTATACGTATACGTATGGGGAAAGTAAAAATTGTCGCAAGCAATACCACAAGAGCTTTGATTTATCCGGATAATTTTTAATTTCAACGAATACGTGATTAGCAATTTAGCGAGAGAAAACTTGGTTGACAAAATCACGAGAGCCGGGCGAGCGTCAGCGAGATTGCTCGAGTGATTTTGTCTAACCAACAGTTTTCTCGAGCCAAATTTTAAAAGCACGTATGAGTGTTCAGAAATTAAAAATTATCCGGATAGAAATCAAAGCTAGTGTGGTATTTGATAAGATAATTCCGCGAATGGTGCATAAATACGCATAAAACTATTTAAACTTAAAAATTCACTTTGGTTATCATGTCAAAAAAGGTAAACAAAAAAATATCCGCTAAATTTATCCACTTGCATTTCTGTTCCTTCCTAAGTACAATTTTTATCCGCTAGCAAACTTTGACGTTTGACGTTTCTTATGCATTGTTTTATACATGAGTAGAATTATCGCTTATATTTGCTTTAAAATAAACTTGAAAAAATTGTCGCTGCAATTCGATTGCTATTGGTTGAATGTTTTGTTGTTTTTTCATTCCATTCATCTAATGACAGCTGAGTAAAATAGTCTCCATTATTCGACCATTCTGAGAATTGATTGTGCTAACCGACTGACGATACTATTGTTAGCCTTATCCCGCCGTGATTCGGAAGTGAACATGTAAGGCAGACAGATTGATTCCTTACGTTATTCGCAATTTTCTTTACCGTTGGTGGCGATCGTGATACTACCAAATGTCAACAACATGGTGGCTCTATTACGTACACTTGATGTTGTATTGAGTTTGATTCTGAATTGTTTTATCGTAAAATATAAAATGATAAATCACAAAATAGATCACAAAAAAAATGCAAACGTTTGCTTTATATACAAAACTTTCTATACCAACTATATCTATTCGATTTACTTAAAAAAAGTTTGTTTTAAATCATTTTCTAAGTGACCAAGTTAGTCGTAAAACCATCTACAACATTTTTAAACGATATAATGATGGTTTATCTACCATAAATAAAAAAAAATTGGGCCGAAAACCATCAATGACACGTAGAAAACGCCAATAACTGAAATATGTCGCTGAAAAAAAAATACAAGAAGGTCAATTCGCAAATTGTCATGTAAAATTAAAATTTCAAAATGCTATTTTTAGAAAAAATTTGTTAAAAACAGTTGTATAATATCATAAGAGAGTTTATGGGTGCAGGTATACTAAAACCAACTGACGGGAATTCCTAAAAAGTGTTGTTTGCTTCGAGGAAATCATTTAAAACCAAACATTGTGATGGTTATGAACGATGAAAAATATTTTTGTTTCACGTACACCAATCGTGTTGAATATAAAGAATTTTACACTGATTTTATTCAGAATAGTCCTAGCAATGTCAGATACTGTAACAATTTTTTGTCAATTGTTGCGCGATCCCTTGATGACGATTTTTAGTACGCCTATGTTTAGTAAGGCATGCGCAAGGGATCGCAGAGGGCGCGTACTTGAGCTGCGTTTCGGGATTCTAAAGCGCACTGCGAGTGAGATAAGACGTGTTTAGTTTCGCTGGGCTGAAGATTATTCAGATAGGGCCGAATATTTATAAAGAGTAAGCCTGAGGAAGAAATCGTTCAGCGAGGTTTGGATTTACGAAACCGTAAAGCATTAGTAATTTAGTTAACATCGGAAACCTTAATTGTGGGATTTGTACCGTGGCGCTGATAACTCAAACTGCCTCCAATCTGCAAGCAACATTGAATGTTCGATTTTGAAAACGGTGTGTGGCCGTATGTTGCATCTTTCTGATTTTTACTTACCATCGACGACTACTGGAAGGAGTCAGTTTCTGTGCTACGATCAAGTGTTTAGTAGTGAAATTCTTGTTTGTGCGACGCAACGAATTCTGCAAGCAGCTTCGCAATCGAGCCGAGTTTTTTTATCAGCAGTAGCCAGGGAAGTCATCGAGTCAAGAGCTTGTGTGGATTGCGGTTGCAGTACATTACTGGTAAACAAGCTTCTGTCGAATTACCACTTTGTAAACGAACCAGGCCTTGGTAAGTGTTTTTTTGATTTACCGAGTTCTTTACTGCAATTGCGGAAACGTGTAGTTTTACATCGGCTGGCGACGTGGATGTTTCCCTATTTGTGGCGAATGATTTATTTTGTTTGGAAATTGGAAATTGTTGTATGCGATTTAAACTTCATTATACGGATAATTGTTAAAAGAGTTTTATTTTGTTCCGAGGAAGCAAATTCTTATTTTTTCAGGACCGGCGCTCTCGCCTCCGCAATTAAGAGCTGGTTATCCATCTGGGCTTCACCACGATTATATAATACTGGGGAATACCTATCCCAGGTGTGGTGAGCAAGGTGTTTTTATAAAAATACCGAAATTGCTACAATACATTCCAAAACCAAAGTTTGACCAAAAAATTTTGGTGTAGTGCGCTATATCAAAGAGAGGAATATCTCAGGTGTACATTGAATTGAAAAATATTTAAAAAAAATCAATTGCTTTATTGTAAAATATCATAAAGATGACAAAATTTTATTTATCTGACCCGATCTAGTATCGAATCATTATGCGAAAAAACCATCAATTGGTTAGTCATGGAAAATATCAATTTTGAACCTAAAACAGCCAATCCTCCAAACGTACTAAAGGCACGCCTAATTGAAGATTTTTGGACTCTACTCTGCAAAGAGGTATACGAGGGTGGCTGAGAAGCTCAGACATACAAACAGATGAATTAACGAATTCGACTTTGTGTACGAAAAATCCCAATGAATCCTGTCCAAGGGATAATGGAAGACGTTTGAAGAGAATTACGATGTATCGAGGTTAATGGTCCTTTTGTACTATACAAATAATTTAATTTTAGAGTTTAAGATGTATAATGAAGAAACAAAAATTAAATTATTAGAATTGTTTGTGCTTGTATTGAATAATTGTGTTTGAAATGTGTGCAGCTACTTTATTGGCATACGTTATAATCAAAATTGAAGCAATTTATATAATATTGGTTTCAAATTGGCCCCTTAAAAACGAAATAAATGGGATTGTGTCCTGCAGAATTTTTTTTCAAGGAGTGCAAAAACAGGTCAATTTTAACATCGAGATGGACAACTTTTGCGACCAATGTCACTCCCGATTCCGTATTGCTTCATCCCTTCGCGCTGTGATGACAACCCCTGAAATGTTAATAGGGATTGCAAGTGACACCTCATTTAAAAGATCTTGCTTCCCTGAATTCAGTGCAATAATTTTTTTGAAGTTTTATCAATTATTCAACAAAAAAATTGAAGCTGCAAAAATGCGAAATAAATCTAAGATTTCAAGAGATTAAAGAATAAAAATGTGAAAAACGCTTGGACAGGTTGATTTTAATTTCAAGGTGGCTATTTTTGCTGCTATTCATAAACATTCACAGTTCAATTAATTTCCCTTGTTTTTTTTATCTTCAGTTAAATTGTATTATCCAGAAATTATTCTGGATAATTATCCGATTATGATAAAAAGCGGAATTTTATGTATATTTATGCTAGTATAATATTAAATTAGAGATAATTAGAACATAATTAATACATATTTTTATATATTGTTGGAAAATAGACATTTCAAGCTAAATAATGGTGTTAAAATAATCTTGGTATACCTATAGTAATTTTTAAGTACGAACGATTTTAAAAGTTCCTTTAATTGGTTAAATAAAATTAAATTTTATTCGTTTTTGTCTTATAACTTTTGTCCCTCACAATTGCCGATATCCTAAACTTTGTATTTTGGTCCAATAGGTCAAGACGACCATTTTGATATGTAATTTGTTTAGTTCTACGTCGTTATTGGGGGTTAGTGAACGTTTTTGAAGATCATCCGCTCCACTATAGTCATAATGAGACGTGGCACCACATTTCACGACAAGCGGATGGATTTTGTCTTTTTTATTAATATTACATCGACTTCTTATTGAGAATTTAACGAGCTTCAATTTTTATACGAACTATTTTTTCGTAAAATTAATATATTTGAAGATATTATTAAAAAACCATAAATTGTTACTTAAAATCGAAGATGGCGGACACTTCCAGTCTAAGAAAAAATTTTCTGCCAAGTTTCAAAACTTTATGATTTATTGAAAGGCAAAACTCCCCATTGACTGGACTATACCGTGACTTACAACTCTTTGCAATATAGCACCCTCTGATATTCGAAAGAAAAAAGCAATATCACATTTGGTTAAAAAGACCTATTACATCTAAAAAACATCATTTTTGATAACGTCCTTTGAGATAATATATATGACCCATACATAGGTCAAAATCTAGAGAACCCATTCTAAACCACCTCACCCAACTGGTTATATTTCATGGAAAAATATTATGGATAGAATTTTAGTTAAACTCGAAGGTATTCAACAATAAACTTATTGAGGATCCAAGTAAAAAAGTAGGTGGTTTCAACTTACCTCGAAAGGATGGATTACATTAAATCGACTCACAACTGGGCAACTGGGCGTGCCAGATGTAATAATTTTTTTTAAATATGGGGACTTATTGAATCTTCTGATTTTGATTGTGGATGCACTGATCAAATGTCACACATTGTCAATTACTGCCCTTTGAGAAGATTCATAGGAACGATGCGTGAAATGAGTGAAGCTGTACCTATGTGGAACATCCCGTGATTGGCTGACGAATTTAGATCTACAATTGTAGATAAAGATAAGAGCAACGATGAGTAACAGGCACGGTATTACTCTTTCTTATCTATGCACGGTACCAAGGGTCGGCGAAAACCGTCTCCCCTCGATTATCAAAACAGTTTTTCTAACCGGAATCTCTCCCCTCCAAATGCCATTGCCAAGAGTCTAAGAGCAAAAAATGTTACTCCCCCCCCCCCCCGCCAGAGATTTGGCTTAAGAAGCCATATGCAAAATTTCAGATCAATAGCTAGCCCGCAATGTTGCACGTTACTCCCACAAAAGTGGAGGTAAAGTGACCACTTTACCCCCAAAATTGTGAAGTCTTTTTTTTAATTTGTAATAATTAAAAATAAATGTAGAAACGTGAAAACATTTATTAACAATCAAAATAAAATTATAAGTTTAACGATTCAATAGATAAAAAAGCATTTTACATAACAATTTTTTAAATTTAGAATTACAGTATAATAATATATAATATAAAATATAATACATTCAATATAGTAATACAGTAGAGCGTCGATAGTCCGGATTAATTGCGACCGGACCCTGTCCGGATTATAGAAAAGAACCAAAAAAAGATCGTTTTGAGTTTATAACCAAAAGAAAACTTGCTAAAACCGTTAATTATTCACTTTAGTGGTTAAATAATTGGAGTAGATAAATAGAAACATTAATTAACATGAACTTATAATGAATTTTAAAGAAAAAAATATTAAAAGACGACCCCCGTCCGGCCTGCCGCATCACCGCTTTTGTTTGACAAATATGTTTTTCAACTTTTTTTTTCACCAGAATTGAATCCGGATTAGCGACGGTACGGATCTTTGACGTCCGGATTATCGACGCTCTACTGTATGTAGATATAATAATATGAAAGGGTTAGAAGCTAAACAGTTCAAGTGAATTTTTTGAAAATATCAGGTAAGTGTTGTTTAGAGTTCCCAAAGTTCCTTTTTGGTGAGTGTAAAAATTATTGAACATTTACATGTATTATTAAATTTATGCTATCATAGAGCCTTCCAAATGCTTAAAAGCAAATGAACTTAAATGACTTTCCTTTAAAAAAAAATATAGTAGCAGTAAAATTTCTTAAATTTATATAAATTTCTGCTACGAAATCATTCTGAACGAAATAATGTAATAAAATTAAAATTTTTATTTTAAAAATTAACTTGAGCTATTTTGATTCTAACCCCTTCATATATGGTAGTGTCAATTTATTAATAATGCACACAAGATGTACTTTGTTATTAAGTAGGTAGCCATAAGTTCAAAATTTCGTCTCCATTATAAAAAAAATTATTTATAACTTACATATTAAGAAACTTTAGAGAGAAGTCAAAGAAATAATTTGATTGTTAAGAGCTTGATTAGCACAGCAGGATAACAGGGTAGAAAAGCAAGCACTTATAAGGTTCGTATCCATTCGCGCATGTTGGATGAGTATAATAGGTTTTGAAAAATGCTCAAGTAAATTAAACAAAAAAAAGTTTAGTTGTAAAGAATTTCATCCTGTTGGGTATTTGAAATATTGTATTTATTATTTTATCATACTTTTTATTTATATTATATTTGATTGTTTGGAATGAATAAATTGTTATTATCTTTGGCTTTTCATTTTGAACCACTAATTTTTCGTAGTAGTCATTAATTTTCTTACACCTTCAGTAAATATACATTGTTCAAGAGAATTGCTTCTCTCTCCTAAGTTGGACAGTTCCAATATAGGCAGTTCTCCATAACTTTTCAATTATTTCTTATAATGGTTGTAAGTATTAAGAATATCACATAAAATGATAGTTTTATAAAATTATACTAAAAATATTATCGCTTGTTTAATTTAAACCATAATGACATGTAAGTCAAAACATACATTAAAATGCTAATACCAATTATAAGAGACATATTTGACGCCAAATTTACGTCATCTATGCCCATTTCTTTTAAAATTTTTGTAGGATTTTTATAATGACAATAATACAATTCATCTGGACAATCGAGTTGTGTCCTGTTTAAAGCGTACATACTGTAGACGATGCCTTGGAAACCAGCTCGGTAATAACTCACATGGAACATCCAACGAAATAAGACGGGAGTATCAAAATATCGAATACAAAATCCAAATACTGAGAATAGACAGGCTAATACTGGACCGATGAATACTGCAATCTAAAACGAAATGAGCTACAGAGTGAATCCAAACGGTTTTCTTGCTATTTTTACCTTAATAGGTGTTGTAACTCCAATAAAATATCCCCAGGCTTGAGCACATAGCGTACACAACGTCACAAATAATACAAATAAATATAGACGAAAATCTACCGGTTGTTCTGTTAACCAATAACTTATTGCTATATATGACCAGGCACAGAATATCTGAAATTAAATAATATTTTAAAATAAGAATGTTTTTTTTAAATTGCATTTTATTGTGAACATAGATTTACCTGGAATGGAATTTCAACTAATATCACAGACAACAAATACGGAGTTAATTTGAACCACCTATTAAAATGTTCTCTGTTTAGAATCTTCATTTCCAAAGGAACTGCAAAAAAAAAGAATTTAAACTAAAGAACATCCATTTATTTATAACTAACTAAATAATAAAAAAATGTAAACAAAATCTCTGAGCGTGGCGGATCTAACAAGTAAGGATAAAACTTATCCCGGCATCATGACCGCGATGTCGGGATAAGGTTTTATCTATATCTACCATTTTATGATCTTATAAAAAGATAAGTTTTCAAACCAAGAAATTTTAAACATTCATCACTAAAGCAATTTCCTTTTCAAAATTCTTAGAAAATTGATGATATTTTTATTATTTCAAATTTTTAGATGTACAGCTCTGATGATTTTCATCGTTGAAAAAACTGGCATTGAAGGAACCAATGGCATTTAAGTTTGATTTTTTAGGTAATGCTCATTAGAACAAATGATGACTTTGTAGATAAAAATCACCTATCTCCATTTTTTAGTAGTTTTATCACCTAATGACCATAACTATTGTCATTAAGCTTTTTTAAATAAAACATGACTGAATAAAAATAACAACAAAAAAAGGGAAAACAAATTATTTGTAAGATTCAAAACAGATTTAACATCTAGATATACAGATATACAGCATGCGCATATACAAAGTTTTACTATAAAAGAAAAATTTGGAGCATAACATTAACCAGTACTTTTTAAAGTGAACAGTATTCGGAGTTTTCTTAATATTAGTATTTTTGTAACAATATAAGTGTCACAATAACCAGTTGATATTGTAATGCTAGGTAAGTGGAGTTAATGCAAATTCTAATTCCGAATTTTTAAAAAATTTAAAAATAAATTTGTAACATATTTTTTCCTGAAAGTTTTTCAAAATTAACAAATAATTATACCGAAAATAAGTTGTTGGTATGGCAAATAACTATTTGATGTAAAAGCCCCGAGTTAGATCCTTAGCATAAACAACTTTTTATAGGTTGAAGGTGAATTTGTTTCTACTTAAAGAGTTCAGGATTTTTTATCAATCAAGTTTCTATTTTCATTTAAAATTACCAAAAACCTACAACAAACTATTGGTTTTACCCATTTAATTAAAAGGTATTAATAGCAACAAAAGATAAACCTGATTTTGATTACAAATTTCCAAAGTTTATTTTTAATAATTAAATTTCTCAACTGCGGGTTTTTAATATTTAAAATAGAAAAAAAAATTAAATAAAAAATGTGCACTAAAAAGTAAAAAATAAAATAATTTTTTAACTGAAAACAAAAAAGCTCGAAAGTCGAAAACATCTATACAATACATACGTGGGGCTATGAATTTCAGCAATTCGGAGGTTGTATGAAATTGTTTTTGGACGTTTAATAGCCCGACGCTTTTATATAGATATTTTAAAAGAGCTTTGTTTGTTTATATTTAAAAAATTATTTTATTTTTTACTTTTTAGTGCACATTTTTTAATTTTAAATAAAAATTTTTTTTTAAATTTCTAATTTTTATTTTTGAAATTTTTAGTCTTATATCAAATTTATTTTAGGCTGCACTGTAACTATTGTAAGATTTCAGTCAGCAAAAATTTTTCAAAATTAAATATTTTGAAATAATATAAAAATTGAAATTGAAAATTTGAAATTCAATTTAAAGTAACAAATCATAAATACAATTGGTTACTCGAGTATTTATCGAACAGATTCGTATCCGATAAATATCTCGAGGTGAAGTAAACGGGCATAAGAAAACGTGAAAATCTCAATAAATTTATACCATTACGTATCAAGCCTGCGAGTGAAAATGTTAAATGCACATAGACACATGTGCTTTATCATTTTCAGTTTGTTTCCGATTTTCCGCTTATTTTTTTGAATTTTTGAAAACCGAAACTAGAATATAAAACTTCCGAAGTACTTTATCCTAAAACCACAGTGAAATAATAATCCACAAAATTGAACACCAAAAGAATGCAAACGATTCAGTGGCGTATTTAGAGGGGGCAAAGGGGCAATTGCCCTCCCCCCCCCAAAGATGACTCAGATTGTGTTCCTGAAGCCCTCCCTGATAAAAATAATGTTTACCACAAGGTTTTAAAATTTAAATAACTTAAAATTTTTTTTTTATTTTTTTTCGTTTCTTAGTTTTCGGATTTCGTTTGTAAACTGGTGTCAGGTGTTTACCACTGACGCGCATGAATAGATTAACTAGATTCTGAAAATATTTGATCTGCCATCTCCAAACGCATTTTCTAAATACGCCACTGAAACGATTGATTTATAAACAAAACTTTCTGTACTAACTATAGGTTGAAAGGTTGAAATAAATATCAAAACACGAAACTGAAGTCTGCAAACATATCATCGTGATATGAAAAAATATATGTACTTACACCGCAAACTTAAGATAAGTTAATTTAATTTCGTAAAAAGAATTATTTTGCAAAAGTTTTATTTAATAATACAAATAAATTTTAAAATAATTGTATAAATTAAGTGGCAAAATTGTGACGATACAAAACTATACGAGTAGAATGTAAATATTTTATTTTTATAATTATTGAAACCTCGAAATAATCTTTCTTATAAATTTAAATTATTTATTTTAGCACTAAGGATGCTGTTCTTTCTCATAAGCTTGTAAGCATCGATCGAATAGGACGATATATTCTCAGAATGGTCGGATATAAGAGCGTCGGATAGCAAGGCGTTTAGTGTACTGACTTGTAATTCGGTATTGTAATTTTAGCACAAGTAAAAAAAGCTTCTTTCTTTTAATAAATATATGGTACTTAGCATCTTCTGCCTGTGGTATTTGACTATTATTAAGTTCAACACGTGGAAAGTGTCTCTTCTTAGGGTAAAAGTCACTGGGACCGACTTGGCTTCGTTGGCTTTAATATGCCATTCTTTTCTTCAACCAGTTTTCAACCACTAATAAATTTAATGTTTTTTTAATTTAAATGATTAATGATTGAATTTATGATTACTAAATTAATTTAAATAATTATTTAAATGATGATATAAAAAATAAATTTAATTTAAAAGTTGCTGGAAGCAGTTGGCAGGTCACATGTGTACAATAAATACAAAAGTGAACCAAAGGCGTTTCATTGGGGTACTCTTGCGTTAATGGGAATTCCATTGCATGGTCTTTGGTGCCGTACCTTGTTAAACGCCTGGCTTACGTCAAGAAAAGCTGCTGAACAGAACCGCTTCTTTTCAAGGTCTTCATTGATTTTTTTAACAACTCGATGGACCTACTCTATTGTTCCATATAGGCTACGGAATAGGTTACTGGTGATTAAGTATTATTTTTTGCTGTTCCTTATAGATTTTAGTCATTCGAGTAACAACTTTTCAAAGACTTTAGATATAGTAAAGGAAGAACGCTAATCAGTCTGTATGACTTAACTTCATCACTTTTCTTGTCTGGTTTTGGAATCATTACTATTTATTTATTTATTCTTATGATAGCGTTGAATATCTAGGTAATAACTTTATTACCTAGGCATTTATATGTTCTTCTTGAAGAACTTAACAGAATTTTATATTTAGGGTTTGAGATTTTTTAAAATTAGATTAATCCAATTTAAATGTGGTAGAGGTTATCCGAGGTGATCTCTATTCGCGCAAAATTAATAAAATTTGAATTTTTTTGAATAAATATGAAAAATTCGAACCGAATTCATTAAATTTCTGACAATACTCCGCGAGCTGCATTCGGCATATAAAATTATTTTGATAGAACAATGAACTAGTTTACAATAATTTATTATTTTAATTATGCTTAAAAAGATTGCTAACCATGCAAAACAAATTTCTGTGAGTTATCAGAAATTTTGTATTTACGAGGCGAAGCGTAGCGTAGCTGAAAAAGAATCTTGGGTTTCTAACTTAGAATTAGGTCACCAGAGATTGATTTACTTAGGAATCATACGAAATCATCTTCGTGATAATTTACGTAAGTAAAACCTTGAATTATACAGGAATAAGCTACTACAGTAATTACTATTATAATCGAGTTGATCGTGATTTTGAAATGTACTTTGAAATTTTTTTTATGTTTTCTAAAGTAGCATTGTATTATTGGCAATACGTATTAGTACGACAGAAAAATAATTACATTGAAATTAGAAATATGAATTATTAATAATTGAATCTTTCGTTTCGTCATGATTTCCCTACCTAGCCTTGTTCTAAACCCATTTTAATTTTTATAATTAGTGCATTTTATAAAAGTAACCTTGCAATATCCGTTAATTTCAATTTTTATTTCAAAAGACGAGTATATGTACAAATAAACAACAGTATTGTAATAAATTTGACGAAGTAGAAACAACAAAAAAGTATTGTAAAACTTACTTACACGATAATGTCACCGACATCTTTCCGGTATATACGATTAGCAGTAAAGATCCGTATAAATATACATAATTTGCCAGTGCTGTGTTGGCACCTTTTCCAACACCTTTATATAAATATCCAAAAAGAAAACCAATAAACACATGGGCCGCTAATCTGTTTAGCAGATATAACTGAAAAAGTAAATTTTTCTTAAAAAGGTAAAAAAATAGTAAGGTTAATAGGTGTAGGTTAATCAGCTAGATAATTAAGCAGGAATGTAAACGTTTCATTTCAAGTTACTTACATAATTTCTGCGAGAACTTAATAGGTTTCTCTTATATAGTAAGAAAAACTGCATAATAACCGATGCCGGTGGCATAGATTTATCTGACACTATTTCTTCTATGCTTAGTATATTTGGTTGCGATTCTTTTTCTGAAAAAGAAAAAAAAAGTTTTAATCGTATTTTTTCAGTGTAATTTTCATTAATATACCTTTGGCATTCGCTTCTAGTAATAAATCTTCAGTAGTACAGACGTTCGAAACGTCGGATAACTGTTTTATGTTGCTGTCATATTCCCCAATCGATACTTCTATCACTAAAAGAGCAATATAATTCTACGAAAAAATTTTGCCAAAAGATAAGACTTACAAAAATCAGCAGGATTGTGAAACGAAGGACATTGAAGTCCTTTCGTGGCCAAATGCGGAACAAGTCCCGAAATGGGACCTTGATATATGCATCTGCCTTCGGCCAAAGCATATAATTTATCAAACATTTCAAATACTAAAGCCGATGGTTGATGAATCGTACATATTATGGTTCGTCCTTCATGTGCTAATCGTTTTAGCAGTGCCACACACTGGCTGCATGATAAGCTGTCTAATCCGCTAAAAAATATATTATTTTAAAAAACTGGTAGTTAAAGTTTAAAAAGTTACTGACAACGAGATGGCGCTAGCTTCGACTACAGTTTCACTATTATTACTATTTCATATTATTTTGAATATATTAAAACCTCTGCTATGTTAAGATGATGTAAGTGCCCTCAGGTTTGAAGATGACAAGTACTTATTAATTAATACAGAAACAATCTAAGTATTCACAATAAAAAATATTGTTTCCGTGTTTTTTATTCCACGACCTTCTCAATATATAATTTACTACAAAAGTAGTTTTGTGAATGTAGAAAGGGAAAATTAAAATAAATTGTTAAAATTATAATTTTTGCGCGCTAGAGCGAAACGTTATGTTAATATTTCACTTATGCTTTGAATACAAAATTTTGAATAATTAAAAATATATTCTAAAAGCTTAAAGATAGAAATAAAATTACGTACGTGGTAGGTTCATCCAAAAATAAAATTGGTGGATTACTGATTAGTTCCAAAGCTATGGCCAGCCTTTTCCTTTGACCACCCGAAAGACGGGCTGTTAAAGTATTGTGACAATTTTCTAATCCCAGTAATTGCAATAATTCCACAATCTATCAATACGAAATAGAAGAGTTAATTTTTTACATAATTATTGCAAAATAAACTGTGAATACTTTCGTATCTTCTAATTAGTGAAGTTTTTAACATTGATCACACTAAAATTTTCGCTTTCTATAACTGATTTATGAAACGCCAAGAATAAAAGTTTTTAAATTAAAATTTTTTTTATAAATTAGCATTAATTCTTTAAAATTATTATGCAAATACTTTAAATAATCCGATCTAGTAAAAGTAAAAGTGATGAAGAATGTTATAAAAATTTTAAGTCTACTTTTATAAGCAAACTTAAAACTTTGTAGAAGATTATTTAATTTTTTCAAATCACCTGCTGTAGCTTATATTCGCGCGAAACGCTGTAGCCCAACTTCAAATTTACCGCGAAGTTCATCGCTTCAATTGCTGTTAACATAAGGCGAAGTTCCTCTTCTTGAGGAATATAAGCTGTAAGTTTGCGAAAACTTAAACTTTGATTTCGGACTATATCGTTGACCTTAACCGTTCCTGAACTTCCTTTGGTGCTGCAAAAAGAAGTTTATTATCGTATTTGTTTGAAGACAAAGACAAGCATGAAAATTAAATATATTATAATGCAATGTGAAGTTCAACAAAACTTTTCAAGAGCATTGGGTATTTCAAAAAAAAACTCACATATAACCTGCAAGGACATTTAGCAAAGTTGTTTTTCCAGCACCGGAAGGACCCATAATTGCCGCAAGTTCACCAGATTTAAATTTACCGGAAACTCCATGTAATATTTCTTTGCGTTCTGGAATTAAAAAACATAAATTAAATTACATAAATTTTTTTAGAAATACAAAAATCTAGTACAGATATAATTGAAAGCATCAATAAAATTTGTTGAGAAAATTTTATTAAATTACAATTCTGACAAATTGCTTAAATAAATTATACAGTGTTATAAAGTTAATTAATACAGTAGAATCCGCTTAATGTGATCTCGGATAATGTTATCAGTCGGTTATTGTGATCATTTTTTTTTGGAAATCGGCCACTTTTTCTTTTTTTTTTTTCTATTTTGTTTTAATCCAAGTCTTCTGAAATTCTTTTTCTAAATTTCCCTAATTGTTATCAGTTATCAATTATCAGTTAATATTATTAAAATGTCCTTGGCCCGAAGTGATCACATTAAGCGGATTCTACTGTATAATATTGTAATATTTCATAAATTATGTAAGATTAATAATAAACTGCGTCGTGGATGAGCATTTATAATACGAACTAGCAAAAATTATTATAACGAGAAAAAAACATTAAAATATAATTGTTTGTTTAAAATTCAAACCTACAAAGCATGAAATCTTTATAATTATTTTAAGCGTTGATTATAAATTACTAGCTGGTAAGCCCGTCTTTAGACCGGCAGCTAGACGATGTATCTCATTTTTAGCGGTAAAATAATTTCGTGTGCCGCTACTGGGAGATTCCCCGTTTTTCCCGATTTTCCTGGCAAAATTTGAAAAATTATAAATTCCCTATCTTCTCCAAGTATTCTAAAAGAGTGGAAATCCTGCGTATTGTACTGGAGGGTGTTCCACACCCCCCAAACCCCCCGGTTTAAAATTTTGGCTATTTAATAATTTTGTAATTTTTATATTATTTTTATAATTAGCTTTCAAAGTAACACAGAAAGTTGCTGCTAAACTCCATGAGTAGTAAGGTAATTAAATAAATATGCTTTCCAAGTTTTAATTTTTTCTAGCGAAAGTTAAATTTCCCCCATTTTTACTTAAAAATTCAAAGCTCCCGGTTAGTCCTATAATCTTAGTTAGTTTAATATATTTTTCAGTTGGTAAAATTGTAAACCGGGGGGTCTGGGGGGTGTGGAACACCCTCCAGTACATATCGCTGGATTTCCACTCTATTAGAATACTTGAAGAAAAGAGGAAATTTATAATTTTTCAAGTTTCGCCAGGAAAAATAGGGAAATTTGAATTTTCAAGCAAAAGTGAGGGAAACCAAGAGTGTTTTTTTTTCTACCAAAAAATGACACGCTGTAGCAGGAGTAGCGTGCTGGGATTTTATAGTATATCAGGATTGTAATACATAACTATTCTTTATTCAGAGCCCCATGACATTTTTTTCCGTTTACGAGTAAATACAGTTTATTTAAAAATGCATAGTACTTTAGAAGATGGTGGAATAATTATTATAATTATTAAGAAGTAAAACTCAATTTTGTAGAAACTCTCAATTAGAAACAACACTTCGCGAGAAAAAATAGTACCTGTAAACAGCGGCGGCTAGTCAGAATAGGCAAGGGAGGCTTAGCCTCTTTTGAAATTCTG
This sequence comes from Cantharis flavilabris, assembly GCA_949152465.1. Lineage (NCBI taxonomy): Eukaryota > Metazoa > Arthropoda > Insecta > Coleoptera > Cantharidae > Cantharis > Cantharis flavilabris. The sequence goes on along the minus strand of OX424439.1, from coordinate 15,040,750 downwards.
AATTAAAAATTTTCGATTGTGAGAACTACCAAAAGACAGATTCTGCAAAAGCCGAATTCTCGGCCCTTCACAGACATGCAAATGATGTAGTCATCATATGGACCGCAAGGTTTCACTATACTACCGATGATTTCGAGATAAATCCGATTAAACTACGGATTAAACCGTAAGTGAGTATGCATCGAAAGATTAAATAGCACTGGGGGGTATTTCATACCCCCCAGACTCCCTGGTTTAAAAACAAACGATTTTTGTTCATGAACTTTCGCTTCAATGACAATATATTTCATTATCTCATGAGGAATTTTCTCAGATTTCCCTTCACTTAAAACCGGAAAGAGAATCGCTCGGGAAATTTAGGGTATAAATGAAATCCGGAAAAATACAAGAAAATAAAAAATTCGTGGACATGTAGAAAATTCTAGGTAATCAGAGTTAATCTTTGTAAATTTGAGGAAGTCTTGGGAAATTAAGAAATCTTAGGAATACTGTAATAAACGACTTTTTGTTTTGCTCTTTAAACTATCTCGAAAGGCAATCTTGAGGCCAACCAATAGGAAATTCGAAGCCAATTTTTTTTAAATTAAACAAAACTATTTAAAAATAGTATACAAAAACTTGCCTTTTTGACAGTTTTGGAAAAACTAAGAGTTTCCATTTCAATTTGCGCCGCGCTATTGGGTCTACCTTAACGGCCGCGCTTAAATATCCAAATTTTATGTAATATAGTGACTAATTTTTTGTGAGGTAGATTCATATAAATTATTTTAATTATAATACGATAATCTTTAACAAAATTTAATAATTAAAATAAATTTCAATTTTAGAGCTTATAAATTTTATTTTATGAAGTGAGGATAAATAATATGATATCGGACTTGGATTTTTACTTTTATAAAGGTACATAATATATGTCAAACAACCTTTTTAAATGTCGCAAAATAAATTAAACATTGACGCAAAGCAGTACAACAAAAATAAATTAAACAAAATCTGTCTTGTAGTTTAGCAGATAATTAACATAATTATAAATGCAGTACTATCGATTTGCATACTTGTGGGAGATATAATTATGTACCTATTTTGTTACTTATTTATCTGTTTTTTGATTAACAATTTTTTTTAAATTTTATTACAAGTATCATAATAATTATAATTCGAAATTCAAATTTTATATTTGTTTAATTTCCGCTTAATTTTACTTTAATAAAAAAATACTTGTAATTCTACGCGAATACCATAGTCACATAAAACGGTTTTAATTTTATTAATTATATTTATTATAATCTAAATTTAGATTATATTTAAATAATGCATCTTTATAACTTTAATGATTTTATTTATGGCGTATAATAAAACAAGTTGATCAGCTTAAAATGTACAGTGATATTTCATTAATTCAACTGAAGCAGTTAGGAGCAAATGAAATACAATAGCAGATCTTTTTTTTCATTTCATTCACAAAATTTTCAAAAATTTTAATTTATTAAATAACAAAAAATAAGTTTATTTTTGATATTACTGATACTTTTCATTTTTCATATTTAATAAATTTTTATTTTGCCCCCCTCCCCCTCAATGTAATTGTCTGGATCCGCTCAAAAATCAGAGGTTATTCGTAGTGGTTACAATAAAGCTATGCTTTATTATTGTTTCGCGTTTTGTCGACATTATAATTGGCTATTGTTGTTATCAGATGATAAAGATAACTTTTCTCATTATTACATTTTTAATACTTAATTTACATCAAGCGAACGCCACCACGCGGAAAAATATTCAATTAATCTAATACGTATAGTTGGTATAAAAAGTTTTGCTTATAAACCAAACGTTTGCATTCTTTTGAGAATTATTATATTAAAAAGAATGCAGAGTCAGAGAGGAGGGGGGAGGTTCTTTAGTTTTAGTTAAAATTTAGAAAAAAATAATATTGAAGGGAAACCCTGGAAACCAGTACTATGTGATCTTGGTCTCGTTGCATCTACCTAATTAATAATTTATAAATGGTCAAAAATTATTATAACTAGTATGATTGGCTAATTATTTTTCTAATTCATCTTGCAAAAAATATTTAATGGAAAAATAAAAATAATATTATAAATTATATCTTACATCAAATACAGAAATTATTCTTTTGTTTGTTACCTTGAAAACGAAACTAGAAAATGAAGTTTCATGCAAGATTAACAGAACTATTTCTACTGAATATTAAAATTGTTATGTAAAAATTGTATTTAATTAAACATATTATCTTTTTATTATTATTTTTTTAATATTTCAAAGAGATCAATCCAATTTTGAATAGAATACGTTTTTTAATTTAAAATTTATAAAGTTCAAATGATTGCTTAATAATAAGCATAAGTAATTTTTAATTATGTTGGATAATTGAACAATAATGTATTATTATATAATAGTTTTGTTCGTGCTAATTGGATAGTTATTAATTTACAAGGTATATTATTATAGTCAATTTAGTCAAGCTGAGGTTTGATAACACCATTATGCTTCTTATCAATCGAATTTCTATTGTTTCTATAAATACATAATATGTGTGATTTGTTAGAACTGTGGACACATCGAGGCAGATTGCAATTATTGAAACCGGATAATTGGGTAGCTAGATAATACAATAGTGAAAGTGCTATTATCTTAGCTGTAGTACTTTGAACCTCTGATTATAAAGCTTTAGTCATTTTTTAATATTTCCATAAAAAAAGATATTTCAGTGGTAGTTATACCTAAAGTCAAATCATATAATAAAAATAAATTTAAGCAAATAAAATGATAAAATAAACAATATTTTGTCAAGTAAAAAACGTTTTATTTCATAAATTATTCTATAATTATACGAATGACAGTAATTATAATAGTTGGTGATGGCTTAATAACTATTTAATGTGTTTTTAATAAAAATAATATTCATACTCAATTTATAAATTAACATAATATCTAATAAACCAGTTAAATTATTGCTCACAGATTGATATAAAAATCAAGTCGACTTTTTGTAACTTTCTGCTCAGAAGAAATTGTCCAAGTAATTATTATACAATAAGAAATTTTAAAAACTTGAATTTACATTTTCTTTTTCAAGTTGAACTTACAAGAAACCTCGTTATGTCATGTTAATCTCCTTGAATGTTCAACAAAAAATATGTATATCGAACAAATTTTTGAAAGCAATTTTATAGCAGTTATTCCTGTTATTTTTATTTTAAATTAATATTTCATTATCTAACGATTAATGATGAAAAACCCAGGGAAAAAAGCTTCATTTTTAAATTTTAATTTAATAAATGTATTTTAAATTGGTGAAATCTTCTGTTAGTACCTTGAAAACAAAACTAGATTCTCCTCGTCAAAATTAGCAATCATTAGCATTTCAAAATAACAAATTGCAAATATGACATAATAATAATTACAATAAAAGATATTCTATATAAAAGCCACTCGACGGTGATTAAAATCAAATTATGAGAATACAACATATTTTATAAAAGTTATCAGTGATTACAGATAGAGTGATCTGATAACTTTTATCATAAATGTCACTTGAATTAGTTTAAACATTTTTTTGAAAACCTGGTAGAAATGTAGATCCTGAACCAAAGGTATGAACTAATTTAATAATCGGTTGGTTCTAAAACTAATGAAGTACTGAAAAGCAACCCACAATCTTTTTTTACAGAGCATTTTGGAAAATTCACATTCTTTTCTGTAAAGTAAAAAACTTTAAAATACAAAAATTGTTCATTGTTCAATAAATTAACGAAAATTATTTGGAAATATTATTAAAATTCTTCGGTAACATTAAAGGCAATAAATTAAGATTTAAATTTAATCTAAGGAAAATGCAGCGAAAAATATGCAGAAGATCTGCTCATTATATTATTCATTACTTCCTTACGGCTTCGATCTCTGTTCATGAATAACAATAAAAATTTTAGCCTTCCATTTCACGCTCCGTAATGCAATAAAATGTTATTTCACTTGCAAACAAATATGTTTACATCTGTAGAATAATAGTGTATTATTCAACGAGCGATAAATAATGTAATTACTCCCGATATTGCTTTTGTCACGCGAGCGACTAACATTTATAAAATATTTGCAAAATTATAATAACTTAAATTAATACCAACATAAGTCTAGATTTAAATTGCATGGCGAGTAAACATATTATTATAGTTTTCGAAATTAGCATATTGCACTAAAAGCGAGGTATTAATTTAGAAAACAGTCAAATCTTTCATATAGATGCCAAGGGATATCAACCGAATAAAATAATTTAATTTTATTAAACTTTAGTCATCCAAATATTTGTTTAATTTAAAGTAAATAAAGATATATTGAACATAATTATTTTTTTTGTAAACAATCAAGTCACAGCCGGATTAAGGATATATGTGGCTTGGGGCTAACTATTTTTGAACGCCCTTTTAGTTTATCATAGTTTTTTTTTATAAAATACAGGTATACATACAGTTACTCGCAAAAGAACCCGGACACTCCTAATGTTACCAATGTAGATTGAACATTTTAAAGCCGTTTTTTGTCATACAAAAACCAGGAATTTTACTATAATATTCTGTGGGGTGTTCCACACTCCCCAGACACATAGATATAATATACTGTATAAATATGCAGTACTAAAAGTTTTGTTTATTATTATATATGTTACGGTCAATGACGTAAATTGGGCATTAACGTCAATGGCCGGGCAAAGACGTCAATGCCCATTTACGTCATTGACCGGCCATTGACGTCAACGCCCGTTAACGGTGGGCAATGATGTAAATATTTTCATCTGATTGTAATATTTACTTCTTTGGCCGGTCAGTGACGTTAATGGCCAAAATGGATTGGGCAATGATGATATTATGGAATAACTATAAAGAATAAATAAACTATAATAAATAAAGAACAGCAAAGTGGCGATTTAAATTTAACAGCCAACTGGCAATTATAATATAATATATATACTTAATCATTTATTAGCAAAAGTAATTGTCGTCAATAAATATTGAAAAATAATATAATTTAAAAAATAATAAAATAAAAATTTTTAAATTATCTTTTTTACTCTGGTACAGGAGTGAATTGCAAATTTTATTGTTTATTATTTTTATATTCACCCTTGCAATGACAACGCTTGTAACCCTGGCCTCCTAAAACACTGCTTTAAGCTGCTGCTTGTCTAAGAGTAATCTCATTTTCTTTGATCGTATCACTAATATTTTCTGACAAAATTAATTTTTCAGTATCCCTTAATAACTAGTATTAATTGCAAGAGCATATTTAATATATTACTTTCAGATGGAATCTATAGAATAATAGTTTCATCATTGCCCACCCCGTATTGGGTATTAACGTCATTGCCCGGACAATGATGTAAAAATCACATATGAAATTTTAAATATCAACATTGCCCAAAATACATGGTCCTTAACGTCAATGGCCGGTCAATGACGTCAATGCCCAACTAAGCTGGGGATTGACGTTATTGTCCGGCCATTGACGTTAATGACCGAATTGTCATCATTGACCGTAACATATACAAACGATGTGTAAGATGTACTTGTTCTGAGAGAATAAAAAGTTTTCATTATAAAGATAAATCACCCAACGTACACACAGACACCTTTGGGTTTTCAAACCGGGGGGTCTGGGGGATATGAGATACAGTTAAAGGATTCCAGGAATTTAACTTTCTAAAAGGTCTTACAATTACTATGTTCTGAGGGGTGTTTTGTATATGAATTGTATACAAATGAAAATGACAGAATGAAAAATTTTTATTACAAAAATAAATCACAAAACGTATATACACACTTTTGGGTTTTCAAACCGCAGATCAGGAGGATATAAAACACCCTCCAGTGCACCCTCCAGTGCAACCTCCAGTGCACCCTCCAGTGCATTTGTTTCTGGACCCGGAATCGAATTTCTTGTGAACACCACATGACTTGCTTATCATTTTTAGAATAATTGTACAGAAATCTCGTTAATCTATTTGTGCGCGTCATGAATAGGAGGTGCACAACTAGATGCTATAAGAGTCTCAAATACAAAATTTCAACTTTATACGATCTACCGTATTTGAGTTATGCGAAAATTTACCATGTAAGTTGCACATTTTGAAACCGTTTTTTGTCATATAAAAATTGCCTTTACAGCAAAACTTTTTCGACATTTTTTGTTGAAAATTTCAATACCTGCAATTCTGTTTATATACATTTTTTTATTTTATTCGACCGTTTCTGACTGATAACAACTTTACGAAACGAAACTCTATAAAATACAAACAAAATTTTTTAACTAAATCTCGAGAACGGTGCAAAAAAATTAATAAATTAATAAGAATTTTTTCTTGTAAATTTTTGTCTCTACATTTTTGTTCCTATACATTTTTCTATTTTGTGCCATCGTTTCCGAGATATAGATGACAATATTGTTTGCATTTTACGGAATCTTGTTTAAGTCGCTGTCAGTTAAGAACGGTGCGATAAAATAAAAAAATGCATATGTTACGGTCAATGACGTAAATTGGGCATTGACGTTAATGGCCGGACAATGACGTCAATGCCCATTTACGCCGGCCATTAACGTCATTGACCGGCCATTGACGTCAACGCCCATTATCGATGGGCAATGATGTAAATATTTTCATATGATTGAAATATTTACGTCTTTGGCCGGTCACTGACGTAATGGCCAAAATGGATTGGACAATGATGATATTATAAAATAATTACTATAAGGAACAGCAATATGGCGATGCACTTCAACTAGAGACAATTATTTGTCGTGTACGCATTTTTCCGTGTAAATGACAGTAACTCGGCCCTTTTCTAGACTTCATAAGTGTACAGAGATTTTTATTTAATTTAGACAAACGATCATTTTAGGGTGGATCCATAATTTGTCGTGTTTCCGTCAGCCAAAGCGGCCAGGAGGAAAAATTAATTCATTTTAATTAATTCATTTTACGGTGGATCCGTGATTCGTTGTATTTGCGCCAGGCAAAACCGAAAGAGTGATAGAATACAGAATCTGTAGAATTGTAATTTTATCATTGTCCACCTTGTATTGGACATTAACGTCATTGCCCGGGCAATGATGTAAAAACCACATATACAATTTTAAATGTCAACATTGCCCAAAATGCATGGTCATTGACGTCATTGGCCGGTCAATGACGTTAATGCCTAACTAAGCTGGGCATTGACGTTAATGGCCGAATTGTCAACATTGACCGTAACACATATAAATAAAATTGAAAGCAATGACATTTTCAACAAAAACTTTCTAAAAAGTTTTTCCTGTAAAATCGATTTTTATATGAAAAATAACGAAAATTAAAATTGTTTAATTTACATTGGTGACATAGCAGTGTCAGAGTTCTTTTAACAGTAACTGTACAGAACTGGATTAAGTATATGTGAAGCCCCTTGGCCGTTAATTTGTTTGTGATAGTTAAATCATCAAAATTAATTTATTTTAATTTGATTTACGACTTTGGTGATTTAAATTTTGTTGCTTCAATTTTTTTGAGGCCCCTAAAAATTTGGAAGCCCGGGGCTGCAGCCTCCTTAGACCACCCCTTAATCCAGCTCTGAATAAAGTAGAGTTGGTACATGGATGCATTGTCATTAGTCATTCATTACTAAAACTTGAATTCATACACCAAAAAACTAAACAATAAAATAATAATTAAAACTTTAAAACTTTCTTTTGCGAACAATTCAACATAGACTTAGTAGTAATGTACAGCATCACCGATAGTAACCTAAGGGAATATTTTTTTTATAGCTCTAGAAGTAAGTGTCAATTTGCACTAAATATTTAACAGATATATTGGACTAAAGCCTGCTTTCGGGGTAACCAACATCATATTATGTGAATAACTGATTTCTATAAATTTTACAAATATTTTATAATTCCATCAAATTTACGCATGTTACGACAACTAATTTGAAAACTTGCTGTATAAATAGCTATTTATGCAGCCATTGATAGTTTTTATAATTAGCCAGTGTTTTCATGAATAAAACTTACCTTTTAAAGCCCAAAAGTCAAGTTTAAAAAAAATTTAACCTTCGATTTTTAATAGTACATACATAATTTATCTGAAATTTTATTCGTGTTTTTCTGCTATAATAACAGTAATGATTGCAACGTTTTAAACAATTGCTATACAATACAATCATTATAGTTATTTTCCACTAAATTGGCAAGTAAACTGTAGAAATTTCTTGTGTTTCTCCCTAACAAATTTGTTTTAAACTTTGAAATTGTTTTTAATTTTTTTATTTGCAGTGTAGGTATGTACATTGTCGATTATTAAATACTAGTTGTAGTGGCATTTATAATTGCTTCAATTTTAACCTTGGACTATTAATTCTTATCGTGTTAGACATCCAGGATCCTCTTTTCCAATTTTAAAATTGTATCAGTTCAACTAATGATTAATGAATGACAATCGTCGTTATGCAAATTACGCAGTGACGCATTAAATCATATGCAAATTAATCATTGAAATAGCTTTGTGTCACCAATTTTACAATAAACATTAGAAGTGCAAGCTCAATTTCTCAATTTTAATCTGGCATTAAAATATAATGAGAGAATTATGTTAAAATTAAAAGCGTCGTTCTCATCCAATTAACGGTACATAAAATAATAAAAACTAATAGAGAAATATGACATTTCTTCTTTAAAGCCTGATTTTCATTGATGTATTTGACTTTAAGTAAATTTTTATTTATTTTATTAACTAATTTAAGTGAAATACATCGATAAACTCGAAGTTTTTAAAAAAAAATGTAATTTTTTTTATTAAATGACGTTTAAATTATGTAGCGTTAATTGGCTGGGAACGACTCCTAATTCTTCTATTAAATTTTAATGCAGAATAAATTCAATAAAGTTTAATAATACATTTCTCAATAGCGAAATCAATGTACGAGTATTATATTTTTTATCTCTTATTCTCTTTGATATAGTTTAAAAAATTACGCTGTTTGGTTATATCTGAATTTCTGAAGCGTTAGGCAAAATTCTTGTTCTCTAAGCTAATTAACTAAATTATTACGTAGAAGTAAATATAATAAATTTTTGTTAATTATTTTAATTTTGTTTGTTTAAAAATGATAAAGATATTCTCATAAATAATGTTGATACTAAATTTATTTTGCATACATATATTACATATTTATATAAATAACTTTGTACCTAAAAGAAAAATTCCCAATTATTCGGAATTAGTTAGTAATATTACAATAAAAGTTGTAATTTTTATTTTGAAATAAAAATTTACATACATTAATAAACTTGATCAGCGGAAAAAGCTTAGCCAAAATCAAATACTATATAATAAATTCTTAACAATATTTTATATTGTAATATTATGCAATGATAAATAAGTTCTTGAACTTGTAATATTGATTACTTTCACTTATTATTATAGTACGGTATTTACTGTTATTTAACAGAAGCTCTAACCTTAACATTGAAATAACTAAGTAAATGTTTTAAATGCAAAGTCAATATCAACAGATAACATAATATTTAGTTTTGTTTTTAATTTTCTGCAAAATGCAATATATTCTTAATACATAGTTGAATATTACAATGAAAGTTGTAGATCAAAAATCAGTTAACAATATTTCAATAATTTTCTAATCATTAATTTTACTTTTCGATCATCACATCACATTTAAATTTAGAAAATATTTAAACGAGACTAGAAAGCCACGATTACTTAATAAAATTAAAAATTAAAATGACACCTAGGTGGGTACCACATAATTTATATTTGTTTATTAAATTTTGTTCCGGGAAATTTTTATTATTGTGATCTGTGGATGTCCCAGTCTATAAATTTGAATAGATACTCTTATATTTTAAAATACATATTCACTATTATAAACAAATAACTAATATATCAGTAAAAATTTATTTTACATCAGGTTTATTTATTTATAAAAAAGAATATGAATAATTTTTATTAATGGTTAAACAAACAGAATATATACATAAATTTTATTGTATAAAATATAAAATACTGAAATAAGTGAATTTTTTAAAATAACATTATGCAACAAATCCAAAAAAAAATTTTTCACTGGGTTTACAGTATGGAATAATGATACCTCACCTCAAACTCAATTAAGATTTGTAAATAAAATAGTCACGTTTCATAGTGAAAAGCATTTATTGATTTTTACAAATTATACTTAATTAGCAACTTAAAGCATTATTTTTGATTAAAAATCTTAAATTTTTTGTAACGATTGGCTTTCCTCTTGTAGTCAGTCTTTGCAGTAGCCCTCTGAAGGCACCAACAGAAGTCTGCAACGCTTCTCAAACTCCGCTATTTCCTAGAGAAAACGCTCACCATGTTCATCGCTAACTGCGCCCATATTTTCAGGAAAGAAACTTAAATGGGAATGTAGAAAATGAATTTTCAATAACAAAGTTTGTTTTTTTTGAAAAAATTGAAATCCAGGCCCGTCTTTACATAGTGCTTTGACAAAACTCTTTATTAATCCAAGATTGATATGTAATGGAGGTAATATAATTTTGTCAGGTGGTACTAATGGTTAATTTTTTATATTTTTTTGACCAAGAACATATTCAGTTCTCAATTGTACACAGAAATAATATAATAGTTTGACGAACTGCAAGAAACCAACGTTAAAAATAAAAAACAAAACACTGCATATCTATGATTTGAGATGTGATATTTAATTGAAACTTTGATTTTTTTATATACTAGGTATACATAATATGAATCACTGTTAGAAATATTGGTGAATTTTTTTGTGTTGCATAGTGTAATCGAGCAAAGTTGCATAAATATACGCATTTAAAACAAAGTTACTTGTAAGCTAAACAAGCTTACAAGCTTTGGGCTCCCACTTGGGGGCCTCCAAAAAAAATTGTCCGAGTGCCAAAAATCAACTTTGTCACTGACATATAATATCTGAAAGTTCAGTTTATAAGTTATAAAGGGTCACATATCGTCGGTAAAATGCCAAAACCGCGAATGTGCTTTTTCTTCATTCAGAGATATTCATCATTTTACATAATGCACATTCGTTGTTTTTGCACAATATCTATAAGGATTTATACGGTTTGCAATGGTTTAAGATGCAATTAGAAGATTCGCGTTTTTGGCAAAGAAAGATAATAATATTCTCTGCCGATTGGCGTTTTAAACCCAAAAAACATTTTTTTGCACATTCGCGGTTTTGGCATTTTACCGACGATATCTCAAATAGCTTAGGGCCTTATCAAGTCTAAATCCGGCACTGGTTATAAGGACCCAAAACGATTAAAAAATAAATATTTTTAAACAATACAAGTGTTATAAGTATTTCATATTATAAATTAATCTTTTATTTCAATTTTTAGAATATTTTCTATTTTTAAATCTGCACTTTATATAAGGTAACTAGTATTACAGGTTTATCTCAAGTACCTGTCGTCAAAATTGAAAAAAACGAAAAGCATTTCTTTATCCAACAAGGATTTTTCTGCAGATAATTAATTTTCTGGTTATTCCAATTTATTATCACATAATTTTTAATATATTGTCCCTACAGTAGAAACCAAATACAGCTATTCTTATTATCATTGAATTTGCGCAACGTCATCAGAAGCAAACAAGAAAAGAAACTGTAAGATATTGAATCAGTCCGCTGAACAGAATAATTGTTGTTTTGAGCCAATTAACAAATTATGTAAACTAAGAAAAGCAAGGTTTAAGAAATGAAAAAAATGCATGTAGCTTCATACAGGTTGCAATCAACCACATCATCATTATATCATCCTAATTATAATGCAATTTGTAATATTACATAAAGCGGACAAAAAAGTTTGTTCATTTTTTTTCCTGTCACTTTAGAAATAAACAACAAACATTTATGAGAGATAATTTTGTTAAACATTAATTTCCATAATATTATTATTGTCGTACAAAGTACTCTATTGCGACATTCAAGACAACTAAAGCTTATTAAAATCATTTGGAGTCAATGCAGTAAAAATTCGTACAGGTCAAAATTGGTTTGCCTGATCTAAATAAAAATCCTTCCGACAAGAGAAGATTGGATAAAGAACCAATTTTCAATTAGGTTTGTGAACTTGACTTCAATTTTTGACGTGAAAAACAAACAAAATATTTAAATTTCACATAATCTCTTTTTCACCAATTATTTGACAAAAATTTGTTAGTAAAAATCTGAAGGCTGAAAATTTATATCTTTAGGTTTGCACATAATTTACTTTAAAATGAATAAATTTAAAATAATATTTTTAAAAAAATAGAAAAAAGAAGAAAAATATTTAAAATTATTTGCATTTTACAGGATTACATGAACAAATTTATTTTTAGTGGAGACTTGTCCTTCGACTTTCAAGATCCTGTGCACAATTTGCAGGGCAATAGAAGTCCCCCACGTAAAAGTTCCTTTCGTTCCCAAATTTTTGAGTCGCGTTTTATCGCAATATAATATTGGTATTTATTAAAAAAACATTGCTTATTGATATTTTATAGAAACCAAACAACGCTAAATACAAATATCGCAAACGTTTCACCATTATATGTCATCATCAGACGATGGATTAGGACATTGATATTTAATATTGTTATTTAAATAAATTTCACAAAAGCTTTTGTTATATTATCGTTTGTTGATTCAATTTATTTAAGTATATTCTTTGCATTCTTCAATGGAATACAAATTCAGATATCTTATCGGAAATACAATAAAACATACAATTTTGAAATTTAAAGTATGGTACAATAATCCACCTTTATGCCTTTTCTTCATACAAATCTACACCTATCTACATTTTTTTTGTATTATATCAAGAGTTAATCCTATTTAAACATTAAAGTGCGTTACTACCGAGGAAACTTAACTTTAAACAAACAACACTTTTAAGTATATTGAACCAATACAATATTTATTATTATAACTATAAGCAATTACCTAGAGGTTGCTAAAACTTAATCGTCATTCTCAACCAATTAAAGCTACGTAATTTAGACATCAAGTAATGAAGTAAAACACAATTCGTCTTTAAAACTTTGATTTTATCAATTAAATTTAAAAAATTTCGCTTTTAGTCAAACAACAATGAAAATGAGATTTTTAAGAAGTGGTCATATTTTTCTATTATTTTTTATAATTTTACGTAGCGTTAATTGGACGAGAACGACGCTTTAATGTTAAATTATGGTCTTTGCACGGTATAAAATATAAGATGAAAATCATCTAAAATAAGAGAGTATATATGTTCATAGAATTTTTCAGATGTTTTTATCTGTTTATAAAGAGATACAGTTTCATCATTTAATTTAGTTGATATATCACCAACATTAAATAGAAGATTTGTCTAAAGTGACAGTGCTTTACGTAAATAAATCAGTTGATTCTCTTATAGAATATAGATGGATTATTTTCTTCCACTTAGTTAAAGGTATTTACTATAAGAGTTAAATTCTAATAAAATTAGTTAAGAATGTTTTCGTTTGCTCCAAATCCATACCCCCCGGACCCCCGGATTATACCAATTATTTTGTAACTTAAATAATATGTTTAGACTTTTACTCCCTAGTAGTGACTAACTGGGGGTTCCGCCATCTTGGATTATGTAAGGTCAATCCCATGGTCAAATTTTCAAGGTCGATGCATACATCACATAGGACACGCCCACTTTACAAAGTCAGACTGCTTATTGCTTGTGAACCACGCCCATTATATGTACATCGCTGTACCTCACCGCTATACCGTTGTACCGCACCACAGTACACCGCGGTATATCGGTGCGGTACAGCGGTATAGCGGTGAGGTACAGCGATGTACATATAATGGGCGTGGTTCACAAGCAATAAGCAGTCTGACTTTGTAAATGTGACCATGGGATTGACCTTGCCCAATCCAAGATGGCGAAACCCCCAGTTATTCACTACTCTCTCTGATGTGCAAAAATAAAATTACTTTTAGACTTAGCAGCGAAACCAGGTTTTTCCGATTTTAAAGCTATAAACATATTATTTAAGTCACAAAACCATTGGTGTAATTCGGGGAATCGGAGAGATATGAGATACCCCCCAGTCAACTCTTCTAGATTCTGGATTTTAGGTAGGAGGGCAAATCGGGCCCATTGCAGTGGCGGTAATATCAATAAGCGAATGCTTAGAGGCCCAGGACCATGCAGGGTAGTAAATCCCAAAAAAGAAATTTTTAAATAATATACGCAATTCAAAATTAATACATTGTTTTTTTTTTAGGGGCCCGTTTTGTATATTTGCTTACGGGCCCTAGCCACACTTGCACCGCCACTGAATGGTATTACCTGGAAAATATTTACATTTTAACAAAATATTTTATTCAAACTAGAAAAAAGAATGGACGATTTCAAAGTTGGCGTACGCCGGCGCCGTCACATTTACGCGCGTCCAAGAAACTGCATAAAAGCGGTTCTATGCGACTGCAATCATTCTACCAGACAGTACGGCCTCCGAGTTGACGGCGTCAAACATAAACCAACCTTGACATTGAAATTTTCAAGCAAACCTTGGAAATATCGGAAGTTCGTATAAAAGTTAATATTTCTAAAATTAGACTTCCACGCCATATTGATTGGAGTGAATTTTTTTTATTATTGTAAATGCTTTAATTTTTCAAGTGTTAGAACTTTTCCATATTTTGCAGGAAATTTAATTATTAAATGCAAAAAGAAAAAAAATTCAATAATTTTTTTTTAGATATAAACAATATTAATGTCAATTGCTAAAGTACCCTGCGTGCGAAATTACCTGTACTTACTTCTAAATAACACGCAAACAAAAGGTAGTTCAAAATTTAAAGTACTTTATAGAAAAGTCTATTGTTAAAAAAGTAAAACAATAAATTAAGTCAATGTAAAGTTTTGTAACAATGCCTAACTGCTTTTATTCTTAAAAAACTGAAAGTGCAAGCAGACTTAATTGAGTAATTGAGCTTTGTTTATGTAATAACCTCAATAGAGCACAAAAAAAGTAATTTGAATTTATCGCTTAATAACTGACTCTGAGGATAATAGAATATTATTTAACAAGCAGTTTAAATTCGAGTTACAATATACTATTTTATCTGCACCTGTAGACATAATACGGAAATTAACAAATTAATGGGCACTAACAAACAAATTCGTGGTATAAATTAACAGTTAAAATATAATTAATTGTTCGTAGGCAAGCTTTGCGAGTAACAAAGTAATTCAATACACTTATGTATGCTTACTTCGGCAGTAAAAGCAGAAAGACTTTGAGAATGTAGGCGATGTCATGAGGTGACGTAATATTATGCTGATAAAAGAATGCGAGTATGTTTAATGTTTAGTTTGCGTGAGTGAATTAAATCTTAAAGGGCAAACTTGAGATTGAAACAACTAGGAAAAAATAATTTCCGTCTTAGGTATGCAGGTACATTCTTCTTTACGAGAAGAATTTTTAAGTATCTCGAGGATTGGGGTAAAGTTTGGTACGTTTATATACGTTCTACGTTCAATAATAAAAATAGCGTATTTATTGAATTATTAAAAATTTAAAATATTAATTTAAAAATTAATAAGTTAAAAATTACGATAAAAATACGAAGACTGAAATATTTTTAATAATAATAATAATAAAAATATACCTACACCTGCCTACACCTAAAGAAGATGCTGCTACATAAAAACTTTTACCATCAAAATATACTATACTTTCCAAATGTTATATTCATAAAATACGTGACAAAAGCATAAATAAATTTAATTTTATTGAGTGCATAACATAATTGCCTTTATCGAATTTACGTTTTTACAATTTAATGGGCAACAAAAAAATAATTGAGTGTAATTGTTAAGATTAATTTATATATCAGTTACGTACGCGTAGATTATTTTATAATTCGAGAATATCTGGATAATTCCTATTATTACGCCAATTAAATTTAAAAAAAAGAAAGCAACAGCAATTTGCTATTTCTTTGTTTTAATAAAAAATTGCTTGCTCTGGTAATTTTCGTAAAAATTGCACCAAATTTAAATTTTGATTTGATAATATCATTTTAATTTGTTTTATATTTGTTGCTCTATTTAATCTATTAAAACAATTGTTTAGTGTTTTCTTAAAATTTAGTCACCTTCCTATTGTGTCTGGGGAGTAGAAAAAATTCTATTTGATATTGGAAGATCAATCATTATTATGTAGGTTAAAGAGTAATAACACTGCTATTATTAATACATACCTCTTCGCAAGCGTGTCATGGACCAGCTCGTTGTGGTGTACTTAATATCCTCAAATAATAGATTGGCCGGTGGTCGTTTTGGAAATTTGTGATTATTTTTCGCTTGATAATGGTCAACATTGTTGTTGCCATTTTCGCTGAGAAAATTGGTGGTCCCACCGGCACTGACAATATCTTCGTCATTTGATACCGAATTTGATGACACTGTTTGGCAACAATTAAGTGGACTAGAACTTCGTATTATTCCTTCTTTTGTTAATGCCATTTTTAGGTAAAATTATTATCACTTTTTTTCTATCACAATCGCTTTAAATACTATTGTCTGTTTTAAGCGTACGAAACTGAATTACTAGTTAATTTTTTTAAATTTAATATTCATTACATTGTATTTGGTTATTGTTATTATTTTAATTCATCGTTCGTATGCATTCACTGTCGACACGTTCGTACTCGAACACGCAACACGAAATAACCGTAGTCGAGTACTCGGTGTTATATTTATATAGAGGGGCTCGAGTTAACGGTCAACCTTTTAAGTTAAACACAATAAATATTAGAATAGGTATAATGTACATAGTATATCGTGGGATGTTTCATATTTTGATTTTAATTGCTTTTTTATTAA
The DNA here is from genome assembly GCA_949152465.1 of Cantharis flavilabris. NCBI lineage: Eukaryota > Metazoa > Arthropoda > Insecta > Coleoptera > Cantharidae > Cantharis > Cantharis flavilabris. Next base: position 15,023,833 of record OX424439.1, on the reverse strand, counting down.
CCAATAATTAATGGGCACTTCAATTATAACAATAGGTGTGGACATACGTAATCTATATTAGTCACAAAAACAAACATGCTAACATTCATATTATGTACAATTTCGATTGCCAAAATATTATGTTTTATTAGTTCAATTGGATCGAAAACGACTGCAACCTTTAAAACGTTCGGTTTACCTGTGGCCCTTTTTCAAGCGATCCCAGATATTCTCATACGAATTTAAAAAACTGAACCTTGCAGTTCGCAAAAAAAATGAACCACATTTATACGTTCTAGTGCCGGTTTTCCATTTATAGTTTATACAACACAAAAAATGAGAAACCTTGACATTAAGTTTAAAGTTAAAAAAGTTTATGGTCCGTGAAAAACAACATCTCACCAATTTTTTTTCTAACGTCAAACCACTTGACTTGATGTCACTCAATAAACAAACTTTAAGAGCAATGTCCAGTGCTATTATTAAAACGTAATTCAAGTTTTCTTTTTAATTTAAATAATCATTTGTGTTATCGCGTAATCTAGTAACCAGATAAACTAGCGATTATGTATTTAAATTTTTGCTTCTTCATAGAAGGGAAAACGGCAGTAAATCTATATTATTCACGTACGGAAAACTAAAAAACATATCAGGTTATTGGCCCAAGAAAAGAAGATGTGTATAATTCGAATCCACGTCAAAACACCAAACATAAAAATACCAAAAACATCGAAAATAATAAAATAATTAAGATAAAATAAGTTGAAATAAAATAATGTAAGATAATTTTATTATTATTCTTTTAACTTCCTTTCTAATATTTATTTTCCGACTAGCTTAACATCGGCAGAGCTAAAGACCTCTCAAAAGGGTTGGTTCAATTTCTTTTTTATTTGCAAATTTATACGACAATTTCAATAATTTTTAATAAACTTTTCATAAACCATAATAATAATAATAATAACTCCGAAGGAATTGATGGAGAAATGTCAGTAGAATGGTTGAAGCGGGGATTACTACACTTGGAAACTGAAGGATTCATGTGTGCGATTCAAGATGGTGTAATTGCCACTAACAATTACAAGAAGCACATCATGAATTTCGATGTTGCAGATCGTTGCCGAAAGTGTGGTGTCCCCAATGAAACCATAGAACATATTATAGGAGGATGCTCGTTCTTGGCTCCTACTGACTATCTTCATAGACACAACCAGGTTTGCAAGATATTACACCAGCAGCTTGGTTAAAAATATAACTTGCTCGACAATTTTAGGCCCTATTATGACTACGTACCTGAACCTGTATTTGAAGACGATTTTTCTCTACTCTACTGGGACAGGACTATATTAACGGATAGAGAAATTAATCATAATAGGCCTGACATTGTCTTGCTTAAAAAACGAGACCAGAATGCATACATCATTGACGTTGCTGTGCCTTTGTCAAAAAATGTAATAACCACCGAGAAAGACAAAAACCATAGATACGAGGCACTAGCAATGGAAATGATGAGTGTATGGGGTCTCAATAAAATAGTAATAATACCTATAGTGATATCGGCTACTGGTGTGGTATCTTCCAAATTTAAAACCCAATTGTTAAAGCTGGATCTATCAACAAAATTGTATCCAGAAATACTAAAAAGCAGTTATTTTGGAAACGTGCCATATTGTCAGAAAATTTTTAAATTCTCAAAATTAAAAATGCACTAAACAATTTAATATTTTAATTATGTATCATACTTAGTATAAGTTAAGAAACACATTGTAGAGTATAAGATGGTTGGAGCTAAATCCCCCATTTTATGCTTATTGCCACTGTATGTGAGAACTGAAATAAATAATAATAATCCAAATATTTTAAATCAATTCTATCCAAAAAAACAGCGATAATTGTAGGTGTGTGTCGCTATCAGTCCAGGTGCTCGACGTGCACACAAAGTTAACAATGCCGGGTGTTTATTTCCAGACTGTCCAGTCGAAATAACTTTTTTTTTGAAAATATTTGAAAAAAAACACGTCGATTTAGATTAGGAAAGAAACGTTCAAAACTAGTACTGTTTAAATTTTAAGTTTCACCCCGTAACCCCCAGCAAACAGTACTGGTTTTGAACGTGCCCTTCCTTATCTAAATCGACGTGATTTTTTTTTTCAGAAAAAGACTGAATAGTCTCGAAATGAACACCCTGTATGCTAGAAAAATTATTTGAAATTTTTTATCATGGATACAAAAAGGTTTACATTCAAAATATCTATTTAAAATTCATTTGTTCTACCTAGTATAAAAAATAAAACAAATAATGTAAAACTCAAGAAGAGCTAGTCGGTTTATAATGTGGGTTTTTCAGTTTATTATTGCAAAAAGTGTAAAAATCTTAATGTTACAAAGGTAACAAACCCGGACTTAAAAGAATAATATTTTGTATTCAAAAAATGTTATTAAAAATAAAGTAATCAAAAATTCCGCGCAAAAATAAGTTTCCAGATCATTCAAACACTAGTAACTAATTTATTTTCGGTGTTTCAAGTTTTGGTATTTTTGCCTTTCCGTTTTTTTTTTCGGTGATTTAACGTGATAACATATAATTATGTATGCAAATGCACATTTGCAAGAAATATTTTGTAGAAAAACTCAAAATTAACCAAAATTTAAAAAAAATCAAGTATGAAAAATATTTTATTTTATTTATAATATTTTAACTTGTGAGAAAATAAACAATAAAACTTCAAATAACAAGTTAAATTCAATAATATAAATATTATTCTAGTTCCCCTGCACACATTGGAGTTAAGTTTTTCCTATTTGACGGAAACTCACTTTGGATCTTAGGTCGTATCAAATGACAATGTGTTTTTTTCTCGGTTTCCATGTAATTTATTTTGTTTATATTAAATAAATTTCTGACGAAGGCGATAACAGTCACTGATAGCTTAAAAATATAATTTCATTATATATTATTGAATTTAACTTGTTATTTTAAATTTTATTGTTTATAAATATTTGCTTCTACTTTATTCATACCTCCCAATGATTTAAAAATCATTATTAATGTTCCGGCATTAATAGCAAAGATAAGTGGCGACTGGTACAGAAAGGGTGGAGGGAGATTAGCTCTACTAAAACTATAGTAAATCATAGAAAAATAGACTGGTTTGCTTATTGGGAACACAATTTAGGGTCGGGTACTATTCGGCGCAGCCGTTTCGCTGCAGCCGTTTTGACGCAACCGTTTTGCCGCAGCCGTTTCGACGCAAAACCGGTTCGGCGCAAGTACAACTTGGCGCGAGTACCGTTCGGCGCAAGTACTATTTGGTGTGAGTCCCGATCGGCGCAAGTACAGTTCGGCACTAGTACAGTTCGGCGCAATTACTATTTGACGCAGACCTGATTCGGTGCGAGTTCAGTTACAAGTCAGCAGCCCGATGGATTCCGATCACCACCCCGTCCTCTTTCATCTCGGCGACATGGAACAAGTTGAAGAAGAGCCTCAAATAGCAGACAGAATCGCATGGCCCGTGTTCCATGACAACTTCTTGCAGAACATGGGGAAGATTCCGATTATTGATTCAATAGAAGATTTGGACAACTACTTGGATGTTTTTGAGAACCAAATATTCTCATTGTTGAAAGCTGCAAACAACCCAACCAATATTCACTCCAAGCAAAGTTCACTTCCCCCCCCCACCCACATCAAGGAACAAATAAGGGAGATGAGGCGCCCTCGCCGTATCGCAAGAAGAACGTGGCACCCTGACGATCGAAACTATGCTAACCAAATGAAGAACCAAGTGAAGAAAGCACTGATGGATCTACGCAACGAGAGTTGGAGAAGAAAAATCGAAAGCCTCACGTTTGAAGACAATACGATATGGAATATTGTGAAAGCACTCAGGAATAAAGGAGATACATTCCCCACGATTCATGGCGTTAACGGTTTGGCTCACTCGGATGAGGACAAAGCAGAAGCCTTCCTTGACACGTTAGAATCCCAGTTCAGCCCAAACGAAGTAACTGACCCAGTTCATGTCGCCGAGATCAACCAACGAGTAAAAACGTTTCTAGATTCCCCGGATTCATCTTCGTCGTCAATCAAGCCCGCCTCCGTTGAAGAAGTTCGCGATGTCATCAAGATATTGAAAAAGAAGAAAGCCCCAGGTTCAGATCGTATCACGAATAATGTTCTGAAGAATCTTCCGAAGAAAGCCGTGTCGGCTTTAACAGGGGTCTCCAACGCAGTGTTCAGGCTGAGGCACTTCCCAGCAAGATGGAAAACCGCCGATATCATCATGCTACACAAGCCGGGGAAAAGCAAGACATTTCCTCAGAATTATCGTCCGATTAGCCTTCTCTCCGCAATTGGGAAGCTAATAGAAAGATTGATACTTAACCGCCTGAAAGCTGAAATTGAAGATCTTGGGGTTATCCCTAATGAACAGTTTGGATTCCGTTCCGGTCACTCTACTACGCTTCAGTTAGTGCGAATCGTCGAGCACATTACGCTAGCTTTTACCAAGAAGCAATCAACAGCCGTCGTTTTTCTGGACGTCTCAAAAGCGTTCGACAAGGTTTGGCACGAAGGTCTAATCTACAAGATGATCCAGGCAAAGATTTCGCCTGCGCTGGTGAAGTTGATCGCATCCTACTTGGAGGACAGGAGATTTCAAGTTAAGCACGAAGGTGTCCGTTCGACCGTTAGGAAGTTCTGTGCAGGGGTGCCCCAAGGCACCCTCCTGTCTCCGACTCTGTTCAGCTTATACTCGTCCGATCTCCCTTCGACAGCTGGTACGATTACTGCTCTATACGCAGATGACATCTCTAAATTGGCAAGTTCTCTAAGCGTCTCCATCATCGCTAATCGCATGCAAGAGGCCCTGAACGCCCTAGAAACCTGATACCGCACTTAGCGTATTGCGATCAACTCGGACAAGAGCGCGGCGATTATGTTTAAGAAGCGTTCAACAGTTCCTCCAGATGTGTTTATGTTCGGCGAAAAGATTCCTTGGGGCCATTCCGCCGATTGCCTCGGACTCACTTTAGATAAGAAACTCTCTTGGGTCAAACACATAGATAAAGTAAATTCAAAGGCTCGTCAAGCTTTGAATCTCATCAATCCACTCGTCGGGAAACACAGCTCCATCCAACCAGAAATGAAGATTAGATTGTACAAGACCCTAATCAGACCGATCATCTCGTATGCATCCCCAGCCTAGGCCTTCGCTTCAGATCATCAAATGAATAGACTCCAAATAATCCAAAATATATGTTTAAGAAAAGCACATGGTGTCCTCTATCAACCAACAAGATATCTTCATCAAGAAACCAAGGTCGAATATCTTAGAGAGTTCATCAAAAAGCTGACTTAGAAACTTTATACAAGAAGTCAAGACGTAGATAACCCCCTGGTCTCCAACCTGGGGACGTACAACGCTCAAGACTTTCCAAGATTCAAGAGACCACTGAGTATTCTGGCTCCACCAGACACATAAGTATCATAAATTTTATTAGCTTCTTCTAATCTCTCTCTATTTCAGTTCCCCAGCCAAGCATGTCCCCCCAGGTGTCAGGATTTTAAGTATTTTTTGTCTTCCTCATATTGCTAACCGTTTATTTTGCAGGAATCCAGGTGGTCCCGCCTTTAACCCGTTACTGGAGGGTCCTCCTGGCCTATATAGGTGCTTTCGTGTGGGATAAGTACTTGGTGGCCGCCTTATGCCCCGCTCGTCGTGATTGACCAACTCTCAAGTCTCGAATCCCTGCTCGTACCGTTCATCAAGACCACTTCAAGTTATCCCTGCAACCAGCTTCAGGTCTGTATGTAGATACCAAACGGCTCGACTGACCGTCCCCTCTTCATTTCTGCTCACCGGTCTGTACTCGCTTTTCACGTCACTAACCTGTACTCACTCAATTACACCCAGCCACACTCGGTCTGTACTCGCGCCGAATTGGACTCGTCCCGAACTGAACTCGAGCCGAACTGGACTCGCGTCAAACTGGACTCGCGCCGAACTGCACTCGCGGCGAACTGTACTCGCGGCGAACTGTACTCGCGCCGATCTGTACTCGCGCCGATCTGTACTTGCGCCGAACGGAACTAGCGCCTAATCGGCTGCGGTGAAACGGCTACGCCGAAACGGCTGCCCTTTGGAGCCGTTCCCAACAATTTATTATTACTGAGACAGTGGATGGTATTCCATACCCCCCAGACCCCTCGGGTTCCTAAACCAAAGATTTGTGTCCAAGTTCTGTAATTATAAACTTTTCACTTTTTCAGAAGAAATTTATCTAAGCTCTAAGGCATCAACAGGACCTTGTATGGAGTAAGCTTAGAGTGTGAATATTAATATTAATATTGAAATTTAGATAAAGTCACACTTTCACTCCACATTGCTCATCGTTACTCTTCAATTATAACAAACTGCTTCGGCTGCAAACTGATGATAATCTATTTTTACTCTTCCCTATAGAGAAGTTGGTTAATCTCCTAGAGTTTGCATAAAGTGGTAACTCTTTTTTGTGTGAGATCATTAATTACTTTAGTTCCTTTTTAAATTACAATTTATTCTAAACAAAATTTGTTTTCCTCGAAAATAACTGCATTTCTTCTAGAATCTGCAGCGTAGTTTTCAGTTAAAACTAATTCAGTTAATAAATTTATTTAAAATTGGATTTCGTTAATTTATAAGCCTAATTTAACTTAAAAACAAAAATTCGCGTCTTTCTAGATCTGGAATTTTCGAGTTGGAGCGACTTCTGGAATGTTTTTAATAAGTTAATTTTAAACAATATTTAAATATCAAAATTAAAACAATAAAAAGTAGTAATATTCAATCTGTTAATTTAACCTTTTGTTTTGGATTCTCTCCGTAAAATATCTATCGAGCTATCATCTAATAGATGTTTCGCGAATGTAAACCGCCCTTGTGTCTAAAATATCGCGCGTATTGAACGCATCGTGTTTGAAAAGTCCCATTGGTTCATTTTAAGTTACCAACCAAAAAAATAAGGAAAGTTATGAAAGACAGTGCAGCTTTCAGACACAAACAAGCAAAATTAATGTTTTAAGAAATAATCAAAAATGATTTACATTTTGATTTTTAAAGAAATGAAAAAACCGGAAACTAATTAAAATATATCTATAAATTTAAGCAGTGGGTAAATCAACTTTACGAGGTAATATCCTGAATTTACATTAATAGTAATGTTTCTAATTTTACTAATTGCATTTTTTTGGAAGATTTTTTTTTATTTTTTACTAAAAACAATTATTTTCCAATATGATTTATTAAATCAAAAAAAAAGAAAATATTTAATTTTACTAAAATCACTTTGTCAATTGTGTGGTCACTTTGAAGTCATCATTTTTATAAGCATGTCAAGATCAATGTCATAAAAAACAATAATAAATTATTGTTGGACAACTCAGATCGTTCACTCTTTTATATTACACGCAATAAGTATTTTATTGTTGATATTATGCCAACAATGCAATAAAGTTTGTTTGGATATATGACCATGGATGTATCAATCTTAGAATTAAAAAGTTTTCCTATATTATACAGGTAGCTATAATTTGTATTTGGGATTTACTTCATAAACATCTTAATTTCGTGCAGATAATTGATTAAAATTAAATATACTAGTTTGCAAGGATAATATTTATTTTAGTGTTTTTTCAATTGAAAAAATAAATAGTATAGTCTGCACTAAAGTGTCGATTAGCATGAGAGGTGGAGCTAGAATAAAACTAATGATTTTCATTCGTCGGTTGAAACTAGATTTAAAGAAAGCGCAGATAACACAGTATCCTAACTTACGGATTGATATGACTAAAAGTCCTAAGTATGAAGATTATGACTATACCTATAAAATAAATGTAATTTTAGAACTGAAATCTTAGAATAGAAACCTTATAATTTCATTTCGCAAAACAAAAAGACAATTGCGTTAGTCTAATTGTTTTAAAATGAAATTGAGGACAATATTGTGTATGTATTATGAAAAAGTGAGTAAGAAACAATTTTAAGTGAAATATACTATGAAATATAAATATTAAGTGAAATTAAGTTGAAATATACTCACGACAGTATTATTTTATGTACCTATACCTATTTTTAAAATTATCAATATTTTAATCTACAAGTAAATATTTATTCTTTATTTATTATTTATTAGTTTTAAATCAAAATTAATCGCGAATTGGAATAACAAATGCATAAAAAGTTTTTTTTTACAAAAATATCACAATATGTTCTTTCCCAATCTTTTAAATATTTAATCTGTAGGTATTGTTTTATGAAAACGGTAATGGTCTGATGTTCAAGTGCGTCAAGTACGACGCTGGTTCGAATCCGAGTAGAACAAGAACTTTATTCTAACCGTCCGTCCTCCCTCGACAGGCAATGGCAAACCACCGAGGTAAATCGCTTTGAAAGCCCTTCATAAATTGAAGTGGTCAGCCAAAACCCACCCAAAGTATAAATTCGTAACTTGGGAAATATAATAAATTAAATCTTCAATATAACAAGTTAATTAAACATTAATACAAATTAATTTTGTTTTTAAGCTTTTAGCAAAAGTTATCGCTATCTTCAGTAAATTGAAGTTTTAATTTAGTATTTTGTTTTATGAATATTACATTCAACTTTTTATTTTGTTAAAATACAATATTTTATCTAATATTGCTTATCTACACAATTGATTATAAACTTTTAATAATGTTTCAATAGTTGAAAATCCAGTGGCTTGCTGTGATCGCTGGTTGAGTTGCAGAGTGGAAATTCTGACTAGATTGGTTACAAAATTTTTCATAAAATTTTATGAATAATTGCAGTATTTTACAATCACCGAGATAGCTAGCACAAACCTTTTTGGGTTAAGGTTGTCTTATTTAATTTAAGTGTGCAATTGTAATTTATGAAAGTATTTAATGTCAACAGTATTTTTTAATTAGCTGTACCACCATAAAAATATTTACTGTAGTTATAAAAAATAATGTATATATTGAACCACATACTATTGCAAACAAACGAATTTAAAAGTAGTTTTTACAATCTCCGATTTTCTGATTACATCAAAACAAAGTACACATTACCGGAACTACAAGAATGATAAGATGATATTGTATGAGTAATACAATTTGTATAAATTATTCTAAGCACATTGTCACTTTTTTATAATATATTATATTGTCAATTAAAAAATTCAAACTTTTCATTTCTTATGTACAGTAATTTTTTGTATTTGATTTTTGTTTTGATGATTCTGTGATTTGGTGTAAATATGAGTTTTTAATTTTTGTATTTACTCTTACTTTGTAAATAATTTTTTGTAAATTTTGTAAATTTTTGAATAGTTTTTTGTGTTGGTACGAAAAGACCTGATAGTCACCCCTTCCAAGAGAGTCCGCCGAGGCGAACGGACGTTTTCCCGCAAAAGTTGTAATTTTGCCTGTCAGAGTTGAGATTTTGATTTTAGTTTATGCAATAAAAATAAGATTCGAAAATTGGATGGTGACATAATTGTACTTGATTTGGTTTGAAAATTAAACTGTGGAAATTGGAAGGTGAAGTAAAATTTACGTTAACGTTGAGCATTCTGGCTTGATAGCAGCGCATATTTGCGGATTATGGTTGCATTTTTGGACTGAAATTTATTTAATAATTAATATTTAATAATCTTGTTCTCCGATTAGAAAGCTAGCTGGCACCCGAAGGTAGAGAAGGAAGTTTGAGAAAATAAATTTTTTCCGACGTTCCACTACAATAATATCTAACGGCCGCGGCCGTTTCCGTTAACTTTTGAACTAAAGTTTAAACTAAAAATTTTTTTTATTAATTTATTATGATTATGATAAATAATATTTTATTTTAATTATACTTGTAGTTTATCTATTGTTGTTTTAAAATAAGAAAATATAATTAATCAATTTTTTTTCATCTTAAAATTCTGTTCGATATGGAACAAGTCGAAAGACTGTAAACAGGGTTAACTTAATATAGGCAACATATTGCACCTATATGATTTGACAAAACAAAAACAGGATTATAATATTAAAATCAGTGGCGTAGTGTGTTCAGAAAGATTTAGAGGGACTGCATTTTTTAGGAAACCAAAAATAAATGTGATTGGATTAATATTTATTTTTCCTGAAATGCCCGCTGAAGTTTAAAGTAAAAATTTTATGCTATTTTCGGGTTATGCCAGTTGTAGTAGGAGGCTGCATATAATGTCAAATTGAACATTTCTTACTTTACATAGATATGTCAACATTCAAGTAGTAAGCGATACTAAATGGCAAATTTTTGAAGGTTGGAGAAGTAGAATTAAAAACCTCAAACATCAGATTGATATATTAACCCTTGTGTACCCAACCGGGTACATGGGGTGCCCATTGACGTACATTTTTTTGAATAATTTTTTTACTTAAAAAAATCGCTAAAAACTCCTCGGATCGCCACGATTTGACCCATTTTCAATCAAAATATGCACTGAAAACATTTTTCTTATTTTTTTAATAAAAAAATTTTTAATTGAAAAAAGGACACGTATAAGCCAACCGGATATCCGTATACAAAATTAATTGAATTCGTATAATATATCACAAAACTAAAACATTTTTAAATACATTCGTTAACAATAAATAAATCAAAATCAATTCAATAATTTTAAGTTAGAGCAGAATTTTATATACAAATTCGTACATGGTTACCCGAGTACCTCGGTTGGCCAATAGTATAAATTTATTTGGTTGGGTACACAACGGTTAACGTTAACAGCTGATATCTTGCAGTATTTCCAAATAAATACATCAAAAACGTTACTTTAGTAGTCTACTACCTAAAATGATGCTAACTTTCTTAAGTTTAGTTTTTGCTACAATACCACTAACTAGTAGCTATTAGTATCATTTTAAAGCCATTTTAAGAGTACGACTATGCATAAGGCTGCTTTAATTCGTAAATTTTCTTTAAAAGATTGGTTTTATGCAAGTAGGTACTTCATTTACGGGAGAGCCTTATCCATTACATAAAAAATAGGAATGAATAATTTTAGGAGTTGGTCACCAAGAAGTTGACAAAAAATTTCAAAATAATACTAAAAAAACAGTCATAGGTACTAAAGCCTACAGGTTCTGGGACCAAAATTCATTGGAAACAACTGCTTGAATCTAACTTTTGTTTTTATCAGTGCCGACGCCAGTACTTGGGTCGGGTGGCCCTAGTCACAACTAGATTTACAATACAATTTTGATTTTATAATATTATTTTTTATTTTAATTGAACTTTACTAGGGTAAACTCAACATAGATTGCACGTAAGATGTAAGGCACAGATCCGGTTATTGATAATATAGATTTTGTAATTATATATTTAAATGATTATATTGTTCATAGATTTTTGATTGTTTTCTTTTAGGAAATAATGCAAAAATACAATAATATTAAAAAAATATAAATTCTAATAAAAATTACTAACCATACAATTTAATCTTAGAAGATCTATTGAAACAAATTGCTGAAATATACAAGTTATTCGTCGAATAGTAATACTGCAATGCTTAAAATTGTACTGTTCCTGTTTGTTTATGTTATATTTGGGGTTTACACCGACATCAACTTTTTGAAAAAAGTAATATTTTTAATGAAATTTAAATAAGTTAAGTCAATAATTATCATTTTAGTTTCATCAATCTGACTACAAAGCAAAATTTACAAGATTGGAAATAATCAGCTACGACAAAGAAGTTTTAAATTCTGCGACAGCTACAACTTTTAAATATAATCGCTCGACTACGGCGTTCAATGTATCATGGAATGCGAAAATTGATTTTGGAAGAAAAATGGAAGTAAGAAATAATTTAAAAACTATATTACAAAAGGATTTTTCAAGTATTTAATACTTACTTGAATGACTAATTAAGTTAATCTAATACGTATAGTTGGAGTATAGAAAGTTTTGTTTATAAAGCAAAAGGTTGCATTCTTTGGATGTTTTATTTTCTGAATTATCATTTCACAGCGGTTTTGCGGTAAAATAATTCAGAATCAAACGTAACTGCCCTGTCAGAATCATGTTAACGTTAACGTAATGTTAACAAATGCTCCAATCAAAAGCCATGTTTCTGCTGATCTACCAATCTAAAGCTCCCGTTCGCTAACATCACGTTAATATTAACATGATTCTGACTGGGCAGTAAAACAACATCAACTGTACGTAATAGAGTTGCCATGTTGTTGACATTTGACATAAATCTAGAATTATGGTAGGTAAATAAAAGTAGTATAACTACACTTTACCTGGACCACTTTGGGATTGTTCAGGTTGATGTACTACAAGATAATGTAAATCGGTAGCTATTGCTGTTTTTTATAGCTTGGTCGATATTTCAATTAGCGTTTGTACCATGAAATATATTTCTAAATCATGCGTTTTATGAACATTAATATTTACATTAATAAAATATGAAAGATAAATTCGTTTCGCAATTAATATGTTGTGTGCTATTAAATAATAGCTATTTATTATACAAATGTCTTATAAGGCAAATAAGTTACGAAAGAAATGTTTAGCCACGAGAGCTTGCTCGAGTGGCTAATTTTTCTTGAGTAACTTATTTGCTGTTAAGACACGTGTGTAATACAAAGCTTTTTCCAATATCTCGTAATAATAGTTTAAAATGTAATTAAAAGTTTTGACGTTTTAAAATGTCAAATGTAAATTATGAAAATTAGTATAAAGTAGGTGTACTCATAATTTACATAAGTCACTAGTGTTTTATAGACCCCATAAGTCACTAGTGTTTTATAGACCCCATAAGATATGTAAAATCGGCATTATTACGCCTTCATAAGACAGAGGTGTTGAATAAATTTTTTATTTTTTTAATACAAATATTTTTCAAAGATAAATTATTAAAAAAATTATGTTTATTTTTTAGTTTGTAATTAAAGCAAAACAATTTTTGAGTAATGAATATCGACGAATTATGATATCGTTTCAATTAAATTTCTGTCAAATTATGGAACATAACATAGTTGGATTAGCGAATGTTGCTAAGTGTGGTAATCTTACAAACTGCAATTTATCAAAGGTAGATATAATATACCCATTAATTTTTACATTATTCATATTCCTTCAATTTTAGGAACTAACCTATAATGTCTGCAATTTTGTTCCTGACGCTTCACATTTGCCTCCCTTTTTGTTAAATGGCCAATTCTTAATTGACATTTATGCTGTTTATTTGGAGCGTGAAATAGCGGTTATAAACTGCTACTTAGAAATTTATAGAACAATACCTATCCCAAAAACATGAGTATTACCATCAGATCAACAGAGTATTTCTTAGCCAAAATTGAATTAAAATTTTAGGTTTTAAAACTGGAGAAAGTATTTGCAACACAATAATAATTTGTAATTATAAATTGTAGGCGATTATTGATCACAATATTGATTAAAATAAAAATACATAATAATATAGTAAGGTACCTGCACCTAATAAGGCCTAAGCAACAAAAATCGTACTTAAAATAACCTCCCTCGCTCAATACCACAGTTACAGTCACCTATTGCATGTAGAAGTTGCTAAAATAGGGCACTTCCACTCCCCCACTCCAACATGGCTGCCGAACAGCAGCTTGGTAGTATGGTTGGTGGTATTCGCCATAAGATTTGTTAAGGATTCAAGTGTTTTCGTTATAAAAATATATTTTTTATAGAATTCTAACCAGTTCTTTTAGCATTTTTAGCTTTTATGACACGGTGGTGATTGTTTTATAATAAATTGGGCTACTAAAATCTACTATACTTGCAAATAATTGAATAAATTGTGTGTTATTAAATTTTTCAAAATTATTAACCTAAAATATTAAAAGTTACAATAATTTAATCATTTTAACAGTTATTTAAATGAAATACAATACAATAAATAAATAAACAACATTTCAGCTGTTATGTTTTGTAATTATTTGCCAGCATTTTTGTGTTTCAGTAATTTGTTTGACTTTCCGGTTCATGTTGAAATAGCAGGGCTATACAAGCAGAATTTGTTATTTTCCAACTTCTGCCGGTTTGGCTTTAAGGGGTCATGCCCAGTTAGACGTACAAAAAATCCGTGATCTTGGAGAATTTTTTTTAAAGAACTGGAAGACTTTTTTAAGGATATTTTGGTATACATATAAAACAGGAAGTTTTTACGTAAATAATATAATTTTTTCAATAAAATATATTTTTAAACAAAAAAGTTATGGCTATTCTCCTGAAGGTCCTTTTCAAAAACATGTTTTGCGGTGACCACTGCTGCTCGAATATGGAGCATCTCAAATCAGAAACTCAAAAAAATTTAGATAATTTATTAAATTATTTAGTGGGTCATCGAAGGATTTTTCAAAATATCAATTTAGGACAAAATGGCACACGTTCAAAGTTAAATTGTCAATTTTTGATGAAAAAATGGCTCCTTTATCGCTAATAAAATCAAAACTATACATCGAAAAATAAATTCCTTCGATGACCCACTAGTTTTTTATATCTAAAATAACTGTACGAAATTTGAAACAAATCGATGCAGTAGTTTTCAATATATCGTGGTCACCGATGTTGAATATGTCATTTCGAGATAAACGCGATTGAAGTTTCAAGATAGGTTTACTCTACAATAAAATATTAATTTGCAACTTACATTGAGTCATCTATTCCAGGCCCGTGTGGAACATTTTCAGATGAGGTTATAGCCTTTTACTTTTACTTGCAGAAAACGTAATAAAAAAAAAATCGATTTTTTTAAATCTGCAAGTGGGCCAGACCCCTTAAACAAAGTCAAATATTTACAGAATAAAAAGTACAGTAAAATTAAATGAATGATTAAGCTTAACCAAATCAAACTAGAAAATATCTAATTTAAATGGTTTTTTGTCAGTTTGAGTTATAGGTAGGGAATTTCAAACTTGGGCGAAATTTGTATCTGCCGGGTTTAATGCATTCTCGACTAGAAGATTTGCTGATTTTTAAGACATAATTTTTACATTTTTTAGTAAACTCCTGAACTGTGCTAGTTACGATTATATCTTTCACTAAATCTGAATGTATTTATGTAAATTACTCAAAAACACAAAAATGCTGGAAACTAATTATTAATAAACAGCTGAAATGTTGTTTATTTTTATTTAAAGCAATTTATTTCAAATTATTGTACCTAAATTTTAATATTTAAGGCTAATAATTTTCAAAAATTTAATAACACAAATTATTCAATTATTTGCAAGTATAGTGGATTTTAGTAGCCCAATTTATTATAAAACAATCACCACCGTGTCATAAAAGCTAAAAATGCTAAAAGAACTGGTTAGAATTCTATAAAAAATATATTTTTATAACGAAAACACTTGAATCCTTAACAAATCTTATGGCGAATACCACCAAGCTGCTGTTCGGCAGCCATGTTGGAGTGGGGGAGTGGAAGTGCCCTATTTTGCGGAAGCTGAATATTCCATTTGTAGCTCCCAGTGTTACATCATTTATCATAAAGTGAGACTGTGCAGCCCCAAATAATAAAAATCGGTTCAAATAAATCCTAAATATTTTTTGTAATATTACAGATAGCTATATAAAATTAAATTTTTATCTTTATAAATACATGCATCGATGATCTTAAAAATTTTAATATCGTATTGCGGTCCAAATATTTTTTATTTTGTTTTTCTTACATAAAGTGGTCTGCGCTTATTAAGGCCTACTAAATTTAACCATAGTCTTACTTTGTGTATCAAAGTTTGTTTGCTTTATAATGTGTTTTATCATTAGTAGGCATATTTATCACTAAATCATTGAGCGTTATTTTTAGTGATTCGAGCCGATGCCTCCTAAACGAGCCACGTGGTCAGAAATCGATAATTTTGAGTACTCCAAGGCGTTTTAATAAAACTGTTTTTTAAAGAATGTTTAGTTGTTGCATTTATGTGTTTATTGATTTCCAATACCAAATAATATTACGTATAATTTTATTATTTAAGTATGTTAAAGCCTTAGGCCTTATTATGGTACCATATTAAAATAAAGCCTACTAGCAAGGTTTTTAAAAATGTTTAATTTTGTGTTTGTTTGTGGTACAAGTTACCAATTTTCGTTTATATTTTGTAGAAAATGTACCAAAAATATGATTATTATTAAAACGTGTTGATTAAATTGGATATTTTTTATTTTATTGCAAATCTCCCTTAGCTAGGCCCAGTGGCGTAGCAAGCAGTTGAGGGACCCGTGTGCAAAGTTGTTAAAAAATGAAAAAACAAAAATGAAAAAAAATAATAAATTACTCATACAATATAATCATAATTTTAAGATAAACAAATAACAAAACTAGATTATACGCCAAATTTAGAATAATCGGATAAACTTAGTATAACGTTATTCCTGGTATAACAATCACAAGGTTGCAGGGTGCAACTTATTTGGAAAATCTGTAAAAGTCAGGGAATTTAAGATTTAAGGCGAGATTTTAGTATCTGAAAATATGTTGAAATCGATGCTATTATTAAACCCAATTTTAAAGTTAGTGCTAAAATTATCAGTTTCATTTTTTTACTTGACATTGAAAAATTTAGTGAGAACACAGAATTATTATTGGTAATAATGGTAATACTAATAAGTCTAACTTTATACCAGGTTTATCCGACTATTGTGAAACCGGCCTTTTTACATTAATTTATTATTATTTTTTTAACATTATTTTTCATATTATTTAAAATTTTTTTAAAAAGATTCTTGGGGGCCCTTTTAGCCGGGGGCCCGCGTGCGTCGCACCCACCGCACCCCGGTAGTTCCGCCACTGGCTAGGCCTTATTATGAGTAAGTACCTTATAGTTTTTAAAACTAAATTAAGAGTTGAATCAAAAATAAGAAACCTTAGATTCTTCTTGCGATCTTGTAGTATGTTATTAAATTTAATTGTGACTCGTTAAGTTATGTAATCATGAAATCTGAATTTGTAAATAATCTGAATTTATTACAATTGACGTTTTCTGAAACACAATTATTACTACTGAATTACTTTGTGGTTTCAAATCGCAAACCGATAATTTAATAAAAATATTAATCAAACTTTGATTAACAGTTTAATTACGATTAGATTGACTTATATTAAAATTGTGACCCGACAGTTGATGTAAAAAAATATAATATGTAATTATTATTACATTATAATATTATGTAAGTGCAGTTTTTTGACAGATTTTGTTCAAGCATACAATTTTGATTCAGTCTGTTATGTGAAGATGTCGTAGCATACTAAAAATATCTGGGTGTAACTATGTACAAAATATACCTATGTATGTATGTCTTGGCCTATGTACATATACGTTGATATTATGAAACCATTACTTATTATTATTAGTTCTAACTTCTAACAAAAAATAAAATAGTGCATATTATGCCTTAATATTTTGTTAAATCTGATATTTAAATTAATAACTTCTGTTTTCATCAGATATGGATGATTTAGAAAGTTAAATTTAAAAATTTATTTTGAACAAAATATACCTAGACACAATAATAATGAAATAATTATTGTACCGTAGTTTAAATAATAAAAATAAAATCGTAATAAATACATGCGAACCAATGTTGATGCAGCCATCTTTGCATATAAACCGCTCAATACTAATAACACCCTTAAGAATTTTCGATTTGAAGCATGCGCTATAAAAAAAATTAATATCATTTTAACTCTGAATAAAATTAAATTGATATTAGCAATTCACTTTATCAAATTAAATAGCCTAATAACCCATAATGCTAATTTCGACGGCATTAAATTCAGTTGGGCAGACAACTATTATTGCAATTTCATCTTGAGAAACAACTGGTTCCAAAAATTCTATCGGTTATTCGCTCGGACGGTTTACCAAAATATGTAGTCGCCTGCTGTTGGTGTATGATACCAAAACCTTGTCTTCTTAAACCAGCCTACAGGTTTATTGTATTAATCCGAGTCGGTGAAACCTAATCCCGAGTTAAATTGTCTTTGTTAAATCTTGTAATATATTTTACGATCTAAATTCTAAACTCTAAAGAATTAAAAATTCTTTGAACAAAATTTTCACATTTTGTATTTATGGCTAAAAATATACTGAGATGTATTATTTTTCAAAATAATTATTTTATTTGACAAAGCCAAATTTTTTCAGTGTTTCAAAAGAAAAGTCTTGAGAAAACACCTACTGGAGCCTCACGTTGCGTCGCTAGTTGAGATGAATTTGAATATAAATAAAATTTAGAAATTTTAAACATCTGGATAGAATGGATTATTCCAGAATACCAAAGAAATTGTACCAATACAAACCCAGAAGAAGAAGATCCGTAGGTTGCCCCAGAAAGAGATGGCGAGATCAGTTTTGATGAAGTAACGGACCGCGGTCTTATACGTGTAGATGATGATGTAATGATGATAAAATTCTAATATAAAATAGGAACGTTAATTTTAATAGATAACTATACCCATCTGTCGCGGTATCAAACTTATTTTATACTTGTCTTGATGTTTTAATTTTAATGTAACAAATTTCCAAATCCAAATTTAAGCTCTTTTTTAATCTTAAAATCTGCAATCCAAATTACACACTTAGAACATTCGTCCTCGTCCGAAATATTCAGTTTTATTCAAATTATATTGAATAATTTATCAATCCAAATAAAACAAAATCACTCACACAAAAATTTCGTCTAATCGCTTAGATGACCATCTTATCGGCAAAAAAACAGGTTTCCTTCGCCGGTCGGCGCAAAGTCAAGTCACTAGCAGGAAACCCAAAAATTTACAATAAGTAAATATAAAAATTGCAATTTAAAAAAAATCAAATCATATTTAATGGAAAATTTTGGTACAAGATAATAATATATTGAACTGTTTGATATTTCCATATTGTTATAAATATTTAGATTGTTGAAACATAAAATAAATTTAGAATTCAATCAAAGACAAAATTTGACAGTATGGCATAAAGCCTACACAGGCGGACTGGGAAGCGGGTAACCGCGGTTCAAATCCTGGTTGCGTCGTATACACTGCTGTGATCTAAATCCCAAGATAGATCTGTGGGCTATGGGGAAGGCAACGGGAAACCACTCCATTAATTAAAATTCAGCCAAGTCGACCACGACTCCTCTACAAAGAGGAAAAGGAAGAAGAAGAAGAATATGAGTTTTTAAATGAAGTTTAAATCCCTATTGCATATAAATTTTCAGCAGTTTGGTATAAAGTCAGAAAAAGTAGTTTTGAGTAAAATACAATTTAAATTTGATTTATTTATTTCTCTATCTTGGCATCCCTATATCTCGTGAATAAAGAGAAGTATTTGTAAGTTCTTGGATATCAACTGAAAGAGCATTCAAAATCGATTTAATTCCAGCAATAAAAAAATTTGTAACAGAGAATTGATTATCACAAAATTGATAAGTAAACGGTTTTTCATCAGTTTGCGTTTTGAAAATTCGAGTTATATTCACAAAATTTGCACGTTTCTGCGAAGAGTTAAGTGTAAAAATCAGAAACCATGATTTTAATGATAATACAAAAAGAGGTTTTGCTTACTTAAAATACATCAATCTAACAAAGTTTTTGCTTATTTTATGAAAATATTTGTAGTTAAGTTTACATCAATGTTGGTTTTTATTACTTTTAATTTATTGATAAACTTTTATTTACACTAATATAATTTATTATCTATCTTTAATATTTCTACATTTCTTAATTTTGACTCTCTATTATAATAATTAATTCCTTAAATTGATAGATAAGTAGTTTAGAAATTGTCATCAACATTTCTGTCAACAATAAAAGGTTTTGTCTTATTAAAGATTTTTATCGAACTTAATTTTATTAAAAATTTTCGACGACTTTTCTTTAGTAATTTGAAATCGGGTTGACAATGAACCAAAAAAATATTATAAATACATTGGCAATTTGTATGGCAATTGTTCCTCCAATGGTTTCCAAACATTTTGGTGTCTGCAATTTGCATAAATTTCACGTATTTTTTTTAAGTTACATGGTAATTTTCGCTTCGGGTTTTTCTGTTTATCAGATGTATATTCTAACAAAATATGCTGGTGATACAGTACAAGTCGTATTATATTTCGTTTACCTTTTTATTTCATTTATCAAAAATATGATTTCTGTTCTAAGAGTTTCAATATTTAAAGCTGACCTATACAGAAAATTTCAAAAACGACTTTTACACTTCGAAGCTGTCTGCCAAGTAGAATTCTGGAATTTTACCATACAGTTTATTTTACTCAATGTTTTCTTAACTATTTGTGTAGCAGTTATCGTTGTTCGAAATATTAAATGTGAATCCCCTACTATTATACCTAGCGCCATGTTTTGGTTTGAATTTTATCAGTACTTCGATACGACGCTAGTTTTGACAATTTATTACTATATAAACAACTTTAAATTATTATTCTGTCATATTAATCGCAATTTGGTAAAAAATATAAAAACATACAAACTTATAGAAACTGAAAATGTTTTTTGGAGCATCAACAGATTAAGAAAACGTTACGCCAATTTGGCGGATACCACCGATATTTTCAACGTGCTATTTGGATGGCAAATACTTTTTATATACTTCACGATATCAATAACCATTATAAACTTTTTGGATATTGCAATTAAACATAGTTTGGAAACAGAAAAAAGTTATCATTACTGCAACATTTTTAATTTGAAATTATTCTTTTTGATTTTATTAATATGGGGCATAATATTTTGGGTAAGTCTTGTACGAATAATTATATAGAAAATTCAAAACAAATTTTGAAAGGGGCTTATATTTGATATTTAGGTTCCGTGATATAGATATTCCCGTTTTAATTGTTTCAGATAACGGGCGCTGCAATAGCCGTCACCAGTGAAATAACTACCAAAGAAGCTAAACGTACAGCAATTCTGTGCAATAATTTATTATTGGATATACCTGGAATAAGCATCAACAAATTTGACAGTATGCTGCGTCGAGAATTGATATTACTTGCACACCAAGCTACTCATCATTATCCATACTTTTCGGCTGCAGGATTTTTCAATATTGATTATAAAATGATTTTCAGATTGCTTGGCACAATGACTGCATATATTGTTGTACTTGTTCAAATCAATAAATAAACTTCTAACAGATCTTATCTATTTATTTCGGTTCTATTCGGTAAAAAATGCAAGTGAAAAATATTTTGATGTAAAATCGTCTTTACTTACTACTTAAGTAAAAGCTAGATAAAATCTAATGCTCTTATCATTCGTAGTTTATATTTTTATTTTTTGTGTTCTTCATTTTTTCTCTAAAATAATTAGGGAAGCAGGAATTTGCATAAATAAGTATTTACATGTTAATTTCCTATCTTCAGCTAACTCATTGTTTATGAGCAGCAACCTGTATGATAATTAATAAATTTTTATTTCGTCGCTCCGGGACACGGACAACTCGGCACATCGCAACTCGGCACCGGACTACTCGGCACCGGAGGACTCGGCGCCGGACAACTCGGCACCGGGAAAACTCGGCACCGGGACAACTCGGCACCGGCAACTCGGCTCCGTCAACTCGGCATCGGAACAACTCGGCACCGTAATAACTCGGCACCAAACGATCGGATTTTTAAAACCACCGTTTTTTTAACTCCACCGTTATTTTCTCAAATATTTGTGTTGCTTGCTCGTCGCGGTGAAGGTCGCAGATTTGTTTTTCCGGTTCTCTTTTGCCTACTTCCTAATAAGCTACAAGCGAGCTACTTGAAGCTTTTCCGTATGATTAAAGATATGTGGCCAGAATTTCATCCAGATGCTGTAAATGTAGATTACGAGATTGGTATACATAATGCTCTGCGCGCAGAATTTCCTGGTGTAAACGTTAGAGGTTGCTTCTTTCACCTAGTTCAAAATCTTCGAAAACATCTTTCAGAAGTAAACCTTCTTGGTCGTTGTAATACCGACCCCAACTTTGCATTGAAATCGCGTATGATAACTTCGGTAGCTTTTGTTCCAGAAGATGATATTGAAAACGCACTGAACGTTCTAGAAGATTATCTACCACCAGAATTAGAACCAATCATAAGTTGGTTTACTATTACATACGTTGGTAGACTCAAAAATAATGGAACAAGAGCCCCACCTTTGTTTCCCTATGCAGTGTGGTCGGTACATCAGCGTACTTTGCTTGGCTCTGATAGAACCAATAATTTCGCTGAAGCTTATCATAAAAAGTTGCAATAGGGATATGGGGTCGCACATCCAGGATTATTTAAATTTCTGGGTAATCTAATAAAAATACAGAAAACATTCGATGCTGATTACGAGCGTTTTGTTGCGGGATACGAAGCACCACCAAAACGCAAGAGTTATGAAGACGCAGATCTGCGTATTCTTAATAAAGTAACGAATTATGAGCAAGAGAATATGTTGGAATATTTGCGTGGTTTATCTCATAATTATGTAATGAACTAATGTACCTACATAAATAAATGTATGTAAATATATATTTTTTAAATAAAAACCTTGTAATTTTATAATAAATTTTTTTATACTCGTATTATTTTTATTTTTGTTAATATTTTTCAATAATAATAAAATAATTTTCCAACTAGTGCCGAGTTATTACGGTGCCGGGTTATACCGGTGCCGAGTTGACGGAGCCGAGTTGCCGGTGTCGAGTTGTCCCGGTGCCGAGTTTTCCCGGTGCCGAGTCGCCGGTGCCGAGTTGTCCCGGTGCCGAGTTTTCCCGGTGCCGAGTTGTCCGGCGCCGAGTCATCCGGTGCCGAGTAGTCCGGTGCCGAGTTGCGAAGTGCCGAGTTGTCGCGTACCGCGTCGCTCCCATCCCGGTAATTATTGTCTTATTAAAGAAGAAAGAGTAAGGTGGAGTCGAAGAAGTAATACCAGTCGAAAATAAAATGAAAAATTTATTTTAAACTTAAAACAATGAATAATTGAGAATCAAGTGGAAAAAAATTTTAAATTAGAGTAAATTAAAAAAAAATTAACTATTTATTATGATTACTTTATTTCGTTAATTTGTTAAGCTTAATACTATTCATTGTAATAATTTACTTTTTCACGCATTTCACTGTATTGTATAATAATTTAAATTACTTATGAAGAAGACAATGAATAGGCATTTGCTTTCAAATTTGTATCAATAAACTTCTTTCACACACACAAAGTTTTTATCAAAATTTATTATTACTCTTTTCAATATTAATTTGAGAACTAACTGAAAATGAACCAAAACAATATTTTAAATAAACTTTCAATTTGTTTGGCGATTGTGCCTCCAATATGTATCAAAAGATTGGGTTTCCAGATTTTTCATAAATTGTGTGCGTGTTTTTTATGTTTGATTGTAATTGTTTTTTCGATAGCTTATTTTGCTCAAATAATGAATTCGAAAATATTTACCACAGATACAGTACAAATCCTAATCAATTTCATTGATATTTCGGTATCAGTGCTTAAAATAATCATTTCCATTATGAGAGTGACAATATGTAAAGCTGACTTATATAGAAAATTCCAAACGCAATTTTTAAAAATTGAAAAGACCTACAATGTAAAACTTAAACCATATTGGAATTTTTACGTTCTGATTATTATATTTAATATTTTGCTAACTATTAGTACTACAATCATCGTTTTAACCAGTAGTGGCTTACGATATAAAGCTAATATAACGCTAATTAATTTTCTTTGGATCGAATTTAATTTTTATTTTGATGTGACGATAATTTTGCTAATTTGCAATTACATAAACAGCTTTAAATGTATGTTTCAAATTATTAACAGAAATTTAGTACGAAACATAAAAATATATAAACAATTTAAAATCAATATTGTTTATCGGGACACCAACAAATTGAAAAAACTTTATGCTAATTTGGTGGATGCAATCGATAATTTCAATATTTTATTTGGATGGCAAATTCTCTTCATGTACATGTCGCTAATGTTAATGATGATAAATTTTTTAAACAATATGATTAAACGTTATTTTGCCAAAGATGAATATCAACTTTACAGAAGTTTTAATTTAAACGTATTTCTTTCGAATATAATGTTACGAAGAATAATATTTTGGGTAAGTGTAAACAAATTAAATATCCAACAAGGAAATATTTAGTAAATTCCCGTCTTACTTTTTTGGAATTTTGATGGAATCTTGAAATATAAATAAGTTACATTTATTATTATTATTTACTGTAACAAAAATTAAAACGTTTATTTGATTATTAAAGGGCTAAAATATATTTACAGATAAAGTTAATAACAATAAAACAATTAATACACTAAGATTAACACTAATACTAAATTACACTACAATCACTAATGAGTTTGTGAACTGCCATAATCTATTTCCGACGGTAAACGCAGTTTCTCACGGTCACTGACTCTCAAACCGACATGCTAATATCCACTCTTCAAATTCAAAGTTGAAAACTATTGTGAATCAGAGAGAGTATAACAATAATTATAAAAAAATTTATAAAATAAAAATATATAATTCGGGGTAAAGGATAGCTATCCTTCTTTGTAACTACGTTCAGTTTGGTATAGTCAACGCAAAATCTTGTAAACCCATCATTCTTCTTTACCAGCACGACTGGGGATGCCCACGGACTGTTTGATGGTTCAATCACCCCCTGCTGCTCCTTATCCGTGATGATCCTTTCAACTCCTTTACGTTTTGCCAAAGGAAGCCGTCTCGGTTGTTGTCGTATGAGTTGAGGATTTCCAACATTGATTTTGTGTTTTACGACTTTGGTTCAATTTCATCCAAGGCAAACACGTCATGATATTGCTAGATTAATTTCTTCACCTTATTCACTTTGCTTTGGTAAAGATTTTTGCACGAAGATGTCAGCATGTTTAATAATAAATTATTAGGGGCATTTATTTCTAGGGCTTTCTTCAGTAGTACCTGAACACCTCGCAATTTGGGATACCTGCATACATTGTCCCACCACCGTGTTTTTCTTCAAGGTTACCGAGTCATGGTTGATGTTAAAGATTCTTACCGGAACTACATCCGTAACCTTCACTAGAGTCTTACCTTAAGTGCTCCGGGGCACAATTGGTAGATGTCGACTTTTGCCCCTTTTAGCCGACCCACACTAATTTTTCGGCTCCTCTATTCATTATTTTCTTGGCTTGGAACAGCGGCAATCAATGTGACCCATTTCGCCGCAGTTCCAGCATTTAGGTACGCTTCCCAGTGATGGCCGATCACGAAGGATACGCCGAAGTTCTTCCAAAGTTATTCCGAACTCTGTTAAAATTTCCTGAATTTGTTTCTGCTCACATCGTACTCTGTGGTTTCTTCGTTGAGACATCTGTTTTGCTGTCTCAAATTCCAACGGATGCGCTAATGCATCATCTAATGTCTTGGGGTGAGCCAACCGTACCGCTAGCTGCGTTTCGCCATCTCTGATCCCATCTATGAAAGTTTGTACTAAGAAACTATCCGGCGCCGCAGGATAAGCTAGCGTCACCAATCGTGCAATATCGGCTTCAAAATCTTGAAGACTCTCAGTAGGTTTCTGATAACGGTTCTTCAGTTGCGCACGGTAAACCTGCTGAAGATGACCGTCTCCATATCGTTTCTCTAGCCGCGTAATCAATTGCCCATATTCTTTTTGATGGCAATCGGGAATGATCTGCAGCATGTTGAGTGCTTCTCCCTGTAAGGCAAAGACCAACGATGTAGCTTTCTCCAAGTCATTCCACCCATTAGCACTGGCTACCGCTTCAAATTCTTTGTGGTAAGTGGACCAGGGTATTTTTCCATCAAACGTTGGCGGTTTTATTACTGTTGTCGGATTTGTTACACTCGTTGTTTCTTTATTCCGGCAATTGATTGTGTTCATTATTGTATCGATTATTTTTAACCTCTCGTTAGCTTTTTTATTTTCTACTTCCATTTTCTTAGCGTTTTCTTCAATTTCTTGTTCTAAAATCTTGAAGTTTCCTTCCATTTTCTGCTCTAAAATCTTGCAGTATTTCAAAAATTTCTCTTCAAGTTTTTCTTCTAAATCCTTTAATCTGTTCTTCAAGATTTCTTTAATTTCTTGGAAGTTTTCTTCCATTTTCACTTCGAGAGATTTTAAATTTTCTTTGATTTCCTTGAAATTGTCTTTTAAAAATTCCAGCATTTCGCTACCCATATATTAATAACAATAAAACAATTAATACACTAAGATTAATACTAATATTAAATTACACTACAATTAATAACAATCACTTAACAATAAGTCGGTATTTATTTTAACGAAGTCACTGTATTTATGTAATACTAGGTATATTTATTTATCACTACTAATTGTAATATCACTACACTATTTATTTCCGCGGTATTTATGTTAACACTTGCAAGTTAAAACTGGTACTGTCTTCACAGCAAATCATTCTGCTATTTATACCGAAATGCATCTTTCTAGAAACTTCTCTGCAGTTCTATGGGCTTCCAGCAAGAACCAGATGCAAATTCAGCAGTTTTTCAATGACAACAACAATGTTATCATATATGAGTGATGAAATATAATTAACTCACTATATCTGCGAAGAAACTAAAAAAAAAAGTTCCAAATTAATCTTTCGATTTTTTCAGGCTACGAGCAACGCAGCAGCCATAATTGGTAAAATCGCCACTGATGAAGCCAAACGTACGGCGACTGTGTGCTATAATTTATTATTCGATCTACCAGCAATAAGCAACAACCAAGTAAATTGTATATTACGTGAAGAATTGATAGTACTGGCACACCAAGCAACCTATCGATATCCTTACTTTTCGGCTGCAGGATTTTTTAATCTCGACTATAAAATGCTGCTCGGTTTACTATGCATAATGGTCTCATACATTGTTGTACTTATAGAAATCCATAAGCAGTAAACATTCCAAGAAGCAGTTTTAAATATCTCGAATATACTATTCGTTGATGAAATTGAAACTACTTAATATTTAATTTTTTCAATGTATTATATTATATTATTTTGTATTGTAGTACTTCAACTTCAAAAAAATAACTTTTATTTTTTATTAAATTCCCATTAAAATTTAAGTGAATTTATTAGGTTTTATAAAAATTAACTATATTTACATTTATGAAAATAATAATTATTTCAAAAATTATAAGCATCATCCAGACCAACAAGAAACATTCAATCAAATCTACCAAGAATTTTCACATTTGTCCAGCAAACGTATTTATTTTGTATGAGAAAATTCCTTTGCATTTTTGTTACATCAAATGATTCTCCTCTTCTTAAAATTTGTACATTAATATCATAAATCAAAATTAAAAACATTTATTTCATAAAAATGTGCAAAAGAACCTAACTAAATAAATCTTTTTCTGCTGCTTTCTGGACTTCTGTTGAAATATTGTCTGAGCCTAAATTAAGTAGTGCCATACAACTATTAACATCTCGTATGCTGGTAGAATGTATTTCTACTGCATCATTAAAATTTTTGAGCATAATATTTTCAAATTTTACTTTAAGCGTAAACAAATAAGTCGATAATTGAGCCGCTTTAGTTTTGCATGTATCGGTTAATGGGCGTTGGTCCCATTTCTTCGACTTAACATCCTAAAAGTAATTGATTTATAATAAGATACAAAAAAATACTGTTCAACTTCTTATTACCCTTGATGTTAATAACAAAGTGTTTGGAAAATTTAAGTAATTTGTTAAGCAATCCGAGATACTTCGTATTTTATCTGGTACAGTTCCGGTCAAACTTTTCGTTATCATTACATCGGCAACCTAAAACACAAATAAAGTGTTTGTAAAAAAAAAACACTGACAACAAAAATACCAAAAATAAATCAAGTACCAACAATACAATCAAGTTTAGTACCTATATGTATTGTTCCAAATTACAAAAATTGAATTTTTACCAGATTTATTTTTATTTATATTTTCTTTATAAAAAAAATAAAAATTTATTATTATTTAACCAGAACGTGGTTGTAGACTAGTAGTCAGAATGCTTGATTGTTATGTCGCAGTTATGGGTTCAATCCCTGACCAAGTACACTTAGCTATTTTTACTGTGTGTCGAAGATGCTGGTAACATTTTTGCCTAAATACTACTTATGGCCGTCTCTGGCAAATTGTAGATGAATTAGCATCATCTTATGTCGCCAGAAATGTTAAAATAATTTAATTTAAATTTTTCAACTTACCTGAGTATCAAAAATATTGTTGATATGCACTTTGTGACAATGGTAAAGACAATCAACCAAGGCACGTGAATCGTGAACAATTTTCTTAATTGAATCCCACTCCAAAATATTTCGTAATTCAAGAGGAAAATCTTTCTTACGATAAAGAAATAAGTCAAAAATATAAATTTGATCCCACGAAGACAAAACCAGTAAATTTATAGTTCTCATTCGTCCGAACTCGCCTCCCAGTCCCACCACACCAACACTTTCACACGAACGCAAATAATTTGTGGCTTCCACATATCTATTATCCATTGTCGGCATATAAATGTAATCCAATGTCATTTGCTTTAAACGTTCATATTCATCCTTACGTATTTGAATCACTTTGTCATCAGAATTGTCAGCCTCTTCAACTTGCGCAGTTCCATTTTGTACACTTTCGGATTCGTTTAAAAGACGTACAGATACAATTTCCAAGCGATAGAACGAAAGCTTATCGTGTATTTTAACATTTGTAGGATATTCCAAAACATTTGACAAATCAATTCGGTCTCGACTTCCTCCATCATAGTCGCCTTCAAATATTTCGTTTGCCAACTCCACTACCAATCTATTACCCTTTTTAAAACTAAACTCTAATGCCATCGTAAAAAATTAAGAACTTTTAATTTTGAAAAATATTACATTATAAATGAGGTTATGTGACATATTTTATAAAATAGTACAGATGGCGCAATCTATTTCGAAAATATTTAAAAACTGTAACTAATAAAACTACAACTTATTTTTTAAGTTAAAAAAAGGAAATTTAAATAACTAATTACGAATTAATCGATCTTATCGTCCTTTCTGTCCACTTTGGTCTTTTCCGCTACGGAATACGCACGCAAAATAAATAATCCGACTGCTATGTGCAACACTATGATTGCACAAATTGCAGACCAAACATTGCTCACGGTGCTGGATGCCCCAATAATTCCTTAAATTAAGATAAAATTAATTAAAAATGGTGGAACTCCTCGAGACTTACCATCAAATAAAAGTATTTTGGTTGAAAAGAAAGCAGCAATGGGTAACAGTAAAACAGCAATGCTATAATAAAATACTGTTTTAAAAATAGATAGATCCGTGTCTACCATTTTAATAATTTATAATATTTTTATAAATGGAATTAATTAATTTGAGGTTATGTCGTATCATATGACTGTCAGAACTGGTCAGAACCGCAGAAGTCAAAACAGCGAAATCGGATAATGTACAGGATGAGTGACAGTAAGTGGCACCAGAAAAAATAAAATATTATTTTTATTTTAGAATTGGCTTTATTAAACTAAACACGACATAATTATTATGTTCAGTAATTTTGCAAATTTATCGACATTTAAGTGATTAACCGGGAGAATCGAATGCCAACGTTTGTAAACAAAGCACCCACGCAAAAGGAAGATTACTCGTGAGATTACGATTATGGTCGAGCGTCCGCGAAGTTTAAATTTATTAATCGAAAATTTAAAAAAAGTTAATTTCCGAGTGTGATTTTAACTTTAACTTGAATAAAATGGTTTCTATTGGTTATAGTGAAAATATTGTATGAATAATTAAGTACTCGGTAAAGCGCATAAGTGAAAGTGAGGGAGTTATTGGTACGCGGAAAATTTTATTTAGATTTCGTTGTATTTCTTGCGGTACGCAATCTCGTCGTGTGCGTTAACCGGCGTGGACGTTCTGTCAGTATTTTAAACTTTTACGAGATTGTTCTTATTATTAAAAGTTATCATGAGACCGAACCTCGAGTATAATAATTATTCCTTCAACGGGCAAGAGAATAGCGGTTGTTTAAACGGGGAGAATAAAAATTGTACAAAATTTTTCGTATCTTCTAATGTTTATTATGGTTATCACCGGATCCCCACTGTCGCGCAACAAAGAACACAAAATGTCCCGGAGCATATGGAGGTCGAAGTGCAGCATAATTCGGATGTTCAGTTTAACAGTTTAATTCCGTTGGATGAAAGGTTATGCGACCATAACATAAATCGAAAACGACCCTTTGAATACGAAAGCGACTACGCGCTAGCGCCAATGAACGCTTTCAAAAAAAGGCGGGAAAGTGGTAAGTTTAAAAAAACAAACTGTAATTGAATTACCGAAAGATTTATTTTAGACCTGATAGAGAAATGTAGAAGTACTACACACGATAAGTTTGTCAATATACGTCAACCCACACATAATGTACCTGACATTCCACGCACATTAATGGGACATTACATATAAATTAATTAATTGTTACGGACACTGTAATCTGTAAGATTGATTGTCTTTGTAAAGTTGTTACACTAACTTTGAGAGGAAAACTCTCCACTTTGTAAATATATAGTTGACATAATTTACGTTTTAATAAATTATATGATAATTTACTGTGTAACAAAACTAAAAGAACGGAATATTTTTTAAGTGGTTAACACCGTGGTGTATTTTTGTATTATTTAATCAAATAAAACTACCTTTTGTACAACTTGGTTTTATTTACATTTTTTTAAATATTTTAATGTACATGTAATAAATAATCTCAGATATTCACATATTTTAAAATCATTAATTAAAAAAATTGTATAAATTCAGATTAAAAATGTTCCAATGAGTCCGACTTGGATGAGTTGCAACCTAAAATTTCAATTTCTTAAATTGTGCCGATTATTGCGTTTTAGCAAAATTACCTCTGCTTGGTGTATTCGAATGCGACCTGGAATTGGTGGTCAATCTAGTGGGAACTTGATCTAATCCTTGTTCTGAAAATTCTCCATCGTACTAAAAATAACAGAATAATAAACTTCAACATTATTTGATTACCTCACTGACTCACCTCCGCATTAACAGGAGCATCTATTTTTGGCAAGTCGGCTATATTTGCATCTGCCTAATCATATACATTGCAACATCAGTACAAAAATAATACAGGTAATGATGCACTTAAGTAATAAACCTTAATTTTATGCTGAATCATTGCAGGAAACGCAATACATTATTTATAGGAACAAATTTTATATTTAGCTACATTCAATAGTGGAAAATTTTCACTTCGAAAATACTTGGTGGTGGGAGATATTTTTTAATGGGGGAAAATCCCAAATATTTTGATAATCTTGTCCAAGTTTTAAATAAATAAACAAAAGTTTTTCTATGACAAAAAGCATTGTTTCTAATATTTTATTCAATGCTTTTGACAGGTCATCAGTGCCGGAACTTCAATTTTATGCGCCCCCCCGCCAAATTAATTAGTTTCCAGAAAGTTTCACTCTTTTCATAAAGTATTTGTCATGAATGCTAGAAAGACTTCAGTTAATTAATTTGGGGAGGGGGAGTTTATTGAAATTATCTACATTTTTTATTTCCTATGATTTCCTACAATTTTCTTCATTTTCTTGAATTTCATCGGATTTTCCAAGCTTAGCTATATTTCCTTAGATATTTTAGATTTCTTGATATTCCCAAGGACTTCTACATTTTTTCTAGATTTTCTCAAATTTCCCTTCACATATGCACCAGATTTCTTTTCTCCGCAAGAAACTGAGCCAAATTAAGTAAAACAAACCATCTCACTTGAGATTAGAGGGAGGGGGGGTCGAACCAAATCCCACGAAATCTCATCAGTGGGGGAGGGGATCGAAAAATAGCCGAACGTAATTAATGGAGGTCCCCTAAAAGGCTATAGCTCGGAAACTAAATAGACTCAATTTGGACTGAACAATTTTTTTTTATACTTTTATGCAGAATTTTATCTACTTTAATTTTGATATGACCTCTTTTGGGTATAGGATGTACAGAAAACAGGCAATTTAAGACTTTGGGAATCTTGGGACCTATCTTGACAAATTTCCTCCTATTCCGGTTTGAATTTGTTGTAGAAAACTTAATGCCTTTTTTTATTTACTAAGCAAAAAAAATTCATTTCTTTGTTATCTGCATGCAGACCCCATTTTCACTATGTAATCATCATTATCTATGTAAATACTGAACTTTAACTAAATTTTTTGTTTTAAAAAAGTTCGAACCAAATTTGCAAAATATAAGATAGTTGTCGACTGCTGAGATGCTTTCATAAGCTCGAAGAAACCTATTAAATTGAAAGCATTTGATTTCCTCTGCAATGATTCAATTTTCTCGAAGAATATTTCTTCAATTTTACTTACAAATTCACCAGCATTGTAGTTTGTCTCGAGAAAAATATTCATAACTCCCCCAACTGCACCCTCTTCCTCTTCTTCCTGAACCTCAAGATGGCTTTGGTCTGCTTCAGCTAAATCGCCGTTTTGCATTTGGGGCGTACTGCTTTCTTCCACAAAATTATTACTTTGTGATGTCAAATTTAAAGAAAGACCATTGCTGTGCTGAGTAGCTAATTCAGTATTCGCTAATGCACCCATATTTTCATACACTTTCACAGAGTAATCTTCAAGTATACACAAAATTGAGAAATCCACAACCAAAATATTAGAAATCACCAATAAAAGTTCATCACTTATATCCGCAATCCTAAAATGTCGAAATTAAAACTTTTACTTAAATTCTCCACTTACATACCTTTTTCCTTTATATTTATCAAAAGCTTTAGCAAAAATTGCACTATATCGTTTTAAAATATTGTTAGCATTTTCCACAAATCCATTCATACGCAAGATTTCCTCCACCATAAATTGTTTCAACAAATCGATTAAATCTTCATCAAAAATTACTTCACTATGCGAATTTATGAATTCCGTAACCGATTGTGGAAGACTAAATGCTTCACATTCACCACCTTGAGATTCCTGTACAAAAATTAATTATAATTATTTTGAATTTTAAAATATAATTTTGTAACTTACAAAATTTGAGGCCATAGGCTGAGCCGTTTTCGCCGTTGAAGGCTGTGTTGGCCATATAGGAGCTTGCAGCACCAAAAAATCTGGATCAGTTTGATCTAAATTCACGTGACCAGCAGGACCGGAAGCCTAAAAACAGTTTTATAATAAGGAAATAAAACAAAAATTTAAATTCTAACCTGTCGACTGGCACCGCCTGTACGTTCAATCGCACTTAACGAATTAGTAATAACCGATTGAATAGATTGTAAGGTGCGGCCCCTAAGAGGATCCGAATTAATTTGTTGCAGATCACGAAACAATTGAATCAAAAAATGGGGCCTGTTTACGTTTGCAGATATCAAATTAGCCACTTCTTTGTAAACATTATCGCGCAGTTCTTCAAATAATTTGGATCTAAAATAGATTAATTTAAAAATATGTCTATGAAAATGTATAAGTTAGTGTACTTGGGTGAACTGTCAGCTTGTTCGGTGGTGGCCCACTCGTTACGATTACGGCGATTTTCGATCTGGCCATCTTTGAATGAATCAGCTGTATTTCTTGCTGCATTTGCAGTTTCAGTTGTGTCTGGAAGAGGATCGTTAAATGGTGATGCCGATAATTGGTTTGTCAATTCGTAACGTTCGTTTATTTTTTCACTATTGCTGACGTGATTTATGTTGAGAACATCGGGGGGAATTGCAGCCATAGGCTTTCTAGAATTTTCAGAATTTTGAGAACCTTTGAAGAAAATTTGTCGAGGAATACTTTCTTCCGGCACGTTAGATGCTTGTTTCGCGCCCAAATTTAATTTTGGTGTAGCAGTCGAAGGCAAAGAGAATAAAGGACGATCGTTGGAATGTTCTACTCCTGTTGGTAAGGATGGTAAATTTTGTAAGACTTCGTTGCTTTTTGAAGACGTTGAAAGAAGATTTTGCCGAGAATAACTGAAAATTTTTACTGTTAGCAAAATTAAAAATATAAACAGATTGTTTATTATTATTAAAAATATTTTAATTCAATATTCAAGCTTTAGTGAATGGATTACTAATGCAATGGCCTAGTAAATTCAACTTTTGATTTAAAAAAAGAAAGAAAAGGTAAATAGTATTAATTAAATAAATCCAATGTCAGAGACTTGATTAAACCTGCGTTATTCAATGAAAAATAAAAGTTAAAAGAAAACTATATTCTTCTTCAGTCTTTCTGCGCCTATTACCTCGATTTTTATTATTGTTGGTGGCAATAAACAATCCAAGCAGTTGATGGCTTTAGATACCCTCCAAATAACGGAGACAATCATAAGAAAGTTAATTTCTTCCCAGATTTGAACCGGATACCTTAGCATAATACCACTTCTTTTATTTAGAAGAATTCTCTTGGCAGATACCTCAGTGGTTTGTTATTAGATCTGTTTGTTTGCTTTTGCTTGCACTAACTTGAACAGAGCAAACAAAGAACCAATCAACGAACTCCTTTATTTGTCCAAGCAAACGATCATACCTATTGTCTACCATTATAATATTTTTAAATCTTTGTAGCATTCCAAATTTATTTGAATAATTACAACATTTGAAAATAATGAAAATTATTTGGATTATTTTTTTAATTTTTAATCAAATTAATATTGACAATTTGGTCGTTTGATTTATTTTCAAATATAAATTTTCTTCTCCATTAGTTATTTTAACGTTGCAAGGCTGGCTAGTTGAATTGGTAGGCTCTAGGCTTATTGTACCTCGTTTTTCCATTGAGTTGTTAAGGAAAGTTATAAGTATTTAGATCCACAGCTTGATGTTCACCAGAGGGCTGAGCTAAGAAATTCTACCGAGTCAGGGGTTCGAACCCAGAATCTGCGCTTACAACTTCAACTAGCGATCCCATCAAGCCACCGCCGTGGTCATATTATTCTGTCTTACTAAGGGTCTGAGTAATTTTACTTAACTTGGAATTTTACTTGCATTTCTGTATTTTTATTTGTGCTTGTTATGATTAAGGAATCGAATAATGTCCACCCATCTTTTTGGATATCTGAGTAATCACTCATTAAACTTTTCCTTTTTTGAACTTATAAAATTATTCAAATTTTGAATTTAATTTTGTTTATTTTTGTTTCACTGACAATGAGTGAAACCAAGATAAACTTCATAAGAATTTATGAAGTTTTTAGAAATCCCAGCTCTCTGTCTGTTTTACGAAAAGTATCCAGCTACGCCGACGTGTGGAATGTCATTTACAGTTAACAAAGTGGCAATGCTAACGTTAACTTGAGCAGGTTGCGTTACATCTTATATTTTGCATTACAAATCAACAAAAATATAATAATTATTATACCTCTAATCTCTAAATCTAAGAGGAAACTTAACGTTTTATCAGAGAGATCAATTTCTCTTGATTTTTAGATGTAACAGGTATCGTGATAGG
This sequence comes from Cantharis flavilabris, assembly GCA_949152465.1. NCBI lineage: Eukaryota > Metazoa > Arthropoda > Insecta > Coleoptera > Cantharidae > Cantharis > Cantharis flavilabris. Next base: position 14,988,375 of record OX424439.1, on the reverse strand, counting down.
CCCCTGTACAATGCTTACTCTAGCCACTAAAGCCCTTTTAATGGACATCTCTGATAATCAGACATCTCAATGAGGTTATAAAGATCTTTTTTTAGGAAATCCTGCGTTTTTTCTGAATTGAAATCTCGGATCAAATTTTTTACTCAATGCTGATGAGTACTCTCTACTACTATCCAAGTGCCTCCCTAGGCAAGGGAGTCGAGCAAAATAATGACTTTAATTTTTAAATAGTACGACCTTTTGCACAAACAGTGAAGATGAAAGCAATGTCGCGAAGTTCAGGTCACACTTTTTGGTTTTGTGTATTGTCTGGTACAAGTTTAATCAAGATAAACTTACAAGGAGACACCACAATCTTTATGAAGAAAAAAGTTTTTATAGTATTATGAAGCGAGTTTTTGTTGCTGTTGTGCAAAATTAGATTAATGTGATTCAAATCTTTCCACAAAAAACTAATTTTTGATTTTGTGTCTATTTTAAATAACTATTTGGCACTGGCGGCCTCCAATTGCCTCAGGGGTGGACCTTTAAAATCATGACTAGTTCTATATTTTTATATGATAAATATTAAAAATTACCCTGCGGTGTCTCCTTGTTAATTGGGTTTCAGAGCTCATAAATGTTCAAATTGAACAATCTAATTAGCAAAACTACAAAATAAAATAAAAGTGCAGTCAGTAGGTATAAGAAAAAAACTTTAAGAAACTAAATTAAATAGTTTTGTTTGAAAAATTCTTACCTCAAAATACTTTCCTAGGCCATCAATTTTCGAAAACAAATTTTTATATAAGAGAACAAAAAGGAGTGGGATAAAGAGAGGAATATTAAAATAAAATCACTATCACAAAAAACAAAAAGAAAAACAACACAAAAAGTTTCTTCTGAACTTCTTACCTTCTAAAATTATCCCAATAATTGTTCGCTCTATTACCAGGCGCTACCTGATTATTAAGAGCTGTTCCATTCCAGATTTGAGACGGTAGAGGCTGACCCATGTTCACGTTAGTATTCACACTAGGCAAAACGGTATTATTAATTGGCTCGTTACCCAAATTATGATGACCATGAATTGGCGCCATGTTATTTAGCGTCGCTTCCAGCAAGCGAGCACTCGGGCTGGAACGTATCACGTTATTGTGACTCGGGTAAGCATTTTCCATGTTAGCATGAATACCTAGTGGATTTAAATTAGGCAAAGAACATGCAGAAGACACTTGATTAGCTTTATTATTAGTGGCATTTCGTTGAGGACTTTGAAAACTGGACAAAGATGAAATTGGACGATTTGGAAACAAATAAGAGGACGAAGGATCCGTATTTAAATCTTGTTCTGGTTGTTGTTCCATTCGATTTTGCATCTGCAAATTATTTTTAAAAAATTGTTTATTACGATTACAATACAAGTTGACGTTTATTACCAAAGAAACTGTGCTACGAAGTGACGCAATTTCTCTTTGTTGAAACCACAACATTTGACAGCACTGATTTAATGTATTCAATAAAAACGCTTGGGTTTGCAGAGTGTTAGCTGTTAGCATATTTTGATTGTTGGTGACTTCGTTCATTGCAAAATACTGTGGATTTATTAATTGAGGATTTATGTATGTCGACGTTTCTGTGGTCGGATTAACCAAATTTACAGGAGCTGCATTTTGCCGTGGATTTGATACCGGAAAAGACCGTGGTTCTGTGTATAAAGGCGACGGAGTCAAATTGTTGCGCAACTGTTGCACGTTGTTAGATGACTGTTGGTCTAACAATGACTGGCAAACGGATTGTATAAGTTCCAGTTGCTTTTGTACCTGACTGCGATTATTATCGCTATCCGTAACAGGATTATTTGAGCATATTCTGTTTGTGAATACGGGCGTATCAGTTTGAAAGAGTCGTTCTGATGTTTGAGTCGATGATTGTTGCGTAAAATCTCCCGTGAAATTAACATCAAATCGTCGTTGAAATTCGTCTCTGCGTTTACCAAAACTCGAAGTAGAATAATTTGAATTTAACAAAGGTTGAGGTTGCGGAATATTTCCAATATCTGTTGTGGAATTTAGATCGGAAAATTCGTTGATATCTTCCTCTGGACAATCGTCACTGTAATCACGTTTAAAAGTTAAATAAAGGAAAAGATTTTTTTGGGAGTTACCTTGAATAAACAGAAGTGATGTGATTGTGTTGTTGCATCGGCTGTGCGGGCAACCAAGAAGTTACATTATCGAACCTATTATTTGTGCTCATTTCAGATTTGTTAACTGAAGTTTCGCTAAAAACGTCGTTATTGATTGAAGATCGATCTAAAATCACAAGTTAAAAAATTAAAACAAACACCAACAATTGCTATTCACCTTTCTGTTTGTACATAATTTCTTCCAATTCCCTTTTCTTGGCTTTCAATTCAGCTAAAACCTTTTCTTGTTCTTGTACTTTGAGCAAGCTTTTGTTACTTTTATCCATTATCCACTGTTCGTTGGAATTGGATCTTGTAGCAATATTTTCTGGCCTTGGACGTCTTTCGTTTTGGTTTCGTTTAGATCTGTCTTCCTGTCGAATATTGTCTTGCTTTGTGCGCATTTCGGCGGTATTTTCTTGAGCTTCAGTCGAATTTGCACCGTTCACGTTTTGTGCTTCGGCTAATGAATACTCTGTATTCTTAACCACATCCAATAAATCTTTCAAGCTGGAAAGCTGTTGTTTCATTGTCACTATTTTACGAACCTGGTTACCTATATCTTCGTCATCCTCGTCACCGAAAGTTTGCAACTGTTGTGCCAACTGATCAATTTGTAATTTTTTAGTTTGCAAATCATTAAATTTTTGTTGCATTTCTAAATGTTCGCTATTTAGTTCTGTGTCGCGGTTATCTAAAATATGCAGCAGCTGATGATTGTTTTCAAAAGTTTCTTGTAAATAGTCATCATTCAATTGAATATTTTCAGGCCGCACACTTGCACATTGTCGCAAATGTTGTAGTTTGTCACTCAATGCTTCTAATGCGTTATCTATGTGGCCATCGATTGAGTTTTTATCAATTTGTTGTGATTCACATAATGCCTGCTCGCCGTTAGTACCGTTAATCATTTCGTTTGCACTCTTTTGCGATTGTTGCATACGTAATAAATTTTCTTGAGCCAATTTAGCATCTTTGAGTTGATTTTCCGCTTTCATTTTCAAATTCATAAGTGCGGTTTGCTGTTCACGCAACAATTGCACTTTACGATTTGTAAATTCCACTTTTTCTTCCAATTCGTTTCTTTCGTAAGCACCAGCTTCTGATATATTGTCTACGCCATTTTCTACGGACTAAAAACAAATATTACAAAAACAAGTCTTCGTGAAACGATAAGAACACTTCGAAACTGAAATTTGAAAAATCTGAAAAAGCAGCTGATACAATTAATAATAAATTTCAGTTTCGCGATGCCTTATTATGATTTCAATAGAACGCAATTTTAGTAATAAATGAAAAACGCACCCCGTTGTTAGTGTTGTAAATGTTATTAATTTTATCTTGCTGACAAGCCAGAATATCTAGTAATTGTGAAAATTTTTGCATGTGTTCCGACACTGCCACATCCATATTATGATTTTCCTGTCAATTAGGCAAAATTTTAGTAATTTGCAAAAAAAATTAAATCAAAGTGTTAAAATATCGAATTTAAAAAAAGCCCACCAAGAAACTCTTAACAGAACTAGACACAACGAAAAAACTCATTGGATTTAAAAAAATCAATAACTTAATTTATTATTTAAAATTTAAACCAAAGTGCCCCAGTAAACGTATGCAAAAAATGTGGATGCATAATGTAGCACTTATTCTACTGCATGTTTTCAAAATACCTTGAATAATTTATCAGTCGATAACTTAAACAAAAATTTAAAATAATTTTAGTTTTGCGAACTTTTTAAACAATAATAAATCAAGCATAGACCTTCTCATTATATGTGTCAAGTCTTTATGCAATTAACGGTTAAATTCATAATTGCATTTTTCGAATTAAACAATACAGTCAACTATTTCTAAATCAAACTCCCCATACTTTGAACTTTTCTCTAAATCAAATTATTTATTTTAATTCGAACCCTTTTTAAATTGAATCCAATGTTGAGCATTTGATGTCAATTTACATATTATATTTCCCTCTCTATACATCAAATTTTATTTTAATGAATATTGCTAAGAGTAGGTACCTTGAAGTGTAAACATTTCTCTAACAAACTCGCTGATCCTACTTGACGTTGCCTTATTATTCCCTGAACTTGATGTCATTGTGAGTACATGCATAACTATACACATGTTTATTACGTTTATCTTACTCAAACTATTTCTAATAGTCCAGTCATTTAAGCACAAAAAAAGGGTCAACGTCGGAATGAGAGATAATAAGCTGGAAACTCGTATACACCTTCATTTTGGTGTTCTAAAAGTTGTCTCAAAGTCTCATAAAATCTCGTGTCGGCGTCGTAAGTTATTCAAGGTCAAAGGTAACAAAAATCTGTTTTTCTTGATTATCTCAGTTTCTATAGCTCAAAAAATGATGTTAAGATCTATTATAAAAATTGTAGAGCATAAAATTTTCTACAAATTTTGTTCCAAACATTTTTTAATATGCTCAACCGTTTTTGAGATAGAAGGCGGAGAAATTGACGGACGTACAATTTAAAAAATTATGGCTGAACCTCAGGAGTGGGGTTGGGTGCTGCGAAATGAACTCCTGGAGCCAATAACAACAATATTACCACCATCTCCTGAAGAATTACTTAATACACTACTTTGTAATTGTAAGAATTGATGTGGGGTGCGCTGTGGGTGCAGAAAATCGGGGTTGCAATAAGCGACTCTGAGGAAGAGAGCGCATTTGACCCGGAAATTCTGGAAGGCCTGGAAACAACGATTCAGGACAACGAAGATGATGACAATGTAACGGACATTTTCACATGCTCGGAAGATGACGATGAAGAAGAAGAAGAAAATTAATACTGTTGTTTATTAAATAATTAAAGATTTACTATATATTTTTTCACTTTATTTCAATTTCAAGCTGCGGGCTCTCTGCCCTCTGTCTCAATAACGGTTGGGCGTATGTAAAATTTTTCAAAACAAAATTTATCGAAAATTTTTACAATAGATCTTAACATCATTTGAGCTATAGAAACCGAGATAATCGAGAAAAACAGATTTTTGTGACCTTCGACCTTGAATAACTTACGGCGCCGACACGAGATTTCATGAGACTTTTGAGACAACTTTTAGAATACCAAAATGAAGGTGTATAAGAGTTTTCAGCTTATTATCTCTCATTCTGAGGTGAAACCCTAATTTGACTGCACTATAATTGGAACAAATTTAATGCATTATGAGAATTCAATTTAGAGAGTTGACTGCAGTATAGGAATCGAGGGGCAAATCACAAGACACATTTTTGTACACTATATTATTTCCTTTTAAGAGATTTTTTTTTAAGATTTTTAGTTGCTTTCGAAAGTTGCAATGAATGACCAAATTTCACCAACCATACAAAAACTACAGAAAACAGTGTGCGCGAATCTCGTTAATACACTATGCGCGTCGCAGATCTCTATCTTTTTGTAACTTCTTTATTCTTGGGTTATTTAAAATATTCACTCGGAAAGGCAGAAAAAATTGAACCATGCTGTATCTATTTTTTATTTCAAATTTTTAATTCAAATGAGTCAAAATCGTTCGTGTGTTGTTTGTGAATGTTCGTTTGTCTTTTGTATTTCTTTAATTTTAAGGTAAAAAACAATATCTGTAGTACATTAAGCTTTAAATATTGAATCCAACATTTTAGAAAAAATAAGTATAGGTTCATGTTTAGTTCCGATAGCTTTTGGGTAATTTATCACATGGCCAGAATCAGTGACGGGAGACAGAATGGCTTGAGAAAAGACAGGGCGGGGAGCTGCTGCATCGAAGGTAGTACAATGGGCCTGATTTTAGTGGTCCAAGTACGTTAGGGATACTTTTCTATTAAAATTGGAGAATTTGTTTTAAACAAAATTTGAATTGAATTGCAATTGGATGTGGATTGACTGATATTTTAAATTGGATATTTCCTTGATTTTGCATTTTATTTTAATTGAATTGGAAGATGAATCTCATACTCAGTGCAGTAATGTGGGCGAAGGTTAAGAAGATTTTTAATTTTATTTAACACCCCCCGAAAACACCACAATATTTTTTGTGGTAATTTTAAATTTTAATTATTTTTCTTCTCTAAATTTATCTATCAATTATGAATTCTGGAGTTTAGGTAGGAGGGCAGGGAAGTATCCCTATACGCACTTGGACCACTAAAATCGGGCTCATGGTACTACCTCCAAAGCAGCAGCTCCCCGTCCTGTCACTTCTCAAGCCATCCTGTCTCCAGGATAAACTCGAGTATCTCGGCAGGCGGAGTGTCAATTACAACCCCCCCCCCCCCCCAAACAAAAAAAAGGTTTTACTTGTCATTGTGAAAAGCGTAAAGAGCAAAAAAAAAGATCAAACACGTTTCCGCCCCATTTACTCCTTAGGATATTAGGATACCCAAGTAACATTTTTCCCTGGTGAAATTAACAGAGTCTCTTTTGACAGACCTCTTACAGATACCTAGCAGGTGTTTATATAGGATTATTTGCAGGGTTTTGAAAAATTATCTGAGGTAGATCCTTGCTAGGTACTCTGTTGCAGGTAATTTACTAAACCCTGAAAAAAATCTGTGGTAGGTCCCTGGTAGGTACTCTGTGGCAGGTAATTTGCAAAGCTCTGAAAAAACTCTGTAGTAGATCCCTGCTAGGTACTCTGTTGTAGATAATTTACAAAGCCCTGAAAAAAATCTGGTATGGGAATCCCGGTATGGTAATAATAAATTATAAAATTTAAAATTATGATAAAAGTTATCCAACAGGGAAACCTGTAAGGTATCCAACAGGCAAACCTGTAAGGTATCTAACAGGGAAACCTGTAAGGTCTCTAACAGATAGCCCTGGCAGATCTTTGTTACAGGTCTCTGTGCAGGTACCCTGGTAGGTCTCGAAAATCTCTGTTACAATACTTGCTACAGACCGTTTACAGGGTCCATTTCTTCTGTCTCATATTATGTGACAGAGCCCTGTTACAATCCCATCACAGGGACAGAGCCCTGCGAGATTTTCCTGCAAGAGATCTAGCAGATGTCTGTCAGATTAAAAATGTTACTTGGGTATCCGCCCTTGGGCTAGTACGTTTCAGTGTCAGAGGCCACTTCAATTTTTTAAACATTTAAGGCCAGATCAGTCAAAAATATGCTAGAGACTTTAGTATTTAATGATGATAAACAGTGGCCCAAAAGCTTAAATTTTATAAAATGTAATTTTTAATTTATTATAGCGCCGAAATAGTCCACAGAAATTAGTTAAAAAATATGCCTTGACACGGAATAATTATATCCTACAGTTTTTGAGCGTTTTCATGTATATTATGGTGTCCCGAATAACGTTTCAAAAGTCAGAATCGGAGGGAGCTCCGCCAAACATGTGGCAACAATGTAAAGGTGCTGTAAAGTGGTTTTTGATAATTTTCTCGGTTCCTATCAGTTTTACGAACAAAATACTTCTATTCAAAAAGAAAGAAAAGATAATTCTATACAAAAAAAAGTTTTTTTTTATTTTCACAGATTAAAACGTAAAATATAATGAAAAAATCGGTAATAAAAAATATTAATTCAAAGTTTGAATACATGTGTATGGATGTCGGAACGTTAAAACTACTATAAAGGCCGCCGTACTCTGAAAGAGATGTTGGATTAAACATCTGCTCTGCCCTCATTGTTCTTCCATGCCGAGCAGGCCCATCGGGTTTTGTCGGTTGAGGGTATATACTTGCATTGGGATTGGGGATGGCTGTCAAAAGACGACTTTTTGTGGCCTAAAACAACATTCCAACTTCCCGTACTTAATTGTCTGTTAAACATGATTTTTAGCAATTGGTAAAAGGATGTGGACCATTGTGCACTTGTCGAAGATTAGGACTGTATTGCTCATCAGTTTGCGGTAATTGCCGTGGCAAATCTTGCTCAAATGCTGAACCAATCGAAGACGATTCATCACAACAAAAAACTACGAACAACACAGAACCTGAAATATCTGATAATATAAACCCTTCAGATTCTTCTTCCTTCAATAAATAATATTAAACCATAAATTTAAAAACAAAATTATTTTTTTCTTATATTTTACGTTTAAAAAAAATTTATACGTATTTTGTCAGTGGGGTTTATCATGCTTGGATGTATTGCTTGGACTGAAAGATTTTATAGAACCTTTTTTGTGTAGAATTATCGTGTCTTTCTTTTTGAATAGAGGTATTTTGTTCATAAAACTGATAGGAACCGAGAAAATGGTCAAAAACCGTTTTAGAGCAACTTTACATTGTTGCCACATGTTTGGCGGAGCTCCCCCCCCCCTTCGGACTTTTGAAATGTTATTCGGGACACCATAATATATATGAAAACGCGCAAAAACTGTAGGATATAATTATTCCGTATCAAAATCCTAAATGTAGTGGACTAAAAGTAAATTACGCGCCGTTCTAATTCCATTAGGTTAGCAAATTTCTGTTGAGATTACTGTCGCTATATATCCAACTTTTCTTTCTTTACATTCTTACATGAATACAGATCTGAGAAAATGAATTTCACGGCAAAAATCGTAAATAACATTGAAACATGCCATTCGATTAACTAGTATCTAATATTCAATATAAATAATAAAACAAAGGAGGTATGGAATACCCCCCAGTAGTAGTGTGTTCATTAAAAACTATATAATAAAGTAGAAAATGTTTCTTTCATAATTTGGTCCCGGTAATTTTAAACCCAATAATTTCATCCCCAATTACGGTTTATATTATTTCACTGCAATTTTGTAATTAATTAAAATACATTATTTTACAAAATAGTTCCTCTTCATGTTTGTAATTTGATGTTATTTATATTGCCCATGAAAAAGAGATATCCGCTTGAAGATATGGATCGGTTATGTAGATTAGGGTTAGTTTATGATTTTTCTTTAGCAAAATCGCCCTTAAAAGAGACATTGCTAGAGATGAAATTGCCGGGGACCAATTTACCAGGGGATTTAATTACCGAGGGATGAAATTACCGAGAATCAATTTACCTCGGGAGTCAAATTACCGAGGACCAAATCACCTAGTGCCAAACCGTAACCATTTTATAATTAAAAATGTAACATTAGACGTGAATTATTGTCAACTAAGAATGGCATGGTGGTTTAGAAATTTGACCTGGAGAGTTTAATTCTATTACATCGATTATATCAGGCTTAGGGTACTCCAGACGGTAAAAACGCTATTAAATAAAAAGTTGAAAGACGTCATAAAAGTGCTTCAGTGCTGGACCGTCGCCAATAGTGAAGAAAAACAATTTTTTGACGTTTCAAGAAAAAAAAAGTTATTGTTTTAAGAGCAAAGGAGAGCGCGGTCGTAGGCTAGTGTTAGAATGCTAGATTGCTATGTCACAGTTTCGGGGGTACGATCTGGTTCATGGGTTCATCTGACTGTTTCGACTGTGACTCCCTCACAAGATGCTGGCAACATCTTTGTTGTATTAAATGCCTAAATACAGATATAAATAAAATCGCATTCTAAATATGACGATTTCGGCTTTCAAATATGTACATAAATTTTGAATTTATGAAACAAAATTGAAAAATATTAAAAATAAAGTTTTCAGTTCAAATTTAAAAATAAAAATTAGGAATCTTTTAACTATAATTATAGGATTATTTTAGGAATTGCAAGATAAATTTTAAATAGCAAGTACATTTAGGACAAGTGGGAAGCCTACGTCTAATTATTTGATTATTCAATAACTTTTCCTTGAATTAGCTCTTGGCTTCAAGTCGGTTTTTTTTACGTTTAGAGAAATAGTATATTGCCTAATTCGGATTAAAAGTAAAACTTTGTTTGACATGCAATTTTTGAATTTACGAGGCAGAGCGTTAGCGGAGGCGAGCGTATGCAATAAATGTATTTTTTTATATTTTGTTGCTATACGAAATTTATTTAAAAAAATTTTTTTATGAGGCTGTTCAAAGGAGTGGCCCAATAACTAAACTATTATTATTATTATTTATTACCAATCTGGTTCCGTTTTTTAGGATCTTTTGCTTTTAAATATTATGCCATTCCTGATGATACGACAAGGAAGTTGTATACTAGACGGACACAGTGCCAGATATAGGGACCATTTGCCCATGGCGTACATATTATAACAATAATAATGTAATTTATCACATTTAAAAATACAACTAGTAGATATTAATAATAAAATATTTTTAAGCTTGCAATTTTGTTTAAATTTGCAAGGCGCCAAAAACCCTAGATCCGACACTGGACAAGCAAACAATTTGATATAAATGTGCGAATTAGCGTTTGATATCTTTGCCTAGAATGTCACAAATAATTATTAATTTAAAGTCGCCCATTTAGTCAACATTTTGAAAACGGTTGCGGTTTAGTGGTTAAGTGTGCTATCTCATTATTTTCCTAGCCGAGATCTTGACTTTGAATAGAGTCAGAACTTTACTCCGATCGTCTTGCCACTGTCAAACTATCAAGGTAAGATTTTCTGTTATAAAAACCTTCAAATCAAAGTGTGATTCGGAGTTCACTATAAACAGATGAACTTTTATGTATGTAAAAACATTTGCAATGCATATCACAAGCATTAGGTAGAATGGTTAATCATGACAATGTTGATAAGAGGGTATTTTACTTAGTTAAAAGTAAAAAATTTGAATTTTCAAAATCCCAACTGAGAATACTCTCACGCCTAAACTATTAACATTAAATTTATTGTATACAATTTGTTAGGAAGTTTAATTCTCTACATAATTGTCTATAATTTCTGTCTATTGTTTTTTGCACAATTGAAACAGTAAATGATAAACATAGAAATTTGGAAAACACAAGCATTAAAAATTTATGCTTTATGTTATACTAAAAAATATTGCTTTTTAATGGGTAAATTAGATTTTACTAACCCACAGAATTTATTCTTCACATAAAACATTGTCGTCACTCTTTTCCGTACTTATATTAACACAATTTATGCAAAAGTACTAATAAACCCCTTAAAATCCATGAAATAGCTATTAAAAAAACTGTATATTGCCTTCACATTAAAAATAACTTGGTGATTAAAAATAAAGGTTATAATTTTGAATGCCTAAAAAGAAGCTACAATAAAAAAACCAATGTTACTTTTTGTGATGTTTCCAGTGCATTTTTGTTTCACAAAAAAATTAAGTGTTAGAATTGAAACAGAAATAAAGAAAAAGCCAATCACCTCATTAGTCTGATCTACTTCATCACTATCATCAAACAGCGGATCATTTAATAAAACCAACAATTTTTTTTCGCTGTCTTTCAAATCTTTAATCATAACTTCGAATTGTGATCTCTCATTTACTGCGGACTAAATTTTTAAGACGACATTAAGTAGTACAACCAAATTAATTTTTATAAACAAAATTATAACTAAAATAACTCACCTGATCTTCGTTGTTTTTAATGCTAGACATGAGGGAAGTAGTCACTTGCAAATATTCGCGGATTTGATTGAGTTTTTCTTCTATTTGTTTCTTATCGGGACATTTTTTAACATTATCACATTTAGGTATAGTTCCCACCGAATCCCGTCTCGAAGTCGAACCACTTGTACTGGGAGCCGATAATGTCCCATTTGTACCTAAATATATTACATAAATTTATATAAACCTCTCGAAATCAAGCTTCATTATTCACCTTGCACATTTACAGATTCATTTTGTCTGCGATCTTCTGTAGTTTCCATTTGATACTGATTTAACTGACCAAAATTTCTACTGGGATTTCTACAAGAAAAATCTTGACGTTGCCAGGCCAAGTCCTACGAAAAGAAAGATGCAATTACCTAAAGCGTTTAAATTTAGAACTTTATTTATAGAAAAACACGAGAACAAAACCGAATCGTACAGTCAGAACAAAAAATTGGCATGAAAAAACTTACCAAGTTGTTGGATAAGTTGCGGAGAAATTCGGGAGGATTGCTTTGCGTAGTATTGTTACGACATTTTATTTTTGGCACAGTGCCGGTGCCGGTCCTAGAAAATTTTCTTCTATCATCAGGCATTTTCAGTGTGTGTGGTATGCCTTGCCGAATAATATCCCTTTGACGTTCTGGAAAGGTTGCGTTGATGAAAATGCTATTTAAAATGCACCAAATCCGACTACTCACTGCTAGGCTTATTTGTATTGAGCGTTAAATCGTTAAATTAAGACGATTAAGCAGTGGTTAAATTTGAAGATGTCACAAACGTCAAAATTTGTGTAAACATAACCTCACAATCGAATTAATTCGATTAGCGTTAGGACACGGGCGTATCAGAGGCAAATTGGCGAAAATTATTCGAAAATAAAAGTTGATACATTTCTGAAACTGATTAAAATATAATTCCGATAAAAGACAACGAAAAAAATATTTTATTGATATATTTATCTCATATTTTTTTAATGGACTGTAAAAAAATACTTTACAGCTATTTTGGATCGTTTTGATTAAATTTATTATAATCATCAATTTTAAATTTTCAAAAATCCAAAGAGAAAAAATTTCTAAACTTGATGGAATGATACGCCGCTGGGCAAAGGTGCCTGATTGGTCAAATTTTGGGGTAGATCGCTTCAAATTTTTTACAACCCCACTGTGCTCCTGTTAAGAATTTATTCTTTTGTGTATTGCCAGAAAAGCATTACTTTAAGTTTCAACTCAGATTTCTTTTATGTTCCTATTAGTTTAAGTTATAATTTTATTAATTTAGAAAATGGGTAAGTGAATTTTAGTAGCTAACTGTAAATTATTATTTGAATTAAACTTAAGTTATACTACACATTTTGTTCTTTTGAGTAAGTAAAATATTATCTAAGGGTGCAATGGTGATGAATTCGGTACATATTACAGTGTGGAACTAGAAAGTTTGTAGTAGGTACCTAACTTTAATTTAAAAAAAACAATATTTAACTTTATTCAATGTTTTTCCTTTTTCAAATCGGATTTTTACTTTATTTTGAATATTATGCACACGATTACTTTTTAAATGCCATTACAGATTTAATTTTAGAATATAAATCTTAAAAGTGCAGTTTTACCACTGCAGCGCTAGCAGAAATGCGGAAGTTGATTACTTTAAATTCTTATACCAAATATATTTTGCTATCACATTTAAATTATTATTAAAATAAAAACAAAATTAAGTTTTTCCACCATCACAAAAGTTGAAAATTTTCAGAATTCTTACTTTTCTGTACAAATTTGATTTTCATCTATTTTTAAAAATGTCTATTTGTGAGTGTGGCTGTGACGATTCTAGGTCAAATATGGACAGCAGAACCGCTTTTTATGAAATTTTGATCTAATATTATATTATATTTTGGTAAAATTTATTGATCTTCATAAAAGTGATAAAATGAAACTTGGTAAATTATTTGAGGTAAACACTTTGGTGAAATTTGGTGAAAAGCAATTTTTTCCTGGTTCAATACTCGTACTGTCGTACTGATTTTCATTGCACTAAAAAATGTTGTTATTGAAAATTATACAAATTACACAGAAATGAATCTTTTATTAGTAGAATTCCAATTCGAGAAGCTATTTACGAAAAACTAAAATCACAATTATCTCCAAAAATAGAATGAAAATTAGGGTTCTTTGAAATGCCATATCTCAAAAATTATTCAAGTTGCAATAATCTGTTTTCTTTATTTTTGTGCAAAATTTTCTTTCTATATTTTAAGTTACGTTCAATTTTCACCTTAGATACACTGGAAGTGAGTTATTTACAAAAATGTAAAAAGTAACAAAATAAAGATAAAAATGAAGCTATTTTGTCAGGAGGCAGGTAGGGCTCTATTGGGACTAGAAAACAAGCTTCTGTTTTTCATTATTAGTTAAAAAATTATAAATAATAATTAAAGTATTTTAAGTAGTTCTATTTTGTAAAATACATTAATTAAATTGTTACAGTAGAATCTCGAAACAGTAATTTCTGTACACAAGACTTGGAATTCCAGAGATTTCCAAGAATTCAAAAGAATTCCAGGGATTTCCAAGAATTCCAGAGATTCCCAATCAAGTTGAAATCTAAAGAATTCCACGGATTTCCAAAGAATTCCAGGGATTTCCAAGGAATTCCAGTTATTTCCAACGAATTCCAAAGACTTTCAAGGAATTCCAGGGATTTTCAAAGAATTCCAAGGATTTCCAAGGGAACTCCAAACAAGTGTACACAAAATTTTCGGGATATTTACCCCTTGGCAAAAATCATGTTTTTTTAAATATAAGTTCCAAACTTATTTCTTTTTCTTTTCTCTGTTTTATGCTAATAAAAAATTTTTTTCTCAACAAAAAAAAATTTTGAATTAATATTAAAAAAAAAACATAATTTTTGCGGTTCATACTTTCGAAACTTTATTTATTTATTTAAATTTTAAAAAAATGAAAATTTGTATTTGAAATTCAAGGTATAAAATAAAAATACAAAATCTACACCTTTTTCATCAGTAATTCAGATAATCTCGATTAATATTCAGAAATCATCAATTGCATTTCAGATTTGTCAATTAATATTCAGAAATCGTCAATTATAATTCAGATTTGTCAGTTTTATTGATATTCAGAAACCGTAAAAAAAAACAAAAAGCAAAGCATCAAAAGAAGGAAAATCTTAAGAAATTCAAAGAAATAGTAGGATTTCTAGAGAAATCTATACTATATAATAATTAATCTCCTCAAATGAAACCGTCACAAGCCGCCACTTCACAAAACTGATTTAAAAATGTCTACTTTAATCTATAGTACCTACTATATTGATTAAAAGACTATTGTACGATTATATTGTATAATATTGGTACAATAATGATTGAAAACAACGCAACGCCACTAATGAGTCGGGAACAAAAATAATTGATTTTAAATTTTCGATTTTTTACATAAAAATCGGTGATTTGCTCATTCTGTTGACGGTACGTGTACTCGACACAAATATATCCAGCAGTGTGTTATAGTAGGCACGGAGTCAGCCGCAGTTGACTTCTAGCCGTGCAGTTGCTAACATCGTAGGGAGTAAGGCAGCATGGCCTCTTGGTGACTGGAGATCCCTCGTAAAGCAGTAGCTAGGTGACTTCCTAGCGGCGCTTCAGTGCACTGAAAAAAATGGTTAATCATATTGAGGAAAAATTCATCATTTTTACACCGATGAACAAAATCAATGTATTTATGAATTTCTTCATCAATATGATGAATTTTGTTCATCGGTGTAAAAATGATGAATTTTTCATGAATATGATAAACTATTTTTTTCAGTGTGGATGTTTGCCTACGATGACTGAAACACTACTAAAAGTACATCTTTCAAGACTTTGCTCTTTACAAAAACCGTCTATCATGCACATTAGGGTACGATTTTATACAAAATACGGCTTCAAATTTTCTAGTCAAGTCAAGTCACATTGTGGAGAAGCAACAGGGACTAGTGGACCCGGGTACACTTGATGTTGTGTGGAAAACACAGGTTCGAGTCTCCGTGGGGAAAACATTATGTGAGTGAACATGCCACTTTCCGGACAAGAGAGAGGGAGACATAGCAATTTAGTATTTCACATGATTATGGTATATTTTTGGGACAAATATAAAATCCATGTGACAAATATTAACTTTCATAGCAAATATAAAATCCAAATGAAAGTATGATTTATAATTACACGCACAAGTGAAAAAGCAATTCTTTTAATATCATATAATAATTATAATTTTTTATATATGTACTTATGTACATGATGTTTCATTATTTTTAATAATTATTATATTACGAGAATATACCCTGTAATATGAAATTCGTTAATTGGTAAATATTCAAATTATGATTTTCAGTCATAAGAAATTTGATCAAACATTTGATCGTGATAAAAAATATGGCACATAGAGATTATTTATATAAGATTGTAAATCCATTTAAACGTATCGCCATCCCAAAATCAGCCTTTTTCTCAAATAATTTGCAACAAACTTAATATCAGATCTATCCACCAAATTTAAATTTTCTTGAGGATCAATCAAATGATCGTACAATTCTCTTCCAACAACTTGATTCCAATTCCCCGTAAAATTTTTATTGCTGAATTGTATCCACTCCGTATATCTGTACCGCTTCGTCCGTATGGAATATCCCATTATTTTTATTTGCTTCAAACGCGGTTTATCACTGTTTGGATGTTTGGTTGGAAACTGTGATGGTCTCGGATATTGAGTGAATATTGCGATCTTTCCGTGCTGTCCCTAAAAGCAGTACCTATTGTAAATGTTTTATAATTGGCAGAAAAGATTAAACCCGCACCATTTTGGTGGCACTTGAAAACATAAGAGGAACCAAACTTTTACCCTCTGTACATAACTTGGAATTTAATTTATTTACAGAGCAAGTCTGCAAACTTTCTGACACTTGTGTAAGATCAACGAGTGTTGGAAATAAGTCCACCAATTCGACAAGTTTTTCCGAAACGATTTGGTTATTGCTCAAATGAGGAACGCGTACTATAAATGGTACTCGCGTTGCAATATCAAAGTTACTAAACTTGGAATATTCGCCGTGCTCACCCATAGACCAACCTAAAAAATTATTGTTTAAAAAGAAACAAAAAAATTATTCGTCGTGACGAAAAGTGCAACTTTACCCTCTTGTTGTGTAATATACTATTTTATTCTTACCGTGATCTCCAATTAAAACAACAATCGTGTTATCATGGTCAATCTTCTTCAACAGTTCCCCAATAAGATCGTCGGTATAAGTTGTAGCAGCGTTATAATGTTGAATAATTTTTCGTGCAAAATCCCTTTGCATCGGTCCAAATGGAAAACTGATATTTAATGCTGCAACGTCTTCTCTGTCTCTTATGTCGGTCCATGGATTCCAAGCTACAGTGGGCAGTGATGGAGGGCGATAGAAGTTATCCGGTAAATTAATTTTATTTAATGGGTGAAAATCTGAAATTTGACCATAAGTATAACAAAATCATTTATGATATAACAAATCCTACCTAAATATTCAATCGGAAATTTGAATGGAATATGTGGCTTATGGAAACCGACTGCCAAAAAATAAGGTAAATCGGTTATCGAATCTTTGTACTTTAAAAAATTTAAAGCTTCGTTTAATGACTGCAAATCTGGCAAGGAATTCCCAGGTTGCTCATCGACGATGACTGGACACAGCAAATTACGAGCCAAAGATCCTTTTCCGTTTGGACAAACTTTTGATTCTTTGTATTGCTCTGTGGGAGGATGATATGGATATTTGCTCCAACTGTATTTGGCATCGTCAGTAAAATTTGATGAAATTCCAGGATGAAACACTTTGCCGATTGAGTATGTAAAATAGCCGTTTTCTTTAAAATGTTGCGGTAAAGTAGTAAAATTTCCAACTGTATCGCGCCAGTAGCTGTAGAAATCGTACAGGTGTAAAGAGTCGGGACGACGACTTGTTAGAAATGAATTTCGGCTTGGTGCACACAGCGCTTGCTGATATTTAAAAAAAATATTTACTATATAAAGTTTAAATTATTAATTAAAATTCTTCATGGAGAATGTAGTGCTGCGGTAGAGTAGTTTCCCGTTACCATCCTAATAACGAGAAACTCACTGGTCGACTTTAGACTTTAGATCATAGCAGTGAACACAGCCAGTGAATCGGAATTTCTCTAAAATTATCGAAACTAAGATTGTAATCTCTACAAAGAAAACAAAAAAAAGTAAATTTATAACCAGTAATTGTTGATTCTAGTTTGATTCATTTGAGCGACTGTTTATTTTAGAAATAAATTACTCTAATTAAACAGAAAGTAATCGAATAATATAATATACCAGCAGTATGGCGTAAAGCCTACACCGGCCCACTGGGAAGCGGGTAACCGTGGTTCAAATCCTGGTCGCGTCCGAATACACTGCTGTGATCTAAAAGCCCAAGATAGATCTGTGGGCTATGGTGAGGCAACGGGAAACCACCCCATTAACTAAATTCCCTAGTACGTCACTTTGGCTTCAGCCAAGTGATCGCCTACGCACTGCAAAGTGTTTGGCACTTGAAGAAGAAGAATTCAATAATTCTCAAATAATTCAATAAATAACACATAATTAAGTGACGCGCATGATAGGGTTAACAAATTTTTTAACTTAACCCGGTCCTGCTTTCAACACCAGTACACTATTTAAAGTGCACTTTTCTGAACGGAAAGAAATTAAAAAAATTTTTAAATTTTTTTGATATGTCTGCAGCGGGTAAGTACCGCTTTTGAAGACAATATTAATGCTGTGATAGATTATTTTTATAAAAAAAAATAATAATTCATAGTTGTTATTGTTTTTGCAGCGTTTCTAGTGGAACTTTGAGGAAATTTCATAATGAAAGGATACTAAAATTAAGCAAACACATATTTTATTTAAAGTTCTTTGATCAGCCATTTTTGAAAAATTACATTTCTACGCATAGCAATCAGTAGAACGATTTTCTTCTTTTCTTTCCTCTCTGTTTTTGATTTTCGTTCTGATCGATTTAATTTTTTAATTAAATTTAATCTAAATTTAGAATGCTCAAGATTCGTATAATATAAAAAAGAAGCAGATACGGAGCGATTCTACATTGAAACGCAAAAAAATGCATTATTTAAAAAAAAATTTAAAATAGGTATTTATATGACAATGGCATTAAGTGGCCGTTTTTGGCCTGCAGGGTGAATGTTGTTACATGAGCCGAAGGCGAGATGTTGCTGGAAAATTTGTGAACCAAAAAAAATGTAGTACTACTTAATAATTTTAATAATAGTACTTAAAACCCCAAAAAATACCAATGTACTTTGTCCTACCGCAAAAAAAGTAGGTAATAGCGAGGCAACGCCCGGAGTTGCATTAGACCGATGTTATACGAAGACAGGGTCGAAGTTTTCCTACCGAAAAAGTATTCTTTATTTTTTGCTGACACTTCCATTCAATTAAAAAAATTGCTTGCTGAGAAATAATAAATAAAGACGTCATTACTTATTAAGTAATAAAAATCCAATAAATCACGATTTTTTGACGAGTGAGTGAGGAATTTTTTCTTTATGTAATCAACATTACATACACAATCTGTCAATCTCATTAATCTGTAAGAATCTCGTTAATCCCTTCTTGAACATCATTATTATACCGGGTGCTGAATGAGTTAGCCGAACATAGGAAATTAACATGTAAAAACTTATTCATGCAAATTCCTGAGAAAAAATGCAAGTTACAAAAATAATGCAGAAATATTAACTACCAATGATAAGAGCCTTAAGATTTCATCTAGCTTTTACTTAAAAAGTCAAAAATTGCTTTTGAAATTGTTGAAAGTTTCATTTATCGGGCTGGCCATGCAATAAATTCAATTTAATTTCTATTTTCAAATATCGGAAACTTGGAAACTTACAGGGCCAGTTTGATAAATGAAATTTATTCTCATATCATTCGTAGCTTATATTTCTGCATTATTTTTGTGTCTTCCATTTTTTCTCTAAAATAATTAGGAAAGCAAGAAATTGCATAAATAACTTTTTACATGTTAATTTCCCATGTTTGGCTAACTCATTCAACACTCTGTATACTAGAGCGCCACTATATATTCTCGACAAATAAAACAAATCTCTGTCGACTAGTTTCGGTCTAGTTATAATTATTAATAATTAATATTAAAATTATTAATATAAGAATATTATAAAAAAAAGTTTAAAATTTTGAATTTGAAAAAATTTCCAGTTTCTGAAAACTGAAATCATTTGAATTAGTTTGCAAAATTCTAAAGGGGAAATTTTGCTCAAGTTAAGAACAAGACTTCAATTGGTACTTTTTACCAAGGGGTAAATACAATATTAAAAATAATTAAAATTTAAAATAATTTTGTACACAAAACTTGGAATTTCAAGTAACGAGGTAACTGTGTCCTATGACCCATCAAAACTAATAAAATTACTAAATTTTGAAAAATATACCTAAATTCTTATCAAAAAATATATATTTACCCTCTTCCAGCTTCGCTTATCACCATGAATTTTTCCTGAATCTGCTCTTGTGTACAAGTGAAGGGAAATTTGAGGAAATCCCAGGAAGTCTTAAGAAATAGGAAATACAATAAAATCTTAAGAATACTATTCTCATTTTATTTTTTCAATTTTTTGAGATATCCTTGGCTTTAAGATTTTCCGAGATTTCTTAAGATATCTTAGAATTTTCTATATTATTTCGGATTTCTCATTTCTTAGAATTTCTTAAATTCCGAAATTTTCTAGAATTTTCTTATATTTTGTTGGATTTTCTTGAATTTTTCCTCTTCAAGATTTTTTTGAACTTCGTAAAATTTCCATAGATTTCTTGAAATTTTCTAAGATTCTAAATCTCCTTGAGATTTTCTGGAATATCCCAAAAAATCTTCAGATTGCTCGTCACTAGTACACCGGAGTTCTCTAACAATTTCTCCCTAGTTTGTTGCTGGGAAACCGAGAGGAAAATCTCAGAAAATTTTAAGAATACTCCAGATTAGCTATATTTTTTTTACTTTTTAAATTTTCTGATAATTTCCTTGGCCTTCCTAAAGTATTTTGAATATTTTAAATTTCCTTGAATTTCCCATTTTCTAAGTTTGCCTGGCAAGGGCGCCTGGAAGGAGGGAGGATAACGATGTATCTAACCCCCTCCTCATGACAATATAACCAACAAAATATACTATTTTTTTTTTAATTCAAAAATATACCTGAATTCTTATCAAAATATTTTTATTTACCCCCTCCTCGCCAGCCTCATTTACCCCTACATGAACTTTGCCTGGATCCGTCTGTGTTCCAACAAACTAGTTACAAACTAAAGAATTTTTATGATTTCCAAGTGTAAGCACACAAAATTTTCTAGATATTTTGATATAATACCAATTTACCCCTCGCATTTTAGCGTTCGTTAAGTCATATTATTTGTAGGGACATTTTAGTTATTTATGCACTTAGTGCTTAAAGAGGCTTTTATGGCGTAAAACATAATTTCTAACCCGAGGAGGTAGTCGAGGGCTAAGCAAGTTAAGCCCGTGGTACATATACAAATTTATGCACTGATGAAGATTTTTTTAATTTAAAAATATTTATAAAATAAATTGAATTTTTGATACAAATCTAGTGATTTGAAATTTGAGTTTTGAAACGTCACTGCGGTAACGAATAAACATGGGTGGCCAGATTGTCTAAAATACCTATGACTATTTTACTCAGCTGTCATTAGACCAATGGAATGAAAAAACACGACACATTCAACCAATGGCAATCGAATTGCAACCACAATTTTTGCAAGTTAATTTTAATGCAAAAATAAGCGACAATTTTTTTTATTAACTTCAACATTTAAATAATACATATTATCCACTTAATAAACTTGAAAAAAATTGTGCTTTCGGCAGTAACTCAAATTATAATTTTAATTAATTATTATTAACCTCCTATTTTATTCGTAAAATAGTCTAAATAAATATCCTCTCGTGCATTTCAAATTAGTAGACAATTTTTTTGGCTTTTCACTTATGCGGGAAAATTGCAAAAGCAACAAACGGATTTGTGAGCTCAAAAAAATTGTCGACAATTTGAATTGTATTTGAATTTGATATTGTATATGATTTTTTTTTTGTTTCTGAAAACCAATAGAAACTTTCAATTTGAATCAAAGTTGCCAATCAAAACATTATACTAGTGGGAATAGTCTACTTATACTTTATTGCCGCGAGAATAATTTGAAGTATGTGTTTGTTTTAACAGCAACCTATTTATTTGATTTGACGTCTGTCAATGAATTATGAATAAAATAAATCAAAAACGGTTTAGTACATCGTCAGCCCATGAAATTAATATTAAAATCAACGAAAAAAATAATCAATCGAATATCACACGAGAATTCGATAAATTAGATAATAATTTGACATATTTGCTCAAAGTTGTCGCCGTTTGGCAATAGCTACTCGATCCCTTCGGGCTCTCGTATCAATGGCAACAACTTTTCGAAAATATGTGAAATTATTTTCAATTTATTCTCATTCTCTTGTGATATTACAAGTGATAATAATCGCATAAAGAGCAGTTTCGTGGGCTATAAAAAGACGTTTACGATATAATATTTATATAAATTCATGTGTAATTGTCAATTTATGATATATCCCATACCCGTTCATAAATTAAATTATTTATTTAATAAAAGTAATTATTTAACTCGTAAATAAGTTGAGTCAAAAAAAATTGACTATGACAAGACAGAATTTTGACAGAAAATAAATGTGATTAGAGTACACTACTTTAAAAGATCCCGGCTACGCCACTGAGTTATTCATTTATTTATTTACATTTTGGCGATTTTTGTGTTACGAACAGAACGGTCAACTTTCACTTTGGTGATCGTTTTCGTCGTAACACGAATACCTATGCGTTACCTGTGCATAAGCATTTGTAAAGACAAAACTATTCTGTGCAAATTTATCAATATTTGGAGTTCGAGCATTTTTGTCACCGTAAACACCCAAAGCTGGTCTCAAATCGTCGACCACTATGAAAAGTACATTCGGTTTCAATCCGAAACTTAAATCCACAAAACAAACGAAAAAAAACAATTGCGTGATCGGAAACATTCCGAAATTTGAACCCCCAGGGCGACGACAAAACAAACTAAAATCTACTAATTTATGCCAGACTGTTTTTTTGTCAACAGTGGTTTGCGATAATTTCTTGAGCGATAACAGCTGGCTCGGCTAGATTACGTCGATCGATCGGCGCGCGTCGTGGACGCGCCTGTCAAGCTGACAGTTGTGTGAATGCGTGCATGGCATGCGTGGTGTTGTTCTAATCCTATTTTGTTGATATGCAATCAGCTGATTTGTGTTGTGACATTATTGGGCACCATATTAACAATTGAAACATTTATTTTACTCGTCACATCTTCTGTGCATTATAGTTCTTCAGAAATTGCTCGTCGAGCGCAGGCTTTCTTTGTTTTTATAATAAGAGATAGTCTGTTTTTGTGCAATCGCGTAAATTTTCGTATTGTAGCTGATAAACACAAACAAAAAATGACGTCACAAAGTGTTTGACACTGAAATGACGCAGTTTCGCATATAAAATGATTATAAAACAAATGAAATTAACGTAAGTTTCTTTCAATTACAAGTTATTCTGTCTATATTTTGTGCGTATAATCGTAATAATAGTTTATTGAGATGTGTCAATTGATGGAAGTGCAGTTTAGTCTTTGTCCTTCAAACCAAGTTATTTTAGTTCCACACCCTTTGTTTCAACATCTTTATATAATTGTGTATAAATAATGCATAATAATAAACAAATAATTTCGTCGACCAACAATAAAACTTTTTTAAATATTTTTTTAAACTTTTTTTTCTTTTAGTTCTTGGTAACTTGTACAATTATTGCTCTTTTAAAATGTCCTGTGGATCGCCAAACGTGACACGCTCAAAAATTAGAACCATCCAGGGCTGCACCATTGTTTCCCCACAACCCATCACCGATACGGGTATTTTGGATAGCGTTGCTGGTTTTATTAGCGAAGTTGCGACTACCTACAATAATCCAATTGATAACCGAGAACCGATTCAATGGGTTAAATTTGAACAAGTCGACAGTCACATTCATCTGAACGATGCGAACGGAGAGAAGATTGTGCCACCTGCTCTCATTTTAATTTTGGGTTACACAAATGGAATGCAGGTAAACTTTCTTTGTACTTTTAATATTCTTTATATACATAGCCGAATTCAGGTATGGGCAATTCCCGCTAACGGTGAAGCTATTGATGTACTTTCCTGGCGACATGGAACCGTTAAAGTTTTACGGTTTTTGCCATCACCATACAAAGTAGGCTGTGACCCCGATCTTGATTTGTTTGCAAAACAACGACCGTTGATGGCTCTATGTGATTCTTCGACTCCCAATGCGACCCTTCACTCGTTAAGTTTTCTTTCGGTTAAAAGTGGTGAACAAGTAAAGCTTATCCAGTTTAAAAGTCCTATTTTGGACGTGCTAGCTAATAAGCGTTCAGTTGTTGTGACTTTTGCTGAAAAGATAGCAATTTTCGATGCATTCACATTAAAAAATCAAGTTGCAATAACCACATGCTACATAAGCCCCGGTATCAATCCAAATCCGGTGGCTTTGGGTTCACGCTGGTTGGCTTATGCCGAAAAAAAGTTTATTTATAAGAGAAGTAAAGGGGGGAGCGAAGGTGAAGGCGTACAGGTAAATTAAATTCAATGGTTTTGATGTGATACGATTGAACGGGTGATTTTTAGAGCTATAAAGCGACTGTTTTGCAAGCTGCCAAGTCGATAAGTAAAGGTTTAATGGAATTGGGAGGAACTGTGGCCAGTAGTTTGACTGGAAATACTACAACCACTCAACCGATGGGGAATAATGCAGATGCAGTGGATAAAGGAATTGTTACAATCGTGGATATCAATGTAAGTTTTATTCTTTATAATAACTATTGTGATACATTTTTTGGGGTATCTTAGATAAAAATATGCAGATGTTAACCAAAAGCTTTCATTTAATTAAACATCACTGGATCATTTTATAACCAACTGCCCTCTAGCTTAAGAAAGCTTAATTTTAATATATTCATTTTATTTTATTATTTGTAATTTATTTAATTTGTTGAAAACAACATAAGAACTGCAGAAAAAACTTACTTTCAAAATGTTATAAAAACTAAGAAATACAGTTTCTAAGGAATTAAATTTCCTACAAAAAGTTCAAAGTCCAAAATAATTTTTATTTTGAATAATTTAGAAGCGGAGGGAGACATTCAAAGTTGCAGATCTTGATGTAAAGGTAATTGGTTATAAAAGTTCATACTGGTACTTACCACAGAGAAAAACCTAATAGACGAATCCTTTCAAATCATGCAGACTGGCAGAAACTTATGTTTCAGAATTCGTTTTCGCTGAAATATGTATGTTGTTGTTTATACAAAAAAAAAGGAAAATCGTATTTTTCTTTCAACTTAAAGAAAGTCCTAAGCTCTCGATAGTGGAATATTAATATTTTGAAATAAATTCTTTAATTTTGTGTTTTTTTTGTGGTTTGCACATGCACGTGAAGTTAACCCCCTCTTCTTTTTTTTCGAAAACTAAAAATTTTTTTTTGTATTGTGTTGTATTCAATTTGTATTGTTTGTATTGCTAAAAATTAAAGTCCTAAATTTAACATTAGTCGCGTAAATCACAAAAAAAAAATTCGCGCGGCCCCCCTTTTTTGAAAATTAAAATTTTTTTTTAGTATTGTGTTGTATTCAATTTGTATTGCTAAAAATTAAAGTTTTAAGTTCAATATTAGCCCCGTAAATCTCGAACATAATTTCACGCTGGCTGTCTTTTTTGGAAAATTTGTTTTGTATTGTGTTGTATTTATTAATTAAAATTATTAGCTCTTGATAATCATATTTATTGTGTTGTATTTAGACTTGAATAAAAGGAAATAACGATAAATGCAAATATAAACATAGCACATTATAGTTTTACACTCACCTAATAATAGTTGGGTACAGCAACATTTGGTCCGAAACGTCGACAATTAGTTAATTCGTTTTTATTTTGCGTTTTTCCAATAGTATCCCAAGATTATTTTCTATAACAACTGCCTTGGACACTATTATTGGAGTAGGAGTAGTTGTGTATTTAATTTTTACGATACAATGCAATACAAATTGAATACAATACAAAAAAATATTCAAAATTTTCAAAAAAGGGGGGTAGCGCGAAATTTTTTTCTCGATTTAGGCGACTAATGTTAAATTTAGAACTTTAATTTTTAGCACTACAAACAATACAAATTGAATACGACGCAATATAAAAAAAATTTAGTTTTTGAAAAATGGGGGGGGGGTTAACTTCACACACATGGTTCGAACTTGGGTGGGTGATTTTACGTATGTAAAGTACATGTATATTGTTTTAAAATTTTAATTTTGAAATTAACGCATTTAAAGTCTCAACCAGTTTTTTCAGTAAAATGATTACATTTTGATGTCTCACGTTAATCTGCGATTCCCGCACCATACCGTGGACTTTTCTTTGTTTCTGAAACTGCGTTAGCTTTTTGTTCTAATTTTACTCTTGTGCATGTGCATCAACAGTATTATATTTATGTGTATTCTGAAAATCAACGATACAAAACACATTGCTTTATTAGCACTGGACATTGCTCTTGAATATAAATACTTTATCACAACGAACATCAGATAAATATTATTTGCTTTGAGACGGGGTCAATGGGGGCAGTTCAAAATTTAGAAGACTCTTAGATAAAATTTTAATTTTAACAGATTGTTTTTATATTATTATTTTTCTTTTTAAAACATGGAAATTTTCGTCATACATAATGTAAAATTCGAAAGGATGAATAATGAGATTAAAAAATTGAAAATCGACCACGAATTACAGAAAAGAATGTAGTGAAAAGATTACAAATTCTGATTTTCTAAAACAGTTAGGTGCTGCCAAATTAAAATTTCCAAATGACAATTCAATAAATTGATTTAAACATAATATTTCTTCATTTTGTAGATAGAATGCTATATTAAATCAACATTTTCTCATTTGGGTAAATTTTTTTTAGTGACCATCTGTACCTATCTAGATATCTACCAAAACAAATGTATTCGGTACAACACTGCTTGTAACTAATTAAAACGATATAATTGTGGTTTCTTAAACAGGGTTCCATAACAGACGACAACATTTCTGGGAACGTTGTGGCACACTTCACCGCTCAATCTGAAGCAATTGTATCATTATCTTTCGATCCGAGTGGTCTCCTTTTGCTAACAGCAGATAAAAATGGGCATCACTTCCACGTATTTCGTATACATCCACATCCAGGAGGATCAGCTTTAACTGCTGTACATCATTTGTATACACTACATCGAGG
Organism: Cantharis flavilabris; assembly: GCA_949152465.1. Taxonomy (NCBI): domain Eukaryota; kingdom Metazoa; phylum Arthropoda; class Insecta; order Coleoptera; family Cantharidae; genus Cantharis; species Cantharis flavilabris. The sequence goes on along the minus strand of OX424439.1, from coordinate 14,961,311 downwards.
AGACACTACGGCTAAAGTGCAGGACATGTGCTTTTCACCAGATTCTCGATGGGTGGCAGTGTCCACGCTTCGTGGTACCACTCATATATTTCCTATAACGCCTTATGGAGGAAATGTCGGTAATAGAACCCACGCTTCGCCGCACGTAGTAAATAGATTGTCGAGGTTTCATAGATCAGCAGGTTTAACGGACGAAGGAAGAAGCAACAGTCCAATTTCGGCTAGCGAAAGTTCCTTGACTCCTTCAAATTTGCCTTTCGTTAATCCAAGATTAGCCCCATATCCTGTACCAACAGTTATAAGTCCTCTACAACAAATTAGGTTAGCTCCTTATTTTCCTTCTAGCAATAATTCTCAACCAAGATCTCACTCGAATAGACCACGATTAAATTCGGCATCTGAAAAAAATGTACAGAATACTGCACTTCGACTTTGTGCATGTTTTGCACCTTCGAGGGCTTACTTTGATAATATAAATCAAACCCACAACATTTTAATCCACAAACAACAAACGAAGCCCGTTGAATCTTTATTTATTATGTCCAGCAATGGCACTCTTATTCAATACGATTTGGATCCAGTTCCACTTTCCAGTGTACCTAAAGATAAAATTTGTGATGAAACGGGTATTGAACTAAATGTCGAACCGAAAGCACAATGGGTTTTGCAGCGTGAATTAAACACGTCATTTGATGTACCTTTACCTATTTCTGCAGACAATTTGAAGCACTTACCTCATGATGCGATGTATAGAGATAGCAAACCTAATCATGCTGACGATCAATGGTTATCGCAAGTAGAAATTGTTACTCATGCTGGACCCCATAGAAGATTATGGATGGGACCTCAGTTTTCTTTTAAAACTTATTCTCAGTAAGTTGATGTGACATACATTATTTAAGTACTATCGAATTCACTTACATATTTTCTCTTTAGGTCCTTACGTGATATACAAAATGTAGAAATAGGCCGTTCGCAACCAGTGAATATGCCTGCACAACATTCTGTTCTCATCGAATCTGGATCAATTAGCAGTTGCGAGCAATCTCCTAAACTCTTTGACAGATTTAGACGTCACGTGGCACACGATGTGGGCGGTTCAGGTGAAACTCAATTAAAAGAAGATCTGGCAGATGCTATGTTGGAGTCACCATCGGATAGAGAAAGAGGTAATTACACGGAAACATTTCGTTATTTTTATTATCAATTCTGCTTACCTCTTCTTAATGCAAAGAAATGTTGACAATTTTTATACTAATCATGGCACATTTCCTACTCGATTATTATTTTACTTAATTGCTTTTGCTATTATTTTGTTGGTTTTGTTTTGTAGGGGCTAATAGTATATCAGAATGAGCCAAAGGCAGGCAAACTGAACTTTTTTTGTGTGCACTCTAATCTATGTTATTATTTTTTTAATTTATTTAATTATAAAATAAGATTGCTTATGTATTTCCTTACTATTATTAGTTGGTGTTACACTCCTTAATCGGTGACAATAATTGCATGAATGGCATGAAATATAATAATTTCTATTACTCATGTTAATCAGTAATGTCTGCCATTGGCTTTTTCTGTTCAGGTGGGCGGTGCGTTGTTGTTTCAATGAAACCTCACAACACTCGCGTCGCCAAGGTGGTAAATCCATTAGGAACTGTCGTTACAGTACAATCGGATGACGACGCCGAAGTTGAAGTGATAGAAGATGCTGTAATACATGAAAATTGCGACGAAGCGCTTTTTCGTCCTGTCGTTGCACCTAAAACTTTTCTATTTCCAGAACATAAAAAACGCAATCCGATCAAACCGACACCTCACCGCAGTACCATGCCAGAACTAAAAGAAAGAACAAAAAGTGAAATCGAAAATGACAAAAGAGCAAAGAAGGAAATTCCAAAAATTAAGGTTGAAAGTAAACAAATCAAAATTTCTCCACTGGAACATAAAATTCAAATTGTAGAACACGAAATAGAAACTACGAAATGTTTAGAGGCAACTGTAATTCCACCTGCTAAAAAGACAAAATTGAAGATACAAGAAGTGACCCCCCTAGAAAATATGTCGGAATTTCATGTGAACGTTTTAAGTGATAAAGAAAAAGAAGTGGATGTGACCATTCCACTTATCACTACTCCAGATTTAATGGACAACATTGAAGTTTGCGATTTTCATTTTGACACCTCGGAGGTGAAGAAAGCGTCTGATTGCGAATCAATCGATTTTACTCCTTTACAAAAAATTGACGATGCAATAAAAGAGGAGAAATTTGAAGACGCTTGCGATATGGCAGATGTGGACAATTATACCACTAAAGATGTTAAGAAGGACGGAAAGGGACTCAAATTCGAACGTTATCAAGGATTGGAACCAGACGAAATTGTTTTCGTTTCGGAAGATGATAAAAGTTCGACCAAAAAACCCAGAAAGCCTAAAACTAAACTGGGCGTGCGTTTAAGTAAAGGCAAAGATATTATAGAAAAAATGGAAAAGGAAAACGACGAAACTGGAGAAGTGATTTTGGCTCCGCCGAAAAAGACGTGGAGTAGCATTTTAAAAGCGGACCATGATGGGGAGGACGATAAATTTTTGGATTTTCCTCCCATAAAAACTCCTGATTTGCCAATTAAATCTTACACTACTGCCGCTAAACATAATTTATTTGAAATTGACCCAAATGAAGATTTGAATGATTCTTGTGTTTTGATACCTGAAAAAACTACCACAAAAAATAATAAAAAGTCGGAAAAGTTTCTAAAATTATCCGACGATGAGAAACAAGAAAATGGTAGTTCTCAAAATGAAACTACAGAAAGTGACGATTCGGCTACTAAAATTATTGCGATGGATACAGAAGAAGACGGTTGTCAAGTGGAAACGACTAAAAATGTGCAAACTGAAAAGAATGTTAAGCGAAAATCCAAAAAGAAAAAGAGATAAAAGAATTTTATCTCAACTTGGTCTGCATAATATTATGAAGAAGTATTTTATTTAGTTGTTTAGGGAAAAAATATTTAAAAAAAAGTGTTCAGATTATTTAAATTTAACCATGACATATCTTTTGACAATATTGATTATTGTAATTTTGTCAGAAGTTAGTCAACTGCCAAGTTGTTGTGTGGAATATTATTATTAGAAAATAATACAAAATTTGTTATCCTTGGTATCGGTAAGTTGTAAAAATGAAAAATGGTTTATTTTCTTAAATTATTTAAGAATTAATTTTATTTGAGTAGAAACTAGTGTTGCCAAATAAGAAAACAAAATAGAAAAAAAAATTATAATAATATAACAAACTGGTTTTTAAGTTACTTTTTTGGGTGGCGCCCAACGTTGAGTGAAAAAGAGTTAGAGGCTGAAAATATTATTTTCCTGTTAAAAGATTTATTTTGACTACACAAATTTTATAAGGATCATGTGGTGCCTTAATGTAAATCAAAATGAAATAGTTTTTGCAATTATTTTTTCTAGTCTAAATTCTTGTTTTTTATTGAACCCTAAAGCATGACTGAATTTTTCAATTTTTTTTCATAAAACTGCATTGGTTATATAAATTTAATTAACATATCATAGACATTTTCGTAAAAATGTTGATTTGAAAATATTGACTAATCTACAAAGAGCGCAGTTTTATGGAAAATTATAAACCAGTTTGTTTATATTGTCAGCACTAGTCAAAATTTTATCTTTGTACCTGCAATTTAAAATTATTTTTATAATTTCTCTAATCACTTTTAAAGTGAAGAGTTAAAAATTAGCATTTTCACTGTTGAATGAATTTTAATTTATCATAATATGATTAAATACATTTTTTGCAATTTTTGAGATTTAAGATCCCCCCGGGTGTAAAATAATATTTTTTTACCAACAATGCATGACGAAAAAATGACGTGGTGGCACCAAATAATACTCACTAAATATTTATTCTAGCCGGCCCAAATTTTTGCGTTGTTCTCGAGCTTGCATTAACTTCTACAAAAGTTAATTTAAATTTTTTTTTAGACTCAAAAAATAGATCTTGTCTGAGGTTTGACTGCTTGAAGTTCTGCAGTACCGGAAAAGTTTTAATTGTACAAGTTAGAATTAGGGAAAATTAATTTCTAAATTAAAAAAAATTTGAAAAATAGAAAAAGCAATTTGAAAAATATGAAATTTTTATGTATTCATATTTATTGAATATTGACAATTACACAGGAATAGCTAGAAGTGACATAATTAAATAAAACTAAAAAGCAATTATCTACTTTTTAACCAAAAATGTTAAAAAAAATTAATAAAACAATAACAATAAAACCATGCAAACATGTGACATGCAGAGATGACATACTTTTGTTATTTAGAAATCAACTTGTAATAAATTTTCAAATTAATCTTATATTATTTCAAGTTGATTTTTGAAGGGACTAGAGCATGCTTTGCTTCCTTACCCAAGAAGACCTTCGGGATGCATCATTTTCTCTATGTTTCCGATAAAATATATTTTGAGATTATAAGATTATCAAAATTTTTTGCGGACCAGTAGATTAGCGAGCGAGGATTTAATCTAAGCTAAAGGACAGTTAAAAACGCTTTGTATTTATAACTTAAGTTAGCCACACAGTAAAAACGTTTTCTTTGAATCAGAGAAACTATTTTGTTTGATAAACAAATAAATTTTGTTTAATTTATTATTATATGCTTTCTTTTTACTAGAATAAAGGTAGCTAATCTTAATTCCTAATTTTATTTACTAAATTTACATAATATGTAAGTTTGTCACAAATTCTACAGAATTAAAAATTTTTAAAGTTAGATTAAATTAACTTTACTTTACCTAACTTTAGGTCTACTAAGTTATTTTATAAATAGAAATAGAACGCATATCCTTATACATATAATCATTTAGACAAAAAAATTTATGTAATATTACAGATATTGCATTAATTTGCTTCGCAGTTATCTTAAAAACAATAAATTAAAAACAATCAACTTCTTTATTAAATTTCTTTATTTTTAATTTTGATTAGATAAAATTCAATATATTATTATGTTTAAAACGTCATCATAATTATCACTCACGTCATTATAGACAAGCTGGTCTTTTCTATGATGAGAATCTGTTTTTTTTTTTAGATACAATAATTACTGTAGCTAGTAACTAATAGAATATTGAATAGTGTTATATTTTGATCTTCTCCAAAAAATACAAAAGAAATTCCCACTGACGCACATGAATGGATTAATTAGACATGTTCGTATGTTCGAATAATAATTATTATTTTGCAGAGTGTAGAAAAATTTAATCAAATAACTTTTGTAGAAGTTACTGACAGAATTGCATTGATTTTCTTGCATTATAACAAAAATATCAATAATTAATTTACGTACTCTGGTAGAGAAATCAGACAGATGAAATAAGGAAATTCACAGTCACCACCTCAAAATCAACTTGATAAATTTGAGTTCACGTGATTTGACGACTGCGGATTCCACCATTAGCGGTTTTATGCTCTTAAAGAGACTATTTAAGATGGGGGATCCAAATCAAAATTAAATTGTATGTTTTTCATTCCTTTTTAAATTTTAAAATTCACAATGGCAGTTTGAAAATCGCGACTCGATTATTTAATTTATTATTAAAAAAAATTATTTTGTTATAGAAAGTAACTAACCTATTTATTAAGTATTTTAATGTTAGGTTCATTCGTAATTTCGTGCGTATTTTTGAGGAATTTTAAAGAAAAGTGAATAAAATAGTTATTCTTTGAGTAATGAATATTTTGATGATTCCAAAACAGACAATAATCACTTGGTACAATGGCTATGTTTTAATCACATGAATGTGACACAAACTGTTACCGGAAGTCTTTAGTTTTGAACAATCTGAATAACACTTCTTTACATATCCCACCAAAAAGACAAGAGTATGTTTTGTATTGTATCTGCAAGATCTCTTTCCTGTTAGTCTTGATCTTATAACATCATCTGTCGTTATCTTTTCTATGCCTGCACGATATAGTATCAATCTATTTTTTACAACATGATATCATGATTTGGTCAATAAACAGCCCTTGGGCGTATTTCTAGGAAATAGATTAAATATAAATTATTTTACAGATTTTTCAAATTTTTTTGAAAGTTACAATCAACTATTTTGTTGTACTTTTGATATTCAAAAACATGGTTTGATACAGAGGTGTCCAAAGCATTTTGTGAAAGTAATTCAAGTACCAATTACCAAGTACCTTGTTAATATCAAAAGTACTTAAAGTATCAATTACTGTATTTTCTTAAAAGTACTTGAAGCATCAACTACTCAAGTACTTTACTAAGAAAAAGTATTTCAATTACCAAGTACTTATCAAAAGTAATTCAAATAGTACCACCGGTACCACCAAATTACTCAAAATACTTCAATTACCCCAAGTACTTGAATTACTTTTTGCAAATCTTTTACTTGAAATACTCTAAACTCTGGTTTGATATAGGCCTATAGGAATGTGCAAAATATGCTAATAATAAATTATTTTTATATTACGCACAATTGGATAACAAAATATAAAAAAAAATAGCGCACAACTTCAAAACAAAAAATGATTACTTATCCAAATTTGTTAGTTCACCTTTTTCACCACAAAACTGGACAACCCTGGTCTATTTTCGGTAGTACTCTATCGTAAGCATCATGAAAATATTGTCAAAATTGGAAAAATAATACATAATTACCCAAACAATGAATATAATAAAATATGTGCAATAAATACGCGTGAGTTATGACTGACCTGATAGTTAAGTTAACTATATTACAAAATATTTTAGTTTTAAGTAGAAAAATTTTATATTAATAAAAAAAAAGGAATATCTTACTTACCTACCTTTACTGTAAATAATAATTTGATGTAACAATTTGTTTGTAGTTTGTTGTTAAGCATTAAAAAAAGTTATACAAAAAATCATTGTAATTATATCATGTAATTGGTTTTTCACGTTAGAAGTTAGTGTTTTCATTATTGCATCGTAACATTTTTAGAAATAAAAATTCTAAAACTCACAGGATGGTTTTATTTTAATAATTATGCATGAACGAATGATATAACACAAATTTACTTGAGTGTCTGAATTTGCAGGTGGCGAACAAGCAACTGGTTTTAGAGAAGTAGAAGATCATAGTTCGACCAGTAGTTTTAGTTCTGCTAGTCATGTATCGCCATCATTATCGTTAAGTAGCGAAAACTTGTTGCATTTTCCAGGAGATTCGAGTAGTTCGGTGTAGACAAATATTTTAGTAATAAATGGGGTTTATTTATTTTAAAAAGGGGAAAAATTACTTAGTTCCTGGCATTTGAAACTTTTTTCCATATTTGGAATCTGCATTTTTTTTAACAAGAAATTTCCATTTTAACTTTTAAGTGCCCAAGTTTAAAAATTTGTCTTTCAATTTAAGTGTTCCTGTTTTTTTTTTTCCACTTTTTAATAGCAATTTTTACTTGATAGATAATTAAAATTGAGCATTACTTTAAATGTGATAAAAATCTGACGATTTTCAATAACTTATGTACCTAAAAATTTATAGAGAAATTTTCCAATAAAAATTTTTATTTGCATGTGCCATTTTCACAAAACTTTTTAACGATTCCTTCTCAAATTTATGATCAACAGACTGATTTTTTAATTCTAGTAGAAATTTGTCATTATATAGTGCAATTTTTATGATGGAATGGATTGAAAATAATTGATAATTACTTGTATTTATACAATAACATTAACATTGTGTGCAAAAATTCTACTCTTAGAGGTATTAGAATGTTAAAACATGTAATCTTCCATTCTAAAATTATAGTAAATCTTTTTGTGCATGAGAAGAAGAACCTTTGCGCAAATTTTAAATTGTTTATTCTTATATTAAATAAAAGTGTACTAGAATTTCAATTGCCGGAACGAATACTTTGCCAATAAGTTTGGTAATTGAAATTCTACTGTGATTTTTTTAGAGCTCTGAATTGTAATAATTAATTGATATATCAGTGAGGGATAATTTATCTAATCTAGGAAAGTATTTACCCTCGCCTAAACGGCTGTTAGTAAAATTAATTAGACTTTACATTTGTATTATTGCAAGAAAATCAAAAAACTGGTTTTAGTTATTTAGAATATACAAAAAAATAAAACTAGATAATTGTGATTGACACGAAAATTTTATTCATGTCTCATTTGTATTTTTTATACAACCGAAGTGAAAGATTTTATATCGATTAAATTAAATATTGTACTGATTGATATTTTATATACATCATCTAATTTAAGGTATTACCGATTGCTTAATAAATAGTCTAAAATTTTAACTTTTCTTTCAATTCTTAGTGATTTGTGAAACGTAATTTCACTGTTCGTTCATGGATTTCGTTAAGGAAGAAATACATCTCTACTATCTACTGAGCATGGTTTGCTGCCAGTACGAAACCCAGCGAAAATAAATAAATACTAATAAATTACTAAATACATTTTATAGGTTATCATGCACCTCTGATTGGTTGATTATAAATAAACCAACCAATAAGAGGCGTCTGGTCCGCTCTAGTTTAAAAAAAACTCTTTCCGAAAATTGATGTTGACTGCTTCAGATAGGAACTTTTTGGAAACCAATGGAATGTGGCTATACATAATTTGATCACACTTTCAGAAAAAATATTTAATATTTGTTTTAAATTTCGGTGAACTGATTTTAAGGGGGTATTCTAGTCTAGAAAGTTGAAAAAATCTAAATTTTCTTTTTCATATTTCGATAGTTTAAACTTAACTTGAAACGCGTTTTTCTCGAAACTACTTATTTCGAAACGTTTGTCACAAAATCTCAAGTTGTAATTGACTGATTTTCTTGAAAGTTGGCATAAATTTTCTTTAAATATTTCTATGGTAGGAACCAATAAAAAATCAAAATTTTCAATTTTAACTATTTTTTAAAAATTCGGAAAGGTAAAAAATAACTGAAAAAATCTACCTTTTTTGAGTAGCCGTCATTTTTCGAGAAAATTTTTATTTTTTTGGTTCCTACCATAATGACATTTGTACTGATAAAGAATCTGGTATCACGTCAAAAACAAAAACACTGAAGTCAAAACACCGAGAACAAAAATACCAAAAGTCATAATCACTGAAAAACAAAAATACCGATCTAGTGTTTGAGTGATGTGGAAACTCCTTTCATGCGTTGTTCTTTCTTCAGAACATCAATAAAAGAGTTTCCACGTCATTCAAACACTCGGTGTTTTTCTGAAAAAAAAACACTTTTAGTGTTTTTGTTTTTCGGTATTTTTGACTTTAGATGTTTTTGTTTCTACCTTTTTTTTATTTTTTGGTTAACCAAACGGGTGAGAATTGTGACAAGATGAACACACTGTTTTTTTTCCTCTACTTCAACAGCGTGTAACTTTGTGAAATTTTTTTTTTTTTAATTTTTTGGTGAATTTCTGAATACAGTAGAACCCGTCTATAACGAAAACTCAAGGGACCTGCCTACTTACTCGTTATAACAGATTTTTGCTATAAACAGTCAGTATAGTATGTATACAAAAGGCAAGGGACCAAACGTTTACTCCTTATAGAGGGGTTCTAGTCTATAAATAAATGATAAAAAAATGTAGTTAAAATATTGTGTTTATTCGGGCATCTAGACTAGAATACCCCCTTAAACAAAATTCAATCAAAAAATCTATTTTTTTGAGATTTTCATAACTCAAAACTACTGTGTGACATATTCTCATAATTTTAAAATTTGAAGTGAATGAAATAAAATTCCTACAAGAAATAGAATAAGTTGAGGTAGCAAATAAGAAGAAAAGTTTAAAAATTAAAACTCTTTTAATGTCTTTAAAATGATAACCGCACCTATATATTATAATATATTCCATAATAATGTAAATTTACCAACAAGCACAAAGGGACCGATTGCTATTGGCCATTATCCTCGTATTAATATCTTTTAAATTGTGTCCTTTCGACATCAAAGGCTTTTGACTTAACAATTTATGGGCTAAGGTTAAAAAAATAGCTTCTACGTTATCACATTGTGAATCCAATCTAGCTGATGTTTCGAATAACTAAAAAAAAAGTAAAATTAGTTTTGATAAACCGCAATATTGCTGACTATTACAGGCATGTTATGTTGATCGGCAAAACATTGTGCAATGTTGGTATTCACTACTAAATTTTCATCACACTTATTTCCCACTAAAATCCTAGGTATATCGGTGAAGCAATACTTGTCACATTCTTCGATCCAATGTGCGAGGTCATCAAAAGAAGTTTGATTTGTTACATCGTAAACGACCACAATAGCGTGAACATTACGATAATAATGCTGCACCATTGATTTTCTAAATCTTTCTTGTCCTGCTGTATCCCACAATTGCATCTAAAAATAGGAACAGTAATCGTTTAAAATTAGAGAGGTAAAATCATAAATACCTTTATGTCTTCACCTTCGATGTGTATTGTTCTTTCCCTAAAATCAACTCCTATGGTAGCTTCAGGCGAATCCAGGAATTTACCTTCGCAAAATCGGTACGTCAAAGAAGTTTTACCTACGTTCGAATCGCCCACCACAATTATTTTGTACGTTTTCATATGATTTGGATTTGTGTTGACGATTTGTTGTGAACTCTGTGCTACAATCGTAGTAGCGGTCGACATGGCGTTTAATTATTAAGTTAACTACCTGTTGTTTGTTGTTTTACTTGACATAAATCAGCTGTTTGTCAAAATTGATGTTTTGACAGTTCATCTACACAGGAAGCGGAAGTTTGTGTCAAAATTTAAGGAACTAATTTTAGAAAAATAATCTTGCGAGGAAACTAAATTAATAATAATAATTATATAAATAGATTTCCTACCATAATATCATATCATCCAATCATAATAATGTTTGATCAAGTCAGGGGCGGACTAGGAAATTTGTTCAAGGGGCCTACACAATTCTCTGTCCGACTTCTACTGGACATTCACAAATTTATTTTTCTACGAGATTTTGTCAACCGTTTCGCCGACAAAAATTTAGTATTTCATTTTTTTTATGTCAAAATAAGCATCGATAGTTTTTTTTCAAGAGATAGGTATCAAACTGAATCTTTAAATTAACTCGTCAGAGTAGGCAAGGTACACTATTAAATTCTTAAAAAAAAAGTGAATTTTTGATCGAGATATGTATCATAAGACAGATTCTCGTTCCACAATACATATCCAAAGTAACGTACGGCTACCACAGAAGCAGCATTCCTAGCCTAGAACATATTATTGTCGTGTTATCAAATCTTCATTTGAAATTTTTGATTATGTAAATTTTCTTTAGATTTGAATTTAATTTTGTAAACTTTGAATTTGTGGTAGATATGGGCTTTGTTAAGGGGTCTATAGACGTTCAACTTGGTTGTCAACCTAAGTTGTCAACTTACCATGTTGACGACCAAGTTGACCGTGTGTAGGCTAGTTGAAGGTTGAAAGCCAAGTTGAAGTCCAGGTTGATGATTTTAGATTTCTGGTGGGTGGAGCTTGATGTTAGCAACCAACTTGAAACGTGTGTAGCTATGTTGCCTATATGTTAAATTAAAGTAACGTATACTATACAATCGTAAGCAACGCGAGATAGTAAAAAGTGATGCTGATGACTAGGTTGTCAACCAAGTTGAAAAGTGTGTAGTGAAACGTTCAACTTAAGTTGACAACTTAAATTGACAACCAAGTTCAACGTCTGTAGACCGCATTAGTGTTGGTACGGAAAGCAGCGATAGTCGCTCTTCTAAGAGAGTCCGCCGAAGCGAACGGAAGTTTGCGGCCAGAAAAGTTTCGATTAAAGTGAGTAATAATTTAAGTTTTATTTTTATTTGGAAATCGTCCAAGATTTAGACGAAAGTAGAATTATTTTGATATTGGGATTTAGAGGATTGAAATAAAATTTGGATCCTTTAATTGGTTTCTTCCACTTTAGGCTAGGATAAATCCTGTTTGCCTTGATTGCTGATAATTGGAAATTTTGATGTTAAAGAAATTAAAATTGGTTTTTGGATGATTTTATTGTTAAAATTGGAAAATTTTGGAATTGTGTTATTGTTGAATTATTTTCGATTGTTGAAGAAGTTATTTTGGAATCAATTAAATTGGCTTCGCAAATTAAACCCACTCCTGAGAAGTCTTGCTCCCGATTTGATTAGCTAGCTGGCGAACCAGAGTTTAAAAAACGTTTCACGATAATATATGTAGATAGTTTTGCCATCTCATTGAACCATAAGGTTTTAACTGGTGGTTTCTAATGACTACGCATCTACTGAAACTTCCGCATAAATATATGCTGCTATCCATTAAACCAGAAATTTCAATATATTGAGCGCATAAGAAGGACGCAGTTCTTTATTGTGTGTCCAACGTATTTAAGTGATATAGTTTAGCGTTAGCCTCCTTTGTGAATCATAAATAGCATCATCCGAGTTAATTTGTGTTTTATTTAATAATAGATGGGATGAGTTACACTTTTGCACTATACTTTATGATTAGCTTCTTCAAATGAAAAAGACATGAGTCTGCCACTGGTCAAAGGTGACGGCATAGTGGCGACGGCGAGATATTATATACCGCAAAGATCTGCCTTCAGTGAAGCCGTGCTGCCTAGGGAAATGGAATGCTGACCTTCAGTGGCGTATTATCACAAAAACCCATGAAGCCCGGGCTTGTGGCGCAAAATTTTAGGGGCGCAAAATTTTAGGAGCTGGAAAAATAAAGCTTTTCACTTTCGTAATTAAAATTAAAATTCTGAGTATTCTGTTTTACCAATCCGAGATTTTGTCGTTGTACATTGGTAAACCATAGTAGCAGCTTGTATATTTTTAACACAAAAAACTTACTTAATACGCCACTGCTGACCTTCTTTACTTTTATAAGCCTTTCAAGAAAACGGAAAGAAATTTGATTGGTCTATAATTGTTTACACTTCCCGTATCCCCAACTGTGGTTTTGGGGATAACCCTAAGGACTCCTAGCTACCATTCAGGTCTCAGTTAAATGTAGTTCTTTTTGAAAAACGAGTCTTGTAATAGATTGTTAAACCCCCAGGTTTCTTGTGAGCCTGTGTGTTTATCACTACTTCGTCAAGTTCATCAATATGGATGCTGAGAATCTAATCAGAATTCAGTATTGCTCGGAATTGTTGAAGTCTTATCTTCAATCTCAGTTTGATGATCCACTCGTTAGTCAGTGTTTTAGTCATTATGCGGAAAGAGCTCATCCATGAGGTAGTTCAAGGTCTGTCCTGGTTACTAGGAAATTTTGCAAAACGTGACAACCCTGTAAACAAAATGACGTATATTGTGGTAAGACAAAGACAAAACACTTGAAACTTGAAAGTTTTTAAAATTTGTTCTAATGTTAACATACTTTTAAACGTCAGATTATACTTCAATATGGCCGCAAACGTATGTTTTGCATATTATTATAATAATTTAATTTCTTTATTTTTGTAGACTATAATTATTATTATTAATGTAAGATTTACGTTTATTTACGTATTATTATTAACTTATTTTAACTTATAATAATATTACAGTCTACAAAAATAAAGAAATTAAATTATTATAATAATAAAATTAATACTATTTGTATATTAAAAACATATTGAATTTACTATTCTACCTCTTGAAAAAAAATACTCTAGATGCTCTTTCTGACATTAAAAAATTAAATATTAAAATTGGCGAAAGTAAAATATTGTAAAACTCATCAACAAATAAAAGATATAAATTCAGCCTCTAGTATCAAAATTTTCTGAAGCCGCTCCTGTTTAATAGGCGAAATATTTTTATTAAATTTTCGTCGATACAACACTGACTAATGCATTCCATCATTTTAAAAAACTAGTAATTATCTAAATATATTTTTGATTACATAAGTACTTAACAATTTCAAAGTCTCGTACGAAAAACCATTATTAATTTTTTTATTTTTATTTTCAAAAGTGATTAATACGTTTCGAAATCGTCGCAAGATCTATCAATTTTTTCATTTTGTTGTATTTTGTTGTCAAGGGAAACGAACAATCTCTTACACACGTATATACAGTGTAATTCGTAAAAACGCTTTCAAAATCGGAACAAAATTGAGGAAAAATTGAAAAAAATTGATGGTGGCGGTTTCCGTGTTTTAAATTAAAATTCGAGGTTGTCTCGATTTTTCGGTAAAATTAAAAATAGCGTTTAGATCATTAAAGTTTCAAATTTCGGATTTATGTTTAAAATGTTTTCGGTTCGTTAAATTTAATACGGTGTCAATTTTGGTGCTGCTGGACGAAAATGGCGTAGAATGTTTTTATATCATGTAGTTAATTTGATGTGGGTGTGGTAGTTTTTCCTGTTAATTCAATCAGAAATGTTCAACTCGTCTCGATAATCTGGCTGTCACAATTAAAATATCATCGTTATTTTATTTTGACGTTGACGTTAAAGAAATGTTGGTTAACTCATACACTTCAACAAATATTGCCTGTCAATTTGACGATAATTCCTGAAAGTTCATTTTCATTTAGGTTAATTTGTAATTTAATTTCTTTAAATATTAATGACTTGGCAATAATAGAACCAATAAAACATGTTATATTTCACTAATTTTTTTAGTGAAATTAAATTAATTAAAATTTTTTAAAACTAAAATGTCACGTCTAGCAGATTATTTCGTTGTTGTTGGTTATGATCACGTAAAGGAACGTAAGTCGCTTTATATTTTTATTATTTGCTAAATCTTTCTAACACTGCTGCTTGTCGATGTTTTGCAGGTAGCGGTAGCAGTTGTGGAATTATTTTACAAAGGTTTCCAGAAAAGGATTGGCCCGATACACCGTTTATAGAAGGTATCGAATGGGTAAGTTGTATTTAGCTTTTGTAGAAAATTATTTACATCTATATCAAGTTTTTGAAATTGCATTCTTGAATGGAAATCATTTAAGATAATAACATCATATTTATTTATAGAAACAACATCAATTGTCGATTATTTGAATAAACGAGCTTTGATAAAGCATTATTAATAATAAACTTGCAGCATATTTATTTATCAACTTGTTGAACTTCCACAAATGATAAAAACGTTGTTTATGGAAATGCTTCTGAAAATGTGCGGAATTCTTAAATGCAATTAAGAAGTTAATTCGCATTTACTCTAATAAATTATAATTTTTAATCTAAAATTTCATCACAAGTGTTTGCTTTTCTTTGTATTGGTTAGGGAATTAGTATCACTTATTCATTTTTATTCAGAAACCTTGCATACAAAGTGTTCAGAATAACAACAACGATGATCTCAGAAACGGTAAGAGATCGAAATTTGAATAAATAGTAATAATTGTTTACCAATTAAATTTTTTTGCATTTAACATTAATTTGTCATCCACACAAGGCCCTAAGTTTTCAATATCAAACCATAGCATTGGTAAATTAATTTTTCAAATCTTGGATTGTTTCCCATTATGTTATGCCCATAATATATAGGTATCTACCGTCAAAATTAAACTACGTGAAATTTTTGATTCTATAATTTTCCAGATACAGCTTTGCAAAGAACTCTTAAAAATCTAGTTTTTATTTTGTCACAGAAACTGTTTTCTTCTTTATTAACGCAAAAGTGGAGTAGACCAAATTTGCGAAATTGGACTCTATTCATACCAAGAGGTATTGGAATTCCTTGGAGATAATTGAAATTCTTGAGATTGTAACTTGTTTGGAAAACATTGGAATTTCTTGAAAATCTTTAGAATTTTGTGGAAATCATCAGAATTCTGAGTCCTGTGTATAAAATTGTTTCGAAATATTTACTTCTTGATTCATGTATATTCAACTATAATACTATAATAGATAATAAACTATAATAGATGCATAATCCTCAATTCAGTGTAAGTAGTTCGAAGGGCTTCATTCACCTCAAGTTTTGTTATTTTCTTAAATCTGCCATTTCATTATTTAAATTTATCAAATAAGTTATGGATAAGCCATTTTAGGCTTTACTATTTTAGATTACTTCGGGTTCACCATTCTAAATTTTATTTCCTAGTAATAATTTAAATAAGTATGATTGTTGTTTATTGATAATAATTTATTGTAAATTACTTTTTATAGTAAAATTTAATATATTTTTCAATAAACTGTTTAAAAACGATTTATTCTCAGTTTTTCAATAGTGTGTTAACCTATATTCAATGCTTAACTTTGAAGTTTGACCAATCAGGGTAGTCATAAATGTAAGCTAACTTTTGAACTTAACTTACAATTGAAAAACTGGACCTTATTACATTTGTGAACCTACGAAGGGGTAAATATCTCAAAAAATATTTGTACACAGGACTTGAAATTCCAACGATTTCCAAGGATTTGAGTAGGGCCGAATTAACCTTAAGACAGGTTTTATAGCCTAGGGCCTGAGCTCATTGGGGGCCCTTAAATATGGTCTTTGCTTTTTTTTCAGTATCAAAAAATTTCATTTGTCTTAATGCTAATAGATTTTATTGTGATTTTACTAAATTACTAAATCTAAATTTAGTAAAAAAAAAATTGCTGAAAAATAATAATTTGTCACCTTACAGAAGGTGGGCTCTCAAAATGTCATATGTACTGAAGCTTTAGGCTTATTGTAACCCGTTTTCCATTAAGATGTTAAGGAAAGTTATTAGTATTTTGATCCACAGTTTGATGTTCACCAGAGGGCTGAGCTAAGAAATTCTGCCGAGTCCGGAATTTGAACCCAGAATTTCCGCTCATAACTCAACTAGCGATCACATCAAGCCACCACTGTGGTCAAGACCTAGTAGATTTGAGGGATATTTAAGGAATTCCAGTGATTCCCAAGAAATTCCAAAGATTTTCCAGTCATTCCAAAAAAAATCCAAGAATTCCAAAGATTTCCCAGATATTCCAAAGATTCTTAAAATTTCCAAGGAATTTCAGAGATTCCTATGCAATTCCATTTTTCAATTCAATTCCATAATTTCCACGGATTCGAGGGATTTCCAAGAAATTTTAAACATTTCTCAGGAACATCAAAGAATTCCAAGGATTTTCAAGAATCAAGGATTTCCTATGGAATTCCAAACAAGTGTACACAAAATTTTCTAGATATTTACCCCTTGGTTACTACTCTCTTACATCTACACCAAACTATAATAGTATGTACTGTTGAGATATAATGTTTTTGAAAACTCTGTTTTGTTACAGTTTTGTCAACCTCAAGGATGGGCGCTATCAACAGACAGGCAGGAGCCTCAATTTTTCGTCTCTGTACTTACAGATATAGACGCAAATCGACATTATTGCGCGTGCTTGTGTTTCAACGAAACAGTTTCCATTACACCGAGCAAGCCAGTTGATGAAGTAAGATCAAATAAATTGTAGATCTGAATTATTGTAATGAAACAAAACTTTTGTTTTTAACTAGGAAGAGGATCCTGTGGAAGGTGAAGCCCCTTTAGTAAGACCAATTGCTACAATATTGCATCATAGCATAATGTACGCACCTAAATGTTTGGTTTTAGTGTCCCGTCTCGATTATATCGAAACATTTCGAGTATGTCTTCTTTATATTATTGTTTTAATGTAATTGTAACTTTTCAAGTTTTAGAATTGTTTGGGTATAATTTATACGGTATATGTCGAAAGTGTTGGAGTACCATTAGAAACTTTGGTGGGAAATATAATCGGATGCATACAGGTACCGCCTCCGGGAGGTCCTCAAGTTCGTTTTAGTATAGGAGCAGGTGACAGACAAGCTCTTCAACCGCCCATAAGTCCTTCTCTACCAGTCACTCATACTTCCGTAAATTTATTATTTCATCAATTAGGTAAGACATACATACCTTCATGTAGCCAACTAGTAAACTCAAAAAACTATTTTTTTAAACAGGAATTCGAAACGTGTTGGTATTATTTTGTGCCATAATGACTGAACATAAAATTTTATTTCATTCCAAGAGTTATAGTCGTTTAACTGACGCGTGTCGCGCTTTAACAGCTCTAATGTATCCGTTTAGATATAATCATGTTTATATACCTCTGTTACCTGCACCGTTGGTTGAAGTTCTTTCCACACCGACTCCGTTTATTATCGGAGTGCACTCTTCACTTAAATCTGAGGTTTCTGACTTGGTTAGTACTTTGTAGTAACTTATATTTTTGTGTTACTACTTATGTTTTATTTACTTGCAGATGGATGTGATAGTTGCCGATCTAGATGGTGGTTCCATAATGGTTCCAGACGGTGTCTCCTTACCTTTATTACCAGAACCACTTTTAAGTAATACTCAAGAAGCTTTAAGCATAATTCTTCAACCCGAATTAGGAAGTGCAGATTATGCATTTCCACCACTTGCCGTCAGAGCACCACAACCTGTTATGTTAGATAAAGAAATTCGTGCAGTTTTTATGCGGGCTTTCGCCCAATTACTTCAAGGTTACCGTAGTTGTTTAACATTGATTAGAATTCATCCTAAACCCGTTATAACATTCCATAAGGCTGCATTTTTGGGCGAAAGGAATTTAATTGACTGTGATTTTACTACCAGAGTTTTGGACTGTATGTTTTACACAAGTTTTGTTGCCGAACGTGGGCCTCCTTGGAGACCGTGCGACGTATGGGATGAATTGTACAACAATTTTGGCGAACTTCTCAAAAGTGAATTACAAGATCCTCGACTATTACTGAATCATATACAAGAATTAGCGCAGCAGTTGTATACTAACGAAAGTCCAAATCCCCAATCTTATGCTCAAAAGATTTTGGTGCCTCCCGAAGGCGCTTTTGCAAGAATTCATCAACCATCATTTCCAGTTATTAGTCCACCTTTAGTACAATCCATCATTACGGAGGGTTTAGCCAAAAATAATTTGAAATCTAGGTAAATCATACATTTTAAAGAATTTTTTACTTTTATATAACAGACTTTTTACTTTTTTTTGCTAAAGTGGCGAATATGCATGGTAAGTAAGTGTAATATTTCTATAAATATTTTTTCAGATGACTGTTCTGTTACTTTTTAATTTTAATGTATTTTCAGGTTAGCATCCTTAAGACCAATTCAACCAAGAATCGTTCCGATGGGACAAAATATATCAAACCTAAATGATAACAAAAACATTCTTAGTAATTCAGTTAGAAGATTAGAGGTAAAACTTTTTTTTCAATTTATCTAAATATTAGCATGTTAACTGTATGTAAATTTTATTTGCACTTTGTTATTTTGCATCTAAATAGTGCAGTAATATGTGTAATTTAAGTCTACCTTGACCACATAAGTGCGTAATAATGATTTTTATAAGTTGATATTTATGCAGGCCTTTCGTAAAAAATCTATTAGGTAATATTGCATCGAAATTATTACAAGGATTTCAAAAAGATGAAAAAGCAAAAAAAAAAAGTTGTCTGTAGAATACCTAAGATTTTCCTTGGATTTCCTCAGATTTTGCTTCACTTGTACACACCAGATTTTCTCAGCGATTCCCCCCTTGGATTTTTTAAAACTACTTTGATACAGTTTGTAAATCAAAATTTACCAAAGAGCCTAACTAAAATTTGAGCTGTAAATTTCTTTTTCCTGACTCTTGAATTTGAGGTTGCCTATTTGTTTTCTTTCCCTAATAGTCAAGTTTAAGAACTAATGTTTTGTTTTTGGATGGTTTAATTGTACATTTCTACCAAAATTTAAATTATTTTTAGTTTTGTTTTTCTTTCCTTTTTTTCAGTTTAATTGTAGTCCTGTCATTATGTAGTGAAAATGGGATTTGTGTGGAGAGCATAAGCATAAATGAACTACTGTCAACCGGGGTGAGATTGGTCCATAGGGTGACATTGTTCCATTCTGGATAATTATAAATACAATTTATTTCCTACATTGTTAGTGGTGACATTTGGAATCTGTATGTTTTCATGTGATCATGATATATGTTGACCACAACTGTATAGCTTTTTGAGTTTGAGAGAAGTTTTATTAGGTGACTAGCACTAATTTAAATATAGGTAACAGTTTAGACATAAAAATTGTGTCCTGTAAATTTAAAATAAAGACAGACATGTACGATCTCAAATAATATGGAGAGTACATAACTTGAGTCATTTAGGATGCTTTTAAATTTTCAATACTTAGTTCTATTTAAATTTGGAAAATGTGACATTGGTCCAAAACAAGGGAGCTGCCTAGAAGCACAGTTTATAAGATATGGAACAATGTCACCCCAAGCCCGGATAAGATTGTTCCAAAATTTATTATTTTTTTTGTGACAAACTGGAAGACAAGAAAAATAAAAAAATCTCTTTAAACTTTTACTTAAACAGTAATCATTTTTCGATCAACATTTGCTTCATTTTACTTGGCATTTTAAGCATTGACAACTCAAAATACAATAAAACTGGACCAATCTCTCCTCGTTTGACGGTATTGATTTATTTTTAAATGGTTTATTCATAAATAATATGTTTGGACTATTGCACTCTATAAGATAATCCCTACAGGATAACATTAAAGTCTAAACTATCCAATAAGACTAATGTGATCATGTTTGCTATCTGCATTAAAAATAACACTATTTTTTATAAACTTTTCAACTGTAGGTAAACTTTAGCAAATTGTAAAATAAAAAACACTTTTCTACAGGTATTTATTTATTAACAGCTGACTAGTTTCGTGCACTATCCATGCACATCATTAGGGTCTATGTTTCGGTCAAGTGTCTTAATAATTCTTAATAGTTCCTAAGAAAAAAAAGAAAGAAATCTCAAACTGTTGCGTTTTTTTGAGAAACTAGGAATATAATTTGAAAAAAAAATACTCTACATATTTTAAATGTTCAATTTTTTCAGGTTTTACGTAACTGCATTAATTGCATATTTGAAAATAAAATATCGGATGCGCGTAAAACATTTCCTGCAGTTCTGAGAGCTCTAAAATCAAAACAAGCACGTTTAGCTTTATGCAATGAATTGAGTCAACACGTTGTGGGCAACAAAGCAATGTTAGAACATCAGCAGTTCGATTTGGTTGTGCGCTTGATGAATTGTGCACTGCAAGACGATTCTTCAATGGACGAGCACGGCGTTGCCGCTGCTTTGTTACCATTAGCTACTGCCTTTTGTAGAAAGTTGTGTACCGGGGTCATTCAATTTGCATACACTTGCATTCAGGTAAAATTTTTCACTACTTGCTTGTGCATTTAATATCATGAACGACTTTATTTTTTTAATATAGGAACATGCGGTGTGGCAAAATCAGCAATTTTGGGAGGCCGCCTTTTACCTTGACGTTCAAAAAGACATCAAGGCTCTGTACTTACCACGTAGTGAAAGTTTAAGTCCTAGACCTGGAAATGATCTCATTTTGAGTCCCACATCGCCGCGCGATAACAAAGACTTTACGTGGCAAAATCGACGTTCAGTTTTGAATCGCGTTCAAGAGGCAAGTGCACTTGAAATTGCAGCCGAACAAATGCGTGTGTGGAATACAATAGATATTGAAAAGCAGAAGGAATTAATTACAAGCGAGGAAAGCACCTTATACAGTCAAGCTATTCATTACGCAAATAGAATGGTTTCTCTTCTTATTCCGTTGGACATTGGAAGCAAATCTCATAAACAAGATCATTTGTTTGATGAGGAGAGAACGAGTAATAGTATTGCTAATAGTGTGGCCGAAAGCGATAGCGCCGATGCCGAGTCTGGTTTTGAAGAACAGGAACAAGGTGAAACTGGTATTCAAGTCATACGATTGGTTACTAGGTTTGTCGATAAAGTGTGTAACGAAGGTGGCGTAAGTCGAGAACACATACGAAATTTACATCAAATGGTGCCTGGTGTCGTGCACATTCATATCGAAACTCTAGAAGCTGTGCAACGAGAATCTAAACGATTACCTCCAATTCAAAAACCTAAGATTTTAACTCCAAACATGTTGCCCGGAGAAGAAGTGCTTATGGATGGAATACGTGTTTACTTACTTCCAGATGGAAGAGAGGAGAGCACTGCCGGAATTCACGGAGGACCTCCACTTCTACCGGCAGAAGGTGCAATCTTTCTCACCAATTACAGAATTATCTTCAAAGGAATTCCTTGTGATTCCTTTGGTAAGAATACGCTTTTTATGACAAAAATGTATGTTCATTATACTTTTATAATCTATAGCATGTGAGGAAGTTGTGGTGAGGTCGTTTCCTGTGATGTCTCTTACAAAAGAAAAACGAGTTACCGTTCAATACTTGGCTCACTTGGATCAGTGGCTTCAGGAAGGTTTACAAGTGCGGTCATGCACTTTTCAATTATTAAAATTGGCTTTCGACGAAGAGGTGACTCCAGAAAATATTGATGGAATAAGAAAAATGATCCATAAAGTTCGATATCCTCCAAATGTCTTCCACAATTTTGCCTTTACAGGACAAGTTGTTGTCACGCAAACACCACTGCACAAAAATAAAGAAAAGAATGCCACATTAAGGTAAGCAAACTAACTTTGTTTGATCATATCAATATTTTAGAAAACCCAAAAAATGCACTAAACACTTTTCAGAACTAAAATGTTTTTAAGTTAACACATGTAAAATACACTGTAAGTATAAATTCGCAAACGTTTTCACCATACTATGGCATCATCAGGCGATGAATTAGTACTAATTCATCATCAGGCGATGAATTAGGACTAATTCATCATCTGATGATGCCATAGTATGGTGAAAACGTTTGCGAATTTATACTTACAGTGTATTTTACAATTAGGACTAATTCATCGCCTGATGATGCCATAGTATGGTGAAAACGTTTTGCGAATTTATACTTACAGTGTATTTTACATGTGTTAACTTAAAAACATTTTAGTTCTGAAAAGTGTTTAGTGCATTTTTTGGGTTTTCTGAAATATTGATATGATTAATATAGAGTTACACTACTTGAACCACGTATCAATCGATTAACTTTGTTTGCGTCTTATGAAATAAAAATGTTTGTTTATAGGGGTTTTGCCAAAAAGACGCTGCTAAAAACCGCACGGAAAGCAGGTTTTAAACAAAAAGATAAAAGGCAAAAATATGTTTTGCCTAACATGAATATCAGTAGTAGCAATAAATACATGACTTCTCCTGGTCGCATGAGCCTACCAATGACAGATGATTATGGTCACGACGACGACATATCCATCGACGAATTTGAAACGGGACCACCACCATCAGTTGCAGTGCCCGCACCAACTGACGCTAAAACATTAGAACGTTTGGCCGAACGAAGTTACGTTAAAGATTGGCAAAGATTGGGACTCTGCAATTCTAACAGTCCGTCGGCACATTCAAAACAAAAATCCGAGCAGTTTCGATTGACCACTGTCAACAGCTTGTATATGATGTGTCGAAGGTTCGTATTTTTTATCCAATCTAGCGATTCTTTGCAGTAAATTATTGTTTTACAGTTATCCAGCCTTACTGGTCATGCCTGCTGTCGTGACTGACGAAAGCATTAGAAGATTTTGTCGATGCTATCGTCAGGGAAGAATTCCATCGATTACGTGGCGTCATCCAAGAACTAAAGCGTTACTTTTACGTGGTGCTGGTCATCACGGTAAAAGTGTCATGGGAATGTTGAAAAGTCATCCTACTTCGGCGTCATCTACCGGAACAGAGACAACGTCTTCATTTGAACAGGTAATTTTTTGGATCAAAACAAGAAACAAAAAGGAAAACCTAATTTTTCGAATATAAAATTTTGTTTTTGTTTTAGGAAAGATATTTAACTGCGCTTGTTACCGCTACTCCTTTGTTTAGCTTGAGACAAAGTTCGGCATGGGGGATGTGCGACAGCAGTTTAAGCATCGATTCATTATTACTTGCAGCTGACGATCCTTTAATTGGTGGAACTCTAACTCCGGAAGTAATAAGGCGATCCAATCCGTTTAATAAAGCAATGGGAACATTGGGGTAAAGTTTTTAATTTTTGTTTTAAAGTAAAATAGAAGAAAATAAAATTTTTTTTAGGGTGTTTCCGCGCTCGAGTGGTGGAAAAGGTCCGAAGAATTTTGGACGTTGGGGATCTTTGAAAGATAGACGACAAAGTTCTCAAATTTCTTTAAGTAATCCACCGCAAAATAGAGGAAATGTGCGTCACTCTACCGACTGTGATACCGGACTTGAAGGCGTGCACACATTTCAAAGAGCCGCTCTTTACGTTTTAGGTGAAAAAGCTCACATTAAAGGCGTAAAAATCGAATCCTCCCCGAAGACTGATTTTATACCTGTTGAATATTACGATGTGCGCCATACAAAGGCAGCTTTCAAGAAGTTAATGCGTGCGTGCATACCAAGTTCTCAAAATGCGGAACCCGAACAAACTTTTTACAAGTAAATTACTGTTTCAAGATTTATTATTGTCTTCTAAACTTTGCGTTTTTAGATTGATAGAAAATTCAGAATGGTTGCAACAAATCCAAAATATACTGCAATTGTCCGGTGCTGTAGTGGATTTACTAGATTTGCAAGGATCGAGTGTTGCAATTTGTTTGGAAGATGGATGGGATGTGACAGCTCAGATTTCTTCGGTTGCACAATTATGTCTAGATCCTTATTATAGGACGATTGAGGGATTTAGAGTTTTGATTGAAAAGGAGTGGATCTGTTTTGGACATCGGTTTAGTCATCGAAGTAACTTTAGTACAAATTCTCAAGCGAGCGGTTTTGCGCCAACCTTTTTACAATTTCTGGACGTTGTTCACCAGGTAATTTGGTTAATTTAAATTTTGTTTTGTTGTTTTACGAATTTTTATTTTAGATTCAGAAGCAATATCCAATGGCGTTTGAATTTAACGAATATTATTTAAAATTTTTGGCGTATCATTCGGTATCGTGCCGTTTCCGCACATTTTTGTTTAATTGTGAATTGGAAAGGGTGGAGAGTGGAGTAGCTGCGGTAGAAGATAAAAGAGGGTCGCTGACGTCGCATCATAAAAGTGTAGATACAGGATCGGACGACGAAGGCGTGTATCCGGGTGGAAGGATGACGGGAACTTATTCTGGTACAAATTTAGGCCAAAGTTTGTTTGATTATATTGAAAAACAAAATGCGCGCAATCCTCAATTTTTCAATTTTATGTATACTCCTGATTTCGAGCACCCGGTAAGTAGGATGTAATGCTTGATTTTTATGGGAACTAATGGAAAACTTTGGGTAGGTTTTGCGTCCACAATCTCATTTACCTGTGCTGGATATCTGGGATTATTACTTGAATGAAGATTTAAAGCATGGCCCTAGCTATGACGTTGAAGTTATACAAATGGACTCTCAGCAAGAAGAAGAAGCCGAAGCTGCCGATGGAATTATTAATAAATCTCGAAAAATTACCACATTAGGGTGAGCAACTTTGTCACTTTAATTTTTTAAAAGAATTTTTTAATTTTTAATTTAACTTTTAGTTATGATGGAATTGCTAGAAGTGTACCGGACGCATTTAGTCATCTTTTGGAAGAAATTCATCGATTAGAAGCAGATCTGGGCCATTTACCTCAAAAATGGAAGATTTTATGGGACAAATTGGAGCTTCCCAATAACGATTCGCTAACGGTAATTAGTAAACCCGAATTTAACGATTTTTTGTATTAAACTGATTGCTTTTAGCGTCATGCTTCCTTTAGCACAGCGTTAGTTCGATCGCATGGCAGATTACTGCACAAGAGGTCAACATTGGAGATTTTAATGCGAGGAAAAATGGTTGGTGCGTCCGAAGCAGCTTTAGTTTATTCACATCCTCATAGATTCGAAAGGTACAATTACACCACGCCCACATACTGTGATTTGTGTACCAACGTTCTATGGGGACCCGTAAAGGTAAACGAGAAGTTTTTCAGTAAACTGGAAGTGATTATATTTTTTATTTGAAATTATAGACCGGCATGAGGTGTATGGATTGCGGTTACAGTTGTCACGAAAAGTGCATGGAAGGTGTATCTAAAAATTGTACAAAATATAAAGCTGTAGCAGATGGAAATGTATCTCAAACTCTCACAAGAAGTGGAGGCGATAATGGCTCGGTTAGTTCGGGTAGTGCTAGGCAGACGTCGAGCCAACAATATTATGAACAGTTTTCTTCAAATGTGGCCGAGAATCGTACTCACGAAGGTTATCTTTATAAACGTGGTGCATTGTTAAAAGGGTGGAAACAAAGGTGGTTTGTTTTGGATTCGATCAAGCACCAGCTGAGATATTACGATGCAATGGAAGATTCTCACTGTAAAGGTTTCATAGGTAGAATTACAGCGCTAATTTTTATAATTCAATTTTAAGTTAATAAACTTTTAGATTTGGCTGAAGTTATGTCAGTGACGCAAGCCCCACCGGCCCCAGGACCACCTAAAAAAACTGACGACAAGTCGTTCTTTGATGTAAGTCTCCTTTTTTTAAATTTACAATAATTAATAACTTTTTTTATTTGGTTTAGTTGAGAACGTCGAGAAGGACCTACAATTTTTGTGCGGCCGATTCTTCGTCTGCACAAGAATGGATAGAAAAACTTCAGGCTTGTCTTCAATAAAAGCTACAATCCCAAAGTTAATTTAGTCAAATGAATCTGTTTTATAAATATAGGTTGACAATAAATGTTATTTGTTTTATAATGAATTATTTAAATTGTTGTTTATCTAAAGATTAGCAATTTATTAAGAATACAAAAAATATAAAAAACGAGTCAAGTATTAAAATGCACACATATATTTTATTTTGTATAGATTTTTATTTTTTGTTTGATCAAATGAGATAACATTTATTTGTTGTTTATTTATTATTGCTAATAGGATAAATTAATGTAAATGTTTTTTATAACAAACTACGTGTCGCCTGCTCAATAATCGAAGTAAAATTTTTGTACTTTCTTTGTAAACTAAACAAATGTTCCTTAGTCGTTGAACTCGATTTTATTTTAAGCAGAAGCACTAACAAGCTTAAAATTGTTGTTAAATTTTATTAGTCACAATTTATAAGAACAAATTGCTTATTATCTTAAGAATAAATTTAAAATTATATTTGATGGTAAAAATTTAGCAATGTGATTCTAATGCTCTCTCTCTATCTCAAAAAAATAAATAAATAAATAAAACGTTTCACATTCGATGTACAACATGCCTGCTTTCCATGTTGAGCTTCTAATTTGAAACGGCGAATATTACCACATATCATGTGTCGTATTTTTGATAATTATAATTTAAAAAGGCAGTAGATTGTGTCGAGAAATTTTTTTATTCAAATACAACATACATTTAAGTAGGTACAATTTACATTCCCTACAACAGTTTCATTTGTTTTAAAATTGGACAATTTCTGCATTACAAAATTTTCCTGTATTTGATACTTCCAAAGAATAAACTGCCGAACTAATTTGTCTCCCATCTTATGTAATGTAATTTATTATTTAAAAAAATAAAATATTCAAATCTCCTTTTTCGTTATTTTTCCATCACACAGGTTGAGCGTAAATTCGTATGCATAATTGATTGTTTTCGGCAAACCCCTGCATGAAGAGACTGTCCACTAGAGCAAATTCGGTATAACCAAATCCTCGTGGATTTAAATCTTGTACCGGACGTTTGAAAGCATCCAACTCCGGTCTAGTCATCATGGTTTCCTTTATATTATTGTACGAATCGCTAAAATTGTGTTGAGGTAATCTAGAGTAAAATAATTCTGGTGTTTACTTACACAGGATGGACCAGAGTTACTGAAATGCGTCCACTAAAAGGCCACATTAAACTGTTGTCGTTATCTGTCTTCATCATGTGGATTAAAATTGCTAGGTAGTTTGGATCTTTCGGTGATAAATTTAAACGCACACATAATCTGAAACAAGTTAAATATATCATGTGAAATATCATGTGATTTCTGAAAAGTTGGAACTGAGTCATCCTTAGTTAAAACGATTTTTCTAAAAAAATTTTGATTTTGAGCTATTTTTGATCGGTCTCAAAATATCTATCTAATATGCTAACTTGAGAATTTCCAATTTCAGCGTTTGAGTCAGTAATTCCACTGTGATGTTATAAAATTCTGGAAGGCTGCCATTTGATAGAAAACTTGTTTTATTGAAAATACAACAATATAATTATTATTAAGTTTGGAATTTGCAAAATTATCTATACAATAATAACTAGTGGTTGAGCAAAACAGCTAAGAGCTAGGCTATTATTTATTAAATTTTTTTTACAGAATACAGGCTTCCTACTAGAGGACCTTCAAGCTTCTAGTTAGGAATTTTGGACTTAACTAGCATTGACGCGCATGAATGGATTAACGCGATATATTTAAAAAAATAAATCACTAGGCCACATAATATAACCGTCTAAGAGCATTCAGGACTTGAAGCTGGAAATTTTCAAAGTGAGTAGGCCTCTGAGGCCACTCACTCGATAAAAATATTTCTTAAGGCTGCCCCAACTCGAAAATCATGAACTATGGTAGCGGAAATCTTGTTAATCATTTGTGCACGTCCGGATGAGCTTTGGAATTTTTACATTACAATTTTAGGATTATTTAGAAATTTTCGAAAACCTAGAATAATTTTTTTAATAAGTACAGTAGAGCGTCGATAATCCGGATTAATTGTGACCGGACCCTGTCCGGATTATCGAAAAGAACCAAAAAAGATCGTTTTAGTTCAAAAAAAAATGAAAACTTGCTAAAACCGTTAATAATTCACTTTAGTGGCTAAATAATTGGAGAAGATATTATGTAAATAAAACTATTAATTAATATGAACTTGTAATGTATTTTAATGAAAGAATATACATTATACATATTTTTTTGTAGCGGTAAGATTTCTTCGGCATTTGTTTGAGAAATGTGTATGTATTTTTTTTTTCAATTTTTTTTCACCAAAATTGAATCCGGATTTTTGACGTCCGGATTATCGACGCTCTACTGTATCTATATAATCCAGTAAATTTTTTTAAATTTAAATAAAATATTTTTGGTTTAAACAATTTTTTTGTTTACTTAAATTTAAAAAAATTACTCGAATAAATTAGTTTCTTTGATTCAAAGAAAAACGTTTTTACTAGGTACAAATTTCATTTGACGCTTTCTGAATTTCATTTGACAATTTCTGAATATTAATTATTGACAAATCTAATTTATTACAGTTGACAAAATCTGAATTACAGTTGAAAATTAGAAAGAGTCAAATAAAATTTAGAAAACGTCAAATAAAAATCAGAAAGCAGCAAATGGAATTCAGAAATTGTCTCGATTTCGAAATTCATACTACTTTTGACTCACTGTGTCTAAACTGCTTTCCCGGACTTTTTCTGTTTAAACTAATGTACCACTACCACTGTCGTGCAGTCATAAATGAATTAATGAGAGATATTGAAAACCGAACTTCAAAATCATGGATCTAGAAAAGCACAGAGAATCTCATTAATCCATTCATGGGCGTCAGGATAGATAACGAAAATGATCAAATAAATATCTATATATTTTACAATATTTTGGTTATTTTGCAGAAATGGCCCCTCTATAAATTCAAAATGAGGGGAGATACGAAATACCTCTTCAGTATTGGGTACTAACTGAGTAATATGCAAATAAGAAAAAAGGTGCCCTGGACCTTGCAAGAAGGTTTAGGAGCCTCACAATATGTTTACAGCTTTGGGGACCAAAAACGCTGCTAAGCGCACAAGTAATTTTAGTTTTGCACGCTTGGGAGTAGAAGTCCGATAACACAGTGTTACAAAATTGAATTTTTGCCAGCTTCTAGAATGGGTGGGGGTGATTCTAATAGATTTTTTTTTGCGTTGAAAACGAATCTGGCTTTGAAATTGCTCCATCACGTCAGGTTTATTTGAAATTGTAGTTTAAATAGTCAAAAAACCATTTTCATGATTTTTTTCAGGCAACCTCAATTTTTTTTCAATTTTCCACAAGCGCATCGCGTAGTACTACTACTTAGCTTTAAAATGCTTTTTTCAAAATCGTTCTACGATTTTTTGAAGTGAAGATATACCATTTTTAAGTCAAGAGGTTCAGTCATGCAAAGTCACCCGTTTTACCGCGCTGAACTTACTTTATGACAAGTTCTTTAGTATTCTGCCTACACAGGTGTTCTTGAGGTCGCTAAATAATTAATACTAAAGAACTTGTCATAAAGTAAGTTCAGCGCCGTAAAACGGGTGACTTTGCATGACATTTAGGCATGACTAAATCTCTTGACTTAAAAATGGAATATCTTCATTTTAAAAAATCGTAGAACGATTTTGAAAAAAGGATTTTAAAACTAATAAAAGTAGCAGTACTACGGGATTGCACTTGTAGAAAATTGAAAAAAAAAATTGAGGTTTCCTGAAAAAAATCATAAAAATGGTTAAAATAGCCATTTTTTGAGTATTTAAGCTACAATTTCAAAAAAACCTGACGTGATGGAGCAATTTCAAAGTCAGATTTGTTTTCAGCGCCAAAAAATCTATTAGAATCACCCTCGCCCATTCTAGAAGCTGGCAAAAGTTCAATTTTGTAACACTGTGTAATGAATCGTAGAAATTCTAATAAAAGTAGCTACGTTCTTTATGGTTAGTTTACGTTTAGCTTCATACTTAGTCGACTATTTTCTTTTTCTTTCGATGCCTGAAGTTCATCGTATTTATTTACTATTACAATTTCAAATATTAATTAAGCTGCAATGTAGCTATTGATAAACCACAAAGTCTGGGAAGGGAGTAATTAAATATATTCTAAGGGCCGGTTCCACCAACTCTGATTAAATACTTTAATCATGGTTAGTTGGGGTTAATCACGGTTTAAATAATTTATTATAAAAAATTATTTTTATACTTTTCGAAAATCGTCTACTGCTGTATTTCCAAAAGTAGATCATTTTAGTTAGGCTATGTATGTTCAAAATGTCAATAGTAGCTATATCTTTTACCAAATACCAAATACAAATTTTTACCAAATTTGCTTTTACTATAAATTGAAAGAAATGCTCATGTACCGACCATTAACCGTGATTAAACTCGTCTAAAAACCCAAAATCGGTCGATTAGTTTGAAGGCTGTTTAACCATGATTAAAGTATTTAACCAGAGTTGGTCGAACCGGCCCTTAATGAGTTAATCTTTTTTTTTAATCATGCGGACAGACAGACACGGAGCCAGATCATAAGGCTTCTTCCTATACGTTGTATAGAAGCCTAAAACTAGAATGGGTCTCACAAACTGACGTTAGTACTCGTGTTATAAAAAAATATGTTAATACTGGAGAGTTAAACAATTTCATTTTTTCCTCATCTGGATAGGATAAATAAGAGCTGAAATATTTCGGTTGTCATAAACTCTTAAAATGGCAAAAAATACCGCACATTGCAAAGTACATATGACCCTCACACAAAAATAAAAGAGAATAAAATTGAAACAATGGTCATTTAGTACCTACTATTAGTGCTGGGACATCGATAGAAAAACATCGATGATCGATGCCTAACCTGGACATCGATAACATCGGTTGAGAACATCGATGTTTTCGTGCTATCGATGTTTTTGTCTATTAGAAATCAAGGAAAAAACATCGATGTTTTCAACTGATGTTATCGATGTCCAGGTTAGGCATCAACATCGAACATCGATGTTTTTCTATCGATGTCCCAGCACTACCTACTACTAACATGTTGGGATGTTTTCAAGAAAAAATTAATTCTTTTTAGAATAGTCGAGCGACAAGATTGGACCACTTGATATGGTACCCTGTATGCTACAGAATTGAGACTTTTTGAATTACTTTTGACGCTTTCTGAATTACTGCTGGAAAAGGTGCAGAAATGTAGATACTTTCTTTCAAATTTTAACAAAATTTGTTGGATTTTGAGTTAAAAAAATATACGAGCGTTTCAAAAATCAAACTTCTTACTGGGAATCTCAATGTTTTCAATAACTGTTTGATGCAAAGTTAGACCCATTGGATAGGTCATTATTACCTATCGTTGCTCTCAATGAAAGCAGAAATTGGTGTGGAAATACATGAAAATTAATTTTTTAGATATTATTTAGATTGTAAATAAAATAAAATATTTTATTTTGAATATACAGTAGAACCTCGATTATCCGGGTCGACTGCAACCGTGCTCAGCACGGATAATTGAAAAACACCGATAATAATAATAATTGACGTTTTTTGTTAATATTACAACATATACTTATTATATAGTAGATTTTAAACAAGTAACATATTAATTAAAAAGTTCTATTTGAAAAAATCAGATAATTTTGTTTGTTTTTGCCTTTTACTTAAATTAAGTAAAGTAGGTAAGCAGAAAATTTAAACGAATTGACACTTTAAGTGCCTTTGTACAAAACATAAATTCAGCGAAATTTCTTATTATGTATAACACAAAAAGATGCACTAAAACTGTCGCACTAATAATCGGGGTTCTACTGTACTATTATTTCAACAAAAATGTGAGTTTTCTAACAGTGTCGAAAGCTCTTGGGCTACAAAGCTGCTGAATAGATTAATGGTTTGGAAATATTCTTCACAATTATTATTAATAAATTCATGGAATAGCTCAATCATAGCCACAAAATGGCTCATTTGCTTGTTTTGATGCCTGTAAGCAATTTATGGAGCATCTTGTATATCAAGTTTTTTTAAATATTATTCTACTTTGTGAAAAAAAGTTTTTTTTTCAAAACTGAACTTAAGGTTGTTAAGAAGGAAAATGAAAATAATGAGAAGTTCTTGAAATTTTTACAGTACATTATTTGCGTAATAAAAAAATTTCTGTTAAAGTTTGAACTTAATCTTGTTTTTAGTTATCGAGATAAAAAATGTCAAAGTTACATTACGGTCGCATTGAATTAAAGATCATTATTTCAACAATCAGAAATGTCAGCATTACCAAAAATTGCCAAAATATTTATGAAAGTCTTATAAATAAGTATACCAAATTTCAAAAAAGTCATGGTTTCAGTTTCTGAGAAAATTAAATTATTATTCCAAAAAGTGTACAAAAGCTATCAAGATTTAGTAAATCATGGCAACATCTGATTTCGTAATTAATTCATTTTCCCACCAATATTTTTGTTTTTAATGTATATTTATCGAAAATCTCGATAGCTTTTGAACAACTTTTTAGAATAATAATTTAATTTTCTCAGAAACTAAAAACATGACTTTTTTGAAATTTGGTATACTTATTTATAAGACTTTCATAAATATTTTGGCAATTTTTGGAAATGCTGGAATTTCTGATTATTGATTTAATGACCTTTAAATTAATGTGCACTTTAACATTTTTTATCTCGATAACTAAGAACAAGATTAAGTTCAAACTTCGCCAGAATTTTTTTTATTACGCAAATAATGTACTGTAAAAATTTCAAGAACTTCTCATTATTTTCATTTTCCTTCTTAACAACCTTAAAAATTTTATACAAATGCATCTTTTTTATTTAAATTTTACTTCATTATTTTATAACCCCCTTAGGGGCTTTCAAAAATTGCCTTAGCGGATGGTATTTCACATCCACGTGGCGGGGTATTGGTTAAAGTTTTCAACTAGCAATAATCGCACCTCGGATGAACCTCATTGGTTACGATATCGCCTCTGCGCAAAGCTAAATATTCCGACTCCAATGTGCACCTTTCTTTACTATTTGCAAAAATTTCACTTGTGACGGAAGACTGAGCCGCCATCTACCGGCAAAATAATGAAACTTATCAACAAATATTTAAAATTCAAAATAAATTTAAGATATAAATAAATCAATATTATTAACTAATTAATCAAATTAAAAATAAGAAAATTTCGGTAAAGCGAATAAATATTAAATCAAGTACTGTATACATTTTTTTCAATTTATAGTATTACGACAGAAGAATTATTTAATTCTTGTTATACTTACTTATAACCATTAGGAGATGTATAAAATCCAGGACTGTAGTGCATCATATGATGATTATTTCTCATTTGATTAATTTTACTTTTGAAATCAGCGATGCACCAAATGAAGCAACCCTGACAATATTTGAGTGGAAATTTCGATAGAGCTAAATTACAAGTCGATATTTGTTCCGACATGTTCGATATTATAATATCCTGTTCTCTGTTCTTCTGTTCCAACACTACGATGCGCTCGTACAACGATCTAGAACAACTTTAACTGTGGGAGCAGATCTCGTAAAAAGAGTAAAATTAATTATAATCACCTCATCAAGTTATCATCTGATTCGGATCTTTTTTGTGCGTTTTGTTCACTCTTTGAAGGAGGATCCCAAAAATTTGCTTCCTGAGCAATGGCAGTGGCAGCACTGGCCGATGAATTTTGATTAATCGTAAGTTTTGTGTACGATTGAGATAAAAGCATCAAATGTTTGTGAATTTGCACTTCCATATGCCTCTGTTGCTCGGGCTCGTCTTCAAATTTTTCGTCACAACCTATATCAACAAAAACGCATCTCAACTTTTCATTGTCCGGTAATTTCGGCACACCAAATTTACACACTTCGGCATGAGCTTCAACATCGAGTGGCGATAACTGCTCTAAACATCCCCTAACAACATTTCTGCAAGGTATTCGTTGCTGAGAAATTTCTCTTCTAGTAAAAGTGTCAGAAAAAATATCTCTGTCCGGTTGGAGAGGCTTATTATCCACCGGACACACCTTTTCTTTTCTACAAAATTTTATAAAAATAGATGGACTTGCAATATTGAATTAACTTACTGTAACCACGACGTGATACATTTTCTGCAGAATCTGTGTCCGCACGTAGTTTGGATGGGATCCCTTAACCATGCTAAACAAATGGGGCATTCGAAACGAGCTTCGAGGGCCTGAACTGCATCAGATATGCAACTTTCTTGAGCTAAATTTGTGTCAGATTCACCCGAATTTTCCGCCATTTATTCATTTGAAAGAAATATGTTTTAAAACCTGCTGACCACAAAACATATTACTAAGAACAGGTAGTACAATACCTTGGAATGCATAAATTAAAACACCTGTGTAGTATGACCTCGACATTTTTCATATAGGGTGATTCAAATAAAGTTGACTTTAAAAAGTGAATTTTGGGTGGACTATTTGTACTTCTTTTGAATTGGGGGAAGCAGCAAAAATATTGTTATTTAAAGTTAAGACACTGGCGGAGATTCAAAGTTTTAAATTCGTATTTCGTAATACTTATAATAGTCATTTATGCAACCAGCACAATGTGCCACGTAGCTTGGTCAATGGTCAAAGAGGGGGGGGGGGTTAGGTAGAAAGCTATAAGGGCTACGGGTGATATACTGGTGGAGTTGCAAGAGAGCCAGTAGTATCACAAGCTGACAAATGCTCTCAAAGGCAAAATAGAACATGAAGATGTCCAAGTCCGCATAGGACAAAAAAATCTATACCATCAAAGATATAGAAGAACTGGCAATCCCGGAAGAGGTGAAAGCTGATCTGAAAACAATGCCGCAGAAGAAGCCCTGGTACTCTGCGATCTGAGACATACTACCAGGGGACACAGATTGCAAGAGTGGAAGCAAGGAGGAGAGAGCAGTCGACAAAATGACCAAGATCTGAATCGGCATATTATTACTTATACAGTAGAACCCCTCTATAACGAGTCCAGTTATAACAAAAATCGGCTATAACGAGTAAAATTTTGTTTCCATGCTAAACTGACTGTTTATAGCGAAAATCTGCTTATAACGAGTAAGTGGGCTAGTTCCTTGAGCTCTCGTTATAGAGGGGTTCTACAGTAGTAATTTCAATGAACGGAAATAGGTATTAAAAATACATAGTACTATAATAGCATAGTAATACAGATTAACAGTGCAAATTTTTGTAATGTTTTAAAATAAGATCTAAATCAAGATCCAGAAGAGAGCCCCTTTTGCCCCCCTAACGGACGCTTATAGAAAAATTTGAGAAAATTCTAATAGGAAATCTAAGAAAATCAAAAATTCTGTGGAAATTTCAAGAAATCCAAGAAAAACTATAGACGAGTTCCTTTTTGCTTTTTCAATAATTCAGAAGAAAATCCTGGAAAATCTTATAAAAAAAAATCTAGTATGTACCTACAAAAAAGCATTTTTCTATCGATCAATCTATCAAAATTCCAAATCAAAAATTCCCAGTAAACTTTCCAGGTAAGCCTGGTTTTTGTAAATAAATAAAATTCCATTTTCAGCACATCAACTTTTTATTTTTAACTAATTTAAGTATAATAAAGTTGAAGTTTGTTATCAAGTTTTAAAAACAAAAATATTGCTAATCACCACACTGAAACTAGCTTTTGTTAAAAAAAACTAATTATACACTTTAATATATTTATGATAACAAATTATAACTCGATAGAAAATTAAATAACATTAAAACCACAATTTTTCAACATAAATAAAGTTTATAATTATGTACAATTTGTATAGCTACAATTTTTCTGGAAAAAAATCTGTCAGTAAAGTTAGTGTAAAGTAGAAAGTTAATAGAAAAATCTAAAAAAAAAAATAAATAAGTTGCACACAATTTAAACAAACTTTTTGGATCACAATTTGTTATTTTTTTTAAATTAATTTGCTTATAAATGTTGCCATTGAGTCGCTAATATTGTAGTACTTGATTCAATAGCACGCGCAATCTCTTCGTGGATGCTGTGGCTCAGCCACTGAGTATGTAACTTTTTGTATTTTTCTGGACACAAGTGTAACGGATTTCCTCGCCTCAAACCTTGATCCGTTTCACCATAATCGTCTAAATACGGAGGCGAAACAAAGCAACCTCTACTGGGAGTAGCTAGGAATAAAATTTCGCATTCTCTTACTCGGAGAAACACTCCCACACCGGCTCCGCATTTATGAGCATGATAGTTGCAAGCCCCGACGATATTTTTATTTAATTCCGTTTGACAACAGTAACTCTGCGAACACAAAATTTCACCACATATCAAACACATTGTGGGATTTCTGGCGTCCTCGTGATCGCTATTAGGGCATGTAAATGACGAAACTGTGTTAATTAGTTCACTGTAATCCCCGGGTAATTCGACTAATTGATTAATATGCATCGGTTCAATTTTACTATACTCCTGAACGCCACCTTTCAAGTAATTAATAACCTCTTGATTCGAGCACCAAAATTTAATGATGGGTAATATTAGTTCCGTTTCAAAGAGTTCCCGTCGCGTTTGTGGAAGACCTAAATAGGAGCACATATTCGAGAAAGTATCGCCACCCACTTCAGTTAGTTTTACCGGAGGCGGAACGTCAGTCAAAAAACTGTAAAACAGCACACAACAACGTAAGAACGGTAAACAAGCTTCTTGAATCAAGTTCCAAATTTGATCTTCGCTCAAACCTTTCGTGTTTTTAGATAATAAACTTAAAACGTAAGAAATTGGACTTTCGTTCTGTGTTAGAAATAGAAATTCGTCCTCGACGCTTTCAACTCGAACATCTTCCGTATCCATTGGAACGTCGAATTTCAGTATTATCAATAGCTTAACAATATGAGCGATAAATATCAATCGCAAAATGTGTAATTCCGAAGATCCACCTGCCGGAATGCGAGGGGGTGATGTCATTTTTTCGAATAAGCTCGGCATAGAAAATGTTAAAGCAACCAACATGCCAATGGAATCCCATTGTAAAATCGAATAATCATGATTGGTTACTTCCAACAGCATAGAGAGCAAACAAATGGAGTGATTATTGATGGAAACGTTTCGTATCCAAGTGTTAGACAACACGCCGGCAATTCGAATCAAACTTTCTAAGCAGTCGTGGTGCCGACTGGATAAATGTCCTAAGAGTGGTTTGTTTGAATCGCGCAACAAAACTTCGATGGTGTTGAGAGTGTAAGCTAACGATTTCCATGTCATAAGCACCAGACGTTTGTCGGAAGGATGAGGATTTACATCTAAGCCTCTGGTGTAAGGTGTTTGTATAAATAAGTGGACCATGTGAATCAATTCCGAACCGAGACGAGGTCTATCAGTTCCTTCAAATAAGGTAGCAAAATCTTCGGCCATCTTTCCCTTTTCTTTTATCACATACTCATAAGGACACGAAAGTAAAGTTTGGTGCTGAGGGTCGGAACATACGATATCGCACTCAGAAGAAGGATCACTTCCGGTCGCCCCCTCTTCGCCGACATTTTCACACGTGTTGCAGTGTAAATTCAAGCAGGAATCTGAACAAGTCGAAGAACCGTGACAAACTTTCACTTTTTTATCCATCACGACCAAAACGCACGATAACCAATCCGAGAAAGAGATGTCGCGTTGAGGGGCGTTTGATTGCAAAGACGATAATGGTGGTACTAGAGGCAACACGGTGTTGCTAAGGCATTCGCAAAGAGGACACAAAAATTCTTGTTTATCTACATCAAAACTTGCCGGATGACGTAACCGATATGGCCGCCTCTGTTCTTTTCCTACCACACTGTCGAAATATTTTCGCCAACAAGTTGCATGCATCACGTGTCCGCAAGTGCTAGTGTGCGGTGCAGGTCCGCGATTTGAATTCAAAAATAAAGGATCGTTCGGATACATAGATGAAGACGCTTCCGATCTATCCGCACATAACACAGTCGCCTGTTGAACAAATCCCGCCAAGACCAACACTTGACTGTTGATGCTGAGCTTCTGAGATTCTTGACATAAAATGCACGTGTAGGTCTTCTCGATTATGGTCTTGGAAGTTTGTTTGGGACCCAAACAAATCGGTTGATCTTCTAATTTTTCCGACACGTCCATAGACGACGAACCTTCCGCGTCGGAATTTGTCAAGAGTTCAGTCTCGGTTTGTTCAAACAACGTGGCATTCTCTTTCATAAATTGATTTTGCATTGCGGTCATTTGAGCCATAATTTTGGCGCGTTTATGAGCGGCCAGTTTAGATTTTCGTTGTTTTTCGTCTTCTTCGTCCAAAATCGTGGGTTGAGATGGCGTCACGTCCATCACACTGGTCGATGGCGACCCTTCGACGTGTACCGACTGGCTGGCCACTTGTTTAAATTTCTGTAAAGTCCAACGTAAAAGGTCTTTATGCGAATCAATGCGTGGACTCACAATTAGTTCTTCTAAATAACTGGGTAATTTAAATTTCGCCGCTTTCTCGGTGAACAACAAGAACGGGTAATTCCGCGACTGTTCTTCTTGCAAAGCGTAACCGATTAAATGTAACACTTTATGCAGTTGCAACTCTGAGAAACTTCTGGCTTTTAAGTTTATACAGCGTTCGAGAACAGTTTGCATTATGTGGAGCATTACGTCGCATTGCAAAAGATTAATGATGATATTGAAAGATTCTTTAACCTTCGGTAAAGCGGATGGAGGACAACAATCAAGTTCGCCCAGCGCTTTTCTGCGCTTACGTTGCGTTTCGTCGGATTTCGATAACTCTTCCCGAGTGTAGTGATAGAAAAATACATTGTAATTATCAAAATATTTTTCGCGAAGTTCGTAAACACCTCGGCCGCTGCTCAGTGCTGGCTTCTTAAATACGGCAAGTTCGTCTATCACGTCGTCAAGAGCGGTTTCGTGAGTGATGTCGTCAGGAATTGCTTTGTTCAGTTCCGAATGTGGTAACGGCTTGATGCACAATTGATGAATAATTTCCTTTTTGATGCGATCTTCGGTGGTGACATCGCTTATTCCGGGAACGTGACGTTCGCCCACTATGCTAATCACCAGCTGCAAAAATTCTTCAACAATGGATATCACTTGCCTCATGCTGTCGTCCTCGCTACTTTTCAAACTTTTAGTTTCAAAGTTAGGATTGGCCCAATTAATCAAATTATATTTATTTAGTAAGTGAATCAAAAATTCGTTGCTTTCTAAAAGGGAAGCGCCAATTTGTAATAACTGAATATCTCGATCCAACATTTCGGTGCGGCATTTTACGTTATGATAAAAATACAATTGGTTAAGTATCGAATATCCGTTTCTACGCCACATACCGGCGTGAACTTGGGCTATCATAACTTGCGTCCTGAGGACGGGTTCGATTATTTGCACTGGCGTTGGTTTGGGCGATGGAAATAGCGGTTCGTCAAAATTTAATCCAAAATTTTCCAAATGCAGATGTAGGCCTGCCAAAAATCTCGTTAAAGGTAGATGTATAGACACAGGTTTCGTTGATACGTCGTACGGTAAACATGCAATGCTGTGGTCTACAAGCTCCCGAACTTCTCCCGCTTCATTAGGATCATAGCAAGGGTTTTCATACAACTTTTTTAAGGTTGCCCGATAAGCCTTAACGAGCACTACCTTATCAGTGCCGCACCATTTTAATGCTAAAGAAACGCAATACGCAAGTTTGATGTGTAAATTAAATGCCGACTCCCACTCGGGTTCGTACTCCATGTGCTGACCGACTTGTCGAGTCACGGAATCCATACTCTGCATCATCGTTAATAAATTCAGCAAAACAGATAATCCTTGCAAGAAACTTGTACGTAATTCGTTTGTCCAAGTTTCGGGAATAGCACTCAATAAATATCGCAAATCGTAGAGCATGTACTGGGCACGTTTGAAAGCATTGCCGGTCGAACTGCTGCGTTCGAATTCTAATTTTCCAAACTTATTACATTTGCGGGCGCATTCCGATATGAAAGTGTTTAAAAGAATAAACAAAACGTCGTCGTTGGCGATTAAATGGTGAGCCAAAGTTGGAACTGTGAACAGCTGAACGGAAAGTGACGACACAGAAAAGGAATGATCGTGATCATCTTTGATGAAATCTTTCATGACGCTGCCGTAATTTTTCGTAAACATTTTCGCCAAAGCTTTTTTGTTTTCGTATTCCCGCAGCATGCCGGATATTAATAACCTATGCCAATGTGTACGAGCACTTTTCCACAGTTGCGAATCGCGCAACAGAATGCCTTTTATAATGCAGGGATCTGCTTGTTGAGGTTTCAATGCCACTTCGGCAAATATGACTCTGAAGCCTTCTCCGTGACCTAAGAATTCTTGTAACCACAGTAGTAATTTTAAAGCAAAAAGCTGATGTGCAACCTCATGGGCGTGAACCACTAACACTTTTAAAGGCTTATTGCCATGACGAGATGTGTATTTTTCTATTTCAGTTTTCAAGTCGTTGCAATGTTGAAAAGATGAACATTTAACTACAGCTCGACCCTCACGATCAATATTTGTTACATATTCGATTGCGTTTCTTTGACTACACTTAATGACGCGATTCAATGTACTAATCACTTGTTCAAAAGTGTGAACCTCATCATTGTACAAAACCGTGCAATAAGTATCGACATCAAACAGCTCATTTTCTAAATTACGAAGTCTCAAATCTGCACTTATTTCTAAAGTTAACAGGTTGTAGGCGTATTGCAAAACCGCTTCGTATACAATTCGAGCTCTCTCTGCTAGATCGGTTGGCAAAGAATTATTTACTTCGTCTTGATTTTCAATTGTGGGCAAATGCATCAAACAATAAGGCGCCTTCTTCCAAGCTTCTTTATCGCCACAATCACAACATCCTCCGCCTCCCGAAGTTCCCATCTTATATTTGTGTAAACGATGTTCGGATTTTTTAAAGCAATCTACACACAATACACACGTATTGTCCATTCCACATTCGCGACAACTATAGGTAGGTTCGCCCATTTTAAAAACTCTACCACAAATCGAATCCTGCTTTTCATACTTCCTCAGTTGGTTAAGCACAACTGCTGGATCGCCATTAAAAATAAATTCTTGCAAAGGATTAAAAAGAATTCTAACCGCTTCGTCTTCATTGAAGGCCCAATTAAGACAACTTTCGTTAATTGAAGGACTGTATATTCTTGGTACCCACGTACGCCAGTATTCTTTGAAATGTGAAGAAGATAAGACACCCTTTTCTAATTTTTCGTTCCATTTTGCAATCACTTCCTTTGTATCGACAGTTGGTGGTGTTGGTGTCATTTCCACATCCGTTAGTGCTTCCTCCATGTTATTCTAAGACAGAAAATAATTTCAGTTATTTAAGTAGTTATCAAAGTTTAGAGATTTTTATTATTTAAAAACAGCAGCAAATAATAATCGAAAACAAATAATAGGTTTGTTCGTGCTAGTTACACTTTTTACACTTAAAGTGTAAATAGTGTAATTTACACTTTAACTTTTCCCAAAAGTGTAGGTTTAACGCGAACGCAAAAAGTGTAACTTGAGTGTAACTCCTCCCCTTGAATTCGTAAATCAAAATTTAGATTTTGGTGAGCAATAAAATAATTATAATTTTTACGATTTGCTATCATTTT
Source organism: Cantharis flavilabris (assembly GCA_949152465.1). Taxonomy (NCBI): domain Eukaryota; kingdom Metazoa; phylum Arthropoda; class Insecta; order Coleoptera; family Cantharidae; genus Cantharis; species Cantharis flavilabris. Next base: position 14,919,079 of record OX424439.1, on the reverse strand, counting down.
CCTTAAATTTTACATAATTTAAATTTAAAATAATTTTATTTAAAATTTTTAATTTTAATTTAAAAAAATCGTAAATTGTTAATAATTAATAATAAATAAAATATTAAAGACAAGGTACTTGACATAAGACATTTTTAACATTTTATTTTTGGTAACTCTTATTTTTATTTCTTTAGGTTTGTATTTTTAAATTTCACTTATGAAAATCTCACAGCCAATCAAAATTAAGTGTAAAAAGTGTAAACGTTTACACCTGCTCCAGAGCAGGTGTAAAAAGTGTAGAAAAGTGTAAGAAAGTGTAGTTACACTTTCTAGCACGAACAGCGCGCTCTGCTAGCACGAACAGAAAAGTGTACACTTTACACTAAAGTGTAAAAAGTGTAGCTAGCACGAACAAACCTAATGTAAATGCATGTTAGCAACTGGATATTCAAATTTATTTTCGCGCCAGTTGGCAAGTCAGGAATCTACATTATAGTTAAAAAATTGGCCTATAAATTATATCATCATCGAGAATCTGGGCCTGAGCCTCCAAATGAAATTTGGAATAACATTTTTTTTATGAGCTATGGTAGGTAGACAACACAAATATTTATGAACGATGCTTAGACCGAGCAGTGGAAATGTCACTTCTTGCAGTGACCAGCTAGAAAACATACCGTGAGAGACAAAGCCTTTATTCCTTAGAGCCTTAGACCAGTGGTTCATCACTATGGCAATACAATCAGGCCAACCTTGAAAATAGGAAGAAGAAATAGAATATTATGAGATCCTTAAGCAAAAATAATCTGATATTGTCATCAATCCTTTGTCGATTTCAAAAATCTAGTAGCAATTAGCAGAACTCTACAAACTCGGTCGCAAAAATAGTCCGAAATCCGAAATATTTTCAAAAGAATTAGAACCGTTGCAAAATACAAATATGCATGCAGCAAAATACAACATCAATTACTCCTCTCCCCCGCTGCCATTTGATCCTTCTTGATTATGACCTGTTCATTCTGCGGCTGAAGTAAGAAAAAGCTAAATAAGAAAAATATGAAAATATTACGCGCTTTGTGTCAATTGATCGATGAAATATTTTGACCCTAAGCTATAAGCTCCTGAAAACAGTCGATTGAGTTTTAGTAGAAAAAGTATAAGCTTTTGTTTCAATTTGTAGTTTTTTACAAACTAACAACAGAAAGTTAGTTTTCTGTTAATAAAATATGTTATTTTTGAGCGGGGAGTTTTCCTAAAAATAAAAAAATCTCAATTTATTAAAAATATTATTATCTAAAATGTCTGAATGCATAAAAAATAATTAAAAGGTAGGGGTGTTCACTTATAAATGTTGACCTTATTTAAAAAAAAAAAGACGGAGTTGGAATAAAAATAAGAATTTTGAATATTTTTCCGATTTACAATAGGCAGATAAACTTGGTATAACATTATTCTCAGTATAACGATTGTTGCTAACAGTATTGTAAAATCGGACCTTAGTAAATGAATAGATTTATGAGATTTTTCGACACTAAAAATTTTTTTCTTAAAAAGTGAGAACTGAGGAGTTGGCTTAAAAATAAGAATATCGAAAGATTTTTTTTTTGTAAAATTTTCAAAATGTTATTAAACAAACTTATTTTTCAATTAAAAAAATATTTCTTATTTATTCAAAAGTCTTAGCTAATATATTTAATAAATCTGAAAAAAATAATTTTTTTTTTGAATCAAGTTTTATTTTTAGACAAATTCGCCCCTCTCTTTTTAAAATATTTTGTATGCATTCAAAAATCTTTCACTAAGGCAATGATAAAAAAATTGACGAAAATTAGAACATACTCGAGTTATTTCGTGAATAAATTCTTGAATTTATTGACCAATTTCTTCACTCGATGTTTGCCGTCCATCTTCTGTGCAACATACATTAAGTTCCGTGAATTTATTCAAAGCTACAAAATTCGTGAATTAATTTACTATTTTAGCTATGGTCTTTGAATTTGTTTGGGAATTCTTGCCTATAGTTCATTTTTTTAAGAACCAAGTAAAAATTTGTACTAAAACGATGACCGAAACAGATGAACGAAATTAGACGATTTCACACTAGCAAAATTTACGTGTTGTTGACAGATATCATTTCAAGTGCATGATTAAGTGCTATTTCACTCGAGAGCACGTTTAATTCGATTTTGTTTACAGAGTTACATAACTAACATTGGTTTTATATAAGATTCTAAATTAGGCAACACACATAACACATTCGATTTAAATTTTTTAATGACGCTTCATTAGACGTATTGTTGATCGACTATAAATGTGCATTCGACGAAGAAACAAAAAGGAAGATTTACTATGATTTCTGCTAGGTTTAAATTTATATAAAATATTTCTGCTCAATTTTTCAATTTCTTAATTTTTTTTTGGGATTTTGTATCTATGTCCGTTAGCCTGAGCTCAATCATGTACTAAGGCAGGCTATAATGGTCAGTTAAAAAAGTTCTAGTTAATTTACAAGCTAACTAGCTATTAATAAATTACGGTTTTCTTTGTTACAAACTTTTACGTACAATGTGTATTGTTTGCAAGACCGGAAAACGAAATCATATCGAAGAAAAAAAAGCACTGCATGAACATGCAATAACAAAAATAGATTTAATAATAATTTACGCCAACATTATTTTGCATATAAATGTGATGTGATGATGCAAATTTTATAAATTATATTATATTGTTCTAGAATTATTGTAATACCCGATAGTTATTTTCAGTGAAAAATATTTTGTGAGCATTCTAGAAAATTTTAAATGGAATTTTAATAAATCAATGCAGCTATAATATTTGAATATTGAAAGCTTGTGTATTTATTGAATTTTAAGTAGTAGTATTGTTTATAATAATCCTTAAATCCAAAATCGTTGCACATTGTTTAGAACAATTTGGAAAGAAATGACACTTCAAATACCATAATAGAGTACTTATGACACAGCACATACTTTTGATATGTACGTGGCTGTAGGAAAACAAATAAAGACCATTATGAATAAGTAATTTATAATCTGTAATAGTTGATCAAGGAAACTCACATCACCATCGCTTAGACTAATTTAGGAGATGCCATTCTAATTTTACAAAGTCTAGTGTTCATGGTGACCTAGTGCCTCATATTCTTTGAATCAATATCGATTCGTAAATAAAGTTTTCGCAAACCATTCATATTGCAAAAGCAAAAAATAAACTAAATTAAGGGGAAAGTTCTGATTTAGATGGTTAAACAAGTCTATTATAATTTTTTTCACAAAATAAAAATAGAGATTTCTTTCTTGTAGTAAATTTATTGATGTTTGAACTAAATTTTTAAACTAAAGGTGTAAATTCTGTAGTTCAAATTGCATTCATTAGATCAGTCTGGATAAAACATCCCGCACTGTGTAAACGATGATGATTCGACTAATGATCCGAAGCAAACAAATTGAAAAATTTCCCGTGTTGGTTTGGTGTTGGCTAAAGTATATCAGTAACAATATTTGATGTTATGTATAATCGATAAAAATTATTGGCTCATCAAAATTCAAAAATTCAGCAGCTGCTTGTCCTGCCGTGGAAAAGGAGACGTCATCGCAAAAACGTTGCACAGCCACCATTTTGAAATTAATCGCTTCAAAAAAATTATTGTATACAGTCACGGACAGTGGCGCGAGCGACGCTAGCCGCGTGGAAAGCGCGCGCCGCAGACAAAAAATTTTGGGAAAAAGGGTCGTGGTAATCTTATTTTCGGTAAAATTATTATTAGGGGGCTATAGCCCCCTTGCCCCCCCCTTGGCTGCGCCACTGATCACTGATATGTATGATAAACATCATTTTCTGTATTCTCGATTGATTTTGTAGTTTTTCCAGCCTCTCGAGTGGCCTAGCCCCTTAAAACATATGAGTAACATAGGTTTCTGAAACTTATAGTTCATTTTAACCGACCTTATAATAAGATGATTTTGGGGTACATCTAGATTAGAGAAGAATGCGGGTTTCTGAAAATCCTGCCTCGCGGACGATTTGATCGTGCGAGGATAGGGATACTGGTAATAGTACCGCTCGAGACCAGATATCAATTTAATATCGTGCTAACTACGACACGATATCAGTTGTAAATACAAGAAATTGCTATTATAAATTATTATAAATCAAGTATAAAATTATGATAAAAATGTTAAAACTTAAATTAAAAAAAAAAATGGCACATAAGATAAAAAAAGCCACTTAAGGGGTAAGAACGAATGAAATGATAACTGATGAAAAGGTAACAATCAGATCAAGGTAAAAGACGGAGAGAGTACGATAACCTTGACTTAGATTTAAAAAATGTTCTGATAAAATTATAGTATACTTGAAAACATAAATTCTAAATGTAAATTTTAAAATTTGTTGATTATCTAAATATTCTGGTAAAAAGGCCCAAAAACCAAAAACACTGAAAGCGGTTGGCTACTTCAATAGTTAGCCCCGTCCCACGGATTTATGAATATAAACTGGATAGCTAATGCCATAGATTGCTAATGCTGATCCCCACTATTGTCTCGATACCGATGGCCCGCCATACTGTGCGAAAATGCTACCTACCTACCCCAACAAGGGTTTATCTATTGTTATGTTATAAATAATAACCTCACTATACTTTGAAATTGCCGACCAAATGACAGACTGGAGACTCAGGGTGACAATTTTTCATAGCTCCGACAACTGTAAGGCATTAAAGTTACTGATAGTTACTAAAAATTAGCACAGTATGGTGGCCAAGGAGGGTTGGACATAAATTGTGGTGGGGATATACAGTAACTGGCTATCCAGTTTATATTCATAAATCCGTGCCCCGTCCATAGCGTGTGTTTTTGGCGCATAATTTGAAATTTTTTACATTACTATCGAAGCTGTTATGGCTAAAAATATATTAAAATTACAGTTTCATTACAGGTGAGGCAAATAATTAGTCTCTAAGCCCACTTACTCGAAAATTAGGAATCTATAAAGATTGGATATCAAGAGTCTACAGGATTTTTAAAAACGTCCCCGAAGCCGCTCGAACTTGAAAAACACGGGTCTAGAATCGCAGGAATCATATTATTTTAAGCTAAATTCGGCTATGATATTATATGATAACTGTTGCACAACTGCAAGTCAACTGTTGTCGGCTGCGTCCATTAAAAAACACATTGCTGCATATATCTGTCGAGTACACGTACCGTTAACAGAATGAGCAAATCCGGTGCGCACTTTTAATAAGTGGGTATTTCTTATGTAAAAAATCAAAACAAATAATCGATTATTTTGTAAATTAATCGATATCATGAGTTCCCTTATAGTTTAATCGCTTTATTTTAGTGTTATCTATCAGACACTGTCGCATTTTCGTAAATATTTTTATCCCTGAACCTAGAGAATTGAGATTGTTCATGTCAAGTGTGCCTACATGGAAAATAAGAAAAGAAAAATAAAAGCGCCAAATGCAATTGTGACTTACGAGTAAGTAAGGACAAGAAACAGTAGTCCCGCATTCTTTCCTAATCTAGAGCTTACCTAATCTGTCATCCTTTGAATGACAATGACCTTACAATGCTTTAAAGCAGCGATTATCAAATCTCGAAAGTAATTTTATCAATAATTATTATTATTTTACTTCTGTGAAGTGAAATGAAATGCTTCCTTTTCTATAAATTTTCCAGTTTATAGCACACAACTAGCGCTGCTTCTTCGTTCTTCTCTTTTATGTCGGAAGTGAATTTTCTTCAAAAATTTCTTGTCCATAGTAGTGGTTTAATATCAAGGTTTTTCATTTCCTGTAAATCTCAAATCCCGGGATGAAATTTTTTAGATTCCCGAGATCACCAAGGGAGGGGCTCAAAAAAGGAAGAGTATTAAAAAATTCATTTTATTTTACAAAAATTAATAAATAAATAAACAAAATAAATTAATAGATTCACATATCTCTTTCCGTTCATTAACTATTTTGGAAATGGTTCTTTAAAAAACATAGGTTGTCCACAGAGGTGTCACTTAACAATGACCGAATTTTTGTAATTCGCGATTTATATTAAGAGAACCACGCGGAAAAACATTAAGTTAATATAATAAGTACTTATTATAGTTGGTATAGAAAGTTATGTTTTAAACCAAACGTTTGCATTCTTTCGGTGTTCTATTCTTAAATTTTATTATTAATAATTCTATTATTATTCTAGCATTCTATTATTAACATCCTAATTTTAAAATTTAATAGTTATTAATTATATAAGGGAATTACATAGCCTCTAATCCACGAGAAAAAATGGGCACTCGAGGCGTAGCCAAGAGTCACATTTTTTCGAGAGTACCTATTAGAGGCTTGTTAATTCCCGAATGTAATTCAACGTTTTATCCACGACCATGGCCAAAAAAAGCCAAAAACCACAAGTAAAAATTCTGGTTTTGAGAAACGTCAGATTTGACAAATTTATTTTGATCAAGAATATCAAGCAATATAGTATTATGAATTCTAATTCACTAGTGTATTAAGAAGCCTCTAATCCACGGCAAACAGACGTATCAAACCTTCATAATATAGTGGTCGTGGATAAAAAAATTAATTTGTTTTCTCAACTGAAAATTTGATTTTCCTGACTTGGCACCAACTTGGCACTAACAATGAGAAATTCCCTGAATTTTCCCTGATGCAATTTTGGAAATCTTAAATTCCCTGACTTTTGCAGACGAGTTGAAACCTTGTACTTTCATCTTCAGATATTACAACTCCAGTTGTCAGATTCCCGGGAGATTTGTTTAAAATCCCGCGATTACGGGAAGCACTTTTTCCTACCGAGATCCCATTTGAGAAACCCTACTTGATATGAGCAGCTTTTTATAAGCTGTTTATCATTTAACATTTCTTACAGAGAGCTTTTTAACATTTAGACCTAAAGGATGCTATCTGGTTTGGGGAATGTGCCTGTAGCCCTGTTTTATGGTTAATACAAGAAGACGGTCAAAGAAAGTTAGTTCTTTCCCGTATTGGAATCAGGTATCTTAGTGTCAGTTAACCAAGGCAATTACCATCTTAACATCACTGAATATTAATTTATCTAACCAATATACTGTGCCAATTATATAAAAATTACTCTACCTAATCTAAAACAGATGACAGTGCTACGATCTTAGCAGTTAAAAGCATTTTTAAATCTAATTCTTTATATTATTGTTGTATAATAATAAGAATTTCATTATTATTATTAATTAGATATAAATCGTTGAGTAGAGGTCTAAATTAAACATTTATATGTCCGACGTTTCGAGTCTTTATTGAATTGATTGTTAAAGATGTTGAAGACAAATATTTTGACGAACAAGTGTCATAATATTGATATTGCTGTTCAACATTGATATGTTGTTCAACAATATCAATATTATGACACTTGTTTGTCAAAATATTTGTCTTCAACATCTTTGACAATGGGTCAATTTCAATAAAGACTCGAAACGTCGGACATATAAATGTTTAAATTAGACCTCTACTCAACGATTTATATCTAATTAATATTATTAAAAAGGTCAACGATATTAAAAAATTATTACTCATTATTATTGTTCGTTATTTTTAATTATAAATGGCGTTTCGCTCTCTTAAATAATTTCAAATTTGGCACATAGGAACCGTAACATTTCGACTCATCAAATATTTCTAATTAAAAATATTATGTTTTCCTAAAATCATAAAAAAATCCTAATTTTTTGATTTGAAGATTACTATTTTTTATATTATTATTTTATCAATTTATTTAAATTATCAAAAATGTAAGCGACTTAGCTCTAGAAGTCCTTCTTCCTGGCACTATTGCAATTTATTCGCTCAGATCAATTTTTGTTAATTGCAACGTCAAAGTAATCATCGGCAACAGAAAAACTGTCTATCTCATTGAAAAGTACGTAACAGGTAGATTTTTAGGATCCGTTCCTTTATATATTGCAATGTTTTTTCTCTAAATTAAGGATCAATGCTGTTTTTTTTTTTACTAAATATTTAGTTATTCAAACTTAATTTGAATTTCTTCCAATTAATATTATCTGTTCCGACCAGTATTTCACCTTTCCTCTAACTTGACATAATTGCAATGCAAATTAAACATTTTTATAAAAAACAAAACAAAAAAAGGTCAATATAAAATTTTGTTCTTTTTAATTTATTAATTTCAATTAATAATACTATCATACCTAAATATTCTCTTCAGTTTTCACACAGTGTATATAGGTATTACTATAAATATATAGGCTCAATTAAAAACAAAAGTCACAATTTAACCAATACAATAATTTTCATTATAAAACATTTGTTTTCTGCCCATAATAGCACTTTGACAGATTTGTCGAATAAAAACAAGATTTTGCATTGTTTTGCATTGTAATAATGTCATTTTATTCGACAAATAGTGCTATTTGTAGTTGGCGAATACAGGCATTAGTAATTTGCGCAGCCCAGGGCCGGTTTATAAAATTAGACATATTAGAATATTATCCTCTGTGCGTTGACTTATTTTTTTTCATTCGGTAAAAAGTAGCTTGCAGTTAAAGAATATTATGAATAACATAGACTTAAGGAGCAATAACTCTTTAACTATACGGATTATTTAAATGTTATTCCTACACGCTGACCTGAGATGTAGATTTTTAATTCGAATTGGTTAAAGAAAAATTTATTACTGCAGTCATTGCGATCTTCAACTCAAAGTTTTGATTTTACATTACATTAAACTTTTGTGTATTTGCTATCCCAATCCTGCAATATAGCAGTTTAGTGTCGATATTGAAAGTTTTTTTTTCTTGAAAGTTTTAAACATAGCAATTCATTCATCCATCCATCCATCTCGATCACTACGCAACGAAAGTGATTTCTAAAACATTCACATACTAGGTCAGGGCGACCGGAAGGCCGCCCGATCTGCTCGTTTCAATACAAAAGAATCGATTTGAAATAAATCATTGAAACAAAAACTACCCTTGGAAATTCTCCAAAGAGTGTTTATTATACAAGTTATGTTAAATCCGATTGTTTTAATCAATGTTGAGGCGCACATGCAGAAATACGGGATTTTTCCAGTTGTAAAAAAATTATTTAGCAATAAAATTCAAATAACTACGGATATAAAAAATAATGTTTCATAATCAACTTGGAAAGTTTATCATGTTTTGTTTACCAGACTTTAGCAATGCATTGATTGTGGGTGTAAAATTATACAAATCACAGTGAGAATTTGGCATCTGGTATCATTATAATTTTCCTAGTATGAAAAACTGATCATGCTTCTCATGTTGACACAATCCTACCTACTTTGGCTAACGATTGTTCTATTAGAGGTCCAAAATATGAATGGATCTAACAAAAGGTCGATGATTTAAATAATCTAATAAGACGAAAAGTCGGGTCACTAATCCACTATCAGCTAATCATCTCAGACTGATTGAAGCAATATTATATTGGCGTAATAAACAAGTGCTTATCAAAAAATTTCCTTTTTATACAAGACAATAATGTAAGGTCATCGGTATTTTTGTGTACTTTACTTGGAAAGTTTACCAATAATTCGTAAGCACATCACAAATAATTTACGAACAATTTGGCCGTGGAGAACGGTCGTTCTCATCTTAACATGGTTATAGAAAAACAAAATGACACGGGATTTCCTTTGTGACGTTCTAAATTTAACCAGGGAACCATACTTTTCACGTGGTATTTGTTCAAAATAGTAAAACCTTGTGGGGTTTTCGACTTTTCAATAATTCCACATAACATAATTTATGGCATATAGGTGCACCAACCAACAATTTTTTATAATTTAGGTCTTAAAATTTCACACGAATTACTTTCAATTTTAGACATAAAATTAAAGAGTAGAATAAAAGAAAAATTATATTATGTATAAAAAATACCCACTTTCTCTAAGACAACGCAAATGTATAAAAAAATAATAAATGTCGCCTCGTTAACGAGAACCAATAATTGAGCTAATTGCTAGTTTTTATAAAAATATAATTACAAAAAACTGTTAATTAAAATTACAAATTTTTGGACAAAAATTGACAAGACAATGTTAAATTGCTTACCTTGTTAAATGTGACGTCAAGGTTGTACGACAATATTTCGGATAACTGTAAACCAAATAATTATTTGAAGTGATATTAAATTAACTGGAAATAATAATTAAACTTTCACGTTTATAAACTTTTGCTTTGGACAATTTTGCTCGTAAAATTGTTAGAAATTACGACGCATTTTGACATTTATTGGTGAATGTATTTCACAACAGCTGTCTCTCTTCGTTGAGCTGCGTTCAATAAATTCGGGTTCAGCATAGGCGCGCTCCTCTATTTCAATAAAAACTTGCTGCAACCCATCATACACATAAAGTAATTTTGCATTGCTAACCAAAATTGGTAACCATGTACATTTTAGCATTTACCTGAAGCAATTAAAATTTTCATATTTACCTTTGGAGCTAAATTCGCTATCTTGCCATATTCAGTTTTTTTCATATATCTCAGGCCGTGTTCGATTTGGAAGCTTACGGCTCGTTTACTACTACTAACTCTCTAGACCAATCATGACTTTTAAAAGACAGATGTTGGTATCAAAAGCGCCGTAAGCTTCCGTAAATTGCAAGATTTCTATTCTATGCAATTAAATAAGAGCCAGTTGTATAAATTTCAGGTAAGTTAACTCAGGGTCAACTCACCGTTGCAAAAATACTCTTCAATTATACAAACTGATCTAAAAAGTGCAAATGATGATTTGAACGTAATTATAGTCCAGTAAAATTAAAAAAAAATAAAACATTAATCGGTAAAGATCTGAATTTTGGTACACATGATTATTACGGCTTTCCGTTAAACATACTAAAAGCCCCTATCGATCCTGTTGCGCTCGAGTCGCCATCTTGGAAAAAGGTACACTTTTTCAGGTTTTTGTCTATATCTAGCTAATTTGTGCTGATACCAAAAAACATTCAGGTATAAATTGTAGTTTATTAAATTTTCTTCAAAAAGTATTTGTCTACATTTTCTAACTTCAATACTTTAGCTTAGCTATAATCCGACGTTGAATAGCAAAATTATTTATATTTTTGATGCCGATTTATCTTTTTTGTTTCTGTAGAAGGTATCGCGTGTGAAACAGAAATTTCGATATTAAAGAAGAAGGTTCTGTTGAAAGAGATTTTTTGACCAACTTGAGTACGACGACTTCGACTCCACACCATTATACTTCAGAGAATGCTACTCCTAGAGTTCGTGTCAAATAGAAATAGAACCGTCAATCATTATAGTTGGTAACATTCTTTTTAAGAGACATAGTATTGCATTTTCTATGAGTGCATACATACAGAATATATGTATAACCTCCTATATTATAGTCAACCAGTTTAAAAAGATAACGTGTATGAAGTGTTTATATGAACACTGGCGTACCAAAATAAAATTATTTTAGTTATTTTAAAATCTCAATTTAGTCTTTCCGCGTATTTATAAAACTTGTTTGTTTAAATAATAAACTAACAAACGACAACAAATAACAGATGTGAATAATTCAAGTTTTAATAAATTATAAAACAATTTTGACGACTTGTAGCTTTGAAAAAAAATGCAAAACTAAAACAATTCGTAACATTCGCAGAAAATTCACGGCGCGCTACTGAATGACTTAGTGTTCTTTAAGTGGTTGGAGAAATCTTGGAGGTATGGCTTACGATGATTCATTTCTATTTAGCACGAACTCTAGTACGAACCATTAGTAGCATTCAACGGTTTTAATTGGTAAAAGTCAGCGGCGGATCGTCAGACAAGGCAAGGGAAGCTTAGTCTCCTCTAAACTTCAAAACTATTAATAATTAAACTAATTAAATTAAACAGAAAAAATTTAAATTTTTGATTGTGAGAACCGCAAAAGCAGAATTCTCAACCTAGCACATACATGCAAAAGATGTAGTCATCACTGGACCGCAAGGATTTATTGTACCACGGACGACTTCGAGATAACTTCGATTAAGATTAAACTAAAAGATTAAGAAGCACTGGGGGTATTCCAAACCCCCCAGACCCCCCCGGTTTCATAAACTAATAATTTTTATACATGATCTGTGATCAACATTTTTAAGTAGTAGCAACCTTTCACTTGAATAAAGATAAAGATTTGTACACCGCATTTTCATTATCTTTTGTGAAATTTTCTGAAGCTTCACTTGAAACCGAGAAGAGAATTGCTGCAAAGAAAACCTAAGAAATTTTGTTAAAATCCAACGAAACACAAAATTCAAGGAAATCTTTGGAAATCTAAGAAAATCTAAGAAAATCTTAGGAAATCCGAGAAAATTTTAGGAAATTTCAGAAAGTCTTGGGAAATTAATCCTATCTTCAAATCTTAGAAATACAACTTTATTTTTGTTTATTAAAAACAGGGTTACAGGCATTCCCTAATCCCGTTTAAGCAGCTGTCAGACAGTGGCGGTGCAAGAGTAGTTAGGGCCCGTAAGCAAATATAAAAAACGGACACCTTGTATTAATTTTGAATTGCGTATATTATTTAAAAATCTGTTTTGGGATTTACTACCCTTTGTGATCCAGGGCCCCTAAGCATTGCTTACATTCGCTTATTGATATCACTGCCACTGCTGTCAGATCTAAATGTTTAAACCTCTCTCTCGGGAAAAGAGATTGTTTGTCCTGCATTGGACAGGCAACTCTGAAGATTCTGAGAGTTACAAATTAGAAATACTTTGAAAATAGACAAATTTTTCTCTCTATTTTAACGTTAGTCTAACACAGTTTACTTACAGCAAGGTTACAGTGGGGAAACTTTTTTAGAGTGACAACCAATTAGAATCGTCCCATGATATTCCTATAAAAATCTTGAAAAATTTATTTTTTATTTGAAGCTGGAGTAAGATATAATATTAAGTAATAACAAATACAATATCGTTTTATATTTAGCCTAAGAACGTGTGTTAATCGATGTCCATCTATATTTACCGGATGCTCTGTATGTACAACAAAATAAAAATATCCATTAAGATTGATATAAAAAATTATGTTTGGTATTATAATATCGGCTTCAATTTTTGAGATTGAATGTTATCCTGCGGTTTGTTGTTTCAGATATTGAAATCGAGTTTGTCATATCCGAATGCGTCATGCGTTACAAATTAAATCACGTTTCAATAAAGCACATTCACATCACAATTGATTGATTGATTTGATTTATTAAATATATTTATCTAAATTAAGATCAGATATCGAAAATTAATGCCGAAACAATTATTAAATTTTACAAAAAACTAAAAACAATTAGCAATGTCAGCAAAACACATACAGCAAAATTTATTACCTTCCTTTTATTCTAAATATTTCAATAATATAGTAAATAAGCATAAAAGCCATACAAAAAACATATTGTTTTTGTTTATTTAGGTTTAAAGCAAATTGCGAGTATTATGAAATTCTATAAAATTTATTCATAATAATTAAACATTGGATAAATATTAGAAATTATTATTAATATTTGTTTTTGACCCTGGGTAATATTATAGAGGCAAAATCATAGCATTTATATTTAGCGATCAACGTGGGTTGCAATTTTATTATCTATTCATAATTTTTAGTTAGGTTAATCTACATTGTTAAAAAACAATAGAATTTTGAAGGTGCATTTTGCCAGCCCCTCATTTTGAATTTGGGATCCAAAATAGTTTTAAATCGTTTGTACTTTGTTCGTATCTGTTTGTACCTTCTTCGTTTGTACCAATTTTGTTTTTAAGATATTTCAAAATTTCTAATAATGATATTTTGCTAGCTCCCCCCCCCCGCATTTTGAATTTTTGTTCTAAAATAATTTAAGTCTTTTATACTTTTAGAAATATTAATAATTTCTAATACCTAATAATCAAATAACATTCTTGGAAATGCATTTTATTCTACCCCCTCTGCCCCTGCTAAAACCTCAAGTGATTACAGAACAACCCCTAAAATATTTGCATTCATTACGTACGTAGAAAAATCAATTATTCAAAAAAAATTATTTAAAAGATCTACTTGAAATTTTTATTTTGGGTTCATTTTCTAAGGTACAAATGATTTAAACCATTTTGGAACTAAAATTCGAAAAGGGGAGGGGGAGGGAGGTTACTGGCAAAATGCCTATTTTGGATATTATAGAAATATCTAAAAAAACAAAATGGGAACAAACAAAAATATAGAAGGTACAAACAGGCACAAATGTTTAATTTGCATCTAAAATTTGAAATGGGGGACTGGAAAAATGCAGCTGAATTGTGAAATTTCTTTAAACGTTTCAAATGCTGAATGCTGATGTTATAGTACTAGCACAATACATACAATACTAACTTAAAAAATGTTAATAAAATTAGCTTTTTAACTTTCAAAAAAGTTCTCCACTTCCAAACTTATGCTTGCTTCAAAATTTTGATCTTTGAAAATTTCAATAATTATTTTTGACAAATCTTGTTTTTTATGCAACTGCTTGAAAAATTTTATTTTTTCTGTCTGAGATTGGATTACAACTGCGGAAATTTGAAGGAAAAGTAAGTATTTCATCAACTCATCAGAATATTTAAACTTGTATGACAACTTCGTTAACTATTATAATAAAATATTCATCATGGAATAATTTGATTTCGGTGTGAATGATTAGAAAACCATCAGTTTCATAAGCTTGCATCATTGTAAATCCTGTTACTTCAAGTTAATCACGCAACGTGAGAGAACGATTTTTGAGAACGATCACAGTTTTGAATCTACATCTACAAAAACTTTTTGGTAAAAAATTTTGTCGACCACAAAAAAAAACACAACTGCGGTTAATATCTTACAGTAGCCGTTCTCATTCCATTAAAAACTCTCATCTGACTAGTTTGAGTTTCTCCATCTTTCATTACCATACTACTCCGTAAAAAGCTAAGATAACAATGATTTAGCTGACCGCAGTTGTCTTCTAGCCGTACAACTGTTAACATTATATTATAAATTTATTTTAAATTAAAATTTTTATTAATTAAATTAATTTAAAATTAAGATTTTAAATCTTTCAATCCAAATTATTATCATTTCAAATTATCCAACTAATATTTCCATTGGTTAATTTTTAAAATAAATTTATTTCACTAAAAGCAATTGGGAGTTATTTCAAATCTAATTTGCGGCAAACACAAAATTTGCAAAATTAAAATAAAATAAAAATTCAAATAATCGAATAACTACCAGATAGAAAACTTAGAAGAATTATAGATTTCGTTTATAATTTAAAAGATTTCAGCCGAATTGGATGATGCTAATTTAACGATCGACCACAGAGTATTCTAGTTTGGCTTCCGAAGGATGGGTGACGCTATTTGTACATTAGCTGGAACGAAATATATTTGAAAATGTAATTGTAATTAAAGCCTTAATTAACCATTTTTTCATTAAACGTAATGTAAAGTTACATTACAAAAGCTGTCATATTTTGTAATAAGGCTTTTATGTGTTTCGTTTTAAAAATGTCGAAGTAGTTAGCACCACGAAATAGTATGTGTGATGTTGTTATTTATCATAATTATTATTTGAAATATATTTTAGTGCCTTTTCGGCGAGCAAACAATTAAGACTCAATTATGTTTAATTTAAAGTATTGGAAACATCCTAAGCTAAAATGCATTAGCAGGGCGGCGCGTTTGAAACGCGACGACGCCGACGCAACAATACGGGTTCTGCGACCCATAAAGCTGTTGAGGAAAATCATAGTGCGGCGAACTGGTTTTACGAGTAGACGCGCGTATATGTGTCTTTTTGAAAAGACGATGCATTTAACCGCAGTGTTATTTTTAGTAGCACTTTCCAAACATTCGCCTAGAAATGAATTAATATTACCTTCATAGTGCATTCAAAAGTTTGTGCTCATCAATCCAAACTTTCTTAATTAATTGTGCCGTAATTTAGTTCTTAAACAAACTCTCAAGTAAATTTAATTATCAAACACAACAGACATTAAAAACAGTTTGTCCGGACAGATGATTACTTCGACAAGTTTATAAAAAAGTTTTTAATTGGAAAGGAATTACTTTGGTGAAAATGCTCAAATAAAAAATTTATCAAGAAAAATGCGTCGTCCGAAGAAGGAAATTTTTGCGCCATGAGCTCTAGGGTATGGCGGTTGCCTCCCTGCTGATGCTGGCAGTGGCGCTGGTTCATGCGGCTTCCGATTGGACCGATTGCCAGTCGCCCTGCATCTGCAAGTGGTCGTCTGGAAAGAAAACAGCTTTATGCAGAAACGCCGGATTTACACAAATTCCAGAATCCTTAGATTCAGAAATGCAAGTTCTTAATTTGTCTGGCAATTCCATCTCCAAACTTGGAAAAGACGCTTTTAAGAACGTCGGTTTACTTAATCTCCAGCGAATTTATATGCGTTCGAGTAAACTTCGCGAAGTTCATCGCGACGCTTTCAGAGATCTAATTATTCTTGTAGAGGTTGATTTGTCTGATAACGAAATTACTAATTTACAACCTAACACATTTTACGGAAACGAAAGACTGAGAATTTTATATCTGAGTGGAAATCCTTTGCGTCGCCTTGGACAAGCTCAATTTCCTAAGCTTCCTCATCTAAAGACTCTCGAATTGGAAGCATGTCAACTTGAAAGCGTGCATCGAAACTCATTTATCTATTTAGTTGCTTTAGAGTCGCTCAACCTTAAATCAAATAAACTTCACAACCTGTCAGAAACGGCTTTTATGAATTTTGCTCATCTCAAGTCTCTGGCGTTAGACGGCAATCCTTGGACGTGCGATTGCGAATTACGTGGATTTCGCGATTGGTTCCTGTCTAGCAATTTGCGATCCGTTCCGTTATTGTGTCGAGAACCTAATCATTTGGAAGATTTGCAATGGGAAGACATTCCATCCGAAGAGTTCGCGTGTCCGCCTCAGGTTAGCTTAAAAATTTAATTATCCATTGCAACTTTTTCGTTATTAAAAAAAGCTGTTTTTTTTATTTTAATTTTCTTATCTTTTCGAATTAAATCGAGCAACATCTTAGGTAACTTTTAAAACTTCATTAGTAATTCTCTTTCTCGAAAGTAGGCTCATTTGCACGCTACCTTTGAGTTTGATTTTACTTGAAATAATACTGATTTAAATTTAGAGAATAAGTTGAAAGGGAAATAACTAAAGTTTTGTAGCTTTCTTTTCATTTAGAAGAAAAGTTTTACAAATTTTCGTTTCTTTGTTACCTTCGAGCAAACAATGATAAAACGAAGTTCGGCGAAAGTTGCATTCGAGAATTTTAATTAATAAGAAAAAAAGTTTCATGTCGAAAAGTTTTGCTATATTAATTTTTCCTAATTACAGGTGACGCTGACACCGTATCCTTTGGTGCAGGCGGAAGCAGGTGGTAATGTGAGTTTTGGCTGTCACGTCAAAGGGGATCCCGAGCCCGAAGTAACCTGGCTTTACGAAGATAGACCCATCAATCATACCTGGCTTGTTTTAGAAGCCGAAGAAGGCCTTCTGGATAAGTGGGCTAATATCAGTGTGTCTAATGTGAGTGATGCCGATGCCGGTGTATATACTTGTATCGCAAAGAATTCTTTGTCGGTGGTGAGCAGGAACGTTACGTTAGTGTTACCCGAAGTTGTAACGGCGACAACGCTTAGTAAATCGGAATCGCGGTTATTGTGGTGGATTTTCGTGAGTGTAGGTGGGGTAGTAGTACTCTCGGTAATGTGTACTATTGTGACAGTGTGCTGTGTGAAAAACAAAAGTCGGAGAAGACGGAGGAATTTAAAAGCGAGCGTTAGTTTTACGGATCAGGAGAAGAAATTGCTGGACGTCAGCATAGCGACCACGACGGATAGAGGTACTGGTAGTTGTGAAGCTTTGGGACCAGATCTCGATGCGATGGATCCTCCCGTTCACATCACCATCGAAAGTGAACAATTACCTTTAGCGGTTTATCCTCCGCCCCCCGAGTTTTCGACGAGTGTTTTGCCAGCCGGAGCTTACGGCAACATTCTTATATCTGTATCAGTGAGTCGAGATCCTTCGTTAGATGCTTCTAGGTGCCCCGACTTGTTAGATTTACCACACAGAATTAAGCCATTGTATCATGGGATGGCTACGCTTCCGCGAAGGCCCCGTGCGGTACCGCAATACGATAACATGGGCCCTCGCGTTACCGCAGGTGGTAGTTCTACTTTATCTTTACCCGGATCGGCGGCAGAACTTCCACCACCTCCTCCACCTCCCAGCTGCGCTCCACTAACCCCTGAGTTTGTCTCTCTATAACCTCCTCGTGGTTCATCTTGAATTAGTGCCTTTGCTCATATTTACGCATTTAACCTATTCAATTGTGATGCGACATTCGAACGTTTGTCGTTGTATCCGTGACTTTAGGCTTATCATATTGATGAATTTAAGGGCCACGAAATATATGTCACGCTTTAAAAAAAAAGATTATCGTGAAATTTGATATCATGCGAAACGCACGTCAAGAATTAATCTACCCGTTTTTAAACAGCGACATTGAAAATTTTTATCAGAAAATGTTAATACTTAAAAATCAGGTTTTAAAATTCTAAAAAAAATAAACAAAGCGAAAGAGAATTATGAAAATTTCGAATATCGGATTATAAATGAACCGGTTAAATGCGTATTTTGTATTTTCAATGTTCATTTTCACTCCTCTTTCGTACATCTCTCCTCATGTAATATAACATTTCAAATTTTTAACATTTTTGTGTAAAAAAACCTTACTATAGCTATATAATTGACTGTTTTTATTGTCACTTTTCTTCCTTCACCAAAACCAAGAAAAATCGATCAATTTTAACTTGACCATTATAATTCTAATAAGCATTTAAGTATTTCTGTTAATATGCGTTGTTGATCTGTTAGATAAATTAAAAATAAATTAATATTTGTAATTAAATGAATTTTTTAATGCTTCATCGGATCCAATTTGTTAATTTGGAGTTTGCGCCATGCCAGCGAAACGTAGTATTTCTAATTTGTATTATCGAATTTGAGCTAAATGCAGAACAAAATTGTCGCAATTCTTAATTAACTGCTACATTAATAAATTTGTGCTCTGTCCAGCAAATGGTGAGGATGTAAAATTAAGCGATCATAACTTCCTGTTTCATTACGACTTTATATTTTGGCTACACAATCTCACGTTTATTTCAATTTAAATAATTGTTCAAAATTAACATTCATATTATCAAATTAATCCTGCACTGGTAATTACGAAATTTAATTTGGTTATTAGTTTTGGGTGTCCATTAGAAGAACACACAAACATTACGATGCGTGTATTATGAAAATGTGGTAGAACACGAAATTCCGATTATCGATTGGCAACAGATGCTTTCCTTTCAAATTAAATTGATAGTTACTTCTTGTTTGAAATTTGATGTATAGTTTAGTTTACACTCGAGTTGTTTTTAAGTTTTTGTTGGAATTGAGAAGTTTACCAAGTTACCTGAAGATTAACTTCCTAATTTTCAAAATAAAATTTTGTTTGTAACTCATTTAGCTGCTAACTCTGCATCACTAAGTTTACGAACTTCTTTTTCTTTATGCCTTGACGTCAGCCGAAACTAAACTAAGATGAAGGGGAGACTGAAAATCCTCCTAAAATTCAAATTATACCTAAATGAAATGATATTTCAGAAATAATAAAATTTTCAAATTTGAAATCATGTGATGATGACAAAATCTGGAGTATATTTATGTCGGTAGCAGTTGTACGTACATCAAACCTATTTCTCATAAGCTGAACATTTTACAAAGTTAATTTTGTTAACATCAAATAAAATCTGGTTTTAGCAGCAAACATATTTGGTTTATTAAATAGCAAAATTTCGGACTCTAATATTACTTATCTAAAAGGCTCTTTCAGGTTTACGTTACATTGACATTTACACAGTATGGCCTGCAATTTTAATCGAAATTATTTCAAAAAGCAATATTTGTTCTTGAACTAACCGCATTGCAAAGCGAGAAATATTTTTTCATTTACAACTTTATTTATTTAAAAATTTGTTAAGGGTGAGTTGTTTACTCGTTTTAAAATATTGCAATACATACAGGATCGATTTAAAAATTTCCGATATTTTACCAAGCAATTTTAATCACACGTTAAACATTGTTGGTAGCAAATTTCACCCGGGGTTAAAAGTTAGCGGTTAATGGACAACTTCCCCAATTTTATCTTTAACTTGTTTTGTGCTAAGGTCGAAATTAATAACACATCCGTGATGAACAATTTTGAGCGCATCATTACGTCTTGCTAATTCAGTGGAATTTCTAATCAATAACATAATAGCTCTTCCTCTTAATGACATTATTACCAGCAATTTTATACAAACACGCTGTTACAACGAATGGGTGGCAGTTTTTACATTAATTCTTAACTTTGATGTGTGTCACTTGCAATTTTATTAAATTAAAAAAAATTTAATACATTTTTGACATCAAGTCAATTTTAAATGTTTACGCTCTCATAAGATTACTGTTAGCAAACTGAATTGGTGAGCCTATACCAAAAAAGTTATATAATATTATGTACAGTTATTTTTAAAAGAACTCGGACACTCCTATGTTAGAAATGTAAATTGTACATTTTTTTTGCAAATTTTATTGTCTTCAATTTTGTGACTATACATTTATCTATATGTTTTGTATTTTACAGAGTCCTTTTTAAGTGGCTGTCACTCACACAATAAAATTTGTAACAAAAATTTTTTAAAAGGTTTTGCTCTAAAATCGAATTTTATCTGACAAAAAAAAAAACACTTCAAAATGTACAATTTACATTGGTAACATAAATTGTCCCGAATTCTTTTGTGAGTAACTGTGTATACAATGCAATTAGTAATATACCGACTGCTGAGTGACTTAGCCGAATATAGGAAATTAACATGTAAAAACTTATTTATGCAAATTCCTGCTTCACTAATTATTTTAGAGAAAAAATGAAAAACACAAAAATAATGCAGTTATAAACTACAAATGATAAGAGCATTAGATTTCATCTAACTTTTACTTGAAAGGTCTAAAAATGCTTTTGAAATTGTTAAAAGTTTCATTTATCGGACCGGCCATGAAAGTTTCCATGGTAATTATTTTGGAAAATATAAATTAAATTGAATATATTACATGGCCAGTGCGATAAATGAAAATTTTAACAATTTCGAAAGTATTTTTAGATCTTATAAGTTTATATTTCTGCATTATTTTTGTGTCTTTCATTTTTTCTTTAAAATAATTAGGGAAGCAGGAATGTTCGGCTAACTCATTCAGCACTCGGTATATATAAATGATATGTAAAAAAAATAAAAATGCAGTCTCTTGTGGGTTAATCTATGCCTGATAATGAGAAATCTCTTCGGATTAATCTTAAAACTGACTGTAGTATTACAGTAAAACCTTGAGGCATTTGTGATGGCTAGATTATCTCCACATATATTTTAGACTGTCAGAGAAGAGTATCTACTATCTCTTCATAGATCACACAATCAAAAAGATACTTTTACATTTTTGCTAAAAAAATTAATTCTGGTAAAAAATGCAGAAAAACAATTTGATTTTTATTGTTTATGCAAACAGTTGATTTTTAAATTTTATTTAAACAAAATTTTGCAAAAGTTTTAGTTAAATCAGGGTAAAACTGTTTAAATGTTCTACGACAATAATATAATTTAAAAAAAATGGATTTTTAAGTTTCAAAATATCACAAAAAAGTTGTATCTGTAACTTTGGGTTTAGTCTTAAAACTGGTCGATTTTAAACAAGACAATTTTAATCGCTTCAATTTTATATTTTAATTAAAATTTCAAATTATTAATTTTTAAGAAAAATACTTCTGAAATAAAACCAGCACTTCTGTATCATATAATATTTTGACTCAGTTTAATTTAATTTTTCATCTTGACGTTTACATCTTTATTAATTTTACGGAAAATATCCTTATACTAAAGTTTAGACTGTTTTGTTAAGAACTAAGAAATCTAATAAGTTTCTATCATGTAGTTTTTGCCTGTCTGTCGTGTTGTGACTATTGCCTTTTGTTTTTGGTTTGTGTTTGTTCTTATTAATTTAATTAATGTTCTGTTTCGTCTTTTATATTGAATTTTTAAGTAGCTAATTATATTTGTAGCATATCCGGTGTTCGTCCTTTAAAAAGCGCATTTTCTCGATCAAATTAACAAAAGTGTATACGGCGAAATCCAAAATTAAATAAAATTATCAAAATTTTATTTGAAACAAAAGTGTTGATTTTAATTTCAAACATTCCATTTAAAATTTTTTTTTTTAATAATTTTAATAATTAAAAAATTAATTTTTTATTGCGAATGCTAGAAAGCTCTTTAATTTCTATGTTTACAACACTGTGCTTTGTTTATTTGTAATCATAATTAAAAATATCCATTAAAAGGATATAAAATTCCCAGGTTCTAATAGTATTTAAAATTATTTTATTGGGGCTACTGAAAAATTATTAAATAATTTTCTTGAAAGTTCTAGCAATATGCGAAGTTTTTAAACACAGATATATTTAAAATATTACCAAATATTAATAACCGCAATTATTAAATGATATTATAAGTCTACATTTAAAAAAATTAATATATGCTTAATTACGAATTCAAAAATTTTATCTTATTCAAAAATTTTAGATAAAAATTATTTTGATTTTTCATTAGTATTTTTACTAATTTTATATTTTATTGAAATGTATTTTCCAAAATTTAAAAATTTTCAAATTGGCACATGCAGAAAAACACAAATCTTAAAATGTTGTCCGGCTATTGTTTCAAATCCATTTCCAAAGCAAAGTTATTGTATTTAGTTTGGTATCACCCATGCTTAGGTCATCATTTTCATTAATATTCTTTTTAAATACAAATCTAAAATTTCAAATTTAAAAAATTCCAATTTTTAATTATTCAAATAAATGTCAATTATCAAATCAAACTACAAAACATCTAAAATATAAATTAGCTTATTTTTGCAATAATATAAAATTCAAAAATAATGAAAATTTTGTCTCAACCGCTTATTATTCAACGACAAAAGCTTGGTTTTCACACCTAGTTTTTACCACCATCACCAGTCGACGAGAAAACAAGAAAATTCAAAAATTTACAAAATTTATGAAATTTACAGAAAATATTAAAATTCAAAATTCAATCGAGTATATTATATATCGTAGGGTTAACCATGACGTAGATAATCGGCGTTGCAGAATCAATTTTCAGCATATCAGTGTTTGACCACCGTTTGAGACCTCTCAAGACTGCTGAATTCTCAATATATTAGTTACTGACAAAGTTATTTTTCCAAAATAATTTTTCAGACGGTAAAATTACGTTCTGTCAGTAATTACAGTATACAGAAAATCTAGTATACAGGAGAAGGCAAATCTGAAGAATTCCCGGTATGTTCAAGAAAATCCATATTACTTTCATCAATTTCAAACTCTTTAGCCCTCCGGTCCCAGAATGAAAAAGTTTGTTTGCATGTTTTGTGATTTGTTAAGAACCTTTCATACCTTTCAGAACCACATACATTACAATCTAGGGTGGGTGGTATGGAATACCTCGTAATTCAACGTTATAATATTGTCAAATTAGTGCCGCTCTATTATAGCTAGTACCAGCTGACTACGCCGCCTTGTCGTCTGGTAAATTTTAATAGTTTATCAGAGCAATCAATAAATCAGTAATCAATAAATGGTAATAAATAACATATAATTTGCATTAATAATATATAGGAAGTAAAAAAATTAAAGTAAAGAATAAATTTGATAGAAGATCGAGAAATCGTAATATTAATTTTTGTCACCAATTTTCTATTTAAAAATTTTTATCAAATTTTCCTGGAATTCCTCAAATATCTCATTACTACTTGTTCCGCGGATATCTGTATCTGTCGAAAAAAAAGCCTCGAAACTTATAAAAGCATTCTTCTGGAATTTTTAAGATTTACCCGTAGTTCTTTAGATTTCCCTTACTTGTATAACTTTTCAAATTTGATATTTTCAAAAATTATTATATTTACAAAATATATATTTAATTCAAAACAAATTTTTTTAAAATATTTTTGAATGAAACAAAATTCTTGAATTCTTAATAATTATTGTGTTAACTGAAAATCTTGAGAGCCACCATTTCAATGTTAATTCAAATCCGAGATTAACAAAATAAAATTTAGCCATTGGTTCAAATCTAAAAATTATGGTAAATAGAAGCAAACAAATCTCTACTTTATTGACAAGCGGAAAGTGTTAATTCATGAGCGACAAAGTCGCGAGTGAATTATTTTTATCTTACTTCTTATCATCTGCTATAGACAAAATATGTAGTTAAAAATTTAGTTTGCCAACCTTCGTCAACATTGTCAATGCATTTGATCAACGTCAAATTTGTTTTAACCAATTACGAAACAGATTTTCATGAGTTAACGACGTTGATCAAATGGCTTGACGAAGGTAGGTGAACCGGGCATTAATCTCAGACTTAAACTGTCATTATATTCTTGGCTTTTAAAGGAAGCAACCGTAAAATTAATTAAAATTCGAGTGTTTGAGTTGAATAAAACGCAAATAATCATAATAAGAAAAAAAAACGAAATTAAGAACTTAATGGTTCGCCAAGGCATAATTCATTTTGTTGAAAATTCAAGAAATTTTGAAAACCCCAAACCTTCGAATACAGTAGTATGTTCATAGAACAAAAAACAGTCAAAAATATTACAATACAATAGGAACCCTGGTAATTGAAAAGATAGTCATGCCTATGAAATACTACATGTCTGTGAAGCAGTAATGCAGATTTTCTGTAGAAAGCAAGCAGGAAAATCTTAATATATCTATGCAACCTAAATTTTCCTAGTACAAATGCTATGCAAATATTATATTATGTATTTTAGCTAATGCAATGGTGGATTTATCAAAACTTCAAACAAATTAATTTGCATAGATGGCTCCAACTTTGAATATTTTCAGAAAATAATGCAACTTTGGTAAAAGTTCGATTGGATGACATACTGTTGGTAAATTGATATAATATTATACCATACTTCTTATAGGTATTGATTTTCGAAAGAGTTCATGCCGATTCGCTTAAAGTAAGTGAAACAAAGCAATGAAATTGGTTGTCATCCATTGCTTGACATACAGATATAACAATAAATATTGTCAAAGCAATATAATGAGATATAAGGAAGTCTTAAAAAACAAAAAACATTTAGACGAAAAGTAATCTCTAACTCTTTAGAGATCTGGAAATATTACGGAAATGTAAATCAAATATCCAGATATGCACTTATTTGTTGTTATTCTCATACAGAAAATTGCTTCTTTGGTGATTAGTTGGATTTCTCATTAAAAAAAATATTTTTTTAAAATTTTCTAACACAAAAACAGTTTTTCCCAAATAAATAAAACATTATAAGTTTTTTTTAATTAATATTGTGTTTATAGATCTGATTATTAACTTAGAATTGCTTTTTGTTTAATTATGTTTCTCAACAGTTTTGCAATTAGTTCTATTTCAATTAATTTTTATTCTTGTCACTATTAAATTATAACTTGAAAATTATAGATTATTTTATATCATAGTTTTATTACCTAATTTTCTACTCTTAATTAAATCCTCACAGTAAATCTTACTTGATTGTTGGCAAATTAATCAAATTTATGTTGCTTTATTAATTATCACAATGTATTACCTTCGTCTCCGCTTCTCTTCCAAATTCTAACACAAAATATCAAATTTATTATCTTATCGTTGGTTTTGATGTTTTCTAAAACAGCCAAACTTTTATTGTGTTTTTTTTTTGTTTGTAAAGAATAAAATGTAAGAACAAAAAAGTTTTGTAATTACTTCTAAAGGTAAGTACATACTATATTCGAAATTTATATTTTAAAACCTGATCGAGATAAGCGTACGTTAATTAGTGAAGGTACAATTACCTATGATGTTATCATTATTTACTTAATTAGTACTATTTTGCCAGTAATTAGTTTTATCGCTATTCGCTACTCTATTGTATAATACACACTCGTAGTTTGTTAGTCTAGCAAACATTTCAATTTGGTTTTTCTGCGTTGCATTGTTACACAAAAAAACCGAAAATTAATTTTCTTACTATATTTTGGCTTTACTTGAAAATTATTTCAATTTATAGTCTAGTATAAAAATACTTATTTTTTGATTTCTAGGAATATTTTTTATTCGAGTGAATTTTCCTTTTTCTCGACATCGTCTACACTGAAAAAAGTTATTGTAAATTTACATTATGTTATCACGTAACTAATGTAAAATTTCATAATATATTCTACAATAATACATATTGTGGAATAGTACATAAGGTATTATGTAATTTTATGTTAATTATCCATATTCACTGGGGGCCCTCGATAACATACGTAAATTTATAAATTGTTTTTTCAGTGTACTTTTCTTTTATATTATATCAAAAAATTCCACACTTCATTTTTTTTGATTAGATCTTTCTTTGTGTTTCTTTTATAGATTTTTTATCGTTTTCTTTTACATTTCCCTTTTTATAACTTTATGACATGTTAAGTGATTCAAAGTCAAAGCACACAAATTTACTTTTTACCTCTTTTAGCTTTTAGTTAGTAAGCTTTTGCATCAAGTTTTAAATTTACTTTTCTCTATTTAAGCGTGTACTAAACGCTTTTTTAGGCAGCGTTATTTATTTTTTAAACTACAAAAAATACGTGTACGATTATCATTTGGATTATGAATAGAATTTTTGTATTTGAAAGTCCGAGTAATATATCGTGGTTGAGACAGACCTTCCATAAAAAGTTTTACTTTTGCTTCTTATAAAGCAATGAAAATGTACATATTTTGAAGCTTAATGTAAGGTTAACAAAACAAAAGAACAAAAAAGTAAGTTTTATGAAATGAAATGATCCGCCAAAGGGAAAATATGAAACATAAGTTTTATAGGTTTTACCATTGGGCAGCTAGTACGAAGAGAATGTTTAATTAATTTAAACAAAAATTAATTAAATTATTATTTTATTTTAACTTACAAAAGAAAATGCAGTTGTCTAAAACAACTAACCATTTAAATTTAGTTATCTTTTGTAAAACTATTACAGAGCAGCTTATGGAGAAAACTGTGGTTTTCTCGATTTTTGATTGTTTTGTAAATGTTCTGCAAGCTATTTGATAATTTTATTTTACATTCTCTTTGAATTGGATTCACATTTATAAATAATTAAATAAACAATTTATTCTTTGATACAATATTTTACCTTTATTATTCTTAGTTTAATTAAAATTTCATGCAAATTGATTCACCGACCGAGATAAATAAACAAAGTGGAACTCTGATGACTGCAGTTTTTAGGTTTCTATACTCTTAAGGTTTAACTTGAAAAATATAGATTAGAATACTTGCAGTTAAAAATGGATATTTATGTAGTTAGCATCAGAAGTTCATTATGCACATATTTCTTTGCCCTCCTGTAAAAAATGGATTTTGCAGTTAGCAGCTATTGTCAGATCACCGACGATAAAAGTAAGTGTAGCAAATAAATTAATTTTTTCAAAAATTTCCTTTTGGAAATCACGTTGGAATGTTAGAAAATGTAAGAAAAACTTAGCACGATGAAGCGGATAATTTTGTTATATTTGTTTACCTCACATGAAAAGAGGTGATAGCATGAACAGCAAAGGTGAAGATGATCTGTTACTTTTAACATACAAATGAGAAGCGGACCAAACAAAGAAAATATCTCACCGGAACAAGTAAACGGGACTGGATTACCAAAGAAATAGAAAAGCAATAACAACAACTCTAGAACACTGAAATTTTCTCCTCCTTAGTGGAGTGACAAGTATACAACTATTATATTATAGGTATATATTATCCTACATAATAATTGAACCTTGAACTTTCGTAATATATATGTTTTAGATTTACAAGGCATGTATAGCTACTAACTTTGATTGCAGGTTATTCAGAAGGCATCAGTATTTAGCTAACCAGAAGACCGTTTTGATATCCTGTGGTGAGTGTCGATAGTAAAACCCAGCAAGAAACAGATTTGACAAAATTATTTGCACAGCTTTCCTGGATCCTGAGCTAATTAATCCTATCAATTTAAAAGCGAGAGTTTAATTGGACGTAGTTATGCAGAAACCTGCCAACCTACAATTTTCTGTTAAAACCTAAACTTCTGTTTAAACCTAATGCCTAAAACTTTTAACACTCAGAATCTGAGGATCAAGAGTTAATTAAGTTATTTCATTCTTTCGGGTTGACTAGAAGAAACTTTCTGAACACCAGAAGAATTCTTGTCTTGACATAGTTTTTTCTAATTTGAGGGTATTAGCGTACATAGACGTTAACGTTAACCTGACAGAATAATTATGTACAACCGCTATTATACAGCTAGTTGTTCCATCATTTAGAGCCTTTCACGCAGAAATGAAGAAAATGAGTTTACTCAGAGTGTGTGGAGAATTTTGTCGTTCATTGTAAGCTATAAGAAGGTTTTAATCTATTCTTGATGATGAAAATTCTCTTTGAAGTAATCTCAAATTGGTCGGTAAAACAGTAAAAACTTAAAAACTCAGTAGACGGCTAGATAAATTATATTTATGTTCTAAGCTAAGGATTTTGCTTCTACGACATGTTGCTTTTTGAACATGTATTGTAAAGGAAGTATCTATCTTCTTTTTAATGTGTCGGTTTATTTATTAATCGCTCGTGTGGATAATAAGCTATAGTTTATAGGCTCTAGTTAAATAATCTATATTCTTTTAAGTTACCATAAAATATACGATTTTTTGATAATTGACTGGGTTTAAACTTACGATTGCATAGTTTTTCGTTTCAACGATGCAATACTAGAATTTTATCTTCTATTCTTTAAGCAATCGTTGTTTTGAAACTGTTACATCCACCTTAAATTAATTTCAATTTTCAAGTCCTCGTTACCATTTGATAAGAATTTTTAATGAAAGCATAAATAATATAAATAATTTGAACCAAAAAAAAAAAAAACCAAAAAGAAATCCTAATTTGATTGCTGAAAACTGTATTCTTAAATACAAATCAATTTCTAGAAGAAAATATTTACCCATAAATTAATAGTTCATCACTTTTTGAAAAACAAAATATTAGTAGCTTAGAACCAACACTGTTCAAATGCCAACTTCCAAACGTTAGAATTAGTTAGAGAAAAATGAATGTTAATTATACGAAATTCTGTATATCCTAAAAACCACAAGATATTTATTTCATAAATAGCTGGAATCACTCAAGCACAATTTGTACAATTCAATTTGAAAACATAAATTTCTCCAGGGTATTTAAGCTTGAACGACGTTTTTTCCAATTAAAATTAAAATTTGAAAACGGCAGTTTGTTTTAAAATTATCTCTTCGATAATAATAATAATAGGGATAAAACCATATAGCATCTAACGTCTCAACCAACTATATATCAAACTGTTGAACCTGTCGTGAATAGATGCAAAACTTCATTTTAATAAAAAAAAAATTCTGTTAATTTCAGCTATGGCGATGATAGTAAATTATTAAATAATTAATATGAAGAATATTCGAAGTAATATTTATATTATTATTTTTTCCGTTAGTAAATTAAATTTTTTTTGTTTATTTAAATAATTTTTAAAAAGCGTTCTCAAAGTTCAAGGCTTGTATATTTTGATATAAAAAACTTTTAATATTATCGATTTGTATGTAAGTTCGCGTGAGTTAAAATTGGTGTGTAATATACATTTGCAGTTAATTATAAATTCTCATTGTTTACATAAAAATTATATTTAGAGGAAGCCACGAGGAAAGTTTACGTACTTCGTGAAAGTATTGAACATCGTCGAGTAAAATATTTGGCAAAAATATAACATTTCATTTTTCAAGCAAACTTTTAACTTATATCTTAACTTTTCTCACAAAACTGTGAACCCATAATCACAAGATGAATACAAATAGCTCGGTATTGAGAATAAGAAGATAAAACTTTCAAATATACCAATAACATACATTGTGTAAATATCGATAGTTCATAATAGCAAAAAGTTTAATTTTCGAAATGTTTAACAAAAATACGTCAGACACTTTTATCTTAGTGGAATAAAACTTTCAAAGCTGGAATAACTTGAGGAAAAATGCTATGACTACCTACTCCCAAGAAAGAACGTCACTAAACTGTATACCTAATAAAAACTAACCAAAAAACAAAAATGTAATAAACTCGTAAAAAAGATAATCTAAAGAGAAATTGTGGATTATTATCAAAGAAATAAAAAACTTGTCAAGAGAAACCACATGGAAACGTACATTGGGGAATTACTTCTATACAACTATCTGCAAAAACAAACTACACTGCAGCTATATGAAGTATACTGCATTGAAATAAAAATATTAAAGAAAAATATTATAAACACAATTTAAACAATGTAGAATTAAAGATATCTCATTTGGGTTTGTTCATTTGCTATGTCAAATTGATTTATAACAAAATGACTGGGCAGTGACACAACAGCTACTCATATATATTGCGAAAAAGATGCATTTGCTTGATTGAGTAATTTTTTAATTATTAAAATATTTGAATCCAACTACATTGTAATAAATACCAATATGTGCCTATTAAATTAGCTGAACGGTATATTATGAAATATTCGGATTCTACCGAAGGAAAATTTAAAATTGAATATTTTAATTAAATATAAAATCTATGAAATACAATGTAAACAGCGAATATTTTCGTTTAACATTTTTTGTTGCAAAATTGTAAGTAAATATGCCTCAAACTACGCCGTTACAATGTTTAGTTGCACAGATATTTATAATATTGTAACACATAGTTGTGTAATTCTAATTACCAATTATCTTTGAGTTAAAAAAATTATATAGTAAATATACCTACGGCATAGTATAATGAATTTGTATAATATGAGAAATATGTATCATAGAGCTGAATGCGATAGAACTACAACATTCTTATTGTACTGGTAATATAACTCTGCTTTACAATATTAAGGGCCTTCTTTCATAGTTTATGAAAGACTATATCTTGACAGTGTCTTCCGGAATGCTTTTGATATCTAAAGGTGTCGGTTTCTCTTGGAATCCTTAGAATATTTTAAAGTATTCTGAATTATGTCATTATAAAATAACTCGCATTCTGAATAGATATTAAAATTATTTAATATATTAAGTTTGATTTCCAATAAACAAAGTCGAAGTATTTATATGAAATTTTTTTTGTAAGCATTTTTTTAAATGTTTAATAAAATAAGTAGCTTTTTCCACTTGGCAAAAGCAAAATGAGTTTAACCAAATTTTACCGTGTCAGCTGTTCTACACTATAATTTCTTTACAAAGCAATTAACTATATAATTATATTTTAATTTTAAAGCTGCTAACTATGAAATAATTAATACCCATCTATTGAATATTGATTGATCTAAAATCTGGAAACTTGATAATATCGATGAAATCATTGTTGAATTTTATCGTCTCCTCATAGATGTTATCGATACTTGTGTCCCACTCAAACGTGTGCGGTTAACTACTTATCCAGTTTGGTTTTCCGGTGAACTTATTAATCTGATCAAAGATAAAAAATATGCTCACAAAGTTTTTAAACAGTCCAGAGATCCTATGGACTATGCGATATTCAGTACATTTCGGGAAAAAGTTAAGGCACTTCACTCTGATCTATATCAACAATATTTACTCAAAATGGAGCGGGACTTTCATATCAATCCCAAAATGTTCTGGAGGCATATTGCCAATTGTAATAAGAGTAATGGATACCCATTGCACATGTTCTTAGGTAACAAGGTCTCAAATAGTGGTCAACAATACGTTGATTTGTTTGCGGAACATTTTTCAACTGTATATGGAAATATTGACTCAGGCGTTTATCATTACGACTTCCATGACAAGGTCATCTCTGAACCTATTCTCATATCACAGGCTGATATCTTTGAAGCTATTTCTAAATTACCTGATAAATTAAGCGCAGGACCGGATGGCATTCCTCCCCATTTTATCAAACGATGTATATATTCTTTATGTGATCCTATTTACTGCATTTTCAAGTTATCTCTGCTTCATGGGAGCTTTCCACAATTCTGGAAGGAAAGTTTTATTACTCCAATCTTTAAAAAAGGAGACAGAAGTGACATCGCCAACTATCGAGGGATCTCTATTCAGTCAACTATTCCGAAAATGCTTGATAAATTTGTTGCAAAACACTTATTGACAATCAGTAAACATCTCATCGTGGAATCCCAACATGGTTTTTTTCCTGGTCGGTCTACTTCATCTAATCTACTTTCTTTTACCTCTTTCTGTCTCGAGGCTTTCGAGAAACACATGCAGGTTGACGCTATTTATACAGATTTCTCGAAAGCGTTTGATCGAGTTTCACATGCTGCTCTTCTAGCAAAAATCTCTTCCTTAGGTTTTAGTCCAACCATCGTCAAATGGATCAGCAACTACTTAACGGGTAGAACCCAAAAGGTTAAGATCGATAACTTTCTCTCCTCGATAATTACAGTTTCTTCCGGTGTTCCTCAGGGCTCTCACTGTGCTCCTATTCTATTTCTGCTCTTCATTAATGACATTGGTAAATTTATTCGTTACTCTCTGTACCTGCTGTTTGCAGATGATTTTAAGATTTTCAAGGCGATTAGTTCATACAATGATTATATATTGTTACAAAAAGACCTTGACAACCTATACAAATGGTGCCAAATAAATAATCTTCATCTTAATTTTGATAAATGTTTTACCATCTCGTTTTCTAAAAAAAAATCATCTTCCTTTGCCTATTGTCTCAATGATAACGAACTCCAACGTGTTACTGTAAACAATGATCTTGGTGTTCGATTGGATGTTGGTCTAACATTCAGAAATCACATATCCCTCATCTGTTCCTCTGCTTTCCGTACATTGGGTTTTATCCGTCGACAGTCAGTCTACTTTTCGCCTACTACAGTGAAAAAACTATATTTCTCCCTGGTCCGCTCCAGATTGGAGTACGCCTGTAGTGTCTGGTCGCCGCACTATCAAGTCCAAATCAATCAACTTGAACGTGTACAACACAAATTTTTCAAATATCTTCACTACAAGTTAGGACTTGCCAAAGAAGACTTCTCTGATGAGACCTACCTGAAGTTCTGTAATTCAAGTTCACTGGAGTTAAGACGAACCGTTTTTTATCTCTGCTTTATGCATGGTCTTTTCAGCGGACGAATTAACTGCAACACCCTGTTTAAACTTTTTCTGATCAAGGAATCATGCCGGTTTACCAGGTCAATGTGGATTTTCGAAGAAAGACACAATTTAACGAATTATGGCAGGCACGGTCCCGTGGCTAGGATGACCAGATTAGCAAATCATGCAAATAGTGATCCAATGTTTGATCTGTTTATCCCCTCACTAGCTATCTTCAGAAAGCGCCTATGGAGCATTGATCTCAACATCAATTGATTTTTGTTTGTGTATGTAATTTTTTCTTTTTTATGTGTGTGTATATATATTATTATGTATATAGGTTGCAAACAGGTTTACCGTAAATAAATAAATAAAATAAAATTAAAAAACTATAGTTAAATCGTTTATAATCATAATTTTTATCTTTTTACCGAGAATTTAAAGTAATTGATATTAAAAGTGAATCGATATAATAGAAAGATCCTCTATTTCAAAACTGAAAAATGAAAGCCTTTAAAATTACAGCCGACTTTGGAATGAAAGTAAATGAAATGATATTATTACGTGCAAAAGACATTTAATGCATTTTATGCGCCGAGGAAACCTATTAGAAACCGAGATGTTATCCGAAAGTTCATGTATGATGGTAACAGTTCCTAAGCTCCAGCCATACAACAGTCGTAACTAGGTTTTGAGAACATAATTTGAAGAGATTTAAAATCCAATAGAAATTCTTTTGCCAAAAATAAAAATTTGAAACATCCGAGGAAATAAAACTATTCAAGTTTGTGTGCATTTAAACTCGTCGTTTTTATTTAGAAAATTTTTTTTCGTTTTAATATAGAAAAGTAAATTATTTCTAAATCATTTTAAAAATTAAGAACATTTCAGGAAAATTGAGAAATTTTGGTAACATTGTTGTGAAATATTGTACTGAAGTACTGAAATATTTTAGCAAAAATTTATTTGTAACTTCAAAATATCCGGATAATTTTCATCAATGAAATGTGTTTTTAACAAGCAATATCACAACAATGTTGAATTTTACAAAATCAGATGGTAATAATTAATGCAGATCATTGTGAAAATTATACTATAAAGGAGATTTCAATACTTCTCTTTTCTAGTTAATTTTACACTTTTATCTTTCAATGAATGACAACCAGCAATTATACAATTTTTAAGCAAACAAGTTAAATGGGACATTTTCACGAACCGAATTCAACTTATTTTTTACAGTGTAGATAACGCTCATCAAAGAGCTTCATTGTTAGTAGTTGGTTTTAACTGTAGAATTATATAAAAATCAATTTTTTTTTAAACACAGATTTTCCATTGAATAAATTTAATTATGTTTGTTCAATATTTCAGACTGTAATTTTATAATATAATATTTTTTGTGAAAGATTTGAAATAATAATTAATAAATGAAATCAAGCTTGAAAATGAATTTTATTTACTGTTTACAAGTTTTTATTCAATTGTGATGTTTATTATCTGCATTGCGGTATTACTACTGAAATTAATCTTTTGTTCGATTTCACATCTTAACATTATTTTACTACATTTAAAGCGACATTAAAGTACGATTTGGTTTTACTTAACATCGATTAGACGTGGACCTACATTTATTAACATAATTAAACCTTACAAGTAACACTGTTTTTGGTCGATAACGTTTAAGAGGTTTTTAAGCAACAGCGACATTGTTTTAAACATGCAAACAAAGAACGACAATTTTACATTAGATTTACCTAATAAATGCTAAAAATTAATAAAAGTTCTGTAAATTTATATATTTTGAAAATTCATTAGCAGACTTTTGTTGAAATAGCATCACTAAAAGGCAACTTGTCCGGTGCATAAATACAGAGTTACGGTCAATGTAATAAATTTAATGATTGTTGAACCAAGGTATATACGCAATAAAAAATCATTTTATTGTGCGCATAACAGTAACGAAAGCCACAAATTAATACAACAATTTATATTTTAAGAATGTACATATTTTAAAGGAAATACAAAACATCCGAGGGTTGAAACAGCAATAATTCATGCTAAAATACATAAGGCAACATTTAAACAATAATCTGCATTTATGAATGTAAATACTATTTATAACATATCGAACAATGTTCTCGTAAAATTTATTAGAATAATTGTCGAGCTGGAAAGACTTATACAGATAATATTAAACTAATTGCTTTTAATAAAGATTTCTTTGAAGCGAACATCGGCAACGTAATCGCCAATAATAATTTATTGTATTGTACGACCTTATGGCCCTTTTATTATTAAACAAATCAAAAGAACAACTAAATACAAGAAAACTAAAAAATATTAAGATGCCTTTTCTTTGTGGCGTTCCACATTAATCTAGTTTCTTTATCACTGTTTTATTTCAATTTCCCTTTATTTTCCTTTCAGCAATTTCACCTACTTTTATCAATCACTTTAATTTCTGAATATTTTTTCATCGTATGAAATATTTTACCATTTACACACGAAACTTGCTGGCCCTTTCGTGACGTTTTCATATAAACAGAAATGATGAATTAAATTAAAAATAATAAAATTTCAAGTTTAGCTACGCCACTGCTGCGTGTTATTAAAAATTAAAAAGTGATTAAAGTTTGTGTAATAATTTAAGAGAAATTTGAAACGGCATTATAAAATCATATTTCGTGATAAAATTCAATCCCGAAAATTACAGGTATGCGATATTGAATATTCAAGAAAGCAATTTCAATTCTTGTATTGGAATTAATTTGCAAACCATTAAAACGTTAAAAGTGGTGTTGAAGTGTATTAATAAATTTAATACTTTCACGCTTTTTCATAATGCTTACCCAAATTAAATAATTAAAAGCGTACAAATACAATAATTAATCAAGGGCTGGCAATAAAAGAATTAAAAATTTTTTTATACAAAACGAAACCATATTTCTATTTTCTGGCACACTTACTTTAACACGTAATTACAGTCATAAACTAAGTTTCATATAATACGTAATTATTCAGATTGATTCCAAAATGGCGTGTTTTTAGTTAATTTAACTTTACTTGGAGTTTTAACAACAATGATAATAATGTAATTGTAAATAAATACTACTATCACTTTTTACGCTTTGCAGTACCTAATATTTTAAAAGGCTTGTAATTTTATCTTTAAATTTGCTTTTACGTTTCTAACTTTCCTAATTTGAAAACACAGGATCAAATTACTCATTTTAAATTAAAAATACACAATGATTGGAAAAGGAAAATGCCCAAAAATCTCCAATTTCAAAACAACATAATTTTTAAATCGCACAGTCGTATTATACCAACTTACATTTTCTCTGTTTGTAAATTTGCTAATAAATTAAGCTGTGCTTATCTAACTTTGAAGGTAAATCAGCAAACCTACGTACATAAGCAATAATATAAACCTATAAAAAGGTAAAGAAAATCTGTCATTCTTTAAATTTTGTGTAAGCTTTACGATCTTTTATACTCGAGTCTTAAAATCCCTTTGAAGATTTTATCTTACCGGGATTTTCATTATCATAGTTTACATTTTTATGTACTTACATAAGTACTTAAATTGTTTAAGATGTAATATTTTTAAATTGTTCAAAAACTGCGAAAATTGTTGTGAAATTCTGTTGAGAAAATGTCCAAAGCTTAAATAATTTTAGTTAAAAGCACGAGACTAAGGTTTATGTTGTTTTTTCTTCGAGTGCGTAGGCGTTCAACTTGGGCAAGGGAGGTGCCACATCACTAGTTTAAAGAAAGGCAATTTCTGAATATCAACCAAAATATGGAAATAGGTCCTTTTTGGATTTTATTCTTCGTCTTTTTACAACTGACGAACATACATGAATTAATGAGATTTCCGCTATCATAATTATTAATGTCCACTAACATAATTTTTTTCAAAGTTTGGCGACCCCTGATATGTTCTTATATGATGTACATAATACATACATAAGATATAAAAGTTAAGATATAAAAAGTTATCAAATCTTCTAAGTGTTCACAATGAGTCTACGTAATTCTTATGCTTAAGTAGTTCTTATAAGATTGCAATAATTTCAACAGTAATTGATTTTTATTTTACGATATTTTTTTCTTTCTTTTTGGGCCCCTCTGACCATTAGGCCATAGGCACGCGCCTAATTTGGTCTTGAAAGAGTGAGACTTTTTAGTTTAATCAAATTAATTTAAAAAAATGGTCATAAACTCTTTGTTACTGAAACCGGGGGGCCGGGGGGGCATGGAATGCCTTCCAGTACATCAGTTATTTATTGGCTCAATAACTTGATAATGGAATACAATTTCAATTCAATTACTGACGTACTGGACGGCATGCCGCCAGCGCGCATGCCCCCAGGTTTCAGAAACGGAAAGTTTGTTCGCATATTTTTGGATTAATAAATTATATTAAAAAAAAAGCTTTTACTTTTTCAGAACCAAGTACACTTTACACCGGAGAGTCTGGGGAGCATAGCATACCCTGTAGTACACTCGTAATTTGTTGACGCAGTAACTTGATTATGGAATACAACTTAACACAATTTATGACGTACTGGACGGCATTTCATGCCCCCCAGACCCCCCGGTTTCAAATCCGAAAGTTTTATGATTTTTTATGATGAAAACAGAACCTGTTTTCAGGATATGCTACCTCTCCCCCTTTTCAGTGAATCTATTAAATTAATTTTTTAGGAAAACTTGCAATCAGGGGCTATTTTTAATTGAGTTAGGGTCTAGGTTCTAGAAAATTTTCGGGCCCCTTATATTCCCAATTTCTGGGTTATTTTATTAGTATTTGATTTTTATTTTACAATTTTATGTTCTCTCTTTTTGGGCCCCTCTGGCCATTGGGCCCTAAGCACGTGCCTAATGCGCCTAATGGTAAAATAGGCCCTGATCGTATAAAGTGAACTTCAAAATATTTGCTTACGACAACTTGGAAGAAATATCATAAGCAAAATCGCAAGCAAAATCCCATAACGTAAACTGCACTTAAGTTATAATAATAAACTCGCAATGCGAGTTTCAGGATTGCAGGACAAGCGGAGGGTAGGGGATAAAACATGGTAGTTATTAATTTTTAAATCTAAAAACAAATTGTATTAGTTCAGTAGAGGGAAGACACAAAAATGGAACTTCAATGCCTCAAGTTGTTTTGGTTTTTCAAATTTTAATGATTCCCACGATTGCTTTGCTTTAAGAGTCAGTAATCAGTATCGTCAGTAAATCAGTAAGTTTAAGTAGTCAATAATCCTATAGTAAGAACCAATTTATTATACAACATTAAAACAAACTACAGCCGATGCTACTACTGTAATAAAAGATGCAAATGGAAAAAAGAAAACAAAACTTGTTGAAGAAACCAACATATGAATCGAAAACCGCAGATTCCGATCAACCAGGAAAAGCAAAGTTTCTAGTAGAACAAACTTTTATTAATCCCAAGCTGCAATAATTCCAACTTATAGAAGAATGCTGTAAGAATAAGATTAAAGTAACTTTTCTCCCAAACAAAATTTTGATAATTTAATTTAATTTTGAGTCTCTACGTTTACACTTTCTTTCAAACACAGCTAGTTAGCTTTTTGTTTTGAAAATTGTGAGTTAATTTGAATTGATGTATAATGTACTAATGCCAAACATAATATAATATATTGTAATGATATTTTATGAAAAAAGTAAATTTTTCACAAAACCACCCTTACACTTTATGTTTTGCTCCAGCTAGCTCAGTTGTTAAAATATTAGCGTACTAAATCGCAATTCTTAATTTTAATTTTATAAAATGGAAAAATCGTCGTCCAATTTCATGTGGTGATAATTCGCCAGACCACACTATCGCTTCAACAACCTTTTTAAATTTAAAATAATTCCAATTTTTAGCATCCAAAATTAATTAACCAAAATCCAAATTCAAATCCAACTCGACAACATCCAAATCTTCATCAGACCCGGATAAAAATAACGCAATCGAAATAATAAATTCTTACCATAAAATTTCTTTATTTGTTGAATTAACAAATTAAATCGCACAATTTCAAATAAACCCATAAAAATATTCCAAAACTGGTCAAAATGGCTCAAAAATTACAAATCGCTCAAAAATTTTGAGAGCGCAACGGAAACACGTCCGCTCCCGGTGTTCACCTCGGCAAAAAGCCCCTTCTCCCACAAAAATTGTCGACAACTTAAAAATTTTAAAAATTATTTACAAATCAA
Organism: Cantharis flavilabris; assembly: GCA_949152465.1. NCBI lineage: Eukaryota > Metazoa > Arthropoda > Insecta > Coleoptera > Cantharidae > Cantharis > Cantharis flavilabris. Next base: position 14,879,561 of record OX424439.1, on the reverse strand, counting down.
AACAAAATATAAAAATTAACAAAAATAAACAAATTCATCGCAATTTTAACAAATAAAAATCAAAATTGATGTTTGAAACATAACAATATGTAGCTTTTAAGCTCTACATTTTTAATATCGCAATATAAAATAATCAGCTTTCGCATATTTGCCGGTACAAAATTATTAATATTTTAAAAAATTTACTTCTATATTTTCGTTAATTCGAAATGAAAATTTTCAGCATAACTGAACTTCAAATATTTTATATTATATTTTTTACATATTAACCTTGTAGTATCATCTTGTCGACGTTTATAACTTGACAAAAATGTCTGCTTATTGTATATAGAAAGCAAATCTTATGCTTGGTGGAACAATCTGTAAGTAATTCAACCAAGCTTAACATTGCTATTTTATATTGGGGTTTTGATATTTTCAAAAGAGTAGGTAACGTTTATTTTTAAATTAATACTCGGAATTAAATTTTTGGAATGATTTTGATTTAATAGAAATTTGTTAACAAAATAAAAAGGAATCGATGATATGTAATTATAATGTTGCTCTTGTACGGTTTAACATGACCGCGGGGTTGCCCTATAGATTATGTAATTATTTATAAATTAATCTGCATTAAATTCATAATAAGATTAGCCAGGTTGATAAGATTGGCAATACTAATCTCTAAGAACCGCATAAGTTCAGTAATTGAAGACGATGGAACAACTACAGATATCGATTGGAAGCATTGATTGTAGTAATTTAATTTATTACTTGAAAGACAAAGCTTCTGTCTACACGGCATTGGCTTCACCCAATGTGATGGAATGTAAAAACGCACAAAGAAACAAAAACGCTTTTGCTAATAGTGTTTGAATTTAGGTAAAGTAGGATTTCTCGCATTGAGTGCGATACAATGTACGTTACCGCACTGAAATGCAAAAATTTAATAAATAAAGAGCTTATTTGAAAGCTTTGATTGAAATTAACTTTCAACTGAGTCTTGTAAAGATAGTAAAGTTTAAAATTCTCCTATTTAATTAGTTATAAAGGCTAAATGTCTAATGTATTTAGCTAAACTAAGATATCGCTTGTCGCCTTTATGATTCTTGTTTATTCCCACCAGATTTGTAGTTACGCTTGTTTACTTAACAAACAAGAAACACCACAACTGCAGATATTATTTATAGCGAAGCAAACGTTTAGAAAGGTATAAAATTTTACCTTAAGTATAATTATTTAATAAATTTAAAATTTTTACCTAAAGTGAATACAATTTAATTTGAGAACGGTTATTATATCACCTGTTACGTCTTAAGGATTTTATTTTAGAAGTTCTCCTGTGTTAAACAAAAGTAATTCGCTTTTTAATAGGATAATTTGAATTCAAAGCACTTGTGTTGAAAATATACCCAGTATAAAATAACAAAAAGTAAGTAGAGAATCGAAGAAACAAACAGTTGGAGAATTTTAAGACACCTTTATAAAATCAAATCTAAAACTCATTTAAAGTTTTTCAACTTTTAATTAATGGAATTACTTATTTTCAAATATTAAAAATGTTCTGCGATGTAATTATTACCAAACGGCAGCTAATAATCATTTCAAGTCAATTTTAATTGAAGAAAATATTGCTTTTCGAAGATATTCGAATGCATTTAATAGCTGCTATAATCTAACTGTTGGAAGTCTTTTATACCTTACTTTTAATTTGGGATTTTGTTTTGTAAATTTATACTAGTTGATATTTCTGGTTCCGTGAGCACTAAAGGGAATTTTAGTAGAGTGCTAACCTTGCTTTCCTCCTTATGAAATGACCCAATGACGTCACAGTTTCTTAATTAAAACCTCTAAACTTTTGATTTAATTGAAGTCTACATAATAATGATTTCAATATCTTTTGTTTAACTTAATTATTTTTTAAATAAATTATCGAAACTTTTTTACTTGTTTATGTAGCCTTTTCGTTTTTAAAAATGAAATATATAAAGAAATTTTTTTTCAAAATACTTTTTAATAAATGAAAAATGATTGAACTTTTTTAATTTTTAGTACTTTGAAAAAAAAAAGTAAATGGAAAGTTTAAATTAATTTTCTTACACAATCAAAAAATTTATAATGATATAACGACAAAATATATCCTATTATAAATTGATTTATAAAATAAATTTAAGAAAATACTAAAATTGAACTGTGCTGTTATTGTATAAGATAAACATTAATTACTCGAACAGTAGACTTTTTCTCAATTTTAAAATTGAAGCTTAACTTATATGGCTACCACAAATCATTGCATTGGTCAAAAGGGATCATACATTAGGGTGCAAGATCTAAACGTGATAAAATGTTCTGATATATAAAAGAGTCACCAAAAATCACTCTTTTATACATTTCCGATACCGTAAATCAAAGTGAAAACAATTTGAAAATAAAATTATATTACCAATAATTTAAAAAGTAATTTAAGCTTTCAATTATTCTGTGTCATACTGTTCACAATAAAAACAAAAATTTCAAATCACTTCATTACCACAAAAAATTAACAAAATACAGAAAGTATTCAAATTAAACAGAAATAAAATCGAGTAGCAATCGGTTGGCGTCACAATTACAAATTGAAATTATTTAGTTAACATTAAATTAGTTTTCAATTTAAATTTTAACAAACATAAATTAAGAAATTAATCTTTCCTTTCAGTTACTTCTTGGTAATTTTGATTAAAATTAAAAATTTTCATTTTAGGAAGAAAACACAAAAACAGAATAAACAAGACGATTAAATAAGTATAATTAACTTATCTAACAATTTGCTCTTTTTGTTTTTCCAGACATTTCGTGTCGCCTTTCAAACTTTGTCAAAAATACATTTACTTTTAAAATATTAAATCTACTAAGGTAAAAAAAAAAAAAAATGCTTTTAATTGGCAGTAAAAAAATTTACTATTACTTACAATTTCTATTTGAACAAAATAACTTATTTTGTTTTTCAAAAGATACCTAAATTGATAATCTTATGTACTTCCTAACTTTTTCTTTAAGTTTATTTGCCAAAGTCGCAAAGTTATTAAGTTACCGGGCTAAAAGCAAATTTTACTGAATAAAAACAGATTTATAATTTATAAAGTTTCTAATAAACATTTTGTAAATATTTAAGCAAAAAGTTAATGTTCTAAATATTACGATTATTATTATTTGAGATGTTTGGATGCAAATAATTAATCACTGATTTGAGCAGTTGGTTCAACAGTGACATAATCCAAAATTTTCTGAGATTATGTCAAATTTGATAAACAAGTGGCTAGTGCGACAGCTGTTTACGACCTGTCAAATCTGTTTTAGATGTGATAATATGCCATAAGAAACATTTTAGCATAATTCCGGTATCCACATTTTCAGTACAATTTTAAATCTAATCTGGGTAAATATTAAAATATAAAAATCGTTACAATGTACTAAACAGTGCCGTAACTACCTTGTTCTGTTCCTTTTGTAAGAACTAATTTTTGCAAAAATATTGAAAACAAAACATAAATATCTAAGTACTGACCCGTCGCAACCTTTTAATTATTTTAGGTTGGTAAAGCGCAGACCATATTTAAGGACCCCCAATGAGTTCGGGCCCTAGGCTAAAATCGCCTAACCAGTCTTATGGTTAATCCGGCTCTGCCTATTAAAGGTTAGGTTGAAAGGGTTTCTGCAGACTATATACCATCTCCAATTTTTTACTTTGTTACATTTTAAGTCTGGTCAATACGGTCTTTAGGTAGCACAATCTGAGTAGGTAATTAAATTTTCTTATTATATAAAATAAAGAGCAACGTTGATAATGTTTTCCGTAACCCACCTCCAATTATAATATTTATAATAAACAATTATTAATAAAAAAAAATTTATTAAAATAAATATTTTGTTTAATTATTTACAGAACACGAAAACCGCATCACGCACCTGTCTCGATTGCAATTTTCATTTCCCAGAAACTAGATAGTTAGTTTTGTGATTTTACAACTTGTTAGTCCAAATTTAGCTAAAAAAAAAACAGTTGCAGAAAAGTAATCCAGTCCTGAGTGTGGCGTAAAGCCTATATCGGCCGACTGGAAAGCGGATAACCGCAGTATACACTGCTCTGATCTAAAGCCCAAGATTGATTTGTGTGGCTATGGGGAAGGCAACGGAAAACCACCCCATCAATTAAAAGTCCTTAGTACGTTCAACCAAACTGTGATTACCAACATAGGGAGAACCTGACACGGCATATCACAGAATAAGAATTAGCCATATAATCCAAGGATTCGGGAAATCTTATTAGATTTTAGGAATAATACTGACGATAATTTTTCTTGCTCTTCCACTTTTTCAAAAAGTTAAAGTAATCCAAGAGGAAAACTCCTGTAAACGAAAATATCTTCCCATTTCAAGCATACAATAGATTAACTTACGAAAAGGATCCTTGGTCAAGTCCACTGAAACGCACGAACGGATATCCATGAGTTGTTATTCTTGCTTCTTCGCTTTTTCAAAGGAAAACCTTACAGCAGTTCAGTGGGACAACATATAGTGTATTTATTTAGCGAAATCCTTTGGGTTTTTCTTCGCAGCAATTCTTTGTTTGGTTTCAAGTGCAGGAAAACCTGAAAAAATTTCAAGAGAATGAAAATCCGGTGTACAAAAATGTACGTTGTTATTCAAGTGAAAGGTTCCAACTACTTAATAATCTTGATAACAGGTCACGGATAAAAATTGTTAGTATTTGAAACCGGGTGGTCTGGGGGGTATCAAATACCCCCCAGAGTTTCTCTTGATACATATTCACTACGCTTTAATCTGTGTAATCGGAGTTATCTCGAAATCATCAGAAGTACATCAGACTATCATCTGACTGCATTATCACTTCTTGGATAAGTGTTGTGGAAGGAGTATCTATCTTTTGATAATTCTTATAATCAAAAATTTACGTTAGTAATATTTTGAAATTTTATTTAAAAGAACCGCGTTACAAATTGTTTCTGATCCGGTTTCCGGAGCTCTCGGGTCTAAATGCTAAATCCTTTCTTTATAAGAAAGAAGCATAAGTTCGAAGATAAATCTCCCACACGAGGGAAACTGGAAAAGCCCATCGACGAGACGTATATAAACAAATTAGAAATATTCTTTAAAGAATAGTAGATCAGTGCGGCCTTCAGGCCGCACAACCTAGGCAGTCGAGTTGCACACCAATCAAGTTCCCTGCTATTATTTCATTGCATTAGCTTAGCTGACTTAGCTGCTTGAAAGCGTTCTCAAGGGCGAAGGTGAAGAATTTTGATGAAATTGATGTCCTTGCCTGACTCGTCTTTCTAGAGTAGTCCTTTCTGTTTTCGTGTCTTCATTTAGCTTGACCTGCATGCTGAAAATGCGACAAACTGCAGTTCAAAATTAGTTTTGCAACAAAAAATGTTTTATCAGCTATCGCACTGAAAAGTAGAATATTAATCATTTTGTCAAAGTTTTCAGGCTAGTTTCTATCTACAGTACTGTTCATAATATTGGCAAAACAGTTTTATACCGAAAATAAATATTATATAGTTTAAATATTATTAAAACTTGCTGGAAAGCCCTCCGCGGACGAGCAGTTAAACGGTGGATGTTTTTTTAGTATTTAATTTCGTTTCCCGCTACTGGGGGATTTCCCGTTTTTTATATTTTCAAAGTAACTCAAAAAGTTGCTGCTAAACTTGATGTGTCGTGGGGCAATTAAAAGCTTTTTGATGATAATAAAAATAAAAAGTTTTTCTAATTCTAATTTTCTTTAGTTCAACGTTTTAATTTTCCTCACATTTGTTCAAAAACAATAAATTTACCAGCTTTTTCTGACGAAATTTGTATAATTACTCTGTCTTTGGTAGGAATTTTAGAAAAGTGGGAATTTTATTATATGTACTGGAGGGTGTTTACACCCCAAGATCCCCCGGTTTACACTTTTGACTTTATAATTTTCACAATTAACTTTCGAAATAACGCAAAATTTGCTGCTAAACTCTGTGAGCTGTTAGGCACTTAAATAAATGTTTTTCCGAAGTCGAAGGTTTAAATTTCCCCCACCTTTGCTTAAAAATTCAAATTTCCCGGTTTTCCTTGACGAAATATGTAAAATTACAAAGTCCCTATCTGATTACCGTATTCAGTAACAGTGGAAATCCAATGAAACATGGAACAAGATATTATGTTCTTCATTTATCCTTTTTGTTTTTCTTCTCAACAATCATGTTTGCATCTGCGGGTTTTCCGATCATCATTCCGTTTATTTGTTTCTAATTTTTTTGTCTTTCTTTATCCAAATTTTCATTTTCCAATTTTCTTTATTTTCCAATTTTTTGTTTTCTTTGTTAATCAAATTTTCCATTTCTTGTTCGTTATCTCTTTTAATTATTTCTTCTTCTTTGGCTTCATCAGAATTTTCTCAATTTTCTTCGTGCACCCCATTTTCAAAATTGTTTTTCGTTTTATTTTCCTTTTCGCATCTTTCGTCTATTTTTGTCGTAAAATTTCTAATTTCTGTGTCGGCTTCATATATTCGCAAATTTCTATTTTTAATATCATTTTTCAATATTCAAATTTTTTGCATCTTTACAAAACCATTATTTACATATTCGAGGAATTTTTTTGTGTCTGATTTTCAAATAATTTTCGTTTTTGTAATTTCATTTTCTATATTGTCTTTGTATTATTCTCTATTTTCGAAATTTTGTTTTCTAATGATTTTGTTTAGTTTTCCAATAATTCTTGCATCTCAAGCATCATCAGCCCCAGATATACACTTCGAATCAACATTTTAGATACCATTTTGCCCCAATGATTGTAAAAATTTACCAAAAGTGCTGTAAAAAGTGTTTTTGAAAAATGTTCATACAAAGTGCAAATATGTTGTAAAAGTGCCACCAGAATTTCTTTCAATTTCAACCTTTGGGTTGTTTCCACAAGTCGGAAGCGGAAGCCACTCAGGAGTTGGTTCTTTGATACTTGACGGTGCAAATTAAAATTATGAAAAATATTCAAAAATAATCCATAAAAATTACTCCAATTAAATTTTTCAAATAAATTTTGTATTGAAAAATGGAACAATAATCACCTGTATCGCTGATCAACCCAGGTGCTCGTCGCAAACACAAATTGTATAGCGCCTTCCAATTTAAAAATTTTAATTATTCAAAAATCTACTACAATTTTTATGATTAACAGATCCAACGTAAAATTTAATAATCCAAATCCAATTGTCCAAATCTTTGACAATTTCCAAATTAAAGTAAAACTAACAAATTTACTCACTCAAATCGAAATTTATTATAAAAATCTCTAAGTAAAGACGCAAATGAACTTTTCAGGACCTTTACACAAAAATGTTCACTCGCATCGGCGGATACGCTTGGAAGAGATGAATATTACGTTTTTCCGTACCAACATTATTTGTCAGCACCCATAAAATATAAAATTTTACAAAATTTACAAAAATCACACAAAACAAATTTTAAACATAAAAATTATCAAGATAGAATATTATAATAATTCAAAATTTGCAATATTAAACTATTTTACATGACAAATCAAAATTAATGAAATATTAACATTTTTTCAAAAAATGATTTGGTAACACGACAATATTAGGTCATGATATATCATTTGAACAAGGCATTACATGGGTAGATGAGGTAACTATACATATTCTGAGTTTTAATTGCATTCGGCGTTTATCGGTACAATTAAGTTTCATTGGCTACCACAAAGAACAAAGGCGTGAGGTTTACAATCACCGAAGTTAGCTTAAATCAAAACGGCATTTACAACACTCACAATACTAATTCTTTTTAAATGTTTAATGCAGATTAACTAAGACATGAAATGATATAATATATTTTGTCTTTCACTGCAAAAAAATCGGTTCGACATCTTTAGCCAATTTTGCGATGTAACATACCTTTTGAAACATTTAATTTTGTAATTGTTTCTACTCCTACGCATTTGTTTTTTTTTCATGTTCTATGTAGTGAAATTTGACGAAATGCGCTGGCGAAGACTGATGCAATCAAAACTAGTTTAAATGAAAAAAAGGAAAAAAACTTGATAAAAGTATTTTAATTCATTTTTTAAAATTCTAACTCGTTTTGGCTCGTTAAAATTTGTGGATTGGCATTTTTAAATTAGTTTTGACAGTTTTCGGTTATAGAAAGATTGTAAAAGGTTTATTCTGTAATTTCTACTATCAGTCTAATGTCAATTTTGTTAATTTGTTAATTTTGTTAATAAAATGAGGATTAAAACAGATATGGTTCAGATAACTCAGTGAAAATTGTAAACACACATTAAGTTTTTGTATGTTAGCATAGCATAATCCAAATTATAACGAGGAAAATTGTTTGTAAATGAAATGATTTATGGAATAGTGAAAAATTTTAAAACTAATTTATTAAATGATAGATAGATTTTACAGGCTACATTTTGTATTTAAGTTTTCCAAGTAAATAAAAAGTTGGCATGTTAATGTAAGATTAAATTGTCTTTGAAAAGCAGAGTGCTTTGCAATTGATTAATATAGCATCCTATTAAATTTAATGTTTTTACTTCTTCTATTTTACATCTTCTTTGTTAACTCATTTGACAATACTATAAGTAGTATGTCTTAGAATACAATATTCTTATTTATCTTATGTTAAATGAAAAATTTGAAAGAAAATTTTTCTAAGCTTTTTCTTTCAAATATTTGTGTTATTAATATTTACCATTGTGTCAGTTGATAAATAAACAAACATTTATTTTCTTAAAAATTTATTTATTTCATTATTATATCCAGCTTGGAAAGGGTGAGATGACGTTTTGCAATATAGTTATTTCAACGTAAGCTAATTTTGTGCGTTGATGTTAATTTAACTGCAAGGATTTATTTATTATTAGAAGAATAATTAATTAGTTCTTTGACTGTGAAACTAACTAAACATTATTATTGCTTTGAATTGGTCAAAATTGATATCCTGTTCATAAATGTAAAATAGTAGAGACAATATTGATCGACCTCTTGATCTGTATAATCGTTTCGGTGTTGTTCGAATGAAAGGCTTCATTATTATACCAGTTAATTCCGATAATGGCAATTAAAAAATTTGCTGTAATTATTGAAAGCAAACACAAGCATTACGAATCACATTATCGCAATTACATTTTGAAATTAGCTGGAATACAATACCTATGTACATCAAAAAAGGAACTCAAAAGAAATTTATCGAAAAGTGCATTTCGAAAAATTAGTAGAAGAGAATTTTTACGATACGAATCGTTTATTTATAAAAGTTTCTCAAATTCTATTTGTTCAAGTTTTTAAGCTGATATACAAGCAATGACAATGAAGAGTAAGTATTAAAGTAATGGAAAACTTGAAAGCGGAAGTAAAACTTGGTTAACATTTATAAAAGTTTTTACTAATCTGCTTTTATCTTATTATTTGTATTATTTGATTGCATTTATACTTGAATATTTAATATTGCTTTAAAAAATTTAACGAAACTTCTGAAATCCCTTTATGTGCCTTTAAAAGAGCAGAAATCAAATTAAGAATTCCGGCAAATCAAGTTATAAACTCTTTGACTCCAAGTTTTTTATTTAGAAAAGCTTTATTTGTATAAATAAAGATATACAGGAAATTAAAGTTTAAAATGACTTTCAAGTCATTTCTAGTTTTCAGGTAAACATTGGAATACATTTTTCCACCTTTGTTCGAAAAGTTAGCTATTTTTAATCAATTTTTAGACTAAGGAGTACATCTTTACAGAACTTAATCGTAATGCGATACAAGGGACCGGTAAAAGCTATTATTTGTTTTTTTGCTCTCGCTTTCCGTCAAATAACCAATATTCGCCCTAATTGTGCTTTTAATATAAATGTTCATAAATAATTTTTTGTTTCTTTTTTTTTGAATACAAAAAAATTGATATCTATAGATATTTATTTATTTTCAGCTATTAATGTTCAATAAATCATAAATATAAAATTTGAAATTGAGAGGATTATTACGAGGATAATATATATAATTATGCACTCAGCTTTTTTTAATTTATTAAATTGTGATGCTTTTTAACCACAAACGGTCGTCGTCGGACACAGTATTAAAAAATTAAAATGATGTGAATTTAAATTATAAATTTAAATTTATAACTTAATTTTAATAATATAACTTATTAAAAATTAATTAAAAGAAACTAAATTTCTTATCAGAAGAGACAAAAGTGCTTAAAACTTTGATGGCAACCTAAGTAGCCAGTGAGCACTTCGCGAAACTATTTTTCATTTATAAGATCTAATAATTCTGAAGGAAATATCGGCCATATTCCTGGAAGAATTTTGAGATCTAAGGCAATGGTTAATTTTGATGTTGAGGAAGAAGAAAGTGCAACTCAAGATGAAACAAATACCGTAGAATTTGAAGATGAAGAGAGAGATGATGAAGAACTAGAAGAACTATCCACATCAATCGAATGTACACCTAAAATAAACAAAACGTAAAAAAAAAATAAAGATTTTTTTAGGAGATGGTGAACAACGGCTAATGTCCATTGGTTGGATGTGCTAGAAAGATAAACGTAGTACTCAGAAGACAATTTTATTGTAAATCTTAAAGAGAAGTAGAAAAAAGCATGGACAGAAAACAGAACTTTAGTAAAGATTAATTTTAGAAAATAAAATACTAATTACAGTCGAGTGCAGTTTACTGACCTGTAACAGATAGGTGATCGGTCGAAACGGAAATTGTTTGATCAGTTGTTCATGTAAGCATATACTGCAAAGAAAGTGTTAAAGCAGAAGCTACATTATCCACATTGTATAAAATGCAAACACTCTATCGACTATAGCTTTGAACTTTGAAATCTAGCTGGAGTAATTACTATAAACGGATTTACCACCAATACATATTAATGAAAATTCATAATCATGCGTAATTAACGCTTTTCACTTACGGGTAAGTTTTTTCAAGCAATTCTACGTTGAGTAAAAGTTCTAGTCTCATCAACTATTAAAACAGGGTTGTACGTATTCCCCAATTCGGTTTAAGCATCCGTGGGGTCTAACCGCTTAAGCAACTCTTAGAGAAAGAGACCGGCTGCCCTGTAGTAGACATAAAAGACTGAAGATGATGAAGTAGTAACAAAGATAAAGTATCTGCGATCATTACAAATATATTTTCAGAAAGGATAGTAATTATATGAAAACATTAATTAGTTTAATAAGGATTTACCTTTGAGTGGCAATGATTGATTTTCTATATTAGCTTTCAGAGTCTCAAATTCTCAGAATTATGGGAGTCCGTAGGTTCTCTTCTACTTAGGAGGAAAACAACACTTCCTTTAGAGAAAGGCTTCCTTCACTGACTAATGTCAGATACCATAGTATTAGAAATCATCGTATTGAATCTCTTAGTTATTTCTATATAGCTTACTTTAGTGAGTAGTCGATAGAATACAAAATTTTTTTATATTGTATAAATTAACCGGAAAATCCCCAATTGTTAATCAATTTTGATTTTAATTATGAAATTTTTCGTTTTCAATTAAAAAAGATTTAATGAAATTTTTACGGTTATATAATTTTCTTCCAATGACTATAATACTGGAAAGGTTCACCGACAATTTGTAGACTATCGTGTAATTCGGATTATCATGCTAATGATGTAAATAAATTGATTTAGTTGAAAATTAACTACATACAACAATAATAATTAGCCTAATAGCGATTGGTAAAACATAGATAACTATGTAATTTGCATAATTTAAAGAATTTGGCATTATACCCAATGTAACATATTCTTCACGTTAACGATTTTAGAATATTTAAGAAATAAAATATTAAGATAATCTGCGATAAGCTGCTCTATTGTGTCTTTTTCTAGTTTTTTAAGATCGTAGAGAGCGACGCGGCTTAGTGTACTTGGTGATTAAACTTTGAGAACATTTCTATTTTCTAAAGCTCTCTTTTCTTATAATATTTATATTGTATTAATCGCGAATAATAAGCAGTTAAACTCGAGTTTTAATATACTTACTATTTTATTTGCTCATGAAAACTTAAATAAGCTTCAAAAATTATTCGCATTAAAGGAATTTGAAAGAAAAGGTTAAAATTAAAACATGTATCTCTTGAATTAAAAGTAATTAGTCTCGTATTGTCTCGAATATCAACTGCTATTATTTGACTATTATACATTATGCGTAGATATATTACCCCGTAAAAGAGGAATCTAAAGATTTCAACAACTTGTAAAGCACTTGTGAACTTGGTATATTAATAATAATTGGACAAATTACTAAATTAAGAGAAACAAAAGTGTGTATGTTGAAAAATTACAGACTAATTACAAAAATTTACGTTTACTCCCAATAGAATACGCAAATTTTTCTTCAAACTTGAAAGACAATCAGTATTTTTTATTTTCCCAAAATTTATTATAATTAGCCAAAGTAAAGCAACTACCAGATCTATTTTCTCAGTCCAAGACAGTCCAGACTTGATATTTAAATAAAAATCATTAAAATCAAAAATAAAAATAATTGAATAATTCACGTAACAAATATTCAGAAATTTTCTAATATTTATACAGATTCCAACTGGTAAATCTTTACTCCAAGTAAACCTATAAAGTAAGGATTCTCAGTATATAAAACCAATATATATATGTATATATTACGCCAGGCATCAAAGATGTAATTAATAAAATAACTTAAGTTTGCTTTACTATCTTTGTTAAATAAGTAAATGTATTGAAATTATAATAAATTCTCTTTTCCTATTTCCTATGAAATATCAGCATACAAAAAATAATTATGAAGCATTTTTGTTTGTTTGATCTTATTATTTAGTTGTGAATTAGGATCAATTGGTTGTCTACAGTTGTGTTATGTCTGAATATACACCTAGAAGCTCTTTAATTTTGCAACAGATCTAACTGAAATAGAAATAGTCATTTCAAAAGTCACTCAAGTAAAATGAATTAAATTTAGCAATTGCTTCAAATTTTTTGGTTGTCTAACATATAATAAATCAACAACAAGCTATAGGCCAATCTGCCTACTTCCGACAATGACAAAACATCTGACTAAAAAGCTTTTCGATGCATCCTGTATTTATTTGATAAATAAATTATAAGAAAAGTGATATTGTAATAATAAATTAATTATGTTAATACATTTAATTAGCTACAATTATCGCCCTACTGCATAATGTAAAATTTGTGGTAATATTGTGAATCCACTTAATGGCGCACATATTACACTAGTAAAATTTAATTCGCATTGTAATTTTATTAGCTGGTAAAAAGCGCTTATGAATAGCAAGGCAAAGGTACTAATTAATTTTGTTTTTAGTGAAGCTATTGAATTTCATTTAAATAAATTATTATTATTTTGTTGTTAGTAAGGGTACAAATTCATGTTACTTTAATTAATTTGAAACCCTATACATGTGTAGAATAAATATTATATAACCGAAATACTGCTGCCTGCCTAAGTATTTCATACTTTTATTATCTTAAAAATTCAAAAAATAAACTGCATTTTTCAACATTTCTTTGGATTTCAGAATAACAAAAGACATTTTTTCAAGTATTTCTCCACTCTAAAGCTGCTGCAACCCAAACTAATGCTTTTTCAAATGTCTTGGTTGATATATCAATAAATTTTATTATAAATCTATTGAACGCAAAAACCATTACAGAACCGTCGGTCGTCTCAAAGTTAATTCAGAAATGCTATTAAAACTTTTTTTTTATTTTAGTGATAAATTAACTTTAAAATTAATTTATGTTGACTTAATTTAAGAGGCTGGCCTAATCTTGGTAGATTTATTTTATAAGGAGTACAAGGCTTTCTAAAAAATATATTAGTATACGTTTCTGCCCATATAAAATAAGTTTTACATTAAAAAATATTAATAAATAAAAAAGATGCGGCCATTTTCCCGAAGGTTCTTTTAAAATATTAATGACCACTGCTACTTCAGTCTGGGTCATCGGAAAATTTCATTTTCAAAGTTTCAAATGACATGATTTTGCTGGAGGCCTACAGAAAGCGAAGTAGCAGAAGAACGACACAAAATTAATAGTAACATATATTTACACACAACACAATTAGTAACACAAATCAAGTATGTAGCTCAGATTACTTACCGTCCTGTAGGTTGAGAAATAAAACAAAATAGTTTTCTGATTGTTTGGTAGGTGAAAGAAAATAATAAACTGTTTCCCAACTTATTAAAATTCAGCAATGGGTCGATTATACTATCGGAGTGAAGCGCCGAAATGGATTATCTTAGAATTCAACTGTAATAAAACATTTTGCACCTCTACAGGTAATGTACTATTAAATTCTCAACTTTCATTAAATTTTAAACAACTATCTCATACTTGTTTTCAATTATCTGCACCCGCAAGACTCAACATGTCAAGCTGTCTTCAAATCCAGTATAATGCTTTATATATTCTCTTACTTATACCTTAATGTGTCCTGATGACGGCTTAATAAACTGAAACTGTTAGACGCATTGATTTGTTTTTTTTTATTTATAATTTTACAAGTTTGTTAATTCTGTCTGTTTTCCTGTCTCTCTACTTTAAACTTTTTCTAATATGACTAATGCATTTCTTGAACAAACACAGAATAACACCCGACTGTGAGCATGGTTTCACTAAGAATAGATCCACCCTAACAGCGTTGAGTGAGTTTTATAACAACATTTTGGCTAATCAAGACGACAGGAATATGTAACTTTTATTCAATTATTTAATTAGAATTATAAGACAAACTTTTTTTTGGTAAAGAAGCTTTGCATATGAGAAGCGAAGTGAAATGCAGTCTAGTTATTGAGTCCAAACTAAAACAAATGGAAAGCTTTTATCATTTATCAAATACCAGTCAAAACTATCAGAAACTCGACAGTGAAAGGTTAAACAATAACCGTTTTACTGAAAAGAGCTTACATCTAACCGACACATCACCAAATTCCTGCTGGAGTTCTAAAATAGAATATAAAAACACAATAACTCAATAATGTTCAAAAATCAATCATGTTTTAAGTTTTCACTGCGACAAATCTCACATCGCCAGAAACTTTAAACGAACTCGATGTAAAAAAACGAGCTAGCGTACAAATGCCGTTCTCGGAGCTTAATTAAAAGTAACTGCACTTCTTGAAGAAATCGTCGTCTTGGTGCAATGTCTTTTGACAGTTGTCGAAGGGGCTTGTAGTTCCAGTAAATCATCATTTCTGAACCGCCAAACTGTAAAAATGAATGTGATTTTATAAAAGTGTCATCTTTACATTCAGAACAATGTAAAAAATTGTTCAATATTCCATTAATATAAAATGGGAAAGTAAACACTTTTTTACAGAATACTTTTTTTGTGGAATATCCTGCAGAAGTATCCCGCAGAAGAGTGTTTACGTTTTTATTTTATTTACAGTTATAAAATTATATGAAATTACAATCCTTCTCTGATTTTCCTTTTCAATAAATTTAAACTTCAATATAATTTCAAATATACACAATGTAATTAAATAATATAAATAAAAAATAATAATTTAATAATAATATCATAATAATAATTTATTAATAATAATTTAACAAAGGTTATCGCTATTGTTTCAAAATTTATTTATATTTTATTTATAAAGCTTAAAAATACAATTGATTTTTTCATTCAGCTCCCTGTATATTGTACATTACAAATAACTCAAATCGAAATGGTATTATAACTATAAATTAACTACCTATATTTATATTAAAAAATAATTATATCGACATCGATATAATAATTTATTATAAGAACAATATTTACTTATGAGGTAAAATGAAACGGGAATAAATTTTTTTCTCAGATATTCTTAATTTAATCTTCAATGTTCATATTGTTTTCTTTAAAGTAATCCCCCTCAGATAAAATGCATCTCTGCAACTTTTTTTCTAATCCTCAAAACACTTCTAGAACGCCTCTTTCGGTTTGGCTTTCAGTTCTTTCAGCGATTTTTACTTGACTCATTAGTTTTCCATTGAGAAGAGTCCACATGTTTGAGAAAGTTTGAAAGATTCTGAATTTGTTTTGTAAGTCTAAATTTTAATTAATTTGTATATTTGAATTTGTTTTGTAAATAATTTACATGTGAATATTGTAAAATTTTGAATTTGTACGTCTTTTCGCGCCGACAATTTTAAGTTGGCACGAAATGGAGCAATAGTCGCAGTTTTCCACCTCGTCCGGTGAAGTAGGCGGCCGCTTTAGCGGGAGGTCCAGTATTCATTTTGGGTCTCAGATATGAGATTTTTATTATATTGTCAATTTTGATAACATTTCGTTGGATTTTGGATGGAGTTAAAATAAAATTTGGAATATGTTAATAAACAATGGCAAAGGATTGGAAATTGCAAGATAAGAATAAAATTAATGTAATTGGTTGTATTGGTAAAATTGCAAATTAAAACATAATTTGAAGGCATTGTTAAATTTGTGTGCACTCCTTGGCACCTGATGGTTCGATAGCGACGCACATTTCCGGTGAAATTGGAGTTGCATTTTTGGATAAAGTTGATTTAAAATATTTGAATTTGTTAGGATTAGTTTGGTGTTTTAATGGATTTCTTTGAACGCACTTTTTATAAACGCTAAAGTTATCTTATTCGTTTAATCTCCGCAAGTATTTCGATTTGTTAAAAATTCACTAATTAAGCAGTACATTTTAATTTTACAGTGCAGATGTGAAACAATGAAGTTTAGCTTGCCAAACTACGACAACCAGGGTTCTCTTTAACTTTGGTTTAATATTTATTTCAAAATCTTCATTGCAAAATTTAAAATTTATAGTTGATAATTTTGTATAACTGTATACTGTATTTTTGATATTGGTACTATTAATATATTTTTTTTAAAATGCTGATTTTGTTTATTGGCTATGCTGTGGAATGCACTCATGCAGTTTATATGCTAATAAATAAGCAATACCCTTATATGTATAATAAATAAATAAATAATATTTGTATCAGAACTATTAAAACTCCATTTAAAATTGGTATTTGAACTAAAAACAAATAACGAACTTCCACATGCATGTTTGGGGTTACTAAACTGACTGTATAATTTTCATTAGAATTTTAACTAGCGGGGAGGTTAACAGGTTAATCCGCTATTTGATCTGTTCTAGAAAAAATTTACGCTTATTAAGTATTAGTTGG
The DNA here is from genome assembly GCA_949152465.1 of Cantharis flavilabris. Classification (NCBI taxonomy): domain Eukaryota; kingdom Metazoa; phylum Arthropoda; class Insecta; order Coleoptera; family Cantharidae; genus Cantharis; species Cantharis flavilabris. The sequence goes on along the minus strand of OX424439.1, from coordinate 14,862,346 downwards.
CCAAATTATTAGTGTCGTGGTTTGCATTGCACGTTTGACCATAAGTCAAATAATGTAAATAATACATGAATGAATCAATTTAGTTTAAAAAGTTTTTATTTTATTGTAAGAGCTTCAGGTACTTTCATAATAAAATGGGACTCCCGCAGGTTTGCAATTTGTAAACTGAGATTTCTTTGGAGTGGTGATTAATATGGCTTTACTAAATCATATAAATTAAAAAAGTTAAAAATTAGCGAACGGATTAATTAGATTGTTAAAAATTGAAGTACTTTAAAAATATGAAGTCAAGTGCACACATTTACACGAGAAGTACTTAGCGAGGTAGAAATTTGAGTTTAATAAATTTTTATTGATTTGCTATTTAACGAAGCAAAAAATCTTGGCTGTAATCATAACATGACATCGTCTGATGGTAGCGTGATGAAGTCTAATACATATCCGCGCTATACGAAAAGAGGTTGAAGAACAATAAGGTTAATGTAAAATATAGTAAATCGTAATAATGCATTTTGGTGCTTTTCCAGCAATAATCATCAATATAAGGAAATCGGTACATCAGCGAAGCTCATTAATGGCAGGGTGTGACGAACCGTGTGGTAGCTAAACCCAAAAGGTGTAACAAAAAGGCAACCGGAGATTTAAAAATCATTCGCTTGGGTGAATTCCATTTATTATAAAATAAACGGTGATATCGAAGAGTTAAATGTATTTGATATAAAATTAAAATTAACATTTAACCCACACTTTAATTAATTACTCTCCATTCATTGGATAGGTCGAAGTTGATTTGTGAACTTTTGCGTAATTCAAAACCACGTTAAAACTGAATAATGGATGTGATAATACCGAATAGTTCCAAAAATTTACACAAGTCTGTATTATATGCAGACTATCCAATAAGACAGTTTGTCAGTCGGATAATCGCTTATAAAATCGATAGCTCATTCACATGACTTTAGTGGAACCCTTGCAGGAGCTTACCCTATGATGATGGATTACAACTATGCAAATTGTGGTAGCTTGTTTTAAATTTAATGAAACGTACTTAGGATCAGCAAAAAATCCATCAAATTGACTCAAGTACCTACCATCAATTCAACTTGAAAATTGAAACTCAATTTTTTTTAATTAAATCAGCTATTTGCAATTAAAATGTTATAAGACGTGAGATTTTGCAAGGCAGCAGTTTGAAATATTTGAAAAATTTTAAAGAAATATAGCACAGTATTTTATAACAACCGTGGGTTTGTACAAAAGAGGCTGAAACACCAAATGCGGCAACATCAATTTTTGATGACGCTTGTAAGTAGTAAATCTCGAGCATTCTGTCAGAACAAAATTGTATTAGATTTGTTCCAAGTCTACATTTACGATATTTATTTATTAATATCCAACGCACTTACAAATTTAACGCATAAACAAATTGGAATTAAATATTTATCGGGGTTTCATTTAATCGTGTGCGTATCTATCCGACAGTTTAAGATAAAAATCCAAGTTGTGATTTTTTGAATCCACTTTGGGAAATTTCGTCGCTCCAAATTTTTGTGTCTAATTTGTAATGTTTCAAATTGTGACCTTTTCATTTTAAATTAGAAAGGAATTTAATCCCGATTAAGAATGTAAAAAATTTCAATTACGGTTATTGACTTTTATGGAAAACATTAAAAATGCTGGAAATTTTTAAGATTAACTGTATTTTAATAACGTTTTCATTTTTATGTTGTAAGCGTTTCCGATTTAAGCGAACATGGTTAGGAAGCTATAATTTTCAAGCTATCATGTTTGTAAAGAAACTGGTGTATATGGTCAGTAGACCACGGAAGGTATCATATTTTACTCTAGTCTCGTGGGGCGTGAGTGCGAGAAGAAAACAAGAAAAATACGTGTAGACTTTTGGGGTGGTCGTTTATATGAAAGTTGCTTTGATGGATGAGAATTTAGGACTATTTGAAGGGTTTGATTCGGCCAGGGCTTCATGAGTTTTTGATGAGCTCGGCGGAGTGGACGATTACATCGAGAAGAATCTTCATTTTAAAAATCAACAAGCTTTCTCCATCTTTCTAGACTCGATTCTATTTGTGTTTACACAATTATCTACCAGATACTTGTAAAATCTTCGGAAGTTATTGGATTTACTTAGTTGAAAGTTGTTCTTACTTTACTTGTCAGTATTTAGATAGATTCATTTTCTACATCGGTTGCTATCAGCAAAACTGTGCAAAAAGTAGAATTTTACGTTGCTTAAATTTGTGGAAATAAAATAAATTGGAATGTCAATTTATCGGATGCACAATTATGATTATTCTTAAATTTGGGTCAAATGCATTTTGTTCACGGGATTGTTTTGATAAATAACTTGCGTAAATAATGTGCGAGCGCAGCCCTCCAACGAGACCGCTTAATTCAATTTACCAAATTGAAAGGATCTCTGGGGTACTATAACTGCTCATCCCGATTTACAATTGTTATTAGAATGTGATAGAAATGCGACAAAATTAACAACTAAAAGGTTTTTGAAGGTAGCGATCGCTTTTTCTGGGTGTGCATTGACCCGGAACTTCAATTCTCGTCGATTCTGGCCGGAGTTAGGCCTGTTAGCGATGCGGTCTGTGCGAATTTATTTGTGGATTTTACCAATCCATCTTTATTTGTTAGGTTTGCTTTGATTTGTTCTTTACATCTCGCCAAATTTTAATGTTTTTTCCAAAACTTAAATTTCATACTACCCGAATTAAAATTTAATCGATTAGCTGCTCAACTCCGTCCAAACCAACCAATTAAAAACTAATAAATGTTTTCGTAACAGTTATTTTTTCAATTTTGTTTATAATTTCGTCTTTTAAAAAACGTCAATTATTATTTATGGCACGTATTCTCTACGAGTTTTAAATGCCTCATTTTTTCCATTCACATGCAGACATCGGAATATTTTATTTTACATAAATCATATCCGACTTTCGCGCTGTTGTAATTGTTGCCGATTATCCAATACAAAAAAGTGGCAAAAAGTGTTCGCATTTAGTTCCATCAAAAGTTTGGCTTTTATAGCTTTAAATCAATTTTGAAAGCAAAATTGATTAATATAAATGTTTTTTAAAAGAAATTTTTGCTGATTAATTAAAAAATATTAATTTCCCGATAAAAGGTAATACCAAAAATTTGATAAAACCAAATAAATTCATTGCATATAAAATCAATCAAATATTTGGATTGGCATATTTTAGCTTTAAAAATATTTTTCCGCGCTACCTTCATGTACCTATATGAATCAAACTTTTATAATAAATTTAATAATTAATCTTAAATCAATATTGCATAATAAATCTCTTTGTATAATCTTAACATAAATACAATTATTAGATCCAAAAGAGTTAATGCAATTTTTGTGATAAATATATTATTATTTTGAATTAATAATTTTTTGTTCTGTTTATAGGAAGTCATAGAAAAAAAATAGTGAGCATTACTTGCTGGAAAGCAGCGGCGGCTCATCAGAGGAGACAAGGGAGGCTTAGCTTAACGTGACCTCTATCGAGAGATAATATATACTTCTTCCACAATCTTGACTTCAGCGCATAACGTAATAAAAAAATCAGAAGCCGCCACTGCTGTGTAAAAATGTGTCATTTTCCAAGCTTGTTATGCAATATACTATAATATTAACTATGCTCGATGGTGTAAACTTAAGAGTTGTCAGAAATTGACTTTGCGTTCTCATACTAAAAGCAACGGTGGAAAACATGGTTCTTTCCATTAAACTTAAACATCATTTAAAGGTTACTTTATTTAATAGAACTTAGAAGATATTGAAGGGTTTTAGAAAAAACACTTGTAAAAGTCAACAAACTGACGGCGAAGTTTGATGCATCCCAATATTTAACCACCAATTTTACTCCAAAGTGTAAAACAATTTAGCATCGCCTTTTGTAATCGAAAAAAAGCAAATATTCAGTTTTGAAAAGTATTAAATTAAAGCCTGGTTTATTTTTAATTGTAAATCGTGCAATACTTGCAATTTATGTTCTAAATATATCTATAAAAATATTGTAAATATATTTCTGATAAATGGTGATACCGATTACACAGGGTCATACTTTTTGTAAATATAAATAATATAATATGTCTAGACTTATTCATAAAGCCGCTTATCTTTTCGGTATATTTGTTGTTTATTTTTTATTATATATGGAAAAACTAAAGTGAGCCTCATCCACATAAGCTCACGCTGGAAGTGAAACTGTTTTAGTCGTAAATGTTATTTGAATATTTAATTATTTTTATAATGTCAAAAACATTTACTTACTGAAGTGGTAAAATATGTTTTCTCTAGATCTAAATTATTCTGTGGATCAATATTATTAAAAGATTTATTATTATGATTTCTAACACTCAAAGTAGATGGGTTATTGACAGTGGCGGTTTGTGGGTTTTTCATTTGAAAAGGCTAATCATAATGTATAGTTAGTGTAAAAATGTAATTCCTTATCATGACTAAGCGGATTCGTGATTATCTAAACGACATAATTCGTTTATTTCTAAGATTTCCTAATTTTCCAAGACTACCTTAAAACTACCTACTAAAGATTATCTTGGATTTACAAAGATTTCCTTGACTTTTCTACATTTATTCGGATTTCCTCAGGTTTATCTTCATTTATACTCTAGATTTCCATAACGATTCTCTCCTCAGTTTCAAGTGTTTTGAAATTTGAAAAATTTTTACAAAAGATAATGAAAATGTTTTCAAAGATCACAAATAAAAATTGTTGGTTTCTAAACCGGGGGGTCTGGGGGGTATGGAATACTCCCCAGTGCTCGTCAATCTCTTTGTGCATACTCACCTACGGTTTAATCTGTGTAATCAAAGTGTTCTCGAAATCATTGGTAATAGAGTAAAACCTTGTGGTTCATGTGATGACTATGTGACGGTCAATGACGTAAATTGGGCATTGACGTCAGTCAATGACCGGGCAATGACGTCAACACCCGTTAACGGTGGGCAATGATGTAAATATTTTTATTTGATTGTAATATTTACGTCTTTGGCCGGTCAATGACGTTAATCGCCAAAATGGATTGGACAATGATGATATTATAGAATAACTAATATAAAGAACAGCAAAATGGCAATTTAAATTTGACAGTCAACTGGCAAGTGATATTTACGTGCATATGGTGTATTAGTTGTATTATAATATTATAATCATTTATTAACAAAAATAATAAAAATTTAAAAAAAATAAAATAAATTTTTTTATTCTGGCACTGGAGTGATCTATGGCACTTAGAATTAAAAATTTGTTTGCTGGCGCGACACGCACATTTATTATTTTTAAATCCACCCTTGCAAGGACAACGCTTATAACCGTGGCTTCCTAAAACACTGCTTTCAGCTGCTGCTTGTTTAAGAGTAATCTCATTTCCTTTGGTCGTATCACTAATATTTTCTAACAAAATTAACTTTTTAGTATCCCTTAATAGGTAGTGTTAATTGCAAAGGCACATTTAATATATTACTTTCAGATGGAATTTTTAGAATAATAATTTCATCATTGCCCACCTTGTATTGGGCATTGACGTCATTACCCGGACAATGATGTAAAAACCACACATAAAATTTTAAATGTCAACATTGCCCAAAATGCATGGTCATTGACGTCAATGGCTGATCAATGACGTCAATGCCCAACTAAGCTGGGCATTGACGTTATTGTCCGGCCATTAACGTTAATGGCCGAATTGTCATCATTGACCGTCACAACTACATTATTGGCAAGTATTAGATGATAGGCTGTGAATTCTGCAATTCTGATAAGTGTTGTGTAACGAATATCTACATTTTGATAGTTTTCAAAATCGAATTTTTTTTATTAGTTTAATTATAGTTCAGTTCAGCGGCGGCTCGTCAGAAGAGGCTAAGCCTCCCTTGCCTCTTGCTCGCTGGTTATAGGTATACGATGGTTTAGCGATGATTACCGGATGGCTATTGACCAAACGGTTCAGGTCCCTGCCAAGGCTCAATTCGATCTACAAAAAACATTGAAAATATAATTTATAAATATTTGAATTTTACAGAGTCTTATTTAAATCTCTGTAACTTGAAAAGGGTGCGACAAAATAGAAAAATGTGTGTAAACAGAAATAAAGAGAACGAAATTTACAACAACAAATGTCAACAAACAAAAAAAATAAGTTTTCTATAAAAGCAATTTTTATGTGTTAAAAAAAGTCTTCAAAAGGTACATTTTACATTGTTAACATACGAGTGTTTCTTGATAAACTGTATGTAATTGTTTTTTTTTATAAAAACTAAAGATGTGGTAACATTTTGCTTCTTACCTCGGCTAAATTTAATCAAAAATTGGTGTTATTATCGTATTTATTTAGACATTTTGAAATATCCGAAAAACAAAATAGGTAAAAATAAAAATAAAAGGAATTAAAAGATATACAAACAATAAGATTTAGACTATTTTGGGTTCAAAATCGGGAGGGGGCAAAATGAATACACTTCCTGGATAACGTAAAAGAAAATCACCCTTCAACTTTTTAAAACAATACAATCACCTCAATTGCAAATCAGGGGTAATACCTGACCTTCTAGAATTAAATATTTTATTTTGTTAGTTCGTACTAAAAAATGTATTCTACTAAACAATTTATTTTTGTAAGTATAATAAACTATCTTGCATTTTATACCTGTACATTTATTTATATCAATTTAATGATTTTAAAATAAATTTTTTTGCTAATCAAATATTAATGAAATTTTCATTTGAAATACTTGAATTATTTAGAAATATATTTACATTTAAATAAACACGTGAAATTTAATGATTTGAATTTAAAGGAGCTGGAACTGTTGAGCTGATTAATTTAAATTTAAATAAAAGAATGAACAAATATAAGGACGTTTGATGGCAGTGTAATGAAGCAAAAGCTTTAGGCAACCGAAGTGGCGAATGACATCGCGCTAAAGAAAATTAATTGTCCATGAGAATATAAAATAAAAAAGTTTTTCACAATAATATGTTTAGAATAAAGAATTTCATATAAAAACCAAGAGCGAACGCTTTTTCACAAGTTAATCGCATAGACACACTAATAATAATTAATCTAAAATTTTCGAGTTCGCTACCAGACTATTTGCCATTGTTCTGTGATTGACATTGAAAATATTATTTTGATCTAAAACAATTTAACGTTAAAACAAAAATAAGCCAATACTATAAAGATAGTGAAAATCTAAACTTACTTATTCTCTATAAAGAAAATTAAATAAATCGAAGTTGAATAATTTATGCACGGCATCAATTTATTGTAAGCATTTCAAAATTTTTTGTGCAAAAAATTCGAATTTCAAATCAAAAATTAATTTGATAAATGAGCAAAAGGGTAATAAAAAATTTGGTTTCTACGTAAAATTTTTTATTTAGAATAATTTACATAATTATAAAATAATCTACAATTCTTTTATTAATTACTTTTTATCATCTTGACAAAACACAATAGACTAATTAATCTTGCTAATGTTTGGATTATTTTTTAAAAGAATCTTTTTATATTAAAATTAATTAAACTTTTTTACTCTAAAACCAAGAAGAAAAAGTTGCTTATGTAAAAATTACGTTCCAAAGCATCAATTTATTTTTAAACAAAAGTTATGACATGTTTACACGTGAATATAAAGGAAGGGGATCGAAAGAAAGTCATATTTTAAATTTTTGTAACATTGAAACAGAATTTATCGGAGATACAGTAAGTATGGGTTTTATTAAACATAAATTTCAAACCAACAATATTAAATTATTGTTTACACAAATTTTTGATTTCTTTGCATATTATAAAATAAAAATTGTTTTAATTTATTGCTCGAAATTGTGCACAATATTATTAAATAATAAATTTCCAGTTTACATAATTATAACAATCAACCAGCTTTAGCATGCTAATATTCAAAATTAAAAAAAAAAATTTAAATAAAATAATATTTAATTGTTTAATTCAGGAAACAAAAATATTATTTTAATATATTTAAATTTCTTATTTTATTTACTACTGAAAAATGATGTTTTAAATGTGTTTGTACTATGAAGGATTCATTTATTATTTAATTAAATTATTTATTATTCTCTTATTGGATAATATGCCAAATTAAATAATTACTTAATTTTTAAGTTCTTATGTTTGTTAGAACTTAACTCGAAGTTATAAATTAAATTCCAAAGCTAAATATACAAAAAAATTAATATATATTTTTAATTAAAACATCAAAAGAAATCGGTAACCTATTAATCGCAAAAGTATATAATTAAAACACATTTTTATTTTTATTATTTAATTAGTTCCTAACGTTTAAATTTAAATTTCATGCTTTTTTCATGCTTTCAAAAGTGATTAGTAACAGTAGGGTGCAAATTTAAATTTCAATCAAATTTTTAAATCAACTTGGGTATATTAGCAAAATGATGTTCCCATTCAAAAACACGTCTTTAGATCTGTTAATATCCTATTTTCAATTTCGATATGATAGATCAGATTTTCACGGTTCGTATAAAGTAATCACAGTTCAGATCCGACGACGACTACTACAACCAAAATTTCATAAAAATATCGCAACAAGATTTGATCTAGATTTAAAATTTGTTATTAAATCATTTTGTTATAATAAAAATAAAATAGATGTAATAATACACAGCGAAGAAGATAACTTCGTTTTTAAATTAAACTCTTAAAATTGAAATCGAAATAACATAAAAGTAAAAAAAGTTTAATAATAATAAAAACTTGATGGTTTCTATCAACTTGATTGTTATCTAACTTTCTAAATAACACGTTCTTTCAGTTTTTGAACAATAAACTATTTCCTATCGTAAAATTTTTAATTATATTTTACAACAGAATTTATTATTTCTCCTTTATTAGAACTTTAATCGTCCAAGTTTCTATGTTCTTAAGCCATTTGTTTATATTCATCTTGGGAGTTAAATGGAAGAAATGGCTATTGGTATTATTTTGATTACTAACTGTTTTGGGGCATAAAGGGTATAAGAGTAAATATAAAACGTCAAACCTAAATCGTTTCATTCCAATAATCAATTACCATGCACAAGAGAAATATTTTTAATAAACAAATAAGTTGTAAAATTGGTTCAGTAGAAGATAACAAAATTAAAAATAATTTCGAGTTATGGCAAAAGTTGTGTCTTCCCGATAATATAACCCGTATTTGTAAAACTTTTATTGCTGTTTGCCAAAGCATTTGGTAACTTTAGAAAACTTAAAGTAATTACCTCCCGTTGTAGGTATTGAATAATTTATAAATTAATTGGTCTAGCTCAGTGTTATACACCTTAACATATTCTCCTTCATGAAGTAATTCTTCAGATAGTTTTCTTTTTGTTCCACTCTAATGGTATAAGTTTAGAATAGTTAATAGTTTTATCTTAATTCTCGATAATTATGAATCATAATTAATTCTTGTTGAACTAGAGTCAAAAGTTAATAAAATGTATTAGTCTGCAATCAATACCTCGAGAAAATCATTGCCTAGCCTCAAGTAAATGCGCTAACAATTAAGATCAATGGTTTTGGTAGATTAAGATAGAATAGATTGGAACAAACTTTTGTAATTGTGAAAAAATTTAAACAATTTTGAAATGTTTTCTTTGTCAACATTTTTGTTATAAATATTTTTTGTCTAAACAGGTGAAATTGCTCTGAAATTTTGAAAAAATTTATATAAATCTAGATTTCTGTTGAGGTATTTTATTGGCTATATTAAAATTCTCGGTGATTCTTATGCCGGCAACTTAAATCTGAGGGTGATGAAGCCTGAAATTGCAGCGTTTCTCTAGTACGCATCCTGAGACTGAACGACTTGTTACGGTGTTATTTGTTGTGCTAAAGAAAATTGTCGACTTAACTATAGCGAGAGGCCGTGGTTTCTCTTTGCTATTTTCATGAATCAGAACCAGAAAGTTTTATTAATTTGGAAGGATGCTACTGTTAATTTATTGCATGGTACAGCCAAAAAGGAGTTAACAGTCTTCTTTGCTGTAAGAAATAAAAAAGAACAGTAACACTAAATTACTGATAAAAAAACTCGAGCACAGACGGACAGCATTTAAGGTAGTTGTTGAAACCGTGAAACCGTCACCATACATAATTTTCAAACTGAATAATAAATTCTACTTCTAATTTTTTTAATAATTAATTCCGACTCAGATGACAGCGTTAGTTCTGTTGTTTGTTTATTAAAAATTAACATTTGCTGTACTAACCTATTTAGTTACATCTCGTCATGAATAAAATGCAATTCGTGTTTATAGAAACAAGCTGTAAAAATAGAATTTGGCATGTTTTCAGGCTTCCGCCCGTACAGGAAATGCAATCTTTCACATTGACAACGAACGCGAGCATTCTAGTATTAGCAGCGTATTATCACAATTTCAAGTTTTCAGACAATAACGTACAGGACGTCGCGTCGGCATGAAAATCACCAAGAATTTTGATATACTTTTTTGCAGTCAATACGGTTACTGATCAAAAATGCAGCTTTAGGAACTGTTTTCAAGCTTTTACGAAATTTAAACAAAGAGATAGATGTATTTAGGTGTTATCTGATGCATAATTATTGACGCCAAGTTTAACTACATATATATATGTTTGTATGTATCTAAATTAATTCGGTTGTGTGAGAATACTACTCAACATAATAAGATAAATTAGGTAGTCCTGTAGTGCTGTACTAACATTGTATTCTAAATTAATTGGGGTGGTAAATATTTCTAATTTGATTTTTGGTTCTGAACCGCTTTTAAAAAGTCTCATAATGCAGTTATCTTTCATTTTTATTTTCAAGTGTTTCCACCTTTACAAAACTAAATTTAGCGATTTCACTTCCAGGTGAAAGATAAAAAATTATATAAAATTCGGTTTCGTAAAATGAGCAGATTTAAATTGCAATTTTTGTTTGTAAACAAAAATTACAATAATTTCGTTTGATGTTAATATAAAATAATAGTAAAAATCATACGAAACAAATTTAGTTTTAGCATTTTATTAGTAATCTAGAGAGTTTTAGAATAAGAAGCTTTTTATTTATATCTAAATTTTTTAGACAAAATTCTTCTTTAATTTTGAGATATCTAATTAGCCAGTTTTATTTTAAATTCATTTAATCAATAGTCTATCACATATCCTACCTTTTGGGTGTATCATTTATGCTTTTGTAAAATAATCTTCTTGGGGAGTTATTATTAAAATTCTGTTTCCATATTAGCTTGTTTGAATTTTTCAAGTAGGATTTCATTTCACTGTTTGCCATATTGACAACCAATGAGGATTTATCCTGGACTGCTGATTTGGTTAAAGAATCCGTTACTTCGTTATCCATAATTCCGAATTGACTCTTAACCCAGAGAAGTATAATTTGACCACCCAAGTTAAAAATTGTTTTATGTATTGATGCTACTGGTGGGTTCAGATTTGTGGTCATTTCAACACTTTTATGCTTTCTATTGCGCCTTTGCAGTCAGATATAATTAAAACTTGTTCGGTTACGACTTGTTCAATACGAGTTGCTGACCTGATAGTGGACAGTGGAGCTACTGCCATTTCGCAATACCGTGTAAGTTGTGGCATGACTTGTGGCGTGTCATCAAAAAATGTTGTAGTAACTCGGATGCGAGGTACTGACCGACTCGCACATGATAGTAACTCGTATTGATGTGGTCACACGGTACGAGTATCTCTACTGCAGTAACTGACTATGTTAGCTAGGATACTAGCTCGCACTGTGTAACCAAGCCATTAATTATAATTACAAAAGTTCAGCGGTTGCCAAAAACAGATTTTTGTTCAGTTCAATATTTTGATGAAATTGAAGAACAGGAGCGAAGAAAACGCAACCTATATTGTTTTTTATTTTTGAAGCATCAGTATAGTATATGAGGTGATAATTCAGAAATTTGGAATTAACATCTTTAAGAAAGGCATCATTTCTTAGCTGGAAAGTAAGCTGGATAATAAGAATAAGTATTTAAATACTTAGGGGCTTGATCATATAAAATTGCAATGCAATAAATATTAACTGATTTGAAAAGCAAACGATAGAAGAAAAGCATAATATCTCGGTCAGCATCCCAATTAAAGCTAGAAAAACATCGAAGAACATTAAATGCCTTTTCGCACTTTGTTAGAATGCTATTAAGGTATATTTTTTAATTTAAGTGGTCGTCAATATGAACTCCAGGGAATTTTGTTGAGGTACGGTATGGAAATCGATAATCCCTTTTGATGTAAATATATTAAGTAAAGTATTAGATTCGGATTTATGTCTATAGATAAATCGTTTTTGGTTGTCCAGCTCTTCAACACTTCACCGACTCTATTTAATTTTTATGGCATTTTTGAATTGATTTATCTTCGACAAAAACATAAACAAAAATCTGCAAATTGAAGTAGACACACATCTGTAGCAAATTGCTGTTCTAGAACCGTTCTTCTTCTCAGCCATTTTTGGTCCACTGCTGGACATATGCCTACCCTAACTGCTTCCAAGCCACGATCTTTTCGCCGTTTGTTTGATGTCATATAGCCATTTTTTTATGGTCTATCGACATTTCTTTTCGTAAGTTTTGGGCGCCACTGGGAAATCCAACTTGGCTATTCTTCATACGATTCCACTTCAAGCTTGCTGCTCTTTTGATTATATCAGTCACTTTTGTTCTTTTTCTTACTTCCTTGTTTCGGATCTTATCTATTTTCTCGGTTTATGCCACAGTCTCAACACCATATGTAATTATCGCCAAAACACATAAGACAAATGTATTTTTTTGTTTCGCAGAATTCACTCCATCCCATTCTAATCCTTTCTGTTATTTCGGCAGTTTGGTCTTGATTTCCCAACTTTATTTTCTTACCCTTTATATTCTTTGTAGGTTTATCAGATATTATTTGTTGCTTGATGATCAATGATACTGAAACCCCATCTGAAGCCAGCCTGTTCTATCGGTTGATAGAAGTCTAATTTATTGGTTAATCTTAGGTTTATAATTTTTGTTAAAAACTTATACAAAAGCGAGAGAAGGATAGTTACCGATTAAGCGTTGTCACCCTTTTTGGTTATTAGTATAACGTCGGCATTGCCCCATTCCTTTGATATTTTATAACAGTCTAGGACAAAATCTCGCGGCCACAATCTCGCCAAACCATAATCCCGCCTGACCATAATCCCGCCGAACCACAATCCCGCCGAACGGAACTACAATATACCTACAAATGGACGGCAGACTTTTCCACCGGTTTGGGTCAAGGTAGCTTATGAAGTACTAGTAGGAGTACAATGGGGCCATTACATAACCGATGCATATCTTCGCGCGGATAACTCATTTTTACGGATAATTTTGCTAAAGAAACATCATAAACTAACACTAACCTACTAACTTAGCGATAATAAATTTTAAGCTTTCAATAGATATTAAGGTAATTTGAGTGTGAACGTATGGTCCGGCAGAATTGTCGTCCGGCGGGATTATGGTCTGGCGGAATTTTGGTTCTGACGGATTTTGGTCTGGCGGGTTTATAGTACCGCGGGATTTTAACGGCGGGATCGTGGCTGCGGGATTATTTTGATAGTATTTATTAATGTATCTCCACCCATTTTCAACATTACTGATGTTATACGATCTTCTCCAGGACTTCTACCATTTTTTATCTGCTTCAGTGCTTCTGTGACTTTTTCGGTTGCAATCCCGGGAATATCTTCGGAACCTACGTTCGCTTTAATTTTCTGGGAATTTATTCTTGAATGGATTTTCGATTTAAGTATCATAAAGGTTCTTATAAAAGTTTTCAATTATTTTTATTAGCTGTGATCTATCGTTGGTTATGTGGCCATCAGTATTTCTGATACGGTTTATATTTTGTCTGTCTTATGTTAACTTCTTATTTAGTATTCGGATATTTTTGTTATCCTCGTTGGTTTCTTTGATCATCTAGGTATTGTCTTATGTCTTTACGAATTTCTCTTTTTACAATTTTGTTGAGTTTATTATATTCAGTTGATTTCTTCTTATATTTTCTTTTTCTCTCCTTTATTAATTTCTTTTGGTTTCTATTGTTATCTTTTTATTTTTTCTCTGTACGGCTGCACTGCTGACCTTTTTATTGCAACTTGATAGTGAGTCCCGTTTCAGAGCTTCCAAGTGTGTTATAGGTGTTAGCTTGTTTTTCAATTCGTTTTGGTATTTCTCTTGATTTTGTTCTAATATTTATTTAGTTGGACGAGGTCTACTTTGGAGCATTTTCGTATTTTCTATTTTGTTTTTGAATTTTATTGATTTATTATTTTTGAAATATATTGGGTCTACAAGCAATCCCTTTCCATATCTTGGTTATTCAAAAACTCTATTGATCTAGCCACTACGTGTTGCAAATCATCTGGAAGATCCGGGGGTTTTCTCCCCTTTGAAAGTTTATAGTAAAAATAGAAAATTAATTCTACTCATACGTAAATGTAAATTAATTTTACTGACATCAGCTGAAAACCATAGCAGCGTACAAACCTATTTGCTGTAAAGCGAAATTAAAACTCTAATACTTTTTTATATTTGGTAAAACATTAACACCGTAACAATGGCGCTTAACGTGGGACTAAAATTGCAATTTATGATTCAATTTGTATACTGAAAAGCCGTTTTATTATAATTATTATGTTTTATCAATGAGTATGATAACTATGGAGAAATTTAATTCTGGAAATTATAACAAAGTTATTATAACGATTTTTCATGCAAGAGCACAAAGAAAAACGTATTTAATGTTACATCTATTAGAAAAGCTTGTAATAACGAGTAGCTAGAGTAATTAATTTTATATTTTAGATGTTCTATGCAGAATTTATTGCAAGCTGTATTTATTTAACATAATTATTCAGCAGGTCGTAATATTTTGATATTTTATCAAAACTATACCCCGCATCGTTAATTCTAAACATGAGGATTGGCGAGGTTGCAATAATGTTACTATATAGTTGTTGTAAAAGGTGTTTTCGTATGTGTGATCACATAAAAAGTAAAGATATCTGTGAATTCACCATTCAACAGTTCTCTTACGTTAGAATAAATTTTTAATATAGGAAAAGGTTACGACTTACTTACGAATTTAAATAAAACGTGAAATATAAAAATTTAAACTGTAACTATAGAAAAGCACAGATAGTTTATTTGATTTTTTTACTATTCATTTCATAAACTGTTGTACCTAGTTCTGGACAAAATTGCTGCAAAGTTCTAATCAAGATAAATTTTGTCGCTGACTATTTCATAAGATGGCCGTAAATTGTTACCTACTTGGCACTTAAACATGCAAGTGGAAAAGAATTGTCGAAAAAGAAAACAAACATTTCAATCAATAGAATTTTTAGGAAGAAAATCGTGAGGTCAGTAAATTTGAAGTTTAGTTTGGTTGTTTTAAATCTGAACAATTTATTTTACTCTCGGTAACCCTTTAAATTATTGGATTTCTAGAGAGAAAGTTTTGTTAGCCAATTTTAAAAGTAATTTTTTACCAAATTAGTTATATATATTTCAAATAATGTTAAATTTAAATTAAAGTTCTAATAAAAGGGAAATTTAAAATTTATATTCTTTGGAAATATAATAAATGATAAAATTATGTGGTACAAGTTAAAAAAAATTAAAATTATGCTGATTTATTATCTTTCGTTGAAGAGGAAAGTGTAGTTTGCAAAATTTAATTTTGTAAAGCCATTTAAGGTGACGACAAAAAATTACTGTCATACATTCTTAACAAAGTAATTAAGCTTGAGCAATATTTTACCGTATAAATGAACGAAAAACACACGAATACAAGAAATAAAGCAATTTGTACCAAGCCGGGGTACTTTTATTAAAAAATAAAATAAAACGTAGCGGTTTAAAATTGTAAGACGAAAAACTCGTTGGCAATACAGTATCCATTTGGAAATATTACTTGGATGTAATAAATCAGGTAGTGGATATTCAAATTTCGTATTCAAATGCAGGAATTCCATATTTCGGACTCATAAATATAGTTAGAAGAGCCAATATAATCTTTCCTTTGTTATATGAGGCGCTTTATAGCTGCGGTTTCAGAATGGACCAATGTTGGTGTAATAACATCGTTAAACATTGCTTCAACCATATAAACGCCTAGTTATTACAAATGCCACAAAAGACGTTTACTGCACATTGAAAGCGTCGGGTATTTTTTTTATTTAAACGGCAAGAATACAGAACGCTTCGTTGAACTAATTTCAGGAAGGGAACTTCAGATACTTACTGATAAAATATTGACCCAGCCGTTTCCAGATACTGAGCTTGTAAATTGACTCTTGCTTCTAATATTAACTGGCTGTTAATTTTCAATTCAAACAAACCGAAACATATTTAAAATTACATTAAACTTTTTGGCCAAAATAATTTATTATAATTTACTTTGTCAATTTTTATTTCCTCTCCGGCCTCTTTAAGTTTTATCTCGTCGATATCATTTCGCCAAACAATATTGCAACCCAAAATAAGTTGTCTGTATTCCATTATTTAGTTTTATTGCATTTTTCTATGAGTTATAAACTTTCCACTTTCAAAT
The DNA here is from genome assembly GCA_949152465.1 of Cantharis flavilabris. Classification (NCBI taxonomy): domain Eukaryota; kingdom Metazoa; phylum Arthropoda; class Insecta; order Coleoptera; family Cantharidae; genus Cantharis; species Cantharis flavilabris. Next base: position 14,845,702 of record OX424439.1, on the reverse strand, counting down.
TGTTTGCTGTAAATATACATAAAGTGGGGCACGTAAAAATTTAATTAAATCGATTTAAATATTTATTCTGTAGGCGTATTAAATATGTATTATATATCGCTTCATTAGAAATAATGTACATATTTTATTAAAGAACTTTTATATAAAATTTTATTGACACTAAAAATTGATTGCTTGTTGCCTAAAAAAACTTTCTTCTACATTTATATTTCTATCATCTTTTCATCCTTTTAGTTTTTCTCATGTTATAAAAATTCCACGTTTAGGATAAATATTGACTACTACTGGTTTTGTCAATTAACATTCACATGCAGATTAGTGGTATTGCTTTGAGCTTGCAAAAACTAATCAAATTAAAGGATCTAGCTTCTCTCTCACTATTACGAGCTCTTAATAATAAAACACTAACTCTATATGAGTGCCATTTAACTCTTTACATGAAGTTCTCAAATATTCTTGTGTAAGTTTGACCTAAGGTATGTAGTTTGTGTTTATCGCTTCATTGAATTACCAGGTCATCAGTTCATTAACCTTATTATTATGTTTTGTTATCATATTTTTAGAAAAATCTACCGATAAAAACAAAATCATAAGTTGAATTATTTTCTTAATATTGATTTCCAATCGCCTAGCGTAGTTTGATCTTGCTTCTTCCGTGTTCAAATTGTCTACCGGCATCAGCTGTTAAGGCGTAAATTCTTGAAATTTCGTTGGCACCCAACGTGGGGACTAATTTATTTGTAATAATTTTATATGTTTATGACTGTGTATATGACTTAAATTTTCTAGTACAGATTCTTTCCAACTGCCAAAATAATAATTTATTATCAGGAACTAAGTACATTGTTTTGAATTTTGCGAAACAAAAGTATGTTAAAAAGATGAAAAACTAGTTCGCTTTGATAAATTCGTTAATAGCAAATTGACTGTCCAAATAAATGTCAGTTGAACGTTTATTTTCATTAAAAAGTTACATGTTCTTATAAAAATACTTTGTTTATTTTTACGCTAATGCCATTATTCTCCGCACAAAAATGTTAGGTTTTTTAAAAACGCGAACTGTTTTAATTTTTACAAGCTTTTTAATTTTTTTATTTAAAATGCGAGCTTTTTTAATAAGCATTTTTAATAATACCAGCTGTTGCAATAAAACGACTTCTTTTAAACTATCGTTGTTTATTACTAATACACTAAATAAAATACAATAATGCCGCCTTTAATACGAATGTTAATATGTGTTGCTGGTATCAATGATTTCTACAGACTATTGTAAAATTGAACTTAACTATTTTAAGCTATAAAACGTGTGTATGCGTATACCAAAATGTAATAAAAATGAACAATAACAAAAACTGGAAAATATGATTTAACAACTAGTAAATATGATTTAACACCAACTTTTTCGGTGACAAAATTATGTTTCTGATTTTAATAAAGATTGTTTAAAAATAAAAGTTCAACTGGAATTCAATTAATTTAAAAAGCAAACTTTGCAACAGTATTGCAAAATTATAATAAATTTACTACAGGAAGCCATTTAACATCAATCAGAATTTCGTTAATCTATTCACGATTTCCACCCAACATTTTTTAAATTTCTGTTAATTGCATAAGTTTGATTCCTGATTATTATTTTATTATTATTCAAGTTGTTTAAAGTAATTTTTCAAGTGTTACAGTTTTCTTAAAAAAGAAAAAATTCTTCTATTGAAAATGACAAAATTACGATATCGAGAAATATTCACGTATTGTTTGCTTTGACGTTTTGTTCAAAGTTATTTTGTAAAACCAGTAAAACTCAGACTCAGTCTCCCATTAACCACATTAACCATCAATGTTGATAATATTTGATTGGTAATCTATTAGTGCTTTGAAAATATTGTTCCCTTCCTCTTTCAAGCTCAGTCACCTCACTAACCTCAAACCACTACTGTTGATAATATTGACGAGTAATTATAATATATTTTATTACATTATTCAATAAAATCAATTTATTTATTTAATTTTTTTTAATATTTATTTATTATATGACATTGGTGCCCTTTTCCTCCAAGATTGGAAATTAAGATTTCAAAAGATTTAATGAATTTGTGCATATCGGTTTCCGGACATCCTTAAGGTCGCTTCAGAAACTTTACAAAGTTTCATGCAGCAAAATTTTTGAATACACTTCTAAAAAAGGTAAGAAAACTGCCTTCGGCTGGCTTTAGCAAAACACAAATAGAAACACCGAGGAAGATGTAAAATGTGGTCAAAATAATAAATTTTAGATATTTTTTTAACTTTAAATTTTTTATTTAATTTAAATTCACAGAACGTACAATTTAGACAGTAAATCTTTGAGCAGTTTTTGCCATTAAAAACATTCCTAAAGCGGCTCCAACTCGAAAATTACGGATCTAGAATGATGGGATTATTGCTTTTAAGGTAAATTTGGCTATAATTAACTATTGAACTAATTTCGCCTTTTATACTAAGCTAACTCAGATCTCAACAATATAAGTTCTACATACTATTGTTTAATTTATCATAAAATTAAATAATTATTAATATTCTCAGTATAATAATTACCTGTCGGGGTAAATACTTAGTTATCAGCGTTATTGTGTCGGAAAATTTACCTCTTTTGGTTACCGTTCAGACCTCTCTTTTGGCAAAGGTATTGATAATAAAATAACTTCAACTTAATCTAACCTACAGAACAGACTTATGTCTTCGCACAAACATAGGTTAAGTTTCTTTCAGATTTATTGGATTTTTTTTTTGTTTAGGATTTTTAAGGAAAATTGATGAATTTTGATAACATTTTTGGATGAAATTGTACTGAAGTATTGGCAACACTACCCAGCATAGCTATCAGCGATTTACACTAAGCGAAAGTCATCACGCGAAAAAATATTAAGCTAATCCAATATGTATAGTTGATATAGAAAGTTTTCCATAAAATAAAATTAGAAATAATTCAGAATCAAACTCGAAACAACATCAAATGTACGTAATATAGAGCCGCCATGTTATTAACATTTGGTAGCGTCATGAGAGCTACCAACAGTAAAGTAATTTTCAAATTGTTACCATCAATCGTTATCCTGGGAATAATGTTATACCAACTTTATTCGCATATTATAAAACTGGCCCCATTTTCCCATTTTGTACAAAAATTAGATTTTGCTTTGGATACAATTAAATATTTTGAGTGATTCAAGTGGAATTGATATCGTTGCATGCGGACGCAGTTATCTTTTAAATTGAACTTTTCCATTTTGCATTGAAATTATTTGGTTTTTGGATTTTGGATTTTGGATTTATTGTTTTAGTTTCTGCCCAAACATTTCCTATTAGTAACTTAAAAAATTTAAAATATTACGGAAAAGCGATGGATAAGTGCGGCCTTTAGACGGCACAACCAAGGCAGCTCAGTATCCTCATGAGCTTAAATGTATATAGCAGCAATTCTGACGATAGTATCACTGCGAATTTTTTTGAAAAGTAACTCTACTTTAACCTACAGAACAGTTTTGTCTTCTCACGAACCTTCCTTTAAAAAATTAAAAAAAAAAAGAAAAGCATTATTAATTTTGGGACCATTTGATCAGGGGATAATTAAATGACCTAGGACAAATTTTGTTCTTGAAATTAATCGGATCGGGATTTTTTTGTGATTACGATAATTTGCACAAGCATTGGGAACTACTTGCGCCGAGGGTCACTGGCATTGACGATAATTTGTCGCTGGGGATCATTTTTGTAAGAGGATGATTTGCAGCAGTGGCTCGTCAGAGGAGGCTAGGGAAGCTTAGCATCCCCTGAAATTCTTAGCAATTAAAATTTTTAAAAATGTAGAAAGTGGACTACCGATCGTGAGATACAATATGTAGATAAATAGATAAAGGCTAGATACTTTTTCCACAATACATATTCAAAATGTAACGTCAGGCTAACACAAAACTAGCACCCTTCGCCTAGGGCAACAATATTTTACTGATTACTCCGAAGAGATTTCTCATCATCAAGAACATATTAACCCGCAATGACCATGTGTATCGACTGAAGCATTGAAATATATGCCGCTATCGATTTAACGCGGGATTAAAAAGAGCAATGGAAAACCTTATTATGTATCCTACATAGCACGGAGTTCAGTGTTAGCCGCCTTTATAATCTGCATGCCTTTATATTCCCGTAGCGTCCATACACTTGAAGGTAGAATGAAGTACTACCTAAGACGAGCATGCGCTGCGCCAATATTATGACAAACAAATAATCATACGAGGTCCGGTCATAATTCTCTTATACATAGTAAAATAATACTAAATCTGAGCAATGCTGATTAGCCCAAGAGGCAAATATATCAAAAATTTTGTGTGCACATGTTTGGAATTCCTTTGTAAATCATTTGTAATCTCTAGAAATCCCTTGAATTCCTTGGAAATCTTTGGAATTCTTTGGAAATCATTAAAAATCTGTAGATTGAAACGTATTTTGACATGATTGGAAAATTTTTAGAATTTCTTAGAAATCCTCCCAATCCTTGAAAATTCCTGGAATTCAGTATAAATCTCTGGAATTTCAGGTCGGAATATCTCAAATTTTTTTCCAGATATTTAACTCTTGGATTAGCTTCTTCAAATAAAATGAAATTCTATGAAACATATTGTATGGAAGAACTAAAGAACATAGAGCATTTATCCATATATAAATTTAAATTAAATAAACCTTTCTAAAAATCAAACATAAACTTAATATTTAGTGAAAAAATCTGCAAAATTTGTTGAACGAATGCACCCTTTTTAAGTCTCCATTGAAAATGCAGCGAGAAATATTCATATTATAACGTAAAACAGATATAACATTCGGGTTAGGAGATCCTGGGTAGGTCCAGATATGATACATAACATTAAATTTGGGAGATACTAAGCTCAGCTACTTAATAGAATTGTGTACTAATCTCGTAGATAAGCGACAACCGACAGAAATTGTCCTTAAAATATAGATATCCGCTCGAAGATATGCATCGGTTATATAGGGAATATTAAAAAATTTAAATTATCAGGAGAATATATTTTTTTTTTAGTTCCAAACACTATGCAGTGCGTAGGCGATCACTTGGCTGAAGCCAAAGATGACGTTCTAGGGAATTTAATTAATGGGGTGGTTTCTTCTTACCCTGCCCATAGCCCACAGATATATTTTGGACTTTAGATCACAGCAGCGATCTATACTAAATTTACATTTTTGTATTTTATGCGGATTAGCAAATGTTCGGATTTACGAAGCTTTACTGAATTTAGGTTGGAATGTCGACTTTCTCCATAATGATTCTCCAAATCACAAGATGAGCTCATGCCGGACGGTATTGATTACCCCACCGAGATGATGTTGATTTCGAGCTCCGAGGATAATTTTGAATTGTTTTCCAAGATGGTTCACAATCCCTTTGGACAACGGTTAAAGTTATCTCACTGAGACGCGGATTACTACTTGTCCAATTTTACTTTTTTTTGTGTCAGTCCGTGAATGGGAAAACTTCTAGATGTTTGATTTTAATGTGGTCGTCATTTTAAACACTGAAAAGAAGTGCGGAAAGATAACACAATCGATTTTACTTACGAACCTAAAAAATTACGAACCTACATCTACTCAGTTTGCCATTTTTTGGCAGAAAATCTTGGGTTCTACTGCTAGTTGCCGTTACGTCAACTAATTGGCGGCAAAACCAAAAAATTTAAATTTTACAAATTTAAAGAAAAATTAAATTTTATTTTAATTAAAATTATTTTATTAATAGGTATAATATAAATGTATTGTAAATGAACCACAAAAATCATAAACTATCTTCCAGTGAAACAATATGATATTTTTAATTATTTTTTTAAAAATTAATGTTATTCGTTCTATCGCACCCGTTGAATTCTTTTTGGTCTCCACTTGTTGCTATCATTGTTGGAAATTATTGTACTGGTTATATTCCGATTGTTACAACAGAAAATAAGTAAAAATATATTATAATAATGAAATTAAAATCACACACACAAACTGTGTGATGGAAGACTGTTTTTGTTGGCAAATGTTCTAAATAATTGAACACTTGGAAACCCCAGTATCATTTTGATGCTAATAAATAGCTATTAGCTGGCTATTTTCAGCTATTGGCTTCTTTTTTGTTAATGGGTATTAACGTCTATTCTATAGCCAACTAGCTTAGCTTTTCGTATGTATTTTTAGAAATTTATTAAATTGTTTTCTATTTCTTGTAGAATGTGCCGAATTATTTAAGTAAAAATATAATTTAAAAAAAATGAAGTTTTTTCTGGATAATTAGAATGCTGGAAAAACTTGAATAGGTTTCAATGTGGCTAAGGTAAGGTTAGTTCACTACACCTCTATACAAATTTTGATTGGCTGTTAGTAATTATTGTTCTTAGCTTAAATATGAATTAGCACGTTGTAAGTAGGTTAACTATTAACTTAATTCGATCAAGTGTTATAACATCCCGTTTAGATAACTGGAATTCAAAGTGTACCTATCGGTATTATCTACTTCCAATATCAGTTTTACCTTTAGATAAGGTCGATTTATTTTAAATTAATTACAAAGCTTATTAATCCTTACTTAATTTTATATTTACCCCAATTTTGTGAACGATATATTGAATTGGAGAGGAAAACTTATTCGCTCAACCATCAAAGTTTACATAATACGATTAGTATCTCAGTTTGTTAAATTTCATAACAAAAAATATTTCAGATTGCCTTAATATAATTTTGTAATTAACTATTTTGACGATAAATTTTACAATAATTATTTAAGATATTTCTAAATTTTGTTGTAGGGTGAAATTAAGAATTTAAATATTTTAAATATCAACTGATATAAAGATAAACAAAAAACGAATATAGAAATATAAAAGAATGGTATCGGCGAATTTGTTACGAAAGTTAAACGTCAGGATACAAAATATAAATGTCACTGTCAGTATGCTTTCTAAAGAGACAATACAATTTCTAGCTATATTAAAGACAAAATCTAGAATTGCTTAAATTAATTGAACCAGAGTGCTGGGTCTACGAAAACAAAGTAAAAATTTGACATTTCTGCTTGACGTAGAAACGTATTCTTTGTTTCTGCTTCTTTTTTGCGTAGACTAATAATCGAATAGATCTAGGGCTGCATTTTTAAACTGAAGCCAAAGGTTATTCTTTTAAAGATCGTAGATTGTTTTATATGCTATTAATATGCGTTGGAGTTGGGGGCAAAGGGGACAGTTGGCCTCTGGAATATATGTAGGTTGCTGATATTATATTTTCAATAAAATTTATTTTCAATTTGTGTACTTTTTTAATTGATTATTAAAAATGAATGTATAATAATGTATAATATAATTATTGTGTATGACGTGGTAAAAAGTTTTTTTTTAATAAAAATGATATTGTAGATTTGAGAAAATTTGTTAAATTCAAAATGTCATAATGTTATAAAAACAGGAATTTTAATTTAAAAGTCGTGTAATCATTAAAAATATAACGGAGGGTTTTCACATTTTTCATTAAACTTTTAGTTACAACAAAAACAAAATTTATGCACTGTAATTTAGTAAAATGTAATTCGTACATATGCTGACTATTACCCTACAAGTAAACTAATACTCAAGTAGAGACAATATAACGAACTTTTAATAGAAGTTGATGATTACTTCTGAAATACGGTAATCAAATGGATTAGTTTAGTTTGTGGTTTAAGACACGAAATTCTAATTTCCATAATATAGTACTTATTGAGTTTGCATTTTGTGTTATTTTTAGTTTTTATTAAGAAATTGCTTCGTAAGCTAAAGAAAGTACGTTGTCATTCATTAGCTGTTTAGCATTATGTTAGCTAGTCAGCAGGTGTCAGTCAGTCATGCTAATCGCATGAACGCACCCATTATGTAGCGGTGCTTTGTGTGTTAGGAAAGCTGTTCACATTTAATGTACCTATGTATAATAAATAGATATAATGACAAATAGTATCACTAAAGATGTTTGATGTTTCGTAACAATTTCATTCAAAACTATTTTATTATTTTCACTGTGAATCGTGAGATTACAATTTTACTTATAAAAGAGTAAGTTACCTACGATTTTCTTTCGCGCTACGTAGCGTGTCACTTTAGAATATACTATACTAAACTTTATTGTGCTTTCTGCGTTGTTCTAATCTTTATTTATATTGAATGGAAACATCTTTATTTCTGATATTTGCAATGTCTTGACTCTTAAATTTTCAATAAGTGTTTTTTGGTTGATCTGCACTTGACGGTTTTCTGGATATTTCGTAAAAATAAGTTGTTTCTTATTGACAATTTATTTTATAAGAGAGATTTTGGTTAATAATAGAATCGTAAAAAAATAACAGCCAAATTTGTTTTTTTTAAATTAAAAAAAGAAATTCCAAGAACCTTTCATTAGTTCATATTTTCAAATTTATAATTTAAAAGTAATTATTAAGTTATAAAATTGTGTACATTCAAAATTAGAAGGTAGCTACAGCTTGTAACAAAAGCGAAGACAAGTATAAGTGAGTTAAAATGTTACGTCCGTAATATGATTACTTGTACTTTAAAAGTACAAGTAAAAATTATTGCTAATTTGTCAAAATTAGGTTAAACTTGTTTATTAAAATTTACAAAACAAATAAGAATATTTTTAAACAATATAAACATATTTAAAGTTGACCATCCTAAATTGAATTCTTAAGTTTTGATAATGAGTAGCTTCGAGAGTGCGGTCAGGGGTGGATTGAATTGTTAAATAAGTTTATCCTTAATTTCTCTTGTTTTCTGTTCTCCATCAATTTCTATCCACCAAATGGAGTTATAAGCAGCATTAGTTAAGCTTTAAAACAACTTGTCAAGCTTAATCAATTCTAAGAAATAGTCATAATAGATATCAATTAATATAAACTGATTTTACTAATGAAAATTTTAATGAAAATCAGCATCTTTTAAGTTTAGAGGACAGCTGAAACTTAACATTTGATATTATTTGTTCTTTTTTCCACTTTTTTAGGCCAAGATAAGATGTTGTTTACTTTAACTTTGGACTATCTATTTATTTACCCTCTTCATGAACTTTGTCTGGATCCACCTTTGGCAAGATCTAATCTTGAACTTCTGCAATTCTAAATCTGTTCTTAAACAACTTCTATCTTATCTGTATAATACGATACAAGCACGAATGTCTCACCTCATGCAACACACAATATTGGTGGAATATTGGGGTTCAATATTGTGGCAGTATTGCAAAATTTAGCCAGTATTATTTTAATATTGTTTTCCAATATCACGTCAATATCAGTGTAATTAATATAGCCCCAATATTGGTTGTCGATTGGTGCAATATTGGAACAATATTGACTGTCAATTAACCTTCATTCAATATTAGTTCAATACTGTTTTCCAATATTGCGCCAATATAAGTAATCAATAGAGCGTCAATATTGGCTGTGGATTGGTGCAATATTGGGCCTATATTGATGGCCAATTTTGTCTGTCAACCTTCATCCAATATTGTTTTCCAATATTGCGCTAATATAATAAGTATAATTAATATATGCCCAATATTGGAAATCAATATCGGACCAACACTAAAAAAATGTTCATATTCGATATTGGCGCAATATTAAAAATCAATATTGCACCAATATTTGTGCTAGGTTTGAAATTTAATTTATCTATTTATGTATTGAAACTTGATTTGGTAGATCATTTTTGTGTAAGTCTTTTTGAAATTTGAATTTGTGCGTCTTTTCGCTCCAACAAATTTTAAGTTGGTGCGAAATTAAACAACAATTTTTGCTATTAGCCAGTATCTTCAAAGCTGACGGACGCTTTTGCGAAAGTTTCCAATTACTGATATTAATGATTTGTGTTTCTAATTTGTAAATAGTAATTAGAAAATTTGTGAAATAAAGTTTGAATATGCGTGAGTTTATTAATATATAATATTTGAAAGTCGTCTAAAATTTGGAAAATTTGGAAAAGAAAAATTAATTGCAATAAAAAAAATTGGATGTGGCCATGCCCATAACTTTATCATACTTTTAAATAGCAAAAATATAAAGAAATAGGATATTTACACTATTATTGATTAATACTTTTTTATTATTATTATGAAACAGAATATGATAAAAAAATAAAATTTTAAAAATAAGAAAAAAAAAGAAAAAAATAAATTTGAAAAATGAATATTTTCAAAAATAGGATATTTATACGATTATTGATTAATACTTTTTTAATATTATTATAGACAATAATTTAATAAAAAAATAACAGTTGAAAAAAAGTGAAAAAATTAATTTTTTAATTTACAAAATTTTTTTTTTTGGCGTTTCCGTGTACCGATTTTAACCAAAATCTAATCAGTTCTAAGTCTCACTATATATGTACAAAATACGATATTTTGTTTAAAAATTCCTATTACTTTTTGAGGTAGAGCGCACACAAAATTTGACCACATACACACCACACACACACATATACAGACATTTTTTGGAAATGATGATTTTCCGCTTCTGAAACCCCAATAAGCCTAAATTCATCAAAATCTCATTTTTTTCTGAACAATAACAATACTTTTTCATACTTTGTATGATAAAGTAAAAATGAAATTGGTTTAAATTGGTAAATAAAAGTTGCAAGTTAAAATATAGGCGTTGCAAATTTTTGTGTTGATAGCGCGGCATCTGGTGTGGTACTGCACGCATTTGACATTACCATTTGGATGGTAAATTTAATTAATTGTAATTTAAAAATTGGATTTATAAAATAAACATACCAATATATAGAATATATTTTAGATTATTTCTTTATTTTCGAGACAATTATTACTGAAATAAAATAAATATTTTATTTACATACTATCATAAAATACACTGACTAACGCACTCAGAGAAACCCGGTATCGTGTAACAAATTTTAGAAATTTGTTTTATTTTCTGAGTACGCCCCTGCCGTGAATCTAATTTGGGGAATGAGTTTGAAGTTTTAAACACGAGGGGAGGGACTTTTGAAGGTGGTCCTCGTGTAGTGATGTGAATTTCGTTAAAAGTTTTGCTTTTTGTCTCTGAACTTTGAAGGAGTCAACTTATCTTATTCTATCTTTTGTTTTTTTAACTTGGAAATTTGTATTCGCCTCCGATTTTGTTTGAAAATTATTTTTAATAATTTTAATACGGCAATTTTAATTTACATTTGAAGGCATTTGGCGAGCTAATTCTATCGATAAAATTTTATAATAGCTCGCATAAAAATTTCCACACCGTTGAATTTTAAAACTAGTAATTAATTTTAATTATTTAATATTTAATAATTAAATTACTTTTACTGTTGGTGTAGAAGACTATTTGTTCTATAAGACTATATATGTTTCTCCACTAAGATAATATCGAGACAAGTAGCTACGATTTCTTCTTTTGGCTCATCTGTTACGTTAATTTATTTTACTTGAAAATCCAAATACAAAAAAATATAAGAATTACGAAAAAACCGGAGAGCATGTCTGGGGGTGTGTTTGTAATACAAGACAATAAAAGACAGCATAATTTTAATTTGTTTAATACGAGCATTAAAACAATTTAATTCAAATATTGCAAAATATTAATTAAATTGAGCTTGGATGCAGCTTACTAAAATCCTAATCAAAATCAACAATTACAAAAGTTAAATATGCAAAATTTTCCACAATTTCCAAATATCAACCGTTTACCTAAATTTTGAATTAATCAATTTTCATTGAACTAGGCCCATGCCAATCGGAGTTACCGCAACACTTGTTCATAATCACAATAAATTTGCTGCGATCCAAATCTCCGGATGTCGTCCCAAACTTAACTTAATAATACAAATTTTTACCTTACAAAGTCGGATACGAGTACCATCAGATTTCTTAAGCAGTTTCCAATTCTTACGGACTTGCCAAAATATATCTCGAACTAATCTAGGTGCCCTTCGGTCTGAATTTACCATTGCGCGCCTTCCATAAAATACATGTATTATGTTGAAGTCGATTACAGAACATCTTAATAACGTGAGTTGGTTCCTTTATGGACTACACGAATAAGTGAGTTGACTCAACAATTAACGAATTTAACCAAGCACTTGCTTAAACAATTTCAAATTATAAATTGGATTACGCAAAGGCTTGTTACCATTTTGATGGTTTAGCTGGGACTCCTCTTTCCCGCACGTGTGAGTTACTTATATTGCATCTTATCTCCCCCTTGCGACACAATCGTCGCCTACTGTCTGCATCCAGGGCGCTGAATTGTAAATTGTCACACGGTTTCAACGGAACTTATTAAGCATAAATATTGTGTTTATTTAGTAGCTGAAGACGCATATTCCACAATCGTAACGAAACTTATTAAGAATGAATTATAATTAAATTTATTTTTCATCGTGATAAAAATTATAGGCGTAACACATTTCAGTTGTGGCTGTCGGTTTGTTGGCAGCAAACTTCTTGCAGTTATTTTCCTTTGCTTATTACGGAAGCCACTCCCTTTGCTTCCAACCCATTTACAGCTGGTCATAATATCGTGGGCTTTTACACGAATTTAAAGCTGGTTCATTTTTTCCAGCGTGTTTAAAAATTCTGTTTACCCGCAAAGATAGGTAGAAGTTCTTTATTGCAATAAAAAAATCAAAGATTTGAGTGCATGCCCTATATTTGATTTAATTTAATAGAAGAAAAAATATATCTATTATCTACATATAATGTGTTTTGGGAAGTATGCATATAATTATTACCTCCCTCTACTCCAGTAATAACTGTATGGAATACTTTAAACATGTAAAAATGAAAATACTTGTTTTTTTGGCAATTGCAACTGAATATTTGAGAAAATATAAAAATATTTGAAAAAAACAACTACATATTTGAATTTGAAAATTGCAAACAACTTTCAATTATTGTTGCATGTACTAGCTGAAGTAGGTACTGCATTTAAACTTTTTAACGTTAAAAAACAAGCGTTCGTTTAATTTTAGTGCTCTTTTAATCTATCAAATCTTGTCCCAATCCTCGAGGTACACATGAATAGTTCTCCTAGTTAGTTGATAACCAAGTTTAATATTGTTCAAAACTAAAGTGTTGAGGTAATAGTAAAACACTTTTAAACATCTATACGTTTAAGGCCTTTAGGCAATACAAGCGCAATTTGCTTAAAAATATAACTGATGGCTTTTAAAGCTTTCACTAACTTATCTAGTTTGAGACATGCGTATTTTGTATTAAAATAAGCTGATTAAATAGTGATAAATTTAAATTAATTTTAAGCTTTTGACAGAAATATTATTCGATATTAAATTAAATGTTATAAAAGGGACAAGTTAAGCAAATCCAGAATTTTAAAATATCTCTCTTCTTATAATTTGATTTTTGAAAATAATTCAAGCATATTATTTACAAATGATGGAAATACTAAATGATTTATAATTAATATTGAATTTCTTATGGAATATTATTAAATATCCTTGCGGGTCTGTGTATTGACTAAATTCAATTTTTAATAATAGTATGGTATAATAATTAAACGGATTTGCTATTTTATAAAATTAAAAAACTCAATTGAGTCACCAGTTTTAGAAGTTCAATTTTTAAGATTTTGTTAAATAGGGTTTAATCTTAAAAGTAGCCTTAGCGTATAAGGATAAAAGTATACGAAGTTTATAAACAACTTTTCTCGGTTTATGCAAAATTCAACGAGATTAAGATAAAATTAATATGAAAATAGGGATGCATTTTTCGCTTTTGGAATTATTTCAGAGAAAATTGTATTTTTTAAATTATTAAAATGCAGAGTTGGCAAATTATTAAGTGTGGCGCGGCTTTTTAGGAAACAATTTGTAAGGATCTTACTTTTATTTCGTAACTGGGAAGCTAAAGCACCTTTCATCGGAGTATAATGCGGTAGCTTGATGAAATATTTATATTTTGCTGAAAGGATTTCTAGAGTCATTTTCAAAGCTATTCAACCACCGGCCATTATTTTTTGAAATATTTATTATAAATTTTACTAATTATTATTATTTACCTTTAAATTTAAATTGAAACTCAAGATTATGCTAATTATACAAATAAAAGTTTGAAAACCGCAAATAATATTGAAATAATATACATACTAGCAATTATTAGCATTATTTCATATTCTGCTTATTACCATAGTATAATTTATACGTTTTATTAACAAGGTGTTGAAAAGATTTATTCTTCGCAGTTAAAATGAGAAATAAAATGAATTTGGATTAAAATTGATATATTGATAATACAATATAATTTAATCTGAAGATACAGATTGTAAATGTCGCTTACATTTTAACTTAAGTCAATGCTCATAATAAATAATTAATATTAATTATTAGACGTAAATTTGAAATTAAATATTAAAATGATCTTTTCCATTAGTTTATTGGCCTATTAAATACCACCTCTTGTTTAATTTGTAACTGCGAGAAAAATAGATTTAAAAAACCTAAAAACAATAATCTCGCATTAATTAAAAGTAAATATTTCCCCAATTAAAGTAAAATTACACATAACTTTTTTTCTGTGTATTTTCTGATATCTTTCATTATTTTAATTTTTTAATATTAATAAATAAATGCAACACTCGGTATATTTCCACGTTATTTATGTTGCAAGTCAAAACTGAAACTGCCTTCACAGCAAATCACTGTGCTATTTATACCGAAATAGTGTAATAAAAATTCTTTCTGCCCTTGCGGCGAAACAGAATTTTTTTCTACACACTGGAAAAAGAAGAACCAGCTTTTTCTTGTGTAAAAAACTCCAGATGTTAAGACTAGCTGAAATGGACGGAAGCAAAAGGGTGGTTTCCAACAAGAACTATATCTGCAAGTACATAGTTTGCTGCCAGTAGACCGACAGTTATCAGTTCGAAAGGAAAAAAAAGCAAGAAATCGTAGCTGCTTGTCTTAATATTATCACAAATGGAGAAACATAAAAAGAGAAGTAGGTTACACCAACAGTAAAAAAAAATCAATTATAATCTAAAAGGTTCTCTTTGACTTTGTAAAAAGTACTTTACACAATGAGTGGGAAAACATCACCAAGGAAATAAACATATTTAAGGATAAAATATCAATCGATAATTATTTTCAATGCAAAATTTATCTTTTAATTTCTTCTACTTCGTCTTTCTCTTTTTACTTGCACCAAACTTACACTTGGCATTCTTGGTCCTTTGAGCACTTTGCATATATTCTAGAAGGTTGCTAACCTGACTAGATGCATAGCTCATAGGTGAAAATTAGGCTTCAGATCCTAAATAATAAGGATAAGTGTAATAATTACACTAAAGAATAAGTGTTCATCAATTGTTCAGAATCATATACATCCAATTAATGAATGGATTCATAAATTAATTTGATGAAATAAATCATTTATGTGACGCTCTCATTCATCATATTGATGATAGTATTCATAATTTTGACGAACGGGTTCATAAATATGATGAAAAAAATATTGTCACTTCTGCCGCAATACTGTCACGTATACTTTTGTACGCGTGACTGGGGTTGTGTAGTTCAGGGGTTTAGAGCTAAATTGATTTGGGTTAATTTGGTATTGATTTAATTGGAAGCACAAGTGTATCAAAATAAACTATTTATTGAATAAGAATATTAACTAATGCTAAAAACTATTTACATACTTAAATCTATAACTTACTCTACACCCTTGGAGGGTGGAATCAGCAAGCGGCTACATCTTGACCTTATGAGGTCCACTTAATGACTCCCAACTTACGACTAATTACTTATGCAGTTGCACCGCTTGATGCTTCCCTTTCCTAGCCACACTTTGTCAATCTACTATACAAGGGAGCTTTAAGTGGAAATCTATTTCATTACATTAATTATGCTTTTATTTGTAGTTTATACATTTCCACTTGTGACAATACCTCCAATCATTAGTATCCTAAATTTTATCTGAATCGGTTGAACATTTCCGGAGATACCATGACATTCTTCTTCTTCTTCTTTGTCAGCTCTTCTCGGTCCACTCCTGGACATAATCCTCTCCTAATCTGCTCCAAACCTCTCTCTCCTTGGCCATCCATAACCACTCTCGACCCGCCACTTTCTTGACGTCATCGAGCCATCTCTTCTGGGGTCTACCTCTGCTCCTTTTCGTCATTGTAGGCTTCCAATCTATTTTCTTTACTGTCCACCTGTTGTAATCCTGCCTCGCTAAGTACCCGACCCAACTCTATTTCAGACGCGCTTTCAACTCCAGTTCTTTTTCTTATTTCACTATTTCTTATTTTGTCTCGTAAACTTCCGTTCAACATCGATCTTTCCATTGCCCTCTGCACCACCCTTAGCCTCTCTGTACTCTTGTTGGTAATAGTCATTGTCTCCAACCTGTAAGTCATCACCGGCAGTATGCACGAATCGAACACTTTTCGCCTTAAATTTATTGGGATTTCTGTGTTTGCGAGCACGTGCCGCAGATTTCCATAGGCTACCCATGCTAGACTTTTTCTTCTTCCTATCTCAGCCTCTTGGTTTCCTTTTCCGAATTTGATTTCAAGGCCTAGATATTATGTACTCGTCGACTTTTCCTATTACGGTACCGTCCACTTCTATTATTTCTTGTGCTTCTTCCCCATTTGATAGAATTTTTGTTTTGGCTAGGTTCATTTTTAGCCCTATGCGTTGAGATGCTTGATTAAGTTTTTGAAGCATATTTTTCAGTTCTTCGGCTGTACTGCCGATTACAACTATATCGTCCGCGAAACGTAAATGACTTAAATATTTTCCGTCTATTAATATACCCTTTCTTTCCCAACTTTGGAGATGTCCGGTCTCCCTGCCCATGCCGGACCCCTCTATGAATGGTAATCTTAATCAACTATATCGTCCGCGAAACGTAAATGACTTAAATATTTTCCGTCTATTAATATACCCTTTCTCTCCCAACTTTGGAGATGTCCGGTCTCCCTGCCGATGCCGGACCCCTCTATGAATGGTAATCTTATCGGTTTTTGCAGACTCGTCTAGCCTAATCTGCAAGCTAGCTCCACTATAAAGTTTCTATTGAGTCGAAGGCTTTGCTGTAATCAACAAATGCCAAGTGTATAGAGATATTGTATTCCGTGCATTTCTCGATTAATAAGCGTATGTCTGTAGATGCTAAAACCTTTTCAAAACCCTGCCTGTTCTACTGGTTGATAGAAATCCAGTTTTTGTGTTATACGATTTGCAATTATTCTGGCAAGGAGTTTGTACATGTGTGACAACAAACTTATCGGTCTATAATTTTCGTTGTTAGTCTTATCTCCCTTTTTAAATAGTAGCACCACTTCTGCGTTCTTCCATGTTGTTGGTATATTTCCTTCGTCTATGCACTTGTTTAGGAGCATTGCTAGTGTTTTTTCTAAAATGTCCCCACCCAACTTGAGTATCTCGGTTGTTATTTGATCCTCTCCTGGTGCTTTTTTATTTTTCATACATTTCAAGGTGTTTCTGATTTCTTCTCTTGTCACTTCAGGCATGTCCTCTGACCCTACGTTCATTATTGTTTTCTTTTCAGTCCTGTTTCTTACCGTTTCGGATTTGTAGCGATCGTTGTAGAATTCATAGATGATGTTAGCTATTTTATTCTTATCCGTTACCACTACACCGGGTCTGACTTTCATTTTGACGGTCTTCATCTTGCCCTTATTCAATCTTGCTCTCAGCACCCTCTTGTTTCCATTTGTCTCTATTACCTCGTGTTTTAGTTTAGTATTGTAGCTTCTTATGTCTCTACGAATGGATTTCTTGACTTCCTTATTAATTAGTTTATACGAGTCTGCTTTTTTGGGTGTTTTTCTTCGTATATCTAACAGTTTTATTGTGTTTTCCGTAAGCTTACTTTCTTTAGGTGCTCAGGTCTGTGTGCAGATCTTTTTCGTAGCCACTTGAATAGTCGTTGTCAAATTTTTCGCCAGTTCTTCTGCCTTTGCAGGCTTTATTTTTGCCATAGTAAGACTTAATCTTTTACATAACTCACTCTGATACTACTCCATTTTTGCCTTTAGAGTTTCCGTCGTTGGGAACTTTTGTTTCTGTATGAGCTTTGTTATTTCTTGCTTTAAGTTTACCGATATTTTTGCTCTTACCAATCGGTGGTCGCTACCGGTATCAAACCGATTTAGAACCGCCACATCTTTAATTATTTTCCTGTTGTTGGACACAATGTAATCAATTTCGTTTTTTGTTCTATTTTCTGGACTTTTCCATGTCCATTTTCTTTGTGGTTGCTTTTTATAGAATGTGTTCATACAGAACAATCCTTCTTCATTAAGGAAGTTATTTAGCATTTCTCCTCTCGCGTTTCGCTCCCCAAGGTCAAATTTTCCAATGTATTCCGAGTGTACGGTTTCTTGCTTTCCGATTCCCCGTAACAATCCTGAAGCACGAATTGTCCGATCTTAAGGCGGTCTTTATATCTTCGAGGAATTTTTCAGCCTCTTCGTCTTCTGCCGCACTTGTCGGGGCATAGACCACAACAACCTGTAGCTGATATCTGTTGTTTAATTTTACTGTTAAATATGCTACGCACTCTGAGATGCTCCACCATGACATATTCAGATATTTTTTTCATTCGTTTGTATTCTTTACGTGTAAAAGTGTTCAAATCTATGTCAATAATTTGTATTTATTAAATTTATTTAGATTATTAAAATTATAAAACTTAACAATATTAAACAAACTTATTTACATAAAGTTAAACCAAAAAAATAATTGAGGAAGCTTTTAAAGTAGGCAAGTTGGTGTTTGGTTTGGAGAATCTGTCTTGTACCCGCATAAGCATCGCAGACTACCGTTACCATCCGGTAGACAAATGTGGCCAGAAGGGCATTCAATGTCATAGTGCGGGCAAATATTCACCAAATCCAAACAGCGTTGTGGTACCGCAACCAATTCCAACGGTAGACGTCTGCCACCTAACGACCCGCCACCAAGAGACGGTAAGGGCTTCGAAGTGCGTTTATCTACCCGGTGAATCTTATTACTGAAACAAAAGAAGAAATTAAATGAGAACATATGGATATTTCAAAACCTACCTGTTCAAATTATACCAGTAGATGTGCTCGCTTGTTACAGCAATACCAAACGGATCACCATCAGATTCAGTTATGGTTTCCTTATCCCGGGTGTCTATATCCAAACACTCGATTTTTCTGGTAAAAGCATCGCCGTAACAAAGACGTTCCGTTTCGAAATCGATGACCAACGAAAATGGTGCCTGTACATTCATACTTTCCAAAAAGATTTCCCTACCGATTCCATCAGCATTTGCCCATTCAATTTTTGGATGGTTTGTATCGAAATCTGCCTAGAATATTTTACTGCAGACAGAAAACCATAGAGGTAATATGAAAAACAAAATAAAAAAAATAACAAGTACTCACCCCCTTCGGGGATGTACCGCAATATCTTGGAGATTTACCAAACTCTATTAAATAAAGTTGTGCGCAATTTAGTCTCAATATTGGCAACTTCAATGGTTTTTTTGGTGTAATCGGTCCAGTAAATATTTCTAGCTACCCAATTAATGCTTAAGTTACTCGGGTAACCAATGTCTAAAAAGTGGACATAAGAAAACGTCAAAGAAAATTCGGTTACTTAGTACCAGTGGTGATGAAGTCGGTAACGTTGCTTCCGTCATAATTTGAACTTCTTATAGCTCTTTCTCTTACATCGCTCCAGTAAACGCGACTAAGCAAACAATCAATATCCAATGCATAAATAGTGTCAGACTCTAACTCAGCTCTATAAATAACCATGGTTAAATTCTCTTGGGATGGCTCGTATGGTATCCGCAATATTGCGTTTCCCATACTTAAAAACAAAAAGCTTGTGTACTTGTTTTAGACATCAAAATCTTGTCCTTAACGGAGGGATTTTTTATTTTAATGTGTATTTTGTATTTTATGGCTTTAATGGGTGAAAATCATTGCATTTATTTTTTACGAAAATCGATATTTTAACTTTGAACATCTGCCATTTTGTCAAAATTCAATTTTTAGGAAAATTGCTCCGTTAAGGACTAAATAAACTTATGTGTTTACTAGGTCTTTTTAAATTTTTGATTTTGAATAAACTGATTCCGCATAGAATTACCCACCGCAAAATGCTTTTTAATAATAGGGTCGTGGAAAATTGACTGTAAATGAGTTATTTCTTTATATTTTTCTGCAAAAAAATTACATTGTATTTCTAAAAAGCTGTTTTCAATTTAAAAAAGTATTGTGCTATAATATATAGACACACACTTTTCCAGAAAAAAATAACAAAAAGTCGGATTTTATTGGCCTCCTAAGTACGCATAACCCCTTAATAAACTACTGAAGTACTACTACTGAATTGTTGAACACTCAAACCCAAAGCAAAAAGTTGAATTTTTAAAACGAGATTTTTTTTGGATTTCTATTGGTTACTACTTGGAACTACTAATTAAGAGGTTACACTAAGGCAAAAGTAGCGTTTTTTGACATTTTTGTTTACATACATACTTATTAAGTATATAAATATTTAAGTCTTAAACAAAAAATTATTATCTACAAATATTGAGAAATGGCGACATTCTCTAACTTCTTTTACTATAGTGCAACCCCTTAAACGTTGAAGATTTATATGAATATAGTAGAACATAGGAGAGTAGTTTTTACCATGGTAAATTCCCGTTGTTCAAAAAATTGAACATGAGCGTTGTCCGTCGTCCGTGGACTTTTTTTGGAGTCATTTTTAACCAACTTCCCAATGTCTTAGAGACCTCAAATTTGGTACGCAGCTTTTACTTGCGGTGAATTTTTATATTCTAATTTTGATTTTCAAAAATTCGGACAAATAAGCGAAAAATCGGAAAAAAACTGAAAATGATAATGCGCATGCCTCTATCTATTGTTAGTGCGAAAAAACCTAATTACAGAAAAGGTGGTCATAGTAGTTCGGCATTTAACGCTTGAATTAATTGTACCATTGCGGCTGTGGGCATAGAACAAAAAATATAGTACCACTGCTATCATTTTAAAAGTGAAATTCGATTGTAAAATAATTTTTGAGTTATCAGAAAATTAAATCTATTAAGTGCTTTCCTGTAAAATTTTGTAAATGTCTAGTTCGGCACTCGTATGACGATGTAAGACTTAAATACAACATAATGCTTACTACCAATTAACACTTTAGTAAAACATCAAGCTTTCCAAGAAGATTTATTTAATTTAGATTGGCTAAAACAGAAAATAAATTGCAGCGGGCTTCCAGTCCCAACTTTCTGTCACCTTCTTCGCGGGATTTGTTTCAACAGATTAACTGCTTAACGAAAATTTAAAGGTAAGATCACACACAGCTACTTTTGCTGCGCTGCCAATTAAAAAACTCAGCAACTTTAGCTGCTTGTCGTGTGAACTCTGCTGCAACCTAAAAAATAGCGCGTGCAGTAGTGCTACCTGCAACATTTTTAACGCGCACGCTGTTTCAAAGTAGCTTAATGTGAGTCGACACATTTGTGAGTTGCGAGCGCAGTAAGAAATATTAACTTGGGTGAACTTTTGATGTGGCTGCAGGTGAAAACTTGATTACTGTCAACCTGACATGCAGCTTATGCAGCCGCAGTAAAAATACTGCACAGCAAAAGTAGCTGTGTGTGATCTAACAATGGTTACAGTGCGACCTGTACGTTGCACATTTTGAGCAAGCTATAGTAATTCACATTACAACCTAAAATAAATTTAAAATAAGACTAAAAAATTTTAAAAAAACTTTTATTTAAAATTATAACAAGTCCTCTAAAAAGTAAAAAATAAATTTTTTTAAATAAGAACAAATAGCGCTCCTTCAAAACATCTATATAAAAGCGTGGGGCTCTTAAACGTCCAAGGACAATTTCATACAACTACCGAATTACTGATATTAAATTGTGAATTGCAATACAATTACATAACAAAAATGTCATTCGAAATTTTGTATCCATTTCTGGATGTACTCTTAGTTTCAGTTGGGATTTTCAATGATACTGTTTGTTTATGAAATTCATAGCCCCACGCTTTTATATAGATGTTTTCAAGGATCTTTGTTTGTTCTTATTTAAAAAATTTTATTTTTTACTTTTTAGTGCAGTTTTTACAATTTTAAATAAAAGGTTTATACGAAGTATAGTAAAAAGCCTTATGTTCTGGTCTTGTGTCCGTCCGTCTGCATGTTCTAAATTTAAGAACTAGTCCAGTATAGTTATTAAATTTGAAACATACGGGCGGACTGACCTACGGACGGACGAGGGACGAACGAACGGACATGAACGTCTGTCTCAATCATATTATTATTTTTTAATATTCTTTGTTTCTTATATTCAAAATTTGTTGTTGATGGTATTACAGGGATTATCGGATGATTCCGTTCCGATTAAATAATAAAATAAAACCCAAAAAATATTTGGGAAAGCCTTTAGAATATTTATAAATCAAAATAAATACTAAAGTTGGTAACACTGTTTGGACAAAAATCCAAAGAGAACTAAAGACAATATAGCGATGAAATGTTTAGTGTTTGGTACGGAAAAACATGTTCAATGTTTAATACATTAGTCGGAGACTAAAATAGAAGGAACTCGGGGTTCCAGTGCCTTCTGGTCGAGGCATTTTTATAGGATATTATAAAGTTTACGTAACGTCACCTACTGTTATATTGCAGTTACTATATGACGGTAATGTGAATAATAATCACTGAAATGACTTACTTATACAATTTATTTTTAGCGGAGGATTCCATTGGTCGTCAATACAGACAGTGCGCTTGTTCGAAATAGGATTAAGATTATATCCCCGATCACAACTTACTTCTAAAGTATAATATTGTTGTGCATAATCTCCTGGTTGATAAATCGTCGTGGTTTCTCCAAGAATTGCATATCTTGCACGAACTCAATAGTTTGGAATTTCACACCTTGAACTAAAATACTATAATATTTATTTGCTGCGAAATAAGAAATAAAGAAGTAAAGCAAAACCACTTAGGTGATTTTATTAAATATTTATTACACAAAAGTATGTGCAGTTCTGAATTAAATTATATTTATAACTATTACAGGTAAATACATATAACTTTTACAGGTAAATACATATAACTTACGCAATTCCACGTTGTCGATTAAATTTTTTTAAGATTTATGATACGTAATCACCATTAAATAAATTTTAATCTGAAATGATTGATAGAAAATGTATCATTAGCAGACAGAAGGGGGTCATTCAAATAAATATTGTACCTATATATGTAGTTGTCGACATATAATTGCTAAGTAAAATCTTATATTTGGTTCAATTGTTTTCTTACCAATGCTTATACTTTAAAATCTGCATCAGCACTTAAGATTTTATCTGAATCGGTTAAACATTTCCCGAGATACGATGACATTTTCATTTTTTTTCTTTGCCAAAATCTTATTTTTACCACTAGAGCTCACCAGACATACATCCAAAAAGCTTCATTGCCATCAACGCAGAAATGCCGAAGAAAATCGAGGGACAAAGATTTTCTTCAAGTTTTCGCAAAGAAATTAATCATTTTTCTCATGTTAAATTTTTAATTTTTATCAAATGGCTCAATATGCTGTCAAGTCCTGTGGTAGCAATGTTCTTACTACATATAAAATTTGGTCAAGATCCCTTCAGTGCTTTATGAGTTATTCACTCTTGAAGTTTCAACTTCGACAGCTTGTAAGTTTTGACATATGATAGATAGAAAGTTAATGTCACCTATTCTGAAAAAAAGAAGATAAATAAAATTAAATTAAAGAGAATAGCATATCGAAGAACAACGTTTGCATTTCTAAACTAAAAAGTAGGCAGATCCTTCAAAATATATGAACTCAAATTAATTAATTTCTTTATTTCTTTGTCGCCATTCAATTTTAACAAATATCACCAAAGAATCCGAGAAAAACTTTTGCAGTATAATGGAGTCTTAAAAATAAATAAATATAAGTCTTTTACAAAGAACAATATAATATGGATTAAAACAAGAATCTTGTAATTGTGAAAACTTTTAATAATGAAATTTGAGAAATTTTTCAAAAATTCATGTTTGAATTTGCGTAACATTCTTTAAGTAGCTACGTACATTATTCTTTAAAAAGCTGTTCCAAAATGATAAAACTTTTGTTGATAATATTAAAATTTTATATCAAGTTTACTTAAAAACTGTTTACATCTACCCATTTTGATATGTGGTGTCTCAACTTGGTGAAACTTTTCTTTTTACACATTTTCTCACTACATACAACTTTTTATTTCACTTCAGAACAAGCGAAATTTTATGTAACTTCACTTAATATAAAACTTACGTTTTACGACATATGATAATAAATTTAGAAGCGTTTTTGCAGATAATTAAAAAAAATTAACTTAAAAATGTCTATTTTTACTAACCCATAATGTGTTAGTTCAAAACGTTTTATAAATTCATTCCATTCTTTTGATCGAGATTCTATATTCATTGAACTTCGATGCAAGCCACAGTATATATTTCAAGTGATTTATTTTTAAGAAATCTGAATTTTGCAAGTTCTCGGAATAAATTTACAAATAATTTATTTTTAAAGGACTTGAACCATTTACATTATACATCTTTAATTCAAGAAATGAGCTAGAACAATTCAATGAGTCTAAGTATTTAAATGTTGAACTACCCAGCAACTATTAATTTAAATAACCACAAGCATCAAAGTTAGAAATTAATGGATACTGTGAAAGACACGTATAGTTTACAAGTAAAACTAGCAGTAATTTCATATTGACTAGGTGCTTTAGTTACTCATAAGTAAATTATTGCAACATAAAGTACCTGCAATATGCTCATTGGAAATGTTTGAAAGTAAATAATTTAATAAATTATTCTATGCTATGGAAAATCGATAATAAGTTATTAAATAATGAATGGCATTTTTATTTTATACTAATGGAAATTTCAAGATTTTTATCTAAATGTTTCATCAAATAAATTTAAAAGGTTTCTTCTATACTGTTTTGAGTTGAACGTTTTGTCATAGCTGATGTACACGCATGTTTTAGATAAGGAAATCATTAAGCCTATCCAACTTATTCTTTTTTCTTGATATTATACTTGGCAATTTTTAAGAGATTTCCAAACTGGAGTTCTTTCTTATAGGATTGGAAAATAACATAAAATGGAAAAGTACGTTAATTAATAGTATCTTAGATAACAATGTCATAAAGTAAGTTATTAATTGCAAGTGTGGATAATATCTGTTCACTATGTGAATAAGTTGAAGAGTTTTATGTTAAATGTAATGGGACATCAATTTATTCATGTCATGTACAGATATTATGCTACTTGGATAAACCTCTTATGACTTATTACACACACGAGCAAGTAATAACCACTTTTCTTCGTTTCTTTCATTTTTGAGATTTTTATAAAAGATTTTTCTTTATTAAGCATTTTCAGTGTTTCATTTAATTTATGATTACTCCAATTTCAATATACTTTTTCTGTGTTTAGGGGCATGTTGCAGGTTAATGGCAACAGTATCAGTTATCTAAAAAAAAACCTGGGTACGTTTCTGGCTATGTAACGCTTTCAAACAAAAATAAGATTGTTGAAAAAGTATACAAGTAAATTTTAATTAAACGCTTTAATATCTTAAAAAAAAAAAATTTTTTAATTATTAATAGATTTATTCAATCAACACAAGGAAAGCTTTAAACTTTTTTTTTAATTAAAATTTAATACACTTTTAAATGTACAAAAAATTTATTACTAATTTACTTACATTATTTTTTATACCTACAGTCGAAAAAAGAGATGGGGCTTTTTATCGAGAGTTATCGATTAATCGAAGAACGATATTTTATTTTATAAATATCGATTAATCGGTATATCGATATTTGGATAGTTTTCGATATTCCGATAGTTTTCTAATTTAGGTTATTTTCTAATGTTTTATGGACTTCCCATTGGTCAATTTTGGGTTCGACCGGTCTCTTTATTCGAGAAAAAGTAGTTGGAGTTTATTATTTCGATAATTATCCAAGTATTGAAAGCGATACGTATCGATACTTCGATTATTATTGATATATCGATATGATATATCGACAAATATCGATTAATCGATAACCTCGATTTTATTTTTATATTTATCGATATTATTTATAGTTTTTGAATTATCAATATTCGATATCTATTTTTGAATTATTTTTGAAAATTATCGAAGTTCGCGTTTTATTCAAGGGAATGCCATGTTTTATGCGATTTGTCCCAACTGGTGTTTTACCAACTTTGCCAACTTTCTTCCAATGTTGGGGGGGGGGGGCTCCCCCACCTTTTTTTTGTGAGCGTTGGGAGTGGGGAAATCTTCAAAAGACACCACCCTGATGATTAGGGTGGTAGTGTCGGATTTTTACCGACTAAAACCCCACTCCTTAGAGGTGCCGGGAATCGCTTGGCATTTCTTCCGTACACTCTCTTGCCTCTGGCTGTTCGCCCTTTCGGGACTTTGCTCTTCAAGTTGGTGACTCGTCCTGTAGTTTGGCCTTGTCGGAGATGATGTCAACCAGCATCTTCTCTATAACTATCCATAGCTCTTCACTAGCCAGCATCAGCTTCACGATGTTTGCTGGGGTCAGGTTCTGCCCCAGCTGGGATTGGGCGGCTACTCTGCGGTCCGTCCATTTGTTGCAAAAAGAGATGGTATGTTCTGCATCATCGATCTCTCAACAGAAGAGACAGTTGGGGGTATCGGACCTCTTGAAGCGATGCAGGTAGCTTCTGAAGCATCCATGCCTGCTAAGGGCCTGCCACTGCTTTTGGATATCCATACACCTGCCTTTAAAGAGGATCTTGTTTTCGGTTCTGTATTTGGCGTCTCGCATCTCCGCCTTAAGGTGGATTAGCAGAAGGGGCGCCAAGACAAGAACCGCCTCTGTGGATACGGTTCTATAGGCTCTGTATATCCTCAGGGCGCTCTTCCTCTGGGTTGACTCGAGCAGGCGCCTGTACGTTACCCTTCCAAGGGCCGAGGCTCATATTGGAGCAGCGTACAGCATAATGAATTCCGCCACGGCGCACAACAGTCTTTTTAAAATTTTTTTTTTTAAATTAATCATTTTTATTCTGACACGGGAGTGACTCATGGCACTTGATTCACTTAGAATTGCAAATTTGTTTGCTAACGCGACACACACATTTATTATTTGTACATTCGCCCTTGCAATGACAACGCTTGTAACCGTGGCTTCCTAAAACATTGCTTTTAGCTGCTGCTTGTCTAAGAGTAATCTCATTTTCTTTGGTCGTATCACTAATATTTTCTAACAAAATTAACTTTTCAGTATCCCATAATAGCTATTATTAATTGCAAAGGCGCATTTAATATATTATTACTTTCAGATGGAATCTTTAGAATAATAATTTCATCATTGCCCACCCTGTATTGGTCATTGACGTCAATGGCCGATCTATGACGTCAATGCCCAACTAAGCTGGGTATTGACGTTATTGTCCGGCCATTAACGCTAATGGCCGAATTGTCATCATTGACCGTAACATATATATATTATATAACATAATTAATTATATTGTTAATTCATATTTTTTTAAATATTTTTGATCCTAATCTGTCATAGAATAATTAATTTTTCTACGTATTGTATTCTAAACTTTACTCTTAAAATTCCTTTGTTTTACCGTTTTGTTTAGTTTTGTTAAATGTTACATTTTATACTACCATAAATCGAATACTTGAAGTTTTTAATTTTGGGTTCATTTTCTAATATTATGTAGTTTATATAGCAAAATCAGCTATTGTTCACAATATGAAATATTTTATTACAAATTATAAATTATAAATTTTACATTCTGATAACTCAGCTCAAATCTTGAAACATCCTCAGGCTTCTGGAAAACAACGAGTTTTAAGTTCATTTTGGGTGTCTGTGAAAAACAACTCAGTACTTCTGTGGAGAAATTCTGAAGGTCTCGAACATACAAAATTGTTATACAAGGATAGTGTCGGAGAAACTTATATTTTATTCTGAAGATTCAATCAAGTCTTAAATGTTATTCTATGATAAGTTACAACACTCAAGCACGTCTTCCATTAAAACTAAAGAGTAAACATGGAGAATCGAATAACTGTACTGGTTTGGAAATCTAAGTTCTATTTAAAAAAATATTTGCTTTAGCATTTTCTCGGTTAAGCTTTTGATTATTAATAATAATAAAAATAATAATGTAATTAACACAGTATTGTTATTTAAGCCGGTTCGTTTTATTCATTGCCTTGGACAATAAATTAGCCCAGTGTGCTATCGTTTCAAGGGCATTTAAGAACCGACGAAAGAGTAATTCGCCAGAGAAATCCGGTGTACAGCCGAAGAAAAATCTAAAGAAATTCTATGAAAAACTTAGAGAAATGGTAATTTCGATTTTCCGCTAATAAAAGTCCTCCGGTTAGTATTTCGCAGCAGTCCAAACATTTTGCAAATTGGTCCGCCTGCCTTCAAGTGTTGTTCTAAAACTAATGCGAAGTTTCTAAAATTTTCTTCATAACTACTTCTCTTGTCCATTTTGAAAACCTCAGTTTGCGTTCTTTCAATGGCTGCCTTAAAAGATTGGAAGCTTGCAAATCTTTCAGTTCTACTCTATCGCTGATCTACACTTTTACCGCTTTTATTATGCTTTTAAAGCTTTAGTTCGCTAACAACTGCCGACAGAGAAATCATCTCTTGTGTTGTAGTCTTCGTGGACTAGTCGTGTTTTCTTTCTTGAATTTTCATTTTTTTCTGATATCTTTCCTGCCGGCTTTGCGGTACTTGAAAACTCCAAGTTAGCCTATGCTGTTTGTATTAGACCATTCGTGAAGGCACTTCATCATCTGGATGCATTATTCGGTGTCTTGCATCTTGTTTCCTCCTTCAGTTACCTGATTGGAGCATTTAGCTTTCGTTGTCTTCAGACAGCGCAGCAACTTAATCTTTTAAAGAATTTTCTATTTAGTTTTCCGTTCTTGTTATTTGCTTATTTTGCAAATAAATAACTTATTTACTATAACAGGAATTTATTCATAATAAATTAGAAAAAAAAAGAAAAATGTTTTGTATAATTTTTTTTATCATATTTTAAATATTGTAGATAAGTTTGAAAATGAAAATGTATTTACATCAGGTCTTCATACATCTACAACAAAGCGTTGGTTTATTGATTCCTATCTCTTAAATTCATTTAATTTTTCTTTTTGTTAACAACAGAAAACTACTATGTCTACCTTTTCTATGTCACTTTTTTTGAACGCTTTTCTAATCTTGCTAGGGTTTTCGCTTCAGTTTCAATGACAGCAGGTATATATTTTAGAAAATCAAATTTTACTTGCTCAGAAATAAATATTAGATGAGGCTGTACTATTGCTCTTGAATTAAAAACAATTAATCCAAAAAAGTATTTTAAAACATACGAATTTTAAACAAAAAATATTTTTTAATCGACGAAGAAGGAACTTCGAACAAATTAAATTGTTTCAGCTGAGGGCGAAACCAAAACATTTAGGTTAATTAATGCATTTTTCGTTGGTTTACTCAAACTTTTGTTTTAACTTGCTTGCAAATGTTGGAAAAAACTAGGCACTGGTCAATTGAAATTCAAAATTTTAATAAGTTTATTTTACTTAAATCTAACTCAAATATATACTCGTACTTTGTCATACGTGAGTTATCTTCTACATGTTTTGTGTTTAAGTGATTTATTGCAATTCTGTTATTTTTCTTTTAATGTAAATAAATATTGTTCTGCATTTTATCTAGTTTTACTTACTCTTTTCTTGTGTAATACTTCAAGTTTTTGAAGTAGTACTATATATTGGCAATAAATTCTGATTTTATCCTAACAAATGCCGCTCTCTCAATATAATACTTTTGGGGTTTCATGTTATTTGCGGATAAGATATTAATAAGCAGCGTAGAAGTTCTTTGAACTTAAACGAAGTGTTCACCTTAGCAATAAATTAGTATTAATTTAATAACAAGAACATATCCGCAGAACATAGGGAACGAGGGTATAAAGAAGAAATTCTCAATTAGAAGTTAAGTATATTGAAGGAATTATTTCATTTTGAAAACCGCTACATTTCTGACATATATACCTTAATACTGGGTTATTAATTCATAATTCTTTACTTATTAAAACCACAATTTTCAAATAGACTTCTCAATAATTTAATGTTATATTATGCATACATAGCATATAACATAATCTAGAGTGGATTTTAAATAATTTATAAACTGTCTAATATTTAGTCTTAGGCTTCTAAGAAAATCGCTCGATTCAAGATGAGAAAATCATACTTGAGTAATCATAAAATTTAGCATTTGCTTTAATAGAGAACTTATCTACTTTGACGTCAAATTTAAAATATTTCAAAAGCTTTCAAAATAACTCATTTAAAATTAGCAAGTCAGCATTTGCAATGAAGTTGATTAGTAGAGGGGTTGGCCGTCGCGGTAAATTTTTATTTTGCTGACGTACATTTAGGTCTTTTATTATTTTATTCATCCATAACGAGAGTTAAAAAGTTATAGCGTAAAGAAACAATGTCTTAGAGACATTATAGATGATTAATTACATTAAATATTTATCTAAAAAATTTTATCCTGCTTTTGCACTCAGGTCGCATTTTTGTTTAAGCAATTTAAATGAATAATGAACTTTATTTTTTGAATGCAAGCAATTTACAGAATATACAAAATTGACCACATTTACTACGGGTAATTATTTTTTCTTCTTCTACTATGTAATTATATTACATCAACGATAAGCCCAGAACAATTAAGTTCATTACATTTGTAATAATAATTCAATTATAATTTGAAGCATGCTTATTGTCATTTCAAATGTCTCATAATTTTAGTTGCCAAGAAGATAAAGCAATCAAAATGTTTTAGCTACGCATTTAAAGAATTAAGATATAAGTATTTATTAGATGAATTACTTTGCAATTGACAAACATCTGATAAGAGAATTCTTAAATTAATTCGAGTATTTATTTAGATATTTTTATAATGCTTTGAAATCCACTTAATTACCTTTTAATGTATCCTTGCTGTCATATTAATTGGTTCCATTAGCGTTCAAGGATTGTTATTAAAACAACATCACATTTTGTTGGTTTTGTAATAATTTTATAAACAAATTGTTTCAATCGGGGGCGACTACCCTTGCAATGATAGAGTCGACGTTAAAGAAAACTTTTACCATAATATATGACACGTAAAGTTTCTAAGCTTCTTCTTTGTGACCGGCGGAAATGCAAGTGCAGCTAAATAGTTATGTAGGTTAAATACCAGAGAAATCTTGTCATGTACTACAAGATGAAATTGAGAAAATTTTAAAATTTCATGTTTACGTCATTTTCTTCTTAAACTGACGTAGTTTTGCTTTTACAAGTTAAGCTGGCAGGTAATTGTTGGTGAATCTATTTAATGTGATAATAAAACATGCTTTTATAAGTTAATTTGTTTCCGTTTTAATTTTGTCGCTTTAATTTATATTCACAAAAAATAAAATAAACTACAACAGCACCACATGTAACTAATTAACACCTTCAAATTCCATTGCTAGAAAATTGGCAATTTGTGCAATTTGTATACATTAATACAGTTATTTCAGGCTTATGGTATGTAGTGAATAGTTTACTGAATAAATTTAGTTTCATATGGCAAAAACAAATTATCTCGTCGGAAAATTCATTTTCAAGAGGATAAAATAACGTGGCAACTGTAAAAAATCAATTAGGTTTATAAAAAAATAACAACAATAAAATTATTTTAAACAACATTGTAATGAGCCTAGTGTGTAAATTGAAAGCTCCCGCAGCAAACTGGCTGGAAAGTGAACTCTAAGTTCCGAAAAAAACTGTAACAAAATATACATTTGATAAACTAGTTGAATAAAATTAAATCTGGAGGAATTTTTATAAAACAACGAATATTTAAATGTAATAGACTACTCATCTATTCTATTTTCTTGCGGTTAGTTTTGTTACAAAACATTCCAGGTTGGATCTGAAATTCGAAACTGTAGCAAACTAATTCAACTAGATTGCCTAGTTTAGATCTAATAATCAAACCGTATGTTTTTCAATGTAAAAAAATTTGAATTTTTACAATATTTTCACACGTTAATAAATAATAACTATAAACGATATTTGATTAATCAATTATTTAAGTTATTAACTATTTTACTAGAGTACTCGCCAAATAGAAACATACCTCAAAAATATCTCCAACAACTTAAAGAACACTAAGTCACTCAGTAGCGCGCCGTGAATGTCATGCAAATGTCACGAATTGTGTTAGTTTGGTACGTCAATGTTCAGATAAGCACGTGCCATGTGTTATGTTTTAAAAAAATTGACATGATGAGTTTTAAACACCTTTTCACCTCATATTTTAAACTGGTTTGACGATACTCCGTATATTAAGCGGCAATGCAACTCTCTCGCTTATATGTATATGCACTCATAGCAAAATCAATAGTAAATAAAAATAATGTTACCAACTATAATGATTGACGGTTCTGTTTCTATTTGACGAGTACTCTAATCGATTTCTTGGTTAATCCATTAGTTTCTGATTTCATTAATTGATGACTTGATAATTTGATTACTTAATAATAGTTGATTTATCGCTATTTTAGTTGTTTGATTATTCCATTATTTGTTTAATTAGCAATTTTATTAACCATATATTCAAATAATCTTTATTTAACTCTTGTGTACCCGACCGGGTACCCGGTTACCCATCAACGTACATTTTGTTGAATAATTTTTTTTAAATCGCCAAAAACCTCCCGGATCCCCACGATTTGAGCAATTTTCTGTCGAAATATGCATTGAGAATATTTTTTTCATTTTTTTAACTAAAAAAATTATTAAATTGAAAAAACGTACACATATAGGTCAAACGGGTATCCGCATACAAAATTAATTGAATTTGTGTAATATATCACAAAACTAAAACATTTTTTTTATTTTGCGATTATAATACCTTGTGCATTTTATTTGTGATAACTTAATAACATTTTAGTTCTGAAAATACCTACGTGGTTACCCGAGTACTCCGGTTAGCCAATAGTGTCAATTTATTTGGTTGGCTGCACAAGGGTTAAATAGATGTATATTTATGGTAACTACAAAATATATTTTGTATTTGTTTGTCTCTGTGGTATTTTTTAACACTCTTAAGCTATGGTATTGCTACGACTCGGTGAAGGACCTAAAATTCGTGTGTACGTTCTTTATTTTGAACTCCTTAAAGTATGGTAGCAAAATATCGAATGGATGTGATTCAATCTCTTTAATTCAAAAAAATATCCTACTTATGAATGAATGTAAATTTTATTTTAGTTAAACAAAACAAATTTTGATTTATAAATATTGGCAGTGACGCATTAATATCCCGGCCCGAATAAAATTCCGCATAAACCGCGAGCACTTTAAAAAGTTATTGTTATGCAAACCTGAACTTCTGTCTTTCTTCTGATTTTAAATGGGTTGTGAGCACCTCTTCTGTTCTCCCACGTTAAAGAAAAACTGTCCCTTCCAATTCCAAAATAACTTTCTATCCAAGTTCCAAATGGTTGTTCCAGATTTATGAGACGCTGGTTCTCGTCCCAAAATTTAAGTTATTATTCTTGAATCGAAATATTTTAATTTTAATTTTCTTGGTGTATGCTTTGTTTATTAACTCCGCACGATTTTCCCTCTTTGGGGTTCAATCACTAACTCAAAAAAATGAACGACCTTCCTCGTTGGGATCTCGTAGCAAACTCCACTATTTATCTTGTTTTTCTGTTATCTATCTGTTACTTTATACGCCCTACGTGTTTCATCGCAATATATAATCATAATCACAGAATTAATTAAAGTTTTTTGTGAGAAAATAAAAAATAAAATAAAAAATGGCGAACTTCGAGAAAATAACGGTTCTCTTCAAAAAAAGCCGAAAAAATGGTGGAGTTTATCATGTTAAAATATTTATTTTGTATATTTTTCTGAAAAGTACATGTAAAAATAAAAATTTTCAATATAATGTTGAAAATTCATAACTTTTTTTGGGTTGGGTAAAAAAATTTGCAAAAATTCTGAGAACTGTTTTTTATAGGGTAGAAAAAGATAAGAAGCTTTCAGCTAAATCGAAAAAGGTCGGGGTCAAAAGTGGTCGATTTGGTATGGAATACCTCATATACTCCATTATTAACAGTTAACTGAGAAGATGTAGTTAACGCTATTTGGAGACTGAAGTCAAATGCTACTGGTATTGATGGAATAAATTCCCGAATGATAAAGCTTATTCTGCCATATTGCTTGTCTAGTCTCACTGATTTCATCAATTCTTGCTTGGTAAATTCAACAGTACCTGACTTGTGCAAAAAATAAATTATTTTACCAATTCCAAAATCTAGCTCGGTAGCTTGATTTTGGCAAGCTGCGTCCAATATGTATTCTTTCAGCGCTATCTGAAGTACTGGACTACTTTATTCGCAAAGAACTTCTTGTTCATATTGAATTACCTACCCAATTCTCAATCTGGTTTTTGTTCAAGATTTAACACCCCAACTGCTTTATCTAAAGTATCTAACATGTCCAAAACTCAAAACCCGAAAGTCCAAAAGCTTTCATTAGGTCATTAACTATGACCTGAATTTTGGTTGGTTATTTATATCACATCTTTATTACAAATTTAAGGCCCTGATGTTGCGTTTGCAACCAGCTCTGTTAATCTATCGGAGGCAAGAGCGTGGATGTAGAAATCAAGGTTTGCTTTCTTGTTTTTTTTTTAAATAAATTGAGGGTTGCAAAATTGACTTCAGAACAACTTCCCACTACTGTACTACGAAATTTTCAACCAATTAGGAAGCTAAATACTTCGTAGTCAACAACAGTGAAAACCAATATGTTCCTTCTTCAACACAAAACCCCGTCAGTTTGCGCAAGCTTAAAACAAACTAACTTAAGTTTCCATAGGCGTTCCGGAATGAAATTATGTTATATTATAATGTTATATTATATACATAATATTGTTGCAGTTTAAACTAGAACAACAATGATTTATCATTAATCACAAATTTTACTTCGAGAAAGTAAAAGACTTTTAGCATTTTTAAGTTACTTCAGAGAAACTTGGCTCTGGGTGGGATTTTACTCGAGTTTTAGGTAAGCTCTGCTTTAGCTGTTATACTGCTTTAGGGAAGTTATGCGTTAATCTCTGCCGAGTATCAACCACATATATAAGCAGTGTGATGAAATTATATGTTTAACTCATGAATACTGAATATTATTATTCTTGTATATTATTCTATTTATTATTCTTTTAGTTCTTTTAGCCATAAATTCACAAAATAATATAAAAACATAGAGAACATTAATCTGAATTATGGTTAAAGTAAGCCTGCATATTGTGATACATTTATTACAAAATAACACAAACAAAATAAGGTAAAAAATATATAATACTTTGTATCAATTAAAACTCATTCTTCGATAATGAAACTCCGCAATTCGGAAATATTTATTTAACCTGTTGTAATTTGTAAATTTTATTACTTAACTGATATTAACAATATAGATGTATAATGCGGCTTTCAGCTTTAATACCAATTTCAGCAACACTCTAAAAATGAACGATTATTTTAAAGAAGTAGTAATAAAAACAGATTAAAAAGTTCTTGCAACCGAGTGAACGTTTTATGGTAATAGTAAACAAAGGAAAACGGTTATAAACATAATAATGACCAAAGTATTCTTTAATGTGATAATTAAGATTCTTCTATTTTAATTGCTACACAAATTGTTAGTTAAAATTCTGAATTTTTTGAATTTTTTCACAAAAACTTATCTGAAAATGTGAGAAATTTACTTAAAAATGTTTTCCAACAGAGCAGAATAATCACGCTTTTTAGGCGATTGTACATTTTCTAACCATAATAATTGCAATTTAATTACAAAGAAGCACTCGTGTAAGCCACTTAACGAATAAGTAGCGACACTAAGTGCACATTTGGAAAATCCGCCAAAATCCAAGATTAAAGTCGCTTTAATCAAACGATATCATTGTTTGCATTTTAAATTTAACCATTGAGAACGATGCAAACAATTGTTATACATCAAACATCTTTTGTCCTATATTAATTCGAAATTCCTTTCAAATACTACTATCCCCAAGTTAAGAGGGTAAACAGGGGAGACGTCTTTAAAGACGTTGAACCAAACTAAGCATTTATTTTAATTTCAGCTAAAAGCACCAGGAACAGGATTTGATAAATTGTTATTATGCACAATTTTCTACAGCTATGTTATAAGTAAAGGGTTGAAATAGCACATCTTTACTTGCGATTTAGTTTACTGAGGATGAATGTATCAAGCTGGAATTAACAAGACGCTTTATTAACTTAGGTACGGTTGTTCAACCTAATGTATAGTGTAAATCTACCAATTGTATATCTACCATTAAACTTTATGATTAATTTCCATCTAAATTTCCAGCAAACCAAACAAAGTTCTGAATAAATTTGTTTGTTTTTGCTTTATTTAGAAAAATTTAACACTCAATTATTAACCAATACAACTATAGCCAATTGAACGCCGTTCTGCGTTTTGTGGTTTATTATTATGATTTAGAACATCAAACATAAATTATTGGGTAATGAACTTCGTTTGCTTATGTTTTGTTTTGTTTTGTTTTGATGTTTTAGTGATCTTATTGGGGTCCTGTCATTAAGCAGAAGAATAGAAAAGCGTCATTTAATTTGTGTGGAGTGGACCATTGCATCTTGTAATGAAAAGGTGTAGAAGGTAAGTTTTATTTGGGATGGGATATTATATTTTTGAGCTGGAGGTAAATTAGTTTACGAAAGATTATATAATATATTTTATAATAAAGAAACGTAAAAAAGCAAGTTGAGTTAGTACTAAAAAGAACATATATGTGTAGGAAGTAAGCTGTAGCTATTACTATTTCAACAAATGATAATAGCACTGGAATGGAAATTATCATACTGCATACGATGATATTATACAAAGAACTAAAATACTCTTTTATTATAATAATTATATTAACATGAAAATAAATTCTCATTATCCTTCATAGGTGAATTTTACAAGACATTTTATTTTATTTATAATTAAACTAATAATTGAAATTTTACACTTCCATGCAACTTGATTTGATTAATTATTTCCTTAGTTTGGCAATTATCCTGAAATCATACTGTGTCGTTAATTTCCGCACTTTTCATACTTTAAAATTAATTTTAGTGCCTTTCCGGCTTGCAAAACATTAGCACAAAAATAATTTAAGCATACTTCTATATAGACATTTAAATTAATATTTCTAAAAAAATTATACAAACACCCAGTTTAAAATTAATTAATGCTCATAAGACTAACGACATTGCTAATTAATACAAAGCAAATACAAAACGATTTATTTATTGAAAGCGGATTTTCTGTAGGATTTATGTAAATGTAACACTAAAAAAGATGTGGGTCAAACGAAGGCAAAACATTTTTTTAGTTACAAAAATTATGCGGCAATTGAATTGCAATTTTGTGCAAATTGTTTCAATTTTTGCATGCACTTCTGAGGGTACCTTAATATTTAGTTTTAGCCGATGCAGATAAATCCGTTCACGAATGCGGAATGTATGTAATATATTGAAGTGCAAGAAAGTACAGATTATGTCGTATTTTATTTGTATTGTATGGTGAGTCGTCTGTCCTTTAGAATACAAAGTTCAGATATTAAACCTGTTTTATAGAATTTTTACTATTAGCAGATCTCAAAATTTATTTTAATATCATCTGAGTTAATAAATTGTAATTATTACTTATATTTGTGTTGTTTATTGCATTTTACAAACAGTAATATACTATTTCTCGTAATTTAAGTTAACACAAAATGAAATTATAAGTTTGCTTACCTTTCCTTATAATGGATGTTTTGTACGTAAATGAGTACCATATATTCAATGTATTTCATTTAATTAAATAAAACTCTCCTAAAATATGCAAACTACCCCTGTATGTGTTATTTAAAAACTCATAAAGTGGCTTAATTTTACCTTCTACATAGTTCATGCAAAGTAGAAATTGCAAAAAATTAATGAAAAATTAAAACATATTTTTGAATTATTATAAAACAGAATTTATTTATTCCTTTACTTTTTAA
Source organism: Cantharis flavilabris (assembly GCA_949152465.1). Lineage (NCBI taxonomy): Eukaryota > Metazoa > Arthropoda > Insecta > Coleoptera > Cantharidae > Cantharis > Cantharis flavilabris. The sequence continues at coordinate 14,807,415 of OX424439.1, read as the reverse complement.
AAAAAACTTTTTTACTTTTTATGATTTACTAAGTTCTAACAGAATAAATGTCTGCTAGCTTACTAAAAAACGGTTTTATTAAGTTATTAATTATATATTTATTAAGTTTTACTAACATGTATTTTATTCAGGTTTTTTATAATTCATTTCTATTTCTGTAAAATTTACATATTTTTCCCCCGCTATATAAAATATAAAATATAAAAGTTTATTGTTAAAGGTAAATTAGGCATACGTTTTATTATTCATTATTAAAATATTGTTCAAATATTAAAATAAAATATTTTTAAAGCAATTTTAAAAATCAAATTAAATAAAAATTTATCATTATAATTCTAAGGTGCTATTTCTATTATCTACTAGTTTTATACTATATCATCGTTTCAGTAAGGAATATTTGCGGGCGACCAAAGCAGCGATTCAATTTATTGGAAAAATAAATCACCAGTTAGATGTATCATGGCGCTTACTAGGGTTTTTAGGTAGACTGGTAAAATAACAATGCCGCACATATTTTATCAAAAATGAAGCTCTTCTTGCACATTGCAATCAATATGAATGTTTATATTTAGGATTAAGTAGTTTCTATAGCAGTACCTGAAAGAAATGCAATTGCAATAAATTCTAAAAGTTCAGACGTTTCAATTGAGCACAGAAGCATATAATAAGGGATATATATAACGATATTAACGTAAAATTTAGAAAATAACCAATACTAAAAATAATAAATTTTACTAAGAGTATGAAAGATCTTAGATAGCCTTACAAAATAGCTTGCAGTCTATTACTGAATAAACAACAATAATTAAACCTTTTGTAATTTTATAAACTGATTGTAGTGATTGGTATAATTTTGTTCTTGCAAAAATTTTTTTACCATTTTATATGTTAGTACCTATTATAAAATATTAAAATTAAAGATACATTTGGTACCATCATTATCCTTAAGACTGTGTTGAGTCGTAAAGAGCTTGCAAATAATAGGAGTTTGTAAAAAAATATTTATTTTTCACCTAGATTTTAAAATCATACTTAATCGATTGCGATTGCAGTGCAATGATAACGTACACAGATCGGAAAAAATCTAACAAATTGAAGGTAATTTGAAGAGTTATAAAGGTGGATGCGTTGCACGTAATGTTTGCTGATTGATGATACCACTCGTATCTGTCAAAATTTTTTGCGTAAATATTCACGGAGTAATTAAAATTCTGTAATTAAAAAAGCTATTTGAAACTGTATTTATTTAATTCTTGGACTAAATCTACCAATTATTGTTGTCATACGACATTGTATTTTTTACTTTTTAACATATAGATGTTATAATCAATTGATACGGTTAATATAGATGTTATCTCCGTATATTAAAGAATCGTAGTTTTAATAAAAAACTACGCTTTTAAGACTGTGAGTTAAATCTCAAAGTTAGCTAATGCATTCCATAATTTCCGCGGTTTGGATAAAACTCAATATGGTTTCAAATAAATTTCAAATTCAAATTTAAACGAAAATTTGTGGTTTAACACTAGTTTTTAAGAAATGTTTAAATCAAATGCTAAGCATACATTCTTCTCACGATTTCTTTTGACATTTGTCTTGAGAGGAAAAATATTGATGTACATGTATTACCTATTTATTTATATTTATCCACTAACGAGCATTCTTTCCCTCAGGATTCCTGTTTCCATCAGAAATGAACGCTCGTGTATGTTTAACTATTGCCGTGTAACATTTTGCAGAAAATTTATATTATAATGAAAATGAAATAATAACCTAGCAAATTACCAATTATAAATATATTAATAATTAAATTAGCCTCTGGCAGGTTTTTATTCAACTAAATACCAAACGTTTGGAATAAGACAATTGTCTAATATTTAATTTAAATATTATTAATTTCCACTCATTAAAGCAATACTTAAATTAAATATTAAGTAATTTATTTGAAATTATGGTTTTAACTATATTCATTCATTTATTTAACTTAAATAAAATAATAAAGCATCCGATTAAACTGTTTGATAATCAATAAAATTTTAAATGTTTTTGTTAGTTGCAATGAAAAAAGCTGGCCGTAAAGTTCAACTTTACTGCACGAGTCGACTTGCGTATTAAAAGAATAAATGCATGCTTTTATTTATTTATTAATATTATTAATTAAGTCAATAATTAAAAAATCAAACAATTGAAATAATATTTAATTCATATCATAACGATAAATAAATTTAATATTTATTACAATTATATAATATGTACATATTATTTGTTATATTTTAATATTTAAATTTCACGTAATTTTATTATTGAAAACAATACAATCAGCCATATACTTTTTTAGTAAGATCAATCATATTATAGCAGCAATGCAATGGTTAGACGTAAACTTGAAGTAGAGCGCTTATCTCACATGAATTGGCCGTTCCACTGAAATCTGACATAGAGTAGACTGTATCTCAAAATATGACGTTAAATTTCTCTTTTAGTTTTTGTATACTTGAAGCATATCCTTATGTAATGCACTTCTCAGTTAAATCAATAAAAGTAATATTTAATTTGTTTCTTTAAAATTTCAAATAGAATAAAAAACATATTATAGGTACTAATTATTTCTTTATTACCATGACAATCTGTCAACTGCCAAAACTGTGAACATTTTAGTTGACAAATGTCAGTTTATTTCTACATAGTGCGTTAAAGTGGGTTTTATGTAACTCAAATCAGGGCAGAAAGTGACTCATTACCTAACGGTAGTAGATAAAATAATTTATAATTTGGTAATCTTCTTACTCGCACCGGTAAAGACACACATTGTGACAAGATCACTTATACTCAAAACTACCTTCTGAATATGGGAGAGGTAAGAAAAAGTACAAACTAATAGAGACATTGATAAGTTTTCTGCTCACATTATATCCTATACAATGGATACCAGAGCCATCTATTACTAGTATTGCTAGAAAACATTTCATAATTTTGAAGCTAAATAAAATTTATAAACTAAAGCAGTAGTTGTTTAGCTATTAAAATAATATTAGTTGGCGTATTTTAAATCAAATTCATTTGTACCTCATTTTATTCATTCATTTCATTTTGTGGTATTCGATAATTGCATGATTTAAAGCGCAGTTTAACAAATGGAGAATTTCAATAGTTATATAAATTTTAATTAAAGTTACATAATAGGCAGTATCATAGAACAATATCGGCAAATTCATTTATATTTGTATCGCAATTTTATACAATTTTGATAATAAAACTAGTTGTCATGTGTTACTGACAGATTTAAAAATAAAAAATATATTATGCTTATCTATGTTACATATTTACGGAAGATGACGCTTGAATATGAAATGCCATACATCCTTTCGATGAATTATGTGTTTTGCTCCTATAACAAATATTTTATGAACATTGGCAATCAATTTGCATTATATATTTCATAATATTCTAGGATTAAATTGAAATAAGACATTTTTAGTGGTTCATATTATTGCAAAAGAGATAAGGTAAACTTATAAATAAGTCTCTTGCTCATTTGTACCGCACTAGTTAAGAAATAAAATAAAATTAATCAAAATATAGTAAAATAAGTAATAAAATATATTAAAAAGAATAATTTAAATTGAATGATAGGTGGGCTTAATAAATTTACTAGATCAAATAAAAATAGTAATCTGTGATTCTTCCATCCCCTGTATCTCAAAAACTAATTACTCTAGAGGAAAAATGAATAAAACCATTTTTGTAGGAAATTTTCTGTAGTTTAATTTTGCATATGAACACGTTTTCTCTAAAAGCCTCAGTTTTAGAGTTAGACAATAAAAACGAGAAAAAGTAACGTTTTACCATCTTCCCACGCTAATACCGGTCAGAACTTTTAGTATGTTGTTCATGACACTCCCCTCTACCTATGTACAAAAATTTGAGACTACACGAATTATTTCCCCTATTCGATCTGTTTTGGTCTTCGTTGACTGGACTAATACAACTACAAAAAAAACAATTTAAACCAAAATCGAACAAAGGTGATACAATGGTGACAAATTTATGAATAAACTGTACATTTGTGCAGTTATTCGCCGGTGTGAGTACGTAAATGTCTTTGCAAGTTTGCTTTTTGTGTACATTTAAAATCGCAAACTGTGCACCCAAACGGTTTCACCCGGCTATGAGTGCGTAAATGTACTCGCAAATCACTATTTTGTGTAGATTTATAATCGCAAACTGAGCACTCGTACGGTTTTTCGCCGGTATGAGTTCGTAAATGTCCCCGCAAATCACTGTTTCGCGTACATCTATAATCGCAAATTGTGAACTCAAACGGTTTCTCACCGGTATGAATTCGTAAATGCACTCGCAAAGCTCCTCTATCTGCACATTTATAACTGCATACTGTGCACTCATACGGTTTCTCGCCGGTATAAGTTCGTAAATGTATTCGCAATGCACTTTTGTCGGTATTAGTTCGTAAATTATGTCTTTTGCAGACTATATTTTGTTGAATATTTAAAATTACAAATCTTGCACTCAAACGCCTTACCACCCCCACCCTTAAGAGTTTTTGCATGAACTCCAAATTGGAATTGGAATTCGCAATTTTGAACCAATGAGTCAATCCCTGAAGATTCGTCTTTAATGTCAATGGAATGATGCAAGGATTCCAGTTTGATATCCACTTCATTCGGCTCTTCAATTTTAATATGTTTGATATCATAATCTACTTCTGATTTCTCAGACTAAATATACCTAGACAAAACATATACAAACATAACTTGAAGCAAATTTTTCTATTTGTTTACATATCTGGTGTTAACGAGTCCCGAGTTGTAATTGGTCAACAAAACGCCCCACTTGTGGTTAAAATACGAAATATTTTTTTAGACATTGTGAATTAATTATTATAGTTGTTGAGTCGTGTGTGGAATTTATAGTTTAAAAAATGAGCTAGCAATGTATTGTGTGTGGTTGAGTGTATCAAAAATCGGTAAAACATAAGTAAGTAAATCTTAACCTATAAACATTCATAGGTGGACGTTGTGTAATAACAAGTAATGTTTACCAACAGTGCTGCTTAAAATTTGCTTCAAAACAAACCTGTGTGTTACCATAGCTATGCTCTGTCTAGTAAATAGTTAGTCTGAGTCTGATTATATTAAAGGATGAGCAGCTGTGGTTTCAATGGAATGATGGTGGTCTTCCAGCTTGATGTCCATATCTTAATTTGGTTCAATTGTTTTTCCAAAATTTTCTAATTCTAAAATAACCCTTGATATATAAATTGCAAGTTTGTCAAACCGTTACCTACCTGCGTGTATCAATGTTTCCACCATACAACTGCAGCAACCGACACAATTAAAGTGAGGTTATTCAGTAAAACTAAAATGGCGACCTTCGCGCTGCACATTATGGTGACATCTGTACGGCAATATCGGTAGCTCATTTTGAATTTATTAATAAATTATTTTAAATAATTAATAAAGAAGTAAACAGTAATCAATTTTGAAAAGAAATAGAAAATAATTCGCACTAAGAGAACACTATAGTGCTAAATTCAAAATTTTTTGTTTGTTTGAAAGAATCCAATGTAACACTTTAAAAAGCATTCGTTTTCATTTCAAACACTAGACATAGTAAACATAAATAAATCTAAAATTAGTTTAAAACATTTTTTAACAGAACCCAAAAAGACAAACCATAGTTTGAAACCAAGATTTACAATAATAAAAGAAAGTCTTAGGTCTTCGAATTTAGTTACGCCATCTCTGGTTAATTATTTTAAATTACGATAGTATTATGAAGGTGAAATTTTAAAGGCACAACTTCAAAATGGGGGAGCTGGCGAAGTGCATCTTTTATTTTGCTTTGTTGTGAGATTTTACGTCTTTACATTTATTTTATAATTTAATAAACTTTATAATAAATTAAAAGAAGGTTTAAAAATGAAAGTAAATTCTATACCAGCAGATTAACTGTTAGTAATAAAACTAGCTTTATTCCAGTGTGGTAATTTTTATACACATTTTTGAATAGTGAAATAAAATGTTATTTTCCGACAATGAAACATAATTATGTTATGTTATTTAAATAAACAACACTGAAATAAGTCTAACGACTAAATAACAAAAATGAGAACTTATTGATGTTTAAGTCAGCGGCGGATTTGCAAATTTTGCCGGGGACCTCTGAAATTCGATACTCTAGTTTTTCAAATTATAGCAATGACGAATAAAAAAAAATGAGTAAAATTTACCAAATTTAAATTGTAATATTTGTCGCACCCTAAAATCTGTCTCCCTATGCTTCAGCCTGCTCTGCATGTAATAAAACATTTTAGCATTTATAGTAAAAAAACTGTTTTTTTTAAATATAGGGCATAGAATGCCCCCCAAAGCAATTTAAGATTTACTACGATTATTCCCGAATATCTTATTTTCTAGGAGTTCCAAGAAGTGGAACGTTTTGCACGTTTATGTAGGTTTCCCCTTAACACCATAAAATAAAAGTGTTAATCCGGGGGGTCTGGGGGGCGTGGAACGCCCTCCAGTGCATCGATCGCTAATTATCTCCATGGTAAATATCTTGAAACGTTGATATTGAATAACCCGTGAAGAAAGACCAAATAGTGCACTGGAGGGCATTCCATGCTCCCCAGACCCCCCGGATTATTCCTACTCTTTGCGTTTATAAAAAAATGTGTAAAATTTACTAAATTTAAATTGTAATATTGAAAAACTATCGCAATATTTTAAAAATTCATGAACACAAAAGTATATATTATAGAGCGAGTAATTTTTCATATGCAGACATAAGATTTGCCGCACTCTAAAATCTGCCGCCCTAGGCTTCAGCCTACGCAGCCTGTTGGTAAATTCATCACTGGTACAAGTGATGTTCAAATTGCATTGAAAGGAGGGGGGGGGGGTAGCGGGATTCATTTCATACAACTTACTTCATGTTAATATTTACCCCATTTCACTTTACTTGTTGTTTGCAAAGTAAACATTTTAAAAGCTTAATATTGCATTTCGTAATTCATAATAATTTTACTTACAAATCTGCGTTTTTTTAAAATCCAGAGTTGATTATTGCATACTCCGAGGGACTGATATATCTAAAAATTTTGAGAATTTCTGGAAATTCTTAAAGTGTGATTGAACATTTCTTAATCGATTAACTCTTCGATATATTTTTAGTCATTTTCAAAGATAATAAATATAATAATCGTTTTTGAAAACGGTATAGAATTAGTTTCACTAAATTTATTTTTCAATTTAATATTACAATTTTAAAATAAAAAAATGTTTAGAATGGAAGCAAACTCGACACCTGTAGATTAAAAGCTCAGTGTGATCCAAGCTTAATTCCCGTGTTGTAATTTAATTATACACATTTTTATAATAGTGGAATAAAAATGTTATTTCCTGACGAGGAAGCGTAAATAAAAAATTAAATTTAAAAATAATTCTGTTACATTTTGTTAACATAATATAAAAATTGAATGCTATCTGTTCAGCACTTCCGGCAGGATGCTAGTCTTGGTAAAGGACAATTTCCATGAGATACAGTAATCTCTCTAGCAGGATTTTACCTTATGTTCAACTATCTTACCGGAAGGAACATCTAGAAGGACAAACGCTTAACGTTCTATCATTTTGATGACAAACTTAAGCTTAATGCTTGGTTTCCCAGAGATGGCGTTATCAAACAATATTTAAATAGCAACAATCGTGTTTTAATTTTTTTCAGATATCTAAATACTTACAAACATATATTGTTAAAATTGGCCAAATTTTAGTACATGAAAAGAAATAAAACGCCCTAGAAATAACGAATTAATATATAAAGGGCAGCCCATCAATTTTAACTTGCTTTTCCAGTTAAAATACCATAAATTAAGTTTAATTTGTTTTGTAGCGATTTTGAAAGATGCGTACTTAATTGTAGGCTTATTTAATTACGAAAGTGTACTTTCATTGAATAAAACAAATATTGTTTATTCGAGAATAAGCAAAACGCTTTGGGTAATTATTTACAAATTAATTATGGCAATTACCCCACATGCACAAGCCAAAAAATATTCATATGGATTATAATATTTTCGAATTAAGCATTAAATTCTATAATATTTAATAATTTAATCTTTTATTAGATTTTTCTCTAAATTTGGCTGGAAAAGTTTTGTTAATTAACATGTTAATCTGCCGTATAAATAAAAAATATTTGAAACTTTCTTTCGGTGCACAGCGGATTGTTTTACGTATTTCAAAAATGTATATTACCTAACTTCGATTGACTAAAGAAATACTTTCAATTTGTTATATTTTGTTGAAGTTATAATTAAAATTGTTATGTATGTTGCAAATTTTTAATTTATTAGTTCATTCAGTTAACTTTTTTTAATGAATGTTCTCGAGGTATTGTAGGATCAAGTTTAATTTGTAATTACACTTTTTTATTCATATTTGCGCAGAAATTTATTAATAATGGCACCCTGTAAGCTATCATAAAATTGCTTTAATAAACAAGGGAATTAATTATAATTACAAACCTCCTAACAAAAAGTAGTAAATTAAGAAGGTAGTAGATTCTTAATATAAACCGAGAAGCCGTAAAATGCATTTTATAGACTTAATCACTCATACCCTTTAACAAATGCTCTTAATTATAACTATAGTTGTATTATAGTTATTACATAATTTTCAGTATTTTCCATTTGCAATAATTATGAATAAATTAATCAAATGCATTATTTAAAATTTAACCTAGTTTAGGTAATGTTTTAGAATTTGTACTGCATTTATCTAACATTGCAGTCAAATTCAAAGTTTTCCAATAATGTGATTTACTGTGAAGATCTATTGTTGGTAGACACAATTACTTTTTACTTTTACAATGCAATTTGTATTGTTAGCTTTACATTACATATAGGTAGGAATTTTACCACGCAGTTCACTCAATTTAGTACCAAGTCGATCTCTTCCATCAGGTGCTTTATTGAGTGTTTACATTACTTGTTTTGTATTATTATTTTTATATCAAGACAATGAATTAATAGAATTTTGGAATACAATTTCAGGCAACTACAAGCCCTTCGTGTATATTACAGTTACGTTAGTTTTAATTAGATAAATTTAATTATTTTTATAAATAAATCATACATCAACTTCAAATTCAATTAATCTGTGTTTGTATAATATTATTGTGCGGTTAGCACTATAAAGTATTCGATAAAAAAAAGTTTTTCAATTTGTTTTATAATTAAAACTCGAAATTACTTTTGTTACGTGAATGCAATTCATATAAAAACATTAACTTGTTCGAATACTTATATGTCTTATACTTATATATTAATCAAACGTAATAAATCCTAAAAATGTTGACACTAAATTTTTTTATGAAAAATAATTTTCCTCTTGGGAAGAAACTTTTATCAGTCGCATTGGAAAATAAAAGTACGTACACCATACAACGATTTTTAACACCGTTTGCCGTTAATTTTGTACAAATATCTTGCAAAGATGTAAAAATGTAGAGAACATTCGTTTATTTGCTTTAAGCAATCAATATGAATTTCTGGGAATTGGGTTTGCGGGATTGCGTTTAATTCCTCGCAGATTAAATAATGTTCAGGTACAACGCTCGTATATTATTTGAAATATTAAACCGGAACATAGCGAAAATGCTTCTCGAACTACATCAAAATTATTAAATGTATATTCTTTAAGTTCTTTAAAAGTATTGTCTTGCTAACTTTTTATTAACGAGTAAACCAAAGTCAAAACCTATGTTTGTTCACAAATTGGTTAATTTTAACACGACTGGAAAAAATTCATTTAATTTGTTTTAAAATCTTTTTAGTTCACAAATTATTTATAGTAAACTACTATGTACTACTAATATTTCTGATTGCTGATATCTTTTATTTATGTAGTGAATATTTAATAATGTATCTACACGTAACGCAAACGTTACACAATGTGTAAAAATGATTTGTAACTCGGACAAATTGAAATAGTATCACAAAATTATATTTGATTGATAAACTTGTAGGTGTATACATATGTTTTCAATAAAAAATGTAAATTTAAATTAGGAAGTCGCTATCTTGTAAAATTTAATGATATTGGCGGCAGTAAAAATGTTATGTTTTCTGTAATATGAAATTGCCGAAGAAAGCTGCCGTTGCTATGGATATAAAATAATAATATTCAATCTATGTATACAGTCTTATACTTTTACTATATCATTTTACTTGTAACCTTTACTTGGAACCATTAAGTTTAAAAAAGTTACATATCGGAAAGAAAATTGAATTTCTGTGTTATTTGCACGTAAAGCCGTTATACAATTCACTGCAATAGAATATTTAATTTAAAAAAACCTGGCGGTGTTAAAAGTACCCCAAGACAATGACTGGCATAAAAATAAAATTTTTCCCGTAGGGAAATGCAATAAATAGGTAGTGTTTACGTTCCGCAATCTGTTGATGTAAAAATCAATAATGCTTTTAAAGAAATGTAATTGTTGTCGGGTGTCGATTCTACACTGTTTACGTTTACTCTTTTTATCTACATGATCATTTATTACTTCTCCATTATCGTTTATTCTCTTTTCTAACGTGATTGAATTGAGTACTACCTACACCTATCTGCTACCTAAACCAGAGGTAGAGACGTTCACAATGCCGAAAGAAAATTGATTTATCTTAAAATAAAATACGTAAATATTTTTTTCTTCTCTTCGGGTTTCAAAATTAAAACAAACAAAGTTATATTTTCTTTTCCTTACATTCATGTCTTTTTAATACCACGCATAATATGTTTTTGTATATCATATTGAAAGCTAAATGTTAAAGAGATAAAAACTTCGGAATATCTTAACTCGTAAAAAAAATAAAGTTGAATTGAACAAACGAAATTGTTGCTTGATAAGATTGGATAGGTAACAGGTTTTATTGCAAGCTATGTAATGTACAGAGACGTAAAGGCAATTGGAAAGAATACTAAAAAGAAAAAGTGATAATTCAAGTGAAATAAAATATTAAATAAAATGTTTGTAAAATAAAAAGTAAAGCTTTTAAATTTACATTTAAATTATACAAGAATTAAGGTAAGTAAGTAAATAAAATTAAATAAAAAGAAATAGAAGAAATAGGTAAGTAGTTGAGAAAAAGGAAGGTATAAGAGATTCAAATCAAGTGAAAAAATTGAAAATAGAGTAAAAAATAACATTTTAAAAATGAAATAACTTTCAAAATTGTTTCAGAAAATAACTTTGAAATTTTAAAAATCAAGAACAAATACATAAGATTTTTAAATACTGGTTACTGTTTAGAATTTCTAAGGTAAAATTTATTTCCAATTTGGAGTTTACCTTATGTTTTGAAGAAACATAGTTAAGTGTCAAAGGCACATGTTTATTTTATTAAATTAATAATTTAAAAAAGGCTTTAGTTTTGCATATAGGTAATTATCAATTTAAGCTATCACATAGTAATTTTACTGTAATTAAACGGAGCTAGTTAATAATTTAATTACTATCTCATCGTAGTAGAAAATTAATTAGTTGAAAACTAGTAAAATCTAACATCCATATTACAATAAAAGTGGTGATTATACATGCTTTTATGCTAAAAAATAGAAAAACAATTTTACAGCTGACTGTAGCTGACTGGCAGATATTTACTTACAAAAAATTAAAGTAAACCACAGAAGTAACAGTCAAAACATACATGACAAACAACAGTGATTTAAAGAAGTTACTTTGTTCACCCTACTAATGTCGCTACTTGTCCTCCCTAAATGAAGAGTTATCAAGTTCTGCCTCTGTTGGCTCAGCGATGTACAGGGGTTGGACTTAATTTTCGCTACGGTAGCGGTTTAATTAATTTCCCTGGAACCAAATTTTTGGTAAAACAACAAAACTTGTTGAGATTTCTTTAGCATAAAAGTTTTATGTATTTTGCAATTAAATTAAGTCTTAGCTGGAATGATAATGATATTTTACAGTAACAAGACCTAAGATTTTATGTTAGACCCCCGTAACTGACTATCACACTTTGAACATTTTTGCAGTCTTGGGATAAAAATTAATCAAATTAGAACGAATCATGCACGTACCAATTCTATGCTGCATAAATGAAATCCGGCCATATCCGAAAATTGCGATTGTACCGACTCTATTCAAACTGAGAGTCACATAATTAATTGATGCCTTTTGAGATCTTTTGTCATAGCTTAGCAGAACTGCATTCTAAAACAACCAATGTCTATGCAATGACTTAGCTTTTTAGTGTTTTTGTTGTTGTTCTATTATAGGAATACGAATAATAATATAACTAGTAGTATGTCTACACAACGTCGCTGTGGTATCTTAGATGTCTATCTCGACATCTAATGCATATTTTGTAAAAAATCAAATCTTTGTATGTATTTGGATAACTTTATTATTTTATTCGAAAATAACTTAACAAAGAGGAATGGTTTACCTCAAAAAGTAAACGCGTTTAAAAATTTCTTCTGTTATGAATGACAAACACGTTGTCAGTTTATTGCATCAAGGATATTAAGGACAACATCTAAAATAAAATGCTGATAAATTTACATTATGCATTACTTTTTAGTAAAAAATATTTTGAACGTGCTTTTGATACAATATTGTCAAATTTTTATCGTGTGGGTATTATTTTATTTTAAAATTACTTCAAATGCATTTTATAAAATTTTATTGTATTTACGTTTGAACATTAACTTCTACAAGCGTTTTAGTAATTCAATATTTACGTACAATAAAATAATTACATTATATTGTTTTACTCTCAATGTTGCTCAAAACTTTTGCCTTTATTCATATTATTAATTTAAAATATATAAATGTTAAATAAGGTAAATAAGTTTTTTGTTAAATGTTTTTCAGCATACCATGCAAATTTTTGTATTTTATTCACTATTCTGCGTTATCTGTTATTTCTTTCATTTGATTATCTGGATGAAATTATTAGTCCCATGAGGTATTACACTAATTTTAAAAATCTAATAATATTGCAAAATTTTATTTAAAACTGTAAATCATTTTTATGGTTGCTTACAAAAGTGTAATAAAAATTTTACGACTAAAATTTTACAGCCTCTTAAGAATTTCAACCCCTTCATTAATTTATTAAAGTAAATAAAATTTATAATTAACCATATTGGTTTATCCATTATAATTTGCGCGGTTAGCTACATCATAAATTATTATACAATTTAAAAAAAACTTTCTGCTTTCATAGATTAAATATTAAGAGCATTGGAAAAACTACATCAGTCTCGTAACAGAATCCATTTTGATTTTTTTCTAGTTACAGTTTTTTTTCAGAGAATTAATAAATTATTTCAGTCGAGTTCAAATTTAAGATGTCGCATCCAGCTTTATTTATATTTATTAATAATAATAATAATTATATAAATAAATAGTTTTATTTTTGAGCCTAGATACACTTGATTATTTTGGGTTTATTAATAGTGTATAGGTATAGATCGCAAGGTGGAAACTTTTTTTTGAGGTTTAGAAAGATAATTTTGTTAAATAATAATGAAGTCAAAAATTACAGTAATTGTGTTCAAAGCAACAGGCCTATAAAAGCAGTAGGGTGCATTTCCATTTTTATGACCTTAAGTTGGCGACGTTAACAAAAAACATAAAAAAATTACTTTTCAGAAAATAAAAAGTGTTCTAAAAAGATAAAACTTCAATATTATATCTGACTATTGCTGGTTTTCAATCAAAAAAATTCCGGATGTCAGCTATAAACAAAAGAGCAAAGCAAAGTTTTTAAATTAAATAAAGTATAACATTTTGTGTTTCGAATTACTGTGCATTTGTAAAAAACTATTCAAGTATTTTTAGTTATACACTTCTTATTTTTAAGTAAACACCTATATAAGGTAAATATTAAGTTTAAATACTTCATTTCTGAAAATGTTTCAAGCTATTTCTATTAAATTTATCTTGGATGCTGTTTGTGTAAATATAAATTAAAAGTAAATAAATAAAAATGGCAGTTTTTCACGAACCTCTATCAGTTTAAACTTTTTGAATAAAAAATATGTTATTCTCAAAACTGTTGCTCAATGAAATTTAAATTTAAAATTTTTTATTGCAATCAGGTCCTTCTCCGTTTGCCCTTTATCAGGCACCCACAAATTAAGTGCCTTTTGCCTATTGGGAAATTCATTGTCACATTCAAGCCAAACACATCCAAAAATCGATTTACCAATTATAATTAAGTTAACATTTATTTTAATTTAAAAATTAAAATCAATCAATTAAATCAATCAATGCTAAAAAGTAAATTTTAGCTGAGGTTACTAATCGGTTCCGCTTAGCTTAATAGATAAATGCACGCAGTGTAAGTTAATTATTATGTCTTTAGGTTGTCAATTTCCTGAGATTAGGAACTTGACGAATAATTAATGATCGATTAATATTTCTAAAGAACATTTCAGATATTATATGATAACGAAATATGTGAAAAAATTTAAAGAAAACTTCAAAACAAAACTAATGACTTCTTTGAAGTAACAAACCAATAGAAGAACACTTGAAGTAATCTGTTAAGCATCTGTTAATTTCAAATTGGTAAATTACTTAATATAGGAACTGGTTAATGTTTGTGGTCGTTTGTAAGTATGCAAGCATTAAATTGTTAAGATGCCGATAAAGCTCAACTTGATGGAATCATTTTTGTTGCAATTTCACAACAAATTGACTTATACTATGATGTGAATGTTGACTCGAGTTAAAATTTACTGCATTATTATTATTGCCCTATATTATATTAGTATGTAAAGTTAAAGCACGTATGCAATAAACCTGCAGGATCTTCGGAATAATAATAACCCATACGTGTGAAAAGCTCAACTTGTAATACTTTATAAAGAAAAGAGATTTTTTATAAAAGTTATAGAAAAATTTGATTTAAGATAAAAAATTTTATATGAATTCTTGTTTACAAAAAAGTTTAGTTTTGTAAATACAAAGTTTGTAAGCCTCAGGATACGCTATCAAAGTTTACAGATAGAGCTTGAAATATAAATTGCATTTGAGTATTGAGACATTAAGTTGAGAAATTTTCCTCTAATCTTTTAACAAAGTTATAATATTTTTATTAGGTGTTAACACTTACAAATCTCTTATTAAATTAAAAGTTCTTCGTGAAATTTATTTAAATGTTATCATTTATCTTTGTAATTTTTTATTTAATAAATTTAAAAATTTTAAATTACCAAATTGGAAATTATACCAGTTTATTGGTTCTTAATACACGTACATAGAAAAATAATTATAAATTATTACCTATAAGCATTGCGTGATGTCGTACAGTACTTGCGCTTTCATCATATTACCAAACATTTACTCCTCATTACTTAAATTGATGATTTATTGACAAAATGATTATTGCTGGTATTGTGTGAACCTATAAAGGTTGTTAACATATCGTGTTTGCCTCGCCTAAATTTACCCAATTAATGTTTCTTACATAAAAGCATTGTAGATTTATAGATTATTAATATTGGGTTAGGTAGGTACACAATTTTTGAAAATACACGTTTAGTAGTTTACATAAAAATTATAATAAAATCAGAAAAGAAGTAACCGCTTATTCTGATGAATCTATCTTTTTCAGCATCATTTCTATTTAAAATTACTTTTTAACTGCTTTCATTGCTTTTAAACCTATATTTGCATTATATAATATACATAAAAGCATACAAATATTATTGTACAAGGCAAACAAACATTTATATTACAATATATTTAAAATTAGAGTATGCAGTATTACAGCTTAAGGTTTTACAGGTAAATTTAGAAATATTTTGGATTTTAAACCGTGATACCTACTGAAAGCTTTTTAATACAACCCAAACATTTTTTTTCATAAATTTTGTTTGCATTGAAAATTAGGTAATATATTTTTAAAATTTTATTTCAACATGTGTGTATAATGTTAAAGCTTTTGCAATACGAAATTTTCAGTTTCTCTTTTATGGAAATTCACATAATACTGGGTAAATTTTAACAAACGAAAAAAATTTTAGAAAGATTATCTAGAGCAAAAACTTTAAATAAATTTAAATTATATTTTATTTTTATTAGGCTCATAAATAGTGCTTGTTTCAAACAATTAATTTGTTTAGAACCTTTTTAAGCCTTTGTAAATTTAAGTTCAGCCCTTAAGCCGCGTTCTCGTCCAATTAACGCTACATAAAGTAACAAAACATAGAAAATATGACATTTCTTCTTTAAAACCTAACTTTCATTGATGTATTTAACTTTAAGAGAATATTTATTTATCTTATTAACCCATTTGCATCTCATACATTGATAAAATTGATTATATGATTGCCATGAAGTTAAGAGCCGTTTTACACTATAATAAAATTTGTAGCAAATCTATGACAAAAAATTGCATTCAATTTTACAAGAGTGTCATACATGAAAATTACTTCACAAATTTGCATCCTAAATTTGATACCAAATATTTAGGACCTGTTCTATTCTTGTAATAAATATAAAACAACATTTGTCTCATATTTCTGTCAAATATGGCACTTGAAATTTTATACAATAATTGCTAGCAAATTTGTGACAAGATTTAATTGCAAATTTTCTATAATGTAAAACGGCTCTAGAGGCAATCAAATATATTTGATGATTTTTTAAGAACTACCATTTTCTAAAACCTGTTAACATGATCAAAAGTTGTAGAAGTCGCGTCCATCTATTTAGGTGTTCAGATGGATCTTTCAAACTATTAAGCCACACTAAAGGCGCACGATTGTTTATTAAGAGTCTTTCTCAGACAATTAACCACAACATAGCATAGCATAACTTAACATAGCACTACAAAACAAAATGGTATCAATTTATTTGACATTATTAATTTAACTAATTATATAATAATAAATTCGCGATAGTTATACTAATTATAGTACAATACACATAATTATTACTTTCTGACGTTTACTTTCAATTTCTACCAGCGCCTTCCTATTAATTCGTTGGTACAATAGGTAAATTTATAATAAAAAATTCTTTTACCCCCCCCCCCTCCAGGACCAACCGAATACACAATCTCCGGCCTAGCACAGTGCAGCTCATAAATCCACCCAAGGTGATAGCTGATAATTGATAGCACCAACCATAAGCCAGGCCGGAAAACAAACAATTCCTCTTCCCCCCATGGGGCCTCCAGAATTTTCCTCTACACGCTGGGAAAACGATCAACCAGCTTTTATTTACTGTAGATGCCCAAGATGTTAATCTAGCTGTAGATAGTGCGGTAAGCGAGGGTTATAAGTTCCAAAAAAACAATAAAACGAAAAAATAATCTCTGCAAGAAGTGTGCTGCCAAGCGGCCATTGCAAATTATTTAAAATAATATTCGGCAATTCGGAAGCAAATACGGTATTTTCAGTCAGCTCAAAACAACAGATCGAACGAGTGAAAGAACATCGTCAAAATTAGATGTCTCCCTACTAAGTTTCAATACAAAAAAGTAAAAGAACTTACTCAAATTTGACGAGCACACGAAAAACACTCCCACACTTACGAAAGTTCACATCAAAGTCCCGGAAATTGCCATCCCCCCCAATCATACTCTAGGCAGGGGCGTACTCAGCAATTAAACAAATTGCAAAAATTTGTTACAAATTCATAATAGACCTAAAAACGTTACTGTAGGTTATGTTATGTTATGCAAAATTCGTCATTTGTCAATTTGAACACACACATATAAAAAGAAATCAAAATAAAAAATTTTAAGTAAATTTGTGGTTATTAGTATGTATTAAGGTTAAATTCAAAAAAAATATAAGAATAATACAAGACGTAGAAAATCAAAATTCAAAAAATTAAAAAAGAGACAAATATCACATAACAGGTTTGAATTAAGAATATTTGAAATTATGAAAAATTCGTAATACGATAGTACAAAATAACGTTATTTCATGGTTATTTTCAATCTTCAGTTGTACATAATCCATTACATTGAAAAATAAGAAAAAATTTTCAAACTAAACAAAAATATAAACTAATGTGTACAAAATTGACTTACCTTAACCTCCAAAAATTATCAAACCTGAGTTTGTCACATGAAGTATGAACAATTTAAAAATAATTTGAACTAAGAAATTCTTTTACCTAACACTGCTAGGGTGAAATCCGAAGGCACTGCTTTCTGTTCAGTTAAATCAGTTTTCTGTGCTGTAAATAGAGACCTTCCAAAGTGAAATCAAACAAATCCACAAAACAAATATGGAGTTTAATTTACATAAAAATTATTTAACGAAAAACAAAACTGACATTACATAATTAATAATAACATTCATAGCCAGAGATATATCTAACACAAAATAACTTTAACTAAATAATATAATGTATCCGTTTAACTAAAAGGGAAATTAAAGAGAAACCATCCAGAGGAAGACATTTTGAACGAACAACTAAATCTAGGATTTAAACCTTTATTTATGAACTTCATATCTTGACCTATCAATATTTGGATAACTATATATAGACAATTTAAATTTTACAACAAACATACATTTTATTCTATTTATTTGCTACAAATTGTTTAATTACGTGTGAATGTAAAGTATGATGTGTTTTGTTTTTTATTTTTATATTATCATGATTTGCTTTGAGACAGGAATTTCAATTGTTTTATCGATCTGACTCGTAAGTTGTTTAATTAATAATGAGATGATGTAAGAATGTTTTTGAGATGATATAACAAAGAATTTTTTCTTGTAGAGTATCCTGAAGATGGTTTATTAATAAAGCCGAAACTAGTCGATACATTGAATATTTTATTAGCAAGAATATACCTCAACCCATATATATATTTTTTAAACGTTTAACTAAACTCAATACCCTCTTAATTTGATTTCTAAAAACTTTGAACAAAAATTCAAAATTCAAAAATTTACCACGTTTTTAATCGTGAGGCGTAAAACTAAAAAAAGAACTCAAAATACAAAATTTTAAGTAAATTTGTGGTTTTTAGTATGTATTTATGGTTAAATTCAAAAAAATATAAGAATAATATAATACGTAGAAAATCAAAATTCAAAAAATTAAAAAAGAGACAAATATCACATAACAGGTTTGAATTAAGAATATTTGAAATTATGAAAAATTCGTAATACGATAGTATAACATAACGTTATTTCATGGTTATTTCCAATCTTTTTTCAATTTAATCGATTATGTACAACTGAAGACATTATAAAAATATTATGTATAAATTTTCTCCGCCCAATTTCTATCAAAGTTGCTAAAACAAAAATCATCAATAGCACAAATTAAATTTTATTATTGTTATTTATTCTTTTTATATGCATTTACATTTTATACATTATTATACATATTAAACGTAGATTATATGTGCTAAATAATTTAGCGGCCGAAGACTAATATGTAGACGTATATTGTTTTACGTATAATGAACGTATTTGCCCCACGTATATTATTTGTAAAAGTAGAAAGAAAATAAAGCGTATAACAAAAACGTAGACTATACAAACTAATGTGGTGGTTTTAGACTAATATCTCGACGTATATTTTTCACATATAATATACGTATTTTGTATACATCTACTAAACGTATTTCCAAGATCAAAATTCTCAAATCAAAATTCAAAAACAAAAGTCAAAATATTTTTATAAATAAAAAACTAAGTTTAGTATTTATATTTATAATCTATAATCTATATAAATAAAAATGAATCTGAAAATTCTTTGTCATGGCATAACGTGACAACGGCTGAACCGATTTTGTTACTTAAAAAAATAAAATGTTTGTAATAGCCTAAGGAATGCTTTTACGGAAAGAAAAATTAGAAAAGTTACCCGGAAAATTATAAAATTCGGGAAAAATGTATTCAATAGCAATTTTTTACTTTCAACAGATGGCGTTCTTAAATATTCATTTTCAAGTACGAATACTCGCCATCTACCAAACACCGAAGTGTTTGGTAGATGGCGACACTTAAATATGTCACCAATTATATTAGGTGCAACTGTCCACATAAATCCATTCACAAAGCCAAAAAAGCATACTTGCCAGATTGTTAGACATTGGTAATTGCTAATGGAAAAATCGCGGTTGACATCTCGACTGTATTCATCACATTGCCCACTGATTTCTGCCAGTTGGCCGAATCGAAGGAAGAGCTCATTCGAAGTGTTTTTCCGGAATTGCAGCTACGTTGTTGGAAGGCGGCCGAACAGCTCATTCAGCACTCAAGTTGCCATTGAATATGCAAATCAATGAAACTCCAATGTACAGCCTTTCGAAGAACTGTGCGATGCCCAAAGTTTTGCAGCAATGCAAGTTGATCGTCAAACATTGTCAGTGATTCCACGGTCAACGCCAGCCGATAAACTTAATGCATGCTTGAAGTCGTCCGTTTTGTGGTAACACTCAAATTAAGTATAAACATACGCGTGGAGTTGCAGAATGCAGAACGACCAATCTGGTGAAGTATTTTCTAACCAATTGCTGGTCACAAAATACGAAAATTGGAAAGTAAAAGAGGAATTCACTCAAGCCACTATAAATTCTTTAAAAAAAGTATTGAAAGATTTTAGCGGAAGCCCCATGCGTAGTGATGCATTAACTATTGCAAAAAGAAAAAGAGAAGAAGAATTGGCTGCTGCCTCTATAAAGAAGAAACAGAAAGAAGAACAGGAATTGGCAATATTCCTGCGTAATGTTGGAAATTCTTTATTATAAGACGAAAGGGAGAAGGAAAAGGAAGACCAAAAAGAAGAAGAGGTATTGGCAATATTCCTGTGCAAAAACAAAGCCGCCGAAACTTGGCGCAAGGAATCAAAACTGCGAAAAATTGAGAAATAAGATGTGAGCAAAGTCACCCAGAAGTTCTTACATTTAAAGCTCCATAAATAAAAAAAATATCATACTTACAGAAATATGACTGCGGCGTTCGGATTTTCTGCTCAAACTACATAAGAAATATTGAAAAAAGCTTCGGATTTCGAATTTTCATTTTTTGGGCCAAAAAAGTGTAATCAATTAATTCATTAATTTTCAATTTTTGATAAAAAATAATACGTTTGGTATTTGCGATGACCATAAATAAGTAGAAAGGCTATATGCGGATTGGATCCAGAAAATTCGTGTGGGAAAATATTGCAATTTGGGCAGGACAACGTCTGCCGGGCCAGCTAGTATGAAATATATATCAATATAAATCCTAGATAAAAATATAGTGCTTTATAACTGGCAAATTTATACAAATATAACATACATCTACGACACGAATGTTCTACCTCAAAAAAGTTTACACAATTACGTAACTCCAATTAGGAGGCAAAACAATATCGTGACTGGTGGTAAATAATGTCTAATCAAAATTACGGAGCAACAAAAATAATCAATAATAAATAACATAGAAGGCACGAAACACTTATCTGTTGAGCTGATACGAAGTTCTGTCAGATGGTAGTTAACGGTACAACAAGATGGTAGATGTTTCCACTTGTGAAATTAGGGTTGAAACGGATTGAAGTTTCCCAAAATTGAAATGTATGCAGTCAATTATTCTTCCCGTGAAATGACGATTACCGATGTAATAATGACGACAGAATGGATGGTTAAACTCGGACAGCAGTTTACTAACGGAAGGTAAGACGTAAAACAAAGACCCTAAAATAATTTATTATTGGCGTCGAGAAGAAAAAAAAACATTAGAGGGTTCCCAAAATTACATCGCAGATGTTGTTGAGAGTCAATTTTCCTTATAGTAATTTTCGTATTTTCAAGAAGTTGTAAAGATGACTGAAATAAAAATTGCAAACACAGTTTGTGTTTCGAAATTAAAAATTTGTACTTACAAAAGAAATCTGAATACTAAATCTTCCAAAGGAGATAAGATTAAATATCTTCGAATCGATAACAATCTTCAATGCTAAGTGCAACGAATAAATCCCAATAAATCGGAGGGCTAATACTAAACATAAACCTATTTTCGTAGCACTAGCCAATTCAAAATCTCTTCCAAAAGACCAAAATTAAAAATTTGTCAACTTGAAAATTTTAACACGAAAAATGTGTCTGATAATCATATCAGGAAAACAGGACCTCCAACATAATTTTTATATTTCTCAAAATCCACCAACCAAATCAAAACAAGGAAATCTTATTTTTGTATTTCAAGAAAGCAAAGTCTTGGTAAACCAATAACAAAGCAACTGACTCGGGAGCTACGATAACGCACCCCCGCGCCACATTTGCCCCATTAATTGATCCACCAATTCTGAACCGTTACAATTTTTATACGTACAATGTACGTATTTGAACCACGTATATTATCCGTAAGAATAATACGTTAATAAATCGTATAATAAAAACTTTGACTATACGTGATAATGTGCTAGTTGTAGACTAATAATTATACGTATACTTTTCACATACATATATGTAATAATATGTATACTGCATACATCGACTAAACGTGTTTCCAAGATCAAAATTCTATCTTTCAAGTACAAGTTGTTTTTTTAGTGTATGAGCATCGTATAATATACGAATATTTTAAGGTTAGTATAAAAATGGTATACTATATACGTATATTAAATACACCAATATTAGACGTATACCAAATTTTCCAAAAATATACGTTTAATATATACGAACGGGTGCTACCTGGGGATGTAAAAACTTGTCAATTGCAGCTATAGGGTTTCTGCAAAGAGTAAGAGAAAATTTAACATTTTTTAAGTAAGCACCTATCTATACAATATAATAAAATTAATTATAATATTAAAAGTTAAGATAAAATTCGTATTATTTGTATTATTACCCAGAATCTCGTCAAGAATAATTGCATTCATATTGTACAACCGGGGATTTAAAATTTACCGTTTTGAAAGATCTTTGCTTAATTTAATGTAAATTTATTTAATTTATACTTTTGAAAATTCTGAATAAAAGATTAATTTTCTGACAACTTTTCATATTTGGATAAGAACAGAATCTAAAGATATATTTTTTAAATCTTTCCTTCAAAAAAAGGATTATGCAGAACGCTGACTAGACAAAACGCCAACTTTAAAATTCTCATTGGCTTATCATTTGTGGTAGACCAATCAACATCTTGAATCGTATGCGTTCCGTATAAATTAACCTTCAGAATTATTTTGAAAATTTTTATCTGCCCCTGCTTCACGTGGGAAGTACTTTATAGTAGCATAGCCAAATCTCCTTTTGTTCTTTTCTTTCAATATTATCTTTACTTGTTTTCCATCCCTTTAGAAGTTCACTTGATTTCCTACTTGGCGTTTGTATAGAAACCGATAACATTATTCCCTTACAATATTCAGTTGAATATATCTTTCTCCTCCCTTCAAAAATCCCACCAACTTATTTTAATTCTTTGAAGCACAATTTTTATTTGAATGTTAAGCCACCATAAAACTTGTTTAATCAAACCAAAGCTAAAATCTCTTTCAACTGAAACCTCTGTGAAAAAGCCTCTGTAAAGAACTCTTTGAAATCACGCTCTCTTCGGCACTTTGTAAGAGTTTTCAGGCACCTTCTACAAATTCTTTTAAAATTAAATAATATAATTGAAAAATAGAAAAATTTTGATTTACTGCTTTGAGGCTATTTTGAACAAAGTTAAAGGTGTTTATAAGAAAAATTTTTCATATTTTAAGTTTTGTCTTTTTTATATTTTTCTGTAATTAGAATTAGCGAGTATTCGGTTTCCAATATTTAATCAACTAAAAATGTAATGTTTTTGTCCGTAGTAAACTTCTGAAGATGCATGGTTTAGTTCAAAACATGTGCAGTTTGTAAATCGCGTATTATTTTGCAAAGTATCTCAAAAAACTAACAATTTTAAAATTTTTATATGTTGGTATTTGAATATTCATTGTACAAATTATTCAAATTATTCGATTATAAATACTCGATTATTAGAATAATTTACTATTTTTTGGACCAACTGCAAATCAAATAAACTATCAAAGCTTATTTAATAAAATAATCTTTTTATAATTTTAACGAAATCTTTACAGATATATTCAGTGGCTTATTCAGGAACAAGACTGACAGAGACACTCTCTGAATGACGAGTGGCATTTCAATCTATACCTATTTTCATGCTGTTCAGTTCAGGTGGTGAATGTTTATTTGTGTTTCTGAATAGATGTATGTAGTATGTACCTACATTATGTATGTGTGACTTGTGTAAAAATTTATGAATTAATGCACCAATAAAATTTGATTAAATAATTGATAAAATAATTCATGTTATTCGAATATACAAATGATTGGAATCATTCGAATTATAATTATTTAAATAATAAACATTATAAATTAATAAACAATATAACAAGTTAAATTAAATAATATAATTGAAATTATATTTTTTTAACTATAATTTTAATGATATTATGAATTATTATTATAGTTTTATGATTATTTATTCTCAAAAGTTAAGATTTATATATTTAAATATTTAAATAATAATAATCATTTAAATAACATTGTTGGATTATTCAAATTACTTCGTTATTGTTATGCTCCAAAGTCAATAATTGGAATTGTAAGGTTTCATTTGTGGATTTTGTATTTTTATAGAAAGAATTGGTTTTGTTTTTGAATTGTAAATAGTTTTGTATGTTTAGGTGTTTATTATTATGTTGAACTGAAATTTATTGTCTCCGTTTTGGACACAGTTGGATGAAGTTTTGGATGAAAAATTATTTTTGGATTATACAGAATTTTTAATTGAAAATTTGGAAGGTCAATTTGATTCAATGATTGGGAAAATTGTAAACAGTTTGTATTGGTAAAATTATAATATTAAAATTTGCAAAATTCAAGGCAGTTATAAGTGTTATAAAAACTAAAAACCAAAAAAAAAAAAAAATTAAAACCAGATGGTTTGCCCTGTAGTGTCTTGAAGAGGGTTCTGCACTTAGTCATCGAACCACTTACTTTCCTTGTGAACTTATCATTCTCCAGCGGCGCCATTTCTGGTCAGTTATAGTTATCTGCTGTGCGTCAGGTTCACAAAAGGAGAAACAGAGTTCTCTAACTATCGCCCTATAAGTCTGACGTCCAGTATTTCAAAAATATTTGAATATGGGATGCTGCACAGATTGCAGTGTCATCTTGAAAAACGTCAAATCATTTCTACCGGGCAGCATGGGTTTCGATGCATGCACTCCACTATGACAGCGATTGATGCTTTTGTAGGAGCCGTTGTGCGTGCATTTGACCGAGGGGAGCGCCCGGCAGCTGTTTTCTGTGACTTGACTAGAGCGTTCGGTTGCGTGGACCATTCCCTATTGGTTGATAAGCTTGAGAGATACAGTGTTCGTGGTGTGATTAATCGGATAGAGTACAGTTTGTTAATATCGCGTTTACTGGTTCGGATGGCATTCGGCGTGTTTATAAGTCTTCGATTTTGCCTGTGATCATGGAAGTGCCACAGGGTACCGTATTGGGTCCGGTGCTCTTCCTCATCTTCGTTAATGATCTCCTGTCATTTATTGATTTCCTTACGCTAATGTATGCGGACGACACTTCCAGTGTTGTCACATCTAGATCTCTACGATTGGTAAAGAGTTGTGCTGATCGACTGCTGGCTCAACTGAGTTTGTGGTTTGGTCATAACTGGCTACATTTAAATCATGCTAAGACTTGCTATATGGCATTTCAAAATCCTCAAAATTGTGATGATCTAGACCTTGGATTCCGATTGGACTCGGGGGAGATTGAGAGAAAATCCAGTGTTAAATTCTTGGGCCTGAACATTGATGACGACTTTAACTGGAAAAGTCACCGTATTTGTAGTATTTAGGAGAAATTTAAAGCGCTTTTTGCTGGAGCACTGTGTATACAGCATTGACGAATTTTTGGAAAAGATTGAGGATTGCTTCTGAGGTTGTTTGTAATGTACTGATTTTGTCTTGCATATTTATACTTATTGTGAGTATTTATTTGTTTTATTTTATCTGACTTGACCTATAATTCTTATTATTTCGATTTTATGCATGAAAATTTATTAAAATTTAAATTCAAGTTTGGATTAGGAAGAAAAGTGAATGGAACTGTAATTTCAATTTTTGGTTTTCCCAAAAGTTATTTATGGTTAAAGTTAATTAAATTTAGAATTTGGATTGATTAAATTGGAGGTGAGGAGTCTCGTGATTTAAACCTGCAATGGTTTGGCTAGGCAGTTGGGAGACTTTATTTATTTATTTCTACCAAGGGGTAAATATCTCGAAAAATTTGTGTACACTTGTTTGGAATTCCCTTGGAAATCTTTGTAATTCTCTGGAATTCTTTGTAAATCTCTGGAATTTCTGGAAATCATTGGAATTCGTTGGAATTCTTGGAAATCTTTGGAATTCTGAGTCTCGAGTACAAAAATTTTACAGGATATTTACCCCTTGATTTCTACTCCAAAAAATTGCACAGCAATATATTATTCGTAGTTAACTTTTAACCGTGAGCAATACATTAAACGATAAATGATAAATAATAAAATAATTTGACATTTCGAATAATTTGTGTAATCGAATATTTTGAATATTGGGATATTTGAATAAATGGAATATTTGAATAATTTGTCTAATGATCCTTCGATTATCTAAATGATATAACATTTTATACAAATTATATGTTATGAAACATTTTATGTATTTCATTAAAAAAATATTCAAGAGAAATAATCAGATAGGTACATATGTTTTAATCATCATCATTATATTTTATAGTGTCGTGTTCCAAAATCCTTTGTTTTTGAAATTTCGAAAATTTAATGCTTGATTTTAGTATATTTTGAAATTATTATTTTTGAGATTTTAATTTTGTTTTATATTTTTCAATTTATTTGTGAAAATTTATTTTGTACATAATTTTGTGTGAGTGTTGTAAAAGCTTGAATTTGTGCGACTTTTCGCGCAAACAATGTTGGCAAGAAATTGTTAATAACTTTGGCGTTTTACTCGGTGACCGTTCAACAACGTGGACGTAAAGCACATAATACCTAAGTCTTTGAAAATTTGTAATTTTGTGTTAAAAGTTTAAAATTTTTGAAGTTTTTGTAAATAAAATATTGATTTCACTACGTGAATAATTGTATAATTATTTGGATAGATTTGTTCGGATTTTCGGAAGTTTTCATGGATTTTGAAAATTATGAATGTTTTATGAAGTATTTTTGAAGGTTAATTAATAAATTGATAAACGATAATTTGGGCAAAAAAAATTTCAAAAATTGAAAAATAAAGAAAATAAATAAAAAGCAAAAATAAAAGAAAGTTTCTAATAGGTAACACAGAGCAAATTGTGGCGTTATCGGACGCATTGTTATGCACATAATAAAAATTTAGACGGAGTGGTACGACATAATAAAAATTTATTACAAGCTTTAATTAACTATTAAAAATTGGATATATAAAATAAATAAGAAATAGTTTCGCGTTCAGCATTAATTGGCATCTCATAATGTGGAGCAGACCCTTAGATTTAATTTATATATAAAACGTTGATGTGCGTGAAGTTAGCCCCCTTTTTGTCGAAAACTAAAATATTTGTTTTGTATTGTGTTGTATTCAGTTTGTATTGTTTGCATTGTAAATCTTTTTTTCATTTCGCGAAGCATAAAGTTATAAATCGCGAAAAACCATTTTATGCCCTGGCCCCCCTTTTTCGAAAATTTTGAAATTTTTTGTTTGTATTGTGTTGTATTCAATTTGTATTATTGTTCGTATTGCTAAAATTTAAAGTTCTAAACTTAACATTAGTTGCGTAAATCGCGAAACAAAATTTAGCACCGGACACCTCATTTTCGAAAATTTTGAAATTTTGTAGTTGTATTGTGTTGTATTCAATTTGTATTGTTTGTATTGATAAAAATTAAAGTCCTAAATTTAACATCAGTCGCGTAAATCGCGCAACAAAATTTCGCGCTGGACCCCATTTTCGAAAATTTTTTTTTGTATTGTGTTGAATTCAATTTGTAGGTACTGTGTGTATTGTTAAAAATTAAAGTTTTAAGTTTAATATTAACCTCGTAAATCACAAAACAAAAATTTGCTCTGTCCCACTGCCTAAGCTGACTCAAAATTTCAAAATTATTTGTAGCAATTTCGGTATTTTGTAAAAAAAAATATCTTGCTCACCACACCTGAGATAGGTATTCCCCAATAATAATATATTTGTGGTGAAGCCCAGGTAGAAAACCAGCTCTTATAGCGGAGGCAGAGCGTAGGTTCTGAAAAAAAATAAGAATTTGCTTCCTCGGAACAAAATAAAACTCTCTTAACAAATAACCGTATAATGAATATTACAAAGAATACAACAACTATACAAAATTTGAATCGTTAGCCACAAATAGGGAACATCCACGTCGCCAGCTGATGTAAAACTCGACGTTTCCAGAATTGCAGTAAAAATCAGTAAAGCAAAAAAAAACACTTACCAAGGCCTGGCTCGTTTACAAGATATTAATTCGACAATACTTGTTTACCAATTATGTACTGCAATTCCAACCCACACAAGCTCTTGACTCGATGAATTCCCCTGGCTACTGCAGATGAAAAATCACGGCTCGATTGCGAAACTGCTTGAAGAATTCTTTGCGTTGCACAAACAAGAAATTCGCTACCAAAAATTTTATCGTAGCACAAAACTGAACTCTTTCCAGTAGTCGTCGAGGTAAGTAAAAACCAGAAAGATTTAACATACGGCCACAAACGTATTCCAAAAACGAACATTCCATGTTTCAGGCAAATGAAGGCAGTTTGAGTTCTGGCGCCACGGTACCAATCCCAAAATAAGGTTTCCGATGTTAACTCGATTACAAAGGTTTTACGGTTTCGTAATTCCAACATCCGCTGACAGATTTCTTCCTCAGGCGTACTCCTTAATAATTATTCTGCCCTATCTGAATAATCATCAGCCACCAACGAAACTAAACACGTCTTTCCTCTCTCACCGTGCGCTTTAGAATGCCGCTCCCAGCTCAGCATGCGCCTTCCACGATTCCTCGCGCATGCCTTACTAACCATAGGCGTACTAAAAATCGTCATCAAGGGATCGCGCAACAATTAACAAAAAATTGTTACATATGTATTTGTATGCAATTTGTTTTGTGTTGTAATGCAATTCGTATCGTAAAAATTAAATCCTCCTCTCTGGCCGTACAATCATTATTTTGTTAAATTATATATTTCAAAACAAATTTTATTTGTACAGTAATAAAATTATGTAGGTACACTACTTATCTTTATCGAAAATTCTATTTCCGTACCGAAACGGCTTGCAGTCGAACCGTTTTTGCTCCTTACCGTAGTTGCACCAAACCGGCTTGCGCCGAAACTTCCGTGTCGAAACGTCCGTCCCGAGAAGTCCCTATACCCAAGAATATCAGATTAGTGGGACAATACAGCAACATTTCTTCTTCTTCAAGTGCCATACACTATGCAGCTCGTAGACCAGCGGTTTCCAATTATTTTTGGCCGCGGAACCCTTGGGCGAAGTAAAAAATTTGTCAAAATTTATTTTGTGGAATTTGGAAATTCTTTTTGGTGGAACCCCTGGATATTTTCGCGGACCCCTAAGGGTTCCGCGGAGCCCCATTTGGGAATCGCTGCCTTAGAGTCCCCTGCAAAAATGGCATTCTAAGGAAACACTCCCATAAGAAGACATGGAGAGCAGTCACTGCGACTTCAGTCGCAGAGCCCCAGCCGCAGCTAAGGAATCACACCTTTAGCTGGTCATCTTAAGGTTCCTTAGCTGTGGTTGGAGCTGCTGTCTACGCTTTCTTATGATACAATCGCATTCTAAGGAAACACTCCCATAAGAAAGCATGGTTGATATAAAAGGAAAGATATGAATCTTTAGCTGCGGGCGGGACTCTGCGACTGAAGTAGCAAAGGATGCTCTCTATGCTTTCTTATGAGACTGTTACCTTTACAGTCCCCTGCAAAGATCGCATTCTTAGGAAACATTCCTATAAGAAAACATGGAGAGCAGTAGCTGCGACTTCAGTCGCAGAGTCCCGGCCGCAGCTAAAGATTCATATCTCTCATACTTTTATATCAACCATGCTTTTTTATGGGAGCTACTAAGGGCTAGTTAAACGTTATGTAAAAGCCGCAGTAAAGAAATCACATCTTAAGCTGGTCATCTTAAGGTTCCTTAGCTACGGCTGGAGCTCTGCGACTGCAATTGCAGAGACTTTTCTGCACGCTTTCTTATATGATACAATCACAATCAAAGGAAACACTCTCATACGAAAGCATGAAAGATATGAATCTTAAGCTGCGGCCGCGACTCTGCGACTGAAGTCGCAAAGGATGCTCTCCATGCCTTTTTATGAGACTGCTACCTTAGAGTACCCTGCAAAGATGATATTTTTATAAAATATTCCTATAAGAAAGCATGGAGAGCAGTCACTGCGTCTTCAGTCGCAGAGCCCCAGCCGCAGCTGAAGAATCACACCTTTAGCTAGGCGAAATTTTCTGCACCAACACTAAGGGCTAGTTAGATGTTATGTAAAAGCCTTAGTTAAGAAATCACACCTTAAGCTGGTCATCTTAAGGTTCCTGAGCTACAGCTGGAGCTCTGCGACTGCAGTCGCAGGGACTGCTTTCCACGCTTTCTTATAATGACGCAATCATATTCTAAGGAAACACTCTCATACGAAACCATGATTGATATAAAAGTATGAAAGATATGAATCTTTAGCTGCGGCTAGGGCTCTGCGACTAAAGTCGCAGTGGATGCTCTCCATGCTTTTTTATAAGACTGTTACCTTAGAGCAGCGGTTCCCAATTAGTTTTGGCCGCGGAACCCTTGGGCGAAGTAAAAAATTTTCCAAAATTTATTTTTTGCCATTTTGAAATTCTTTTTGGCGGAACCCTTGGATTTTTTCGCAGAACACCATTTGGGAACCGCTGACGTAGCTTCATTGTTGTAATAGTCAACAATTTAATTTTTACGATACAAGTTACATTGCAACACAATACAAATTGCATACAAGTACAAAAATAATTTTTAAATTTTGAAGAAGCTTAGGCAGTGGGCCAGAGCAAAATTTTGTTTTGTGATTTACGCGGTTAATATTAAACTTAAAACTTTAATTTTTAACAATACAAACAGTACAAATTGAATACAACAAAAAAAAATTCAAAATTATCGAAAATGGAGGGCCAGCGCGAAATTTAGTTTCGCGATTTACGCGACTAATGTTAAATTTAGGATTTTAATTTTTATCAATACAAACAATACAAATTGAATACAACACAACAACAAAATTTCAAAATTTTCGAAAATGGGGGCCCGGTGCTAAATTTTGTTTCGCGATTTACGCGACTGAAGTTAAATTTAGAACTTTAAATTTTAGCAATACAAACAATACAAATTGAATACAACCCAATACAAACAAAAAATTTCAAAATTTTCGAAAAAGGGAGGCCAGCGCATAAAATGGTTTTTCGCGATTTCTAACTTTATGCTTCGCGAAATGAAAAAAGATTTACAATACAAACAATACAAACTGAATAGTTGATGAGCGTGAAAAATTTAAAAAAAGATTTCAATGCAAATTGTAAAAATATTTAGAAAATAATCAAATAAAAATTTGGTTAACAAAGAAAACAAAAAGTTGAAATTGTAATTTGCAATAAAAAGCGATAAAGAATAAATACAAAATTTGCAGAAAAAATTAGGTTATACAGAAAAATTTTGATGAAAATAAAACCGAAAAGGTTTGGAAAATGATGCCATAATGATCGAAAATGACAATGAAAATGAACTGGAAAGAAAGGAAAATGAGGAGCCGCACTTGACAGGAGATGAGGAGCAGGACAGCGAAACAATTACGGACAAGATAATTCTATGGTCGGCACTTAAAAGGTCATAAGTATACAGGGAAACAATGTATACTTATGACCTTTTAAGTGCCGACTACAGAGTAAAATTACATGGATTCAACGTTTTAAATATACCTAATTCTAGGATTTGTCAATAAATATCAAAAAACAAAAAAAAAATTTATATTAGATCTTGCACCAGAACCTGAGTCTTTTTTGTGGTAAACCATCGGTCTCTTAACAATCTTTCACAAGCAAAAGATAGAGGAGCAAAATTTATTTTGTTGCAAATTTGAAAATTTAATGTTTGAATTTTGTTATGTGGACCATTTAGCGTTTTGACGTTTTTTTGAAATTTGAATTTGTTTGTGAAAATGAATTTGTGCAAAATATTGTGTGTGAATGTTGTAAAAATTAGAATTTGTGCGTCTTCTCGCGCCTACATTTTTAAGTTGGTACGAAAACGAACAATAATTTTTGATTTTATTGCCGAAGCGTTTGACCGGAGTCCCGGAGTGGTCGGGTTTGCGATTTAAGTTCAATGTATTGAAATTTTGAATAAATAAATTTTTGATTGAGTGAGTGAGATTTTGTTATTGATTATATTGGAAGCCGTCAGGGGTTTGGACGGAGTTCGAAATTTTTAAGGTAGAAACTAAATTAAAATTTTGAATTGATGGTATTTAAAATTGGAAATAATAAGTGAAACTGAAAGTTTTTGATAAGAAGTTAATTGGATCTACATAGAATAAAATTAAAATTGCTTCATGTTAGTAAAAATTATAGAATATAAAATGTAAAATTGAAAAACAATGTAAAAGTTAATATAAGTGCAAGATGTGGAAGACAGCGTACACATTTGGTAAATTCATTTGCTATCGAGATTTATATGTGGTGAAGTTTATTTAATAATTTAAAATTTTACATTATAAAAATTAAAAAAAAAAAAGAAAACACCCTGATTGTACAACCAATCGAGTTACACATTAATCGAGTTCATAACCAATTCAGTTGTACATTATTCGAGTTGCACATCAATCGAGTTCCACAACATTCAGTAATAAAATAAAATCATACTTGTTTTGTTTGTTTTGTTTTTTCAATTTTAATATACTGATGATAACTTATTTTTTTATTTGATGGAAAATATGACTAAAACAATTGAAGTTGAAAGACGAAAGAAAATCAAAACTAATTTATAAATTAATATAAATTTAAATTAATTACAGTTGTAAATTGGAACACTTATAACATTATTTATCTATAGATATTATTAAATACCTACTCGTTTCTTACGGTCAATGATGATAATTTGGGTATTAACGTCATTATCCGGCTATTGACGCCAAAGCCCTACTAAACTGAACATTTTGACGTTAAGGGGATGATGAACGCAAGTTAGATGCAAGATAATTTTGAAATGTGTAAGATAGAGAAATATATATTTTCAGTATTTTGATGCTACAGAGTACAAATTACATCCCGATTATGTTCATTTTTTCACATTTCAAAAGAGAATTTTGTAACTCCTAAGTATAAGGACCGATAAAAGGGAAAATTTTTGTAAACTTGCCTCAATTATTGATTAAGGCCTTATATACGTCTAGTAGCGCTAAAAATGCGCTATAATTAAAATTTTCTTTAGAAGAGATAACAATAACAATTAATAAAAATGAATAGTACACATTTTTTATCGGTATTTAAACTTTATAAAAAAATTTATTTCACTTCATTGTTGCAAAAATTACTATATAAAAATTCACGTGATTCACAACACTAAGAAAAAAATAGTTGCTTCACGGTCGGCATCATATCTCCAGTAAATATTGATCGATCTTCAAAATTAAAAAAAGATCTTGTAATATAAAGCTGCAGTTATTTGTTATATCTACTAAAAAAAATATTTATTTTTAGGCCTTAAAAATATTTATCGTCCCCATACGCTGCTGGACGTATGTAAGGCCTTAAATATTATAATAATTTAGTAAATAAAAAACAGCTTAAGACATAGTACTGCAGACTATGTTAATTACGCCTGTACATTTTTGTTTCCGTAAAGTGTTTATTTTGTGCGATATTGACATTTGAAATATCATATTATATGGTTTTGTGATACCAGAATACAAATTATGAATTAAAAAAATTTCATTAAATTATTATTAAACATACTGCTTCATTGTTGGACAAGTTGTTAATAATATAGTATTATTATGAATATCGCAAAATCAGCAAAATTCGACATATTTGGTTTGCTTCCAATCCACTTGATTATATGATCATTATTCATTGATTTTTAGTTAATGAGGTCATTGACTGGTCAAAGACGTAAATATTAGAATCGGATAAAAATCTTTACATCATTGCCCATCGTGAACGAGCAAATACGTCATAAGCCGAGCAGAAATAAACATTAACATTATTATCCTGCCATTGACTTCAATATCTGATTTACATCTTTGATCATAACAGATATAAATAATAATATTATATCGAAAGTTATAATATTGTTACCAAATAATACAGGTTAATTGTATCTGATAACTCATGTATGATGACTCATCCGTGATGACTCATGTATGAAAACCTTGAGGCTTGTCACCGGTCGGTGGTGTGATTCGCTGTAAGTTTAATTTTCTGACTTGTATGTGTTAAGATCAATGCAGAGTCAATAAATACTAGTTATATCTTCTTTTTAACTTATTATATAACTTAATTTATAAATAAACACAGATTTTATGTTAATCGATTGTTCTACTAGGGAACTTTGTTTACTTTAGAAATAATTATACCAATATGTGAGTTGTAGATTATGCTATTACAATTGACCACCATGAAATAGAGATACATAAATAAATACTTCACAAGTATATAATTTATTATACATTATTTATTATCAATAAATGATGACAATTGTTTTTAACTTGGTTTATTAAATATTTAATTAAATAATTATTATAATATAAAAAAATAAATAAAATAAAATTAAAATTAATCAAACTATGTTTTGAGTTTAAAAATGTGTACATTTAAAATTAAAAGCTATTTATTAGGCCTATTGTTAAAATTTGTATACACAAAGTTGTTTGAAAATGTTAAGTAAAACATATTTTCGTGTGTGGTTTTTCTTTGATATATCAGAGAATTTTAAAATGCTTTGATGAGCTACAGAGTAGAATTATTACAAATTATGCAATTTAAACAAAGTTATCACTAAATTACAAATAACAAACTAGCCAAAAAACAAATAACGCTATTCATATCATAACATTTATAAATAATTCATAATTTGAACTTTAAATAAACATACGTTTGTTATTTTCATAACCAAAAACAAACTTTGCAGTTAAATGATGGTTTTTTAAAATTTTATTAATAATAATGTACTATTGATTTTATATACAAACTCGCTCTACAGGTTTACAAATTTGATGTCGAGAAATAACTATAACATTCAAAGGTTAGTTTAGTTGTCGGGGTAAAGTATTTATTTGAGGTTGTTAAGAATCAAAATAGAATTGTTTACCGAACAATGCTCGTGTTTACTATGGGTGAACAAACGGAAGTATTTGTATTTGTTAAATTTTGTGCATATTGTAGGATATAAACCTGCTTCGAGAGCTTCTTAATATTAAGTGATACAAACACAAGAATTTTTCATAATTTCCCGAGGCAATTTTCTTTTTGTGTAGTTATTGCGTGCAATATAGTATGTGTATCTATTGAAACCACCTGAGGTGCTTTTTCTAGTAGGAGGGTTTAATTGAATTTTTAATATTCATTGTTTTCGCTGTATACATTTTTTATATTTGGAAGTTTCGAATGTTCGACTTTTACTGACAAAATACACAAACGGTTAATTATAAAGCCTTTCTCTTATACTGCACCATTGTGTAGCATTAAATTTAGAAGCTGAGAAAATGAAACAAACAAATTAATTTGGAAATTTCAAGAAATCTTATTAAAACAATGTTAAATTTAAATACGATACACAAAAAATTAATTCTTTTAATTATAAAAGTTTTATTCCTTATGGAGTAACCAATTTTTCTTAACGGAAGGGAAGTTTGGATAACACTTTGTGAAAACAAATTTTTGCATTGTGTCTACCCTTTATCGTTAAAAGTTTAGACTTTCAAATATCCTACGGGATTTATACAGAACTTATGTATTGTATTTAGAATTGGAAAATAGAATAGAACATCTGTAACAAAATAAACGATTTCTTTCAAAATTAATATAAATTTTGTCATTCAATATAACACGAAATTACTAATCTTTTCATTATTTTTTATTTGAATTAATTTCACGAGGCTACGTGCTGCTATTACAGGTTGGAAGTAAAAAATACATTAATAATGTATTTACTTATGGAAGGTTATTTTCAATCAGAGAATTTGTCGGAAAATTTCGTGATTACTACTTTCAACGTTGTAAATGCTATACATTGAAGTCACGCATACTTACTTTTGATATTTTAATGTCATCATATAAAGGGTTCGTTTCAAAATATAACACGAAACAGAAAAGAGAAAAAAAAATTGCTTTCTTTTTTGTTTAGTTTTTTGCTGATAGAATAATGAGGACGGAAAGTTCAATAGAAATGTGAAAGATATTCTAATCAGGTTTCAATGGGATCGTCTTAAGACAATAGGGACGCAAGAAGGGGCATATCAGAAAAGTGACACGTAGTGCGAAAATGGAAGGTAAATTAGTTTTAGAATCGAACCGCGGAATAAATCACACAGCTCTCTTCTCTCGGGATCACAAAACGACGTCGGTTGTCTAAATCATACTTGGGTTGTTTTATAACCCTGCGCGCTTTTCTCGTACAGAGTTTTATACAGAGATAATAACACTTTTAGGAAGATAAACAAGTGATATTTCTATTCACCAAAAATTAATCATTAATTTACTTCGAGTCCAAGTCGTTATTTTGAAGGTGATAATCCGACGTCTTTTATACTAACTTATTTTGTATTTTATTATATACAAGTCTCAACACCATCGGGGAATTAATTTCATTAAAGTTGATTATTATTTTTGTCAGGAAATTGTGTTGATAATTTATTAAAATTTCGTTATGTTTCTCGAGGGTAATTAGGAGATAATTAACCCGAGTTAGGACAAATGAATTTTATTTTGCATACAAAATTGCTGCAAAGTATTTCGTTCGGCTTTATTTCCTTATTTCCTTAAAGTAATAATAATTATGTACATGTTAATTATATAATCATGAGACACATCTCTGTTGTACACTGTGAAAGTTTATACAAAAAATTACTCTTTCAGTTTACAACACTTTTGTTCGTATATTTTAAATAAGCACCGAGAAAGAATCTTTTCAGCTATGTTAAATTTCTGTTACATTGAAATTTTTATTAATTACATTTTATTTTATTTTCGAAATGTTCTCTTTCAAACGGACTATATAATTTAGACGAAGTAAAAATAAAATAAAATTATTTCCTTTTTTTAAAAAAACTAAGGATATAACTGGCGTGCAAGAAAGATATGGACGAAGCAAGTTAATTGAGACTGAAGTACTTGAGTTACATTTATAATAGGAAGAGGTCTCGAAATCGTCAAGTATCCTTTCATCAATGCATGC
Organism: Cantharis flavilabris; assembly: GCA_949152465.1. Lineage (NCBI taxonomy): Eukaryota > Metazoa > Arthropoda > Insecta > Coleoptera > Cantharidae > Cantharis > Cantharis flavilabris. The sequence goes on along the minus strand of OX424439.1, from coordinate 14,769,902 downwards.
ATGATTGGTGGATGGGGTATTGAAGGATTATAACCCTACTGCAGTGAAGAAGTCTTGTAAATTGATGACCCCATTGCAAATGATATTATCTTCGCTAAAAATGCTGATCGGGCTGTTCTAAGTGGTCGTCGATGACCTCGATCATACTTAAATATTTAACGGCTACTGAAACTGACAGTATAGATATTAAATTCAATGCAAATTTTATATCACCCAGCGAATTTATTAACTGAAGGGTCACTTTAGTTCAAAAGTGGTGTAAAGCACTTACTCAGTTTAATTCTATTTGATAAAATTATCTTTTTATGCTGGAATTTTATCGTTCACAAAAAACACGCACCTTATATTATATCATATATAATATTAGCAATATTTTTTTTAATAAACCGAAAACCTTGAGAAAAGTTTGTTTTAAAATATACATCCATGCATGGGTTCCTTCATAAATCCTATAATGCAATGAACTAACGCTGACGTACAGCGATGCAGAATGAAAATTTTATCAAACAATAAAGCTGTCAATTCCTAAACTTTCACACTTTTTATCTTTTTTATATATGCTCTTCCAAACTTCTTTAGTTTAGATTTATTTTCGTTTGAAAAGTATATATCGTTGACAAGTCGAAAGTTTCATCTAAATGTAATTATAAAATTCGAATATAACAAATTTTCATCAAAAATAAAAGAAAACTCAGCTTCAATAGCCGAGATTTACTGAAGAAGCGCTTATTTATCGCTTCAACATTCAAGTGATCTAATAGTTCATCTTACAAGTTAAGTCATCAACGCTCTTTTCACTAGATTAATTCAAGAACCCTGCACTAAAATCCGTGTTAAGTTTAAACAAATAAACGTTGAAACTTCTAAAATCTCAAAGAGGAATGCAAATTACAATTAATCGGTTTTCAAAAACACACTAAGACTGGTCTTTCAAAAATAAAATGAAAAAGTGGAGGTGATTTAAGCTGAATTAACTAAAATTTATTTTCCACTTTTCAATAAATTTATCCTGAACCTCGTAACTAATGAAACGAACGAAATTTCGTTCGATCACCACATTCGGAGTTCATGAACGTACTACTTTTATATAAGATTTAATCAAGATAAGAAATGTTTTAGCAATGTTTTGCATATCTTTCACTTTAATACTTATTGAAAGCTAACAAGCAAACCTTTTAAACGAAACTTAAAATAAGTTTCACTTTAATCACTTCGATCCATGATTTTTGTTACATTTTGACAAAATGATACAATTATTTTCCATTACCGAATCATGCAAAATAGAATTACTATTGTAAATTCTTTTGCTTCTTTTATTAGGGTCGGATTATCAATGACGAAATAAATAATTTATCTTACGACAGTTTTTATATATCTGGACAGATTTAAATTCCGATTTTGCGATGGGCTATTTTAAATGTTCTCGAGTTAACGGCACCCTTTATGCGATATTTACATTTTAATAAATAAACCCGCCTTTAAAATTACTTGAATGAGCAAAGGATTTATAATAAATTTATGTACGGAGACAATAAAACAATAAATCTTCCATTGTGTACTTCAAAAGAGCATTTAAACTTTTTTAGATAGTTTTTTTTATTTACTTATGTTTTAATGAAAAGAAATAAAAATATTTATGATTTTTATTTCAAAATAAAAGTAAGCTATATAAACAGGAGCATTCTTCGTGAGTAATATACAAAAATTAAAAACCTTTTTAATCGGCAAAACATAAAATTTTATTACAAAATTAATAAGTATTTACAAAAGAATACAATTCAAATTATGAAGACTAGCGGTGGTTGTGTTCTAAATTAGATTACAAACTTTTGAAAATCAAAATTAACGAAATTCTTTAGATTTAATAATAGTATATCCATTTAGATTGATTAGAGTTAACATATTTTTAATAACTCAAAATGTCATGTCACCTAAGGGGATTTGCTATATTTTGAAAATTTTTTTATTTACAAAAAACGTAAAAATTAAAAAAATATTAAAAACAAAAATCATTCTTTACCGTCACTACACCCAGAAAAATGATTTCCCAAAATACAATGATTATACGATATTTTCCTACCACTGGCGCGCATGAATGGATTATTGAGAGATATTTTAATAAAAAAATACATTAAAAAAAATAGTTGAACAAAATTTATTATATTGATGAAACATTTCTCCTTCAAATGCCAATCCGATTCCGGATGTATGGCTAACATTTCGACTTATGTAAGACGAGATGATGTACTAGGGAATTTTTATTTATGGGGTGGTTTCCCGTTGCTTTCCTCATAATCCCAAGCTTTAGATCACAGCAGTGTAATGTAGTCGGCCCGACCAAGCTTTGATCCGCGGTTTACCGCTTTGTAGCCCGTCGATGTAAGCTTTACACCACACTGTGGTCCGATGAAATATTATTCACAGTATTTATGAAAAAATTTATTAAATTTATGAATTTCTTCATGAATATGATGAATTTTGTTCATCGACACAAAAATGATGAATTTTTTATCAATATGTATTCATTTACCCATTTTGTTCTTTCACTTGTTCATTTTTCACTCATTCATTTACTGTAACATGTAACCCAAGAGTCCCACAGGACTTAAAATGGCTAGTTTTCCAAGTAAGTAGATCTCTGAGCTTACGCACTTGTAAAAACATTCCCGAAGCACGACCGGACTAAAAAATCACGGAGCTAGAAGGACAAAAATTGATGGCCTTAATTATTTGATAAAAACATTTTTAACTTTAGAGAAGTACATGGGCTGTGTGCTCACCCTAGATACCGGGAAAATTATTGTACCGAAAAAGCAGATGTTTAGTTCATCACTCTAAAATTTTACGCAAAGAGCGCTTTATCTAGGTTGCAATTAGTTGCTAGAAACAAAAATATTAGTTGGTGCAACTAGTTTTATAGTAGAACTGCAAATTTTTTCTTGCTGAGCACATTTTTGTTGAACGAACAAAAATATTTTTGATATTTTTAAATATTTTGGGATTGAAATCACTTATGCTGCAGAGGTGCTAAACCTTAATAAAGGCGAAGAAGAGAAACTGTGAGTTTTTGAAAGAAAAATATTTAAAATCATGACCGGACAAAGAATGATTAGTGAAAACGAATATCGAACAAGGACAAATACCGAAATACTAGGAAACGAAGACATTGACATAATGAAATACGTTAAGCCGCAGAGAGTGAGATGGCTTGACCATGTAACAAGAAAAGAGACAGACAATGTTTTAAAGCAAATTATGGACTGGAGACCGGGGGAGATAAGAAATTGAAGAAGAACAATCTAGAATCTAGATGGCTGTACGAAGTGATAAAGAACCTCAAAATAACAAAAACAAATATTTTTTATTATAAAAAATGGCTTTATTGCTTTTTAAAATATTCTCATTGATGATCAATATATAGGTACTTTTGTATGCTTTTAACCAATTTTCGAAGCACTTTTACCACTATTTATGATTCAGATACCTTCAAGTAGCCTTTTTTGAGCGATTAACAAATTACGTGGAATCCAACACAAACAAATTATTTTGACTGTTCATGCAATATTGAATGAGTGCTGGTCCCACTATTGCCCAATACAACCAATTTTAGACGACCTTTACCTCTCAACCTTATTTCCTTCTCAACCTTCTCAACCTTATTTCACTCACTGATAGACACAGGCCTATCCTATATTTTTTCATTCTTCCCTATTTTGTGCCACTTGTTGCCACTTTTTACCTACGGTTTGCTCAATATCGTCTGACCACCTTCTTTGGGGTCTACCGACACTTCTCTCTGTAGTTCTCGGACGCCTTTCGATCCATCTGGTTTTCCACTTTCTAGACCCTTCTCTTGCCACATGTCCAGCCCATCTTCACTTCAACTCCTCAGCTAGTTTCATGACGTCTGTTATCTTTGTTTGTTTTCGAATTTCAATTTCTTATTTTGTCGCGCAGACTCACTTCCAGCATACGTCTCTGCATTGCCTGTTGGTTTATTTGCAGTGTATTTGCGCTCTTTACCGTCAATGCCATTGTTTCTATCCTGGGATCCATCCTTTCCGAATGCTACCCATCCCAGTCTGATTCTTCTTAAGATTTCCGCCGTTTGTTTTATTTTCCTAGTTTCATTAAGTGTCCTAAGTACACATATTCGTCTACCGTTTCTATCTCTTTCTGACCTAGTTTAAATTTTCTATCGCTGTTTGACATGACTTTAGTTTTATTTATGTTCATCTGCAAACCTTTTTTTATGGATGCCCTATCCAGTTAGTTCAACATTTCCTCCAGTTCTTCGTCTTTTGTGCTAATAACAACCATGTCGTTGTTCGGAGATCATTTCGTAGTGCGCCGTTGATGTTCACACCTTTTTCATCCCATTCTAATTCCTTGAATATGTTTCCTAGATCCAATGTTAACAGTTTAGGGGATATTGTATCTCCCTGTCGAACACCTCTCTGTATAGGAATCTTGTTTGTTATTATGTTTTCATCAATTTTTACGTGCATTGTAGCATTTTTGTATAATATATCCTATCGCGAGTCCACCAGAGCGTCATTTAAGGTTAGGAATACCGCCTACAGCTTCACCGTATCAAATGCTTTTTTAAAGTCAACGAATCCTAGATGAAGAGACACGTTGCACTTCTCGCACTTTTCAATTCAAGTTCTGACAGCCTACAAGTGGTCACTGATACCGAATCCTTTTCTGAAACCTGCCCTCTCAATTGGCTGATAGAAGTCTAGCTTATTTGTGAGTCGTCCGGTTATTATCTTTCTTAACAGCTTGTATAGGTGTGACAGAAGGCTAATTAGTCGATAGTTCTCAATATCTGGAGGGTCCCCTTTTTTACTTCCTTGTAAAACAAGGAAGTATTGTGATACCGATTTTTTTCGATTTCCAGATTTTGACGGAAATATCCGTTTTGACCTTCCTTGAATCCATTTTGACTATTTTCGTTGTGACGTCTGTACGTACGTACGTACGTACGTACTTACGTATGTACGGACGTCTGTATGTCGCATAACTCAAATACGGTAGGTCGTAGAAAGTTGAAATTTTGGATTTGAGACACTTATAGCATCTAGTTGTGCACCTCCTATTTTTGGTTGCGATTGTCCGTCCTAAAAGTTGTAATTAATGACGCGCATGAATAGATTAACGAGATTCCTGTCCAATTATTATAAAAATTACAAGGAAGTTATGTGGTGTCCACATCAGATTTTTGTGTATAAGAATTACTTCCGCATTTTTACAATTTCTTGGTATTTTTCCCTCTTCTATGCAGCGGTTCAGAAGGAGTTTAATGGCGTTCATTAGTGTTTCCACCTAATTTCAGCATTTCAGGAGCTATACAGTCTTCTCCCGGGGAACGTCCGTTTTTCATTTGTTTCAGTGACGCCTTAATTTCGTCGATTGTTACTTCGGGTATTTCCTCCGAATTCACGTTCATGACAACTTCGTTCTTCTTGACGGTACTTCGCTCTTTAATTCTTGATGAGTACAAATTCATGTACATAGAAATCTTTAATTGTCGCTAGTAGTTTTGCTTTCCCCGTAGCTATATCTCCATCTGATACAGTACATGCGCTGTCTGCTGGTATCTATTTTCTTTCTTAACACTTTCATATTTTTGTTGTTTTCTATTGATTCTTCGATCAATTTGGTATTATAGTTTCTCATGTCTCTTCTAATGCATGTCTTTATAGTTTTATTTATTTTCTTATATTCCACGCAGTCTCTTTTCAACTTCCTTCTTTTTTCTATGAGGTTCTTTGTTTCTTTACTGATCTTTTTGCTGTTTCTGTTACTCTGTTTCTTTCTCGCGCTAATTTTTATTACCGCTATTTGTATATTTTTTGTTATATTTTCTGAGACATCGTTCAGATCGAGGTTTCCCAGGTTAACCCCTGCAATCTTGCTGTCTAGAATTGTTTCAAATTGTTCTTGGTTCTGTTCGAGTATTTCTCTTGTTGGGTGTGGTCGTTTTTGCATCTTTTTTATCTTTTGGGTTTTGTGTTTATACGTATTGCTCCTCTAGTTAGTTTATGGTCACTTCCAGTATGGAATCTATTTAGGACTGATACATCTGTTACTATCTCTTTATTATTGGATGTTATAAAGTCTATTTCATTGTTTATTTTCCCGTCGAGGCTTTTCCACGTCCGTTTACTGTTTGCGTCTTTAATCTGTTTTCCTATTTTGGCGTTGAAATCTCCAATTATTAGACAGAAGTGTGAATTTTCGGATTTTCTTGCCTAACGCTTTGTCTTCGTCTTCTGCGGTGCTAGTTGGTGCTTAAGTTTGGATAACTTGCATGCTGTATCTTTGTGACGCTTTCAAGACTATGTAAATAACGCGGTGTGACAGATAAGGTGTTATCTTTTCTTGTTGACGAGTATCGCTACTTCTCCGTTATGTGAATTTACATCGCAATTGCTTTGGAATAATTTGTATCCGGAATTCAGAGTACTATGCCCAACCTAACCATGGATGTGGTCGCCGCCGTTGATCTTCTAGAAGATTCTTCCGCCACCGATCCTAAAGCATTTCTTCGCCTGGAATTGCTTATCTTACGCAACCCTTAATTAGCATATTGCTAAGTGGCTTGGCATAAGAGTGTCTAGGTTCGCCATATCTGGCTACCCTTATTTGGTTTAGCCTGCATGTCAGTGCAGTTGCCCGGGGTGTGGCACTAGGAGCCACAAGTGAGAGCAGGGTACTCTACGAGGATCCGTTACCAGTGACCGTCCCGGTAATAAGGTGCTACCTCCGCAGAGTATCCCCATACACCCCTTTTGACTTGAATTCGGTAATCCATCGATAAACACTGGAACTTTTATTTAGAAAATTAAAATCAGGATGTGGATATCTGCACAATAAAATATCATATAGAACATTCATGTAACAAGGTTACTGTAGTCTCATTTTAACATCGCTCTAGAGATTATGGGCATCAATCAATCAAGTAAAAAGTAATTGCGGGGGGGGGGGCGTTGTCCTTAGTTTCAAAACACTCACTTTATGCTTTTTAATAGTCAAAATAGTAAAAAATTTACTAAAAATAATAAAAAATTTTGGAAGCTCAGATGACCTTGAAAATTGTCAATGTATTGACATTGTCACCTGCTCTGGAGCAGGTGTAAACGTTTTAATAACAACAAGTAGGTACTTAGAACAAAAGTATTTGGTTAACTATACCTAGTCCAACACAAAATTTGTTGCTTCGACTTCGACAAAGTTATGATAAATATGAAGGGGGCATCAGGTTAATTGGAAAATTAAAGAAAACAAATAAAACTTGTTTTGTCGACGTTTCGGAGAATATTCCGCCATTCTCAAGATTTAATTATCCAATCGACCGGTACCCTTATTTTGTATTTAATATTTTTAATTCAAACTTAAACTTTTTTTTACAACAGCAAAATCATGTATTGGGTCGATTTTAAGTACCTAAATAACATTTATTTGTTGTTATAGGTAAGTGTTCGTTACACAGCCAAAATATTTTTTTAGTTTATGAGTTTACGTCAAGGAACTCGACTAGCTCTTCATAATTCAAATTATGCTGTAATGAAGTTATTTTTTCATAATTTTATTTATTTTCCTTAATATACTTAGTGTATCTCTCTGTGCAACCCCAAATCGTCATGGAGCTTCTACCAAATTTCCAAGCCATGTTTGTATACTCTCAATTTTTGCCATTCTATTATGAAACGCAATCATATGATCCCATGGAATTTATTCTTGTTTTATCTGCTATTCCGCTACAGATCAATTAACATTGGAGAGTCTTTCGAAATGTATTATTGGCCCCCACGACATTTACTAGAGTACCAGGCACTATAATTAATCTGCGATTAATGCTTATTAATTAGGAAAAGACTTCTGAAGAATTTAATACTTAAAATTTTTTTAAAAATTTTATAACAAGCCCGTAACGAGAATTACTTGTAATTTCTTGGGGTACTTTTTTTTTTCTTGAAGCAGCAATACTTTTCTTAAAATCTTATTATTTCTAATTTTATTAAAATCAAAATTGATGCAAAAATAATTGTATACAATAAAGTTAGATACTAAGAAATTTCTAATTAAAATGGTTTTCCTTAGAAACAAGTGCAAAGTAATCAACGTCAGCCAGCATAACATCCATAAATAATATAGATATATATTTTAGAAATAATTGGAATGAGATTACATTTTAAAGTAAATATTATGTACTTTTTATAAATATTTTTGCTGCTCGCTGTAAGTGTAATATTGCATAATTAAGAGCTAATAACGTGTATGCGACACTGAGGATGGCTAATAAGTCAGAAGTCTTTACAAGAGCAAGTTTTGCATTTGCAAGGTGAAGCGTAGCGTAGTTCTTTTTCTTTTTATATATTAAAATTAACTTTGTATTATTTGTGTTATTTGATTTTCAACTTTGTCCTTAATTTTCTTTAACGGTTATTTAGCAGCAAAGTTTACACAAAGAGTCAATAAATTCTTTAGAATAGACTAGCTGATCTATTTCAACAAAATAGTCAGATAATAACAGAATTATGTATCTGCTTTGAAATTAGCATGAATGTAAATTACCATTGCAAAATTGTTAAATTTTAGTTAACAAGGTAGAGTATTATTAAATTTATAGAACATATTAATGTAAAGTTTAAGTCTACTTACCAATACACTAGTAAAAATTTGCTATTATAATTAACCAAATGTTGTTGGTAAAATATTTTGGTGTTAATTTTAACAATATTTTTGGTTAAAATTAATATTTCCACCTAGTGACTCAAAAGTGATGGTACATTTTAACCAAAACACTTCTGATCTACTACATTTAGTGTTGATCTCATTTTGGTGATTTTATTTACAACCATTTGTGTTAATTCAGAAGAATAAGCACTTGAAAATTGTAACTTCTGTAAATTTACCAAGTTGTGTGAAGTTTTTACTATAAATTGGTGTAAGTTTTACCAAGTTTGGTGTAGTATGAGACATGCGCGCAATTATCTTACAAATTATTGCAGTAATCTTCATAAGTTTCAAAGGAATACATTGATGCGCTTCTTAAGTAAAATTGTGTTGTGAGTTATAATGGCAGGATTATTGGAATAAGTACAATTATTATTATTATTAATAATTTTAAAATACAAAGAATTTCCGAATTGTTGCTCCACTCTTAGAAATCAATCATCGACTGCATCATTGGATACCTACAAATTGGTAATCGAAACAGGTTGGTTCATATTATAATTTATATTTAATTTTGTTTTGTTACAGCAAAAATGTATTGAATTAAAATTAATTTTCTATGTGATTCTAGGTGAATGTGATTTATTAAAAATAGACCAGAATGGTATCGAGATTAGACGACCATTTTATACATGTATTTTTGGACACTCATATCGAAGAGCACAGGATTCCGTAATAATACTTATTTAATATTAAACGTTTTTCTGAAACTTAAGGAGGTACCTAAGTTGAATAAATTTTTTTTAAAGTTTTGCAATTTAACAAGCAACTGTTTACTATAATAAGTTGTATAGTATAGATATTTTCTAAGAATTTCTTTGTTTTTGTATTACTTTTTGTATACTTTTATAATAAATTGTTTTTGATATAGGTATTATATTTATAATCATTGCTCTTCTCCCAATTATAGCATTAAAAAGTACACTTAACTTAGTTAATATTTCACACGTGATATAATCAAAAATATACAAAATATTTGGTTAAATATGTACCCCAAGATTTATCAAAAATTACCAATTAATTTGTGAAATTATATTATAAAATTTGTCAAAAGTTTACACAAGAATTTGGTAACATCTTCTACGAATTTTGGTTATTTTTACCAGAAAAATGTTTGTTAAAAGTAACACTGCAGTATTTTACCAAATTCACCACATAGCAGTTTTACACCAAAAAGAGTGGACCCATATAGACGACTTTTGGTGTTAATTTTAACACCGGATTTTTACTAGTGTAAGTATTACTCAGCAAGCAAACTTACTGTAGAACCGCGATAACTCCATATTAATAACTTAGTACGTACTAGTATTATAGAACAGATTTTATTTTAGTTTTTTCTAATAAGAACTAGGTTTCTAATTAAATAAGTTTTCGGGTAGTTCCAGAAAAACAAATATCCTTGCAGCGTAGCAGTTTGCGCCGACTTGTCTTTTGCACCGAAACGACCGCGCAGTAACATGCCAGCTCGATAAAATGCAGGTTTTTAAGCAGTTTTTTTAAATATCTTTGACAGGTTTGCGTGGGATTATTCCACCTGAATAATATCTGAAGAATTCCATATTATTTCTACATAAAAATATTTGAAGTTTCGAAGCTTTTACGGCATGTAATTGTTTTATAACTTCTGGTATTTAATAAAAAGCAATAAAGGATGACAAAAAACTATTTGTAGTTCTTCTGATAAATATAAAAACCGTTGAACGACTTTTTCAAGACAACATTTATTTTATTTTGTAAACAATAAAGCGTACTTTTATTTATTTAAGTTGTATTAAATTATATTTTTTATAAATTATCTGTATACGCGACCCTACTATTATTATTAGATTCTATTTGTGTTGTAAACAACCTAAAGCAACGTAGATGTTTGGTAATTTTATCATGAAAAACTAGAGTTCTTTACTATTAGGGTCTGATGTAATGCCCGCGGTAATAAGTAACCTCAGAATAAATGGACGTGTTTTTCTCGTCAGATCTTTTAACTTGGCAGCAACGGTTCTAAGCGAAGTAAGTTGGCGGGTTTAGCTTAAAAAAGAAAAATTGCCTCAAGGTTTATAATGACGTTATTGGAAATTTTTTTATTGAAACGTGTTAACTTTATCACTAAATAATATGTGCTAGTTTAACTTGATACGTTTTTAATAATAAAGATTTTTTATAAGTTGGTGTTATATTTTTTGGGCTTATAATTTGACGATTAATCTGTACAATGCATACTGCACTCTCCCCCTTTAGTGTTAACCTCGATTAACATTAACACATTGCTACGATTACGATATTTGTATTTACTACATATAAATTTATAATACAATGGATAACGTTTGTGCATATAAATTGCACGTTTACTTGACAGATGAAACCATTTACTTGTAAGCTTGTGGACATGTGTTATTATGATGCTGTGTTATATTTCGATAGTCTTTTTTAACATCGCTGGTTTTATGCTATTATGTTATTATGATGTTATGTGTATGCGGTCATTTTCGGAACGCTAGAAGGAACTAAAAAGTTGTCAAAACTCACGCAACGCTGTGGTAATAAGCAGACGTGTTAAACAAGTTAGAAAGAAATCAATCTAAAAAAAGTAGAAATTATAAAAACTTTTTTCATGAAAAGAATAAACGTATACAATAAATTGATAATTACAAATTGGAAATGGTAAATTATCAATTCATATGCGACTCAATAATACGAAATCAAAAATATTAATTAGTTTTGTATATCAACAGATATATTATATTATAAGATTAAACAATCTGTCTTTACATGAGTTGGACTGCCCTTTTAACACAATAAATAATGACGTTTTTATGTCATTTTAATCTTCACATCTACCTTACCACAAGGTATTTAACGGTTACAGCCATCCTTTAGTTTAAAAATGCAATAATAAAATTATTGCTATAAAAACATTATCTAATAATTTTGTTTAACCTGGACTGACTTATAAAAATCATGATAATCATAAACGTATAATTTTTTAAATCAGATAAGTGAAAACAACCTCTTTAAGGACTCGTTGTCCTGAACTTTTGCGGACCGGTGTTCGCAAAAATAATTTTTCCATTACTATACTTCTATCTTAAAAGTTTCTTTTATACAATAAACTTTAAAAATCTTCTATGTAAGGGTTAATTATTTCGACACTTGACGAACACGCGATATGACAATAAATATCTATTATATTTAGTTTTCATATTTTATTGAGGAAACAAGTGGACAACCATTTTATGAATAATATTCCTGAGTCTATGATTTTCAACTTCAGCAATAAAAGTTTTATATTATGAACTCCATCAAAAGCTTTTGTGAAGTTGGTGTAAATATAATCAATATTCACACGAAACATCAATCCACAAATAATAATATTCAACCAAAGTAAATAAATAACATTATATTTTATAATGTTTTCAAGTCTTTCAATTGTAATTTTAGTTTGAAAATACCTTAAAACTAAAAAATTATATTATGTCAAAGTAAAAATTTAAATGTAATTTTTGAAATAACTCTCTTGATATCCAGCAAAGTTTATTTAAAAGCCGATATCTTTAATATTAACCTTTTTTCAATAAAGAATTGAATTTTGATTTAATATTTTCCTAAAACCGTTTTAGTAAATAAGATAAGATTCTGGCAAGCTGCTCATATTTATTTAGTAAATTGATTTTGTTAGCTACAAAAATGCCTTATATGAAGTAAAGGTGCTGAATAAGGATTTATATAAAACAAATAGTATTTTCGAATTTTTACAACGAACTACCAAAGCTTAAATATTATAAGCAGCTCAAAAATTGGAATACATGAAATATTGTGTAATTTTCCACTAATAATTAGTTCTTCGAATATAATTAAAGGAATAATATTTAAACATTTTGAATTTAAGTGATTGTTTATTACTGATTAAATATAATATAAAGTATTTTTCTTCTGAACGACAATAATATAAAAGTAATAGTATTGCAAATGAATTGATTGTTCAATGGAAGCACTTTCGAAATTGCTCCGTACATAGGACTATGTATTATTATTGTGATAGTCAAAATACTATGTATTCCTAGCATTAATGTCATCTATAAATTTATGCCGAGTTGGACACAATCTGAAACTCTTCATAAACAATTTAAAAATTTTTTAAATAGCTTTTAACTTCTAGGACCATTACAGATTACAAACACACAACTGCAAAATTCACTTTATTAACAACAATCTGAATCTTTCTAACGACAAAACTAATCATCATTACTTTTTATAAACCAGATGAAAAAATAATATAGCGTACGAATGAGACCTAAAAATACTAGAAAAGTTTTAAAATAAATATTTATAATCTATGAAAGAAGCCAGTTTGTCAGCGATTGTTTTTGTATAAAGTAAGTACAATAATAGAATCGATATCCAGGCAGATCTCACGATTAAATTGACTACTTCTCGTCTGACATAAACTTGCTTTGGGTGCCAACAATTGTTATTCATGATATCAATATTTTTTCTTATTATCAGAAGCTAACAAATAAATTGGAATGGTATAATTTTTTAATGTAGTACATTTACACCAATTCTACAACAAAATTAAATACGAGTAGCTTACAAGAGATAATATAAAAGCTATGTTAAGTGATACTGAAAAATCCTACTTTCAGCAATGTAAAGCTTGTTAATATATTTTTATATTCCAGTATTTACATAAAATTATCTTATTTTAAGGTTTGCCTCGTAATAAAATTCCTTACAACATAATCTGAAAGTTACTTCAGTTATTGGAGTGCTTTAAAATTTAAGTTTCCTTATTGCAAAATTGTCCCCATAGGCGCATAGTAAACCTGCAAATTTTTAAAAAATTTCCTGCGACTCATAAAAGTAAATAGCGAGCGCTTATTTTCAGTTGCTTATTTGCGTATAGAATAAAAGTATAGTACTGTAGGGAAGATCGGCAGATACTATAATAATATTAAATATTATAGTTCAAGATATCTACGTATATAATCTACATATAGTAAAACATATAATGCTATGATGTAATAATTGTTAAATCTTAAAAACATTTTTCTTTAAAACATAAATAATTTTCGTAATAGTTCAAAAACTCAATTTCAAATCAACTTTAATAAAATGGTTTGGTGATTAAAATAAATTTTCGGTCCACAAGTTTTTTTTGGTATCATAACAATATTAAAATATTAAGTTTTTTAGAAATTCAATCATCGATGTTTATATAATACATATAATATGTACAAAACATCTGCTTGTAAATGGTATTTTACGAGTGAACCCCTTCCAGTAGTTCTTTACCTAGTAAGCAAAATTCATTTTGTGTGTTTTCTTGCTATCGAAATATTATCTGGGTAATGAAAATTTGTCTAAAATTACTTTTCGTATGGCATGGCGCTACCAACTCCTTTAATTTGTCATTTAAATTGTAACTTAATCTTGTTTAAATATATTGCGAGCGCAGCAAAGTATGAAGTATAAACTTAAATTTGAAATTTGCAAAGCATAAAAAACGACGTTAATGTCTCATATGTTAAACTCATTAAGAAATTCTGCAGGCAAACGGACGACTGCACCAATCGATAAGTGTTTTTATTACAATTTGCAAAATGTGTCTGTAATAATACAAAATTTAATAAGCAGCAAAATAAATTAAAATTACGGGTGCCCATTATATTACCATAATAACAGCAGAACGAAAGTCATAATTTTACGATTATTACATATTGAATGAAATATTTCGCCATGATGAAACATGCAAGCACTATAGCATTGTAAAAGGTTTGGTTACATTTGTTAAAATTTAGAAGCTTTAATAATAATTATAATGTTACAATCGATCTATTAATTAATGGAGCCACATATTATAATAGCTGATGCTCATTAGTAAAGTTTTCAGTAAGTACAAATATTCGACAAATCAAAAGATATATTGAGATAATATTCAAAGTAAAGCCGTATATTCTTTGCGGGGTTATAAGCACCTTACAACATCAATCATAATTATCAATACTCCTAATCAATAGGCTAACGTCAATAATTTCCCCATCATTCTATATTATCAATATTTAGTGTCAATATAATATACTACTTCTTTGAAATATTTTTTATACCAAAAATATAAAGTTATTTGATTTGAAAAATTAATGTTGGCTCTATTTTTATGACTCGACTAAAATAATTGAATTGGAACATCAATTACAGAGTTCCACCTGTTCTAGGTTTGTTGGAATCAATCGTTAAGATATGTTGTAAATATTTATTGCGAATACATATTATGCTACATAAATTTTCATATCTATAATCATATGAAAGAATTATTATGTGATGTTTTACAATTATTTATTTATTTTGGATTATATTAGAGATTTCATTTCCAATTTTGCTTGATTGAATTTACCACTTAAAATCATTTCACTTTATCAAATTGCAGGTTTTTTTTATTTACTGGTCTCTAAGTTAAAGTCAAGATGTCACTAGCTCTTCCCACAACTGCGGCAACTGACGAAGAGGTAAATAAATTTTATTTTGAAATGGATCACATCTTAAAAGCAATACCGAAGCACCAACTGAGAATAGCGATAGGAGACTTTAATACAAAGGTTGGAAAAACAGATCGGAGAACACATCGGCTCTCACAGACTAGGGGAAAGAAACGAAAGAGGAAAAGGGCTAAGCATTTTGGCAGCGGAGCAACAACTAACGATAATGAATTCGTTCTTTAAACTATCACCAAGAAGATTATATGCGTGGAATCGTCCAAAGATTCCCCCACTGGCGTGATGCGAAACCAAATCGACTACATAGTGAACGTTAAAAATATACCGGGGGATCATACCATATATTGGATCAGACCATAATCGACCAGTAGGGAAACTCAAGATAAAAATGAAAAAGTGGAAAAGAAAATTAAGCAAGTAACGTCAGAAATCTTGGTAACCCCACTGCGAAAGTGGGGTTTCCAAATTGGAAACATTTGAGAAAATAATGAACAACATCAAAGAAAAGATAAAACCTGATAAGATCACAGAAGGAAAACGTGGATGACAGAAGAAATTTTATAACTATTGGAGAAGAGAAGAAGATTTTAAATCATTAAAAAGATTAGACAAGTAAATGAAGTAGAGAATAGGAGAACTGCGCAAATACGATAGTTTTAATATTCATCAAAATGTGAAAGAACTTACAGGCAGATTCAGAACAAAACAAGTGGGTAAACTTGTTCACGAGGATGGAACAACAATAACAGACAAGGAAGACTTTAAAAATACCTAGAAAAGATTTATAGGGAGACTATTTTGTGATGATGAAAGAGAAGACATGTCCATGATAGAAGACGAGACAGAATACAAAAAGTAGAGACAGTCATTAAACAAATGAAGGATGATAAGACCCCAAGACCGGATGAAATACGGACAGAATTCTTTAAATTGTTTGACGACAAAGGAGTGAAATAAACTACCAAGATTTTTAAGCAATAATTCGAGCAGTATCCAATACGGATTAGATCTAGAGCTAGAGAAAACCAAGTTTATGTTCATCAGTAAGGTCCAGTATTTCAGTGCTAGTTAAACTAAATCCACGATTTAAACTACGTTTATGGCTACCTGATTGGTCAGATATTGAGTTTAAACTCTGATCGTAGTTTAAACCACAACTGAAATACCGGCCCTAAGACTTATAGCCCTAACAGCGAACCGGATTTGAATAATCAAAACATTAAAAAGGTTAACAACAATATATATCTGGGCACCTTCATAATTGAGCAGTGGAACCATTCGATGGAAATTAAGAGACGCATTTACAAGTGAATTTAATAAACATTGCTCATTCTATGTATATACGAAGAAAATTAAAGATGTTAACAGCCAAGCAATGGGCATGTTCCAAAATGGCGAAGAGCGCCTCTACGAAAAAAAAAACAATCGTGACTGTTCAATTTAAATAGCTTTTCTTTAAATTCGTACAATTGCGAAAGTCGTGCAAGATTACAAAAAAAGGATGGTACATAAAACTACACGACAGTAGGTACACCACAAATTTCAAAAGCACCACAACCCACGCTATAAAACCTTTAACCAAACGATCTTCCTGTTTACATCGTTTCTGCACAAGTTAGTCATACGCGTACTTCCCACCCCTTTGTATGCCATAAGTGGTTGAATGAAATCACGCTAAACGGTGTTAGCGGAATTGTATTGATTTGGAAAAAATGACAAACAATAACCAAAATGATATTTTACGCAGATATTTAACCAAATACCACAAAATCGATTCTAAGATTTTTTGGAAATTAATTCAAGTTTGACGTTTATGAAATTTTGACATGTTTTCGGGTTTTACGTCCCGCATCGCGCTCAGCGCTATTGTGGAGCGCCGCAGGTGCCACGTCGCTACATTGAGGTCTTCCGCGTCGGTGCCGGTAATTTGACCCCCAGTAATTTGATCCCCTGGTAATTTTGACACCGGTAATTTCGTCCCCAATTACGATTTATATTATTCTACTGCATTTTTGTACTGAATTACTTAAAATACATTTACTCGTATATTTAAAATAATTTATTACAATACACTATTTTATGAAATATTTGTAACTTGGTCTTAGTTATATTATCCGTAAAAAAGAGATACCCACGCGAAGATATGCATTGGTTATGTAGGTTAGTGTTAGTTTATGTTTTTTAAGTAAAATCACCAGTAAAAAAGAGATAGCCGCGCAAAGAGATGCAACGGTTATGTAGGTTAGTGTTAGTTTATGATTTTTTGGTGACTGGACATTTCGCTACGGGACTAACTAACCCATTTACTAACTTTACTAACCCATTTCGCTACCGGACATTTCGTATCATTCCTACGCTGTAATTAAATTTAAATAAATAATTTATGGAATATTGCAGGCTACCCAGTCGAGATGGATTGGCTTCAGGCATGTTTTCAATGACTTAAGCGCCAGCCAAAACGGCCTGGAGCGCCCGAAGCGTAGCGGAGCGGAGCGCAGGGTAGCGTAGGGTCAGTTTTGGTTGGCGCAACTACGGAAAATCACGGATCCACCGTAAAATGAATGAATTATGTATGTAAATTATGCGAGTTTAGTAAGAAAGCAAAAATGTCCTAAAACCGATTTTTTTTAGCGAAATCGCTCCTAAAAGAGACATTGCCGTGCCGGGGTTGAAATTACCGGGGGACTAATTTACCAAGGAGATCTAATTGCGAGAGGTGATATTACCGGGGATTAAATTACCGGGGATCAATTTACCTCGGGGATCAAATTACCGGGGACCAATCTTCCGGGGACCAAATCACCTAGTGCCCTTCCGCATCTAACGGTACCCGACAAGAGGGTGGCGGACGAAAATTTACCCTCGAATAATGTGTGCAAAGAAGTAAATCTGCGTCTTTAATTTAAAAAGTTTTCAAATTTTTCGACTTTTTGACTTTTCTTGCGCTTAGTGTCGCGCGCAGCGTGATTATGTAGCGCCGCGTGGGCGAACTGTAGTCTCCTCGCGGTTTTTCTCCTGGAATGGTACATGGGAAGTAGGTGGTAGGCAAAAATTTGCTTTCGAATTATGTGTGCAAAGAAGTTAATCCGTGTGGCTAAAGTGCGATTTATTGGACAGACTCAAAATTTTGAATACATTTTTCCAACTTAACGGTCGGAGTCGCACAGAGCGCAACACGCGAGTGCCCAAAGCGCGACTCTTCCTTCCTCGCGGTCTTCCGATCGAGAGGTACTCGGCAAGAGGAGGTTTAATGAACTGAGAAATTTGGGCACCAAGAAGTAAATCCGTACGTAAAATTTGATACGATTTCAACATTTTTCGCCATTCTCGCGCGCGATATCTAGCGGCGCGATAAATAACTTCGTTGCGGTAATTTTCCAATATTGATTCTTGAAAGCGATTTTGTTACGCTAATAAGAAAATAAGATAATAATAAGATAATATAATTTTATTATATCCAAAATCCTTTCAGGTGTAGGTCCAATTCGTTTTTGTCGTTTGTCGTTTTTGAAAAGTTTTGTAAACAATTTTTTCCAAAAAGCAACTTTTTAAAAAAATTCTTTTCCGTTTTACGGCTTTACCAATTTCACTTCATCGATATTGTGGCAATCTACCGTATACGGAAAAAAATTACTTAAAAAAATATTCTTAATTAAGTTTTCTTGGATCATACAAGTATATTCTTAAATTAAGTAGTTAAAAATGTATTTGATTTAAAAAACTTTTTTTTGAATTAAGAAGTTTTGTTCTTTTCACTCAATTACTCCGAAATAATATATGGGTTTTTGTGTATGTTGTAACAGAAGAGTGACGGCCTAAACAAAATGAACGCGAAACCAACGCGACGTAACGTCCGTCAAACGCTGAGGTTACGCTTTCGAAACGATACTGCACAGAATAGCGCGAAACCGACGCGACGTCTAAAACCTAACCTCTTAAAATAAGTGTTATTATTTGTTGACGTGTTAACTTATTCTTATTAAAATCAAAGACAATGTAATGTGTGTGATTATGATCTGGGTTATGAACATGACAAATAATGTTACCAACTTATATTATTCAAAATTAAATAATCAAATTGTAATTTGGTAGTGGTCGTTTCACGTTAAGTTTTCCAACGTTCGACGTTGGGGTCGCGTTGCGAGCATTCATTCTGTTCGAACGTATTGCAACTACATACATTTAACTTTTGACGGACGGTACGTCGCTTTGGTTTCGCGTTTACTCTGTTTCGGCCTTAAGTGTCCAAGTATTATAGCGTCATCTGTTAAGGATTCGCAGAACTTATGAATATTATATTTTATTAAATATCGTCCGGTGTGGGGTTCGAACTTAAGTTTTCCAGCTGCAAAATCGCGGGAAGAGTACAATTACCATTTGACTACACTAGTCGAACTGTTAAGTGTGTTCAAGTTCGTAATATAAGTTTAACAATTATAAATTTTTATTTAAGAAATTAAGTTACTTAGATTAAGAATATATTAATATTTATGTATCTAGAAAATAGTGTTCTTCGTTAAAATGAAATTTACTTGAATCTAAATAATATTTCAAGTAAAAAATATTCTTTCTGGAAGAAATCTGATATTTTTAATACAAACATATTGTATTGCGCAAAGAAATTATATTTTTAAATGAAATAAATAACTTTAAGAAAATATTTATTCTTCATTTAAGACATCCTTTTTTTGCCTGTACCTACTCGAAGCCGTTTTAAAATTAAAAATAGGACCAAAAATAAGGCCGCTACGGCCAAAATAAAAAAATTTTAAAGTTTGACTGTCTTTCGCCGATAAAGCGTTTATCGTGCACATTTTTGAAAATGTAAATAAGTATTTTTTAAAATGGCCCTCGTTTGGTCCATGCGAATGGCTTCGTTTTTGTTCTATACGAATTCTGTTAAGAACTCTTCCTTACACGGACTAAAATTCAAAATGTAGAGATGTAAAACTTTTTATTTCAAATTCCGACCCTTTTTGCAGTAAAGCAAAAAGGTCAGTTTCAAGGATGACGGGACGATTTTTTCGAAAAAAGCCAAATAAACTTTTCGATTTCTTTTCACGAATATTATCTACGTAAAAATTAAAAAAAAATTGTATTTATTAAATCTCAGAAAAATTCTTAAACTCCAAAGTTGTCGGACGCGTTTAGAAGAATTTTGTGGTAATTGCCAATGGCCGAGAAAGATGAGCGCAATCGTCGATAACAATTAATTGGAACATCAAAAATTTCAAATTTTTCCTTCTTCGTTTTGGTGGCACCCGAAAAAAAAACTAAAATTTGAGTACATTTTTGAAAATCAATATTTAATACGCTATGAAAAAATTAATTTATAACAAAATTTTGATCCAAAACCTTTTCATGTGTCAAGCCCGTTCGTTTCCGTAGTAAAATTTGCAAAATTTCAACAACAAAATAATCCGAAAAGCAACCAAGGCTCTCCCTAATCAAAAGTTTTTTTTTAAATTTCATTTCCGTTTTACGGCTAGATTTATTTAGATGTAATAAAAATGTACTATATCGAAATAGTGGCAACCCATCGTATATATTCGGAGCCGTTTCAAAATTAAAAAGAAGTCCAAACATAAAGTCGCCATGGTCAAACTATGAAATTTTCAAATTTTGACGATCGATAGGTCGTTGCAAATGGCTTTATTTTTGTTCCTTATGAATTTTTCTAAAACGCTGTCTTACACCAACCAAACGACTAAATGTCTAGACGCGAAAATTTTTATTTCAAATACCTGCCTTTTTTTCAGTAAATGAAAATTGTCAATTTTAAGCCCGAACGGACGGTGTTTTCGAAAAAGACGCCAAGTATACTTACACTTTGCGATTATTTATGCTTCAAATTACCGGGCGCATCTGATGCTTCTATTAGATTTACAAGATTTCAAAAATATTTAGTAAAATATTGTTACATAAAACATTTGTTAAATTAAAAAAATTAGAAAAGTTAAGCAATCAGGTCTATTATGTATCACAAACGTTATTATAAAGGTGACAGTTATGACATTACATTAAAGGTTTTCGGCAAATTGGTATTACCTATCGTTTTCACAAACTGGTATTTAAACATGATCTTCATAATAAAGGTTTTTTTTAACATTTATAGTGCATACCAATTTACCCAAAAACGTTATTGTATGTCATAACTGTCACCTTTATAATAACGTTTGTGATACATAATAGACCTGAATGTCTGCATAGCCAATTTTTATTTATTTATTTATTTATTATTATTCATTACCTAATTACGATTAACGCAAATTAGTGTACCACTCCAAGAAACAAAAGATTATTATTTTTTTTTTGCCATTTTCCACTTTGATTAAAATTCGAATTGTCAACTTCGACAACTCAGGTAGAGCCTGTTTTTCAACAATTAAATTGTGTTTCAATTGTTTTGTACTTCATTGGGATGCTATTAGACTGATTTTAGTTATTTTATTATAGTTATTTACAATAATTGTTATTCATGTTTTGTTAAGTAGGTCTGCGGGATTTTGGGGGGATGAAATACCGTCCTGTACGCCATTTGATTACCATTATACTTTCTAGATTCCCGACCCAAATATGACGTAAGAATTATGGCCAATAGGTCACAAAACTTGAATTTTGCAATGCAGATTACTGTTTATAAAAAGCACTGTTTTTAAATTAGTATTTTATAATTTTCTCCCAACTTAATCTAACCATTTCAAAGTTAGTTCTTGCTACTAGACCTGCTAAAGCATTTTGTTCAATTTTTATAATAATAGCTATATTATTTATTTCTTGTGACTACTGTGAAATGCAAATATTTTGACGATAAAAATTCGAGTCATGAAGAACAATTTTCTCGGTAATTATTCGCGATTTATATTAAGCCAACGCCACCACACAAAAAAATATTGAGTTAATTTAATACGCATAGTTGGTGTAGAAAGTTTTGTATATAAACCAAACGTTTGCATTCTTTTGGTGTTTCTATTTTGTGATTGTCATTTCACCGTAGTTTTTCAATAAAATAATTCAGAATAAAACTCAAAACGATATAAAGTGTAGGTACGTACTAGAACCGCCATGCTCGCAAATTAATTATTCGTAGAATTTTTATTGTTTTATAATAATATATTTTATTGTTTATATATATTCAGTAGGTAAATTAGAACTTGGCATTAGTTACATTTTCAATACTAAATTAAATTCAATGAGTAATTTATTCTCTTTTATTTAAAATTATGAGTAATATAGCTATATTCATAATTATTTACAAAATAATGTTCTGCACACAAAGCGTGAAATCTGTCGAACGCGGTCGTATGCCAAATTAGAAAGAACATCAAAAGTTTTTTCTGCAAATGTAAAAGTTATAAAATTTTTATCAACTTTGATAAAGTTTAATATTAATTAAAGTTGAATACATTTTGATCATTAATTAACAGTTGACTGTTTTGGGAAAAAATCAAAAAAATGAAAAACAAATTCTGACCCGCACGGCATCGGCAATCAAAAATCATTGATATTATACATACCTCTCACGAGTTTATCAGCGATCGATCTCGTTATTAAAATATTTAAATAAATTTTAAAAATACATGAAAAATAAATATACTTTGTAAGAAGAATAAATTAAATGGTGAATATATTTGCGACGAAAGCAAGAAGGACGATAAAGTTGTATGTGAGAGCGGTTAAGTGTAACCGCACAGGATTCTGAATATTTTCCCGTCAAAGGAAAATTTAGGAGAAAGAGATTTTTTAACAAATAAATTTAATTTTGAAAATTAATAAATTAATTATAAATTAATAATTAAATTTTATAACAATAGGTATATTTTAATTAAATAATTAAATATTTTGCAAATACATACTAAATACCACAAATCTACTTGAAATTTCTTATTTTAAATTCATTTTAATAATTGTATATTAAAGTTGTACAAACTGGAAGCTATATAAATCTCCAAAATATTAAGTTTCAAAAGTTAAAAACAATGATTACTGTGATTTTATTGTTTTTTCTTCTAAAATATTTATTAATTAATTTTACAGAAAATCGTCATCGAAACAACACTTCCCTGCTAATATATGCGCAGGGATATTGAATTTTAATGACTAGTCCGGTAATAATTAGTAATTGTAACAAAATTAAAGAGACGTCGTTCTTTTCGTTATTATTTATTATTGTTTGACAGTAACTATCTATGGTAACTATGTAGTCAACAAATTGACAAACTTGATTTTTGCTCATTTTAAAAATTTCTCACTTTACTCGGAGCTTTAAAATACTCGGCACAGAGTGCCTCGTATTTCAACATTGCTCCTCGTCAGTAATGTATCATTTTCCTGACTTTTAGGTAAATAACTATAGTTATTATATTGATTTAAATTTTCCATTTTGTTAATATTTTGTTTCCAATACATTTCATACGAATGTTATTAACAAGAAATGATATTACAATATTATAGCAAAACAGTTACAATTATTTTGCACAATTTAGCAGTAATTGAAAAGGAAATTGAACTATCACACTGAATGTTGAATGATAAATATTTTATGGTAATAATGTTCCATGTGGAGTTAGATAACTAAAAATTAATGAAACGAAGAATATCTTGATATCATAGTAACAAATTGGTGAACTTAATTTAATCCATTAGGTTATAACCCAGCCAAGGACTTCCAAAGTTAGTAATGAAGTAATTGCAAAATATAACGATTCTGGTTGATAATTTATTGATCATAAAAGTAAAACAATTTTTTGTTTATTCTCAAACCAAAGATTGTCCTTAAAGTTAAAACTTTATCTAATCGAAGTTTTTACAAGTGGCTGTTTCAAAAATACATATAAATGTTGAAACCTTCTTTTCTTCACCTTATAAGGTCATCCAGGAAGTGCAAGGATAACCACACTTGATTTCAAAAACATTTACTTGCAAATTACCTGCAAAATTTCACAACCAGATGGAAATATTAATTTAAGCAAAAAACAACAACGAAACCTTACCGATAATACTAGCGGTGTGAACTTCGCAGCTAATAAATATGTTAAGGCATATTAAAATGTTTTTATTAAAGTAATTACATGTAGCCAAGCAGTAATCTCCGAAGAAAGCCAAAACCAAAGTTGAATGAGATTTCAATCAATTCGCCGAAAACAAATTTATAAATTCCTTACTGAAATTAAGAAATTTTTAAATAAGACTAAGCTATTGCCACTCAAATTTAGTTATTGCTTTCTCAATAGATTGATGTTTCG
Organism: Cantharis flavilabris; assembly: GCA_949152465.1. NCBI lineage: Eukaryota > Metazoa > Arthropoda > Insecta > Coleoptera > Cantharidae > Cantharis > Cantharis flavilabris. Next base: position 14,745,424 of record OX424439.1, on the reverse strand, counting down.
TTGCAATATAAAACACTTTAATCTTAAAATTACTGACAAGGTCTACAGAGAATTTTTAATTCGCAATATTTCTCTGTGTAAACATCATATTTGCTGCAGAATTAAATTAATGTACAATTTTTAATTTATTTCAAAAGTTACTTTGTAAACTTTATAGACTTTAATTTCTTTAATACAGTTTGAAACATCATTAAAAATTAAGACGAGGAGTTATTATGGAATTAATTCTTCCTAATTTCAATAATTTCTTGTAACTTAAATAAGACAGCTAAATCTTTTTTCTGTTTCTAATTTGTACAATAAGTAGTAACAAATATAAGAAATAAATAACTACTTTCAATAGAAAAATAATATTCAAATTAAAGCTTTGTGAAAGGTTTGCAAAGTCATTTTCTTCTAAACTCATCAAAATTTTAACTTTAATAATGAAGGAAAAGAATTCTCTTAATAATGAAAGTTTTCAATTTTATTGCTCGTAGATCTGTTGAAATAATTGTTAAATTCTCATTTCTGTTATAAGTAATACATATTTATTGTAAAATCAGGTTTTAGAGTCTGCTAATTTGAAGTTCTCAAATTGAAATTTTATGATAACTACTGATGAAGTACTAAGTCAATATTTCTAAGGTAACAAATTTCAATTAATTTTAGGTTGAAGAACAATAATTGACAAATAATCTATGTACATTACTACAATATTATTATGAGAGAAATAATATAAAACTTAAGTTAATTATATTGATTTACCATCAGGTTCTTACATTTATAAATATTTTAGACATAAATGTAATTGTATTACGTATTATACTCACAAAATATTTACTAATATTTTTAATTATTTGTTCAACACTTTGCACGCGACAGGGAATATAATTTTAGCAGCTTTGTAAACAAACACAAGCTTTAATTGTCTTTCAAATCGAAAAAACACGAGAACGTAAAAAAAGCAAATTACTTCTATAAATAAATGTAGAACAAATGTTAAGAAATCAAAAAGCAATAAACCTTTCGAATAGAAGAAAAAAAATATACGAATTGGTTAAATGAAATATACGAATCTTTCTAAAGTAAATAACTTAAACAATATTAATGTATTTGAACAGCAAAAAATAAAATAAAGTATTATTAGTTTTATATTTGAATTAAATTTAATTTAAATTTGGCATTAGTATGTAAATTTAACCATAAGAATGATTAAACCAATTAAATAATTTGTATATTTCATTTATGGAAAACCAAAGTGTTCCAACTTAATAACATTTTAGCTTCATGTTAGCTAAAATTATAAGTATTCAACATTTATACCAAGATAACATTAAATTAATTAATAAAGTTATTTAGGGTACCTACCACCTTTATCATAATTGAAGTAATCATAAGTTATTATTTTGGGAAATTTCGCTTATATTTAGTTAATGCTCAATGTTACGTTTTATTACAATTTGGGTGTTAATTGTGTTCTCTTCAGCAAATTTATTTTGGTAGTCTAAAAAATGGCATTTTTTATTACTTATATAATTTCTATGTTGGGAAACTGTAAGTTCAACATCTGATCAGTTCATTTCTTATAAATTTCATCTTGGCCTAATTCCTTTAATCCTTTTTTGGATTACCAGCTTTTTTATATGTCGGATTATATTATGTCGCGCACTGGCGACAATAATAGTGGTATCTATATTTTGAAAAATTGACAAAAGTGAAATGATAATTGTTATTGACTTTGCTGATCTAAATTTAGTGAGTAGTGCCACTATTGTCAACGGGCTTGACTAGTATATACTATGTATTGTAGTGAAACGTTAGAAAAATTTATGATCTCCAACTTCCTGTTCTACCTTGAGATGTCAGTTAGCTTCTTAACTTAGGAATACCTCTCAGTGGTGGGTGAATTTCTGTTTTGCGACGTCAATTCAAAAATCAAATTTTTTTACTTCCAATTCCAAAAACAATTTTAAATTTTTGAATAATATCCAAAACCGAAAATCTAATCATTAATTTAACTTTTATATAAATTTTTACACTTGAAATGCAACGATAATTGTAAGTATCGCTTATCAACCCAGGTGCTCGACGTGCACATAAATTTTACAAAAGTTTTCCAATTTTAACAATAAAATCAATTGTAATTTCTTATTATTTCGATTACCATCAATCTCAATCTTATCAAAAATATTCCAAATACTGTCCAAACTTCGGACAACTTCCAAATAAAAAATATTAACAAAAAAATGAACCCAAAATTAAATTTCAAGTAGATTGGTGGTATATACTATATAATACGTATTTGTGAATAATTTTAAGTTAAACTTAATTTTTATCCTGACCTGTCAAGTGATCATTTGTCTCTTTTGATTTTTTTAAATCATTGATTTTCTACGTATTGTATTTTTTTTTAAATTTAACTTAAACATATCAACAGACATATCAACAGGTAGTGGAAAATGCGTCGACAAAGAGGTAACAATGTATTATTCCGGGAGTTCTGAAGAAGATAGACACCATCGGAACGGAGTAGCGATCCTCGTGTCAAAAAAAATTGCGAGTTGTGTCCAAAGTTTTATTGCCATGTCTGAGAGATGCAGGTTGTTGCAACTTAAGAGAAACCCCATAAATATTAATATAATCCAAACATATGCACCAACACTTGGTGTATTTGTGTAGGTGAAAAGAGGAGGTAGACTAGTAGAATTCTGCCAGGAAAATGGTTTAGTTATCACTAACACGTGGTTCCAATTACCACCTAGACGTCTATACACCTGGAAATCTCCTCAAGACAATCCCGATCATATTAGAAATCAAATAGACTTTATTATGATAAACAATTGATTCCGAAATGCGGTTAAAAGCGTCAAGATATACCCAGGCGCTGACATAAACTCAGACCAAAACCCAGTAATTGCCGATATCAGACTTAAGCTGAAGAGAACAACGCGATATAAAAAAATAAGCAAGATAGATGTTGAGAAGCTAAAAGACGAAACTATTAGGAATGCATACGCTAAAAGTATTAACAAGGAAATTGAGAAAATTAAATGTACAGATAACACAGAGGAAACATGGACAAAAATTAAAAACACCATCAAAGCGACTGCAGTCAGACACCTAGGTTTTTATAGAAGATGCAAGAAGAAAGATTGGATGAAGGAGGAAATATTGGATTTGATGGAAGAAAAGAAAAATTCAAGAATACAACAGAGTATTATAATAAAAATAAAATAGTACGGAAAAAGATAAAAAATAAATGAAAAATGCAAAGAAATAGAGCAACTAGAAGGTATACACGACAACTTTAATCTGCACAAAAAAATCAGAGAAATGATGCACACCGGTCGAAAACAACAAAGAACCAGAAAGCTAGTAAATGAAAACAACAAGATAGTACTAGAAGAAGAGCAACAAGCAGAAATCTGGCAGAAATATATTACAAAGCTCTTTAAAGATAATCGAACAGATCTTAAAGACGCCGATTATCAGGCGGAAGGACCGAGTATATTAAAAGATGAACTGAGAAAAGCACCCAAACAGGCGAAAAATGGTAAACAGCGGGCCCAGATAAAATAAAAGTGTGGAACTTATAAAAATGATAGACCTAGACACAAATAATACGCTATTAAGTCTTTTCAACAAGATATACAACACAGGGAAAATACCAAATGAGTGGCTTAGATCAACGTTTATCACGCTACCAAAGAAGCCTAATGCAAAACGCTGTATTGATTATTGACTAACTAGTCTAATGAGCCATACCTAAAATGCTTCCTTAAAATAATACACAACCGCTTATGGAGAAAAATCGATGAAGATATAAGTGAAACCCAATTCGGCTTTAGAAATGGCATGGGAACGCGGGAAGCACTGTTTGTCATATGGGTCCTTGTTCAAAAATGTTTAGACCAACAAAAACCTGTCCATATTTGTTTTATAGATTACGAGAAACCTTTTGATAAAGTAAAGGATGAAATGACACTTCGTAGGCAAAAAGGAATCAATAGGAAAGACCTACGAATTATAGAAAATTTATACTGGAATCAAACGGCGCATTTAACAATAGGCAGTCAAACGACCGATGACATCAAGATACAAAAGGGTGTGAGACAGGGTTGCATTCTGTCTCCATTGTTGTTTAACCTTTACTCTGAATATGATTTGTTACTTTAAGATACTTACTTGACTTTACTTATTTATACTTTCTTAACCCGACGAGATGAGACGGGCGTGAGTGGCGATTAATTAACAAACTTCCAAAAGATTCAAAAAAACACACATCTTTTAACATAACGATATAATGAATTTTAATATTATTTACACAATTATGGTGTACAACACCTAACATTAACTCAATGCTAATTCATCAATCCAGATTATCGAAATCCAAGTGATCACCATGGCCGTGGCTGGACAAAAATAAACTTATTCTAATATTACATGTTACATTTGGCCCCGGCTGGAACCCTGCTAAATATTACAAATAAGTCTGACCTTAAGTTACAATCCTTAATCCTATTTAAATTGCCGATGATCCATGGGAGGCTTGATCAACCCACAACCACATAATTCACAAATTGAGTTCATTGAATCCCGAAACCGTAATGAACCAAGCACTTGCTTAAACAATTTCAAATTCTAATTGGATTCGCGAAGGCTTGTTACCAATTCTATGGTTTGTTAGGGACTACCCGTTCTTCCACGTGTGTGTTTCTTATGTATTCTTTCTATTACCCCCCTCCAACGCTGGGTTCGCCTACTGTCTGTAAATCCAGACGTTGAATCGTAAATAATCCCACGGTTACGGCGGAGTTGGTAAAGCATAATAATATTTATCAAACGCTGAATGTTGGATTTCACACGCGACGGAAGCTGGTAAGCATAACAAATTGGGTTGATGTATTGTTGAAGGCGCAGATCTCACGCCATCGGGACGGTGCTTATTAAGCATGAATTAAAAATAATTTAATTTTAAACACCATAAAAATCATAGGCGTAACAGATTTTAAAAATGCTTTAGACGACGTGGAGAATGGTATTCAAATCAATGGGAAATGGATAAGCAATATACACTACGCAGACGACACAATCATTTTATCGGACAACCCGTTTGATCTTCACTTCCTCCTGAATGAAGTAAACAAGATCAGAAATAAATATGGACTGAATATGAACATAGATAAAACGAAGATAATGGTCATCAGAAAAGCTGTAACGTAGAACATTCCAATATACATAAACAATAGCCAAATAGAAAGAGTTGCAAATTTTAAATACCTAGGTTGTATGCTAAGTGAAAATTGAGATCCAGATAAGATGAAACAACTTGTGTGCAGTCGCGATATATCTTTAGAGACGCGTTGGCGTACAGTAAGATGTTATGTACTGCCAGTTTTGTTACATGGCGTAGAAGGATGGACAGTGAAGGTTGCATCAGTTAACAAGCTAGAAACCTTTGAGATGTGGCTCCACCGTATGATGCCGAGAATCTCATGGACGGACAAAGTCTCGAACGAAGAGGTGCTTCGTAGAATGAATAAAGACCGGGAGCTTTACACTACCATCAAAAAAAGAAAAGCGGCATACTTCGGCCACATATTCAGAGGTAAAAAGTATGCTCTGCTACAATTGATAATGGAAGGCAAGATCCAAGGTAAAAGGGGCCTGGGCCTAAAACGTTTCTCATGGCTAACAAACTTACGACAATGATTCAACATCCGCGAAGCCGAAAAACTGATTCGCATAGCACAAAACCGAGAAGAGTTTGAAATGATGATCGCCAACCTCTGCTAGGAGAAGGCACTATAAGAAGAAGAAGAATATCAACAGAACTACTCATTCAAATTCAAATTGTATTGCACAAAATGAAATAATAAATCTCAAATATGAGACTCAAATTAATACTTTCACAGGATCTTTCCGCAAAAGCGTCCGACCACCTCAACTGACCAAATTGGAAGGGTTTTCGTACCAACACAAAAATTGTCGGCGCAATAAGACGCACTAATTTAAAATTTTAGAATATATTTCATAAAATTACTAACAAAAATTACTTATAACAGAAATAAAATTCAATCTTAAAAAAATACTTCTCATAACAAATGAAATTTAAAATTTTCAAAACTTATAAAGAAAATTTTTGTAATACAACTTTTTTATGCCCCAGATTGGGCGCAAAAAAAATAGAGCTGTGAAACATTAGTTTTTCTAACTTCTTTTGCAACGGTTTTATTCTACCTGCTAGCCACCTTAACAAGCTGGAGAGCTAAAAACCTCACAGGAGTGGGTTCAATATTATACTTATTTGCAAATTTATACGACAATGTAATTTAAATCCATAATAATAATGCATAATAAGAATCCAAATAATTATTCCAAATTCAAAATTTTAAATAAATTTTCTGATAAACCATAGAATACTGCAAATATTTTAAATCAATTCTATCCAAAAATTCAACGATAATCGTAATTCTGCGTCGCTATCAGACCAGGTGCTCGACATGCACACAAATTTTACAACGCCTTCTAATTCAACTAATTATATTTTCAAATTGTAATTAACATTTTGAATAAATTTATTAATTTAGTATTCAAATTTTCTAATTTCACTTTCATCATTTATTAACAGATTATTATCTATCCTAATTCATCTAAATCTTCAAAAATATTCCAAATTAATTAATAACGCAAAATTAACACTTTTACGAGACCTTTTAGCAAAAGGGCAATTGAAAGAGGCAACTATTGCTCTATTTCGAGCCCACCCGAGAATTGTCGGCGCGAAAAGACTCTCAAATTTAAAATTTCACAATATTTACATACAATTATTTACAAAGCAAATTTAAAGACACAAACAATCTAAACCCATAATCTGCAAAACAATTCAGAATTACAAAAATAAAATTCAATCTCAAAAACATTTCTCATAATAAATCAAATTTAAAATTTTCAAAATATATAAAAAGGAAGATTTTGTAATACGACAATATACAGTAGAATTATAATATTATTTACTATATAAGTAAATAAAATTTCCGATTTCAATTCCATGGGTATTCCTCAGAAAATTCCTAACAAGTTTACACAAAATTTTTGGCTTATTTACACCTTGATTTACTAGAAATGATCTTATAATTTTGAGAAAATTTGAAAACTTAAAAAAAATGGAGATTTCAAAGAATTAAAACTGTATTGGAACTCAGATACTCTATAAGTCGTATGGATTCATAATAGCAGAGAGCACAATCGTGAAATTATTCTGATTTATTTTCTGGAAGCTTTAAAATTCAAATTGAACTTATAAGCGGATAGCACAACAAGGAAATAAATTTTCAGCAAAAACAAAAAAAAGCTCAGTAAATTATTAATTATTTGCTGTTTCTTCTGTCGTAATATTGTAAATAATAGTACCTATATTATTTGCGAATTAAAACTTTTGGAAAATTGTTGTATGTACCAGGGCCAACATGTGTATTATTTTATACCACTAGGGAGCTTGTGATACATTGTGATACATTAATAATTAATCATGGTACATAAATGATAATTTTTTTTTAATCATAACAGGGGGTACAATTTATGCGTATGCAAGGGAAATCGTATAATATTTCATTATAAATACTATCTTCTGATTACGCAATCCTACACATTAATCCTACTGATTCTAATTTAAATAATCATAAATAAAAGACTTGCTATTTTTACAAAACAAAAGCTTTTAAATCCAATATTTTAAAATTTAATTTACTAAATTAGACCTTGCGTGGGTGCGGAGCATGGGATTTTCAACTTATCGAAATGTGTTAAAACAATAATTTTTCAGTAAGCAGTGACACTAAATGTTAGTAAAAACCAGTTTAAATTTATTTCAGTTTATCGATTGCTTCTGCAGCTCCAACAATGTTATAGCATTAAAGTGATACGAAACAACAAATTAATAAAATTATACAGGCATAAAGTTCTATTTAAAAGAGATTCAAATTTAAGCGGCACTGAAAAAGTAAATCAATTATACTCTTCATATGTATTTGATTTTCATTTGCTTTATTTATTTATTTATTTATTTATATTTGCATCAAAGTGAATTAATTAAAAACTGGAAAGTATAACTGAAATTTAAAGCACTGATTATATTTTTATGAAGACTATAAACAAGAGTTCTTTTCAATTACGGTATTAAAATGTAATAAGAAGAATTGAGAAACAGTTAAAAGAGGAAATAAGAAAGTTTTCCTTCAACGATTTCTTTTTCCAATTGACATTTAGAAAGACATTTTGTTAAGATGACTGCTGCGATGTACGAAAATACTTTTAAGTTCATTAATAATATAACTTACTGCTGTTACATTAAGAGTACGTAACTTAGTTTTAAAATAGCTTCAATATTTTATTAGTATAATCTCGTTTATTTGCAATAATTTTTGGGGCGCAGAGGTGGTTGAGGGATTAATGTAATGGCGGCGTCTGAGTGCTATCCGGACTGCGGCAGTAGTAATTAGCAGGGAAACGAACGCAGCCACCGGTAGTTTACTAGATTAGCCTAGCGCTGATTGGAGAAAAATGTGCTTACTTTCGGCGTCACTACATCTATAAAATATCTCATCACTTGCAAAATAAACTTCGAGCACGAAAATGTTACTATACTTATCTTCATCGACCATTTTTATAAGAACTTCGCAGTTAAATTTAAATGCAATTTTCATTTTCTATCAATAATATTTCATTTCCAGTAGAAAGTATTCTAGCAAATTTTAAAAGACGTGATTTTTTCCAAGTTTGCATTAAAAATACTAATTAAAATTTGCTGTATTAATGCAATGCATTTAAAGTGGAATTATATTAGCAACGGAAATAAAAAACTGTTGTTGTATAAATATAATTTAAAACTGAAGATATTAGAAAAGAACTTGTTTATTGTTTTTTTTTGTATTCAAAGAAAATGTTCCTTTCAACGTCAATATAATACTTATTATACTATATTTATTATTAATATACTTCACCTTTTACGTTAAAGAATAATGAGGCCAAGCTTCAAAAGTCGACAATCAGCTTTCATTCTTTTGAAGAAAATAATTATTATTTAAAATTAGAAAGGTGCAATTCCGTGTAAAATCAGTAAGCTAAAGTAATATTTTTTTTGTAATAGTAATTTAAAAAATACAAATAAAAGAATGAAGCATTGATTCGAACTTGGGGGAATCTCGAGACAATGTAACACAAAAGCAACAAGGCAAAAGTGGTAGATGTAAAAAAGTAAAATCCTCAATTGTTCATTCTAATTACATTATTGTTCTGGGAAGTAATAGATATTTTCTTTATCCTTTTCAATTTCGCACCGTAGAATCCAATTGTTAAAAATTCTGAAATGAAAAAAACAGACATTTTATCCAAATATAGCAGCAAAAATTATATTGATTTTTTCCTTTATTAATTTCATGCAGTAATAACCACTGTCTAAATACTGTGTTTTAAATAAAAAAAATAAGAAAAAAGCATTGATTCTTCAAATAGCTGCTAATAGTGTTGAGGTTTTTGAATCATTAGTCCAATTCCTGATAAGTTTTTGTATATTGGGGGGCGTAAATTTAAACACAAATGCAAACGTTGTAAAAAGGTAATGAATAAGGAACTAAACACGATAGAAAGTATTGCGGTTAATAAAAAAAATAAAAAATCACTTGAATCGTACCTATATCTATTAACAAAAATTCACAAAATTTCAAAATTTTCTACCGTAAATCACGTAAATGAAAGGTGAGGGTAGATTCATCAGAAATCGACTCACCAAGCATAAGAATTGTTTGATAAACTGTCATTAATTATTATAAAGGGCTGTAGTATTGCTATTACAAAGGTTTGTATGACACCATCAGATACACAGCAGCGCTCTGTACCTTATAAATCTACTATAGCCAATTTATTACGCTTTACAAATTTTGCCGTAAACGCTTCTGATTCAGGCAACTAAGTAGCCATCATAATTTCCGATTTTCCGATAGGTATATTTGTTCTGTTCGCCACAATATACTGATTCTAAGCTGAAAAGCGTGGGTTTTTCGACTACATTTCACTGCTAGAATTTTTCTTGTCTTACCCGAGAATTCCCCTTATTTTAATTTTGAGTTTTTAAGTTTGAATTTTATTGTTGACTGTTTAGAAAACTTATTGATTTTGTGTTGTATTTGAATTTGTTGGTAAATTGCAATTTGGTTTTGAAAATAATTTATTGTAAGTGTTTTTTGCGCCAACAATTTTTAAGTTGGCACGAAATTAAACATCAATTTTAAACAACAGCAAAGCAAAACGTCTCCAACTGCTTATAATAATGATTTGTGATTCAAATTTGAAAATAATTTGGAAATTTGTGAAATTATAGTAGAACTTTGATTGATATTATTGATTTATAAGAATTTATGAAAAGTTTTAACAACTGATTACGGAAGGAATTTTGAAGGAGAGTTAATTGGTTAGATAAAAAATTGAGTTGCATAATTTGGACGATTGAGGATAATTTGAATTGGCAGGATTATTAAAATTGTATGGTTAATTTTGGATGTTAAATTTTATTAAAATTAGTTTTAAAATTTGGATTTATAAAAAATATAAAAATTAGTTTCATTACATGGCATTTAATTGGCACCCAACGTGGGGCATAAAGTGAAATACTGAAAAAGTGAAACAGATTCTGAAATTTAATTTGAAAACCTGTAAATTTTAATCAACAATGGAGGAAACTGAAACAACGATGATGAAAATAATTAAAGTAATAACAAATATGAGGACAGAAGTAAAAAAATATTGTATAAAAGAAGGATTCAAAGATAATAAAAATATGATAAATACAAAAGTTTCAAAAAATTAGGGAAAACAACAGACAATTTTGAAAATGAGGAGGAAAATGAAAACAAAAAATATTTTATACAACTGAAGATTTTGACAAGATAAAATCGGAAATAGAAAAACACGAACAACTGGAAGAAAACAACAAAAATGTAGTATTTATTAAAGAAATAGAAAGACGAAAAAAAAAAAAGAAACTGAGAAATGACGAAAACGAAACCGAGAAATTAGTAATTATTGAGTGAAAACAAAAAAATGATTATGGACAAAATATTTAACAAGGAGTGATTGGCAAGTCCAGCACCGGGACCAACATGGTTTGGACCAACAAGTGACTTTGATAAATTTGTGAGTTAAGAAAAAAAAATGAAATAAAAAATTAAGAAAAAGTTAATTATGTGGAAATCCATTCGATCAAAAGTGCTTTTAATTTCAAGTTTTCAGCACAACCTGAATGGTTTTCCTTTCCGAACCACCAGTTATTTAATGATGGTTACGCAAAGTTAAGAGTTTTTAAGTTAGAATTTTTTTTTATTATCAGAAATAAGTACCTACAAAATAAAGTTGAACAAACAAAAATGTGCATCAACAATGCGTTATTAGCACTACTTAATATTATTAAAAAAATTTGTTTTGAACTTGAATTTGATGTAACATTTCAATTTGATTTTCTAAATAAGTTTGTGCAAGTGTTGTAGAAATTGGAATATGTGCGTGTTTCCGATCCAACAATTTTTAAGCTGGCACGAAATTAAACAACAATTTTTGCTTTTAGCCAGATTCGTCGAAGCTTACGGATGCTTTTATGAAAGTCTCCAATTACTGATAATTAATTACTAAATAATGATCGTGGCATTTGGTGTTGTGTTGCACACATTGGCCTTCCCATTTGGATGGTAAATTTAAAAATAAAATGATGAAAAAATATCGACTCTATGGCTTAAGTCTGGGTTATGTCTGATATCTTATGATTGTTTATTAATTTTTTTAGACTCTGGAAGGCCAATATCAAAGGTTGAAACCGTTTAGCAAACATTTTGTAGCATTGTTATTACAAGGACTCAAAAAACCCAATATCCATGCAATCGGTCAGTTATATGATAAATTTAATTAATTTTAATTTAAAAATTGGATTTATGAAATAAATAAAAAATAGTTTCGGTACATAGCAATTGATTTCCAATATTGCTAATATTGCGCTAATATTGTAAATCAATATTGTATCAATATTGGAAAACGTTCACATTTCGATATCGGTGCAATATTGATTTTCAATGTTGCACCAATATTGCGTCAATATTTGTGCTATATATAGGAAAGAAATATTGCAATAGGTAATTGTTACCTATTCTTCAGAGCTTCCAAAAGCACTTTTAGGTTGGATTAGGAATATACCAAACAGTGGAAAAACCACAACTTCTAGAATTTTACAAGTAGTAAACCAAATGATAATAGATCCCAGCTTAATTTTTCAAACCCTGTATATTTTTCAATCACTTTTGCTGCTGAATGAAAATGTTCGCTGCGTCTTGAAAACAAAAATATTTTTAATGGAGTTTCACAGTAAGAAGTGGTAATAACTAAGTCTTCCAAGTTGGAAATTTATGTTTCTAAAAACATTTCATTTTTACACTAACAGAATTACGAAACTTAAATTCATTAAAATTATTTAATTTGTTTGTTTTTTGATTTACATATTTGCCCCAAGAGACTACCTAGTGTGTATATTTAAACTCTCTTCACAAAGTATGAATATGAACTTTTCTTAAAATGAATGCTATCTTTATAATCAGCTGTTAATTCTTTTCGTACAATTCAAATCGTAAAACTCAAATTATTTTTGTATTTTGCGACAATTTTTATTTTATTTTAAAGTCACCGGTAATTTTTCTAAAAGTACTAAAAGTACAATACAATTGTCTTTGCCTTTTTTTTACCTAATCATTTGTAAAATGTAATCGACTGACTCAGTTAAGACAATCCAGATCCATTTTAGGAAAATCATTCAAGTTTACTATATTCTTGGGTTGCTTATTTACATACAGTTTGACAAATCATCTGGTACATTTGTATATAATAAATTTCATTGTTTAGGCGAAATCTTAGCAAGAAACATAACAGAACTTGATTACTTCCATCGGTAACCAATTCTAGAATTTGGTCTGCATATTTTTTAAGAATATGTATACAATAATTCAGAAGAATTCCATTACATTCAGAGAATTGTTAACTGAAATATTTACAATCACTTCATAAATTATGTAAAAGACAAACCAGTGGAGAAAGTAAACACCTTCGAAATCAGGGAAAGATATAGGGGTAAAAGTTTTTAGTAAAACGCAAAAAATGTTCACTTTATATTATTTACTTTTAATACTAAACGAATAATATTCCAGCATTTATTTATAAATATAGAGTTTATAGGTAAAGGTTAGATTAAATTGTATTGGTTTACAAACTTCCAAAACTACAAGTTACAATTATTCCATATAAATAATCCCTGCAATGTATTATTTAAATTCGAGCATTTGTGGTGACATAAAATCATTATATTCGTTAGAAGTAAAAATTTTCTTATTAAGCCATTAAATTCGAAAGCACTAGGCCAAATATTGAGTAAATTATTGTACTAGTAACTTTATTATACTAAATTATTATTAAATCTACATTTTTAAAATACAAATTTACATTATTTGAAGATTCCTATTCGTGCCACTCTATTTGCTAGCCAATTTTTCTTAAAAGTATATGACTGAATGCAGGGTTCTCAAGAGCACATAAAAACTGAAGATTATAAAATACCAATAAATATGCTGCCTTACAAAACAGAACACGAAGAATTTTCGAATTAACGTTACTTTCAGAAAACGGGTAGAATATGAAAAGAAAAAATGTTTAGATTGCTAATAAATTAATACATTTATTTGTTCATTCGGAATAATAATTGTTCTACTTGGAGACATGGAAACCTTTTTCAAACCTATTCCCACCTATCATGTTACAGTGTGGTTCTCGGTCACCAATCAGAAGACAAAAAACGTTAATGGACTCTTGAGATAACAAAGTACAGTTCCATTTATTTTTTGTTAAAATGAAATTATTCAACTATTAGAGCACGTAAAAGCACCAAATTCTTAGTGTTTTGTGTTTTGTTAAAGAAAACACGAAAACTCTATATAAAAGTGTGTGCAAACGACCAACTGATTGTTGCGGACTAAAATAGCATTTCTCACGATCATTTATAATTTATGCAAGTTCAAGTTTTATTGTAATTTTTTATTAGGTATTTCAATCTATAAAAGTTATTAATGATCTAAACGCACAGTATAAAAGCGGTGTTCATTAAACATTAGTCTACTAATTATTTTTCTATATCAAGCATAAACCGTCTAAATTAATTATCGAAAATTCCTTTATATCAACTAGTTTATATCTGAAAAAGGAAGTTGGAAATACAGACGAAACAAGTGAGTTGGGTTTAATAAATGATCGGCTAGCAAACTTCGTTATGATTCTGGTTATTCAGGCCAGTGTCGTAATCCGTATTCTCGAATATATTAGTCGGTGACTGGACGTTTGGCAAATAGGTTCTGTACATCATTTTCATTAAACTTAGAAAATTAATCTTCATCATGTTTCCTTGTTGAAATTTTACGCAATATCGCGTCTTTATTTCATTATTTTTAATTTTACGAGTTAGGCTTACTTGATTAAATGAGCACTAATTGCTGACACGTTACTACGTTTACGTTTATTTTCTTTACACGTTTTCTTCAGCCTTCTAAGTTTTCAACATACCTAATGATTTTCATTGTTATTAATGATACTTCATAGATATCGTAATTTAAAGAAATCATTGTTTTCTTATATGATGAAGTGAGAAAATTCAAAGTCGAAAATGAATATTTTTAATTCACAAGTTAAATCCAGCTAAACCTTAGGAGGCAGGACACATAATATTAAATCCGTTTTTCTTTGGACTCTCAAGTTTTCATAAAAACTGACTAAAGTACCATTCAATATTTCTTTGAATTTTATTATTAAAAAATTGTGTATCAAAACCTTTTCGAATTTCACCAACTGAGCTTTTTTCATTGTTCGTAGATAGCAGTTGCACCTCGCTTTGCAGATACACGAAGATGAAAATTATTTTCCCTATAATTCTCAATTTGAATTTGATTAAAAATATTTAGGGTAATCCTGACTCTTTAGCACTTAATTCAAGTTTAAAATCTTAAATTTTCTGGGTAATCACTTAATTTTTTATAACTTTTTGTTTTTGGGACTTATTGTCCCATTCATATTGCTCAGAATTTTTTTGCGCACACGTGATGTGTGATGACTATAGCTTTAATAATTTAAAGCAGAATTACTGAAAATTAATTACTTATGTTAAATTCACAATGAATATAAGCAAATAAAAGCATTAATCAAAAATTGAATAATGCTGGAGTAATCCTTTTATCTGTTAAGTTTAAATCAGTTAAGATTTCAACGTTATTGGAAATCAGATTGAGCTTTGCTTGCATTTATATTTCATATGTCAAACCACAGCAGTGGATTGAGTTGCAGAGCGGAAATTCTGAGTTCGAATCTTGGACTAGGCAGAATTTCTTAGCTCGGCTTTCCGGTCTGCATTAACACGTTGTGGATTTAAGAATTGGTTCTGTATTTAGTCTGGCCAATCGACAGAATGTCAAGGTCAAATATGAATAAATAAACTAAATAATATTTCTTATGTCTTATTCTTATGCTTAAGTTCATGGTGAATCCACACTTACTGTACTTACTTTTTTATTTAGCTTAGTCAGTGAATTAAATTTTCATAAGACTCTCACTAAGATAGAATATATAGATCAAACTTTGTATTTGAGCATAATTTATATATTGGATCAATAATTATAAACGCTTAATTCTTACTTAAATTGAATACACAATAATAACATTATTATATTTTTGATGTATTCTTTCTACTGAATCAATCTACATTAGCTTGTTGTTATTATATGGCTAATTGATGTGAAAATTATCATTAAATAATTAAATTTAAATACAGTACAGCCTCGCTTATCCGGACACACTTTATTCTGGACACTCCAGTAATCCGGACACTCCTCCTCTTCGGACATTTTATATTTTTTACCTCTGCAATCCGGACGAAATTTCTAGTTGCAATTTCAAATTAATTCATCTAAGACTAAACTATGACATCTGGTCGGATAAACCATGGGTGCAATGGAGCCGCCGCATCCAGCGCCAAAATTCAGAAGGCTCTAAAATTGTGCGTTTTTAATTTAATTTTCTATAAAATATTAAATTTTGAATAAAAAGAATATCTGAACGGATTTAATTCATATTTTCTATGATTTAATTGGTAAAATTAAATAAATAGGGGGTGGCCATTAATTACGTGAGGCGATTTTTTGACCCCCTCTACCCCTGGTGAGATGTCGTAAGATTTGTTTGTTTTTAATTACATGATATTTACCAAGTTGTTATCAACAAATGATAACACAGGTTTGCAAATCGAATTTTTTTTCGAGCCCTGATACCATTCCTCCTGATTCTTATGTAAATTAACCTTTTGAATCCGAATATGACCTCCGCTCTCTCCCATCATACACCGCTATCGGGGGATGCCCCGCCCCATCTATCTTTTAACAATAACTATTTTAGTCTTTACATTTCTTCTGGTAAACAACTAGAAAGGTGAAAAGTCAATATTTGTAGCAAGAAAGTTGATTTGGAACTGGGAAATTTTGTAAATTGTACCTTTTGGCTCTTCCGTCTCAAAAGGTTGCCGACTCTGAAAATTCTGCAAACCTTAGCTTTTAAAAATTGTAAATTTTTTATTTGTCGAATTTTCCGCAAATTTTTCCTGCTTTCAAGTCTTAATTTTCACCACTTTTCCTTAAAAATAAAAAATTCTTCGACTTTCCCTGAACAAATTTGTGTAATTCTCAATTCCTTTACTTTTGCAAATGAAAATCCTGCTTAAACATTTGTCCTAATTTTTAATTTTTGGCCCCCCTGGCCCCTTACAACAAACTACAACTCGCTACTTAATCCATATTCGCTATCAGGGGCGGTTCCAGAATTTTTTCTGGAAGAGGCAAAAGGATCAGACAGGCAAAAAGTGTTTTCAGATTTAGGATTGTCTCCTTGTCTATTTTTAAACGTCTGTTGTTTATTAAATATCTTTGATATTCCTTTCTTGTACTTCGAAACCATGCAATAATTGTGATAAATTTGTTTTTCAATTAACAGTAACAATAAATAAAAATGACAATTCATGCTTACGATACATTGTCAATTTGCCTAGTTGACACTGACAATTGTCAACTTATTTACAATCCGAGGTTAAGTCAGTTCTTCAATTATTATAAAATGATACTAAATATTTTCTATCGGAAACTTACAACATTAATAGGAATTATGTTAAACCTTGCACGATTTAGGAAGGAAGATATTTCCAAAGACCTTGATTTGATTTGATAACCCAGGTCAAATAGAAATTTTATGAAATAAATGAAAAAAAAAAAATCACAAAAAAAAGTATCGGCGTTTTTCCAATGGCCTATTTAGAATTGGTTAATTTTAAGTTACCAGCCAAAAAATATTAAGTGATTATAGGGGAGTGATGGATCAATGCGGCCTTCAGGTCGCACAACCTAGGCAATCAGACATCGTCAACTTTAATACAGATTTGTCAACTGCAATTCAGATTTGTTAACTGCTATTCAAAGATGGATAACTGTAAATTCAGCTCTGTTCAGAACACCCCCCAGACCCCTCCCCATCCGGTTTCACGAACTGAAAACTTGTGTATATGTTCTGTGATTGATCTTATCTACTTAATAAGAGACTATCACTTTTTGAGAGTAAGTATGCATTTGTAGGTTTAGGAAATACGCACTGAGTAGTACCGAGTACCCCAGTATCCAACTGATTGTATAAAATTATTGCCAAAAATTTTAGATAATCCGGAAAACTCGGTTATCCGAACAAACTCAAAACTATATCTGTCCGGAATAACGAGGCTGTACTGTAGTTAATTATTTTAGACTTCTAAATTATCTTTTATAATGTAATTATTCAATCAAAGAATTACAACAAAACCTATTTGCAGCTACTGGTTCGTGACAACTTCAGTTTAAATTGTTTTTGCATGTGTGCATATTGAATATTATTTCCAAAAAATAATTCCTCAAAATAAATTGATTTATTGCTCATTGATTGTAAGGCCCGGATTTTTAGGCCCTGAAAACTCCCAAAATTGGTAAGCTAATAGGCATCAAAAAATTAGATTATAAGCTCTATTGGCAGTCCAAAATGAAAAATTAAATTATTAAAATAAAGACAACCACTACTACAGTATAAAACCATTATTTTATTATTAAATTTGTACAAAAAATGTAATGTAATGCTTAAACAAATTTATGCCTTTTCCAAATTTTCTGGAATAAGACTTCTTCTGTTGTCCGTTAAAATTTCTTTGTACGCAGAAAATGGCAACTCTACCTCACAAGAAGTAACAGGAACATATTTAAAATCTGAAGCATCTAAGATTCCAATTTTATTTAGGAAAATATTTAAATCCTAGCACGGTTGCTGTCTGATGTTTAAGCTCGTTGACTACTAAGCAGAGAAACCTTGATCGAGCCCTAGTGGAGAAGAACTGCATTCTAACCGTCCTCTCTAAGCGGGCAATGGCAAACCACCAAGATAATCTGCCTTGGAAACCCTTCATAAAATGAAGTGGTTACTCAAAACTCATTTTGAGTTGTAGCGCTACTGTGTGTGTGTGTATTTGAATCGCCAGATAATACTTTGCTAATTTGCATTAAATCCCAGTAGCCCGGGTGTTTCACCAACAAAACATCCAATCGTGCAGAAATAAGTTTGGCAATCTTACCCGGCGCTTTCTTCAATTTATTGTTGTTGCAAATTTTCAATTTTACTGATATTGGTATGCAATGTTGTCTCCTAGTTTCTTTAATCTTTGCTAAAGTCTCAAGATTAGAAGCCTTAAACGCCTTTGTGTTTTCTCTATGCATTCTGCTGGATTAGAATCAAAACTATCAATGACTTGACTAAAACACTGCAGCCTCTATCCATGTTCCCCATCTCGTCAACACAGGCTTTGGAGGCAATGGAATATTGGAACACATACAGTGAGTAACGAACATAACCGGACACTCCCATGTTAATAATGTCAATTGCACAACCATTTTTTGATATTTAAAAATCGCTTTTACAGCATAAATTTTTAGACATTTTTTGTTAAATATTTCATTGTCTTCCATTTTATACCTATACATTTTGCTATTACAGCGACACCCTGGAAAATTTAATTATAATTCCGTTTCTGAATTACATTCTATATATTAATAAATATACACTTAGGCAAACTATAGGATAAAATCAATTATAAAAGGCCATTTAGGCACAATAAAAAAGGCACTAAATGTAGAAAATAGGCATTTTAGGCATATTAAAGAGCGATTTAAAATGATCGCGAGGTCGCAAAATACATTTTGCTGCAAAAATAATTTTAAAGCCTAGACGGAATCAAAAAGGGCAAGTAAAAGTCTTGTACAAGAAAGGATAGACGTACGGTGGTGAGGCGCATTTTCACAGTAGTAGGTTTTTATTTTTTAAATTTTATCGCCGGGTAAATTGCAATATGTTAAAGGCAGTTTATGTACTGCAGTATGCAGAATGCAAGGAATCGAGCCTAAAGCAGTTGTTAAATTCATTAATCAAAAGAATTATGTAAAAAATCAAAAATAAAAATTCGAAAGAACTTAACATTTAAATTTATCAAAAATTAATCTTGAAAGAAATAATTGGTTAAAATAAATAATGGGAAGTTAAAGAACTTTAAGTGTTGTACTATAATTGTAAGAAGTGCGTGTACAGGCGAATGAAATAAGTATAACGAATCGCATTATCATTAATAAGCATTGACTTGAAGAACTGAATGTAAAAAAAATTAAATTGCTAGACAACAGGTTGATGAAGAAAGATAACGACAGAAAGACTGATGACGACAGAACCTTAAAGAGGAAGGTCGTTACGCGTGGTTCTTAAAAAAAAGTGAGGAAAACCACAAAGTGAAAATAAAAACAAAATGTTTAGAAACGAAAATAATAAATTCAATTTTGGAACCAGTACGAGGTGTGATTTTGGACAAAGCATTTAGAAGAAGTGGAAAGAGATTAATTTGGGATTAGCTGGTAGCGGTTCCATTTAACGCAAAGAGGAGAGTAGGAGATTCGCATCCAATTTAATGTGGACCCTCTGGGTCAAACAAAGAAAAAGATAAAGACATACCGATAAACCGATAGTTAAATATAAAGCGCAATTGGGGAAATGAAAGATTCAATCAATGAAAATTTCATAAAAATTTCTCTAAGATTCTTTGAAAACTAAAATATTATACAATTATTACATTAAATCGATCCACAAAGAGTTGTAAG
Organism: Cantharis flavilabris; assembly: GCA_949152465.1. Lineage (NCBI taxonomy): Eukaryota > Metazoa > Arthropoda > Insecta > Coleoptera > Cantharidae > Cantharis > Cantharis flavilabris. The sequence goes on along the minus strand of OX424439.1, from coordinate 14,725,118 downwards.
CTGAGGTTCGATAAGCTGTGCATTCATTGTATAATCAGAGTAAGTATGGGCTTTTAAAGATCATCAGTCTTAAACAGTGCAGTACATTATATGATTTCTCCTATGATTTATTTTATGTAAAACATAAACACAATAATAATATTCCCTTTGAATTATAAAAAATATCGCGTAAACCATACTTTATGTCTTCTCTTATCATCATAATATAATAATATAATGTAAAGTACCATTAGACCAACTAACCTTAACGTCACAAACTCCATGAGTGAGATAGGTCGTCGAACAAATACCTAATTTCCTTCAATTACGCTATGGCTGGCTATACAAATATGAGTTAAATTTTAGTTTATGATTTGATTTTAATTAATAATCAAAATTTTACCACAATTAAAAAGAATTGTTATTATATAGTTATGATATTTTATTCTTAGATTACATTATAATTTACCTTTGTGAAACCCAATATAATAGTTGTAAACCCCAGAGGTTTGATGATGCTGTTTTATATTAATTTCTATTTTGTTAATTATAATGTTACAAGTTCAAATAGGTCTTGAATAATATTATTGCCATATTGGTTTAGTTGAACATACCTAGATATCGGGCAATTTATTTCTTGAATTCCTTAGATATGTTAATATGCAAATACAGCGCAGCGGTGCAGGTGTAACAATATATTTTACGTTGGGAAATTTTCGAAAATTTAGGACATTTCAAGATCAACGCGCTTTAAAAAAAAATAAAAAAAATTACAGGGCAGAATTGTGCGCTCCACGGATACTTTCAATCCCCCATCAACTCGCTTGAATGGAAAACCATCTACAGATGTTAATTATTCCAAACATACAATTTTATCAATCGATGGATGTATCTAAACCCAACACACATAATCCAAATGCGTTCAATCAAAATCACATTTTTCACTGCAGAATGTGATGAAAAATCATCACTGGAAATTGACAAAAACCAAGAACGTCTAACAAAAATGCTGAAATTAGCAAATAATGAAAAATGCAGTAGCAACGAAAATAAAAAATAAAAATTCATTTGAAACCGCTTTAAAATTATACAAGTAGCACATCACTTCGGCAACAGAAACCAAAATCAAAATGTGACTTACTAGCTTGACAGAAACGGTTATATTCGAAACTGCCAATATCATCAGATAAAAGAACTGTAGAGTGTGACTTGCAAATTGTATCGAATAAAATTTAACAACATTTTCTTACAGTGAAACTTCTATTTTTTTGCTGTGCTAGTTATTTTTATTCACCCCACACAGATTAATTTCTCCAGATTTAGTGGAAAATTTAAAAAAAATTTCTTTTTCCTTTTTAATTTCTAAACTCCCTAGATTTGAGGAAAATCCCTAGACCTGGCAACGATGATGATAGTATAGCTGATGATATAAAAAGTATTAACCCTTAACCACTGACAAGGAGTCTGACAGATTCCGCGTTATACATTTCATAGTGCCTTTTCCTCCAGAAAATTTTCTGGTGATTGTTACTGCCAGTACCTTCCTAATTTCGGGTGTTCTTTGAGTGTTTGAAGTGATAATTGTGTGACCTTTGAGAAGCCCGACTTATACGCATTACGGAGTCTCCCAGACTCCGTGTCAGTGTTAACGTCGCAAAAACCCAATTATGCCCAGTTTTTCTGTTACAGATTAAACCAAAAAATTTGGGTTAAACTTTCTAAAAATTTCATTGGTTAACACAAATTGTCAAAACCCAAAATGTCACAAACAAATATGCCTGCAAATGTTACATAGACTGTTGTTATGACCGGAAAGATTAGTAAAAAAAGCGTTAAAAACAAGCGTTCATTTCCATTTGTAGATTTTTTTATCTTAAAGTTTTAAAATGTAAAAAATGTTTTATTTTGTTTATATAACCTTTTTGTTCAATATATTATTTGGAAAATACAATTGTTTAAATTTTTATATAGATATTATTCTATTTTGTAAGTGTATGTTTTGAAAGTATGAAAAAAACACACTTTCTTTTATTGGTTATTTTTAAAAGTTTGTTTTGCAAAAATAAGTGTTTTTTTAATAAATACTTGGAAAATATGTTGGGTCTAATTTATAAGCAATAAAATATTTACATATCAGCTCTAAAAGTATTAAAAACCCTATAATTTGATAGGAGTCTGACAGACTCCTTGTCAGTATTAGTGTTAAAATACAGGTTGTCAGTGGTTAAGGGTTAATATGTATTGTATTACTTTTTTCACAATTAGATTAGCTTTTACAACTGTTGATATGTAAATAAGGTTTCAGGCATTTCTCAATCCGGTTTAAGCACACTAAAAACAATAGTTCATTATATTGATGAGAGATGCATCATTTTTGCGCTGATAAACAAAATTCATCATATTAAAGAACAAAAAAAGAAAAAGAAATAGACTAATTGTTTTGGTATAGACTTTATAAACATAAACCACATCTTTTTTATGATTTTACACATATTTTATACTTTAATACATAATAAAATTGAAATTTCAACAAAAATTATTTTTGGTAAAATACAATAAATTATAACCCTGATTTCTAGGACAAAAATTTTGAACTACTATTACTATGAAAAGAAATAAAAGTGTGAAAAAAAATATCAAAAGTAATTGGCGTGATAAGGATTCGAAAAGTAAAAAGGTTAAAAAAGGTATAATATAATAAAATTGTTGATACGGTTGACTGAAAGGTGAGCATAATAATATGATAAGATATATGAATACTTTAAAACGATGATGGATTTTTGTTTGACTTAATTTTCGTCTCTTAAAAAAAGTTAACCTTATGCTAATAATATAGTTCGGTTAAAATTTGACCGAAATTTTTTTTTAATTCTTAAAAGAAATTGTTTTTGAACCGTCACTTTTTGTTTTACATATTTATTTGAATAAGTGGGAAGCACTAAATTGAATTTGTCTTCCTAAGATAAAACCATCTTCCTTAAAATGAATAATTCATTAGCTTCATCTACAAGGAACTATGTACTACGTAGGCAATGATTTAATAGCGTACCGGTATGTTCTTATATTCTTCAGAACGTTTTCATAATTATTATGATAATCGCCATTATTGAGATTACAAAAATGAATTTGAGTTAAGATAAGTTGATTTTGTTTAAATTTGCAACCATACTACAATATTTTAAAGTTTGAGTACACAATCAAAGTTTATATTAAATTGTTACGCTTTAAGGACGCGAACGTTGTGTTTTTAGAGTGATTTCGGGTGTAACTACTTAATTTAAAGAAGATCAAAGACGATTTTCGACATCATAATATTAAAGGAAACCGAGAAGACATTAGTAAAAGTATTTACATTGTCATCTTATTGCCAATGCATTTGTCTTCTTTACGCTTTTGTGCTAACAAATCTCAGAACTTCGGCTTTGTTTTGCAAATCTTTTAGCTTCTTACTTTAGAAAAAGCATTTTTGCTAAAAGTCTTCACTTAACAAGAAATAAAACGCATCAAGTATGTAACAGAAAAGGTTTAATATTTTAAATTTTTAAGATTTCTGCTGTAACGAAAATTTGGGGCATAAGAGTGCATAAGTTTTTAAAAAAATCCATTGGGAAGAGATTTTAGAAAGTCTTTTTGAAATCCAGCGGGAAAAAATGTTTAGGATAAAAATTTAATTAATATTAAATAAGGTAAATAAAAGCAATGGTTGTTTATTTCATGCAGAACACGCATTTTCAGTCAGTCGAGCGAAGCTAAAGTGTTGTTGATCCATGCAGGTACCAGACTTAATTAGATAAAGTTTGCTGTGCTATGTTAATATTAACCCTTGGGGAAATTGCAAGCGGACACTTTGTGGAAAGAAAAATATTCCCAATTTCCACTCATCACGGTAACTTGAACTAATTTTGTGCATATCAAAGCGGCAAAGAGGAGCAATCCCACAAGCTTCCGTCTACATCATTTGCAGAGTCTCCGATCTTGAACTTCCTTCATTGCTTTGTATAACTCTGATGTCATTTACTTTCTTATTACGGCTGTGTTTAATGAGAATTTATATGATATGGTCTCATTTACTTCTTATCTCGAAAAATATTTTTGAATTGTTTGCTCTATTCGACTTTCTCGACTTTTATACATTACTATTTTTTGTTTTGGTGCTGCGTTGAAATATCATATACAATTCATTTGCTTTCAGAAAATTTATTATTTATATGACCTTATAAATTACTGTTATGTTTTTACGTTTTTACTAAAACGTCAGGGATTTGATGGAGCGGTATCAACATTTTTCTCATCCTCCTTGAATGATATGTTCAATATCCCAGTTTTACGCTTTCTAAGTAATTTATAACAAATTAAGTTTAAATTTTTACAACTTTTACATTACTTAACAAAGTATCTCTAAAATTTCTAATCAGTAAACGATGTAATAATGGCTCCTGTAAATCATTATTAAAAAAAAAAACTAAATAAGCTTGAATTAAAACTAAGTTTTTAATTTTATTAGGATTTGAACAAGCTGTTCAGCTGTGACGCATTTCACTTCGTTCTCATTGAACTTACCTAATATTGATTACATTTTATAAAAGTTGAGAATATTTTCTATTAAGCTGGGCGTACAGCAACTTAGCTGCTCATATTTTAATTGGAGTGTTATACCGAGAGATAATTTAAAATGCATATCTCATAAATTGAAGTTGTTAAGATATTGTTACTTCCAGCTTAGTGGAGTTTCCATAACTTAATCTTTATTTTTTTAATTGTATGCTTGAATTGTATACATTCTACATCGACGAGTACTTAATTGAAGGAAATTGCAAAATTTTTATTGCAATGTTTTTCTACTTTTTTGTTGTTATAAAAGGGTTTCCACTGCAGATTGGATCGCGAATATTTTAGATAAAAGCTTTTTTAGAAAAATTTGTACTAAAGAAATATAATAGGAAGCGTTTGTTATAACACTTATTTGATTTTCACTGAACAAAGTCATTCAATATAAGGAGTGTGCTAGAGTCAAGAAGGTACCTAAAGTTCTACTAGATAATTGCTGGTTTCAACAATGATTTAGATCAAACTTTGAACAGTTTGAGATAATTGGAAATAAAATTAAAAATATTTGACTTGGCTTTATCTAGAATCACAATAATAGATTTTACAATAAAGTGCTGGCACAGTCAATATCTTTCGGTGATTTTCTTGCAAGCAAATAAGAAGCTTTTCAGCTTGTTTAATCTTAAATTAATTATTTTTTATCTTTAAACTACTAGTACTTATTTTTAAGAACATTTATATCTTACTTTATTATTTTTGGAATTAAGTTATTTGCAAAATCATCTTCGCGCAATAAATAGCGCAATATTAGTTGCTCAGTTAATATTATTGTTAATCGATACAATTCATACAAATTGATACAAGTCAATATAGTATTAATATTAATAATATAAGCTGCAAATTTCCAATGTTGACAAAATATTGATTAACAATATTGCGTCAATATATAGTGTGAATATTGGTGCAATATTCATTTTTAACAATATTACGTCAGGAACAATTACCATGTTTAAATAATTCATAAAAAAATATTGGTATAATCAGAGTAAATATTGGTGTTCACTTGAAGTACAGGGTGTCTTGTAAAAAACTATACTACTTGGAGTCTTGGTTCTTTTATATAAAGTATTTTCATGTACATTAAGTATTCACTTCTTATTCTATTTTTATTTGGTTTTATTTTTACCTCCAATAAAAAAAAAATTTTTTTTGGAAGGTAATCGAAAAAAAATTTCAAAATTTTTTTTTACATTTTCGAGATCACCGTGTTCAGAAACGTAAAGATTTGCAAAAAAAAATTTTTTCTGTGTCGGTCTGTCTGTCGCTCGGTCGTCAAATTTTGTCTCTCGCTTTATTCCTAAACCGTTCAACCAATCATGACCAAATTTGGTATAGTAGTAGGGTTCACGGTAAAAAGGTGAAAATAAGGTTTTCGTCGCGATCTGGCAATCAGGAGTACCACTACAAGAAAATAACACAAGATTTTTAAAAACGATTTTGTCTTGTGATAGGTTATTTTAAAGTCCTTGAAAAGGTTTATCCTGAATATGTAAAATTAACTTTCTATCTGTCATCTGTGAAATAAAATTTCAAGCTGTCAAACTTGAGACTTCAATAGTGAATAACTCATCAAGTACTTACTGAAGGAATCTCAACGAAATTTTGTATGTAGGAACATTAACCCCCTAGGACTTGGCAGCATATAAAATTATTTAATAAAAATCAGGAATTCGACTTCAAAAAAAAAAATTAAGTTTTTTTGCAAAATCTTGGAAAAAGTCCTTGCCCCTCGATTTTCTTTGGCATTTCTGCGTCGATAGCAATCAAACTTTTTGAACGTATGGTGGGCTCTAGTGGTAAAAATAAGGTTTTGTCAGAGAAATCTTTGCCAGGGCTACCACAATAAAATAAATTTAAAAAAATGAAAATTTCATCGCATCTCTGAAATGTATATCCGATTTTCTTCAAATTTTGTATGCTAATAAAGCTTTTAAAGTACAAATATTGGTGAGAAGATGATTGAGTTAAACGTAAAAATAAGAAAATTACATAAAATATAAACTGAAATCTTAATTTATCTATTTTTTGTGATTTGTTAGATGGCTGGTAGAAAATTATGACATACGTTCGAAAATTTAATTATTAATCTGACAGTTATCGGTATATTTCAATAATTTAATAACGATTGAAAATTTGTGCGCTGTATATGTAATGCAATGTGTAATGGTGAGATATAAAAAATTCTAAAAATGGATCAAATTTTGTAGTAATTGGCATGTGCATCTTAATTTTGACGATTACAATGGGAATTCCGCCATCATATGTAAATCTGTTAGGTTTATCCAATTGAATTGAATTCAGCATTTCTATAAAGAACAATATTTTTTCCGTTTTCCGTTAAAATTTGGTGTACTTTTGATTGGAAGTATAGCGGCAGAAGTGACGACATTCTTTTATTTTGTTGAATGCCCAACATCAATATTTGGGCTATGAGGAAGCAGTGAAAAACCCCCTTATTAAATGAAATCCTTAGGACGTCATCTTGGCTTAAAAGCTCAGGACTTTGCTAACATTCGGAACGGGTAGACACCTGGAGAAAAAAATTTACAAAAAAAAGTTTCACCTCCTTATACTAGATATATTTATGTACCCATCAATTTTCTCTTCAAAATTCCAATTTTATTAATATACTATTTCCAAATTCATAATTTAAAATTAAATTTTCATGTATATTGCATAAATGGGAATGCTAAATTTTAGATATAAGCGTACCCATCTGTGACCGTATTACACTAATACCACAATTGCCTCGAGTTTTCAATTTCAATATTACGAATTTTACCATTATAACTTTATATAATTTCAAATTATCAAAATATTTACTTTATCTTCCGGATGTCAAATTATCCAATTAAATATGAATCTATTAATTATTGCAAAGTAGTACTAACTATAATAATTATATTACATTATTTACTATTTAATATCAAATTATTAACACGTTAGGCGCCATGTATACCAAATATAGTTTTGCTCTATGGGACACATGATTTGTTTTTTGCTTAGTTTTGTATCTTTAAGGCACATATTATGGCCCCACAGGAAATATTGACTTTGAGGATACTTTGTCTGACGTAAATAATTTCATTATAAATATGAATCATCACAATAAACCAAATTCATTGAATCTAATACAAAATTATTAATTCAATTTTATCCAAAATGAGAATTTAATATCCAGTACAAAATACTTACAAATACAGCTTTGGCCAAAAGTATTAGGTCACTTTTAAAATGTCGTTATTATGGAAACAGTTAAATATTTTCTGAAAGCAACCGTGGTACTGTCTTCCTAGTAAAAAACTGCACTGTTTTAATGTTGTAATAAATCCAAAAATACGAAATATAACAGCAGTTCGGTTGTTTTAAGCCTTGATTAAAATATCGAAATTTTCAAAAATCTTTATGAGCTAAAATAGATAGTAAATTTTACCTAAATTATGTAGTACTAATCATTACAAACAAAAAAGTGTAATACAAAGTTTTTCAGAAACGTACCGTGTTTGAGTTATACGTAATATTAAAACTTCAAAATTATCAAAATTCTTCAAAAAAATAGGTAAATTACATTGAAATTCAATTCAAAATCTGAAATAATTAAGATTTTTACCCGAATATTGCAATTATAATGAAAACCCCAAACTTTAAACTTATAATTCGCCAAGTCAGCACTTAAAAAAAAAAAAAAATTTGATTTCATTATAACTCAAAAACTGTACGTTTTTGCAAAATTTTGTTCCACACTTTTTTGTTTGTAATGATTAGTACTACCTAATCTTGGTATAATTTACTATCTAATTTAGCGCATAAAGGTTTCCGAAAATATCGATATTTTAATGAAGGCCGTATTGCTGTTATAGTTTGTATTTTTGGATTTACTAGAACATTAAAACAAGACAGTTCTTTATCAGGAAGATAGTAGCATGGTTGTTTTCAAAAAATATTTAACTGTATCCATAATAACGACGATTTAGAGGTGACCTAATACTTTTGGCCAAGGCTATATAAATCATCTTTATAATACTTCGAAAATATAAAATTCAAAATCAAAATCGCAAAAAAACCTAGTTTTTCACATAGTTGTAATGTCAACCTATTCAGCGGGAACACCAAAAAATTAAAAAATTTACAATGATTCATAAAATTTTCAAAACATAAATATTCAAAAAAACAATAAATATCTAATTGAGGATTTTGGAGCACGACAATATCTTTCATTGGCTTCCATTCCTGACAGAATATAACCACTTCTTGGAAGTCCTCACAATCAATTTCATGAGGTGGATTACTCCTCAGTTGCTACTCTCTGCTATAACTTTTTGCTCTGTTTTGCAATCAGTCTCCATATTTTTCTAACCACGCATTTTTCTCTCCAGTTCTTAACTTCAATCTTATTTAAGAATTTCATTACATTATCCCATCATTTCATTCTTGGCCTTCCTCTGCTTTTTACCTTATCTGGTTTCCATGCAGTTACCAATCTTATTGCTTTGTTTTTTTCTCTTCGCATTATATGCTCTAATCATTTTATTCGCTGTACCTTGATAACCCAAACTCACATTGTTCATTGTCAACATTCTATCACCAGATGAAGAAAATCGAACTGCCTTTAGTTCTCTTTTCAGTTCAATAATTTTTCCCTGCTTTAGCAAAGTTCTCACGTTCCGTGTTACTATTCTGTTCTTTTCTTGTTTTCTTTTTATTTTATTCTTAACTACACGATTTTTTGTTTTACCTGCTACTCTTTGTTCCATTTCTATTGCTTCTCCGATCGAAGTATTTTCTCGTGCCCTTGGTTTTTTGGCAAGGGATTTTCCTTCATTAATTAGACTTTTCCTTTTCCATGCTCCATATTCCTACTTGTGACGTTGCTGTATTATTGGATTTCAGTTTGTACGCGTTCGCTAATTTGAAATTCTTTATTTTATAGACTCGATAAATAAATATGACCCCACTAGGCCACCTGCATTGACCTATTGGAATTTCGGAATGACGGGCCATTTTTGTATAGCAATTGTAAAATTAAGAAAAACAATATTTTCTGTTACGGATGTGTCATGAAAGAAGTAATCAGCAATAATTGCCCTAAATGCTCTCCTATTCAGTCTTACTTTTCGGAAAACGAAAATGTGGTTATTTCAATGCAGGATGCAAGCAACCCTTTTGTACCAAAACGCCCTTTAGAAAACGATTTAAAGCATTAGAAATACGAACTCCCACTACAGTGCTAGATCACAGTCGAGGATCTACACGCGTTTTTTACCCGACCTCATCGCAAACAGAAACGAGCAATGCAAATTTAGAACAATCGATGAGAACAAACTGGCGAAGCCGCTGGCGATTCTCCGACTAACCAGACCAACAAGCGGAAAGAAATTAAGTTATTATTTTGATTCTAACGATTGGAAATTATGGCTAATTAAAATACAAGATTTTTTTATGTAAATAAAGTGAATTCAATTAAAGAAAATAAAATTAAGATACAAAAAATTGAAGTTAAGGGAAAACCTATTAAATCTACACCAATTAAGTCGAAAATCGACCCCATTAAGATTTAGCTAAAGATAAAGTTAATATTGAGGCCTTCTGGATACAGGAGCAAATAATTCTATTGTTGAAAAATAGGGTTTAAAGTTATTACATTCAAATCGTTACGTCCAAATTAAATGGACAGACATAACTGAGATGAAGGTTGCTAACTGAGCGTCCAGTTCTGTACAGGGCACATTATCATTAAGAATTAGATTAGGTCAAACTGAAAGGTGATAAAATTTTTAGTAGTCCTTGATTTATCATGTGAATTCCTATTGAGAGCAGATTTTTGTAAGGTATTTCAATTATCACTACATTTTAAAGATTTTTCTTGGCAATCCGAATCCATGGTAAGCAAGATTGCCACTTTCGAGGGTATTTCGGATTTGGCTACATTAAATAAACAAAAAGAAATTCAGTTAGATAACATTAAAAATAAATTTAAAACATTGGCTCAGCCGGGAAGCGGTTGCGTGCGTGGGGTAGAACATAAAATTGATATCGGTGATGCTATACTCATTAAATAAAGGCAATATCCTTTAGGTCAGGCCATGCAATCTAAACTACACTGAAAAGTAAAGAAAATGAAGCGTGATGGGGTCATCATTGATTCCGAGTCTTCGTGGTGTAGTCAACTAGTTTTAGTACGTAAGAAAAATGGTGAAATAAGGACCTGTTTTGATGGCCGTAAATTAAATACTGTGAAACTGTAAAACTGAAAAAAACTGTGAAGGACTCTTATCCATTACCACTTCCAGATTGCACACTGAATCTCCTACGGAATTTACAGAAAGCTTTCTGGCAAATCTCTGCGGAAAAATCATCACGGTCAAAAACAGCATTTTGCGTGGCAGGAATTGACTTGTTTGAGTTTTTAGTAATGCCTTCTTTCGGTTTGTCAAATTTTTCTCAAATACTCCAGAGAATAATAGAAAAAAAATTTTAAGCGCAATATTACATAAAGCTGATGCGTTCGTGTCGACATTATAGTAATTTTGGAAACATTCGAGGAACATATCGCAACTGTTAATTTGATATTTGAAAAATTACAAGCTGCAGGATTTTGCATAAATTTAGAGAAATGTCAATTTTGTAGGATGTCCCTGACGTTTTTAGGTTTCGTAATAGATGAATTTGGTTTGGTCACGGACCCCGAAAAAGTATACGCAATTAATCGCTTCAATACACCTAAAACCACGACCTAGGTAAAGCGGTTGATAGGTCTGAGTAGCTATTACAGAATATTTCTACCCAATCTAGCCACGGTTTCATCACCAATTACCCCTTTAATAAAAAACAAAGCGAAAGGTCAAACAAAGCACCTATTTTGATCAGCCCAGACATTAGTAAACCGTTTCTTATTCAAATCGATGCGTCTCTAGTAGGCGTAGGTTGAGTATAATTTCATGATGTTGAAATTGTGTTAGATTCTGTCAAGAGGGAACCGATGGCAACCCTCATTTTAAAATTCAAGATGATAAGTTTTATAAATTTGTCCCATCAATATTACCCATTCGCTCTAATGTTCCGGAGTGGAAGCTAGTAATTCCCACCGATAATTGAATGGAAATAATGAATAAATGTCACGATGAACCTAGCTCAGCCCATTTTGGTGTATCAAAAGCAGTTTATAGGATCACTGAGTTATACCATTGGCCCCAGTTAGTGAAAGATGTAAAAAAATATTTAGCTAACTGTGACATTATTTTGTGGGTCCCAAAAAAGGTCAATATAAAAAAGTATCGTTTTTCTGATTTGTTTGTGTTAAATGGGTTGTCTGTTGTTATACTGGAAGCCTTTATCAGTACCACGTTTGTTTATCTATCGGCGTATATTCGTAATTTTGACCTTGACTATCCTCTTATCGATAATTAAATTTTAAATTTACCTTTATTTTCCATTTTCTAATTAGTTTCGGATGGTTTTCACCAGCGCTTTTACAACTTATACCTTGGTATCTACTTTTATTACCCTATATTCTCTCAATATTTGCTGAATAACCAGTATACCTGTGAAGTTACTAGGATACGAAATTGAGATATTCATTATAATTAATTTCAAATTCTTCTGAAAATTTCTTTAAGTAAGTAGCAACAATCCAGTGAAAGATGAAAGACACAAACGTATACCTCTCTTTTGTAATCATTGAAAAATCTCAAATCAACTTTTTTAAAGTCTGTATCTTTTAGAAACAGTAGTTTATTGACGTAGCATATGGCAACATGCATTTTAAAATTGTTAAATCGTTTTATTGCTTCGTCCACTGGTCGCTGAAATCCGAAAATTGGAAATCTTTGATGATTATATGGTTATATTCACAATTTGGTTCGCCTACAGAAAATATGTAAAAAAGTTGGTTTTCTAACATTACTTCTGAACAGCGCCATACCAAACCTTCAGGTTTGTTCTTCTGTTCAATATTGAGACATTGCTTTAAACAATGTCAAAAGCATTGACTTTTGGTCATTTTAAAAATTGCACAAGTTTATTTTAAGGAATGTTGAGAACGAAATACCGGTGTTAAATCTCAAGTCAATTGCTCGTGCTACCTAAGAAATGCTCTCTTATCGATAATGTGTTAAATGTTGAAATCAGAATAAAAAACTAGAACTTTATTTGAGTTCAGAAAGTTATTCTTCGGTGCTTATTTTAAAACTTTAATTTAAAGTTAGTTAAATGTACATAGCTAGAGAAACTTTTATTTCGTATAATTTGTATTTTAAACTGACGAATTTATTGTTAAGATTGAGTTCGGAAAAAACCTATACAAACTAGATTTTTTTACAAAATTTGGACTGCTGAAATTACTCAAAAACTTAGTGCCTATTTCATTGTATGTATGATAACAATACTTTAATGCAAATAACTGAAAGACGATGTGCTTTAACCATAAGAACAGTCATAAGAAAGGACTACGGCCCCTTAAAAAGGTGTACCTCCTTACTTTCTAAAAAACTGAAGTGTGAGAGAGTAAGTTATCAAGATTCACTTTATGTTTGAAAGCGTATACTTGAAAAATACCTTGTATATAAAGATTATACAAATGCAATAAAAATATATATTATGTAAGTTCAGATAACATTATTAAAAAATTACATTTTAAAATTATTTATTTAGTAGCTTCATAAAAATTATTACACTAATGGATTATTACAATACGTACGATTTCCGATAAAATAAAACTGAATATTAATAAACATTTTTTATTATTATGAGCATTTGATATTTATTATAAAAAAAGCATTAATAAAGTTTTCAGTTTTAATATACAATTAGAAGATATTCTATCGTATATTGTATAGGTAAATACTTGATAATATCAAATGTTTATAATACCTTAAATGTAATGTACGCAATAATATCTATGTAATTTTACAAACTGGATAAATTTCCTTATAAACACTTGATAATAATCTGTCTTTAATCAGTTTTATATCGAGCTTAATAATATTACAAGCAAAATGGTGTCCAACGTTCCAAACCGTTAGAGAGCAATTTTATCATTTAGTTTGACAGGTACAAATTTGCAGAATCGATTAAAAATGTAGTTACTACTACAAACGACAGATGTTTGAATTAAATACTTCTTAATTCTAGAAAACTGCATGTATGTCCAAGTCGGGCAGCATTTCAAGACTTTCTTTGTTGAAAAAAGTTTTGGAATGCGTAAAAAATTTATAAAAGCGTTTCAATCTAAAAGTGTGCCATATATTGCGGTGTTTTTTCAGATTAAGAAAAAAATAGAAAATAATTCTATTCTAGATAAATGCATTTGTTGCCCAACACCGATGCCAACCAAAAACTCGGAAGTCATCAAACTCTTCTAAAACTCTCTTTGGAGATTTAACCAATATAATTCTTGTAATCTCAATGCAGAATGTACCATAAGTAAGGTATTAAAAATTAACTCTAGTTACAAAAGAGAGATTAATGCAGGCTGTTTTAAAATAAAGTACAATTTCAAAGCCCATAAAATTAAAGACCAAATCACATTTGTTATTTTTTTGAATATAAAATTCAGTTCAATTTTTTACATTGAAGTAAATTTTAAAGCTGTTATTTTGTCCCTTGAAGGTGCACACGTGCTTTATATGCGATGTCCATTCGATTGATTCACCCCAATTTCGGTCCCGAGAGACCGGTAAGAATATTATTTAATAATGTTGAGCTTTTAAAAAAGATTTTAAAAATAGCAAACTGCTTTATTTTCTATGCAAAACAATGAACTTGATTCTGTTTTAAATTGTATGCTACATATACTTTTACACTACGGTTTTCATTCAAGAATAGCGAAAATGTTTCAACTTTAAATATTGTTGAATGATCGCAATTTAAATAAAGTAAACTTTTAAAATAATAACTTTGCATGAGTACATGCAGTTACATTCTTTTTAAGTTAGTTATTATTAATGTAACCACAAAGCTCAGATTTTGCTATATAGAAAAATTCATAAATAACTAATATGAAGCTTGTGTAACTTTCACCTTTGTCTTTTAGAGAATCGTTTTAAATGTTAATGCATTCGTGTTTAGATTCTTTGTCAAAGCAATTGTGTTTGAAAAGCAAAGAAATAGAATCATGAGATATTGTGGTACCTACGTATAGATCAAGAAAACAATGGAACGTGCTGCATTTCCTGAGCATACCAAGTAATTCGGAATTTAGTAATTTTGCGACAATTAACATTGGTACATATTACTTACTATTTTCATACAAACCACTTGTACATACTCCTAGATATTAAGCAATCAAAACCTGAACTAAGTAATAACAATGTAAATGTTCATTCAACATTAATTATTTCCGCGAAGCAATGCTGTCCATTTTTAGAAAATATTTAATAACTTCACCATATTTTATTCGCCATTATAAACGACGAAATGCATAACTGAAAGTATTTGATTAATGTATTTTCAAAATTTGACAAATTTATCGGAAATTGTTCAGTAAATGTTGCTAAATTTACGAATATTTCGTTTAAAATCAACAGGGTTTTATTTTTATACATCAATTTCAAGAAGTGATATTTTGATTACCTACATAAATTTTTTTATTTTATTGGACTTAAAAATTGTAATAAAATTCTGTCTGTGATCATCCTCTCTATATTGCAGTTTCTTATTAAATTGAAGTATTTTGTTACCTACGCATCCGCATTACTATAATAAAATGTTGGAGTAATATATAAAACTAAAATTTCAAAGTTAATTAGTGGATAAAAATAATGCAATTTTAGTGATTAGTGACGACTATAATAGAATAACGAGATTCTAATACACAACGTTCTGTAGTTAAAATGATAATTAAATAATAAGTGATTACTAATAATTACATTAAAGGTTAATATAACAATTAAATCTTAATAATTAAATGAATACGGCGACATGCAGTCACGATAATCAGCAGTCAAGAGTCATTTAAAAATTATTTTATTTATACATGAGAACAGCGACATAACTACTTCTGCATGTAATATTTGCACGAAAATAATAATCTAATATTTTAATATCTAAAGATAATTATAGAAGTAACAAATGTTGGATCAAATTTGTAGGCTTGATAACGAAATTTTACAAAGTTAAAGTTGAATGAATTTATTTTACTTACAATAATGAATCATCATTCATCACCATTTAACATCTAAATTAAATTTCTTTTAATGAAATCCCTGGATGATTTTTGACATTGCACAAGATTTGGAGGCAAACAGAATGATTACTTCTTTATTTCAACAAAATATTGTAAAATATATTATCACCCATTTTGTGAGAGCGAAATAAGGATATAGGATTGAAAACATTCTGTATCTATTATTGTAAAAATTCAACATTTTTGGATACATATATAACCGATTCTTTTAAGGATTTCATAACAACATTCCGAATTGTTATGTTTTATTGCGTAGAAGTAGCTTTAAATTCCGCAAAACAGGCGAACCGTCAAGTGAACAACATGCAGGATGCCGCATTCTAATTGAAGACTTTTATTTGCATTTGTATCTAAAATAAGTTCTACCTATATTTTTATGTATTATTGAAAACTCCTTTATTGGTATTATTTATTTGACCAAAAATTATTGATTTAATTCAATAAATTTGGAGTATCTACAACATATTATGTGTTTGTAAAAAAAATGCTCAATAATGTTGTACCTTTTATTTTACATTTTTGTTTACTAATATTTTTGATAACAAACATGTAACAATATTTTTTGTTTAATAAAAGAAGATATCCACACAGACTTTTTAATTAACAAGAATGGATTGTTAAAAGCACAGAAATCCTAACTAGGAAACTTTAATTTTGTATTGGTCGAGTGTTTTTTTACAAAAAAGCTATTTAATTTTGTTTCGAAGTTCGCAATTCTCATCGTTAAAAAATGTTGCATCTTTATAATTTTTAATGTTTTTCTAATATTCGAACATTTTTCGGCAGTTTTAATTAAAATTATAGGCATATGTGGTCATAATATAAGTTGGTGGCTAGAAATAAAAATATTTGAATCGGACCAGCCATTGATAAATTTTCACACTTTGTACCTACTACTGTTTTTGCGAAGTTAATAATTTCTGCTGTTAGTTGACCTTTAATTTGAATTATTTTGCGTGAAACCTCAGTAAGCTTGAATATATGGGTAAAGATTTACCTCGAACGGTAATTTAGTTTTATAAAGCTTCACAAAAAGTATAGGTAACCTGTGCTACGTGAGTAATTTTGGAATTATTTTTGTAGGGAATTAAATTGTTAGGGTAAGTAAATTTGCTTTGGTATTTTAGATTTTCAGTGCTTTGTAGGATTATTGTTGTGTCATGTAGTTATTATATTAACGTTGGTATGTGTCATAGAAACGTAGTAATAAAGATGGAAAGTTAATAGATATGTAGCTATGGCTTCTAAAGATCAACTTTTGCTAATGCGGTTAGCATCTCTAATTAACTACTTAGTACTTAAGAATAAGGAGGGAGGAGAAAAGCGTTTCACACAATCTGATGATAACAGCGGTGTTTATCTTAGCCAATGTCTTATGTTAACAAGCAGTCGTGCGTTCACAGATAGTGCCTGATCTGAATACGAACGGCCTGTGCCTTCATTAGCCCATTCAAAGCACACGTCACTTAACATGCACTTATTAGACATCCTGTCACGTTGATGAAAATTGATTCACCCTTCTGATCTACCATAATATTATCTCGCCTCGCTCGCGTACAATAAGCGAAGCTTTAACAGGGTGTTTAACAGCTGCAATGCGTCACCACCAGCTAGTTTTCCCAAGATTACATCAAAGGAGTTACAAGTTGAACAGGCGTATAAACTAATTTTGACGTCGACCGCTGCCGTCTCAAATATGCTCTAAGTCGTCGGCGTTTGTAGTTATGTAGGTAAATCATCCTCCGTGTTCAAGAAAATTCACAACGTTAGTTAATTTTACATTTTCACCATAAATTACAACTTATCTCCCTATTTAGCAATTCCAATTAATTTATTCCACGTTAACTGATTTATACGATTATCTTTTTTACAATTAACTTTTCAACACTTTAAAATGCAATCAGTCGTATAAGAGTCTAACCAAATTGAAATAAAATAAAACTCCACCGACAATTCCGCGTTTTGTGCGTAAAGTCGCCACAGGGGAAATAGCACTTTTTATTTGTATATTGATCGAACGTGATGGTAAAGAATCCTTTAGAAAAGTTACATCTATAGCCTGTTGCTGACCCCAAGGAACCGAACCAAACATTTTCAACAAATCGAACGTTACTCCAATCACACTCACCATAATCGTTGAACGCGTTCAACCCAGACGATTGTTTAGCAGATCTAAGTATCCACCTTATTGCTGACCGTTACACTTTTTTTACATATTCGAATAACACTTTCAAACTAAACTTTCACACTAAAGCACATTTTCTAACAACATTTTTATTCCTTTTCCTAAAGAAACCTCTTTGGTAAGTTTCCGTTTTTAATATAAAATTCATGTTCGATTTATTATAAAAAATAAATTAGTTAAAAAGTTTCAAATTGGAAACTTTTTGTATAAAGAAATTCAAACTCGGAATAACATTTAACATATTCAGTTTAATTTTTTTTTATTTTTGAAAACAGATTTATAATTATTTGTTTGCATGTTATAGTTATATTGCTTCACAATACAATTTCACATAATGCGGCCAACAATAATAGTGATATTATCTAATAATGGTATCGATAACGGTTCAATCAAATTACATAATGAGGACACATAAATGTTTAGATTTTAGGGTATTGTGAAAATTTATTAAAAACAACACCATTGTAATATTTGTAAATAATTGTTTGAATAGACCATCCCTAACTATAGTATACCAGACATGGAACGTGTAATTTGATAATTACCTATACATTGTTGAATTTCATGTGTAGTACAATTACCTCCAAAATTTTTTTTATATAAATTAGTTCACTACAAATATGATACAAAATTAAACTAAGGTAGAAATTTAAAAAATTTCATTATTAGAAAGAGCGATAAACTCTGAATAGTTTAGGATTCTCATTAAAAAGTAAAAATCAAGGAAGCTAAAATGAATTTACTCAAAATTTAAAATTAGATTATGAAAAATTAATACGATGAATATAACACAGAATTTTAAGTGTCTTCAGGGGTCGCAGTTTTTATGTTCCCCAAGTGGATATTACAAACAAAAAGACTAATGCAGCTCTTCAATATTTTATTATTAGTCTCATTGCATTTCCCATTTTTAGATTTATACTGACCTGTGATAATCATGATAACACCAAACCAGTCATCAATACTTGACGAGTAATCCTGCAAATTCTAACTTCCTGGGCCATGATTAAATTTTTCTCCTAGATACTTGGCTGCAAGCCAGGTGTGGATATAGGTGGATAACGTAGGTGAGACAAGCTTTTTCTTGACCCAGAGTTATGAACGTTACAATATGTTTTTCTTTTATTTTCTGACGAAAACTTGTCATTCGTCAAGTTATCCCGTTCATTTATTAAGTATTTATTAGTATATTCAGGGCTGGACAAAATACATTTTTACACAAATTTCTTCCTTTTAAAAACACCAACCTCTCGATAGACAATTTGCATGACTTTTAATTTTTATGTATTCAGGAAAAATATTAAAATTTAAATGTGTTTAATAAACAATAACTTTTTATGAAAATTATGTCTAAAGAAAACAGACAGAAAACCTTAAAACCAACAAAAAAATTTAAAAAATTTGAAAAAGTATCAAAAGAATTTCTGTATAAAAAATACAGAAATTACAAACCAGTTTAATAATTGCAAGTGGAAAACAATCGATGACCACATAATTGAAAACTTCCATTACAATAGCGAGGAAATAATGCTGGGAAATTTTATAAAAGTAAAAGAATTCGGTTATTTTGCAAATGAAATAAACAATGGGAAATTCAAGTGCTCGACTGCACTGAAAAATAAATACAAAAGAAAAAGAAAAATTTCAAACGATAATTTTAAAACATTACCATTGAAGGTACTTAGAAAGAATAAATGAAAAGCTTGAACACAAAGAATAAAAAAAAATCATTAATCGCGTAAAAAACTCAAGATTCCGAAAACTGAAATGGAAATACAAAACATTTCGATATAAGAAAATTTTAAACTTAAAAAGAGGTAAAATGCCCTCTACAGTCCACAACTAGGACAACAATAAAAAAAAAGATGAAGAAAATCAAAGAAAGAATGTACTAAAGTGTAAAATGAAAAAATTATAATCACATAAAACAAAGTAAGTAAAACAAATAAGAAATTACAAAACAACTAAATAAAATTTACCAAAATGATTAAATAAAAAAATTTAAACGTCAAAAATATAAATTAAAATTATATCAAACAAATTACAAATGCAGACATTTGTTTAATTAATAAAATATTTGATTTAAAAATAAACTTTGCAAAACAAAATCCGTTGAAATTACAACTGTTAAAAATAATAAAAATCAATAATGAAATGATAATAATAGCATGAGTATAAAGTGTATTTTTGGGAAAAAATTTAGAACAACATTAAAGTTTTTTAAGAGATTAATAGCTGTTGATAAATGGTAAAATAAAGTGTTTTGTAAAACATTTGAAGTTTTATGAAATTGTATCTATAATGAAGTAGTTTAGTTATGATTTAGCTTAAAGGTTAATGAATTGATTGCATAAATGATGTTTTAAAGAAATATTTTGTAACAAAAATGTGTAAAGAATTAAGGGGTGTATTGAAAATTATTTAAAAACTGCACAGAATTTATTAGAAGTAGGAAATCTGTTCTTTAACCTTCTAGTAAGAAGATTAAATTGCCAAAAATACAAGAAATTATACTACAAAAGAATACAATACGTTTTAAAATTTATAACAAAGTTATTATTTCGAAAAAAATTATTAGAAATGTCAAGTTACTAATTATGTGTTATTGAAAAAAAAATTCATTGATTGTGCCTGCAAATTTTACAAGTGAAAATGGGTAAAGTAGTTATTAATTAATTGCATTAGAGAAGAGATCCAAAGTGTATCTCGTTTTGATATGACAGGTAATATTATTTTGATTTTGTTTTAATTTACCTTTAAAATTTATTAATTTGATAATTATATAAATTATATTTAAACAATAAAACTTTAAATAACTAGTTAAATTCAATAACATAATCAAATTATATTTTTTTAAGCTTTCGACGACTTTTATCGTCTTCTTCAGAAATTTATTTAATATAAACAAAATAAATTACCTGGAAACCGGGAACAAAACACATTGTCATTTGATACGACCTAAGATCTAAAAGGTCGTAAGTTAAGAAACAACCTATACTGAGTTTCCGTCAAATAGGAAAAACTTAACTCCAATGTGTGCAAGGGGAACTAAACGAATAAATGGCTGTAGATGTTGCTTAAGCCGTCTATATCTGTCTTCCTATTCATAGCGTTCTTCTCTCTTGTAATCAGGCCCGTAGCCAGGATATTATTTCGGGGGGGGGGGCACTCATAAAAATTTTTTTTTGGGGGTTCCCCTTTCGAGAATTTTTCCGGAAAAAAAAAATTTTTGTTCCCACTTTAAAAATATATCTATTTACCTATTTTATTTTAAACATTTTTTTTGCTTTTGAACATTTCGGGGGGGAGGCACGTGCCCCCCCCCTGGCTACGGGCCTGCTTGTAATGCATATCATTTCACGAAGCAGTCGATCTTTGTAGTTAGTAACAGATTTAATTATTTTGGTGTTCTTAAAATCTGCATCATGTCCATCGACTAGAATGTGTTTGGCAATAGCTGTAGATTCGGGCTTATTACAGCGTATACTTGAAATGTGTCCACTCATTCTTTTGTGAAGCCATTGGTTTGTTTGTTCAATATATACCAAATTGCAGTTATTGCATTGGACCTTGTATACTAGACCTTGTGTCTTTCAATTTAGTATAAAGTTGACCAATCATCATCAAAATGTGCTCGTAAGTATATCTCTAAAGTTATAATATCCAGACTTTTTATCAGAAAAGCAAACCGGTTGATTGATGTAAGTATGATCCGGATGTTACTCAAACTTTTAACTCGTTTTTCACAAAACAGCATTTTTCCGATCGGCCCAGGCAAAAAAAATCTACCAAACAGAATGGACTGAAATTGAGGACAGTTTTTTCACAACTCTTTAAATGCAATTTATTTAATAATTTTCTTTATAATTTTTACAAAGACTATCGAATATTCAAGTCAAAATTAACCTAAGTTGAATGGATAACCATGCAAATATAAAATTTAAAATTGTTTTCTCATGAAATACAATCATATAGTTGCACCATTTAAACGTTCTCCTGAAAAATACATTTTTTTTAATTGTTCAATTTTGAAAAACCGGTCCTCAATTTGGATGTGTTATTCATTTTAAACATCAGTGGCTATCGTAGGTAGCAGAATTGCTAATTTTTATCAAAAATTTCCTACTTTTTACCACAAATGTCGAAGAAACGAATCGCGATTTTTGATTTTAATTTTTCACAAGTCCGTAATTGATTGAGTTTATTGATTTCCATGATTTCGATTATTTTCGGTCCAAAATTAAAAATGGAGGAGGTTGGCGAAATGTCATTATTAGAGATTTTGAAATATCTAAAAAACAAAATAGGTACAAAAGAAAATAAACTAGGTACAAACGGTTTAAAAATTCGAATGACGAGGGGGGGGGGTTATCGAAATACACCTTCCGACCGAAGAAGAGATCTTTAAAAACCATAAAGCAAAGAAGAAAAATTAGAAACATAATCAATAAACTAAAATCATACAAATAAGCAATTAAGATTTAAAGTTTGAGATCTAGTTAGATATGAAGTTAAAATCCTTGATTAGCTCTTTCACTCAAATGTTTACTTTATTTTGAAGCTATCAAAATGCACTCTAGCAGTACATTTATTTATAGTGGTAATTGGCAAATTTTGAGTATACACCAGTAAAATCCAAAAGCAATAAAATTTTTAAATATCTCATACATATTTATTATAATTTATTGTATTTTTAAAATTACTATCAATTGTTTACAATGGTCATTAAAGTTCTACCTCAATCAATAACAACTATGCATTATATTATTTGAAATAATTACTTTTCGACTGGTAAAGATACTACCATCTAAAATCTACTACCGCAGATAAAACCATGAAATCTAAGTTTTGAATGAAAATTTAAAAAGAAAATCTCTTTACTGTTATCTCACATGTATTTTCACCAACTTTTTAAAATGTTTTGCGGAGCTAATTTATTTGAATGTGGAAATTTTCAGGTAAGTTTCAAAGTTGTTTTTCATAAATTTTTATAAATGTTATACTGCACAAAAATTATTAATACATATTTTAGAACTTGCCACCGACTTGAATTTTTTTCAAACGAAAAATATAATCACTAAAAACCATATTAATTTATTCAAATTGGAATCTTTATATAAAAAATCCGATGTGGCCATCGCATAACTATCTGAATTACGAGGGTCATTGAATTACAAAGTTTAACGCTCTTATTACACTACCAAATAAAGATCAAAATACGAAAACAAGGTGATATTTGAAATCTACAGACAATTTTAATTGTTTTCCGCATATCGCCAAAATTTTCTAAACATTTGTCGTAGCAAAAAATCAACTTATCAATTCCGAGTCGGTAGTGCGATGCGTCCAATTTGTTAAATAATCAGTTACGGCGCCTTCGATTTCCTCTGTTGAATTGAATTGTTCGAATTGTAAAGGACTACATTCCTCTCTACTTGGTAATCGTAGGGTTAATTCGTCGTTTGTGTACCACTGAACTTCAAAAATCAATTCTTTGACGAGTGCAACGTTTTCGTCGGTGTTTGCATGCGCAGGCCGCTCTTCATTGTGCAACTGATATGGACCATTTCCGAATTACATAGCGCTACCATTTCAAGGCTCAACACTGTTAACCGTATACACTACGCAGTTCTTGATGAATTTTTTGTTTATTCTTATTTTTTCCAGTCAAAAAATGAACGACATCACGAAGTTCAGATTTGGACGCAACTTTCAATGGCAGTTCTATGGTAAAACGTTATAAAATAAATTTAACCAAAAAAAATTTCATCGCTCTACCGTTTCACTGAGCGGAGAGCTAGGATCGTTAAACTTTGTAATTAAACGACACTCGTATTAAAATTAAATCAAAATTTACCTACTTCGGATAGAAAAAATTAAAATATACTAAATCTCATCAGGGAAGAGCAATAATCGTGAAAAGCATTCAGAAAATCGAAATAATAAACAAAAACATCAATTCAAATAAAAATATACTACAAAAAAAAACAATTCAAAGTTAAATCAATATAATCAAGAACACAACAATGATAGACATGTTTCAACCTTATTAGGTCTCATCAGTATCATATGGTTGCATTCT
Organism: Cantharis flavilabris; assembly: GCA_949152465.1. Taxonomy (NCBI): domain Eukaryota; kingdom Metazoa; phylum Arthropoda; class Insecta; order Coleoptera; family Cantharidae; genus Cantharis; species Cantharis flavilabris. The sequence continues at coordinate 14,701,082 of OX424439.1, read as the reverse complement.
TGAAAATATTGATTTTATTTTTTACCTTATATAGCATTTTTCGCGCAATGCTATATGTTAGTATCGATCCCCGATTATAAATTCAAATTATAAACATTGATTTAACTTTGAAGTATTAAAATTCTCAGTAGCTAGAAGAAGCTACGGCCATAATAACCTTAAGGTTATGAGTGAGGCTCAATCCTCAACACCCCCCTGTACTGTCATTATGACATGTTAGTTCGACCCCTTCGGAAAGTGCTCCGCAGAACACCCTGTGTTTATAATTTGAATTTACAAAAATAACTATATTTCTAGGTATAAAAAGTTTGCTTTTCTGCAAATTTTAGAAAAAAATTTTATGGAACAAAAATTCTTCGTAATTTGATAGCAATAATTTATTTTTTGTCATAATAAACTTTTACCAATTTCATTGCGTTTATGTCTTATCGCTTTAAGTAAACTCCCTTATGGTTCCCCCTATGGGTTACCCCGTACCATTTTATTTATTTTCAATTTAAAATTTGGAGTGATTTCCTTATTTTGTTTAGATGTTATCCATCCTCATACATACAGACATTTTTCAAAAATTATAGCAATGGTTTATGGGAACTTCTAAATATAAAAATTTGATAAAAAATGGGGGAGGGGTATTTTGTTTCAATTTCAGATATTACTATCCTTACTGAGGAATGCGGAAAGGAACAATTTAGCAAAATTTCTGGTAAGTAATATATTATTATTAAAACGGGTTGTAGTTCTGACACCCACTGCACTGAAGCTTAAGCTTAAGCTTATTGTGCCCCTCGTTCCACGTTTTACTCCAGCAACTGCGTCTCCTCGACAAAGTCGAGTAAGCAGTTGTAGGGTGCTTTAGCTATCTTCTCTGCTCTCGGATGCTTCCAACTAAAGCTGGGCATTCACATAAGATGTGGTGAGGGGTTTCATCCTCTTCACCACACATCCTACAAGTAGGATCTTCAGTCAACCCCATCATTTCGAGGTGTCTCTTAAGGCAGCAGTGTCCTGTAAAAAGTCCTACTATCCTCCTCAACTGCTTTCTACTCAATTGGATAATATTTTTTCCCTTAAATTCCCTGGAGGGGCCCCCAATGAACATCCGCGACTGCCTCAGTCCAGGAAGACCCTCCCAATAAGCAAAGTGTTATTTCCATAACATGTCCCTGATCCCCTCCTTCGCGGTCGTGTATGCGATCCCGCAGGTGGGCTCAGGATCTATCATCTGCCTCTTCTGCCTTTTCGTTCCCCTCGATGCCCTGGTGCCCCGGAATCCACATGAGCGAAACGCTGTTGCAGACTGCCAGTTTCACCAGTGCATCAAGGCATTGTTTAACGACCATGGAGTGTATTTCTACTCCTTCCAAGGCCTTTAGAGCTGCCTGACTGTCTGTCATGATGCAGATTCGTCTACCATTGTAGTTCCTCCGCACCAGTTCAGATGCACAGGCCGAGATTGCAGTTACTTCTGCCTGGAGCACAGTAGTGTGGCAGCCCAGGTTAATGCCAAAGGCATCCCTTGTTCTTCTCCCACATATAGTACCTGCTCCTGCGCTTATCTTTGCTTTAGATCCATCTGTGTACCAGATGGTATCATATCGGTTGCCCAGCTCTTGTATGGTTTTTTCCTTGCCCCTCTCAGGTATTATTACCCTGAATGGTTTTCGGAAGTCCCTTACTGTGCTGTAAAAGTTAAGTTTTTATATTATAAGTAATATAACATGCATTAATATTAAACATCAACTAACTTATTCTTTTAGGTACAAAAAATTCAATTAAATAACTGAAGAATTCAACACTGGCGAAAAATCATTCACTCACATCAAACTAATTAATTAATTTATTTATTACAAAGAACATTTATTCAATATCATACCTTGAAAACATCATAATCTGCTTAAATAGAATTAATATTTCTTTGTTAGAAAAATTCATCACAAATTCCAAGAATTTCAAGCAAATTTTGCAATACAAAAATATAAAAAGGAAAAAAGGTAAAAGGCTAAAATGTATAGGAGGAATGTTGGTTTTTGAGAGATTCTGAAATAAAATAAATTTTACCTGTAAATTCAACACTAATATTCCTCTTTGCAAACGAATAATTATCGATAAATTTTGGGTAGCCCTTTAGTTCTTTGTTTCAAAATATCTACCATAAACTTGCATTTTAAGGTATAAATAAATAATAATTCCATAATTTGGCAAGTAATGTGAGAAAAACTTGAGCGTTGCATGCATTGTAAATGTTCGAAAAAGATAAATTGATTTAGATTTATTATCCTAAAATCCACAATAACACAAATAAGCCACTACGACTGCAAAGGGATGCTTTCAATCAGAAATTACGTTTTCAATATTTTTTAAATTTTTGTTTGATTTTCATGCGACTACAAGTTATTGCTTTTTTCTTATTGTGTATTTGCAGATAAAATTTTATTGCTTTATATTGTGTAAAGATTTATAAAATAATTTTTGTCGAATATATTAATAAATTTATAATATTATATCGCAAGCTTTTAATTTAAACAAACATTGATCTTTCAGTTCAATACACCAACAATTTCCTTGTTTAAACTTTTAAGCTGAACCGTTTAACATTTTAAAAAGTTTTAATGCTATTTTGCTATGAACTTTCAGAATTGTTTACCGAACCATTGTGCCAGATTTTTTATTAGGGTTTAAAAGCAAAATGCAAATAAAAGTGTGCCTCTCCAACAGTTTAATTTATCTTTTTTAAATGTGTGCTGATTGTAAAATTATATTAAAGTTACATTAGTAAAGTCAATTCAGGCAGTAGGCAACGTTATTCCAGTCCAGTAGACATCCACAACCTTCTAAGCGTATCATTTTTGTAAGGTAGGTACCAAAGTTATATCAACTTTTGTATTATTTGGTAGTACAATTTAAAATCCATCTGATTTATATTCTGAAGAAGTTTTAACTTTTAAATGATGAATTTAAAATTTATATTGAGAAATCTTTTCGGCTAACAGTATTTTTACATCAATCGTGGTAAAATTATTTAAAATAAAATATCTTGGTTTCAAATAAAAGAGCAGAAGCAGAGTGTTTTTTTAATTTTGTACGCTTTAGCTTCTAAGGCAATTCGTCCAACGAAAAACGTGCTGTATTTACATAAATAAATGTAACTAGATTAAAGTTTGAAAATGCTTTGACCGTTAATGAAGTAAATTAGAAATTTAATTCTGTTAAATGTTTAATAATTTGCTGTTTATTAAACTGACATCATTAAATATGCAAAATTTATTTTCTACCTTTTTATATTGCATTCGAAAATAGTTTGACGACTCGGGAAATCTGTAATCTAGACATATTATTAGTAGGATTTTCTTGCAAAAATTGTGTCGAGAATTTTCAGTCGTGATAAAAGTGGTTGATTTTGTGATTGCCATTTTCATTGTTAAACCGTTACAACGAGAAGAAGGAATCTTAAAAAACTTGATTGAAAATGTTATTTCCTCTGCTTTGAGTTCAAAGGCTGTCACCAAATATTCAAAACTGTATGTTAATCATTCCACGGATTGTAACGTGCGAAACGACATCATTGCTGCGTTCTTAATACATATTAAACATTGTTTTTCTGGTACTCTCTGTGAGCTAGAATTTTAAAATTTTCGGTTGGTATTGTAATTTAATGTTAAGTTTTTTACTTTTGTGATTAAAAAGCTGTTAATTGATTGTCCAATTTATTATTCATTCTTATTTCAATATTTTTTTTACTCCAACAAAAATTTTGATAGTGTAAAACATTCTTGCGTTTGGTTGGCGATAATAGATTTGAGTTGGAAGTGGTTTATTTTCTGAGTTTTTGATAAGTTATATTCGATGCGTGACTCCGTAGCATCAAAGACGTTTTTAAGATTAACTAACAGCGTAGCTGCCTGTTTCGCCTATGACTACGCTAAATAAAAATATTCCAATTATAAAAGTCATATATATGTTATCGACTAAACCAGCGAAGCAATGTTAATTATACATACTGAATTTCCAAGTAAACGTACACTGAAATAAACTGTAGACAAGTTGTTGTTGAGTAAGTTGAATTTATTTGTTCGAGAAGCGTTTACGTGTTTAAATTCTGTTTTGGTTGGATTTACAACTTCAGAGTAATTCAACAATTTTTTTCAATTTTGTTAAATTGCTTGTTAAGAATGAATTAAGCTTCCTGATTTGGTGGAACCAAATTTAACGTTTCACTTTAATTCAAGATATAATAAATAAACTTTTTTACTTGTATGATACATTCTTATCATCTGCTACCAAGCTATACCAATAGTTTCTAATAATTAATAGCAAGTCAGCCATCTGAACAGAAGAACTCATGCGATTCCGACTTTAAGTAGCAGTAAAGGTTAGCCGCTCTTTTGCACCAATGGATCTACGATGTACACATAGCAACGCTTTGAGCGAAGTTATCGAGACATAATATCTATTTATAAATTACTAATAAGATGAATATATCAAATCCAGAATTTCTCCAAGCTATTTGAAAATTTTTATCTGCAATTGAACTAAAAGAAAATTATTACGGTAAGAAATTAATATTCTTAGAATGACGAATATTGGGAGTTGAAAATGTATCCTATAAATAATTTCCGACGCGATCAGGAATTGAATGGCAGTTTCCTGCTTTCTATTTTGCCGGTGTAAGATTTAGCTACACTGCTGATGAAAATAAAATAGCAGCATCTGCAAACTTCAAGTTGAACACGACACTGATAGATTATTGAATTTTAATTAATCAAGTTTGTCTTTTATAAAATTATAATTGTAACGCAGTCATGAACGAACATGCATGCTTGTTCATTTGGTGAAGGTCTCAAGATTTGTTATTGTGATATCCCAATGCGTGCTTTTATAATTAGAATTCGAGTGCTTTCGTATTCTTCTGGTATATTTTTGAGTTTACTAAAATCCAAAAGCATTTTTAATGAGATAATCAATTAATCAATCAGTCAAGGATTGTAGCTTTTATAACATAATTATGTTGTTTATTATATTGATAAAATAAAACAAACTCACTGATTGTTTAACTTCCACTTTTAAATCTTCTACAATATTTACAGCTGGAATAAATGCTGCTTTAAATTAAATCAGTGGCCTCTTTTTTAAATGCTTTCTGCTAGAGATTTAATCACAACATTTTTTTATTATAATATAAAATTTTTGCGTAGTAGGAAAATAATTTTAACGAAGAAATAATCAGAATAAGTGGGTATGCTTTCACACAACTCGAAAACTTCAGAAATACAAACAAAATAAAAGTATGGCACGTACCTACCTATTTTATGCGATTCAAATTTAATATTGTTTGAAAATTGAAATTAATTTTTAGCATATTGCAGTTTACAGTTTAATGAGAAAAGTTTGGCTTTCTTACTAAATTTAATTATTATAGACATTATCTTTCATTATGCAAAATTACTACACAAACATCTACTTTGAAATTAAAACGCGCGGTTACAGTAAAACTAATTAGATAAAATATTGAAGATAGCGTTTATGTAAATTTATAAATATATTAAATATAAAATATACAGCGAAAGCTACCATTTGAAAAATTTCATTTTTATGAAAAAAAAAAAAGGTCAAGAATAATGGGTTTTACAGTATTATGTATTTAATTATTAATTAAAACTTTGTTTAAATAATTAAATTGTTAGGGCCGGTATTTTGGTTGTGGTTTAAACTACGATCAGAGTTTAAACTCAATATCTGACCAATCAGGTAGCCATAAACGTAGTTTAAACCTTGTATTTAGTTTAACTAGCAACTGAAATACTGGACCTAAGGTTGATATTTAAATAAAATATTTAGTATCACAGGAACCTTTTGATACAATTCTAGACAAAAACTTTTTACGGATTTGCGTAAGTCTTAGAATTGGAGCCAATTTGTGCCATAAACATATTTGTATATGCTAAGTATTAGTCGATTAGTATTAGCCATTTATATGATCCATTCCAAAGTTTTTCAATAACTACTTTACATTTCAATAATTAAATCAATAAATAGATTACCAGTATATGCATAAAAATCTAAATTCATAAAAATGTTTTCAAAGTTCAAAAAATTAAAATGGTTTGAAAATTTCCATTTTTTCGGCCAATATCTGAAACAAAGCAGGGAGCATAAGCATTAAAATAATGATTATATTGCGGATTCGATTGAATTCTATAGTTTACTGAATTGAGAAGTCCAGTACAGCAAACTCAATCAACCTCTTGCTTGCTAATTCATCAAATCTTCCCAGGGGAAGATGTTATAATTACAACTAACCTTTTCAATGTCTGAGAGACTGCTCCATAGCGGTTTATAATAAATTAATTAACCAAATAAATTAATCCGACACGTTCACCTATATTCCCATGCAATAATATGATAAAGCTCAACATGTTAAGTATATTTAATTTAAATGGAAATGTTTGGGTTGAAATTCTTTATTTGCTTTTTTTAAAAGACACTTTATGACTACATAAAATATTGCAGAGAATGTTTTCTTAACACAACAATATTATACTTCAACGATAAACTTTAAAAACTTTAAAATTTGATACTGTTGAAACTGAAAATTAAATTTTGTAGTAACCCACATAATTTGTACTAGGTACCTTATGCATTTCGAACCGCTGATCTTTACATTAGGTTAGATAAAATTAATTGATCAAACAAACTTTCCTACTTACCTTAGTGAAATTCAATTTTGAATTATACGAAATCATCCTGAAGTAAATATTTATCGAGAAATACTGCCTTTCTGACCACAAAAAGTTATATGTGTATTACAACTAAATATGATTTTTGAAATTGAAATTGGGTTTCAAGTTTGCCAATCGTGCATTATTTTAAATTCCATTTCATTGTCAAATTTAGTAATTTAGAATTAAATTGATTTTGAAGTAGTACCTAATTATTACTCAAATTATTAATTCATCGTTCATAATAATTAATTTATTAAAATTAGTTGATTCGAATATGTTTCCAATAATAAATCTATTAAATTTAACGGAACATTTTACGTGAAATAATAATAAATTGTGTACCCAGAGTGACGTTTATAAATAAACAAAAATATAAGGGTAATTCCACCAAATAAAATCATTTTTACGGGGTGACCCTCGCCGATTTTCTTCAAAATTTTGAATATGTTCACTACATTATAAAAAACATTTTCTAAACATTTGAAGCCCTAAGGCCATGATTTATTAAATTTTTGAAGTATTTTTATTCAACTTTTTCATTAATTTTTTTGAAGCAGAAAACTTGTTTAGAAAAATTGTAAAAAAAAACAAATTTGTTTCAGAAAAATTCTCAGCTTTGCAATGAAAATATTCATTTTTTATCGTACGTAACAGAAGACCCTTTAAAATTCAATTAAAGTGGGAAAAATGATATTTTTCACTGTGTTACTTCAAATTTGATATTTTTTTCTAAAATCTGAGAATTATTCCCACAAAATATGTATGTGATTTTCACGATGCGTATATTATTTTGTTTAAATACAATTAAATGAAATATAGGTACTCTCTACAATTGAAAACCTTTTATTCTTTAACTTTTTTCGGATCTTGATACAGTTTTCATACAAGTATTTCCTTTGTCATCATTAATGAGTGTCCAATGTTTGCGTACCCTTCATCATTTTTGAATGGGAATATCGTACATCTAACAATCTAACATCAGTCGAGTTCCATATGAAGAGTCCAGGGAAAAAAGATAATGGTCGATTTTTTTAAATATTGAGATTTAGGTTATTTCTTGTACATTATAACACTTAGAATCTCGTAGTTGTACTGGTAAGTTAAGTATGTTTACAACATATCATCAAAAAAATCATTGATATTTTATTGTACACTTTACTGAGTCTTCATATCAATCCAGTTATATTACTTCAATTGAGTTCCAAACTAATTGAGTTGTACATCAATCAAGTTCCATATCAATCCAGTTGTACATTAATCGAGTTTCCAACCAATCGAGTTGCACACCAGTAAAATTTAATATCAAACAAATTATACATCAATCGTGTTTCAACTAATCGAGTTTTATATCAATCGAATTCTCAACCAACTGACTTCCACATCAGTCGGATTGCATATCAATCGAGTAGTACATCAGTTGAGTTGTAGTACATCAATCGAACTCTCCAAAACCAAGCGAGTCCTCTGTATTTACTTATTAGGAGGTCATCGCGGCTGTTACCTGCTAGTTGGTTAAAACGTCATTAATAATTAAATCAGTTTGACTTGGCGGTTATGATAGATTACATTCAATTACGTGGCTCTTTAAATGAGTTAAAAAATTCGGTGTAAATGTCATGCGATTACTCATCTTCACAATAATCCAAAAAAAAACAGTAATTAAAATCTGTAGCAATGATTTATTTATTTTGGACAAATAATCGTAGAAAAGCATCAGTAAACAAATAATCATCGAAAAAAAAATTACAGTGAAAAGCTAGCGCTATCAACACCTTTTGCGACTGCAATTCAGAAAAGATCAACTGCTATTCAGAAAACGTCAATTGTAATTCAGATTTGTCAACTGATATTCTGAAATCGTGAATTGTATTCAGATTTGCCAACTTATACTAAGAAATCGTAAATTGTAATTCAGATTTGTTAAATGATATTCAAAAACCGTCAAATGTATCTGATAAATCATCAAATCTGTGGCTTATGTTGTATATCTCTTATCTATAAAGATTAAAATTTTATTAATCTCTTCATAAGAGTATACCGGGTGCTGAATGAGTAAGCCGAACATAGGAAATTAACATGTAAAAACTTATTTATGCAAATTCCTGTTGCCCTAATTATTTTAGAGAAAAAATTAAAGACACCAAAAAATGCAGAAATATAAACTACCAATGAGAAGAACATTAAATAAAATCAAAAAATGCTTTTGAAATTGTTAAAAGTTTTATTTATCGGACTGGCCATGAAAGTTTCCATGGTAATTATTTTGAAAATATAAATTAAATTGAATTTATTACATGGCCAGTGCGATAATTGAAAATTTTAACAATTTCGAAAGCATTTATTGGCCTTTTAAGTAAAAGTTCGATAAAATCCCATGGTCGTATCATTTGTAGTTTATATTTCTTCAATATTTTTGTGTCTTTCAGGTTTTCTCTAAAATAATTAGGAAAGCAGGAATTTGCATAAATCAGTTTTTACATGTTAATGTCTTATGTTCGGCTAACTCATTCAGCACCCAGTATATATGTATGTATATATGTTACGGTCAATGACGTAAATTGGGCATTGACGTCAATGTCCGTTAACGGTGGGCAATGATGTATATATTTTCATTTGATTGTAATATTTGCTTTAAGTATGGTGGTGTTTACAAAGTCCATGTTATGGCCATCTTCTAGAAGATGACTTTGTAAACACCACCATACTTAAAGCAATCCCGTCCTACAAAGAACGTATCTTACATGAGATGATTGAGATAAAGAAGGATAAGAACTTAATGAACAGGAAGACTGATATAGAGGGCCTGAGCAACATTTATAGCCCACTTCTTATTTAACCTTCTTGCCAATATTGGGATTAAGTTTTTCACCATTGGTTTTTCTTAATCCACGATAACTTATTAGAATTATTAATACACTAGTCTTATTTTGTCATTACCGGAATCTCGTATTATCATTCTGATCAAGTTGTCGGACAAATGTCAATATTCTTCAATATAATTTATAGTTGCTTTGTAATTGTCATTTTTTTTTTTCATTCATATTAAACTTGAAAAAGAAAAAATCATTTTTCACAATTCCGGGAGTAAAGTCTTTTGCGGGACTAAAGTAATACTTTTTTTCCCGCGCCATTATTGCGCGCTATTGATCGGAAATTTTGCATATGGCTTCTTACAACAAATCCGTGAGGGGATTATGGTAACGGGGGTAAATCTAGCACCGTTTTCAAGTTATTGCTATTTCAAAATCTCAAATTTAGTTATTGACCAATGTAATTCAGAATTTTCAGCGAAATTGTGAAAAATAGTATATACACCTTGGGACTAAGGTTCTTTTCATCCCGTGTGCGAGTTTTGCACTCGGCTAACACCTCGTGCAAAAACCTTCGCACGCGGGATGAAAAGTAGCACCTTAGTCCCATGATGTATAATATACTATTTCGAAAGCTCGTTTAAACTTGTGTTTTATTTCGTGTCTAATAGCTCAATATTGATAATTATAACTATATTATTTTCAAGAGCTAATAATTTAATTAAGAATAATAATTTCATCATTGCCCATCCTATATTGGGCATTGACGTCATTGCCCGGACAATGATATAAAAACCACACATGAAATTTTAAATGTCAACATTGCCCAAAATGGTTGTTCATTGACGTCAATGGCCGGTCAATGATGTCCATGCTTAGATCTAAAGGACCTAATGAAGACGTTGGTAAACCAAATAAGCACGATGTTAAATCTGCTAACAGCCGTGGTCACAAAATTAGCATAATAACTACACTACTTAAAATCGCAACATGGAACGCCAATGGCCTGTGTCAACATACACAGGAATTGCAAACCTTTCTAAAAATACATGACATCGACGTAATGCTAATAGCCGAAACTCATCTTACGATGAAAAGCTTCATCAAAATATCAAATTTTAGTATATACGATATTAAACACCCAGATGGAAAAGCACACGGTGGTGCTGCTGTCATTTTAAAAAAGAACATTAAACATCACGAAATAGACAAATATCAATGTGATTATCTCCAGGCTGCCAATGTGGTGGTTGAGCGTCGTATTGGTTTTCTGGTGATGTCAGTAATTTATTGCCCACTAAAACACAATACAAAAAAATGAAAGCTACGCAGGAAATGGAAAAACTTTAAGAACCGCAGAAGATAAAGCAAAGCCTAACAAAGCAGCAAACAAACTTAAAGTTCTTCTATCTAATTCTAAAAATCAATTTTTTCAGGATTATCTTTCTAATTTATCAAATTTCAAGGCTAATGATTATTTACTATGGAAAGCCACAAAAAAGCTAAAGTGCTCACAAGAAGCGATACCACCTATTAGGAACAACTATGGAACATGAGCCAGAAGTGATGAAGAGAAAGTTGATGTATTTGCTAAACACCTTGCAAGTGTGTTTGCGCCATTCCCTACAACACTTACAGAAGATAATGAAATATACAAATATCTGGATGCATCCATTCAAATGGACCTACCAATTACAAATTTCAAAATAAAAGAAGTTAAATAGGATATTCTGCGTGATATAAGTTCTCATAAAGCTCATGGTTACCAACTAATATCGGGTAAATTATTAAAAGAAGTAACACCAAAATGTCTGAAACTCCTTACATTTATTTATAACGCAATTTTGAGGCTGAATCATTTTCCAGATCAATGGAAGGTTGCGCAAATCATTCTCATACCAAAACCAAGTAAAAAGCCAGAACAACTGACCTCGTATCTACCAATAAGTTTACTTCCTGTGTTTTCAAAGGTTTTTGAAAAGCTGTTCTTAACACGACTAAAACCAGTACTAGAAGAAAAAGCTCTTATTCCTGATCATTAGTTTGATTTGAGAAAGCAGCATGGCACGATTGAACAAGTACACCGAATAGTGAAACAGATCGGTGACGACTTAGAATCCAAGAGATACTGTTCTGCGGCATTTTTGGACATAAGCCAGGCGTTCGATAAGGTGTGGCATGAGGGCTTGCTCTATAAACTAAAAATGAATCTTCCACATCATTATTACCAAGTATTGAAGTCTTACTTGAGCGACCGACACTTTTCGGTAAAACACGGGGTAGAATATACCAAATTATTTCCAATCGGCTAAAGCGTCCCACAGGGTAGTGTACTAGGGCCGAAACTATACTTGTTATTCACCGCATATCTACAATCTACTACAGCAACAACAGTGGAAACCTTTGCCGACGATACGGCAATTCTTGCGTCTCACACGAATCCTAATATGGCTTCTAGAAATCTACAAAATCATTGAGAAAATGGAAAATTAAAGCTAACAGAACTAAATCTTCCCATGTTACATTTACGATGAAAAGAGATATCTGTCCACCAGTGACACTGAACAACTGCTTCCTGCCACAGTCCAATGACGTAAAGTATTTTGGCATGCACCTGGATAGAAGATTAACCTGGCGTTCACATATTTTTAATAAAAGAAATCAACTGGGACTAAAGTTTAGGTAGATGTATTGGTTAATTGATGGTAAAGGATCCGAGTTATCAATGGAGAATAAGTTTTTAATCTATAAAACCATACTAAAGCCAATTTGGACATAATGGAATTCAACTTTGGGGAACTGCCAGCACATCAAATATAGAAATATTGCAAAGATTCTAAAATAAGTTACTTAGAACTATTGTCAGTGCTCCATGGTATGTACCAAACCACTTAATTCATCGTGATTTGCGAGCCCATACAGTACACACAGAAATTAAAAACTTCTACGACAAATATCGCAGCAGAATCGAATCGCATCCAAATGCTCTTGCAATAGAGTTACTGAATCGTTCCCACGAAGTCAGAAGACTGAAGCGAAAGAATATTTAATGAAATATTCTCAACAAGTCCTTATATAATGTCAAATGATTTACATAATGTTTTTTGTTCTTAAACAGATTGTAAATATTCATAGAAATAAAAAAAAATTTATTTTAATTTTTTCCAAGATTTTTAAAATGTATAGTAGTGTTCCAAAATCTCCATTGATTTTTGTGAAAGTTTTTTAAAAAAATTTGTATTTTCTCGCTTTTCCGCCATCAAGTTGGTATTATGACAACGAAGTGGGAAAGCGAGGCTTTTGGCCAACAATGGACCCCAATAGCAGTCGAGACAAAAGATTGTTTCACTCATGGTAGCGGAAGTCAACTTCACTTCAAAGTATTACACTACAGCGGTGAAAGTACATTGAAATTTAAACAGTAAGGGATGTAAAAGAAGCTGATCGAATCTATGTAAATAATAAATTTTGTTTTTTTAACAAAAAATATGATATAAGAGAAAGTTCAAGGTATACAATAAATGAATTTTAAAAGTAAGGAATTTAATTGGAAGCTTTTGCAAAATAGTTAATTTTGCATTTTGACGGGAATTTATTACGGGATAAAGGCCATAAAACTTGCAGACAATTTTTCCATGTCTTATAATTTTATAATGTTCATGCTACAGTTTTTTTATCTTATTTTTTCAGAGGTAGTAGATGTAAAGCAATATGAAAGTCTTGATAATGCGGGATTGGGATGTGTCTGCAGTGCGACAGGCAGTTAGTGGCAATAATCGGAAGGATAAAGAGCGACGTCATAAATCACATGCGGGTGGCTAATGCATATATCAGTCTTGTCACACCCCAGGTATCGAAAGCCTCATCTACCTCGTTTGCGTCAAATAACTTGAGCAAAGGTAATAAGGGTTGCAAAGTTGAGAATTTATAAGCACGCACAGATGGTAGCTAAGATGATATTCCTTAAAATAGTTAGCTACCTTTGACTTTCAACGCAAACTTCCAAAATCATAGACGATAAGCATCTTCAAAATATTTCATTTAAATATCCATAAGTCTCCAAATTTAGCAAGTTCCTTATTTGAATGACAGACCGCAGATAAATTATCGTCACTGATATTACCCACTAAAATCATAAACTTAAAATATATAAATTATTTGAGCACTTAATTAATTAAGTATGACACCAATTTATTAGATGTGTCATTATACCTAGCTAGGCTTTATGAAATTAAAATTTGGATCGTTTAAAATATTAAATGCACAAGAGATTGATTTATAACAATGCAGCACATAATAAATTTCGAACGGCTCTTTCAAAAACTTGTTGGTAATTAATCAATATTTTAATCCTTTTATTTTGTATAGCTTAAATTTTAAATTCATATTTTACTCTTTTATAATAAAATATAAATTCTGAATAATCTCGAAAAAATAACGTCGAGATTCATTCTTTTCGTATTGACTTTCTACAACATATCCATTTGATTTACATCGCCCCACATTCTAGCTGACCTAAAGGTGTTGTAGAAACTTTATTACCCTGATAAAATACAAAAAAACTCAATTCATTGAAATGTCATGTGTTAATAAATTAAAATGTAAAAACCGAATTGGGTTAAAACACAACAAACAATCAGTCCGTGGTTGTCCGAGAACAAATTAGGTAATTAAGTTAATTTGTTATTTTTGCTCGACGTGCAAACTTATCGTTGCAGTAGGTACCTATTCTAATTTTTGGGTTTGTAGACATTTTATGCCTTTTTAAAAATTGCAAAAAGTTACTCTCTAGTAATTCCACATAAAACTAATTTGTATGCTTTCCATATACATACACAAAATTCTACAGGGTGTAGTAGTTAGAACAGGTAATTATAATAATTTAAATGAAATCATGGTCAACTTATCTCGGATGTATGTATAGAACACCCTCCCAGTATTTCAGTAATCAAATTTTTAATTTCTCAGTATTTTCTAGTACTTCATATACTTATAATATAATCAAATATAAATTTAATAATGGGAACTATATATTAATTGCTTAACGTATCAATACCTAATATAAATCAGATAAATCTTACCTTAAACTTGTTTCCAAGCTGTCAAGCTTATTGAGATTGTTGTAAGATTTACGGCAGACACTTGATTGTTTGGTCTTTTAGGGATATTGCTGGCAAGTTCTCTTGACCAATTTTGAAATTATCAGAATGTTTAATTATGTCATTGAAATGTTAGTTCTTTGTTTGGTAAAGAATAATATAATCATATCCAATATTGTTAACATAAGCATTCTCCGTTCATGGTGTTTTATTGGTGTCGTCTGAGCGAAAGCTCAGCTTAGTTTACAAATTGTAGCTTAGTTTAGCTTAATGTTAGGATTTTTATAAAAGTCATCGTTTTCATAAAATATATTCGCGAATATATTTTGTTACTCGCACAATTTCAATGATTATTTTTTCATTTGCCAGAAAGTTAAGAGTCTAAATTGTTATTTTGTTTTTCATTTATAATATAAATTTTAATAAAACAGACTTAAAGCTTATTTTACAAAGCATTCAAAAACATAAAATTATTTTTTATTTAAATTACTGATCCGGAGGTTTATGTAAAACAATGAATACAATAATATCTTTTGTGGTGTAGATTATATTAATTATCAAACATAAAATGGATAATAAAAAACAATAAACGCAAAACATACTTTTCATAATAAAATTGAATTTTCGAATACAATTGTTATAAAAGTATTCCAAAATGCCACACCAGAAGTCTCATTATGAAGTCATCAAACAAAAATTTGAGATAAATACCTATACTCAAAACATCAATCTCAATCCAAATATCACCAAATCTCGAATTAATGATTCTCTCAGTGCATGTCGATACCATCAAAACTAAGCAAACCGAATTATCTAAATATACTAAACTAAATAGGCAATCTGAAGTAAATTCAATTTAAACTAGTTTACCATAAATCGAAGGAAAATTTTGTTTAAAAGAATAATTATCAACATTCAATAATGTTCTCTTCTATATAAATATTAATTTAGTTTAAAAATTTTAAAGCTTTATTAAAGCTGAAAAATCCATTATCTGATGTATCCTAAACAATCGCTGTAATAGTGGATGAAGCTCTTTACCACAACGAATCAATATAGCAAAGTTGGACGAATTTTTCGTTTTATTTTTAGATTCGTAGAATAGTAAATTTATTTTTACTTCTTTTTACCCGACACCTACACTACAATATTTGTGTGTTGAGGTTCGCTGAGATTAAGCATTTAATATTGTAAAGCATCACAAAGTAGAGAAGTTAATTCCTTTCATTATTAGACAACTTTAGTGGCTCAGTTTTGTTTGTTAAAATATACATGTATTTATGCAATAAATAGAACGTCGTATATTTACAAACAAAATACTGTTTCCTTTTTGTATTCCAAACAACGCATGAATGCTTTCAATTTAGAAATCAACGCTGGCAGGTCTAAATTTATTATTTAAAATTGGTATTTGATATGACACCAGGCCTTTCAATACATTAATTCTATCGGTAAATGTATTCAAAAAAAAAAATTTTGATATTGGAACTGATTTAGTATATCGACATTTATCTCGTTAGATTTCAATAAACACAACGCTTTTACAGAATCCGTAAAATATTTTGTTATCTTAACAGTTTGCATTATTTTCTGTTATTCTTTTCAGAGAAAATAACATCAAAAAATAGTTAACGTTTCAATAATGTACAATATATATTAAACGATAATTTTCTCCTGGAAATATAGTAAGTCCCTGCTCGGGCGTCAAATTTATAACAAAATATTTGATCCAAGTTAATGTTTTACGCATTACACATTAAACAAAAAGTATTGAGCTTAATTGTTTTTTTATTACAAATTGTAATATAAATTAGCAACATTAGTTGGGTTCATACTAAATAATTTTTTGAAATCGGAAAAGGTTCTAATTTGAAGTGAATTGAATTATTTGAGTTGACAATGTATGTAATTTAATTTACTTTCGTGTTTGTACTGTCACTGTTGGATAGAATATATCAACACTTCATATGGCAATATACATAATGGCCATTACGATCATATTACATACTTTTTCAGAAGTAGTGAAAACTACTTACATAATAGTTTGAAAATTGAGTAATGCATTTTTCTGGGTTCCAACTATCGCAACACTTATTTTCTGTCATTGGCTTAACCAAACATGTGAATTGAATACATAAAATATGTAAAATAAATGCAAAATGGAATAAGTAATTTACTTTTTAACTGCTTTTTAAAAATATGAAAAAATTCACATTGGCGTATGAAGTGTGAATATTACATATTATATTACATTTCAGGTTATAATTAGCCTTTTATTGGTTGAATAATAAACAAATATAGATTTTTATTTTTTTATTAACTAATTGAATTTGATTTATATGTACATATTTATGTATCAATGATAATTACTGTTTCGTCACAATATTGTTTTGAAACTTGTACCTATATTACTTTCAATGTTAATTTTCTTAAATTAGGTAATATTCAAATATAATAAATTATATCAAACTCCCGAATGTTTTAAAAACTAAACCAACAATGAGAATATTTTTACTGCATTAGAATTTCAAACCACGTAGTATATAATATTTGTGACCTAAAAAGTCGAAAGTCTATTTATACTATGGTCAGTGCTGTTTAAACTTCAGGAATATAAATACAAAACAAAATATTTACGTGTGAATAAATTGCTAATGTCAATTATTAGACATTTATTGAGTCTGATACCATAAACTCAATATTCGGCAGTAAAAAATAATAATATATAAAACAAAAAAATATTTTATGTGCTGCTGTGCTATAACTTAGCACTTTATTAAATTAATTAATAAATAGTCGTTCTATCTTTAGGGAGATAAAATTACTTTATATTTTCAATTTCGCCGTAAATGTTATTAGTAACAATATGAACTCGTCGTGTCATAAGGATAATTCATAAGGAATGAATTATTTTATAATTCACTGTTCGGAAAATTTACAGTTGAGTAATGTCACTATTGAAGTAGGGTGCTGTTTATATACCATGTGTTTCAACTGATATAAAAATCATGATATAAAAATTATTTATAGATCAAATTAGAATAAATTATAGAGCTTTTCTTGATCTAGTCTAGATAAAAGACAAGATGGTATAAATGTCTAACCCAGATAACAATAAAAACTACTTTTCAATTTAAAGAAGTCAATTTATAGCTGTAATAAAATTAATAAAATACGTACTGATAAATCTTTACAAATTTCTATGGCACAGTTTAGTTGTAATACTTCGGAGAACTTTTCACTGAAATATTTAAATTATTTTTAGTAAATGATAACAGTTTTCCATAAAAATATTAAACAAAAAATTGATGTTTTATTTTTTAAGCAGTAATTTTTCAGACATAAGATATTATTTTTAATTCTGATAGTAATTTAAACCATAACAATTCAAATTGACAATTTCAGTAAATTGTAGTAAAAAAAGTGTATAGATAGAGAAACCACTTAACCCTACAGTGCATAGTGATGCATATATGAATCACTGTGCATTTTTGATTATATAAATTTGTTTTGAAAACATTTTATATCGGAAATGCTTGCTGTAGCTAATATTAATCACTAGCCACCTAATGAAAACATGAAAACACAAAACTAATGAAATTGTAACCTATTTATGACCATTCCAAGTGCGAGAAACGTTACCTAGTGATTCCCGCTATTTTGTGCTATTTTGTAAAATAATAACGCCTGTTGTGTATTAAAGGTATGTATATATTTTTTTCACGGCATTGCATAATGATGTAAAGCATGATATTGTGGTATTAGATTTTGATTTTATGCATATTTGAATTTCTAACGCGATAAATACTAGATGGTTCAAATATGCATCACTATGCAAATGTAGGTACATACCTACATACCGCAATGAAGTATTTAACCCTTCACTGCGCAAATTTTCTTATATTTGAGAAAAAAAGTTATATTATGTAAAACTATGTGCACAATTCGGAAAAAATAAGCAAAAAATTCGATTGTTGTTAATTTGATTGATAATTGTTTATTATTATGATGATGCATATATGCATCATTTTACATTTTTGTAAAGTTCGATTGTGATGTGTTGTACTCTTAAACACAAAATGTTGCATATGTGCAACATTCACTCTCAGTGGGAAAATATGATAACTAACACTCAATAAAGATGATTTATTATTTATTTATTCATGAAAAACTTTAAAACAATTTTTTCCCGCATTAAAACATAGTGACGCATTACATTTTTCACATGTTACGTGGGTATATCCGGTACATTTCGGTAGTTTGCACCGAAGACGATTCGGATTCCAAATCGGCCAATGCGCAATTTGGTCTTTTCGTACCCCTTGAGGAGGGATGTAAGAAGCTGGTTTACGCTTTTTCTTATTTTCCAACTCCTGGTCAAGATTCGATCTGCGTCCACGTTTCTTAGTAATTCCTAAACCTGATAAACATAGCTCCGTAGCAACTTCAATGCGAAATTCTGACAATGTCAGTATTTTTGATGTATCTTTCCTCTGCTCATGAACTCGCTTGTAAAGCAGCCAAGCATTTACTATTGAAACGTCTATAAGATGGTAAAATATTCTAAAGTACCACTTTTTCGATCTAATTGTTATTTTATGCCTCCCAATTAAACTATCTGTAAGATCTACTCCACCCATATGACGGTTGTATTCTTTGACTAAGTTTGGACAATCTACTGATACTTTCTTTGATTGTACTTTATCATATCGTTGTACTTGTTGTATGGGGAGGATTCCACAAAAATTTGAAAGGAGAGTTACAACTTTGTTGTCCTTCCAGACAACAGATGCTATATCAATATTGTCA
Organism: Cantharis flavilabris; assembly: GCA_949152465.1. Taxonomy (NCBI): domain Eukaryota; kingdom Metazoa; phylum Arthropoda; class Insecta; order Coleoptera; family Cantharidae; genus Cantharis; species Cantharis flavilabris. The sequence continues at coordinate 14,681,645 of OX424439.1, read as the reverse complement.
ACTGTAGTTATGTATTCCTGCATTGTTCCTCTTGGTGATTTTTCAATGTTCGGCAAAGTACAATTTGGTAATCGGTTCTTTCGTACTGTGCCCAACGCTTGAATACCTTGTTGGCTGAGGTGTACCATAAGAGGAAGAGTGGTGTAGTAGTTGTCAAAATAAACTCGATAATTTACATGTCGTGGTAATTTACGAATTAGTCTTATGACAATATTTGCACTGGCCCCTAGATTTGGTTCTGTGTCAGGCCTGTTCTCATCATCATTCTCTTGACCTGTATAAATTTCAAAAATGTATGTATATCCTGAAACACCTGACATGACATAAATCTTGTAGCCCCATTTATTGGGTTTCGCAGGCATATATTGCTTCAAAAAACTTCTTGCTTTGGTCGAACAGATTTGTTCATCAACAGATAGGTCCCTTTCATAGGGCACCGTTTGGAATCTTTCTAGTAAGTAATCAATAACTGGACGTAACTTATAGAGACGATCGTGATTGGGATCATTACGAGTTGTCGCATGGGTATTATCGTTGAAATGTAAAAATTTACGAATTCTTTCAAAATGCTTTTGAGGCATCGTTTGTTTGATTATTTCAACACCTATAGACTTTGCCCAATAACTCCGGACATTTGGAAGATGTACCACGGACATCATTGTACATATTCCTACATATTTTTTTATATCATGTAAAGTAAAATTTTCTGGGCGATCTGGTGATACTTGTGCGGAATATAGATTTGATTGTTCCGCGATATCAGCATACAATTTATCAGTAAAGAAATGTTTAAAGAAGTCCAGTGGTGTATTCATGTCCATAAAGATTGCCGGGAGTTCTACATCTCCTTTAAATGCTATATCAGCTTCCGGTATTTGCAGATTATCTTGCTTCCATTGTATGTTTGCATACTTTTGTTTTAGTTCTTGTAGAGCATTCATTTTCTTTGTTTCTTTCCTTAGGATTTTGCTCTTTTTTCCATCATTTTTCGAACGACTTTTTGGTGGAATATTTTCAATTTCAACGACATTTTCCTTGTTTTCTTCCTCCATTGATGAAGTTGTTGGTAAAATACCTGCATTGTTCGATGTTTCGTTTTCTTCGTTGTTGAAGAAAATTGGCATACTGTCAAAATCAAAAAGTTCATTGGTGTCATCGGGAATTTCTCTTACATTATCTTCTAAATCATAGCTTTTAAAAGGGTGATCTTCAGAAAAAATACCTTCTTCATCTGACGATTCATCAAGATCATCTTCACTCGCTGACAAATTTGCAATTGCCTCTTCTAACTCTTTCTCTGTGAGAGGTCTATGTTTATCATACTTTTTTTGTGTGAAAGGTCTTTTTTTATCAAACGAACTCATGTTTGTAGGGTCGCTAAAAAAAATTATTTACATAAGCAAAATATAAGACAAATTATTTCAATAGTACTCCAAAAGAGCTACTTTGATGTGTTGCATATATGCATCATTTTGTCTATTGTCTAGTGGTATGTATTATACCTTACATGGAAAATGATGCATAAATGCAACACACAAAAAAATAGCTGTATTTACATATTACAATAAGATAATGAGCTAAATCATATAATAATATATAAATAAACATATACATTACCTGATAATAATTTTTTTCAATCAAAAGTAGCCCAAATATAATCACTTTTGAACGTAACAAGAAGCACATAACAGAAGCACATACACCTGCACTAAGTACATGTGGTTAAGTCACATGTGGCAAGCTAGAAGAAACTTTCGGTCTCCATCTATTGGAATTATGCATAAACAATATATTACAGATTGCAGCATAACAGTATTCGCTGTTCTGAGGGTTAAATGAACTTCTACTGAAATATTTAGTTGCGGTTGCATATGTGCATCAAAATGCAGTGAAGGGTTAAGAATAATATTAATTAAAATTATTAGCTCTTGAAAATACAATAAATATGATTATCAATAACGAGCTACAAGATACATTTAAATCTTAATGTATGGATTTCGCAATCCTATACGTTTAAAATTATAAAAAAATATATTTATGATTGAAAATCATAAATCAATATATATAAATATAAATAAATCATATATCAATCATAAATATATTTTTTTATAATTTTAAACGTATAGGATTGCGAAATCCATACATTAAGATTTAAATGTATCTTGTAGCTCGTTATTGATAATCATATTTATTGTATTTAAGAATATATTTTTTCAACTTTCATTTCTTCTCAGATGCCTTTTATTTATAAAAATGGTGCAGAACAAATAAATTTGGATAAATTGATAATGATGCCTTATTCAATCCAATTGATACTATACCCGATGGCAGCGACGATGAATCAGAAAACCAGAGTGATAATGACGATGAGGAGAATGTTATTGTTTCTGGAGCAATGATTCACGAATATTTAGACAATCAAAATACAAATGAGTTACCAATTATTGTGCCCCCAGTTGATAATAATTTAGAGTTTGAAGAAGCCAATGAAGAAATATCCTCAGTTGAAGCTATTTTACCCTCTTCATCAAAAAATAGTGCACTTTCTTCTAAAAATAGGCAATTGTTGTGGAAAATGAATAAAATTTCAAATGTTCAAACTGAATTTACGGGCAACTCTGAGTTGCCAGATGCACTAAAAAATTTACAAACACCTTTTCAATGTTTCAATTATTTCTTTGATGACGAACTAATGGACAACATTGTAGTAGAGACCGTAAGGTATAGTGTCCAGAAAGACCCTGCAAAACCTTTCGAATTTACAAAAAGAAATCTAATGAAATACTTAGGAATTTGCATCCTAACATCTGTTGCTTCCATATCCAACACAAGAATGTACTGGAATGACGCAATTGGTTTCGAAATTGTCAGAAATACACTTACTGTAAATGCGTTTGAAAAAATTCGTGCAAATTTACATTTCAACGACAATTTGATAAATACAACCGATAAGTTACAAAAGTTACGGCTAGTTATAGACTCCCTTTCTACGAAATTTTTATCTGTTCCAATGGAGGAAATGCTATCTATTGATGAACAAATATGTGCCACCAAGGCCAAGCATCATATGAAGCAATATTTACCCCTAAAGCCACATAAATGGGGTTATAAACTTTTTATACTTTCCGGAGTCTCTGGTTTCTGTTACAAATTCGAAATTTATACTGGAACTGAAAATGATCCATCAAAGCGGCTTGCAGATGAAATCGATCTTGGAGCAAGTAGCAATGTCGTCGTGCGATTGTCAAGAGAGATTCCGAGAAACTGTAATTATAAATTATATTTTGATAATTATTATACGTCAATGTCAATAATAAGTCATTTAGCAAAAAATGGGATTTATTCTCTCGGGACCGTGAGTTGGAATCGAATTCCATCTTGTAAAATTCCAAATGATTCAGAGTGTATTGAAAAGATAATAAAATGGTGGTATTTTTATCTTCTTTTGTGGGTATAGACCCTATTCATATGGTGAATAGATATGATCGGAAATTAAAAAAAAAAATTCGAGTTCCTTGCCCGGCCGCTGTTAAGCAATACAACAGACACATTTAAATTACACACAAAATTAAAATGAGTTCTAGGAAGTGGTATATGCGGTTGTTTTTCCACTTGTTAGATATAACCATAATAAATGCTTGGCTTTTAATGCGAAAAACCAATAATAGTAAAAAATCAATGAAATTAGTCGATTTTAGGCTGGATCTGGCTCGTACATTGTGTACGATTGGGACGACGCCCACACCGATTAAGAGAGGAAGTCCTTCCGGTTTACAACAAGAAATCGAGATCAACAGAAAAAAACCTAATGCCAATTTGGGGAGAAACACGTTTAAGGTGCAAATTTCCATCTTGTAAAGGACAAATTTCTGTGCTATGCGAGAAATGTAAGACCGCATTATGTTTTAATTAAAATAAGAACTGTTTCAAAAGTTTTCATTAAATTTAAATACTACTATTAATGCATGTCCTATATGCATAGCGATGCAAATATGCATCATCCAATATTTTTAATAAAAAGATATGAAAATTTAAAAAAAGATTTTTTATTTTATTTTTCCTGTAATCTAATCATTATTTTTTCCTAGTTTCTAAATTTTATTTTACAAAATAAAATGTCCTGCATTGTAGGGTTAATGCAAGTTTACATTTGATGATCAGTCAGTAATTACGAGTAAACTAAGTTGTAATTAAAAATTCTCCTTTCCCTTATGGAGATAGAATTTTCTTCAACACGCTGGTAAAAAAACAGCTTTAAATCTGTTTAGAAAACCAACGATGTTCAAACAAGCTTATATGGTGCGGAAGCGATGACGTGGCTTCCATAAAAACAAAATCACTGCAAGTAGTTTGCTACAGCAACAGCACAACTATAGCTACTAGACATATAATCTAACTTGCTTTAATATTACCGCAAATGGATGAATATAAAAAGTAGGCCACACCAAATGAAAAAAAATGTATTCTCACTAGCTCTTTTAGAACTAATGCGAGCAAAGATATTTTGAATTGAAAGAATAGCTAGCCAAATGTGGTCGATATCAGCTACCACATGCATCAAATGAATATTGCTGATTTAAAAATTATTAAAATAATTTGAAAACAGAATCAAAGGCAAACTTGAAAAAAAAAAATTAAAATCAACTTAGCTTTCTGATGACTCCGACAATTTTCAAAACCCCAATCTCGCATGTGATAATGAAGAAAATTACCAAACACAATTTTTGCGAGCTCCCATAAATCCGTGGTAAACATGATTCTTCTCCAAAGAATATTGCAGTAGGTTCCCAAAAATTTCACTATCCAAAATTACTTCCAAAACGATCTCGAAAAATTCTAAACTAGACGAGAGTAATTTTTCAACCACACTCTACGTTCAAACGTAAGTGACACAAACCAATCACCTTGAGTCAAAACCAACAAACTATCTTATACAAGAGCGTCGCATAGCGCACAAATTAACATAGGCAGTGGCGCACTCAGTAAAACAAAACAAATGACTACATATTGTTACAAGGTAAACTGACAAAGAAAATACATACTCAAAATACATACATTTGAAAATTGTGGGTATTTTTTGGAAATCGTAAGAATTCTTGGAAATCGTTGGAATTACTGGGAAATCTTTAGAATTACTGGGAAATCTTGGAAATCTCTGGAATTCGGAGTCGTGTGTACAAAAATTTTACTGGATATTTACCCCTTGATTAAAAACTTCAAATGACATGTCTAAAATATTTACAAAAATAAATTATAGCGCTATTTGTCATTTCCGCATAGTTATCGTCTTACAAAGTTGACAGCACCGATAAAGTGTGCGTCGCGCAATATTATTATCACCGTCGTACGTACACGTGTTTCTACTTTTTTCAATTCATCATGGCCAATAAATTGATTTCATAGTTTGAGGAGACCGAAGAACAATTTTTGGGGAGTCTGATAGTGATATTTCTGAACCTACACCTAAGCATTAGTACACAACAATAAAATAATCTGCAAACATCGCTCACAGTGTACCAATCACGTTGAGAAATTAAGTGTACCAACGACGGGTTAACTAACCATAAGCGCAAATATTGGCACTATACTTGTGCAAAAAATTGAAAATATTGAAAATACATTAAAAAAAATTGAAAATAAAGGAGAGGACTATCTCCAATATTGCAACAAAACAGTGTAAAAAAAATTGAAAATCAATATTGGATCAATATTTAAATGTAAACGTTTTCTAATATTATTGCAATATTGATTTCCAATATTAGCTCAATATTTATTGGCAATATTTTCTAGGAATATATTGGAAAACAATACTTGCTCAATATTGACTCAAGATCTGAAGGCAATATTGGTAATCTATATTGGCGCAATATATTGCACTAAGCTACAGCCAATATTGATGCAATGTTGATTTTCTACATCGGCGCAATATCCAAAAATAATATTTGAAGATCGGAATATAATATAATATAATATTATTTATGCATATTATTACATCATTTATGTCGTGAAAAACTAAATGTCATTAGATATATTTGGTTTGTAATTAATTTTGCATCAGTTTTGCATCTTTTATTCTTAACCTATGAAATTAATGTAATAGTAAAATGGCTTTATCATATACGATATTATTTTATTATTATAATCCTTAATATAATTCAAGTACAGTAAAGCCTGCACTAACTTAAATTTAATGCTCTATAGAAATAAAAAGATCTATTTTCTTGTACTGCTCTGAAAGTTTATCGCTCCGCAGTTTTCAGCAAAAACGAATATCTTTTTATCAGCTAATCTTCAAAGAATATCAATACAACTGCAATGCATTTTAAATATTTTAAATATGTTTCAGTTTAAATAGTGCTTTAGTTTCACTAAACCACGGTTCACAGTGGCTAAACACATGCATAGTGACAAATAGGGGTGCAATCAATTAAAGGCAAACCATTCGTCTTCTGAATTTCAGAAAAGAACATTTTTAGTTTAGTAAAATACCGACAAAACAAAATTTCAAATCTACCTTTTTATCTCAATGTACAAGAAAATGAATGATCGAAGAATCGTTTTGGTTTATTTTATATTTTCTAGTCTGCAAGTAAGAATATTAGTAAAACATCAAAAATAAAAAATAAGTAGCGAAGAACTATAATATAATTAAAGATATATACAACTTTCTGAAAACTGACAAGTTTGAATTCTGTGCCTAATAGATGAAATATCTTAGTAACATTACTACGTTTGCAAAACATCGAACTTCGAAATCACAACTTAAATTTAATTTTGAATGGAACGGAAACGCGTGCAAAACGTATGATAACGGTTAGATTCGCACAGGATATGATAAATCTGTCGAATTTGTCGTTAAGCGATGTCAATATAATATTACTATTTAACCCGAGTTCACCAAAGCACAATTTTTCATACCACAATAAATTATTATTATTATAATAGAAATATCAAAATTACACATGTATTTCCTCTTGAAATAGGCAGACCATATGTCGTTTTATCCATCATGTCATTATAAGCATTATGTATCGCTTTGATTGTCAATTTCCTCATGAAGCAATATTAAGTAACCCAAGTATGTCCTTATAAATGTTGTTACACTGAACAACTAACTTTATTATCATTCTTTTCGGGCGCAGTTCATAGAGCTTCAATTAAAAATTATTATTCGTTAGTCAAATGACAAATTGAAGCAATGTATACTATATATTATGACAGATACTTGTGAAGATTATACATAGTGGAATAATGCTATATTTAAATATTTTCTTGCTTTACTCATGAGCGACAGTGAAAATGGAAAATGCTTGTAATCAGTATAATTTTTGTGGACATAGTCATCCTTTCTGGAAAATATTATTTCTTTTTAATGTCACGTTAGTACAAAGTAATATTTACATAGTAATGTGAGTTAATGCAAACGGCGTTGGCGTAACACACTTGTAAAACACCACGAATTCCATTTACGTTGGTGGAAGAATTTTTATAATTTATTGAATTTTATACGAACTGAAAATTTTTTACAATTTATTTAGCCAGATTCGGGATATATTGACCATTAGTGGCACAGTGACCATTACTAATACATTCACTTTATTAATAATAATTTACTAGGTACTTGCAATTTGTAACTTGTAGAATTAATTTTGTTGTACTGCTAAACACAGTAAAACGGTTTAATATTATTACTTTGAAAGTTTTAATAGAGACCTATCAATTTGTTTAATTGCAACATTGTAGTTTTATGAATCATTATTGCAGCATATAAAGTATAGCTAACTTGATATTGTATTTCAATTTTGGACACAATTGAAAAACTTTTGCAACAATAGCAATGGTTTTTGCGGTGCGGTTTATATGGACATCAATCATATTTTATTGTGCACTTAAAAAACAGGTATCTGCGTTACTTTGTTTTTGTAGGTATATGATACAATGAGTGTAAAGTTGAATTTAATTTATCTATTCTCTCCACCTATACTAAATTAACAATAAATTGAGTAATTTAATTTATTATTATTACCCAGTTTACTTCGCGTAAGTTAAACAAGAACTTCAATATGTAGGTAATTTAGCAACGCAAAATGAAACAATAAATACAAGGTTCGGGGTTATGTGCTCTTAAATTGTGTCGATAGTGTGTATCTGCTATCATTTGCCGACATTTATGTGACGACTATGAAGTTGATATTACTGCAATCAAATCCATGTGATTTCAATAGGTGCAGCAGTTTATAAAATTTGCCGCAACGCTCACATTATGAAATTACGATCAAACAATACGTAACAATGCAGCTAAATTTTGGTATCAGGTTTTTAAAGTAACGGAAGTTATTTGATGTGGTAATGAATGTAGTAGAACGACGTTACAGTTTAAAATCAAATAACGATAAATATTTGAATCATTGGCAAAAATGAACATAAAACAAAATTTTAGTGGTTTGTTGAGTATTTAGTGTAAATTTACAGCAAACTAAATTGCTTTTTTACATAGCATATCAGTGTACTGTAGCGGTGCCTGCAGCTACTATTTACATTTTGCGACAAGAGGAAAAAAGCGTGCACTATCTACAAACAATTTAAAATTTTCTTATTTTGCTTCTTCTTTTTCTACAAATTTATGCAAGTTTGGAATAAATTTTAAAAAACTTTTGCAGTAATAGGGAAATTTCTTTCGTATACTATTTTCTAAGTTTTATTTATATTATTATCGTCTGTTATGAAATTGTCTCGATAAGTATATATAAAAAGTCTTTATTTGATATGCATTGGAAAATCTGACGATGGTTGAATGTGAATATCGAAACCAATCGTTTATCGAATAACTGAATTTTGTTTTCCAATATATTGTTCGCGATATGTAAGTTATGTATTCAAGAACATTAAAATACAAAACATATTTTTCATTTATATTTTTCATTAGAAAACCAATTGACTATTATGTGTGATAATCTCTTTCGTTTATCTACTAATATTTAATTGATTATTATCAAACAGAATGAAAAATTATTTAATTTTTGTTATAAATAATATCAATTATTTAATAGTATTTTATGGGATAAGTTTGTAAAGGGAAGGTTTATTGAACGAGTAGCCAAATACTCCACATGAACCTTAATTTACTTTATAAATTCTATGGTGGGCAGTAGAAAGAGTACAAGTCATAATCGGGGACTTGACTTTAGATAAAAAAAACTAGTATATATACAAGTCAAAAAAGGCAACTAAATTAATTTTTAAATAATTTTAGAAATTATCTAATATTATGTGGGGTTTTATTTCGTTGTCTAGGGTTTTCAAATTAAACGAACACTTTGTTTTAACGATTTAATAATGAAATTAAATATGAATACTAATAATAATTAATTAAATATATTTGTCTTCTCTCATGTATAAGGAGTACGTCTTACGTCTGGGTCACTGGACTGACTGACTGGTCTGTAGTTACCGCGAGCGCATCGGTGCCCCCTTCTACCATTCCCACAACTCGGTCCTCCTGGTATGAATCCGACTTGGATTCACTATCGTTTTGGCTGTTGATCCATGGCTTCATATATTCGGCACATGTGGTAGTTTTGTACACCCCTTCGTGTTTTCCTTCTCTAACGACATCATATGTGGCATTGGGTTTCTTCTTGGTTACGGTGTAAGGTCCCAAATATTTTCTTCGTAGTTTCAGACCCGGTCCGAATTGAGTTCTCTTTATGGCAACTAGAGTGTTCAATTCGTAGACTTTTGGTAACCGTCTTCTCAAATTATTGTATGCATGGCGATTCTCTTCCTGAATTCGCTGTATTTGAACTTTTCCGGCCCTTCTGAGCTTTTCTTGGCCTTTTTCGAATTATTTTTGAATTTCATCATGCAACTCGGCTTCCATTAAGTCTTTTATGCGCAGAACCTTTTTACTTTTCATTTTGACACCTGTCATCAATTCAAATGGTGTGGTATCAATACTTCTTTGGTAAATAGAATTAATCGTCCGCTGTAATTATTTGGTTCTTTTATTGACAGCTTCGACAGGATAGGTGTTATTATTGAGTTAACCCTCTCAACTTGATCGTTGGCTCTAGGTAAGCCTGTTGTTACCTTGTGGTGCTCGATACATTCTTCTGTGCAATAATTTTCGAATTCTCCCGCTGCAAACGCTGTGCCTCTGTCGGAGATAATGCAACTGGGACTACCGAATATTTTCTTTTGATTTTCCAACTTTTTTACGACTTCTTTGGCGGTAGTGGACTTCGTTGGATATAGCCATACGAATTTGGTAAATGCATCGACGACTACCAGAATGTGTTTATAACTTTTGTGAGTTGATTCTACTAGTGGCCCCAAATGGTCTATGTGGATGTAAGAACCCTTCCACTTTTACCCTTTTCCTGTTAAACAAAATACATTTTATACAGTTAGCAATAAATTTTTCTATTTTATTTTTTAATTTCGATATGTAATACTCTCGCATCACGATTTCTTCCATTTTTTTTAACACTGAAATGTCAGTTCTCGTGCGCACTTAATATTATATTCGTCTGCAGACCACTAGGAATTACAATTAATTCGCGTCCGTCTTTATATTTATATAAAATGTCATTCTTTAGAAAATAATCTTCATATTCACTTGATTTTAATATTGATTTTATACTTTCTATTAGCTTGTCTTTATTTTGCGCGGTTTTGATTTGTACACTTATTTTATTTACCGTTTCTATTATCATTACCGGATGTCTACTTAAAGCATCTACATGTTTCATTCGCTCTCCAAGTCAATGTTCAATTTTATAATCAAATTCTTCCAGCATCATTGCCCATCTGGCAACTGTAGTCGTTAAGCTCTTTTTATCCATCGTTTTCTGGAATGCTGAACAATCTGTCACAATCTTAAATTCTAGTCCAAGCAGGTATACACGAAATTTTTTTAATGATCTTACAATCGCCAATACTTTCAATTCATAGCTTTGGTATTTTTCCTCTGCTGGTGTCGTATTTTTACTCATGTATTAGTAAACAAGGTGCAGTTTAGCATCATTGTTTGATCTCTGTAGTAGCACAGATCCGTATCCATACTTACTAGCATCGGTATGCAATTCTGTTTCACTATCTCGTTGATAAATTGGTAAAACTGGTTCACGACTCAATAAACTTTTTAGATTTGCAATAGAAGCTTCTTCTTATTTTAATCCAATTACGAAGTCATTTTCTTTCTTCAACAGGTCGCTTAGAGGCTTTGCTATTAACGCATATAATGGCATAAATTTTAGGAAAAACCTAGAAAACTTTGAACTTGTTTAAACGTCGTTGGCGACGTCTTTAGTGGTGACGGCTGGATAGTTCCATTCTCGATTATGTGCCCTAAGAATTTGACATGTTTCTTCAGAAATTGGCACTTTTTTTTCTTATTTCTAGTCCGAATTCTCTGGCAACACTTAAAACTTCCTTTAAATTACGGATGCCTTCCGCTTCATCTTCTGACGGAACGATTATATCATCAACGTAGAGTTTAACAATTCCTTTGTTTATTAGGGGTCTAAATACGTGGTATATAAATCTTTGGAATACCGGTGGCGAATTTATCATTCCAAATGGAGCTTTGTTCCTGTGTTAGTGGCAGTGAAAAATGATCTTTAACGATCACCTTATTAATCCTTCTGTAGTCCACGCAGATCCGTGGGGTGCCGTCCTTTTTCTTTACTACCACAAATTGACTCGCATATTCCGATTTGCAAGGTTCTACGATGCCATCTCTTATCCATTCCTCTACCTGGTTGTCTACTATGTCTCGTTCGGCAAAAGGTAATCTCCTTGGAGTGGAATATATTGGTTCGTCATTCTTTACAAATATTTTCATAGTTACATTTGTAGTCTTACTTTTTTCTGGTCGATATTCCTCCAACATTTGGCTGATTATCTTCTGGGTGCGTTTTTCCAGCACGTGGCTTAAATCTAGAGTTTCTTCTCTTTCGGGGTTAAGGGAAATCTGCATCACGATGCTATTCGCCTCTTCTTTATGGATAATAACTCCATCTTGATTAATATGGACTTCGGCTTGTCGCAAGATTTCGTTTCCTACTATGGCTTCATACTGACACATATCATCTGGGACCACATAGAACGTAAGTTCAAAATCTTCGTCGTTTATTGTAACTGTCTCTTTGAATTGGCCTATCGTCTTCGTAGTTTTGTTGCCTAACCCGCTTAAAGTCGACTTGAAATTTTTAATATCAAGTTTTGACCGACATCTTTTGATTAATTTTTCTGCTATTAGGTTCACGTCGCTACCAGTGTAAAAAAAGTGCTGATACTTCAATGTCTCTTATTTTCAAATTTATTCTGTTCGTAATTTTGGATGTTGCCAACGTAATGGTATTGACTTCTCTAGTTGGACAGCTTGTGGCTGTGTGACCAAACTTATTACATTTGAAACATCTGGTTCCCCTTTCTTTGGAACGACAGTTTATCGATTTATGGCCTTTACCACCTTGCCTTTTTTGACTTGTTTATACCGTTTTTTTTTATCTGAATTCAAGTTCCCGATTATGACTTGTACTCTTTCTACCGCCCATCATAGAATTTGTACGATAATTAATTTTCAAAGGTGTCCGGTTTAATTATAACTAATCCTTAGTAGAATTACGGATTCCAAAACAGTAGGTTACCTTTACACTAACATTATAAAGATAATAGTACTTGCATATTAAGCTAACTAATAAATAGCCATTTGAATGGTTTTTCACTAGCTTGAAAGAAATTCTTATCTGATCACATTTGTTTTCTACGAAACCAAGTCTACTTTTTCTGCGTTGTGTATAACTTTGATATTGAAATTTTGTGATTTTGAAACAGCTATTAGTGAATTTAATATTTTATTGGTGTAGTATACCTAACGTGACCATTTTTATTTTTACTCAAAACGGGACATTGCCAAAATTAGGGGAGACCGGGGGTCAATTCGAAGAAATTGTTAAAAAATATTTTTTTGGGGATCAATTATTTTTCAAAAATATTTTGAGAAATTTTAAAACGAAAATTACTGGTATGAAATTTAGCCAAAGTTAATAGTATTTGAGTTATAAATTTTTGAAAATCGGATAAACTGGATTTTATAGACTTTAATCGTTTTGCAATTATTACAATGATAAAAAGTAAAAACTAATTAATTCATAATTTATTGTATATCAATGGACATTTTTATTTAAGTCATCAAAATAGTAAAAATATAGTTTTGATGATTACAAAGAAGCAGTTGAAGTTGGTGCTTTTTGAGAGTAAATTGAAGCGTTAACGAGCATTCGGATTGACTCTCACAAAGCACCAACTTCAACTGATTCTATATGTAATCATCAAAACTATAACGTTTCGTTAGCTGTAACTGTATCGCACTCGTCCAGCATCAGCAGTGAGAAAAATAAATTTGTTATCAGTGCATTAAATTCAATTAAAAATCATCTATCGGTGACCTTTAACTAAAAACGGGACAATTCTGTCTCTCGAAACTTTCCTCGGCGACACCGGGATGAAGTACCAAAAAACGGGACAGTCCCGTTCAAAACGGGACGTATGGTCACGTTAAGTATACCTGCTAAGATTTTTATTTTCTTTGTTACTGACGATTTTACAGAATTTCATTATTTTACAATTTTATTGCTTGGCGTCTTTGGTTTTGGCGATTACAGTTTATTTTATTTCAATTTTTGATAATCACTGTCTGCAGTGCCAGCGGTGATTTTGGTTAAACGAATTTGGTTTATGCTTGTTGTTCGATATATCTGTTACTTGATTGATTGTGTTTGGAAAATAGCTTCCGTATTTGGTTTTCGACATCGAACATGTGGATGGTACGTGCAAACGAAGATATGAATTCATTGCTGCTGTGATCGGAAGTAAGCGTAACCACGTTCGTTCCAGCTGGAGTAGAAATACTGTTTCATAAAAAAAAAAGTAATTAAAACATCTTTTGAGTTCTTGAATCTTATCAGTTCTTGCTTGTGTACCAAGCGCAATGAACTTCCACCATACATGGATCATGATGAAAAAGCAACTAAAAACCTATTTATTATGAATGCAACATAATTGTATTAGCCACTTTTGGTATCTGTTCTCAATGTTTTCTATGAGATTTACATACATTTTTGCAAACAGTGTTTTTCTATTGAAATCACTAGCACACTAGCACATTTGCACAAACAAGAAACATAAATACGGAAAGCGTGCGCTAGAATAGAATTATATAAAATTCTCGCTGAACTTGAAAGATTTACATTAGCTATTCAATTGTCAATTACATATGTATGTATAATATGAAGCATTATTACGGTCAGAATTTAAACGTTGTTTTGAATTAATATTTCAACACAAAATTATATTATAATAATATACATCAACTTTACTATCGAAATAGAGAAGAGGTTTATTACCAAATTACACAACAAAATTATGTATTATGTTCAAGTCCAAATTGAAGGATAATAATAGACTCAAATATTCAAACGTAGCATATTAAATGCATATATACTTATCATCAACATTGCAATCTGCTGCCGATCATGTGCTCCGATTGTAATCAAAGACATTAGTTTGATGATTTTAATAATTATAATGGGTTTATCACAGACACACATCTACTTTATATTTTCTATCGAATTGATTTGTTTGTTAAAATTTATTTAAGTAGTATTATGTTGATACCTTATCATAATTTAATGTAGTATTGTTATCATCTTGAACAATTTTTTATAGGTTATTTTTAAATAACTCCTATGTTCTTAATGATTATTATACTTTTTTTTGATAAACTAACATAATATGTTAGTTAATTAGAGTGATTATATGAATCTTATTTGCAACAATAAATTGTCAGTTGTGCGTCGCTATCAGACTAGGTGCTTGAGGTGCACACAAATTTTACAACGCTCTTCAATTTAGCCAATTATAATTCTGTGGTCTCTGAGTAAAACTACTTAAGTCACTTTTTGGTGATTTTGGGTTTATTGCAACATTAGATGCAGAAAGTTGACCTCAATATTTAAGTAAAATTACCTAAAAATTCGGCCAATGAATAACGAGATATTGAAAATTGAAAAAAAAACTTAGTACAGTTTTTAATGGGGCATGTACCCACAAATGTGGTCAGATACCACAGAATTATTGATTTGTAGTTAACTTTTGAATACATTTTTTAATTGAGTATCCAAATTTTGCAATTTCATCTTTATTTCATCCGTTTATTAACGAATCCAATTATCTTACCAAATCCATCCAAATTTTATCAAATTAACTCCAAATGTGTTCAAACTTCGGAAAACTCAAAACAGAAGAATTATCAAAATTTATAAAAATCTAGAACGCGAATTAGTAATTTCACGGGACCTTTCCGCAAAAGCGTCCGACCACCTCGACGACCAGATTGATAGGGTCTCTGTCTTGCCAACTTAAAAATTGTCGGAGAGAAAAGACGCACAAATTTAAAACTTTAAATTATTTACATAAAATTGTTCACAAAATAAATTCAAATGTACAATCAAGACCAACTTCTATAAAATAGTTTGGAATTGCAGAAATAAAATTCAATTTCAAAAAAATGTTTTTCATAACAAATCGAATTTAAAATATTCAAAATTTATAAAAAAAGAGGATTTTGTAACACGATAATATACCGCGCACTTCCCCCCCCCCCTCACCGCCATCATTCCTCGGCAAGTTTCATAAGACGATGAAATCCGGTGAAAAAAATTGTTATTAGGATCTAAATGAAAAACGGTAACAGTAGCAACGGTAAAACTTAGATTTCCAGCGATTGTGTGAAGTAACAGTTGATGAAAAGCAAGAAATAGAATTATGATCTAAATCGACAACTAACGAAGAAAATGATTGGTGCCAACTATTGATCAGCATGATCAACAATCAGGCGCAAAGAGAGCTGATAGCTTGCAGGCGCGCACAAGAGGTGATCTGATGCATGAAAATATAGCTCATTGCCACTAGGGCCAATGCTGTTAGACAGATGTGACACCAATAAGCAAACTGGCATATATACGGACGAAGTAGAAAATAACGCCAAAAAACAAGCCAAATAAAAAATGCTGGACAGTCATCCGAGACTGTAATGAAGTTTATCTTAAAAGGGGAGAACAGATTCATGTAGACTAGAGGCAGTAGAGCAATAAATTACTAAACTAAAGAATAGAAGAACTGGAAAGAAACAGATTCAGGGAGATTTCCTTGTCATATTCAGAGGTATAGTGAAAAACGGAGAAAAGCAAGAAATACACATTACGGAAAATTACAAAATTACACATTACAAGATAAGGAAAAGGATTTACAAAAAGAAACTAATTTTAAAATAGAACTAATCAGTGATTGCAAAACCCTGAAAGTAATTAGGGACTTTAAATGCTGAACCTCGAACTACGAAATTAGACATGAAAAATCAAATCAAATTGCTATTATGCGCATTAGGTGTATAACAAATTCTCCATATTTATAATTATTGCGAACTTTAATTATGCTAAACATCACTTTGAATCTTCTGTTAGGATAAACTTAATTTTTTTGTTAACAAATTTTTGATCCTGTCTGACTCGGGGATTATTTTTTTGCATTAAACACTCGAAATTTAATTTTGTCTAAAACAAATAAATAATTAGGCAAATATATATTTTAACTTTTTAACTTTGCTTCAATTCTTTGGGGAACCTGCGACTCGCTGTCCCATTTATAACAGAGCTACTGATGGCCGGCATTGTGTTAACTGAAAGATTTTGTATGTTTTTCGGTTGTAACTAATTAACGAAATTATTCGCAGACCTCGCAAAACTTCACACTTGGGTTACGGCCATCGGACCGCTTATCTTTCCTTGCTGGGTAACAAACACAAGACAGGAAAGATCGATTGTTGAGAGCGGCGAAGGGATGTACAAGAGAAGATTGATAGAATAAAGAACGACGAGATTCGAGAAAAGCTAGGAATCTTCAGTATAAGAGATAAAATGAAGGATTGCAAAAACAAATGGTTACAACATCTGGACAGAATGAGACAAAAAAGATTACCGACACAAGTGAGAAGTTACAAGCCAGGGGGAAAGAGAAGTCGGACGACCTAAAAGAGATGGGCATCGTGACGGGTCGAAGAGCCTAATGCAAAAAGTGAAGAAGAGGAAGAAGTGTATAAAAAGAACATATAAACCTGAGATGCTGACAAATTAATGCTGAATGGAAATACAGCAATTCATTATATATACGATCAACTATGCTTTTTAAAATTTTTTTCGCGATCTACCTATTACAATATAATATAAATAATATTATATTGACCATTGACATAAAGAATACTCGAATAGTATTTATTAAGGTAAAAGGAGACAGAAACAGAAAAAAAGACATTTTCTTAGTTTATTACGAGAAACGAGAAGGAAACCACAGACCCAATTTTTGTACACCAGATTTCCTTTTGGGACATTTTCTTTGATTTCTCTAGATTTCCCCAGATTTGGGGGAAGTTGGAAAAGCAAGATTATCTGTAATTTCTAAGATATCCTTGGATTTCCATAGATTTCCTAGATTGCCTAAAATTAAAATTAAAAAATAAAATTTCCTCGGGTTTCTTTTGGATTGTCTCATGATTTCCTTTCGAAAAAGTTGAAAAAGCAATATGATCTGTAATTTCTAATATATCCTTGGATTTCCTTAGATTTTCTCAAATTTTCCTTCACTTGTACATCAAATTTTACCAGCGGTTTCCTCCTTGGATTTTTACGAATCGACTACTATCGGCGGCTGTAATCGACTAAAAATTGCTTCGCGATCGACCTGTTGGCCACCCCTGTTCTAGAAGATATTACTTCTTCTAACTCAAAATTGTAGTAAAATTTGAGCAGTTTTCGTAATCGAAGAAAATGTTGTTTTCGTCAGAAGAACTACAAAGTTTTCAAAAAAGTATAAAAAAAAACAATCAATCAGCACACTAAGTATATATGTATCTCAGGTTATAAGCTTATTACTTACTTGAGTACTACTTGTTTTAATCTAAAATTAACCACACTGTTAAAAATTTGTGAAAACTACAATGATTTTTATTGTAAAATTTACGTTGAAAATCTATGTAAATAAATCGATACCTTAAAAGAATAGTGTAATAACTCAAAAACTCATATTTGACGGCAATACTGAAACAACTCGAGTTTTTTGTTGTTTTTTTATACTAAAATTCTAAAATTCTAAAATTTTACATTATTATTATGTAGAAAAATGTGCCGCTTAGGACTGAAAAGCAAAATTGTTTTTTTTTAAATAAAAAGCAACAAAAAACCAGAGTTGTTACAGTATTGCCGTCAAATATGAGTTTTTGAGTTATTACACTATTCTTTTAAGGTATCGAAATAATTACGGCAACGTTCGTGTAAAATTAAAAAAATTATGTAAAAATAATAGCACCGCAATAGCAGCATGTTATGTTGTTGGAAAAACAAGGTGCATTTCAAAAAATTATCGACAGATAGGGCTACTAATAAGAAGCCCAATTCCCCAAAAATCACAAGAATTCCAAGCTAAACCTATTCCAATGTAGTAATGTCTATAGGATTTTGCTTTCGTAATAACAAATTTGAATTTTAAATCTGCAAACTAAAAAATATTCAAAAAATCTAGTTTTTATTTAAGCAAATAATGTCGACATAACATTTTACATTTTTATAAAATTAGTAATTCTATAGATTTCTTAAATGAAAATGTTATTATTTGTTTCGATTTCTAAATCTAAATACACAGGTACCTATGTCGAGTATTATTTGCAGTCGAATGTATTGTAGTTCTGAAGTTGGAAACCATAATTGCCGCATTAAATAACACAAAGCAGGTAACTTGTTGACAGTTTTCTTATTCTTCTTGTAGTTTGTCGAAAAGTTTGATTGTAAAGCTGCTTGTAGCTATATTTTGAAATAAAGTGATCTTACGAATAACCTACTAGTTTTTACGTGGATAGGAAAAGTTTTCTAGCAGTTACTAACCAAAAAGAATAAAACGCCTTTTTTCCAATTTTGTTGGTCGTAAGGTTTAGCTAGATCCTCCCTTTGTACAATTCATGCTTTATCTCAATCAACAGCAGCATAGAATCGTACCGTGTCATGTAATCACATCGTAATCGCTTCTTTTAAGCAGGACAATTCAGACTGATTCCCCTTTCCCAACTCCGAAAGTTAACAAACGTGGAAGTTTTCACACTTTTATTCGATTTTTTATCAAAACAATTTTAGCTATTTAACTTTTAAATAAATTTTTATTTGTTTTGTTGTCACATTTAGAAAAAACATTAAGGAAATTACCAAGTCCTGCTTTCAAATAAGAAAAATTATCTTATATAGTAGCTAAAGAACAAGTTCGGTATCTTGAAAACTTTTACTGCTAAAATATTATTTTCATTTTCTTTGAGAAACGAGAACGTTAATTTCAGTTTTTCTTTGGTTACATCCGTTAAAATAAATGGCCACTTAGTGGATCGTTCTTGTCCTGTAATGTAAGAAAATATTGGAAATCTGTCATTCCGGCACCCTTAATTATTTTAAGATGTTAAAAACTGTAGCACAGAAAATACCCGAATGTCTTTTTGTCTTTTCTTTTAAGTTCATCACAATTAATCTTACAATTTATTTTTCTTATTTTTAAGATAAACTTAACGAATTTGTAATGATTACTAACATTTTTTTCTCATGGGGCAGAAAACATCGCAACTAATTCAATTTTATAGAAATTGTCAGGTAATTATTGTTCTAACTAAGCTGACGGAATTCAAGGATTATAATTATAGTATCTCGACGATTTTCCAAAAATGGAAACGCAAAAATATTGTTAAGCTATTGAAGTGAAGTTTTGTAAAAATTATGTTAACTAGGGCTTTGTAGATACGTATAGCCTAAGTATTAAAAAGTTTTTGAAGGATAGAAAGAGAAATTTACATATCCCTCTTATCCTTTGATATTATCAAGCATTCACACACAAAAAGTGGTTGCATAAAATATATTTTGGATCTCTAACCTTTTATATATTTGTTATCATTAAGACGGTTTAATAAAATTTATCAAAGAAGGGATTAGATTCAAAATTAAAATTTGTTAACCAAAGATAACTACCGAATATTATTTCTGAATAATTACTTCATATTTATAATCCGGAACCGAAACGCGCTTAAGTTGCAAACAAATATTCTAACAGATAAAGTCATTAACCTAATTAAACAAGTTTTCAGACTAATTGCCTACAATTTGTTTAATAAAGTAATTAATTTAAAAGAGGACTACACTCGAAACTTAATAATTTAGAGTTTAAATCGGTGTACCGGTATTAGAAGTTAGAAGAAACAAGTCCGTGAAAATGCAACGATAAATATCAAAAAAAATTATATGCCTTGTGTATTTTATCGACCAGAGTTTGTAAAATTTTTCGTGTCAACTTTGCTGAACATGTTTTGTTAAATTTAATTAAATATATCTGAAATTGTCGACTCGTTTCTAGTTAGGTTTTTGCTACTAACTATAATTGTATCGAATCTGTTTTGTATTTTCTTGTTTTGTTAATTGTTTCATTGTATCATTCAACCTTTTAACAAATCCTTCTTTGTTTCTATCTTTCGAAACGAATAAAAGTCGAAATACTTTTTTTTTGTTTTTCGATACCTACTAAAAGTTATCTATTGAATTTTTCTATTTCCTACAGTGCATCATAATGATATAAGGATGTAACATAATCATGTCGATCACTTAAAAAAAAATTAAATAAATAGCAATCGATATTTATAAAAGCACCTCGAGTGGTACTTTACACAAGATATTTTGTGCCAGTAAATATTGCTGACACGTCGTTGAGACTCTGACCTAGAGTGGTCATAGTATATCTCACGACTCCTTTAGTGTTGAACATTGTTTGACATTTAAAATGATTAAATGAAATGTATGTTGTAATGTATTATTGTATTTCTATCAGTTTATACAAAAGGTAGTACCGGAGGAAAGCACATAATCTAAAATTGAATAAAATTTCCATAAAATATTGTAAAATTAAATTTATGGATTTTCAGAATTTTGCACTACAACATTTCAATAAAAAATATTTTCAATGTATTAATTATTAGTAGATAATCTAACCAATTTCTAGACCACTTTGATACTATTAGATTCAATTAGAAATTGTGGAAAAATTCCAACGCCAATTACAATTCCAAAAATTATTTTTTCAATTTGATAAGAAACTGGTAAAATTTAAAAACAATCGTAACTAACAAGCAGGATACATAAACTAAGGTTGAGCTTCTTTGTTTGTAAATCTATGTAATGTTGAAATGCTACATTTGTGTTTAAAGTTTTTACTTAATTTTTTGTAGTTACGTCGTTCGTGCTTTTAGTTTATCATAGTTTCATTAGAACATCATTGTTCACTTTCTGTGATGCAAAAGTCTAACACAAATAAGTAAATAAATGAACATTTCTGTTGTTTTAGTAACTTTGGTAACATTTTCCGGCTTTATATTATGATTCCATTTGACTATTACTTGTTTAAATACACAAATACATCTTGTGTCAATTTTCAAACGGAATTGTTAAAACAGTGTCTGCTATTGTGTAATGTCACAAACTGTTAAAATTTTTGTATTTTATATTTTAATTTTGCTATGGTTGCAATTTTCTAGCTCCAGACACTAGTTTCCCGTTAGCAAATCTATTCTGTTAAATGGAGCAGCACCACGATTTATTTGCCTGTAATGCAGTGAATGGATTAGATGGCGAAGTGATAAAAGAGATTTTTATTTCAATGATGGCTATGATGAAAGCAGGTATAAAAAATCCGATTAAGTTAAATATGATGCGCTAGAAAATGATTAATTACAGAAATTCCATTAGGACAATAGAAAAATTATTAAAACATTTTTCAAAAACGAAGCAGAAATTACCTACTGCAAAGTTAATATGTATATCTATTTTGGTCTTTCAAAGATAACTTGAATATTAAATCGGACACGTTCAGTCACTTCGTCTCTTGATATTTAAAAATTTTCAATTTCTCAGTCCAAGGAACAAATTTAATTGATCTTTAAAAAATCAATTAAATAAGAAAACTTCTAAAAATTATTATACCTGGGTGTTATTAATGCCTTACAGCAGCTTACATTTATTTTGATATTTTAATTCGTTCTTTAATAAAAAGGGGTTTGCAAGATTGTTCGTCTAGAAAATCAAATTATTAACATAATAACAAACTCGTCTGGTTGAGATTAATATCTCAATAGAGGAAAATGATGGACTCAAAATTGTACGAATATTAAAACCAAGAATGCATTTGAAAGCATACTGTAATAAATTGCTTTACTTGTTTTTGTTCGTCTAAAACAATTTCCCTAACAAATTGTTTTATTAAAAGGCCTAACAGGACGTTATTAAAACGTCCTATTATTAAATTTTCTAATTTTAGTTGTATTAATATTTGTATACAGATAATGATAGCGTAGAATATAATGGCAACTTAAAATATAAATATGAAATATTTTGCAAATCTTTAATCAAAAATATTTAATTAAAATTTAACTCTTTATAATTAATTTATTCTATTAATTACCATTTTATTATAATCAAGACGAATAAATCCATTAGAAACTAACTTAAATCTCTAAAAAAATATTAGCAAATTTTTTTTTCAGTATTAGGATGAAATTGTTGTCAATTGATGAAAATTTCAAAAGTACTTGTCGTATTTTACTGAAAATTTTTGTAATAACATAACGGTTTAACAAAAATATATATTAGACAGGTTTAATCTGATATGGTGAACGCCGATAAAATAGGGCCTGAGATACTTTCCTGGTGAATTTCCATACTGCTGCTCAAAATCTCTGACTTCATACAATCACCCGCATATCCCAAGGATACTTTTTAAGACGTTCTCTGCGGAAGCTACGACATCATCCAATCATCGGCTCTGCCGCTAACCCCGTATTTGTCTATGTTGTTACACATTCCCACTTACCTTTAGTAAAAATTTCTGCATTGTATTAATATTATTTTTTATTTGTTGGAGTTAAAATTTTTTAACAATTATTAAGTATTATTACTCAATTTATTCATTAAATTATTAAAAAGAAACGGAAGAGAAAGTTTAAAGCTTAAAATAATGATCAATTCAAGCTAGGGATGACAAATTATAATCATTTCAATGAACAAAGTTTATAAAAAATGAAAATTATGAAAGTAAATTTATTAATGTAGTAGGTACTTAAAAATGAAAAACTTTTTTATTTAAAAATTAAATTAAAATATCAAGATTTGAATGAAATGAAATTGAAAAGAAACATTATTTGAAATATGTTGAAAGAGGAGATTAGTCTAAACAATAGGCAAACAATTTTTGCTCTTAAATAGCTGGCAGCTAATTTAAAGCTAAAATTAGCTAAAATGTTCTTTGAAAAAGAAACATAAACAAAGGTAACAATCTAATACTACCTAAATTAAATTGAAAACAAAATTCAAATTGAAAATGTTTGTACAAAGTTTCTTCCGCAGAAATTTTGATATTTTCCTTTGAATCATTGATTATTTTTAAAGAAATTTTGATCAGTAAATTGAAATATAAGTGCAAAACTGTCTATAATATAAATATATAGATGAGATGGAATTGTCTTGTTGAAGATAATGTGGCTCGGGAAAATACATAGGTGTACAAAAAAAATGTATAAAGGGAATTATAAATATTTTGCGAGTAAACAAAATAAATTTAAAAATAAATAGCAAGATATTTTTGGTACTTGATATCCGATGCTTGAATGTAGAGGTTGCTTCAAATTTTAGTAACCACAAAAAATATGGCGGATTACAATGGAAATATATGATACGTAAAAGCAAATAAACGATTTTTAAATGCTTCTGCAAATAAATAAAAGCTGTGTTTGGTGCAATCTTTTTTGATATGCGATTAACGGTAGAAATGCAGAGGTAATTATGGTAAACCTGCGTATTATGGATGTGAACTAATGAAGCTGCGGGTGCAGTTCTACTTCATTAGGTACCGTGTGTCTTGTTTTTACTTTTTCATACGTAGTTTGGAAAGTATCGATTTCATGCAAAAGCTTTTTTCCGATTTAGATGAAAATATTCGTTTTGAGGTCTTTTGAATGCGAAGTGAATAATTACAAAAATTTATATGTGTGCCTTATTTTTATATGTCACACTGAAAAAAACCTGCATTACTATTAAAAATAAAATTTCTGCGAAGACGGTTATTGGCCTAGTACATAGCCCGATCAACTGCTAATAGTAATTTATTGAAAATTGATACTTATTATCAATAATTTATATTTTGGTAAACTACCCACATTCACAATAATGCAACTTAAATATCATTTTAAGTAATTTGATTTCGAAAATTTTTATATAAAATTGGTTCTTATTGAAGTTTCACGTATTTATTATTAAATTTCTAGTCGATTATTTGGAAAGCTGCCAAATTTTGTACTATGCTATTTTATTCTGGTAAATAAAGTGATAAAATAAAGTAATTGTAGAAGAAAAATCCCATAAGCTACAACTTTGTATGAAACGGACAATTTTTTATTAAAGCATCGTTATAACTTCCAATAGAATTTAGTGATTAGTCTGGAAATGCATTTAACCACGTTTTCAATTAAATCAGAAACAATTTGAGTGCAAAGTTGAGCAGCAAAGTTAAAAGTGGCAATTTAAAATTTGAGGCAATTTAGCAACACCAGATTTTTTCACTTTAACAAATATTTGACAATCAAAACAAACTTTTCTATTTATTATAAACCGAGAGCTTTTATATGAATTTCACTTTCTTGTAGGTCACGCAATTTCAGTATAAGCGCCACTAACTCATTTTGCAGGAAATACGCTTTTCACGTGAGCTTTAAAGCCGCCGCTACAGACTTCAATTTAGTTCGTTTCTGTAAAAAGCTAAAAAGTTAAGATATATTTTAGCAAAAGATAGACAAAGTAGAAAAATAAAATATTATTATTGTTTTATTGAAATACATCGTGCACGATAACATTAAACATTAAAATTTATCGAACATCCCATAAACAAATAAACACATTCGATGTT
The DNA here is from genome assembly GCA_949152465.1 of Cantharis flavilabris. Taxonomy (NCBI): domain Eukaryota; kingdom Metazoa; phylum Arthropoda; class Insecta; order Coleoptera; family Cantharidae; genus Cantharis; species Cantharis flavilabris. Next base: position 14,656,556 of record OX424439.1, on the reverse strand, counting down.
TATTGCGTACTAAATAATCATCACCTTTTTTTTTCTACATCACGCAATAGGTTCACCATTTTTTAACGGCCTGTTTCTGCAAAATAATACCCGACATTTTATTACATAACAATAAAGCACAAGTTGAAGTATATTTAGACCAAAGTGAAAATGAGCTCAAAAACGAAAATATACATTAAGGGACTCGTATAAAGCACATACACATCACCCTTTCACCATGTTTACCATTCTGCTTTGTTTGTGTGTATACAAAATTGACAAACTTGTATGCTTGTTTGGGACTTCTTTAAATGTGATAATAAATTAGCAAAGTTGTATTTGAAATTTATATTTTTTAAATTATTATTCAATGCTAGAACAAATTGTTTTTTTTTAGATAGGTAGAACAAAATGAGCTGGTTTCAATTAAATTTCAACGAAGAAACTGTAATAAATTCTATGCGCTTTGATAATATTATGTACAGATGTTCAATATTGCAGATAAAAACAATCAAAACGACTACTAGCTCAATGTAAGTCCCACTGTGCCATACAAAGTTTGATGCTTTGAGAATTCTACATTTTCAATAAATTTCAATAAACTATGCTGCATTTTTCATAAATAAAACATTATGAAACTCGCGATCATTTTATTGCATATTTTCTCAAGTTAAACATCCAATATGTTTAGATTAATTCCTTTCTGACAGATTCCACACAATACATTATCATGCATGAAACCCAAAAATTAAATAATTTGCAATTTTCAAAATTTTCCATTGTTTAATATTCTTCGCAACCTATAGCTCGCGAATTTCAATATTTTAAGTTCTATTGCTGCAGTTTTATAGCCAGTAGCAATTCAGTTGTGGTGTTTTTGTTAACGTAAATTGTTCCGTTTTACCCCGAATCAGTTGAAATCGTTATTGTGTTTGGTGTTTCATATTTATATGCGGCAAACAACCTACATACTTTTACTTTCAATGCACAGTTAATTACAATCGTAGTCATAAAAACAAATCAATTTTAACTATAATAATATGGACTTTATTTTGTAGTATAAAATGTTCATTGGCCAATGAAAGGCAAAAAGTTGATGAAGTTTCTGAACGATGTTTTCTTAATCTTTTTCATTTGTAATGATTAGTACCACAAATTTTTTATAATATTTGCTATCTATTTAAGAGCATAAAAGGTGACAAAAAGGTAATATTTTTGTTAAAGACCGGAATGCCCTTAATATTTCTTATTTTGTTAAGAAAACATCAAAAACATTAAATAAGGAAGGCAATATGCTAAGGTTGTTTTTAGAAAATTTTTAACAGTTTCCATAACGAAAACTGCCTAATACTTTCTTGCATTGCTGTATATTTTATAAAAACTAAAATTAGAACTTTCTGTTTACATGAAATAGATCAAAATTTAAAGTTTAAACGTCACCACCAATACTATTATAAACTAAGTTCTTCATTGTAAACTGTAGCCCTCATTCATCCATATAAATTAAAACTGCAGATTCAAGACCGGTTATGTATAACAAACATGAATAAATGTCCTTTTGTGATTTACGCTGGCGATAATGAAGACTTATATGTGGAGTAGATAATAAAAGATGACGTATTTTAAGAAAATAAGATGCTTGAAGAATTAGTTAAATTTTCCACTTTTAAAGTAAAATTACTAAAATAATCCAACCACTCATTATCAGTTCTTGTTTATATTTTATTAACTATAGTTTCGGTGGTTAATAAAGTTACAAAATAAGTTAATAAATTGTTAAAAAGTTTTCCAAATACCAGTACTAGATTATAATTATTAATTATTATTTCTTTCCACCGAAAGATGATGGTCGGTCAGGTTAAAGTTTCTACTTCGCTTGGAATAGAACCGGGTATCCTGTCTCAGCAGTTGACCCGCTTACACACCAAGCTATAACCGTGTTAATTTAATGAGTGAAATTAATTCACGAAAGCGACTAACTTAAGTTACTTATGTTTTTTAAGGTTTGCATTTTATATATTTCCGTAAATTTGAATTTCGGAAACTAAAATGTGAATTTTATTACAAATTATGTTCATTTACTACTTTTATTATGATTAATATTTTGTAAAAAGACAGGTAAACAAACTTTGTGTTTAATTAGCCAGAGATCGACTGTTGAAAATTTCAGGTTCGACTCCTGATAAACTACGTAGCAGAAAATTAAGAACTTAAAAAAAATGGTCTACACCGTTTTTAAAAGAGAAAGAAGCTGATTGTTTAGTAGTGTACTGACTGACTTTACTCATTTGTTTACCTATGTAGTACCTTAGTACCTATGTAGAGTAATTTATCAATTTACTGTTAAAATTCTATTATTTAATCGTTTTAATTATATATAAATATATAAATTAGCTCGACAGGCCATGAAGGCCCAGGGCTTGTTGCACCACTCTTCTCCATTGTTGTCTATTTTGTGCCTTCTCTTTCCATCCATTGTTGACCATGTTTTTTCGTTCTTATTTGTTGGTAAAACCTTCTTATTTCCTTTGCTCTATAGCTCTCCTCCAACTTCTTCATTTCCTCTTCTTCTGTCCTTCTCTTCGCTATTCTACATACGCGTTTTGCCCTACTTCTTTTATTTCTAAGTTCTGCCTTTGCTTCTTCTGTTCCTTTACTTATCATTTCTATTCTTGCTCGATTTCTTTCTGCTAATGCTATCTTGCATTCATCGTTGTACCAATCTTTTCTTTTGCCTCTCTTATACTTTCCCAAAAATTTGATCTGATGATTTATTTATAGCATTCTTTATTATTTCCCATCTTTCTTCTATTTTCTTTTCTCCTGTCTGTATGTAGATATCTTTCTATCTCCTTTGCAAATTTATCTCTATTGTCTTCATTCTTCAGTTTTTCGATATCCTATCTTTCCATTCTTTCTTGGGTTTCTTGATATCGTTCTGGTATTAGCTGTCTAACCATTACTTTCACCAGGTAATGATCTAAATTGGCATCTGCTCCTCTACAACTTCTGATGTTAGTTATCATTTTCTTATGTTTCTCTTCTATTAACACATGATCTATTTGATTCACCCTTTTACCATCGGGTGATGTCCACGTTCACTTATAAATATATCTTTTCGTTGGTAGTCGGTACTCACAATTTTCAAATTTCTTTCTGTTGCAAAGCCAATTAACAGTTGTCCATTCTCATTACTTTCGACATGCTTGCTATATTTTCCTATTGTCGATCCATATTCTTCCTCTTTTCCTACTATTGCGTTGCAGTCTCCAATGATAATTTTTAGATCATATCTCGGAATTTTATCGTAAACCTATCTTAATCTGTCATAATATGCCCCTTTTTCTTCAATTGCCTTTTCCTCCCATGGTGCATGTATGTTTATTATAGTTATCTTTTGGTATCGTCCTCGACGTCTTATACTGCACAATCTGTCCGTTATCGGTTCGAAATTTATTACCGCATACCTCCATTTCTTGTTTACCATGAATCCCATTCCGAATCTTCTGTTTGCTCCGCCGCTATGGTACAGCAAATACTCTCCCACCTGCATAACCACGTTGTCCTTTTGTTTGGTCTCTTGTAACGCTATAATATCCAGTTTGTATCTTTTCACTTCCTCTTCTAAACTTCTTAGCGCTCCCTCCTCGTATGTACCTCTAACATTCCAGGTTGCTATCATCAGTCTTTCCTTTATTTTACTTATTGTGTTGTGTCGTCTCATCTCGTTATGCTTTTCTCGCCTGTTCGTCTTTTGGTTCCCATCGTTGTTTGTGCTCTTCAGTTTTAATTAGTTCTGTTAAATATTTTATTTTGTAAATTTAAATAAAGTTAAGAATAATACAATACGTAGAAAATCAAATAATTCAAAAAATCAAAAAAGACAACAGGTTTGGATTAAAAATATTTGAAAATATGAAAAAATTCATAATACGATATAAAGGCCCTTATTTCACGGTTATTTCCGATCTTCAGTTCTATATAATCATGAAAATATAAGAAGAAAAATATTCAAACCAAACTAACAAGAAATATTGAAAATTGATTTTCTACGTATTGTATTATTCTTAACTTTATTTAAATGTATCTATAAATACATACAACATACCACAAATTTCCTTAAAATTTTATTTTGGGTTTATTTTCTATTTTATTTTGTTTTGATTATACAAGTTTATAGAAATTTATTCTTTCTTGCACCCACACTTTAATCAAATTAAAATTATTCTACCTTCACTAAAACATGATATTTATAAAAATGCAAATTATATTATTATTTAACAAAATGCCTTTGTATTTATTACAAAAGTAAACAATTCAAAATGTAAGAAGTAAGCAAAAAAGTAAAAAGCTAATATCTCTGCCATCGACTAATGAAACTCCTTATTTTTTATATCCCCGTTTATGAAAGCCCCATGGAAAAAAAAATCCCTTCAACCGCCAAACCAAATTAAATCATATCCCAACCTCAATCCCAAATTAACTCCCCTTTTATCAATCGACAGTACTTCAAAAACCGATAGAATCCCCCCCAATAGTATTAGTAGACAGAGAAAAATGGGAAACCCTAGTCCAACAAGTAGACCTCAGAAAACTATCCTTCACAAAGTGCAAAAACACATCGGAAGGACTCTCCATATTTCCAGATCAAAACATCAAGAGGAGCCATGGCATGTTTCATCCCCTAATTGGATATGTCAGCAAACTATCCGCAGACAACAAACTGCTACTATGCAAAACAATAATACGACCAATGATATGCTTAGTTTGTGTAGCCGTTATTTTGCAAAAAGTTCGTAAAAATCAACATTTAAATTAAATTAATTTAAATTTAAATAAAAAATACTTGTATATGTACTTTTGGGGCTCTGAAAAGAATGCTTGGAATGAGGCATCCTTAACGGTGGTGCACGACAAATAGTTGTCCTGGGTTCAAGTGCAGTTAGGCTCCTCCACTATGCTACTCTAATGCAATTTTACATGTTAAATTTTCCATTTTTAAATGCCGTTTTCTTGAAAACAAATAATGGATAATAATGTGCAAAAATAAATTTTATAAAAAATTTTCCTTTTTCTAATAGTACTCGTATACCGGGTGCTGAATGAGTTAGCCGAACATAGGAAATTAACATGTAAAAACTTATTTATGCAAATTCCTGCTTCCCTAATTATTTTAGAGAAAACATGAAAGACACAAAAATAATGCAGAAATATAAACTACCAATGATAAGAGCATTAGATTTCATCTAACTTTTACTTAAAATGCCTAAAAATGCTTTTGAAATTGTTAAAAGTTTCATTTATAGGACTGGCCATGAAAATTTCCATGGTAATTATTTTGAAAAATATAAATTAAATTAAATTTATTACATGGCCAGTGCGATAAATGAAAATTTTAACAATTTCGAATGCATTTTTTGACCTTTTAAGTAAAAGTTAGATGAAATCTAATGGTCTTATCATTTGTAGTTTATATTTTTGCATTATTTTTGTGTCTTTCAGCTTTTCTCTAAAATAATTAGGGAAGCAGGAATTTGCATAAATAAATTTTTACATGTTAATTTCCTATGTTCGGCTAACTCATTCAGCACCCGGTATAGAAAAAAGTTAAATTCTTGGATTCAATTGAGTTCTCCTTTTTAATTAATTAATCGTTCGTTGCTAAAACAACATAAATCATGTAAACTAAATTTTACAAGAGACGGAAAAAAGTAAACGAAAAAAAACTATTGCTTTTAATAATTAAGAATTTTATGTATTGTATAACTGCAGCGTCAGCAATGAGATTTTTACAAAAAAAATTGTGTTGAAACAAGTTTCTTTGCTTCTTCTGTAAAATTTACTTTCTAAGATTTATAATTAATTTGTTTCTGAAACAAATGCTTCAATTAAATATTTTAAAATAAACAAAAACCTAAAGAAAATGTTACGTTACTTTTCAGCGCAATGCACAACCGCGCAATAGATGAATTGTCGGCAAGGCTCAGCGCGACGGGATGTTCAATTTTTACTCAAAATTGTGCGTTGGCGAATAATAAAAAAAATAATAATGCCGCAATGTAAGAAAGTCAATAAAAAAAAGTTTTAACACAAAAAAAACCAACTTCAAACAAAAAACAAATTCCAAAACAAATTAATATGCACTAAAAAGTAAAAAAAAGAATTTAACCACCGAATTACTTTTAGTCGAACTCAACTGACATACTAAAAACTTGAATTTTTTTACGTTCCTATCCGCACTTGATGTTATTTAAAAATAAATTAAATCGACTTCAGGACTGACTTCATGACCTAATGTAAGAGGTTATATAACATTTGTTAAACCTTGACCAACTGCGTTCACTATTGGTTTAATTTGGGGGTCACTATATCGATATGTCATCAACTGCTGTGGGTGTTTTTCAAAAAATTTTGAATAACAACGCATCATGATTTTCAAAAAAAAACCCTATGACATAAATCCGTTTATGAGTTTTTGAAAAAATTTACAATGACCTAAACAAGTTTATGAGTTTTTGAAGAAATTTACAATAACCGAATACCGAAGTATTTTAAGAAATTTTACAAAACTATGAAATTAAACTACTTATGTAACAACGAATATACAGGATGGATTAAATCATAATGTTACAGTTTGAATGTTAATTGTTAAACTTGTCTGATTTTCGTATAAATTAAAATTCTCCTTACACAAAATAAACAAAATTTCTATTAACTGAATACTGATATAATATAAGGTCTACCAATAAGAGAACTTGTGTTTTTTAATTAAAACTCAACCGTGTAAGATACATGGGATTTGTGTGTATTTATTTGAAGCTCAGTTCATACCATTTGTGTTTTGAACAAAATATCATTTAAAGGTCCACCTCTTGATTGTTTGCACCCACGCATTCCATGGGTCTAATTTTCGATGACTTCTCGTAGTAAGACCGGCTCCGGACCACAAACCGCACCAAAAAGTAACTTTTTTGGATAGAAGCCACTCTCATGAATCACCTGTGGATTTGTTTTAGCGCAGTAATGCATATTCTGCTAATTAACGAAGCCGTTCAGCCAGAAATGAGCTGCGGCCATAAAATTCTGGTAATGCTCTGAACGTAGCTCGAACAGAGCTCCCACTTTGGTAATACAATTTTACGATTTTCAAACGTTTTTGCGGCATCAGTCTTGCCATGATGAAATGGTGAGCTTTACTGAATAAACGTCAATGTCATTTATAACATTACGGCAATCCTTACCGAAAGTTCTGTCACCCTTATTGGTAGACCCTATATAACTTATGCACTTAAATAATTTATTTTAAAAACAGGAATGTAGTATATTGTTATTTATTGTTTTTCGCGATTTACATAAGCAAACGCCATCACGCGGAAATATATTAAGTTAATCTAATATGTATAGTTGGTATGGAAAGTTTTGTTTATAAACCATATAAGATTGCATTCTTTTGATTTTGAGAATTATCGTTTCACCGTGGTTTTACGATAAAATAATTCAGAATCAAACTCAAAACAACATCAACTATACGTCATAGAACCGCCATGTTGTTGACACTTAAAAGCGTAACAAGCGCCACCAATAATTTTTTTTTTTAAGTTTTTAAAAATTTATTTATAAAATCTTTTAGATGTAGAATATTATTAATTGATAATAACTTTCAAATTTTAATATATAAATATTATTGCTACAAATAAAAATTTTAATTCAAAAACAAATATTATTTCAAAATTTTGTAAAAGCAAATTGTTTTACACCTGGCGGAATATTTCTTTATTGATTTTTTTAGTAATTATTTTCTTTACATTTTATTTATTTAAACAAATTAAATTTTAAATTACAAAATTAAGAAAAGAAGAATAAATACATAGCTTCAATGGAAGGTATGATAGAGATAATGTAAATCGATCAAGTTTTACAGAAAAGTAAAATAACACACAAAACACCCAAATAAATTAAAGAAAGACTAATGAAACACAAAGAAGGAAACACAGAAAAAGATAAAACATAAATTTGGAGGATAATACAAACTAATACATATTATTGTCTTATTCCAAAATATTCTACAATAATTTGAATTTATTTTGTAAATTTGAAATTTTGTTTTGGAAAATTTTTATTTTATTGAAAATTTTATAAATTTTGTAAATGTTTAAAATTTATACTATTCTCACAAAGGAAAATCGAAAATCAACTAGATGGTCGACTTTTAGGCTTGGTTCTCAAAAGTCACCCCGGTGATAGATTCAAACTCAAAAGTTTAGTTTTACACTATATTTTTATTCGCCAATCACTTCCAATTTATTGATAATAATTATTGCTAATGAGTCCCATGAGCTTAAAATTTAAGAAGGTCAAAAAATTGGAATTTTGTCTGCGACTTAGCAAATTTGGTTTACATTGATTATTCATTATTACCAAGTTTGATTACTTTACTCTAGTAAGTTCACCTACTTAGTTAGGAATTGCATTTCTTGCATGTTAATTTCAACACACTGTTCAACTTGACTCTATACAGGATTGTCGGTTAATTATTATAATTATTATAATAGGTTTTGTAAAATTTTCAATGTTTACCATGGTTAAACAATATAAGAAAAGTAAAGGTAAAGAATGAAGAATGAACAACTATAGGAAGGAAATAATTGCTTATTATCAACACAGTTTCTTGGACGAGAGATTGATGACTGACGCATTTCTATAATAAGTCATAAAGCAAATAATTGAAAAAATGAAATATTGAAACAAATACAAAGCAAAGATATTGTGAAATGTATAAAGTCGGGAAAAATAGAGCAAATTATTAAGTATTAATATTTAAACTTGAATTAAATTTTAATCAGACTACCATGAATAAAATATCTTGACGTTCGGGTAAGATAAACCTGACTTTACAGGAAAAAAGTAGAAGTAAATTTCTTCTGCTAGTTTGAAAATGGTTTAATAAACAGAAAGAAATGTAACCCTAATATTATACAATTTGTTAGTACATAGTAAAATACCATATCTACCCACCTTTACTGCTACGTTTATGATGATTTATTGGGGAAGCTACACTGACTGGGAGTTTCAATTACGTATAATGGTGAGAGAAAAGACGTTCGTTGCAAAGCTCTTGTTTTTCGAGAATTGCATGACAAATTGAGTAATTCAATTCGGAAATTTTTATTTTATAACTTTTTCTAATTTGATACTTTCATTATCAATACTATTTCACAAATAATGAAAACAATTCTGTTCAAAAATTTAAAACCGCAGCTATTAAACAATAATTAAGGTCTTTTAAATATTTGTAATTTAGAACTGTTACAAAGAAACTTTTACTTGTATTTATATTTCGTAATAATAATTGCCAAAAAAATAGCATTTCAATATCTCAACGATTCAATGCTTTTTGTTATTTTCTTTAAGAAATAAAAGATTGTCTATCAAATTACAAACACCAATCAATATTGCAGGAAACAATGAAAATGGTGTGAAACAAAAAGGGAAGATTTTATGATCAAGTGCATTTCAACTTACGTGGATAAAAGCAAAACTTTTTAAGAAATGGTCTTCTGAAAGAATTCAACGTTAACTATCACAATTTATCAAAAACTTTTATTGTACAAATATAGTTTTAACAACATAGCTTTAATAACATTTTTTGAATACACGGTAATTTATTTTTATAAAAACAGTTCTATCGTGCAGAAATATAGTTTTTACCTGATATAAGCTTCCTTTATAAATAAATATATAATAAAAAAAAAATTATTGAAAGCTGGAAATCTGGTGTCGGGATATCAATATAAAAACAAAGCTTTTCTGTAAAAATTTTAATTTGAAATGATAATAAATCTCCAAATACTTGAAATATTTTTTCTTGAAAAATACTTGAATGGTTTAAGCTTATTATAATTTGACGCAGACATCCGGTAAAGTTACGAGCAATTGTATTATCATCAGTTACGGACACTTCTAAGGACTATCTCGTTAAGTTGAGGCTTTTTTATTCATAATAGCATTAACAAATCTCAAAGGATATTTTTTGTAATTCCAGTAAATTTTCCATCCGCTAAGTTTATAAATACAGAAGTCTAAAGAAAGATTATAAAATTTAAGCCAACATCTATTCGATTTTTAACTTCAGTTTCTTTACCCAGGGCAAATAATCTTTTTTTGCAGCTTTTAAATTACAAAGGTAAGAAAAAAAATCGGCTATGCAAACATCTCATAACTTTCCCCATTAAATCTGGGTTCGGAATTAATTTTTAAGAGTGAATTTTTTTTGGTAAAATCAATAAGGATTCGGAAAAATACGAAAATAAAATGTTATAAATCAAAACTATTATATATGTATGTTTTATTAAAGTTATCTGGAAGCTTCCTACCACGAGAAAAATATTAAATGAAAACAAAAATTGGGCAACGGTACGCGGTGTTCCCAAGCGATCGTCCATCCAAGTACTAACCGCGCTCAGCATTCCCGGACTTCCGTGATCGGACGAGAACAAATTAGAATTAGCATGTTATTACATTTGGTTGACCGGTTTTACCTGTGCGATTGATACTATTTCTTTTTATACCCCAACCAGACACTGACATACAGACGAACAGCTAACTAAAATCTTATCAGGGCACGATAATGTATTACATTTTAATACGAAAATTTGGATTTTTAATTTTTTAGTGTATTACATTTTCCCTTATAGATGAGGTAATACGTTGGGGAAAGTAAAACTATTAATGTGAAGGTATCCGATTCAAATCTAAAGAGTAAGTAACTTATTAACTACTATTTTCGTGCTTTAGAGGGCATGTAAATCTGTTGATGTTCCTGTTTGATGATTGTCTGCCACCAACAATAAAAACAAATACAAAAATATATTTGTTATCATGTTATGCAACGATTTTGCTTTGACTAAAAGAAGTGAGCAGCACGAGTAGTATTTTCTACGCATAACTGTCATGAGTGGATGACAATTCCAAAAATAATTATTTTAACTTAGACTACCCTTACTAATGACAATTTTCAAATTATTCCAACAACTAAACCCTGTTTTCCAATATTAGTTGTGGGTAAGTCTCAATTTATCAATCTCGAGTTGTATCTAAATAAAAGATAACTTTGTTGTAGGTATTGAAATAATTAAATTTTTTTAAAGATAAAAATTGTTCAAATAATTGTTTCTATGGAAATAATTCTCTAGTTACGGTAAATTTTAGATTGATAAATTAAAGCTACATTAAATTACAAGTGATGTAATTTCCATAGTGACAGAAAGCAAACATTTCTCATTTGCCAAATTATAATTTCTCATTTGTGTAAAATTAAATGTTTTCTTTTGAAAATATCATTTGCTTAAAATATTCACTTATTTTCCAGGAAGATATTGTAATACTTGTTTGTTTTATTTTTGAAAAATGAAAATCCATATTATACGTCTATGTAGTATAAAGTAAATTGAGGCATTCTCAAAACTCATGTTTTCATGATGATTAACAACAAACTTATTAAAGTTTAGTTGAATTTCGAAAGGTAACCTACATTTTTGTATTTAGATTTGCTTTTTAAATAATTATTTATTCAATCTTCGACAAAGTATGAAATTTATAAAGATTTATTTATTAATTTAATAATTTATCAGTCCAAGTTGGTTCGTCGAGGTGATCGGACGCTTTTGCGAGAAGATCTCGTAAAAGTATTAAATTGCGTTTTAGAGAATTGAGAATTTTACTAGTTGTACTTTTATTTGGAAGTTGTACTTTTATTTGAGATTTTTGGAAATTTGTATAGATTTGGAACATTAAAATAGAATTGGATCCGTTGATTAATAAATGATAAGTAAAATTGCATAATTGGATGATTGGACATAATTGCTTTTTGAATAATAATTAAATTGGTTAAATTGGAAAACTTAGTAAATTTGTGTGCACGACGAGCACCTGGTTTGATAGCGCGCACTTGCGGTTATCCTCACGTATTGGACGGAGATTTGTTTAAAAGTTTAATTTGAAATTTTAGTTCGGAATAAATTTTATGGATTGTTATGGAATTAATAATTATTATTACTACGATTATGGTAATTTGGAAGGTTTGTTCGGAAATAATTTAAATTGTTTGAAAATATTGAAAATATTGTATTATAAAAATCTTGAACCTACTCCTAAGAGGTTTCAGCTCTCCTCTTGTTGAGCACGTCGGGAAATCAAAAAATCAAAACCTGAGACAAAACAGATATCATCAGACTGGTTCATCAAATCTAACGCTTAGAGGTTTGCTGGACAAATGAATCCACGTCTCGGTAAACTCGTTATAACAGTTATAACCGATGTTGACTTGAAATCAATAATAATTATGTTAAATAATTTAATTAAACGTTTAAATAATAGTACATATGTAAAATAATTTAATAAAATAAAAGTAATGCTTTTTAAAATTATCTAGATAGCTCCAACTTAAAATTCTCTAATGCAGAGGGTAAATCTGGCTACCATTCCAATTAATGTAACTTATACAGTAGCGCTAGGTAGCTTCAAGTAACCGCAGAAATTCCACTTTTCTTACATTTATTTAGTCGAGAGGTCATTGACATTAGTAAAACCGATGTTTTAAAGTTTTCGCTAATTAAAATTACCCTCGCGTTCATTTATATGTATAAGGCAATCCCTAGACACAAAAACACATCATCTAGTATTTCATTTGAACAAACTAATCACTTGGCATGAAAAGTACGGAAACTCAAAGAAGTTGTATTGTTTAATTTCCTTCAAAACCGGTTAGCCACCATTGTTGAATCTCAACCTGCTGGGAATAGCTCAAACTATAAGTGACAGTAGCTCCGTAATCAGGAAAATTAGATTAAAACAAAATAGGTGAAATTAATTCTAGGAAGATTTTGTTAAATAAAATATCCGAGTGTTTCATTTAAATATAAAATAGCAAATACTATATATTACATAATATTCTGATATATTGAATAAAACTGCTGTCTTAGGATATTCATCATTCCTTCGACGCAAAAATGAAATCCGTGATATTATTGTCCACCTCTGGGTCGTAATTCCAAGCTACCCAGTAGCAGGTGCTAAAAACTTAACATAGTAGTTGAGTCAAATAGGAAATATTCATACAGAATGTATTGATAATGGAATAAATTGTTTCTATTTGTAATAAATTATTATTTATTCTAAAGATTTTAATTAAAATTACCTAATTTATTTTATCACAATATTTCGTTTAGGTTCATTATTCTTTTAAAAATTCTACACATTTCAAATAAAATTAACTGTATTTCTTTAGTTACCTATATCTATGTATAAAGAAATATGAATTATGGAAATGCATTAACAGCATATATGTACAATATATAGTTTGCGAATGAAGGTTCTAACCGAAAAAAAGTGTCAGAGAAATTCGACCGACACTTTTAGACGACATCCCGGCACTTTTACAGCCATGCATGCATGCATGATGTGTTGCAGATGTACCCAGGTATTTTGCTATCTCTTGTTACTTACAGCGCATTACCAAGATTGAATGTACTGATTAAGTTTATAATAATAATTAATTAATTTTCTTTTTAATTTCCATAACCTATTAACTCTTATGTTTATTGAGTAAAAACATACAGTCAATATAAGTTGTTCTCGTTGTATTAATCAATATTATAATATAATAATTATCAAGCGCTAATTGGATCATAGTTTTATACTTAATTAAAAAAAAAGTTATAAATTCTCATAGATTAAAAGATCATTATTTATCATGTTAACTTGTAGATTTATAGATTTCATATTGTTCGTGTTAAAATAGACGTACTTAGTTATAGCGTTAATAAACGACCTCTTTGCTATGCTATTCTGCACGGTATAATGCCTTTTCATAAATTTTTTTATATATTTTTAAAAAAATGCGACGTTATGATTTGTGGATTACTGGATTTACTGTTGCAGATAGAAAGAAAATAATTATATAAAAGAAACATGTCTCGATAGTAAAAGGCATCTTAGTGCTTTATGTCTTTTAGCTAGAAAATGTCAGATTCATAACGTCACATTACAACGTGATCTGTGATAGTAAGATTGATACCCAATACTGAATGGTAGGTGAAACGAATTTTTCCTGGAAAGATGCGGTATATATTACTATTTCATGTTTTTCATTTTAGGATTGAAATAAAAGCTATGAGAGTAAAGTATTAGAGATTGAACGGCGCTTCTAGATCGTTATAGTTTCGTTGACATCGTAAAAGAGCTAATAAAGCTCAAGTTTTATTATAAAGTATTTACGATTAATATGTGTTATATACTAGAGTAACTGCGTATAGCGTAAATGCTCTAAGCTTATAGAGATTTTTACGGTTAAACTAAAATTAAGAAGTTATTACTTCTATGTCATAATAATATAACTTGTCCGGCAATCTTTCAAAAAGCAGAAATTATGACATTATCAGATAAATTATTCCACTAAATTATGTTGGTTTCGCATTGGTTTAATCGTTTATAGGAAAAAACTTTAATTATATTTAATATAATGTTATATAGCAGTATAATAATACAATACGATAATACAATAAACGACTGATTGGAACATTGTAATTTGAGGACTAGATTGTATAAGTATTATAAGATTATGAAACTTTAACTGAATTGGTTTGTGCATATTTATCGCATCTTAATTTTATAACTAAACAAGAAAATATCCAAAGTCTGATAAAGTTTATAGACATAGCAGATGCTTTTGCAAAAGTAGTCCAAGTAACATCTGTTAGGACAATGTTACAAACGCCACTTTACCGCAGCCCTGTAATGGCGTTATTCTTTATTGAAGCGTAGGCCCAACTACGTTTTGCTTACCTAAAGAAAATATATCGACCATATCCCCAGGTGAACTGCCTGTTCACTTACTCTATATATCTTACATATTTAATCAGATCACACAAAACCGCAAAATTAATTTACAATAATTAAAAATTACGAAAGGAAATTTTAAACTATTTTTGAATTTAGGTAATTGGCTAGTATATAATTACACCTAGGTTATTAAGCTGCACTTATTATGAGACGTTAGTAATTTGAGAGCACTTAAATTTCTTGTGATACTAACAGAAAACGATATTTTTTAAAACGTGACAATAAAACTTTAATCGAAGTCGAGAGCCCTCGTTATTGTAGTAGAGCAAGAAAATTGGCACACAAAAAATTGAATTGCTGCTTCTCGAATGATTTGAAAATTAATTTAAGTAGCAGCAACATTCTTTAATAGCTACCAACTAGGAAGTGAAGATAATTATAATAACGCCCGTGAATTTTGCTTACAATATGGAATATAACAATTTCATTATAAGTTACTGCGTCTTCCGTTTATAACGGTTCGAAAATTAGCATCAATATACCCGACAACTATGTGCAATACATAAGCAATAGTCTTAGAAGTTTATCGATTAACATACATAGGGATGAGATCACTCTTGGTAGCAGAATATACTTTTTGTTAATTTGTCTACACCTTTCTACATCTACCACTTTGTGTAACATTAAAATAATTCTTAAAATTTCTGAACTACTACCACATAATGAGCAAAATTTTTGATATTACGTGGGGGGGGGGCAGAAAACCTTAACTTCTAATTGTCGACCAAAACTTCCTTGTGGATTTTCCGCCATCTTGAAAAAAGGGTTAAATTCAGTTTTTTCATAACAACTCGGTTCTCCGTTGAGATAATTTGTATGCAATACTTTTTTGTTGATTTTTTCACGATCTACAATTAAGGTTCTTCATATTTTTCACCTATCGTCCATCATTATTGAGATATCGATCGAAAAAACCATAAATTTGGGGAGTAGAATTTGTTTTTTGCTATTTTATTTTTTTTATATACTATAAATTTTTTTTTATATTTTTTTTATAAATTATATAAACAAACAAACACAGAAAATGGAAAAACAATAACATATTGAAATTTAAAGGTGTACAAAAAAATAGGATTACACAAAAAAAAATATATAATAATAATTGATTTTAATAATTTGTTATAATTAGGCAAATATTTAATTAATTGGTGCACCGCATGAATTTGATAAATTATAAGTTTAAGTTTTCTTAGATTAATGATTTTAATTTTAATAATAAAACAATATTGAAAATTGGTACTTAGTTTATAAAAATGAATCTATCCTATATTAGAAATTTACTTTTGATAGTACAATTATTGAAAATGAATACACTCGCGGTTCACTTTTGAAAATATCGGCACAATATAGATGCAGTTAAAAGTACTTACAAAATTGATGATTTTTGAGTTGGAGCAAGCAGGAAGAACAAATACCAAATGTTGGAAATACCCGGTACATAAGTTGAAATGACAATTGGCGAAAAATGTAATAGCGGACATTGTGAATCCTGGAAGTAAATCCTTGGAAGAGACTTTTGTTGTTAAACAACAAAATGGCAAGACACAGCGTCGTAGTTGTGGTTCCCTATTTTATATTCCGCACACGGCAAACTAAATAATTTTGGGAGTTTTTCCCACGGTAAAAACGTAACGTAAACTTCAAAATTAGGGATCTAACGCGTACAAGCCTATTTTTCCAGCAAAATTACACCACCGAATTACTTTTATTCGAACTTAATTGACATTCATCAAACTTTGGATTTTTACGTTGCTATCCGCACTTGGCGTTATTTTAATGAAACGGAGTTGAAGTGAAGTTAAGAGACTTCAAAAACTAACTTAGGTCGTGAACTTAAGGCAAAGGTTATATCAAATTTCGGAATCCTTGACCAACAGTTCACTATTGATTAATTTAGGGGTCACTAGGTCGATATGTCATTAACTGTGTGGGTGTATTTTTCAGAAAAATAAACAATACTACGTGATTTTTCTTACTAATTGGTAATGACATCATAAGGTTTTACGAGATTTTAAAGAATATTTCAGATAAATAAACAAGTTTATGTGTTTTAGGAGAATTTTACTATGAAATAGTCGGGTTAACGATTTTTGGAAAACATTACAAAGACCATAATAAGTATTTTGGGAAACTTTATAATGTTTATGAATAATAACATATTATAGAATAAACCACTTATGTAACTGAATGAATATATGAGATGGACTAAAGCAAAAGTTTTTACTGTAAATTGTTAAATGTTATGAAAATAAAAACTCTCTTTACAAGTTAAAAATTCATAATGCGATATAAGGCCCTATTTCACGGTAATTTCCGATCATCAGTAAGTATATAATGAAGAAAATGAAATAAATATAAAAAAATAAGAAAAAAATTTTAACTAAACAAATACGAATCAAAACAAATAAGGTTTAAATATAAACCTGCACAGGAAACTTTCGGTTTTAATAGGTAAGTGAATGTTGTTTCAGTACCTTATTTTAAATGCTTAGTTAATATTAGTTGATGTTTTCGAACCAGTCTGGCGATAGCTATATCTGTTTTGTCTCGGATTGTAAATTGATATTTATTTATTTATTTATTAAAGAAAATACCGGCAGGTAGCCCTTTAATATAAAAAAAAACTAAATTTACAGCAGGTTGGTATGCAACCTGCAACCAGTACATAAACGTGATTATATACTACAATAATGTACATAAATTTAACATAATAAAAATAATATTATACATAAAAAATCATGACGAGACATTTATTGTCTTACATTATCGCGGATTAGCAACCATTCAATCAATTACACAAAAAGAAAACAAGGAAAAATACCCAGCTATTGACTGCTCTCTCACAGCGCAACAGATGTGGCTACGGCCATGCATCTCCCGAATCTAAGAATTCGCTCACGCATCGTTTGAACTGGAGAAGATTCATATTAAAGAAGTCGACTCATTCACTCAGTCTATTACCCCATTTCATCATTCTGATTAAGGGACTGTAGTATGCATAATTAGTTGCATGGCACCCAAGAGAAAACAGGCTTTGAGATCTAGTGTCTATGTACTCTAAGTCCCACAAGTTCGCGCAAGTCTGGGCATATGACTGAAGAGTTCACAAGCTTAAAGAGAAAGGTCAAATCCGAATTGACGCGAAGCAGGTGCAGAGGAGTCAGGCCTATGTCGCTCATAACATCATCCACCGGACAAGCACGATATGTGAACCCCAGTCTAGCAACATGAGTGGCGTAGTGAGGGGACCAGACAACTGAACAGTACTCTAGAATGGGTAGGATAAGTGCACAGAACAACACTTGGAAAGTCTCAATTCTTGTATAATCCCTCGTAACTCTTAGAACGAAGTATTGCAGCCTCATAGACTTTTTAACAATGACATCAATGTGGTCTCTAAATGAGAGCTCCGAGTCAAGATATACCCCCAAATCTTTTACCGTCTCAGCTCTAGGAATTATCACGCCCGAAAAAGAATAATCATAAAATAGCGAGTTTCTGGAGCAACTGAATGTAACAGTCCGCCATTTGCTAACATTCATAGTCATCAGATTTACTTGACACCACTTCTACAGTAGTTGCAAGTCATCGTTGATAGCAACACAGTCATAGACAGAATTAACTCGCATAAAAATCTATAGATCATCGGCAAAAGTAAAATATTTGACATTTTTAAAGGCCGCTCCAATGTCATTTACAAACAGTATAAATAAGAAAGGGGCCATGCTTGAACCCTGAGGCACACCCGAACAAGCTAGAAACTCAGAAGACAACGCGGAACCCACCTTTACGGAAAGTCTTCTATTGCTCAGGTAGCTCCTGAACCAACTAAGCATACGGCAGCAAAAACCGAACGATTCAAGTTTCATCAAAAGTCGCTCATGATCCACTGTATCAAATGCCTTTGCAAAGTCAGTAAAAACTACATCAACCTGACTACCGCGGGAAAATGAGTCAATTACGTAATTTTGGGATACCAGTAGGTTAGTGGCAGTGGATATTCCGCTACGAAAACCATGCTGCTCATCCACCAAAATACCCGCAAAGGGTGGACCGATTCTGTCTAGAACAAAGCTTTCAAATATCTTAGATATACATTATTGAATTGCAATAGGTCTGTAGTTCTTTATGTCGCCCCTAACAGCGCTCTTAATAATAGGTACAATGTAATTCAGTTTAAGAGAACTGGGAAACACGCCAGCTCCCAGCGATTTAGAAAACAAAATCTTCAATGGTTCATCCAACTGAAAAGCACAACCTTTTAGAAACGCCTGTGAATTCATATCAGGACCAGGCCCCTTGTCGGCACTCAATGTCAGCAGTTTCTCAAAAATCTCGTTTCGGGTAAGAGCACAACCAGATATAGATCCGACACCATTTGCGTAAGCTAGCTCATCGCCAGTAGGATTGTTGACGTCGCTCACATATATACCGCGGAAAAATAATCAGCAAACAGTTCCGCGATCTCCCCACATGTAGCACCCTCAGCACCATCGAGAAACATTCTGCCCGGGAGAGTATTGGTCTTTTTCATTGCACTCACGTAGGACCTGAAGTTTTTTTATGTTTTTGGAGATTGACGTTTCGACATTACTGATAAAAGTTCTATAGCACTCTCACGAGGGTCGCTTGCAAAAAGCCCTAGCTGAAGAAAACTCTGAGTAAGATGCGTCATTCCGCGTATGCTTGTACTTCACATGAAGTTCTTTCTTTCTAAGAATTGCCCGCCTCAACTCGGACGTGCACCAAACCGGAAACTTGGAAGACCTTATAATTTTACATGACGTACTCAACTTAATAGTATCACCGACAAACCATTTTATAATTACATTTTTTAAAACCATACCCAACATTAGGAACAGCTTTCAATGTTACTTACACTCGTGGTCACTTCAAGGTCAGGATGGTAATTTTCGTTGCTCAACAAAGCGTCAGCACAACGACACACCTTTGTACTTTTTGATGTACTGAAAACCAGGTCCAACATTTCACCTCTATGATTCCCTACATCACTGACCTGATATAGTTCCATACATGCAGAGAAATCCTCCATGAAATCTGTATTGGACATATTATATTTGTATTTTTTTCGTCAGTGGAAATTTGAATTTTATAGACTGCAAAAAATTCATTTCAGTATAATGATTTTGGTGTTACAAAAACATCAATTTTAAAAATTTTGAAAATTTCAAATTTAAGATATTTTTGTTTGAAATTTGAATTTTGGTTTTATAATTTTGCATGGTTTGCAAATGTAAGTTTTTGATTTTTGTCTTTAAAAATTTTATAAATAACTTGTAAATTGGGTAAAATTTTGTAATTGCGTAACTTAAACAATGTTTAAGTTGGCAGTAATGAGAGTGATACTCGCCTCTCTCAAGTTGGTCCGTCGAGGTGATCGGACGCTTTTGCGTAAAAGCTTAAAATTGCGTCTCAGAATTAAGAATTTTAAGAGGTTTTGAGAGAATTCAGAGACATAAAAAACTAAAATTGAATGATTAGATAAAATAATATAATTAGTTATTGAATAATTTAATTTGTTAAACTGGAAAAGTTTCATAGCGCACACTTGCGGTTATCCTTACATTTTGGATAAATAATTTGTTTAAAAGTTTAATTTGGAGTAATTTATAGAGTATCATGGTAAATTGGGAAGATTATTTCGAATAAGTTTAAATTATCAAAAAATTTACAATAATTTTGAATCAACTCCTGAGAAGTTTCGACTCTCCTCTTGTTAAGCTCTTGTTATTTTTTAGCAACAAACCAATAATTAAATTTTTTTACTGGATATGGAAGATGACTATTTCAGGATTACAAATATGTATTTATCCTATTTATAACCAAAAGCGCACAGTGTAATTCATAAGTAGGTATACAGGGTGTTAACTACCAACTAGTACGAAACGAAGGAGGTGATTCTACGACTTATCTTAAGAAAAATAGTTCCGATATTATCATGGGTCCGCAAACGCACCGTTTTCGAGATACAGGGTGTTTAAAGAAATTGTTTTCTCTTACTTTTTTGCGATATCTCAAGAACCGTTAAGGCTACAGGCTCCAGTTTTTGTTCAGATTTTTACATCGATAATAGCTACTTTTAAGGCTCTAAAGCAATGTTCTCTGATATGCCAGTAGGAGAGATTTTCCAAAGCGTCAGAGGTTTTTACATAATAAAGGTACTTTTGGTCAAAAGCTGTAGAAGCCATTGTTTTCCAGAAAAACAGCATATTATGATCAGAAACGTACAAGATTCAATAATGAACAAACTTTTTTTTTTTCAAAAGTAATTGATAAAAACGGTGCGTTTGCGGACCCATGCTGATAGGAACTTTTTTTCTTAAAATAAGTCGTAGAATCACATCCATCGTTTTGTACTAGTTGGTAGTTAACACCCTGTATATAATTAATAATAAACTAGTGGATCTATTTTGTCTTTTAGCAATTTAACGTAAATTATCGTGGGAGCAATTTCGTAATTGTTGCCAGTTTTCAGTTGCATTTAATAAAATTAAATGATTGCAAAAGTTTATCACAAAGAAGAATTTTCGAATATAAAAATTTAAAATATATTTTGAAAACTCTTTAAAAGTTATACGTATTATTAACTTGAATAAGATGATTATGAATTCTAATAAAAATAAAGTTAAATTGAAAAATGAGAATGAGATACTTTAAATTAAAATATAAATTTTATGTTGAAACAAATTTAGCTTCGACTTATCAAATAATTTTATTTAAAAAATATTTTACAAAATTAATTTAACTTTATTATTCAAATTTATTATTAAATATTAGGTACCTATATTAGGTTCACAAAATTTTCTTTATAAATTTTGATAGATACAGTAGGTAGGTATAAGGTATATTTTTATAAAATTTAAAAAATGCAATGTAGGTAAGGGTGATATTTTCAGGACTCACATTTACAAAATATGTAATGTCAGTACTAACTTACATAACAAAATTCAACTCTGTGTATTCAAAGGAAGGCAGATTTAGTATTCTTATCCCGCCATAGTGTTCTTCTTTCTGTTATGCACATTATTTTTTCTTTTTTTATCATTTTCTTCTATCAATCTCCATGTATATTTACCCACGACGATAATCCATAATGTTTATTCTAGTAAGATTTTTTTCTCAGAGCATTGTTATTTGATTTCGTAAAGGTAAGCTTTTGAATACTTTTCCACTTTATTTATATGTCTGTTAGATTCTGTGGAGCGAATTGAGAAAAAGAGCAATTTCTAATGTGCACGAATGGTATCCAATTCAATTTTGTTTTATGTATTAAAATTTACCTTCTATAGTTTTACTAAGAACGTTATAAAGTAATATTTCAAGTTTATGTCGGATGTCAACTGCATTAATCTTATACGTTCTAGAATATCCATACTAAGTAATACCTGGGAAACATGTAAAAAATGAACATATTATTTATCATTTGAATATTTCCGGTTGGTATAATCGAGCATTAAATTTTATTTCTTTTCTTCGACACTATCTAATATATCCGAGGGACCCTATTTCGAGTTTGCAGTAAAAGCGATATGTTTTTTCCAAGACACAAAGCGGTTTCATAACGACAATGTATGTGGAGATATAAAGCATTGCTGTGGGGATGAAACATGTAACTTAATATTGAGTGTACACATAGACACACGCTTACAATCACTAATCGCATCTTATGACCCAGTGTTGTGAAGCTTTTATGATCTGTATTGAATTTTACGACAATGACTGATATCTGTATATAGAAAGCCGAAGAAAAAGCATTACAATTATAAATCCGTGTTTTGTTTCCTTTACAGTCTTCACAATTTTAATAGAATTTTCAATAATAATTATATTGGCGAATATCCCTCGAAAACAGTAATGGAATAAATTTATTATTTTTTGATTACGGTTAATCATTTTTGTCAATTCGTAAGGACATAAAAGTTAATTTACATAAAAATATGAAGCACTCAGAATAATGATAGCTGATAATGTAAGATGCGAGAAAATTTTAATGTACCAAAAATGAAGCCTACGTTGAAAGTTTTATTGAACAAATCGAAGAAAGCTCTTATCGCTTTATCATTTAACCGCATTTAAGTTTAAATACCCGATTCTAAAAAGGCAAAGTTTTATCTTTGAATTTTTAGTACAATCAAAAAAGTTTACTTTCACACCTTAATGCCGAACCTAGTAGATAAAGTTTTTTATACGGAGAAGTATTATTATTGGAATCTCTTAAATTAAATTGCAGGTAAGGCCGGAACTTACATTTTGATATTCAAAAGAGACGACAAACTTCAATATTATTATTGAATATTCAATTTAGATATCCACGAACAAAAGTGTGCTAAAATTATGGATAAAGTTAACCGCAGGTTGTTCATTCAAAAGTTGCCACAAAAGACAATTTTACATAGTAGGAAAAGCTATTAGCTCGGAACGGTTGTTAGAAACCGGAGTCTACTGTAGTTGTATGTAAATGTAGAGGATCACGACTTTGTTCACCTCCGAGTCATGTGTGGTTACATGTACAGAGCTTTATTGAAAGCAATTAATTTAAAGGGTCCACAGGAGCAGTAGACGCCATCAGAAGTTGGGACAATAAATCGGAAATCTGAAATTGCATAACATAATACTCTCCTCATCCTATGTATTTGTAAGTCACATGTGCGGTTGAAACAAAATAAACTCTGTGTTGAAACTCTGAATTAAATCAAAACATTTGCCAAAAACAAATAACCTTTTTGATTATTCCGAAATTTTAAAACTAAGTAAATACCAAAGTTTTCTTATAACATAATAGAGTAGTATATTTTGTTATCTACACAAAACCGAAATGAAATATTTTAATAAATTTACATTAATAATGTACGTAATTTTATCTTGATGTAAATAACAAAATGATATAAAAATTTTGTTGTTGAAAACTTACCAGCAAATTTTTATAAAAAAAATGCTTATACCGAAATTTGGTTTGCTATTTTATTTTTTAAAGTAGCTTTAACGTTGTTATAATAAAATAAAGCCAATATTGAAGCACTTCAAACAAAAGGAATCCTTAGTGACGTTTAATTTAAAATATGAATTTTATGCTTGTAATGTAATAATATACATTTACGACTCATGTAAAAAAATATACATAAATTTGAAAGGATACCGAAGAAAATAAATTACATTTAAAATACATTTAATTATTATAAACATTTTGAACAGACTATTCAACATAATTTTGTATTTTTATAAACAATTATTAAAATATTTAACTACTAACCTAAGGCAGCGAAACAGTCGAGCAATACAAATATTAACTATTTACCAACTATTATAAGACTTGATTTTGTTGCTTGGGAAGTCAAAAGTTCAAAAGTTAAATAAGTCACAGCTTGGAAAACACCACTTTTCTTCAGAAACTAAAATTCAAGGTTGTTTGACCAAATTTATTCGACTCACATTTATCCAAATAAACATTTCGAATTTTTACGACATACATTTTGTCACGAACAGGCGTGACTCCACTACAATTTTGGTCGCCGGCCGGCTGCTTTAGTTGGAGACGGATGGGCTTCAAATCAAAATCAACAATCTCAAATCTGACACTCAAAATTTTACACTTTTTACGGAAACAGCCACAAAAGCGTCCGCCTACTTTGACGGATCTGGCTAGAAGGCCCAAGCCATCGCTCTATTTCGTGCCAACTTAAAAGTTGTTGTCGTGAAAAGACGCACACATTACAATGTAATCTGTACAATATTTACACGAAAATTATTTACAAAATCATGAATCTAGTGTAAAAAGGATACATTTTCTACTTATGTAAAATACCTTTTAAATACAGAATAATTCACGTGCGTGAGCTTAGCTCCCCTTTTTTAAAAATATTAATTTTTGTTGTTGTTTTGGATTGTTTTCTATTTGTTTTCAATTGCTTTGATAATTTTTTTTGATTTTGCAAAAAAAATTGAGAAAATCTCAAAAAACTTTTTTTCTGCCAGCTCCCCTTTTTTCGAAATTAAAATTTTCTTTTGCTGTTTTCGATTGTTGTTGATTTGCTTTCAATTGTTTTGTAAAAATAAATTTTTTGAATCAAACGATAAGCGCGAAAATCGCGAAATAAGATTTTGAACCAGCTCCCCTTTTTTCGAAATTAAAATTTTTGTTGTTGTTTTCGATTGTTGTTAATTTGTTTTCAATTGTTTTGTAAAAATAAAATTGTTAAATCAAATGATAACCGCGAAAATCGCGAACTAAGATATTGTGCCAGCTCCCCTTTTTTCGAAATTAAAATTTTTTTTTTATTTTTAATTGTTTTTGATTTGTTTTCAATTGTTTTGTAAAAATAAAATTTTTAATTCAAATGATAACCGCGAAAATCGCGAAAAATATTTTTATATTTTATACTACATAGGTTAGGCAATTTACGAGTATTAACAAATTTTATTAATACAAAGTTTCCTCTTTTTATTTAGTTTTAATTTTAATACAATTTTATATGTACACATTATAACGTCAAATCTCGGGGAGTAATATGATCTAGCAGAACGTAAAAAGGAAGTATTGTGATTGGTTAAAAAAAACATTAAAAAAACTTAACTTAGTTTAATCTAGTGGAACGTAAAAACAAAGTATTCTGATCGGTTCAAAAACATTAAAAACTTAACTTAATGCAATCTAAAATTAAAAATAATAGTAATTCAATAAACTTAATAAAAAAACTACATTTTTTGCGCCCTTTTAGGTCTACGTTTTTTTAGGTCTGCGTCCTATAATGCTCGCGTCCATTTGGTCGCGGTTCCTTTTGGCCTTTTTAAACTAAACAAAAATATAGACTAAATTGTACAAAATTGACTTACCATAACCTCCAAAGATTATCAAAACTGAACTTGTTACATGAAGTATGAATAATTTAAAAATGAATAATAAAAAATGAAAATACTTCATGTAACAAGTTCAGTTTTGATAATCTTTAGAGGTTATGGTAAGTCAATTTTGTGCAATTTAGTCTATATTTTTGTTTAGTTTGAAAATTTTTTTTTCTTATTTCACAATGTAAGCGATTGCGTGCAACTGAAGAATGGCAATAACCATGAAATCACGTTATATTGTACTATCGTATTACGAATTTTTCATTTTTTCAAATTTTCTTAATTCAGACCTGTTATGTGTTAATTATTGTCTCTTTTTAAAATTTTTTGAATTTTGATTTTCTACGTATTGTATTATTCTTATATTTTTTGAATTTAACTTAGCAAAGACCAATCTTTGGTCGTTATACCAAGAATAGACCCACTTACAAGAATTTTGCAAATGAAAGGAGCGTTGTATGCCGGATCGATTCACGGAGTTGGAGCCGATCCATTTTTTGTGCACTATTGGACGCTTGAATAAATGGCTACGTATGTACTATATCCCAATGTTATTTATATAGATGCTACCGGATCAGTAGTGACAAAAATTAAGAAAACTAATGGCAAGTTATCACCACATATATACTTATATCAGATTGTATGCAAAACCCCATCATCCAAAATGCCTGTGTTTCAAATGTTGAGTGCCGTACAAAATACTAATGCGATACAGTATTGGTTATTTGAAATAATGAGAATAGGAAGTTTAAAGAAAAGTAACTTTCCCCTACCTCAAAAAGTTGTTAATGATTTTGATAAAGCTTTAATGGGTTAAACCGAGTAAACCGGTTGTTTTGGTAAACAAACACATTATTCTTATATAAAATTTTTTAACAATAGGATTTACGGATCTAAATAATTTCCAACGTGCCACAAGAGCTACATAGTGGGATATATCTAATCTTAAATAACAACGTGGAAGATCCGAACTCGAATCTTGAATTATTGCCAATAAACATTTGGATGGTTCTAGGACACATCGCTACGGGACATTTTGCTCTCTGACATTTCGCTCCCGGACAATTCGATCCCGGACAATTCGCTCCCGGACGTTTTGCTCTGGGACATTTCGCTGCCACTTCTTACTAAACTTACATAACATACCTTATGTCTTCGAACGGATCTCTCTTTTATGTGCAATTTTGCTAAATTAAAAACTGAAACTAACACTAAAACAACACTAAAACTAAAAAAAACTGAAACAGCCACCTTGAAGACATTTAAGAAATTAGTGAAATCGGCACTTATTCTTTCTTACAGTGAAACATGTGGAAAAACCGAAAACGGGACAAATAGTTTGGCCCAAGAAGCTCAAATTTTTATTTCAGAATGTATCAAAGGTGTTGAAAGACATGATGAGATTACTGAAGACAGTTTGTTTTCAGAAGTAGAATTAAATGATGATGATGATGACGATGATGGGCAAAATACTGTTGATCCTTGGGCAAATCTATTTTTTGAAGAATGCCTGAACGAAGCACATGAAGCAACAATTGGAAATGATGCAAATGCGTAATACTGCTCAGAAATGTCAAGAAAAATTAAATATATGTTTCCTTATTTTCCACTCTATACTGGAGTTATGGTTTCCATATTTGGATATGGAGCTATTAATGCCAGTTTCTCTGCAGTAGAAAGCGAATTCCAAGATATAAAGGGGCGGGTTTTTGGAAGCGAATGTATTACATTACCATTGCGTGTAGACAAATTTTTAACTATTCACTTGCGTTCATTTTCAGGTAAGGCAAAATTAGCTGTGGTTAGTTCTAGGAACAACTCAACAAATGAGACAGAAAAAGTTGATTATATCAAATTTAAAAACAATTTGAAAGTTGATCAAAGTGTCAATGAATTAGCTGATGATCCTGATGAAGATGAGGTACTAAATGTCGAGATGGAGAAACATGAAGAGATACTAAACGAAAACTCTGAATGTTCTGAATTGGTTGCTGAGCAGAATTGGCGAAATAAAAATCTAACGAAGAAAATCAAACGATCGTACTTAGATCCACTTCCTGATTGGGATATAATACAAAATACAAAAAGCGGTCACAAGATTGACCTATTGCTTAATTGGAATATTAGTGAATTAATTGTAGAAAGGAGGTGTCAATTTTTTGTAACAAATACATGCGGTTCCGATAGTATCATGCAGATATTAGCTGCTGCATGCAGACATAAAAAATTCGAAAACTTAGTTACCTCCACAAAGACCCCTACGTTTTCTTTCCTTAGGTTGTTTCTGGAAAATGGTTCTTCGGTTAAAGTTTATAAAACAAGAGCAAATATTTTGAAAGAAATTAAATATTTCGTCAATACCGATAGCGATGTGCCGGGAAAAATTAGCATTGATGCTAGTTCTAATATTAGCAATTTGAGTGAATAGGTATTTCATCGCGATTGGAGTGTTATGGAAAAATTTATTTGTGATATAGTTACATATGTAAAAAGAAAAAATATTTTCACAAAAGTTTTGGCTCCAATTAATATTGACGTAATTAACCAACACACTTTCAAACATTTAGAAGATGCATTACAAAAAGGTGGACTGTCAACCAGGAGGTGTTGTGGAAAATCATTTGAAGTAGTTATAACCTATGGTTCGCATATTTTCATCGAATGTGAAGTGAACAGAAGTAGAAAACTCTGATGAAGGCTTACAGCCGAAACTAGTACGTTGAATAGTAATAAATTTCTTGAGGTAAAGTGTACCTGTGTTTTACTTATTGATTAATAACCTCAAGGGGTAACTTTTTAATATGAACAGAAGTATATCTGTTGAAGAATTTCCACATTACATACAATTATTAGAGAGAAGATACGCGTTAGCAGGGCTTGTGATGTACAAGAATGACAGCCAGAATTCTTATTATGCCATTAATTCGTTAGGTCATTACACAGCCTGGGTAAAGAGAGGCAACGATTGGGTGGAATTTGATGATTTGATTAATAAGTCTTCACTCTCAATTAAGTTTTTTAATGAAAAAACACCACTTTTATGTGTATATGTAGAAATATAATTTTAGAAGTACTGTTTGTATAATTGATATTTTAATAAACATTAATGATTATTTTTGAAATTTACTTTTAACCTATTGTGTACCTGTTGGACTATTGACGGTATATACCGTTTTGAAATGAAACCCGAAATGAAAATCGATCCTCACCAACAAAGAAAGAAAATTATAATTAAAAAATAGAGATTGGCTTGAAATCGTATTTCGCGATTTTCGCGGTTATCATTTGATATAAAAATTTATTTTTACAAAGCAATTGAAAACAAATCAACAATAATCGAAAACAACACAAAAAATATTAATTTCGAAAAAAGGGGAGCTGGCAGAAAAAAAAGTTTTTTGAGAATTGCAAAATCAAAAAAAAATTATCAAAACAATTCAAAACAAATGGAAAACAATCCAAAACAACAAAAAAAATTGATATTTTAAAAAAAAGGGAGCCAAGTTCACGCACGTGAATAATTCTCTCTTTTTCGACGTTTTATTAATTATAAAAAATTATAAAACAGCTTTACATTAATATGTTTTCTATTTTTCATTAATAACTATTACCCAATTTAGAATTAAATTTTTTTATTGGTAATTATTAGAATTGCAGTATTACATTATTTGGCTTCAATAGTTTTCGTCCTCTCTTGCTGCATCGTAAAGCGAACAAGTTTGTAACATAGAGTTTGCACTAACGCACATTACATCATCTTATGTTACATTATAATTATGTGATGCCTTTACATAGAAGGAAAACATGGGTTACGGTTAATAAATCAGAAAATTAATTTAAAACAGTATTTTATTTCAATTTGTAATAATTTTTCAAATTGTGTTATAAACTATTATTCATAATAGTTATTAATGTAAACCTTGAAATACAAAGGAATCTTTTGAAACACAGAAAGCTTCTAACGGCAAACCACAAACAATCCTTTTTAAATCTATTTTCCTTACTTAGAGGTTGATCTTTACCAAAGGAAAACGAACTACGTTTTACTCTAATCGTTGAAAAACATTATTCTGCTATTGGCTTTACATGCATCTACTTATGTATATGTTAAAAATTAAAATTCAAGTTTATAATAAGTATAAACAATATGAATTTCGATAATTCGTAAATATATTTTTTATAATATTTATTTTGTTTATTATAATTAAAATTGATGTAAAAAATGAATCAGCAAAAAATGGCTTTCTGCTACGTAAAAGTCACATAATTCGTCAAGATGTTTTCAAATCCTTTTCAAAGTTTACGTTAAGTTGCAATGTACCGTGCCTATAGTTACTTTAGTGACAGGTATTTTACTCAAAAGGAGTTTTATTTTCATTTCAAGCCTACAATAAAAGAATCGAGTAAAAGATTTTTAAAAAGTATTTTTTCAGTTGAGCTTTTTCTTGGGAAAATTTGTAAAACTAGACATTTCTTTAAAGTTATACCTTATTGCGTGCTAAATAGCATTAATGTTATTACATTAAAAATTAGAAGCATTATGAAATTTTATCAACACTTAATTTTTATAATTTTTACAAGATTATTGTTTGATATCTGACTTGTTGAAAGTCAAAGACTTTAAAAAGTTAGTATTTCAGTAGTTAAAGAATTGTAAAAAAAACTCATTATTTTGAACAAAACGTAATTCAAATTGCAGTAAAAATATTGATACACAAAATGTATCATAAGTATTTTAGAACTTCAACCAATATTATTCAATCAATATTATTATGTCGGTTTGTTTCATATTTATACCAAGCTTGGTTTATAATCTAAGGATAGTTCAAGAAGAGCAATCGAGTGAGTGAAAAAGAGAACTATTAACTATTTTAAAAACTAATTTACAGAATTCATTTTTTAATGTAGAAAAATACAAATTTATAATATTAATAACCTGTTATTAATAAATAAGTTAAGTAAGTTTTGCTATTGGTCTAACTTTTCTGAGTTTAATTTTATATTCACTCGCTCATGCACTCAGTCCATTAAAGATTTAGATTATAGTTCACACTTGTTCTTCTTCAAGTGCCATACACTATGCATTGCAAAGACGATCATTTGGCTAAAGCCAAAATGGCTTACTAGGGAATACAGTTAATGCTTTCCTCTGCTCTGTTGTTGCCTTCCTGAAAGCCCACAAATATTTCTTGGTATTCCCAACCAATCGAATTGCACATAAATCGAGTTCCACTGTATTCTCTACAATCTACAAACGGCAAATCTGAATTATTTACAAATTTACATTAGTTTCTTCAACTATTGTTAGTTTTGTGATTTTCAGTGAGTTTTCATTTTCCCCGTTAACTTTAGATCTGATGAAAGTTCGAAATCAGATCATTGCAATGGCTTATACTGCATTTCTGCGTTTCTTTTTAGAGGGACATTTAAAATCTGTTATTTATGATACAATACCAGCTAATATTGAAGAGTTAAAATTTCGAACCATAGTGGCTTGCAAAAATATTGCGAAAGAAATTTTTGAAAAA
Source organism: Cantharis flavilabris (assembly GCA_949152465.1). NCBI lineage: Eukaryota > Metazoa > Arthropoda > Insecta > Coleoptera > Cantharidae > Cantharis > Cantharis flavilabris. The sequence goes on along the minus strand of OX424439.1, from coordinate 14,625,288 downwards.
GTTAGAAGCGAGTTTTAACACTGGCTGTATCATTGTTTAGCTTTAAATGGGGAACATTTTCAAAACTTGTTATGGTAACACTTTTTTCAAACATTTTTTCCACTATTTATACTAATAAAGAGCCGTCTAAAACTTGTAAATATTAAATTTTACTCTTACTCGAAAGGCCCAAGGTAGCAAAAAAAAAATTTTCCAACAAAAGTTGTTTGTTTTCTTATGAAAAATATGAATCATCTAAATAAGTATAAGGTGCTATTTAAGAAACAAAGTTGATGTTTAAATGACCTTGTAAAGGTCAATAAATTAAAAAAACGATAAATTCAGTAACTTGTGCGAAGCGATCACTTCCATAGATAGGACCCATAAATTGGAAAACAGAACAAAAATCTTTCTGTTAGCTGGAAGGTGAAAATAAGTAATAAACTATTTCTTAAGTTATCAAAATTTAGTAATGAGCCAATTACTGATTAATTATCATATCAATATTTTAGAAAACCCAAAAAATGCAATAAACTCTTTTCAGAACTAAAATGTTTTTAAGTTATCACATGCAATATACATATTCTTACAGTGTATTTTTTATCATGTGTAATATATACTTACAGTGTATTTTACATGTGATAACTTAGACATATTTTAGTTCTGAAAAATGTTCAATGCATTTGTGGGTTTTCTAAAATATTGATATGGTTAATATCGAGTTACACTATTAAAACTACGTATCAATCGATTATACTAATTAATTGATATATAAACTATTTACATACCTAATTAATAAGCTAACAATCATTATGTTAAATTTTACCTATACCTAGTCGGGACATAAATTCTGTTACCTGTAAAGAACCGTTAGATTTTACAGTTTAAGATTACAGAGGGTGGAAAAGAATTACATATTTAGAAAGCCCTTTCTTTTGGCAACTCGTACAGACTATAGTTAAAATTTTTGAGTTCAACCAGCAACATGGATAGGGGTGTGAAAGAAAATCGGATAGCAGTTATTGCGTTACATAAATGTGGTGTATCAAATAGTGAAATTTTAAAATTGCTAAAGCCGTTAAAAATTTCAAAAATGTTTGTAAGTCGTGCTATAAAACGGTTTACCGATACAAATGCAATAGCTGACAGAAAAAGAAGTGGACGTCCTCGTACCATAAGAACTCCAAGAGTGATTAAAGCAGTGCGTGAAAGAATACGACGAAATCCTCTGCGAAAACAAAAAATTATTGCTATGGAGATGCAAATTTAAAAAAAAAGCGTGTCTCGCGTATTGAGGCAGGACCTAAAACTTGGGGCTTTTTGTAGAGCAACAGGACAAAGGTTAACAACAGCTTTAAAAAAAATTAGGCACGAGAGATCGAAAGCCCTATTAAGGAGGCACGGTAATAATAATTTTAAAAATATTTTGTTTACCGATGAAAAAAAATTTACCGTCGAAGAAAAATTTAATAAGCAAAACGATCGTGCTTATGCTCGCAGCTCTAAAGAAGCGGCAGAAAAAATTCCGAGGGTTCAAAGAGGCCATTATCCAGCATCTGTGATGGTTTGGTGGGGTGTATCCTACGAAGGGGTTACTCAACTTCACTTTTGTGAAAAAGACGTTAAAACATCGGCACCAATTTACCAAGAAATGTTAGAAGACGTGGTAAAGCCTCTTAACGACTCTCTCTTTCAAGGAAACCATTGGGTTTTCCAACAGGACTCTGCACCAGCACACAAAGCTAAGAAAACCCAAAGGTGGCTAGCAGAAAATTTACCTGCATTTATTGCAGCAGAACAATGGCTTTCTGGAAGTCCTGATCTGAATCCTTTGGATTATAAATTGTAGTCAGTTCTTGAAAACATGGCTTGTAGTAAGCCTCATAAAAATATCGAGCTTCTGAAGCGGGATTTGGCGAAAGCAGCAGCATCGATACCGTTACAAATCGTCCGTGCCGCAATTGATGATTGGCCACGGCGTTTAAAGGCTTGTGTAAAGGCTAAAGGAGGACATTTTGAGTAAATATATTAAAAATGTATTCTTTATATATTAAGTAATAAAGCAGTATATATCATAATTGAATTTATTATTTTGAAACATTAAAAATTTAATTAATACTGTGTAACAGAACTTATGTCCCGACTAGGTACAATAGTATGTATTCTGTAAACATAACAATTTTCAAATAATAATGGTAGGTAATTGGATAACAAATCCAATTATCCACTGGGTCACCATATGTATATCGTAGTTAACAAAATAATACTAGAAAGGTAGAATAAACCATTAAAATACAGTTGAACTTCAATTATCGGACCTAAACAGAATAGATGAAGGTTTAGAAGAAGTGATACGAAAAGTTAGAAGAGTATGTATAAAACAAAAATGTATAATAAAATATATTGTACATAGTAATAAATAATAAATAATAACAATAATAATAAAATAAAAAAGTTTTAATAAATTTTGAAAAGTGCATTATTGCAATTTAGGTTCCAAACGCCGCGCCGTAACCCTCATTTTCTGTCATTGGCAAAACTAGAAAAGTGAATTGAATGCATAAAATTTATTATGTAACTATTATCGTTTTTCACTATTAAGGTGTTGCTCATTTTTGTCTCAACGAATGTGGCATTTTTATAGTTTGCGTGTCCCTTGTTTCTGTAATTTACTTTCAAAAACTTCACTATAACAGTTAATTAGCTGTTAAAGTTAATTTAAATAATAAAATAGAAATTATATTTGAGCTCTCAGCGAAAGTTATCGCTTTCGTCTGAAATTTATTTATAAACATAATAAATTTTATTATTTTTATTATGTTATTTGATTATTTGAATTTACTTATTATATTGAAGTTTTTAATATTATTAATTCTCACTAATTTTAAGTAATTTACCTACATAAAAGAAATATTTTTTATTCATATAATAATATATATAATAAAATCATCCCACAATGCGCGAGATGCTAGGATTACGGACATACAAAAAACTACTGCCGAAAGACATATCGCTGTGTTAAATGCCCAGGAAGTCATGAAACTTCAAAATGCGAACGGAAAGTAAGAGATGACAAAGTCAAATGTGTAAACTGTGATAAAAATCATCCGGCAAACTATCCAGGTTGTGTAGTTCACAAACAGCTACAAGAACGACTATACCCACCCCACAGAAAAAAGAAAATAAACCAACCAAGCGAAATACCATCAAACCAACAACCACAACAAAACGAATCGGGATATAATACGCCAGAAAATTATAATGCTGCTTTTCCACAACTTCCTACTCGACACGAAGTGCCATATATATACATAATATATATATACTATATATATACTATGTATATATACATAGTACATAATAATAATCCCCAACTAATCAATACGGGACCAACAAACCAAACCCCTAGTCAACCAAATGACGACATAGGTGAACTCAAAAATCTAATAAGAGAACTCATTGAGCAAAACAAAGAAAATGCCAGAAATATGAGCACAATGTTAAACCTACTAACCGTCCTCGTCAGTCAACATAAATAATAATGGCAGAGCACTACAAATATAGAATTGTTGTCTGGAATGCTAACGGACTCAATCAACACTTACAAGAGGTAAAAACATTTATAGTCAATCAAGAAATAGACATAATGTTAATATCAGAAGCCCATCTTACAAACAAACACTATATTAAAATACCTAAATACAAAGTCTATCATACTAAGCATCCCACAGTAGGTAAAGCACATGGTGGTACAGCGGTAATCATACGAGACAGCAACAAACATCATGAAACTAATAAGTACGAGAAGGAATGGCTACAAGCTACCAGTGTAGTACTAGAAGATAAATCGGGAGAATTTACCGCGTCTGCTATCTATTGTCCACCGAAATATAACAACAACAAAATCGACTTTGAACGTTTCTTTAACACTCTAGGCAACCGATTTATAGCTGGTGGTGATTACAATGCCAAAAATCGAGTATGGGGTTCCAGACTGACTACATCAAAGGGCAGAGAATTGGCCACAGCCATGACCGCTAATAACTTAGTGAGCATTAGCACTGGAGAACCAACCTACTGGCCAACTGACAGGAATAAGCTACCTGATGTAATCGACTTCTGTATTGTAAAAGGTATCGATATCAAAAAAGTTAAAGTGGAATCCTGTTTAGATCTCTCCTCTGATCATTCGCCGATAATTATTAGTATTTTTCATAAAATCTTACAGAAAGAAAAACAACCATCGCTTACCAGCAAAAGAACTAAATGGAACTTGTTCAGAGAAAAACTCGACAAAATGATCACACTAGATATTCCCCTAAAAACTGAAAATGATCTAGATGAAGCAGTAAATATGATAACAAACAATATACAACTAGCTGCATGGGAAGCAACCCCTGATACCTACAATAAATACATTAAAGAAGAAACACCATACTCAATAAAGCGTCGATTACATTGAGCTAGTTTACAAGCTGATAGTTGGCAAATTCACTATCTGCTAGTAAACTCGCCTAGTGTAATCATGTTCACTAGCCAACTAGCAGATTGTTAACTATCCGCGAGTAAAGTTGAAAGCTGGTCTACTTTATTCGCTACTCGCTGGCGTTTATGGTTTCAGTGTTTACAAAATGTCGACGGAAATTGTACGTGCGGGTGTCATTATTTTAGCTCATGCTATCAAAAAGGAGTTAAAAAAAAAAGAAAAGCGGAAAAGGCAAAGAAATATATGGGTGAAACAATGGATAGGGAGACGCGAGATGTATGGTGCATCGAGCAGTTTACTGAAAGAGTTGAAGGACGAAGACGCTTCAGCTTATCGCAATATTTTGAGATTAGACTGTACCCATTTTGAAGATTTACTGAAGATGGTAGATGGATTGCTCAAAAAAGAAGATACAGTTATGAGAATGGCAATCCCAGTAATCACAAAACTTGAAGTAACACTACGTTATCTAGCAACTGGTGATTCTTTTAAGTCTCTGCAATACCTTTTTCGAGTTCCCGAATCGACTATATCGATATTTTTGCCTGAAGTGCTATCGGCGATTTCTTTCGTCCTTCGACCATTCATTGAGGTATGTAAAAATTAATTTAAAAATGCCATTTTAAAATAATTTTTATATTTCTTGTAATGTAATATAAATTGACACAAGACTGAAATAAAAAAAATAATATTTGTATAACTAATAAATTAGTATTTAAAATTTGTCTCAAATATTATGTTATAAGTAAATATTTAGTATTACAGCGAACTTGGTCCAAATGTTTGAAACATAACCTGATTTAAAACATCATCGTCATTTGAGGAGGTAGACAATGAATAGTCAGAAGATGGTGAAAATGGGACTGGTGAAAATGGAACATGACTTGCTTCTCGGGAATTTGAATTAACTGCAGGCTCCAAAGATGTTAGCTTAGAACGAATGATAGAATTCTGAATTTCCTGTTGTAGTAAAATTGCTTGTCGCTGCGGCAACTGACGAAGCTCGGCCGCAACAAACTTTCCGAACTGGTCATATGGCTTCTCCTCTGCTGCATTCTGTGCAATTTTGTCCAATTGCTGAATCGCGACTGATATTTCAGAATTTGAGTTTTCGTCGGATACTACTCGTTTTTTGACCCTTTTCACTGATGCTGCTGGTGGTCTCATTTCTGTTGATTGCTTCTCTTTGTGGAGTTCTTTTGGGCAGCTGCTTTCGTTGTTAGACACATCATATTTCGAGCAGTTTTGACCGTCCTCATCTGGCTCTATTTCTTCACTGTTTTGCGATAGCTCCTAGAAATAGTACAAAAATAATAATGCACAAATAATGTAGATTTATTAAATAAATTTCGCAACGATGAGTTAATAAATAACATAATATATTACACACATATATTTATTTTTATAATATTTATTATTTATTAAAATTATGTTAACTGATTTAATTTATTAATCTTATTATTTGCAGGTACCTAAAATAGTTGATGAATGGAAAGAAATCGAAAATAAATTTTCCCAACGTTGGAATTTCCCTAGATGTGTCGGGGCCATTGATGGGAAACACGTAATTATCAAAAGACCTCCTTGTTCCGGTTCAAGCTACTTTAATTACAAAAAAACCTATAGCATCATATTATTTGCCATGGTTGATGCCGATTATTGCTTTACTTATATTGACGTAGGTGGCAATGGACGCGCAAGTGACAGCGCAATATTTAGAGATAGTACTTTAAATATTGCAATGGAAAGTAATACTCTTGGAATACCTGACCATGCTGTTATTATTGGAGATGATGCATTCCCTTTAAGAACAAATCTTTTGAAACCTTATAGTAAAACTGGGCTAAGTGATATGGAAAAGGTATTTAATTATCGTCTTTCACGAGCCAGAAGAGTTGTTGAGAATGCTTTTGGCATACTTGCATGGAGATTCAGAATATTTTCAAGACCAATAGATTTAAAACCCGAAACTACTGATAAAGTAATTTGGGCAGCTTGCAGTCTTCATAATTGGTTACGAAAGACTGCTCCAGGAAATTACTTACCTTCACAAGCAGTAGATAGAGAGGATTTAAATACTGGAAATATAACACCTGGACTATGGAGGGAAAATGCAAACATTTTGCAACCTATTAATAATTTAGGCAGCAATAATTACAAACGTGCTGCTGAGGATGTCAGACGAGCATATGCTACCCACTTCATAGAAGAAAATCCTCTGCCGTGGCAGTGGGAGAAAGTTGGAATAATAGTTTAAATAATAAATATAAAATGATCTGTTAATTATTATTAATTTATAAATACCTAAATATTCATTAAAATTAAAAATTTTTACTCACCAAATTTGATTTGCTATTTCTTGTACTCAAAACCTCTGACAAATAATTTGCTTCGTTAAACCAAGCAAGCTTTGGTGAATAAACTTCTTCGGTACCACTTCCACTTTTCTTGCTTTTTTCAATTTTGTGTAGTTCTTGTCTGTACACATCTTTAATGGATTTGATTCTAGCCTTCAATTGCTTTACATCCATTTCTCCGATTAACTGATTTTCATTAAGTTCATTATAAAAACGTTGAAAAATTTCATTTTTTAATTTTGTGTTGCAATAGTCTTTATCTTTTATATTCCATAACAAATGGTACTGTTGGTACACATTAAGAAATTGTATAATATTACTTGTGTTCCACTTCATTTTAACAGTAGTTAAAAAAAGAAATGTCGATTAAAAATCGTAATATTAGTTTAATTAAAACGTAGGTACCTAATATTCACAACGGCAAACCGCCTCGGGGTAGTACACGTGGTTTTTACTCGCTAGCTAGTTGGCTACTGAGCGAGTAGTACACGTTTTGCGTGTAATCATTACAATCGCACTAGCCGACTAGTCCGCTTCTAAAATAGCCAACTATCAGCTTGTAAACTAGCTCAATGTAATCGACGCTTAAGGCAGAAAATAGCTGAAAAGCTGACACTACGCAAAAGATGGCCACAAACTAGATACCCTGAGGATAAAACTAAGTTAAACAAAGCCAGTAGGGAACTAAAAGAAATGATTACTGAAAATAAAAACCAAGGAATCCAAGAATACTTGAAAACCCTCAGTGCAACAGAAGCGACTGAGTACTCACTGTGGAAAGCCATCAGAAAAATAAAAAGACCACAACAACATATTCCTCCTATTAAGGATGAAAACAATAGATGGGCGAGAAACGACGGAGAAAAAGTAAATACATTTGCGAAACACCTAGAGAACACATTCCAACCAAATCCTTCACTAATAGTAGCTAATGATAACGAAATACGAGAATACTTAGAGACACCGTTTCAAATGGATTTACCAATTAAAAAGTTCAGAAAGGGCAAAGTGGTCAAAGTCATTAACAAAGAAATAAACCCAAATAAAGCACCAGGCTTTGATCTTATCACTGGTCGAATCCTACAAGAGGTAAGCAGTAAGTGCATCAAAGCTCTCACTCAAATTTTTAATTCCGTTATCAGAATCAATCATTTCCCTAGCCAATGGAAGGTCGCCCAAATAGTTATGATTCTCAAACCGGGTAAAAAAGTTGATGATGTTAAATCATACAAGCCAATAAGCTTGCTACTTGTGCTGGCTAAAGTTCTCGAAAAGCTCCTACTGCAAAGATTACGACCCATAATAGAAAAACGAAAACTGATTCCTAACCACCAATTTGGATTCCGAAACAAGCACGAAACCATCGAGCAAGTGCATAGATTGGTCAGAAAAATTAACCGGGATCTTGAAACAAAACGATTTTGCTCAGCGGCTTTTCTTGACATCAGCCAGGCATTCGACAAGGTATGGCACAACGGATTGTTTTACAAACTGAAGAAAAATCTTCTTTACCACCACTATCTAATCCTTAAATCATATCTAACCAATATACATTTCTTCGTTAAACATGAATCTGAACTAACTGATATTCATCCTATCCAGTCAGGAGTGCCACAAGGAAGTATTCTGGTTCCCATCCTATACTACACACTTGACCTACCAACATCTCACGAAGATTCGGCAACAGCATCTAAAAATCTGCAAGCAAATTTAGACTTGATCCAGAAGTGGCTTGAAAAGTGGCGTATTAAGGCTAACGAAACTAAATCGGTGCATGTGACCTTCACCATGAAAAGAGATAATTGTCTCCCTGTCAAACTGAATAATTGCATATTACCACAAGCGACGGATGCTAAGTACCTCGGCATTCACCTTGACAGAAGACTCACTTGGCGGAAACACATATTTAGTAAACGCAAACAGCTTGGAATAAAGTTCAGCCAGATGTATTGGATCATGGGCCGAAAGTCGCAACTCTCCCTTGAAAATAAACTACTGCTCTACAAGATAATAATCAAACCAATGTGGACTTACGGCATACAGCTATGGGGCTCGGTAGCTGAATCAAATCTAGAAATTCTCCAACGATTTCAAAATAAGGTGTTACGGACCATCGTTGATCCACCTCGGTACATACCGAATAATGTTATACAACGCGATATTCCTATTGCTTCGGTTAGGGAAGAAGTCAAGAGGTTTAGTGTAAATTACCGCGAGAGACTTACAGTGCACCCGAACATTCTTTCCAACAAACTAATAGTGCCTAGTGATGAAGTGCGCAGACTAAAAAGGTTTAGACCCACAGACCTCATGAATAGATTTTGACTTTTAATCTAGAGGAACTTTAAGTTTTAATTAATTATTGTAACTCGGTGCCTATTCATATATTTATAGTACACTCATAACTATAATTGGTTAATTTAGAATATGCAGTGTTCACTGGAACACTTCATACGTGTCTTTCTTTTCTTTTATTAAAATAAGCTTGTTATCTTGTGATAGATTGCTGTATCAAGGAGTTAAATAAAAAAAAATATATATAATATGGAAGAAGATAATATCAAATGTTAATATAATTTATTAATACCTTATAAATAATATTAATAACAAATATTAAATAAACAAAATTATAATTATTAAATTAAGTTACATTGAAAAAAAATTTTAAAATTGAAATCGAAAATTATGCATCTCTTATAAAAAATTATTTTTAGTTAGAATAACAAAGCAATATTACTGTGTATGTATTAGTGTGTATATTATTGTATAACTTATATTATTAACGTAAATTGAAAGTTTTGATTTGTTCACTTGATTCTATTTGCTTTATCAAAGGATTTGTCAACCGAGAAATACAAGCAAATTTGTTTCATTATAATGGATTTTGTGTTTTAAAGTTATTTTGTACTTGTTTGTAAACATTGTAAATTGTTTATATAAAGTGCATAGTGTATGAACAATAAGTTGAATACTAATTCGCTACTTTTAGCATTCTGCAGGTTAATTACGTTGTACTTGCACCGTGGAGAAGTACTTTTACATAAGTACTCTTCGTGTTTAATTTTTATGACCGTAAATAGTAGGTAATTTATTTTGAAACTTTGAAAGCAAAAATATTAGCTTACTCTAATCAAGTATTTTAAAATTTGCTCAAGGTATTACCACGATGGTTTTTAGCAATATTTCATAACAAATATAAGTTTTTTATTGCTTTTTACATCAAATCCGCAGATATAAACGCAGATAACAATTAAATTTGCAATATATACAGTTACGCCATCTACTCAGATAATTCATCGTCCAAATGATAAATCATGACCTTAATATTTCAATTAATTAATACAAATGTCGAAATTGATAACTGATAAAAACGTTAAATACTAAATTATATATTTTCACTTCTCGGTAACAGGTGAAATATACTGGAGTATATTTTAAAATCACTGCAATATTAAAAATGTCGATCAATTTTCTGCTAGCTTAAACACGAGATAAAATGCATAAACCCCACAGTGAGTGCAATATTTAAAAGTGCGTGTTTTGAAATTATGACGTTAATAATGAAATTTCAAAAACATGCAATACTTGGTTTAAAAATTAAGTTGTAAATGTATTACGAAAGCAATTTATTTGTGGTGACCCCAACGTGTCAAAATTTATTTAACGAGTTGGTCGATAATTTAAAAACCGAAATAAAAATTGTGACATAATGTAGTTTATAAATTATACTTGAAACTTTGTGTCCTTATAATAGAATAAGTTGGTTTATTCCTTGTTTATCGACTTCATCAATTCAAAGTTCATCCACGATGTTTATTGCAAAGTTACCACTTAAATTTAAACTGAACTTGCAAACTTTAATTTACCGTGAAGTTCGGTATCAGTTTTGTTATCACAGCACAAGTATGTGTTAACTTTGATTTGATAAATTATATCGGACAGTTAGAAAAAGGATTTACCCTGATTTACGTCAAGCGATGTAAATTAATATTCTTGAATATTAAACCAACTAAATGCTTTCGTTATCAAAATTTTACAATCAAATAGTTCATTAATATAAACAATAGCTACAGAAAGTTTGGTTTCGAGTTTTCTTGGCAATCAAACTGAAAAAGTTTTTGGGAAAAGCTTGTCGCATCGGAAATTATCGTTTCACAACAAAAAAATTATTTAACTATGTTGCGTGGGTATACTTTTAAATATCTCGTAAATTCAATTTTATTAACTTTAAAAAATGGTGGTACTTGTGTTTTATGTATTTAAGGGAAAATTTTCATTTCACATTGAATTATATACGTATTAAGAACAGGCGTAGTGTTTTATGCACTCAATTAAGAAGAAAAATTAAAGTAGAATAAAGCATTTAAAGTCGGAAACGTCAGCGATATAAGAGCGTAGAAAAGCTTTGTAAAGTACAATTTTATAACTTAGGACTAAAAATGATGCGCATTTACATTAAATACGACTTGAAAGTTTCCTTTTAGTTTGCGAAAAATAACTAAATCACTTTAACCAAGTCTGTTTTTTTTTTCTAGAAAATTTTCCTAACGCTTACACTTGTTACGTCACTTTTCAATTTCATATTAAATTTGTTCAAGAAATATTTGAAAAACTGAAATGCTTAAAATTTTCCCTTTAATTAAAGTAATTAATTTAATTTTCAATTTTAAAATTATATAAATTAAACGAGTATTTTAATGAGTTGGGTTAGGTAACGACTTCTTCAGACAGCGTTAGTTACAACTGAAAGTAAATTATTTTTAAAGGCAATTGCTATTCTTAATTATCTTTTCGCTTTAATGCTAACGTAAAAATTGAGTTTCATCCAGTAAATGATTTTTCAATTTACATCTTTCCATTTAATTTTAAAAGCAGAATTGCAATTTATAATTTCTATTCTAATAAATTACTATATCTTTTAATTTACATTTTTATGTCGATTATCATTTCATTTTTTCTCAATTTACATTCAAGTATATTGTTTTCAATTTCAAAACGACAAAAATCAATTGCTGAAACTCGGGGACTTGCAGCAGTCAAGCTGGGCGGACACCATTTGCTTAGCTAAGCTTTGATTTCTTCAACTTCGGAAATTGTTTTTTTTTTAATATAATTAATTGAAAATCAATCTTGATATTCCTCTGACAATGAGATATTAGAAGACTTTACTGCTACAAAATGCAGAAATTCTTTTTTTTTAATAAACTGAACATATTTTTTGAGTGTTTTGTAGAATAATTCAAAGCTTTATTCAAGTGTCTCTTGCTCCTTAGCTCTTTAGACACGAAATACGATTGCTTCGTTGCAGCAAAACTCACCGATAACAATCTAGATCTATCTAAAACTGATCTAAAATTTTGCAATGTCGAGTTTCCTTTGTAATTTACCGATTTTTCGTAAAATTTAACAATATTCTAAAATTAGCTTCTAAAAATATGCGCCAATTTTGCATTTCAGTATTGAGTAATTATAACAATCATTCTGTGGTCGGCACTTAAAAGGTCATAAGTATACATTGAATCCTTAATATGTACTTATGACCTTTTAAGTGCCGAACACAGAATTATTGAAGACCAAAATATCAAGTGATTCGAAGTAAATTTTTTTTTAATCCTTAAATTTTTCATTTTAATCCGATATAATAATTTAAAAATAGGTAATCAATTTCCCCGGTTAGTTCCCTATGATCGGGTATAAGGTCGGTCACCCGGTATATGAATACTAACATTCATTGATGTCCAGTTTTGAAGAAGGTTAACTTATTTTAAGACGATTATATATTTATTATATTTCAACATTTTTAAAAATGCGACTTTTGTGACTTCGATCGATCACATTCTGATCTTTTGTATCATCATAATAATGATTATGAGATTCGTACATAAAAATATTAGAATTTCATTAGGAAATCTGAAAATTATCAAATTTCAAAGAATTCTCAAGAATTATTTTAAAATTATTTACTTTTAAGAAGTTTGTCAATGACAATTTCACCGAGCAAGTTTCTTACTTTTCAAGTTTTTCAATTCAGTTTTTGAATTCGATTGGTTATCAAACCGTCGAATTCCAACAACGTGGAAATTGGAGAAAATGAGGTAGTCTGACATCGAAAGTGGATTTGGATAGTTACAGAACTTACTGTTGTGATTATTTGTGCAATTTACGGTATTGAATACAGAACATGTAGTATTGTGAAGCTTAATGCAGCTACTGTGGTAAGAATATTTTTATATTGTTGCTGATCAATTTAAGTCTATATTGCATGTGAAAGTCATTGATCACCACTTTACAGTGGGTATAATTTATTAGCCATTAATATTGGATAATCTATTTAGTTTTACTAATCTCAATTTAAGATTAACCGTCAAATTATATTTATACAAAGTGCGATCTACCAGTGCGAAAAACAGGCTTGGTGTTCATATTATTATTATATTTATTGTTTAAATTAACTGTAAATCTTTTCAGATAGCTTTTAGGTACCTGAAGCTTTCAATTATATTTTTTTCAGGAATTTGATTAAAATTCGTACCCGATAAAAAGGCACTTAGGTAAATAGTAATTTACAAACAACCGCCATTGTTTATTTTTTTCAATAGACCACATTATTCATCGCGTATTTTCTCAAAAACATTCCAGCCAAAATCAATCACTTGTTTCGTAGGTTCATCAATCAATTGCATGTGTTCATTTTTTGTTCAAATTTTACCTTTAAATGATATATTTTTATATAACACAAAGAAAATGTAAACAAAATTTGATAACTTTTTAGAATACTATATAACTGCCCCGGGCTGTAGTATGGCACAGTTGAAATCAATATATGCGATAAGTGTCAGCTTGCATTATTCTAAGATTTTGTCTTCTCAACCCCTTGAATTCATATGTTTGTTTTGTTAACGTGACATGATTATGTTGCACACATTGAAGACAGATTGAAGTTTACACTTACTCTAAAATCAATACCGTATTCTAGTAGGACCCATTACGAACTGAATAACTCGGGCGTGTGTATTCAAGTATGCGAGATACACATGCATTATGTAAGGACCCACGTCGCCATTGCATGCGTAGTCCTAGTTTTATTCCACGCCATTAGCATGCTTTTCAAAAGCGAAAAGGTGGATAAATCTATAAGTACGCTTTATTTCTTTTACGCCTTTTTTCGATCATATATTACTTAAAAAAAACTTTTCGACTTGCCATCTAATATCTAATAGGTTAATAAAACCATTCTGTAGGCAATAACACTCGTGTAGCTCTTAAACTGTATGAAACTTTTTTTTATACTCCCGAAAGCTGAATTTACTGGAAATTAACTAAATTTGTAGACGTTTTTTGTTACCATAATTTATTATTTAATGACAATCATTTATAGTTTAATTATAACTTTTTTGTTTGAACGCAACCGTTAAAATATAAAGAATACAGATCACTGACGTGACTTTATGGTTGGCAAATGCAATGTTTTTTCATAAAAAGAAAATGAATGCAAACTTTTAAAATCAACTCACTCTGACGGAACCGTCCCGTTTTTACTTTTTTCGTGCGTCATACACCGTTGCAGTTAAAACGAAGCAACATTTGGGAGTTTAACAACAATTTAATAGCAATATAAATATATAATAGCTATTAAAACTTCTTAAATTCTGTTTAAATTTATCAATACCACCAATGAATGAAATCAATTCAAACGATTATCTTTTGACTGGAAAAAGCTGGAAACCCATAACGACTTTACACCTCAATCAATCTCGATGAAAGTGAACAATTATTCAGAATTGCAGAAATCAATGTGTGAGATTTCGGTTTTTCTCGTGACTGTTCTAATAAGTTGCATTATTCGCTCATTGTGAATTACAAATTCGTCTCAGTGCAAAATGCATCCGAAGAAAAATCTTAGGATTTAAAAAATAATTTTGGATTTTATAAAGTTTAAAAATTTTATAAAAATCAACTGACATTTTAATTTATATTTCTAGAATTTTTTAGTTTGCCAATAATTGTAATTCAGGATGTAACAATTTTTATTAAATGTTCTCCCTACGTCTGAATAAACAATCGTATTTATAAGTTTAGAATATTATGAAAAGTTGTAATAATTGAAATTGAAATTCAGATGACTTTAGAAATTCAAAATACCGGATCAAATAATTTATCGATCTAAGTTAATCTAATATTTAAGAATTAAAGCATTTGGTGGTATGCGAAAAGTAGACGCAAATGCTTAATATAAATATAAGTATACTAACTTCTTTAAACGAAATTTTGTTTTAATATTCAACTTCTCTCTTTTTTGATTATATCTGAAGGTAATTTTTGATCTTAATAATATATATCAAATTTCAGTTTAAACAACATATTCCTTTATATTTATGTAAATTTAAAGTACTACATATAAACATTATTTGCTTCTACTTAATGTGTATATACCACCCATTGAAAATTACTGTTGCGAAATGTATCGCGTGCATTTAACACTGTTATGTGTGTAGTGTGCATGCAAAGTGTAAACGGTAATTAAATTGACTAAGTATACAAAATATCTGATTTGATGAAGTTTCAGAGAAACAAACCTAATGACTTAATTCCTTTTGAACAGCATGAACATTGCAATCTACTGATAATAAATATGTATAAGTAGTAAATAGCAAAAATATATGGACGTTCATTTGTTAACAATGTAAATTGCAAGTTTCATAGACATTTTTAACATATAAAAATTGCTTTTGCAGCAATATTTATTTGACTTTTTGTATTGAAAATTAACGGGGTAACGGGGTACCCCCCCCCCTGACCCATTAAAACCAATAAAATGACTAAATTTTGTTAAAATTTGCAAAATTTTTCTAAATTCTTCTCAAAAATATTATGTAGTTATTTAACAACTTCCAGCCAGCCTAACTTACTACCTCCATGAATTTTTCCTGAATCTGCTCTTGTGTACAAGTGAATGAAAATTTGTGAAAATTCCAGGAAGCTTAAGAAATAGGATATACAAAGAAATCTTAAAAATACTATAGATGGCCTTTTTTATTCTTTTTATATTTTGAAATTTCCTTGGTTTTATCAAAGATAATAAAACTTAAAGATGTCCAACACTATACAAATTTATGTGTATCCCAATCGACTCCCAAAAGTAGATGGCGACACTAATTATATTTTTTTAGGTTATATTTTAATTTGGTTTTTTTTAGTTTGTCATGTTTTTTGTAGGTTGTAACCATGGAAGTCTATGGAAGCAACCATGGAAGTCCATGATTACAACCAACAAAAAACATCACAAACTAAAAAAAACCAAATTAAAATATAACCTAAAAAAATATAATTAGTGTCGCCATCTACTTTTGGGAGTCGATTGGGATACACATAAATTTGTATAGCGTTTGACATCTTTAAGTTTTATTATCTTTGGTTTTATTAAGATTTCTTACTATATCTTGGAATTTTAGACATTTTTTCAGATTTTTCATTTCTTAGAATTTCTTAATATGCCGAAATTTTCTAGAATTTTCAAATATTTGTTTTTTTGGATTTTTAAAGATTTCCTAGAATTTTCTACGTTTACTTATATTTTCCTCTTCCTCAAGATTTTTTTATATCTCATAAAATTTCCATTAATTTCTGTAATTTTCTAAGATTTAAATATTCCTTGAGATTTTCTTGAGAAAAGGTATCGTATATATTAGTAATGTATAAATACATTTTGGAAATGTACAATAGCATAATATCATTGTAAAGTTACTACCGCTAAATGTCAATTTACATATTTGCAATGTAATTTTTCATGTTGTAATTGTTAGTTTGCATTCTCAATTTCTTCTAAATTGTAATTTTATATATTACAATAAATTGTAACTTCACATTTTCATTGTATATTTACATGTTGCATAAGCAGTGCAGGATCAAGCTATGTCAGCACCGGGTGCAGATTAGATATAAATGGAAGCCTAATTGTCGGTTAAATTCATACCAAATGAAAAATGATCCCCAATCAAATGATCCTGGCACAAATCCTAAGATGAAAAAAAAATTTATTTCAAAATTAATTTAAAATTAATCATTATTCACTTTGGGGATTAATTCCTGTAAGGATTATATGTTAGAGGATTATTCGTCGCGACACCAATATGTGATATCTAGAGCAGAGGGCTGTGCTCCCCTATACAATATTCATTAACAATCATTCCCCGATTTTATAAATCCAAGATTTTTTGTGATTAATTTTATTACATAGTAGCCTTTACATCACAGAACACATATACAAGTTTTCAGATTTTGAAACCGTTGAGTCTGAGGGGTGTGGGACACCCTGGATTCTGGATTTTAGGTAGGAGGGTAGGGAGGTATCCCCACACGCACTTAGGCCACTAAATCGGGCCCATTATACTGCCTCCGAATGCAGCGGCCCTCCGTCCTGTCAGTCCTCAAGCCACCCTGTCGCCAGGATAAATTCGAGTATCTTGGCAGGCGGAGTGTCGTTGATTCTGGCCATGTTAGGCCAGAAGTCCCCTAGCATGGCACCTCTAATTGACGCTAGCGACGGACAGTGACAGAGCACATGTTCCGCGGTTTTGTCTGCTGTATTACATCCCCAACATCTTGGGTTATCTACAAGTCCCATTGTGTTGAGATGTTTGTTCAGTTTGCAGTGTCCAGTTAAAATCCCTGCAATTGTCCGTAGATTGACTCTGGACAGTTTCAAATAATATTTTGAATGCCTACTAGAGGGTGCTTTGATCGCTGCCCTTGCTTGTCTGCATTCAGTTTCTTTTGCCCATCTGCAAGAATGCAGTTTTAGGATGTGTTGTTTTAGGAGGGTATCGATAGTTTTGACAGCTGATACAATCATCGGCTCCGGACCGCAGGGAAGGCTGTTGGAGCCGTTTCTTGCCAGCTCGTCCGCTTTTACGTTACCCTCGTTACCTTGATGCCCTTTCACCCACGAAAGTGAAATGACATTTGAGTTAGTTATCTCATTTAGTGTCTGAATGCATTCTAGCAACAGACCAGATGTGACCTTGTGACTCCTCAGTGCCACAAGTGCCGATCTACTATCTGTAGATATCTGAATGTTTTTCTCGCAGATAAGTTTATCTTGGACTATTTTTGCGCAGTGCAGTATACCCATAAGTTCCGTTTGGAAAACTGATGTGTGCCTGCCCAGCGGTATGCTTATGTTTAGGTCAAGTTCAGCAGAGAAAATGCCTGTTCCTGAGCCAACATTGTTTTTGGAACCGTCCGAGAATAGACATATGTCATAGTCGTAGGTTTCTGTTGGATTCAACAGGATATTGTATTTCCTGTCAAATATATATTTAGGGGAGATTCTGTCAGGTTCAAGGTGCAGCAGAGGTACTCTAATTGAGTAGTTCTCTAAAATCCGCATATGACCCACAGCTCCTCGCCATGGTTCCATAGCCCCCAGCTACGCAGCCTAAGAGCAGCCTTAACCGCCATCTCCTGCACATGAAGATCAAGTGGTGGGAGGCAGAAAAGGGTCTCCAATGCTGTAGTGGGTGCTGTGCGCATCACTCCCGTTACAGCCAGACAGATTAGTATCTGAATCTGGTGTAGAGAGGATGCTGCTGTTACCTGTTTGGTTCTGGGCCGCCAGACAAGTGCACCATAACAGAGCATAGGTCTGACCACCGCAGTGTAGAGCCAGAGGGTGATCTTAGGGGAAAGGCCCCATGACCGTCCCATCGCCCTTCGGCACTGCCAGAAAGCCATTCTTGCTCTGCTAACTTTGGTTTTCAAATGTTTTCCCCAGTTTAGCTTCTTGTCAAGTATTATTCCCAGATACTTGACTTCGTCTGCCAGTTTTAGAGGAGTCCCCATTAAGTTAGGCATTGTCATGCCAGGTAACTTTCTTTTATTGGTACACAGAACAAGCTCCGTCTTTGTCGGGTTGACCGACAGAGAGTGCTCAATGCACCATTCCTCCAGTACTTTGAAAGCTGTCTGCATTAGCATGCAGATCATGTTTTCAAATTTGCCAGTAAGCAGTATGGTCATATCATCTGCGTATCCTATGGTATATAAACCTTTTTCGTTAAGGCGTCGTATGAGGCTGTCCACTACCATAATCCACAGCAGTGGGGAGAGTACCCCCTCCCTGAGGGCAGCCTCTGGTTACAACGCCTTTGATCTTTATGTCGCCGACACATACCTCCACGGCTCGCCACTTCAGTATAAAACTGATCCAGTTGGAAATGGTTGTGGGAACACCGTATTGGCCTAGCGCTGCATTTATACTTTCAAAGGTGGTTTTATCAAAAGCCCCTTCGATGTCAATAAACGCTCCTAGGGTGGACTCTTTTTGGCCCAGTGATCTTTCGACGCGCTCCACCACCTTGTGTAGAGCTGTCTCAGTAGATCTCCTAGGGATATACGCATGCTGGTTTACGTGTAATGGTCTGTGTTCCAGAACCGTATCACGTATCTCTCTGTCGCACAGTTTTTCTAACGTTTTCAGGAAAAACGAAGTCAAACTGATTGGTCTATACGATTTTGGCAGGGAGTAGTCGCCCCTGCCTGGTTTGGGTATAAAGATAACTTTAACCTTACGCCATTCCTTCGGTGTGTATCCGTGTGCAATGCACACTTTGAACACTCGCACCAGATGACTGAGTAGGTGATCCATACCCCACTGAAGTAGGGCTGGGAGTATCCCGTCAGGTCCGGGCGATTTGAAGGGGCTAAAGGATTTAATGGCCCATGCCGTTTTGGTCTTATTCCACAACCTTCTTTGCAATTTCCCAGTCAGCCTCTGTCGGTGATTGGCTTTTGGTGTCAGTCCAATCGAAATCAGAGACTCTTTGGCTATCGGGAAAGTGTGTATGTAGCAGTATTTCGGCAGATTGTGAGAGGGTATCTGTGTATGACCCATCCTCTCGACATAAGCTGTCGGGCTGCTGATATGGATCTTTTGCGATGATCTTGTTTAGCCTAGCCGCAGCGGTGGTTGTCTCAACCTCGCTGCAGAAGGCTCTCCACGACTCGCGTTGTTTCTTGCGGATTGCTCTCTTGAACTCTGACCGGTGCGCTTTAAACGCTGTCCAGTCGTCGTCCTTCTTGGAGTTTTGCGCTTTATTACAGAGCTTTCTTGTCTCTCGCCTTAGCTGGTCGAGTTCTTCGAGTTCTTCGAGTTGCTCAAACCCGCAGTACAGCCGTTCTTAGCGGACATGACAGCTCATATGCGTTTATGAGGGAGTTTTGCAGCTCAGAAGCATACATCTCAATTTCCTCAGTAGTTGTTAACTCTTCTTTATTGGAAAGTCCCTTCAACACTTCAGAATCCATGGATGTTAACAGGTGATCTAGAAAGACCATCCTATTCGCATTCCTAGGATTCCTATATTGCTTGGGTTCCATTGCTTTAGCCTTTAATTTAAAGGAAATCCATCTGTGATCTGACATTGTCAGTTGGTCGGACACTTGCCATTCACATAAGTAATTAGAAATGCTTAATGACGCCACGGTAATATCAATTACCGAGTTGCGGTGGGGTGACACGTAAAAAGTAGGGACATCCCCGCGATTAAGTATTACTAAATTTGTATCAATAAGATAGTCTAATAGAAACGTACCTCGATTGTTGCAATCTCTACTGCCCCATGCCTGATGATGGGAGTTGGAGTCGCACCCAATGATGAGGTGTTTCTTTTCTTGCTCGCAATAGTTCACCAGATCCAACATCCTTCGAGAAGGTGGTAGTTCCGGAGAATCGATTGGGAGGTAGATGGACGCTAAAACGACATCTTTTAGGCCATGTCCTAAGTCGCAGCTCGTCCGAACTGCTGTCAGGTCGCAGTCGCTGTACTGCGGCAAAAGGTTGGCTTGAATATTGCTAGGTATGTAGATACATGTCCTGCTTTTATTTGTGGAACTACCTGTGAACATAGTCCCGTTTAGTTTTGTAAAACCTCGTATAGAAGATTTTACTAACCAGGGCTCTTGTATTAGAGCTATAGTGTCCTTGCAGTTGTCAAGGTGGCGGCATAGTATTGCCACTGCCTCCCGACAATGCTGCAGGTTTGCTTGGAGAAAGCTCAACCCTACCAAGGAAGCCATTTGGCCTACCTTGGAGGGTTTATTCTTTTTCTACATTCACAGCCTCCGTTGCCGGGTTTTCACCCGTCTCCATGGGAGTTAAGGAGGCTGTTTCAGTTTCCTTAGATGCAGATTCGTCGTCGAACTTCTGCATCATAACTTTGAAAGAGGTGAACTTATAGTTTAACCTCTCCCCTCTTGTTTTGATGGCGGCGCTGTCTGCCTGGCCAACGCCAAAGACAAGGAGTTTACCTTTCGGCTCATCCTTGTTCGCGTCGTGGAAGACGCACCATTCCTTCAGTTTAGCCCAGGGGTTCTGGGCAGCAAGGCGCCGTGTGATCATCTCAGTGGGTTCCAGTTCCCCAGGAATCCAAAGAGTGACCTTATTCAGCCTTGGCAAGTTGTCCACCTGGACTACATCCAGTTTAGCACCCTGCCATGGTGGAGGCAGGTTTGCTATGCTTGTTCGCAACCATTCCAACGAGCTCTGGTCACTGCAGACGATCCGAAGGATCTTCCCCGAGTGATAGAACCCGTCGAAGGTGGGTGCTAGCTTTCCCTCATTTCCCGCTGCTGCTATAAAAGCATCTAGTGCAGCGGTGAGGTGATTTTCTACTATGATCACCTGGGACTCATCGAGTTTGCCCAGGGGATTTGAGCGGTCTATAACCGCTACTCGAAGGTGCTTTCCAGCGGCCTCTTTGTAGGTGACATTGCCCACCCGATTTGAACTCCTGTTCTCGGAAGTCGGCTTTGCCCTCTTCCCCTGATTGCTCGAGGGTGAAGGCAAGGAGTTCCGAGATCGGAGTCGCTTTTTAGCAACTTCAGTTTTCAGCTGCTTAGTTTTGTTAACACCGTCGTCACGTGCAGGTGGTTTGGATAACCTGGCCTGCTCGTGTGCGGTTTTGCTTGTCGAGGTGCCCTCGCCTGACTGCATTCCTGCCAGGCGGGCTTTCCTACGACGTTTTATCTCCGCTCCGCAGATCCTTTTTCTCCCAGTCTTAGGAGGTAGGTCTGTCTCGGAAGGAGGTGCTACTTGCAGTGTGTCCTTATTGGACGCATCTGCAGATTGAGACGGGGTATCCGAAGACGCACCCATCTGCTGGTTAGTAGCTGATACATCAACTGGTTTTTTTGGTTTTAATTCTGCCATGAAGGGAATTTAGTGTTCGTCCTCCAGAGCTCCCCACCCGCCATGGAGCCCGCAACGTTGGGGACGCCGAAAATCGACGCCAGGGCTACTCGGAGGATATAGCCCTCGGAAAGATGCGGTGCTTGCACACTACTTCCTTCCCTAAGGACTCGTCCTACTGAACCTCTGATGGAACAGCACTGCCGATTGATCAGGGTGGACTAGTCCTGACCGCCCGTTTGAGTGGAAATCCAGGCCAAAGTGGAGTGTTGTCAGACCCAGGAGAACTACTACCGCCCCCGGGCTGGCTCAGCCACCAGGACCCCTTCATCCCACCGTACGGGTTACCGCGCACGGCACAAACACGCAGGTACCTGTATTCGTCTGGTTTCTCCACAATGGCCGTCATCCCGTTTCCTTGACAAGCTAAGCCCGAGCACAAAGGTTTTTTAAGCCCCGGCCCGAGCCAGCCTGACAAAACAGACCGAGCACGAGAGAGTTTTATGTCCCTGGCTCGAATCCTAGCAGGTACACGCCCACCGCTTCCTCAAAACAAGCAAGCCCCCTCACCACGGCAAGGTTCAGGTACATTCGAGGGGGTGTGAGACACCCTCCAGTACACTTAAACAAAATTAGTCCCAGAATCTAGCTTCCTATAGATTTTTCCAAATGTCTTTTGTAGTCTAGATCCAGTAATGCCCAGTGGAATCACAACTTTAAAACTGGAATCGAAATTTGTTTGCTATTTGGAATAGTATGTTCGGTAGAATGTACACCTATTTCTGGTTTTTAACACACTTACAGGTATACTGGAGGGTGTTTTACACCCCTCAGGCCCCCGGTTATAAAAACTGAATACTTGCACATGTACATGTTCTGTGTGATTATACCTGGCAGTCTGATAAGTCTCTGAAAATTCTAAGAAATGACGTTAGTATGCACTAATTTAAACCATTTTTAACAAGATTGCATCCTTTAAATGATGCATGTTAAAATTATAGCTATTATAGCCATACCCGTTGATCCGCTGATCCACAGATCCGCTGATCCGCCGATCCGTTGATACGCTACGACTAATCGTATCTACGGCTAATTAGATGACCGAATAATCGACGTAATGAATAACGAATATAACGTATTGAATTCAAAGTGAAAAAATAATTTTTCATACTGTTTGCGCCACTTTTCAAATCCATTTCCGGATGCGCTTGGAGCAAGCGCAATGCCTGGTTGATAACCATCCGCCATATTGAAAAGGCCAACCAATTTTGTTGTAATATCAATTCTGTGTATTTTACCGGTTTTTTCGATTGTTTGTGACCAACCAACCCGATCACCAGCTGAATAATTATTGGAACATTTCACTACCAGTTATTAGTGCTTATCAGTGATTCCTATTGCTATCCTTTCCTTACCTTATGCTAGTTCCTACCAACCAAGAGAGAGGAGAAACAAGAAGATTATCTGGTAAGTCACTATATCTTTACTATCTGACACAATCGAGAAATTCCCCATACAGTCCACTGATTCTTTTCTCATCACATTTTATTTGGGGTGAGATTTGGCCCAAACATTTGGTCCTTCGAGCCGGATTGGGTTATTATTTGTTTTTTTATTCCCAACCCAATTCAGTGATTTTGGCCCAGTCGATTGTGTTAATTTTTCTGGTAATTTTCCTAATTATTCAGCAATTTTTGTAGTTTTGATCCCGCCATTTGTTTGATTCTAAATTTTGAATTTGGAATATTTCAATTTGTGATTTTGTTGCAAAAATGGGTTTATTTTATTATTGCTAAAATTTCCGATTTTGTTAAGTTAGGTATCATAATTGATACGATAGTTCCTTATACCAGCTGCATTTATAGTTTTATCACGTCCTTTAAAATTTTATCAATTAAAACCGAATTTATTGTAAATTCAACTTACGAAGATTACCATGACTAAAGCACAAATGGAAAAACGCCTAGAAATGTTGTCTGCGAAACGTGAAAACCAATTTAGAAGAATACAATTATGCCATGATGCTGCAGTAAACTTCAAGGGTGATTCTTCTAACCAAACCTATAAAGAACAGTTTAAGATTAGGTACCATACCATCGATAAAGTAGTGTTGGATTATACTGAAACTACCCAGGAAATAATCAATTTAAAATACGACCTAGACCCAGAACAGAAACCTGATTATGCGCTGTTCCATGGTTTTCATGATTTACATGTAGAATTCAATACCTAGCATCCGAACTGTTAAAACCTGCAGCAGATAATTTGCCTACAATACCATTAGTTAGCACTAACAACAGACCAAAAGTAAACCTTCCGAAAATTGAATTAGTCAAGTTTGATGGTAGTGATATGTCCCTTTGGCCAATTTTTTATGCAAATTTTAAAAACATGATCCATATTAAGTCGGAATTTTCCAAGGGTGAAAAACTCCAGTATTTGTTGGGAAGTTTACAAGGCAAAGCATTAAAAACATGCAGCGGTGTAGAGCCCATACCGGATAATTATGATGTCATATGGAAACTTCTGAAAGATACCTACCATGACAAAAAATTCTTATCTAACTTATATTTAGATAGAATAACCAAGTTTCGTCCATTAACAATGCATCATCCTACCAAATTACAATTCTTTTTAGAAAATTTTGATACCAGTGTTAGCAGCCTAAAGAGATTAAAAATTGACAACCTAACTGATTGCATTTTAACCTACCTGGCTATGTCAAAATTATCGCAAGAAACTATTAATTCGTTCGAATTGATTAATGCCCAAACCACCAATATGGCTACTTATGATCAGTTGATAAGTTTTGTTCGTCAGCAAAGTAAGATAATGATAAAACACGAAAAACTTCCAGTTAGCGACCCTCATTTCAGAAATCCTAAGACATTCTTTACCAATAGTACGGACACTCGTTCGAAAACCGTCATTCGAAATTGCATTTCGTGCAATAAACAGCCTCATTTATTGAAAGATTGTATTCACTTCAAGAATAGCACACAAGAACACAAGTTTGCCGTGGTAAAAGATAATAATCTTTGCTTTAATTGTTTTTCATCTAAACATTCCGCATTATCGTGTCCATCAAGATTTAGCTGTACGATTTGCAAGAAACGACACCATACCTTATTGCATAAAACCAATTCTATTAGCTTGGCAAACCCTACTTCATCTACCGAAATTTCCAATACCGCAATGAACTCGAACAACGAAGCGGTTCACAGTTTATGCACCAACGTTCTGTCAGTCAAGATTCCTAATCCCAATTACGTTTTGTTGAGCACAGCCCTAGTCAAAGTAAAAGATAAATGGAATCAAGTACGTACACTTCGCTTTATTATCGATAGCGGTTCTATGTCCAATTTCTTAACCATCAATTGTTGTAACCGATTAGGATTGTCATATACCAAGTTATCTACTAGTGCCATTGCAATTGGTTCAGCTACCAAACCAATTAGTGGACGAACAAGTTTAACCATTTTTTCTAATTTGAATTCCAATTTGAAATATCCAATTGAAGCGTTACTTATCGATAAAATCAGTGACAAATTGCCAAGTTTTCCTGTAGATATTCAATTCTACAACCACCTGAAATTTCTACCATTAGCTGATCCGACATTTAATATTCCTGGTCCGATTGATGGTCTTCTTGGAGCAGCCATGTTTGCCGAGATTTTAGGTCCTCACAAAGTACCCGGATCTCTTAACACCCCTACAGCCATTCAAACCACTTTAGGATATGTAATTCTGGGCAATATATCTCCAATGAAAACCAACATAAACCTCTTGAACCGATCAACATTCTTAACCTTAGATAATTTAGTTGAAAAAATGTTTGAACTTGAAGATTTTAACCCTCCTGCGTCAACTAAAGAAGATACTGTCGTCGAAGAGATATTTGTTAACACTGTGAAGCGCGATGAGAATGGGCGTTATACAGTAGCCTTACCGTTTAAAGATGATCAAGAAAAGTTTGGTGATTCTTATTTTCTTGCTGAAAAACGATTTATTTCTTTGGAAAACCGATTGCTAAAATCCCCAAATATTAGAAAACTATATAATTCCGTCATCGAAGACTACTTAAGCCAGAAGCACATGTCGTTGATACCAGAAAGTAGATTGAATTCTCCTGGTTATTATATTCCTCACCACTGTGTATTCAAACCGGAAAGCGTTTCCACCCCCTGTCGAATAGTTTTTGATGCAAGTATGAAATCTGATACTGGAGTTTCATTGAATGATGTTTTATATACCGGCGCTAAATTGCAAAATCATTCGATACCGATTTTGTTAAATTTTCGCTTATTTCCAATTGCCTTTTCATCGGATGTCAAACAGATGTATCGTCAAATTAACGTGATCGAGTCACATAGACCTTATCAACGCATATTATGGAGATTCCATCCGGAAGATCCCATCCAGGTTTATGAGTTAAACACGGTAACTTTTGGTGTCAAATCATCTCCGTTTCTGAGTTTACGAACAATAAAACAATTAGCTAAAGATGAATCTCTATCCTATCCTCGAGCTGTATCATATGTAAACAGAGATATGTACGTGGATGATCTAATTTCTAGTGTACCCACTGTTGAAGAAGCACTTGATTTCTACCCAGACCTAAGTAATATGTTTAAGTCCGGTGGATTTCAATTGGTAAAATGGACATCTAATTCTTCTGATTTTTTAGAACGTATTCCAGATGAATTAAAGTTAATCCAACCTTTTGATTTTGATCACGATAACGTGAAAATCCTTGGTTTACGTTGGAACCCCATAACAGATCAGTTTTATTTTAAGATAAACCAAAATATTCTACCTTGCACCAAGAGGAATATGTTATCCATAGTAGCACGTACGTTCGATCCATTAGGTTTTTTGGCCCCTATCACGTTATTAATTAAATTGTTAATTAAGAAATTGTGGGAGGTAGGAAACGACTGGGATGCCCCAGCACCGCTGGAAATTGAAAAAATATGGAGAAAATGCCAAGAAGAATTCGTTATGCTAAACAAGTTGGAAATTCCACGTCATGTTTTGGTATTATGAGGAAACTCCTATAACATTAATCGGTTTTGCAGATGCCAGTCTGTCCGGATATGCGGCAGTGATTTATCTACAAACTATGAACTCATTCGAAAATATTAATTTGAGATTTCTATGTGCTCAATCTAAGGTGGCCCCCATGTGTAAAATAAGCCTTCCACGTTTAGAACTTTGCGCGGCTGCGTTATTAGCAAGACTTCTAGCACATGTTCGTGATATCTATTCTAATCGAGTTAAAATAAACAATATTTATGCTTTTACGGACTCCAGTATAACCTTATGTTGGATTAATTCTTCTACCAAGAAATTAAAACCATTTGTTGGAAATAGAGTAACAAAAATTCGAGCCTGTTTATCTCCACTACATTGGTATTACGTTCCGGGGAAATTGAATGTGTCTGATTGTGCCTCTCGAGGAGTCACTCCTTCAACTTTACTTCACCATCCGACATGGTTTGCTGGTCCTCTTTGGTTAACATCATCGGGTCCCAAATGGCCAGTCAAACCTTATAGTGAGCTTATGAGTAGATGAACAAAGCGGGTTCTAGACAGGAAGTGGCGTTCTAGACAGGAAGTAAGTTCAAACTCGATGGCTATGTTTTGTAAAGCTCGATGACCAAGGGTGTCTTGGCTTGAAGTGTATTAGGGGTTGTTATCGAAGTGTTATTCTTGAAGACGTGAAGTTCGATGGCCAGGGTGTTCTCTTGAAGGATATTAGGGGATGTTAAGCGGTGTTAGACTTGATGACTTGAAGCTCGATGGTTAGGGTGTTCTCTTGAAGGATATTAGGGGTATGTTAAGAGGATGACATTAAGTTCGATGACCAAGGTCATGGCTTGGCGGGTATAAGCTGCGAGGGTCTTGGCTTGAAGGGTGGTGTTAAGAGGAGTGAAGCTCGATGACCGAGGTCTTTGCTTGGCTGGTATAAGCTGCCAGGGTCTTTGCTTGAGGGTTTTCGCTTGGAGGGTACGTTCTTCGCGTGTCGGCGCTTGGAGGATATTATGGACCGGAAGTGCCTCGTTGACGCGGGTCTTTGCTTGAGGGTTTTCGCTTGGAGGGTACGTTCTTCGCGTGTCGGCGCTATGCCTTTTTGTGTCGGCGCTATGCCTTTTTGAAAATGTTAATAATAATACATTGTATTAAAATAATCTCCTATTGAGATATTGCGACCGGAATTAGTGATATGAAAATCACCTTGTGTTTTATT
Organism: Cantharis flavilabris; assembly: GCA_949152465.1. NCBI lineage: Eukaryota > Metazoa > Arthropoda > Insecta > Coleoptera > Cantharidae > Cantharis > Cantharis flavilabris. Next base: position 14,597,029 of record OX424439.1, on the reverse strand, counting down.
ATAGAACAGATAGTGGTAATTTGTATGAGATAGAACGGATATAATACATTGTGTTAATAACCCTACCCTATGATAGCGGTCATTGGAAAAGGAAAAAACACCTTGTTTTAGGTCATATAGAACAGATAGTGGTAATTTATATCATATTGAACGGATATAATGCATTTAACAAGATCATCAGTTCCTGTTTTATGATAAATAAGACTGGAATTAGCAATAGGAAAAAACACCTTGTTTTTTAGGTCATACAGAACAGATAGTTGCAATTTGCTTCCTGTAAATAAAACTTATATAAGTAGGAAAATCAAGTAGAGTGTTATTGTATCTAAGTGAAGTGACTATAAACCATCAACTATACTATCAACTATAAAAAATATTTCAGAGTAAGTTGATTAATTTGAATTATCTACTATACTTCAATTATAATTAATTACATTAAATTTTTTTAATATTATTAATAAATTTACATCTTTTAGATGAATAATATAAAATCAGTCAAGTACATCATAGATTACGATGGTTTTTCATTCGATGGGGAATTTCGTTTGAAAGAACTCGGAATCTATGATGTAGACGCTGGATATGCATCATCAAAGATGTTTAAGGTAAAAATAAAATTATACATTTTGTAAGTTACTAAAAATCGATATTTTAATTTTTAAGGTTGGAAGTACCAGGGATGTGCGAGACATGAGAACTATACGCTTTGTAACTAATAATATCCATGGATTGCTGTGTCGGGATTACCCCAACGAGCTGGATAGAACACAAGTCGATGATATTATACAGCGATTGTGTATGGAAACACAATTGGAGAATCGACTTGTGTGCTATAAAGGCGGTAATTATGAGAAGAATCATATTACCAGGTTGGGGTATTCCAACATAGTTTTCAACTTAGAGGATTTAGGGTGTCCAAAATTTGACACCCTACTACAACAATATTCTCTAAACGTTGAAGACTGTGGCAATCATGGATATTTGAAGAACAAAATCAAAAAAGCGCATTGCCCCAAAGTGGAGGTGAGCTATTTTGCTCAATTTTTAAAAGATTATTTTAAAAATTAAGCAAAATAGTCATCTTCACGGATGTATAAGGTAAAAATATATTATAAGATTTGAAAAACTATAAATAACCTAATTACTCTTTATTTGCCATCAGTTCTCATGTTAACATTCAAACATCAAGGTAGTGGTGTATTAAATTCGTTAATTAATAATCTACCTTTCGAATTACATCTACCCGGATATCAATTCTGTGGACCAGGTACTCGCCTAGAAGAACGTTTAAAAAGAGGTGATTCAGGGGTGAATCCGCTCGATAGTGCTTGCAAAATACATGATATTAGCTATTCGAAAAATAAATCTTTAGAAGATAGACATAAAGCTGATTATATTTTGGAAAATAAAGCGTGGGAAAGAGTAAAGTCGAAAGACGTAAAGTTTGGTGAAAAAGCTGCAGCCTGGTTCGTTACATCAGCTATGAAAACGAAACGTAAACTTGGAATGGGGATGAAAGCTAGGAAGAAGATTCCATTTAAACGTGGTATTCTAGATCATGTTAGGAGAAGTTTAAAGAAAAAACATGTTGAAGATTTAGATTTAAATAATACAACTGCATTAAAAAAAGCTTCAATGATAGCACTTAATGCGGCACGTGTAGCTGTTAAAAAAGCAGGAGGTCGTAGAAATATACGTACTCCTAGAATTATACCATTCGAATCTAAAAAGGGGGGAGTTTTACCCGCTTTATTAATGCCAATACTAGCAGCTTTAGGAGCAATAGGATCATTATCAGGTAAATAAGATTCCTAAAAAATTTATTTTTGTTTTACGTTTAATTCTTGTAGGTGGTGCAAGTGCTGTAGCAAAAACAGTGATCGATTCGAGAAATGCTAAAAAGAAACTCGAAGAAGATAAACGACATAATAAGACGATGGAGGAAATTGGTAGAATAGGATCAGGATTATATCTTAGAAAAAATGTTAAAGGAGGATATGGTTTATTTTTAAAGAAGCAGTCAAAAAACTACCAATAACGCTACCCAATAGAGTACTATATGATAAAGATTTAGTTAAATATATAAAAAAATTAAGGATACCACATTTTAGAGGAATTTTTATGCGTGATACGTTACCAAAAAACTATCCACCACACCCTAACGAATGTGGTATACTTAATTTAGATTCTTATAAAAATCCTGGAACTCATTGGGTAGCGTATGTTAAAAGAAACAATACAGTATCATTTTTCGACAGTTTTGGGGGGCTTAAGCCCCCCAGGGAACTTGTAAAATATTTAGGAAATAAGGTTAAAATCTTATATAATAATGATAGTTATCAAAATTATAATGAAATTAACTGTGGTCATTTATGTTTAAAATTCTTGTATCGAACATGTAAAAACAATAAACTATGAAATTATTGTCTATAGGAAGTTATATATAAACATGTAAAATCTTGAAAATCCTTAGTAGTACATAAAACACCTAGCATGTCATATATTTTTACATTAAAAAGTAATAATCACGTATTATCTATCGATTTTACAAATCCACTACCCATCGATCCTGAAGCTGAATACGGATTAGCTCTGATAGGCTTTCATTCATATAATAGCATTCCGAATATTTACGAAGGTGGTGAAAATAAATTTTATTACACTGATTATAATACTGATAAGAAAACGAAAAAACAGGAAACGATTACATTACCGACTGGATCCTATGAAATTTTGGATATAGAAAATTATTTACGACAACAATTAATTCCAAAAACTGTAAAAAAGGAAGACTATGATAAATACTTTTCTCTAAAACCTAATCATAATACGTTAAAGTGTGAAATTTATAGCGAGAAGTACTTAATTAATTTTGCCTACGATCGACATACCATTGGATCAATTTTGGGGTTTTCTAATCGTATATTAGAACCGGATACCATTCACTTATCTGATCTTCCAGTCGATATCATAAAAGTTAGAACAATTCAAATAAATTGTAATATAACCACAGGAGCATTTTATGATAATAAACCGTCTCATACGATCTACGAATTTGCAATTGGAGTGGATCCGGGCTTTGCCATAGACGAAGTACCTCAAAATTTAATATATTTACCTATAATCAATAAGCGGGAAATAACGAATATTACACTAACCATCTTAGATCAGAACTTTAAACCTATAAATTTTCGAGGAGAAACCGTTATAATTCGTTTGGAATTAAAAAAATTAAAATGGGATTAGTGTTTAATAATAATAATAATAATCAAAAAAACTATAAAAACTCATATAAAAAAGTTTGGTCTTCAGTCTCAACTAACCATCCATTGGAGATAAGTTACAAGGCTAGAGGTATAGACCTATCAAAAAGACTAAATACTGAAAATCGTATGTTTCTCGAAGCAATAGGATTACGATGTCGTTAAGTCAAATATTTAACATTTTCCAAAAACCTCAATATGATGAGACAATTCAAAAAGTTGAAACAAGAACATATCAACCTTATGTGAAATCATTCAACAATAATGATGTAATAGAAATATCGATAAATCAATCTGATCAGTGGATTCTAATGAGCGATGCTGCCTTAATTATCGAAGGAAAAATAAAAACCGTAGGAACTGGTGAGGTATCTCTAGTAAATAATGCAGGAGCCTTTCTCTTTGATTCAATAACTTATGATTTAAATGGACAAGAAGTTGAAAGTGTACGTGATCCGGGAATTTTAAGCACGATAAAAGGATACATGTGTTATAATACTACCGATTCTAAGCATTTGGATATAGCAGGATGGAATTTTCCATCTAATCCTATAATAAATAAGAATGATAATTCATTTGTTTTACGTATTCCTTTAAAACATTTATTAGGAATTTTTAATGATTATCAATATGTTTTTTTCGGAAAACAAACGATTCGTCTCGTAAGAGCAAGACATGACGTGGATGCTCTTTTAGTAGAAAAAGCTGACGATACATTCAAGGTTGAAATAAAAATTGAAAATATTATTCTAAGAGTAGACATTATGATACCGAACGATGTATTAAAGTTAAATTTATTGGAATCTATCAAAAAAGATACACCCATCATAATTCCATTTCGAAAATGGGAATATCACGAATTACCTCAATTAACTATAGGTGCAACTAAAGAAATTTGGTCGGTGAAAACCTGTACAGCTCTCGAGAGTCCTCGCTATGTTATTATATCCTTTCAAGAAGCTAGAAGAGGAGATTTAAAGAAAAATGCATCAAATTTTGATAATATCGATATATCTGATATACGTGTTACTTTAAACGGCGATTATTATCCAATAGAACGTATGAGGCTTGATTTTAATAAAAATAATTATGTTGAAGCACATTGTAATTACACAAAATTTTATCAGAGTTTTAAAAATGATTATACATTACCAAAACAACCGTTGTTGGATTATGTAACTTTTAAAACTCATGCTCTATTTGTTATCGATTGTTCTAGAAGAATTGATGCTTTAAAATCGAGTACGATTGATGTCAAAATTGATATTGAAGCTCGAACAAGCTTTCCTACCAATACTAAAGCCTATTGTGTTATTATTCATGATGCAATAATCGAACATCTTCCACTTAGTGAAATAGTACGCAAGTTATCTTAAAGGATTTGAAGAGAGGAATCTAAATAAGTAGAATAATCTAACCACTAAGATTAGTTATACTTTTATCAATAAGGAGTGTTTCCGAACGATGATGATGATGAATTGTAATATTTATATAAAATAAAAATTATTGATAAGAATGTTTTCCTATTATTCATTAAAATAAAAGAACAATCCTTTCATTAAAGTTTATTAGTATCATAAAAGATCATGATGGGGAAGGTGGTATTGTTATTAGTAGTGCTAGAAATTTTATATTTTGTGAAATGTTATGAAGATCGACGTCTCGCTATCGAGTATTTACAGCAAGCAGGTTTTTTAAATTCTACAGCTAATTCATATTCAGGGGTGGATAATGCCTTATTAGCGTTTCAAAAGTTTTATAATCTTGAAACAAACAATATATTTACACCTGAACTTATAAATTTTATGAAAAAACGACGTTGCAATGTTCCCGATAAAGGTGCTTTAAAAAATACTTTCTATAAATGGAACAAAAGAAGATTGAATTGGTACGTTTTTCCATCAAACGATACAGATTACTCTAAACATTCTGATATTTTAATAAAAACAGCGATGGTTGTTAAAAAGGCATTCGGGTTATGGCAGGCTGCTTCAACCATATCATTTCATCATTCATCGTTTAATACTGATATTGCTATTTCATATAGAAAAGGTGTTCATGAAAATAATCCTCATTGTTCGAGAACTAAAATGTGTTCAAATAACCTTGATGGGATTGGAGGAGTTCTAGCTCATGCAGACTTTCCTACTAACATAGGACAATGTGTTGAAATACATTTAGATGTCGAGGAAAATTATTATATTGAGAATACTGATATTCCGTTAGATAATAATAAAATAAGTTTATTTCATGTTTTAGTTCATGAAATAGGTCATAACTTAGGACTAGAGCATACTAGAAATGAAGAAGATATGATGTATGCGTATACTGTCGATAATCATATAGTGAAACTATCAGAAACAGATAAAAAGAATCTTCAAGATTTATATGGGGAACCGTCTTCACATACAATACCGACAGCTATTATTCCTACGTCTACGCAGTATACAGATTTATGTAAAATTATTAAACCTGATAACATATTAATTACTCGAGATCATTATTTATATATATATTATAATGAATTAATGTGGAAGCTTCCTATACATAAGAATTATATCCAAAACGATTTAGTTACATCGTATCAGCATCAATATACATCGTCTTCACATTTCTTTCAAAGTAAATATGATAAAATATGGGTATTTGATAAAAAAAATATTGCTATTATTTCATCTTTAACTAATACACAAATAACTAATTCGAGTTTATTAAAGATGGGGTGGCCTAATACAAATAAAATTAATGCAGCTTTCGAATCATATTCAGGACGAATATTTGTTTTTCACGATGATGAATTATACTTCGAAATTAGCGAGTCCACTCTTAATGTTATAAATCAAGGTTACATTACTAATCTTTTTCCGGGGCTACCACTACCAGTCACGAAAGCCTTTAGATATATAAACGGAAATTTATTTTTTAGTATAAACGAAACGGTTTATGAATATAATGAATTTACAAATAAACTAATTAGTGTATCACCCTTTAGTTGGAGTTTGTTTGAAATTATATGTCCTAGTACTAAAATCATGAGTAAAATCTACTCTTTATTGAAATCATTATCATCTTATCTAGATGGTTAAGTAGTGGTAGAGTATAAAAGACGGTGTATTCTTATTTCTTAGTTAGTTGTTATTCGTAAATTAATATATACGGTATAGTAAAATGGATGATATTTATAATAATAAACCAATTATCTCATCTAATAATGATACCGGAAGCGATATCAACAATACCTCTATAAAATGGTATAATAACAAGGGTGATATTTATAATAGAGCAGATTCTGTAAATCAAGTTCGAAACTCTAAGACTCATTATCCTAATTGTCCTTGGTCGGATCCAAATGCAACAGAAGGTCCTGATACTTGTGGTTGTGTGATGCATCACACAACCACATCTACAACTTATAACAAATACAACCGCATACATAGGATGGAACCAATTACCTCAACTAATAATGATACCGGAAGCGATAGTAGCAATACCTCTGTAAAATGTGTAAATTGTGGTTGTAATGTTATGAATATGGAAAAAATTCTTATATCTGTTTTACGCTTATGCGATATTATGATGTTGTTAATAGATAAATGTAAATAATGTTAAAATAAATTATATCTAAATATTATATCTTTTCATTTTATATTTAGGGTAATACACCTTATAACTTCTTAGTTTGTCATAAGATGCATTGTACTAAACAGCAGGAGCCGCTTCCTATACTAAATTTAGATATTTTTAATGACACGATTGTTAAGTGTAGTAAACATGGTAATCTATTACCAAATTCGTTTAGAGCTATTTTTTGCGGTCCGAGTGGATCGGGCAAGACGAATGCTTTATTAAGTCTACTATTTCATCCCAATGGAGCAAGATTTGAAAATATTTATGTATACTCAAAGTCTCTATATCAAGACAAGTATGAGTTATTAAAATCGGTTTTAAACGGCGTAAAAGATGTGGGATATTTTCCATTCAAAAATAATGATGAAATAATTGCACAAAGCGAAGCTCTTGATAATTCTATTTTTATATTCGATGATATAGCGTGCGATAAGCAGAATAAAATACGTGAATATTATTCTATGGGTAGACATAAAGGTATCGATGTTGCTTATTTATGTCAAACGTACTCGAAAATTCCAAAACAATTAATTCGTGATAACAGTAATTTAATAGTGCTTTTTAAACAGGACGAAACAAATTTAAAACATGTATATAACGAACATGTTTCTCCCGATATATCATACGATGTATTTAAAAATCTATGTGCAGAATGTTGGAAAGAAAATTATGAACCGATAGTGATTGTTAAAGATTTTCCTCTAAATCAAGGTCGTTATCGTAGAGGTTTCGATAGCTATATCAATACAGATATACCGCTAACACCGATAGCAAACACTAATACCGATAGCGGTCGCTAATACCGATCGCTCGCTTACGATCGCTATAGCGGTCGCTAATAGCGGTCACGGTCGCTAATACCGGTCGCTCGCTCGCTTAAGGTCGCTAATACCGGTCGGTCGCTCGCTTATGGTCGCTATAGCGGTCGCCAGCATATTGGAATACTTGTATATAAATAGTGTCTTCCTATACATAAACTCATAGCAAAATGATATCACATCATGATGGAACTGTTAAAAAACAAATTCATGAGCTTTCTAAAAGTATTCGAAAAAAATACCTAGCTCTTAAATTAGGTAAATCTGAAGAAGATAGTGCGTTAAATAAATTATTTAAACCTATAGTGGAACCTCTAAATAGTATTAGTGATGTTGTTGCTAGAAACAAACCTAATATTTTTGAAAAAGACATCTCATCGATAACTACACCGAAGCGAGCTGTTGTCAAACGAAAGCTAGTTTTCGATACATTGGAAAAAGTAAAGCCTTCTTCTTCCCCACAAAAACAAGTAGAATTTCTAAAAAAAGAAACAGCTAATACAAATCTCAATGCTACTACCGACGACGACGATGACGATGATGTTTATGAAGATATAGCCTCTGATGATTACGATGATGATGTTCATGAATCCACTCGAAAAGATTTTCAGCAACTTACAAAATCGCAAGCCTATAGAGACTATCTATCAAACAATTTTACGATACCATTACCTAGAAAGTATCTAGAAGAACAGCTTCATGATACTGAAAATACGTTTGATATGAATTTTGGTGTAAATCAAAATTTGGAAACAAGAAAATTTTCTATTGGAGACTCCGTATTAGATTTTAATGGATCTAATATTATTGTATACGTGTATGATGATATATCTAATACAAAAATACCTCAAACATATACAGGAACATCGGGATTGTATGAACTTTTGTTTAAAAAACAACCCCACGGTTATACGAAACAGGATATAGATCGATATATGGATATCGGGTATAGAACAAATTTATTCAGAAGAAATTATTCTGCTCTCGAACAAATTAATGGTAATAATACTTTAAAGTATAGAAATATAATTAAACCAAATTTGAGTTCATCTAAAAAGAAGAGTAGGAAGACGAAGAATTTGGATTCATCTAAAAAGAAGAAGAAAGGTGGTGGCGGTGGTTTTCGTGTAGAAAATAGCTTACAACTACAACATAACTCTAAACCCATCGAATATGTTTATTTTGATGATGTAAATGAGCTCGTAGACCGATTACGTTTACTCATAGCATCTAAAGATGCTGGAAATACATCGCATGATAATGAAATAATATCAATCATTAATGAATTAAGAGAAGCATCGGTTATATATTAGCTCTTTTCTATATTTTTATATTAGTTATAAGATGCCGCTCGATAAATTCGGTCAATCATTGTCTTCTACTTCACTTCTCTCATCGAGAAGATTACGCTATGATGCCCATAGTGCTAATATTAGACATACTGCCGATGGTGATATTGATGCAGAAAATTTAAGAATTTGTAACGTTAAAGAACCTAAAGTTGCTGGGGATGTCTCGAATAAGCATTATGTGGATGTTGAAATTAATAAGATTAAAAATAGTTATCTACTTCATACATACATTTACTCTACCTCTACCGATAAAGCTGGACGTTTCATAATATTCAATGTTCCTGATAAATTCGAATTTCGAGTAATTAGAGAAGGAACAGTTGTTAATGTTAGTTGTTCAGCTGCGAAAATTCTATTAAATAATAAGGAGTGTAATAGTGCTGGTAAAGAATTAATTGGACGCACTTTAAAAATAGGAGATATTTTCACTTTTACTGCGATAGACGAAAATTATAATAGTCTGATATTTGAGATAATTACTAAAGTATACATCGAGTAATCATCATCATCATCATCATGAATCATCATCTCTTTAGTAAAGAAAAACTTCAGATCGTTAAAGAACTTCACAAACCTATACGCAAAAATTTTCAAAGACGTAGAACCATAATTAAAGGATTGGATGATTTATGGCAGATAGATCTGATGGAGATGAGTCGATTCTCATCATCAAATAAAAAATTTAGATTCATATTGGTTGTTATCGATTGCTTCTCAAAATATGTGTGGTGTAGAGCGCTTAAAACAAAAAGTGCTCTAGATGTTGCAAGAGCATTCGAATCAATATTGGTAGAGGGAGTACGTTGTCCTCGAAACGTGCAAAGCGATCAAGGAAAAGAATTCTTAAATACAACCTTTAATCAACTAATGAAAAAATATGATATAAATCATTATAATACGTTTAGCTCGATGAAGGCATCTATGGCCGAACGAGTTATTCGAACTTTAAAAGAAAAATTATTTAAACATTTTACTCTCAATGGCTCTCATAAATGGATCGATGTATTATCTAAAATTACATCTATATATAATAATACTACACATTCTACAATAAAAATGAAACCTATCGATGTTACTAAGAAAAACGAGGATCAAGTTTTAAAATCATCTTATAATTTTATAAAATTAGCCACTACACCTAGAACATTTAAAATTGGTGATTATGTTAGAATAAGTATAGCCAAACATGTTTTTGAAAAAGGATATATTCCAAATTGGACAACTGAAATATTTAAAATCGTTAGAATACAAATTACACATCCTGTAACATATCTCCTAGAAGATTTAAGAGGAACATCTATAAGCGGCGCTTTTTACAAAGAAGAATTACAAATAGCTAAATATCCGGATGTTTATCTGGTTGAAAAAGTTTTAAAAAGACGTGGTAATAAAAATTATGTAAAGTGGTTAGGATTCGATGATTCACATAATAGCTGGATTGATCGATCAAATGTTCTATAATATATAAAATCAACATTATCTAAAATTCTCTTTAGTCTTCTTAAAATAATGTTAGTGGGTAGTGTTGATGAGGAGGAGGAGGATACGTCGAATTATAATATACATTTTAATAGGATGGTGGAAAATTATAAAGAGAAGATTCAATGTGAAACCTTATTGATACATAATCATAAATATGAATTACAGTTTACCGATTTTTCTATAAATTGTGGTTTGAGTTCAGCTCGAAATTTTCAACCATCAATTCACCTAGTTAATGATGATCATCTAATATTATCTTTTGATGTAGAAGAATGGTTGGAATTAATAGAAACACTTCGTTGTATGTTTGAAGAGAACTTTGGAGAAGTGAACGAATCCTATATCTACACTACTATTTGGGGTACCAAAATTTCTTGTGCTCCTATTTTGGAATACTTTAGAAGCATAACAATATCCAGAAATAACATTGCTTTTGAACTCGAGGATTATGAGACATCAGAAATTCTTCTTTTAAATTCTCGTATTTTAAATGTAATAAAATATCTTTCAAGTTTAAATTTTCATGAATATTATGTTAATGTATTAAAATGTGTAAATGATAAACTAAAATCAGATATTGATATAATAGATATAATCAAAGATCTTTGTAATACTAATTCAATCCAAGATCAATGTATGCTTGAATATATTTCTAATTATAAAAACAATGTTGTAGAAGATTTTAATAATAATTATAAATCGTTAGATGTAAACATTCCTTGAGTAAAATAAAATGTCAAGGTCAATCGTAATCATTTTTCCTGTGCTACTATCCAACAGCCCTCGCATGATATCATTGTTTATTAGCTTATAACGTTATCAAATTTCATTCACTTCAGTTAGCTTATCTCATTTTGAAGGATGTTGAAGGTTTATAGTATTTTTATTTCATATGATAATAATTAATAGTATTTTAATCTTTATTTTATTTTTACATTATAAGTATGTTGAATTAATAATAAGAAAACAGTTTGTAATGAGTTATACATTTTATGTTTGTAAAATTAATGTAAATAATATCACTGAACATTATTATAAAATATATATTGTTTGGTAAAAGAAGTTTTTTTTTTTTTTATTCTTCTTTAATTGATTTTGAAGGAGGACTATCTTTTAACGTTTCCTTACATAGTAATAGATCATCATAATCGATAACTGTATGCGTTTCTATAGATGATTTACAGAAACAAAACATCATCCTACATGAACGGCAATATTGTGTCCCCATTATTGGGATCGTTGTAATTCTTTTGCGAACTTCTGATGATGATGGGTGGAAACGATTAGTATTATTGAAAATCAACCTCCTTATCCATTTGCCCTATAAGTAAAAAATAAAAATTAATTAAAGAACTCTAATAAGAAATTGTATAAACATACCAGATTTTTCGATTCTCTTTCATAAAAATATTTTAAAAGTAAATTGGTATTTTTTACGATTCTTTCAATAGATAATGTCCATGAGGTAGTGTATCGGTTGAATTTTTAATTAAATATCTTTTATCATCAAAACCGTTTAAAGCTATTTTATTTTGCTCTATACTATAGACTGTATGTGAAAACGAGCGAATTGTTCTTTGTGATATCATTTTTTCAACATTATTTCGTAAGCATTCTAGATAATCATTAAAATCAATTTTAGTTTTCATAACATTCTTTTTAACCCCCTTAGATTTTTTAACACACCCCTCCTCTCCACTATATTTATATGTATACATCTTTGATCTGAGTCCTATAAAATGTGACATTATTTTACCGTTTAACTCATCCTTCATTAGACCTGGAATCTTTTTATTAACTAGAGGTATATTATAAGAATTATCCTGAGCATAATCGCTTGTATCAAACATATGAATATCTTTTTTTATAATATCTTGATAGGGATCTATATTCTTAAGCTGATAAATCAAACTATCTGTATCGGTATATAGAAGCTTCACATGATTATTTTCAGCACATTTCTTAAGCATATATGAATAGTGAAAATTGTATAAACATACCTTTGAAATATCTAAGATTACCATCCCCACGTATATAGGTTTATTGAAAACATGTTCGCTCTTTGTTAATTCTATAGCCACAAGGTTTTCATTGAAAATAGTACGGTTGTGAAAATTTGGACTTGCAATTAAATTTTTCGCTCCGTATCTTCCCTCCCATCGAGTTACTAACTTTACTACTCTATGTTTTCGTATATTTTCCATTGTTTTACCAAATACAGCGTTAATCATCAGTTTAAATAAATTCTTTTCGAATGTTGTAGTAGCTGCAGATCGTAATTTAGTGTTAAGCTCGACGTATGATTTTAACCATGGAGATTGTTCGAATGATAGCACACGATGAAGTTTTATTAATTTCAAACCATGTTCTAAACACTGTTTCAAATTACGATAATGAATTATATACTTTGATTTATTATATAATGTTGTCATTAATTTAGATATTTTTGATTTTGGGAGTTGTAAAGCTTTATGTTGATATACTGATTGTATATCGGAAGGTTTTAAATGTTCCGCACAAAAAGGTAAATCTTTATGTGTATCATGAAGGTGATTAGGATACTCCAAATCTACCTCTAAAATATATCCGATAGATGCATCATCAGCTATTGTAGTGACATCAAAATTTTCAATATTATCCATCCACTTAAAATTTTTATATGGTAAATTTTGAGACATTGACCATCCGTAAAGGTTGTTTACGTCAAAGTATATGTTATATATAGACTCTCTGGAAGAATCATATTCATCCATATATTTATTATTAGCTTCCGAATATCGATTAGAGCATTGACTTATTCCACCCCTAATCCCTCCTTCAATAAACATAAGCATATCTACATCCTTAATAATATCTAGTTTACATCTCGTATATTTCAACATACAATCCCACGTATATCCAGGTAAAGTATAATACCAAGCCAAATCGAGCTCATAATTTAGGTACATTGTCTCCCGAAATTGTTCAAAGATATCACATAATAAAAAAATATCTATTTTCATATAAAAATCAGAAAAATCTCCTAAATTTTTACATTTAAAAGTATGCCATATATTTTTTGCATGTTCGTAATCTTCTATAGAAATATCTGAACTCTTTAATTTATTATAAAAACATTCGATGGGGGGTAGCGTAGTCTCATTTAATTTATCTAAAGAATCGATATAATCATAGGGAAATATTCCTTTACGGATTAGTAATTTAAATGCTTGACTATCTTCATCTCTAAATTCCGATTTTAAATTTTTAAACATATCCAACTCCATGGAAGAAGCTAATTCATCTAAAGATGTACTCATAAATCTAAAAGAATCTATAAATCGGAATTTAATCTTGCTTCCCCCATCATCAGTTAATGTAAAAGAAATATATTTTTCCATGTTTATTGGTAATAAACTAATTTTTCCTAATTTTGAGATATCTTCAATGAGGAAGTGACTATCATAGCCTGTTAGATTATGAAACACTACAGGTACCATAAATTTCTTTTTAAAGTTTAAATTACAAATAGAATGAGCAAACCCCCGGAAGTCCCCCTCGAAATGTGAATGATCTCTTACGATTTTATTATCATTATAATCATTGAAAGTAAATTTTTTATTACATATGTGACACTTAATTGCTGTTTTAAAATCGGAAGGATGATTTTGCATGGGTATAATGTTAATAATTTTACTTGAAATAAATTGAGCTATACTTTTAAGTTGTTCTGCATACCATGTGATAGCATCTATACCTCTATAAGATGTATAAAAAGATAGGTTATTATCATAGGAACATTTTAAAAAGATACCTGCACTATATGCTTGATGTTTTTGATATTTTACTGTTTTAATGATATCATTATCATCATCAGTTATAGGTTCTAGGATTGATTCTAAATCGCTGTATAAGATAAATGGTACTTTTTGTTGATTTGAAAAATTTTTAAATTCTACAGTATCATAGGGAGGGAACGAAATTTTACAATTATTTAATTTTCTACAATTCTCAGAGTGCATATCTAATTTATCTTTAGTATAAAAATAATTTAAACAACAGTCACATATATGTATAGCTATTTTAGATTTAGTGAGTTGACTCGATAAAAGACGTGATAAATTTTTAAGTAAACAAAAATGATAACGAATTTGAGTATCATCACCATCATCATCATCATCATCATCATCATCATCATCATTTCCTACTGTTATATAATCATTTAATTTAGGGTAATACACATTCTGAATTAATAATAAATTAATATGTTTATCTTTTTTATCTTTTGTTATGTATGCAGGAACAACAGTATACTTTTCTAATCTATTTAACTCTAAAGCATATACGTTAATAGAAATATTATTTAATTTTTCTACTTTAGGTATTTGTGCTAATTTTATTGGAAATTTAATGTTTTCCAGATTTAAAACAGATGAATAATGAGGGTAAGAGGTAATTATATCACAATGTTTATCAACTGGATATAATGCTGCTACCAACGACCATGCAAAACATGCATCATCATCATAATTTTTGATATTAATACACGCTTTTTTAGCAGCAATTGATTCTGGAAGTCTAATAAAGGATGATCCATTACCAATATCACATTTATTAATATTAATTTCCAATGAAATTAATTCCCTAATAGCCCAACCACTTTGAGAAAGTTGAAAAGACTCTAATTTATTTATAATAGGATTACAAATATGTTCTTGAAACCATTTTTTAATATTAACACTCGTATCAATTATTTCATTTTTAGTATTAAAATGTTTATATTCAATAATTTCATTATCGTTTAACCCTCGTTTGATAAATTCTCCACAAAAACAGCTATTAACTTTTATCATAATAAAATTATTTTTAAGAACATTCTTTATTCTAACATTGAAGAGGAAAAATGCATCATTAAAAAATTCTAATATATCGATATGTTTCAAATTGATAATCATGCCTGAACGAATTCTCGAATCGAAAGCGTTTTTTAAATCCACCCATTTTACCCAATCACTACGTTTCTTTTTACCCCCTACTATTCCTAAACCAACAATATTTTTCTTCTTGTTTACACATACACATCTACTAATGAGTAATTGATAACGTTTTAAATTAGAGATATCAGATAATATTTTTTTTTTTTCACCGACATTTAAATTTTTAATTTTTAATATTTTATAACAATATCTTAAACTTTTAGAACAATATTTATACCAAATATCAATTTCTCGTTGTTGAGAATTATTTTTATTTAAAATTTTGTATGATCGCTCAATAATATTAACTGAATTTCTACTTACCTCAAAGACATTATCTAAATTAGTATAACTCATTGCTAATATTTGTTTTCTTATACTATCTCAAACAATTGCGATGGTGAGTACTTTGGGTTGCTCGAAGTCCTCGACCCTCTGTATAACAATTTATATTTTTTTGGCTGGAAGTTGTTCAAATTTTCTTTTATGACTGTAACACATCGGCCTGGTAAAAATACCACACAGTCTTCTAAAGTTAACTTCGGAACTTCTCCAAAAACACTATTAACAATTTCTAAATTGTTAATTATATATGGTCGATCTGGTGTTAGATCCTGCAGCTTTTTTGTCTCTAATGCTGCAAATTTGTTAATAGCACTTAGATCCACTAAAAATTTATTATAACTAATTATTATTAAATATTTAAAATTATACAACTTACTTTTGAAATATTTTCTGGAATAACTCACTCACTTAGATACAATATACTACTACTTGGATATATAGAAGTAACCTATATCTTTAGGATAGATTATTCTACTTTTATATTAGATTTTCTTCTACACCCCACCCCGTTCTTCAAATCGCACAGTATAATGCTTTTATTTACAGGAAACACTTATTTTTCTATCACCACAAATTCCGTTCCATTTTTTATATACTCTAAGTTCAAAGATAAACAACATCAACTATCTCATTCGTGATGATGGAGGTTTGATAAAATGGGATTTATAAACATGTCTAAACCTGCAAGATGAAGCGTTTTTCTTATCATTAATACAGGTCTATTTTACAAAACGTTATCGTAATAGGAACTGATTTATATGACATAAAAACAAGGTGTTTTTTCCTATTGCTAATTCCAGTCTTATTTATCATAAAACAGGAACTGATGATCTTGTTAAATGCATTATATCCGTTCAATATGATATAAATTACCACTATCTGTTCTATATGACCTAAAACAAGGTGTTTTTTCCTTTTCCAATGACCGCTATCATAGGGTAGGGTTATTAACACAATGTATTATATCCGTTCTATCTCATACAAATTACCACTATCTGTTCTATAATAAAACACAAGGTGATTTTCATATCACTAATTCCGGTCGCAATATCTCAATAGGAGATTATTTTAATACAATGTATTATTATTAACATTTTCAAAAAGGCATAGCGCCGACACAAAAAGGCATAGCGCCGACACGCGAAGAACGTACCCTCCAAGCGAAAACCCTCAAGCAAAGACCCGCGTCAACGAGGCACTTCCGGTCCATAATATCCTCCAAGCGCCGACACGCGAAGAACGTACCCTCCAAGCGAAAACCCTCAAGCAAAGACCCTGGCAGCTTATACCAGCCAAGCAAAGACCTCGGTCATCGAGCTTCACTCCTCTTAACACCACCCTTCAAGCCAAGACCCTCGCAGCTTATACCCGCCAAGCCATGACCTTGGTCATCGAACTTAATGTCATCCTCTTAACATACCCCTAATATCCTTCAAGAGAACACCCTAACCATCGAGCTTCAAGTCATCAAGTCTAACACCGCTTAACATCCCCTAATATCCTTCAAGAGAACACCCTGGCCATCGAACTTCACGTCTTCAAGAATAACACTTCGATAACAACCCCTAATACACTTCAAGCCAAGACACCCTTGGTCATCGAGCTTTACAAAACATAGCCATCGAGTTTGAACTTACTTCCTGTCTAGAACGCCACTTCCTGTCTAGAACCCGCTTTGTTCATCTACTCTTATGGTTCCCCCCGATGATGATGGGAAAGAACTAGCGTTCCTTGCCGTTTCAGATATGATCTCTCCGTTGTATTCATTGATAAATTATTTCTCGTCTTGGACTAAACTTCTTAACGCCACAGTTTATGTTCTTAGATTTATAAAAGTTTTATCAAATCAAACACCGATAACCACTTCGCATTTAAAAACTGCGGAAATGTTTCTGATAAAGGCCGTTCAACAACGTTACTTTCAATGCGAGTATCATAGTTTAAAGAATAATAAAGTTGTTTCATCTAACCTACGCCGTTTATGTCCCTTTATAAAGAATGGTCTTATCCGAGTAGGAGGGCGGTTATCCAACGCTACTCTTAGTTATGAACACAAACATCCCATTTTATTACCCAAATCAGATCCGTTAGTAATCTTGTTAATTACTTATTATCACAAACTTCATCATCATGCGGGGTCTTATTTGTTACAATCCTTGCTAATGCAAAACTACTGGATTTTGTCAACGAAAAATACTATTCGTCAATGTATTTTGAAATGCAATCATTGTTTCAGTCTATCTCCAAAACCTACAACTCCTTTGATGGCAAACTTACCGCTTGAAAGAGTGAACCAAGCGAAAGCTTTTCTATCAACAGGAGTTGATTTCACAGGAGCTTTCCAAATTACCATAAGTCGTCGCCGAGGTGTTAACCCAAATTGAAGCTTTACTCAATTCCAGACCCCTATGTAGACTTGCGAATGACCCTAATGATCCTCAAGCGTTGACTCCGGCCCATTTCTTATACGGTACACCTTTATCTTCGTTACCCAGTGAAGATTTATCAGATATCCTTCCAAGCCGCTTGAATCGATACAAACTATTAGACTCCATAGTCCAGCATTTTTGGAAACGCTGGCATACAGAATACTTGCACACATTGCAAACGAGATCGAAATGGAATACCAAAACCAATCCAGTAAAAGAAGGTATGTTAGTCATCTTAATCCAAAACAATATTCCTCCATTACAGTGGCCATTGGCTGTTATCGAAAAATTACATCTGGGAAAAGATGGAATTGCTCGGGTAGCTACCATTCGAACGAAGGTTGGAGTTTATAATCGCCCCTTGGTAAAACTTTGGCCAATTCCAAATCAGTAATCCAATTTCTTTTAACTTTCGTTTCTTTTTATGAATCCGAATTTATTTTATTACCTACTCGTATGTTGAATTTTAAGTTTTATTTGGAATTTCCTTTATTTTGTTTCTTTTATGATATTTATTTTGTTTGTTTATGACCATGATTCTTCTTGAATTGAAAATTCAAGCCCGGGCCGGCAGGATGTTTGCGCCACTTTTCAAATCCATTTCCGGATGCGCTTGGAGCAAGCGCAATGCCTGGTTGATAACCATCCGCCATATTGAAAAGACCAACCAATTTTGTTGTAATATCAATTCTGTGTATTTTACCGGTTTTTTCGATTGTTTGTGACCAACCAACCCGATCACCAGCTGAATAATTATTGGAACATTTCACTACCAGTTATTAGTGCTTATCAGTGATTCCTATTGCTATCCTTTCCTTACCTTATGCTAGTTCCTACCAACCAAGAGAGAGGAGAAACAAGAAGATTATCTGGTAAGTCACTATATCTTTACCATCTGACACAATCGAGAAATTCCCCATACAGTCCACTGATTCTTTTCTCACCACATTTTATTTGGGGTGAGATTTGGCCCAAACACATACGGTATCCTTTTTATTGGAAAGCTTTTGGGTATACAATATTTTAACTGTTTGCTTACCCTCCTCCAATGTATCAGCTGATCAAAGTATCGACGGATAATTATATAATATATTATATTATAATAAAATATAAAACGGCTTATAATAAAATTAAGCCCAAATAATTTAATCTATCAAAAAAGTAGATGTATAGAAGCCTAAGAACTGTCGCAAAAGCGAGTTTCACCTTGTTTATTACTAGTAACAAGTGAGATTGATTCATTTAGTGTTTGATTTTAACAAAATTTATTTTGAATAAAGCTTTTTTAAGTTTTTAAATTACGGTAACAATGTTTGCTCTGAACTATTGTATTTTTGTTGTTGAATGTTCTAAGTTTTGAATAACCTAGAGTAAATGATCACTAGGACTTTAGAGCTTAACGTGCATGTTTTTTTCACATTTTTTTTCACACTCTGCTATTTATATTAAAATGCATCTTTCTCGAAACTTCCACAAACTTCCAGGAATTTCTATAAACTTCTAGCCTTCTAGAATTATCCAGACTTTAAATTCAGCAGTATTTAAGCAATAACAACCGGCTGTCATTATATGGAAACCCAATGGAGAACGACTCCGGGGAACGACTTACCAAAGGTAAGTTGGTGCGACGAAGTTACTGAAACTATAATTAAATAATGCAATTATGATAATTAATCCACCCCAATAAATGGATTTTGTAAGTCCCTTGGACAGCTACCTACGATAATTAGTTATCGGTCACTATTGAGACTGCAAATGTTGACTGTAAAAATATACATATAACTTGAATGCAATACTCGTGCACACATTTTATGTAAACTCTATTCTTTATGATATAATGCAACATTTTTTCTATTATTATTCAGTTTCCACATTAAAAAGAAATTATTAAACATATTGTTAATTAACTCTAATTTGATAACAATTTTCACAATTATTTTTATGTTAGTAAAACTTTCATGGAACATGCAGTTTCAATATATTTGCATAATGATGTTCAGTGAGTTAAAATGTTTATGTTATTATATTACATGCACGCAGGAAACGTTGTAATGCGATAGTAACTGTAGTTTAGTAATTAACGGGCGCTTTTATGTGTTATTACTTTGGCCAGTGAGAATTATCCAAAAGGCATGGAAATACCCGGTTTTTCTATTTAAGAAAATTTTTTTTGTGTGACGTAGACGAAAACCAGCATATCTCCACAAATGAATCTGTTCACATTCCAGTGATCTAAACTCTAAATAACAAAACTAAAGAGAAGACAATGCGAAACTACCTCCTGTTGCTTTTTTAAGTTTCTTTATGCTAGAATATTTTATTGGCTTAGATGTTTAGCGGGTAAGAAAACGGCCAATAAGAATCCTATATGTAAACATCACTTCAAACATAATATTCCATTATTGTGTTGTCATTATGTTTGTACAAAGCTGCTTCTACATTAACTGATTAACAGACGTGATATGCATGAACGATTTCAGCAGAATACGGAAATGATACCTTGTGATTTGTTCTGGTAGGCAGAGTATTATTGGATTTGCATATTATTTGAGATGCATTAGTGTTTGTACATGTAGAATGTCTTATTAGCCGTTCCATTAATTTGAAAACCGCCTTTCATAAAGACATATCTGTTCATTGGTAGGGTAAAAGCCAAGTACGTAACTCTAATTAATTCAAACTAATGACTTCATAATTGGCTTATCAAAATAAATTCCGAAAACAAATTGAATGGATTAGTCTAGAAATTAAACTTGTGGTTTTATTTTTACCTGAGATTTTAACCGTAACATGCCTTTTATGGCATCTTCGTGTTTATAGCAATCATCAAGTCCTAAGTCGAATTGGACATGATAGTGTTATTGCCACGCAATGATTTTGAAAATAAAATGACTGTTGGCTTGCAAAGGTTAATTCTAAAATGGAAAATTGCACATACTAATTAAATCATATGGTGAATAAATAGATTGCCTATCGTATGATCCTAACTAATGCGTCAATAAAATTTGTAATACAAATGCTATAGGGCACTAATTTTAATAAATTAAATACCAGCGTACCTATACCTACCCACCTTTTGAATAAATTGAACATTCGATTAAATAAAAATAAAGTGCTGATTAATAAAGACATTAAATATTAAATGGATTTAAACTACGTAAAATTGTATTACATCCTATTTGAACGTAATTGAATTAGTTTTCATTAAAAATTATGAATAAGAAAACTCTGATGTAACACTACGGGCGTGGAAATTGGTCGAAAACATTTGTCAAGAGTAAGAAACGAAACCGGCAAGTAATGTCACAAAATTAATTAATTAAGAGCAGTAAATGGATGCGCAGTGGTTAACGCAGGAGTAAGAAGAACTGTAGCGGTAAATTAGAAATAAACTTTTAATGCTCGTAATTTCAGTTCTAAATGAAGAGTAATCGTTGGGACCAGTAAAGTTTTTCAGCATAAACGACGTGATCCAAACAAAATATGATTAGTTTAAAGTAGTTGTTTTAATTTTTGTGTCTTTATTTACTTTTATTATGTTTTATATTTTTATACATATATAATTTTCTATATTTATCGTTATTGACATACCAGGTATGCAGTTCAATATAATATACTATCTAAATTGTACTAGGAATATGGAGCAAACATAAAATTCAAAACTAAAAATAAAATCTTTAAGTTTTATTGTTTGTAGGAAGGAATAAAAAAGTGAAAAACCTGTGTTGTTTTATCTTATTACCTTTTATACATTGATTGTGGAGTACTTAATGCACAACTTTTGTATTAAGTTCATTTTATTTTGTAGAGCAAGAAAATTATTCTATTATAAAAGTTAAGCGGCTATCACTTAATCTTGGCTTATTTGTTACCTTTTATTTATATTTCGTGCTCGAAGGTATTTATTTTGTTCCTTATCGTTGACATATTCTTTATGGTGTTTTTGTGTCAGATTTTCTTTAAGTAAATGACCATTTCCGACGTCTAAATTTATTTTTAATAAGAAAATTATATTTTATTATATTAATTTATTTGTAAGTAATAAATTCATTTGAAAATTAGTACTAAGTGAGATTGTAGCAATACAGGCAAATTGCTAACGCTTTTAAGCGATTAAATGCACATGCACATTATGAACCACTTTTTATGTTCATGGAACATGAAATATTCATTAACTGCTTTTAAAATTCAAATTAAGTAAAGATCTATTTTAAAACCTATCGAAAAGTTGAGATTTTAAAATAATTACGTCAAGACATACACCTATGGATCCAACAAAAAATACGATAAGGCAACCCTTCGCAAACAAAACAAATTACTGGGTTATATATGAGGTTTTCCAGATAAGCTCAGAATGAAAGCGTTTATTTCAGCACTATAAAGAACCTATATAAAATAAAAAAACTGTTATCTGGAATTAACCCAAATTATAAAATTTATTTAATCATGACTTCCATTATCCCATTAATTTTTATATTTATTATTTATCGATATTTTTGACATTTAACCATATTCCTCCAAGAGCTTCTAATAGAACTATAATTTAGGATAAAGGGAAATTTCAAAATGTTGAATAAAATTTTTCCTGACGAAAAAATATAGTTATTATAATCTACCTATGCAGTTTCTGGGTACATCTCTAAAGTATCTGTTAAAAATAAAATTGCATTTCAGATAGAAAAGCGTATCAAATTTCATCCTTCTTACTTAGCCGATTAACTTCACCTCTTCCTCTTTGCTGTATTTCTGTGCTTCTTATTAATTCATAAAGACAAAACGATATGGTGGACGACTAAGTTTCAAAACCAGCTCTAAAAAATAAATATGCTTGAGCGGCGAGTTCTAAAGATCTTATTGAGTTTTCGTTTCCTTCATCGCATAACTCGATCAGCAATTGCATCAAATCGTTTCTTTTGATATTATTATTTGTTTTTTTTTGTATTCTATTTTCCTTAATACGTCAATAATAAATACATCTTATAGTGTGGATATTTCATATATTTGTAATTGTAATTATGATTTTATAAATATTTTGTGGGCTGTTTTCCTAAATGAAAAAATTGGATCTTTTCAAGAATTGCACTTTATTCCAAATGTAGTTCTTTATCTGCTAGCCAAATCTTTAATATAGATTTTATAATATCGATTTATCGCCACATTGTTCTAAAATAGGAATTATCCCTTTTAAATTCCTTACTGGAAAACTGACTTGTAGAAGGCAAGAAAATTTACTTCCAACAAAGATACAACAGTGGATGATAGATATTAAACGGTGAACTTCCTCTGATATAACAAACTGATGTAGTATACATATTGTCGTATTACCAAATCACATTTTATAAACATTCAATTTTTGAATTATTTGATTTGTCCAGTCATTATATACATTTGGATAAGCATATGAACTTAATGAGCTAAATTTTTGATATTACGTGGGCGGAGGGACTAGAAAAGCTTAACTTCTAATTATTGTCGACCGAAATTTCCTTGTGGATTTTCCGCCATCTTGAAAACAGGGTTAAATTCAGTTTTTTTTATAATAACTCGGTTCTCCGTTGAGATATGAAAATTTTTATTCAATATTTTTTGTTACTTTTTTCACGATCTACAATGAAGGTTTTTTAAATTTTTCACCTATCATCCATGGTTATTGAGATATCGATCGAAATTGTGGGGTAAAATTTGTTTTTTTACTATTTTCTTTTTTCTCGTGCAAGATATCAAAAAAATGTTTAGGATCAAACGTATAGAACGTGTTCAGACCTACAAATTAGTTTTTTATTTTTATTTTAGACAAAATTTACGACTTCTAGCGCTCCGCAAAGTCGGTAAGTCTGTGGTTCAACGGAGAACCGAGTTATTATAAAAAAAACTGCTTTTTAACCCGTTTTTCAACATGGCGGAAAATCCACTAGGAAGTTTTGGTCGACAATTCGAAGTTAAGCTTTTCTAGGCGTAATATTAAAAATTTAGCCCATTAAGTTCATATGCTTATCTACCACGTTTTTACCGACGTAATGACTGGACTATATGTGGAACATTTTTTTGAGATTGAGTTTTTATTTAATGATTTTTGAATTTTTTTAAATACGAGATTTGGATATTCTTTATTATATCTGATGATTGCTATTGTGAATAATTTTTTGAATGATTTGTAAATTTTTGAATTTAGTGGGTCTTTTCGTGGTAGAAATGTCACGAAAAGACGTGATATTTTATCCTTCCAAGTCGGTCCGAGCTCGGTCGGGTTCTCGGTGTTTACCGTGAAAGTTGCAATTTTGAGTTTCAAACATTGAGTTTTTTTGGAGATATTTTGATAATTAACTGAGATTTTAATCATTGGGAGAGCAGAGCAGAGCAGAGCAAGGAATTTCGAAATCTCGTTAATTCATTCATGGGCGTCAGTGGTAACCGAATGAATGAATGAATAAATAAATCAATAAAAATAATTTAAAGTTATTTAATCTTAAAACCTCGTGGTAAACATTATTTTTATCAGGAGGCGTTTCAGGGATACAATCTGAGTCATCTTGGAAGAAGGGGCAATTGCCCGTTTGTCCCTGTCTAAATACGCCACTGCAACCAACAGTGGTCCGTCCCCAGATATTGCCGATATTATTGAATTAGGTGATACGTATGGCGAATTTTGAATATACCTGACGTAGGTACTAAATATACAAATCGGAACGTTTTTTCTCAAAATTAAAGTCCATAATAACATCAGAAAAATCGGAAGATCTTCACTGTGCTGGATTTTTAATGAACAATCCATCAAATTAAGTGGTGATCGACTCATAAGAGTTTGTGGTAATCCCAATAAAAGGGAATCAAATAATTGAACTTATTTAAATTTGAATTAAACAAGTAATTGAAATTAAGGGAGATTTGGTATGGAGGGGATGTAAGGGAAATGTGAGGATATGGAGGACATGTGAGGATATATTGGGATAATATTCCGAAATTTGGAAATGGAATATTTGGTTGTAATAAAAAAATATGGCAAAAATTAATAATAAAAATTTAAAATGGAAAATTTCGTTGTAACAGAAAATTTTGAAGGAAAAATATGGACAAAATTATAAATGAAAATTTGGAAAAACAAAGTTTCCCCACAAATGAAAATTTTGATGGAGTCAGGGAAGAAATACAAATTTTAGAAAAAGTAAATTTTGTTGAGGAACAGATTTTTGAAGTAAGGCCGAAATTCAAAACGAAAATTTGGTAAATGACTTGAAAAAAATTATGAAAAATAATAATGAAAATAAACTAAGAGAAGGTGAACCGACACACCCAGCATCAACAAGAACATTGGAGAATTTGCATGGATTTGGCATTTCAGAAATTATTTTTAGATTTGCAAACGAGCACCTGACTACAGCGATGATCATTGTGTGGAGGTCCATTAGATGGAAAAAAATAATATTTTTTTAGATTTAATAATAATAATAATTGCTCTTTATTTATCATAAGATAATAAAATTTCTAACTATTAATTATTATTATTCAATTAAATTCTATTCAATTAGAAATTTTCTGGGAACAGAACTGAGATGGTTTTCTTCTGCTAACCACTTGTAGATCGTGGATGCGCAAATAAAACTAGGGGAGAAAAAGATTACCAAATGTTGTTACCAACGTGTTACCAAATGATTTGTTAAAAAATTTTGATTTTTGAATTATGAGATTTTTGAGATAGAGTTTTTATTTAATGATTTTTGAAATTTTCTAAATGCGAGATTTGGAATATTTTTAAATTGGATTGCTATTGTGAATAATTTGTAAATTTTTGAATTAGGTGGGCTTTTTCGTGCTAACAAATTAATATTGGTACAAGAAGACAAGTGATTCTGGTCTTCCAAGCCGGTCCGTCGTAGTGGACGGCCGTATTTGAGATTTTTGAATTAGCATCATCTTGAAATACCTTTGACTTTAATTTTCGAATAAAGTTTTAAATATTTTTGATTTATTGAAGAAAATTTTGAGAATTTAAATTGGCGCCGCAACGTAGCAAACAGCAACCCACACTTGAAAAGTTTCAGCTTCTGACTTGGTTAAGCTAGCTGGCAAAACCGAAGGTAGAAAAGGAAGTCAAAGAAGAATTTTTATGGCGTTCCACTACAATATACTATTTTAATATTAACCCTAAGTTGCACCTTGTTCCCATTTGGGAACACAAGCATTGCATAGTTTTAAATACTTATTTCGCGAAAAATAAACTTTCTATGCACAGTGTTCCTATACAGAAACATCCTTCTTCAAGTTAGACAGGCTACCAATAGATTGTAACACATAACATATCGATAATGAAAATAATCAGCTACTGATGTTAAATATGGTTGAAGTTATGTTTTTCTCGATTTTAATGAAGTGTGTGTCATATTGTTAGAAAGCCTAATTTTTGAGTTAAAAGAATTTCAGTGGCTCGATTACATCATATTGATGGTATGAATACCTTGTTTTCTCCTACTTTTCGTTTACTTACTTTTATATTTTGACGTTGAGTTCAGACAAAACAGGCAAAACTTTATGAATATTTTTGAAAATGAAGACGAATAATTTTTTAAAATATTTTTTACGTGTTAGGGGGCGTCCATTAATTACGTGCGGCGTTTAGGGGGGGGGTCGAGCCGAATGTCACGTAATATTTTGTGTTAGCTATTCTTGAATAAAAATAATTAAGCAAATTATGCTTCTTTTAATAAATCCAACGCAATCAAGCACAGATTAACGTATTTACACTAAAAATACGCATTTTAAAAAATCTTACGTGAGATTAGAAGGGGGGGCAGGGGATCAACCCAAATCTCACGACATCTCACCAAGGGGGGCGGGGGGGGGGTCTAAAAATCGTCAAAATTACCTCACGTAAATTAATGGACGCCCCCTTAGAAACGATAAAATGAACCACATATTCTGTTCTTCACACTTCACATTGAGTTGAATTGGTTGTTTTATTTACAGAGTCCAAAATCCCCATTATAGGTGTATTTATGAACCACATATTTTTTTTTTTTTTCAAAAATAAGATTATGTGCAATATAGGGTTAATCTGGAGAATAGAGTGAAAAATACACATTTTTATCAAAAATGGTAAATGCTGATTTTACAAAACTCTACACAGGGATTTTCATCTTGATTATCTTTTGTTCTGTATTTCCTGGGAATGCTTTTCCACTTGTATCGTTTAAATTTAGGTTACAAAATTTTCGCTGCCGGTGTTCATAATTCATAATGTTCTCCGTATGTTTCCTATTATTTCCCATGCATTTCTCGCAGCAAATATTTAATAACTACGACAGAGTTGATTTGATTTAATAAGGCTATGCCATAAAGCTTCCCCAAGTCGGCTTTTATTTTTGAGAAAATTGCAGCAGACCACATTTGACGGATTTTACATGATATGAAACCAACTTCAGACGTTTTGTTAATCCGAATTTGATTATTAACTATATAAACTTTGTTAAACTCGAGAATGAACAAGCTTTCTACTTATAAGTGGCTTTTAATGTTTAATATGTTTTATAATTTAATGAATAAAGTAGGTATACTAATTTTTAAATAAAATTATTATTCTCTATAGTCCACATATTGGTATTATGGCTTTCGGTGTATTCAGGAATTAATAGCGAGATTCTTTGTCAACTATAATGATAATACCAGCCTGCCTGAATATGGTACCCCCGAGCTGTTGGTCAAGAAGCTTACGTTGTTCTGAAACTCAAAGTCACCATAGCAATGTTGTTCATTAAACTTTCGTTTGAAAACAAATTAAATGGAAAACAAAGCAAAACCAAATCGCATTAATTTGCTAATGTAAATTATAGAACACTTCGACAAAATCAAGTTGCACTTGCATAGATGTTAGAAAATTGTTCAAGTAGATTAATACAGTTGACCTACTTCATTAATTCAACGAAAACAAATAATACATCTGTGTTTAAAATATTGTAATAAATACTATCTTAGGTTTAGTTAAGTTTTAAGAAATTTTTATTTTAGTAAGAAAAAAAACTAATTGGATTTATTTGAGTGACTTGACCGACCACCGTTTTGTCATCCTGTCAGATTTTAATTTGACAAATGTTACTTTTTTTGCATCTAACTTTAAGGGTAGTACAGCACTTTTATAAACAATATAATTATCATTTTCAACATAAATCCTCATGAAATAGCTCACCATGAATAGCAAATACATTTTAAAAGTGTACTTTTCCGAACAGTAGAAGATAAATTGAAGCATTTGAAATCGATGATATACTAAAGTTCTTCTTAAGCTTGGCTTTGTAGAAGAGTGTGTTATAAAGAACGGAACCTATATCCTAGATTTAAATATGAAATAAAAATTGGTAGTGGTGACTTACAATTTTCTTACGTAGATAAGTGATTTTCGCATTTATTCTGTTCCGCGTATTTTATAAAATATATTACTTTGTTTATTTAAAAGATATCCCGGTAACTAATATATACAATTTAAATTTTATTCAATTAATAGTCACCATTTAACACGTAAACCAGATGCTCCATGCTTGTAATGTTAGCCGGAGAGCCTAAAGTAAATTGTTAAACAGTTTTTGATTTAATTTGCAAATTACGGTCTCAATTAAATTTAATACCAAAATAAATTAAACACCGTTTACCATTAAAAAGTTCAATTCTAATTAAAACACGTGATTGATTCTCAATTTGTGTACAGCTCTCCGCCAAAATTTCTTTTTAGATTAAAAACAACTTTCATCTAAACTGAGATATTTTATAATTTTATTATATCTAATAATTAATTTTCCTAATTTATATTTGGTTATATTATAAAGGAATTAACTAATATTTGTGTTATAACAGATATTTTACATTTAAAATGGTATTAAATTTGATACTTTCTCTTTTACATAAATCCAGAAAGCTGTGTGATCTCAAAAAGCACTAAAATTGCTATTCTGTCCATCCTTAGGATTACATTGATCGTGTTTCATATCACTAAAGTTCATGTTGAGAGATATTTATAGATAAAAACATATTTTTTTTATATTTCTTTTGAACAAATATTACAATGATATTTAAAAAAATATTTTCCTTTATGTGAAGTCCGGTTTGATGGTTTTCTGTTTACATTCAATAGAATATGGTAATATTTCCAAGTTTAATTTCTTATCGTGTTTATATCGAATATGTAACGTTAGTTTAAAATTCATTCTTCATATCTGAAGTCGTGAGTTTTCTGATTTTCTCTTCTTAATAATTTTATTTTAATTACTAGTTACCTATTATTTTTTGTAAATATGTGTACTGTTGGTGGCCCCTGCCCACCCATTGCAAAAATGTTGGCGCCGTCACTGAATCCGTAATAATATGATTTATTATATTGTTGTGTCATATTGTGGTGTCCTAAACTGTTTTCTTTTATTTCCATCCACAAATTGCTAAAACCATCAATACCAAAAAACTTCCTTATTCT
The DNA here is from genome assembly GCA_949152465.1 of Cantharis flavilabris. Taxonomy (NCBI): domain Eukaryota; kingdom Metazoa; phylum Arthropoda; class Insecta; order Coleoptera; family Cantharidae; genus Cantharis; species Cantharis flavilabris. The sequence goes on along the minus strand of OX424439.1, from coordinate 14,567,306 downwards.
CTTTAGTAAAAAAATTAGTAAAAAATATAAATAATAATAAAGCTTACATAAAAACTTTTAATTATTTTTAAAAGATTTATAAACTATGTAATGTTAACGAAATTGTAAAGCACCGAAAAAATTTAGTAATTACCACAATATTCTCTTTTATATTTTCCCATTAAGATGCTTTTAATTGCGGCGCTAAATTCTTTCCCCTAAAAGCTATATATCTTAAAAATAGCAGTTAGAGAGATTACTTTTCTACAGTTTCGATTTGTACTTTTGCTACATAGACGTGCTATTATCACAGATTTTCTTTTTGCTTAGAAAGCATATAAAATAAAATGTATAAATCTTGATTACTTTTTTGTGCCAGATATTAAAATTTAATTTTTTCAGTTATAAATATTTTTAATTTAATTCTGCAAATTTAGATAAAATTTTATTTATTTTTAACTAAAAAGTCTACTTAAAGGAAAAGCAGTAAATATTTACAATACCAATGTATGCCTGTCGGTTTCATATTATATTATTAACTGTATAAAAATAGAAATAAATTTTAACAGCTGTGAAAATCACCATAATTTTCATCTACCAGTGTAATATAATGTTAGTTTTCTAGAGAAAGCTTTGTGCAAATGTGCATTACAATGGTTCTGTTAATTTTTTATGTGGTATCAAAGAAACGCTTCATTTTACTCTATGCTCTTCTTGTTCTTGATTGCGTCTTAGCAATAAATTTTGAGTTTTACGCCGCTATTACCTTTCCTCATTTTGAAAACCATCAAAAGCATTTTTACAGCTCTACTCAAGAGTCGACGATCTAGTTTAATATTTTGTCATCTTATTAACACAAAGTGATAAATTTATATTTAAGATATAATAGATTACTCGGTAGAGCTGAGTCAAGACTTTTACCTATACTTTCCCGAAAAACGACAAATTTCACAAAATACCTAAGGTAGCTTTTTACTATATTAGAAATTTTTAAATAAATATCCTTAAAATTTCATGTTAGTTTAGTTTCTCGTTATATTTAAATTTAAATATTTAAATTTTCTATTTTAGTTAATAATAGGTACATAATTTTTAATTTTCATTCTCGTTTGATAATAAAGTTCAATGTTGCAAGAAAGCACGCCATCGAAATTTGTTTAGCGTTCATGTAGTCGTTTAAAAGTTCATAGGTAATTTATTTTTAACATTACAAGTTTTCTTAAATTTTATACTGTGATATACAACCAGCTGTATCAAGAAGTGATGAAATTGTAATTTCAGAACTAACCGGATAAGGATTATTTCTGTCTATATTCAAGGAACCATAATTTAATTTGTTAAAATTTGTTTTCATTTAAAATTTTAAATATCAAAAATGCATAAGAAATAAAATAATTTAATCTTCTGCTTTTTTGGTTTGTTTATACGAGTATGTTTTGTATTCAAGCTTTCTTTTCTGTTGTTACTACATTATACTATATAAAAAAGTTATGATTATAGCAATGACCGATTGTACAGTTTTACAATAACTGATTTTTAATAACTCTTCCCTTTGAACTGGAAACAAGTAATTACTTGAGTAACTATAATTACAGAGTATGGACGTTTCTCTATTCCGTTTAATCGCAGACATAGAATTCGAAATAGCAATATATTCATTTGATTTCTTATTCTTTGATCTTCTTACCTTAAGATTTTTGCCTCCTAGCTTTCAGTGTTCTGGCTTTTGCATTTCTACATGTCTTTAAGTATTTAACTTTGTATTTATTTGTTCTTCTATTTGTAGAAGAATACTTCTATGTATATTTTATTTTTCATGTTTTGGTAGTCTTTGGTTCACATTTGTTCTGTTTCTGATCAGAATTGAAAGTACCTCGTAATACAAAATTATAAAGACAATTTTCCAGTTAAAAATCTTTTATCCGGCGTATATTTTAAAATAATCGAGAGAAAATTGTACTAATCAAAAGGTAAAAATAAAATTTCCATTATTGTTATTAGCGCTGTTACAAACGATATGAATTACAAAACAAGATGTTATCGAGCCCCACGTTTTGGATTCAAAAACTTACATTTTGTATAGGTACACTTTTAAATTATTGTTTCAAAATATATTCGCTGCAAATAAAACTTAATTTTTTTTTTCAAGTTGATTTTGATTTCATTTTTTTTTCATTCTGATATAACTATCAATGAAGTTGTTGTCGCAATTAAATTCAATATAATATTGAATTGTGATTTTACAGATTCTGGTAAATTATTGTGTTGTATCCGTGGAACATCAAATTAATATTGTAAAGGCAGCTTTGGTTCTAATTCGTTGGTTTTATTCTAAACAAAAAAATTTTTCATGAAAATTCAAAAATTTGATTTTTTACCCTACTTTTCAAGAAGTGAATTGAATTATTTCCTATATACCATTGGCTAAGGGCAATTTTTTAAGCACTTTAAAAAAAAATTGATGTGGAATATCCAGTTTTCGAGTTAGTTAGTTTTCGAGAAAACAGCATTTAAAAATCGAGAAATTTGAATACATTTAATCGCAATTGCATAGCATAGTGAGAGTTGCAGTTAGATAATATGTACAACTGCACTTAATATGTGTTTGATTCTAAGATTTTTTGTATTTGGCGAATAAATTTGTTAAATTTAAGTCGGTAAAGTTTTTATTACTTTTGGAAAACTATTTGTCTTAAATTTGGATTTTTTGAATTTTAAGATAATACATCGGTATTCGGTTAAGTGATTTAAATTGGAATTTTTGGAAATTGAAGTGGATTTGTATGAAGATTTGAATTAATTGAATTGAATGGTATAATTTTAATTTTAATATTAAACTTGAAGCCGAAATAAATTGAAGTAGGTAGCGGTCGCACCTGGGTCAAATTATCGATTCAATTTTAGATTTCCCATTTTAGTATTTAAATTTGATTTTAAACTTTTTATTTTAAAAGTGTTGGAAAATTACACCACAATATATATATTGTCGTGTCCGAGTTAGTTTTTCATTAAACCGCCGATAAATTTGTTTATTTTGAGTAAATAAAAATAAATTGTTTCACCTCTTTCACTTCCGATCCCAGGTTTTTGCTGGTTTACCCCATGTTCTTCTAAAATTTTGAGTCAATTTCGTATATTTCGAGATATGTCCATTCGCTGCATATGGCCGAATCACCTTATCCTCTTGACCTCTATTCTCTAGGGCTCGCCGTCTATCTCTATTTCTTCCATTTACCACCCACACTCCCGAACCATAAGTTGATATACTTTCCAAGATTAATTTTTATATAGCCTTTTTTGTTGTTTTTTTTATTTTATCATTTCATAGTATTGGGTTTAGTTCTAGATCTAGATCACCATTATCCAAGTCAGAGAAGGTAACATCAAAGCATTGGAAGGTTAGGTTGAATTTAATTATGTCCGTTTTCGATGAAAAAATAAATAACGTGATTAATTTTTAATGGAATTACTTAACCCGAGAGTGACATCGAGCCTATCTGATGATGTCTTAATTTTTGAGTTGGAAAAAAATAGGAGAAGGAAATAAAAAAAGGATAAAAGAGAAGGAGGGTGGAGTGGGATTTGGAGTTTAGGAAAAATAAATAAAACAAAAAACAAACAAATGATTTACTTGACTGATAATTGATAACATCAATTATTACAGAATTCTTAGTGAGTTATGAATAACTTAAGAAGTTAAGAATAACGTTTAAAAATGGGCGTTGGGAGCTGGAAAGAGTACAGACTCGATTAAAAACTGTCGATTGCTAGGACCATGGTACAAGTAAAGCAGCCCGTCCAGTAAATAAATACATTCATATATTTATACAAAAAAACACTGGAAATCTCATAGGTAAAATCTGCTTAGATCACAAAGCAGCATTTATATATTTAGTATGTCGGATTACCATGAATTTATACTTGCCTAGGTTGAGCTGGGTACTCATTGGCCTCTTTCTATTGCTTCTAGTTTGACTGGCAGTACTCCATGATTATTCTGTCGATCCCGTCTTAATGTATGCTGCTCCAGATTAGTGAAGCTATGATGAGAGCCAGTTCGTTTGGAGTAATAGGGATTTTTTGTTGGAGCGTTTAGAACTTCTTTTCTTGATTAAAAATTCTTCGCTACCTTCTGTGTGTAGGACTCTCTTGGGAAGGTTCTGTGCTTGCTGTGACAGGGTGATCTGTACCTGACACTTTTTGTTCGAATTTGTTACTTTTTTTGTTCTTCGGGAATCCTGAGCAACATTTGTAGCTAGCAGGATTTGAAAACCGAGTTCAGCGCACTTGACGCATCTGGATCTGTATATGCAACTGTTTTGCGAGTAGCCAAAGTCTTGACAGTCAAACGTGTGTAACTGCAATCACTAAGAGTATATTTGGGCACACGTACTGTCAACAGAACAACAGAAGTATATAATCTCGATTTTTAAATACCCTCTTTCAAATGGTATATAGGAAAAAGTAAAATTTTTGGTCTAAAGTAACATCACCTCACCTCCTAAACCCACGTATTAAGAATTATTTATAAACTATTTTTTATCCATTTTTAAATTTTTCGTTTTACACAGATTTTCATATGAAGTGATGTATAAATCTTAAAATGTTATCTTGGGTTATTCTAAATTATTATGCAGAGAAGATCTAAAGTGGATTTTGTAAATATTTGCTTCGAATATTGTAGATTTGAGCCAAGATTTAAAAATAGGCAAAATAGAATGGTCGGTGATTTTGTGCTAGAAGGCAATTTATTAAAAATGAAGCTTATTATTATTTATTATCGTTTACGTAACAGGTGTTACGTTCTACGAGACAATTGGGGAAAATCTCGTTTTACAATTTTAAATTTCCCAACCAATATCCTGAATATATAATCAGATCAAATGTTATCTGATATGTAAATAATAAATTGATGAGCATAATTACTTCACTCCTCGCATATTTTTAATTCAAAATCATTTGAATGTAAATTTCCATCAGTGTAATTATGTTTTGTTAAATAAAATTGTAAATTTTCAATAGAAAAGTTATTGATCACCTTATAAACTTTGTTATTTGTAAATATTTCTCAATATAGTTTGTATGTAAAGAGTTATATGGGGTTAGAGGGTGTAATACGATGAGAATCACCCCTAGAATATCACCTGGCGTCGTTCCAGCACGCTATGCTGCCAAACTCCTCGTATGCAAGACCTGCGATAAACTGTTTACCGCAAAACTATTCGTTTTGCTATCTCGTCTATAATTAATTAAAATTGTAAATTTTATTATAATATATTAAGTTTAATTTATTTCTGTAATTGAATTAGTAGATATTATTATTACATAAATTATTAAGTTGTTTAATTTATGGAAAATGTTATCGCTGTTTGCAATAAATTAATCAAATTTAAATTTTGTTAAAGAGTATATACGGTGATTAAAAACATTAAAACACTTAAAAAAACTTAACAAAAACTCTTGAAAGCTGTGAAAAGTATGTGCAAGAACGCTCAGTTAATTATATAGTTAAGAGCAATGTCCAATGCTGTTTTGAGTAAATCAATCTGTGTGCTTGCATAAGGATCTCGAGAAACTAGTAATTATATAAATTTTTCTCACATTCTGTAAATAAACAACATGAAAAACGAATTTCTCCAAGTAAAATTCTTGAAATTACTCTTAAACAACTTACGAGCTAAAGTGTTATTAGCAGAATATATTAACATTGTTTAAATATATCTATTTCAGTACTCACACTTTTTTCTTTTTCTTTGAATAAGTGTAATCTAATGATTAAACTTATTTATGTAAAGAAGGCTCAGCTAAGAAATTTTGTGAAATCCAAACAATCACGCCAAACCAGTGTTATAGTTTAGTTATTATACTAAATCAGCAGATTTTCTATAGTTACTTATATAACACAAAATTGCAAGATTGGAAAACTATCGAACTATACCACTACATACAAATGAAATACAAATAATTTAAAATTAATATAATACAAAATAATTTTCATTTGATATCAATTATTGTGCCATGCGGTAACTAGGGGTTCATCAAAGCTACGCAAACTTGTCAAAGATTTTAAGACAAACTTTGGGTAAACTTGTAATTTAATTTGAAATTTCAGTAACTTAAAAGTCCATTACTCAAAAACTGTCCAATTTATTTGATTTTATAGGTAGTAGCATTGTGCGGGTCGACTGTCTTAAACTTTAAAAAAAACTTGGAAAATAATTTTTTTTAATGGAATCTGTATATCGAATATTATCGGAATGGTTATCGCAGTTATAATAATTAATTAGGATACTTAAAAAATACATACATAAGTAATATGTTGTAATCCAATTATCGACTCTTTTGTTTTGAAGGTTTCCAACCTTAAACCTTGGTTTCCAACCAAGGCGATGTTTCAAAATCAGACTTGTTGCTTAATAAAAAGTAAATGATGTTAATCAATTTGTAATTTTATAAATTCGGTTCAATTCATTTCGTTTTTTTCAAATTTTTTTATTTATGATAATAGATACATTTTTATATACTAACCCTACAATACTTTAAAACATTGCTTTGCTTATTTTTCTTGTGGTTATATTTTTCAGTAAGAATCTTGAACTCTTTGCTCAAAGCTACGTTTTGATAAACTTTACTCGCGCATCAATATTAGCTTAGAATTTAGCAATGTTAGCACTCTACTAGAATATTACGTAAGTGATCACGAAACGGTAAATGCTAAGTGTTAAACTTGGTACTTTAGTGGTACAATTCAATTCAGCCTATATCCAACCTTTGGCATTCAAGAGAACCCTCTCGGACCGACTATAGGCGATCCAAGAAAGAGATTTAGTTTGCCAGTGCCGGAGCACTTGCTTTTAAAAACGTGAAACCTTATGTCCAACAGCGACTATGCAAGGGTCGAGATAAGACTAAGCCAATCTTTCCTAATATACTATATACTGCGATTTACCTCGAAGCAGGGATATTAATTTATGTGATGTGAGCCGAACGTTGGGTGTATAATCTCCCTTATCTAATTTCGTACGATGTTTGCTTTATTACATACTCGACACTTAACCTCAATCTTAAAATGGTGCTTAAGTTTACTACAGTACACTTTCAACAAACACGAATTTGATAGAAACCAAATCTATTATCAGAATATTTACAGGTACGTGGTATATAAATGTTGGAAATAATCAAAGATATAATATTAAATAAATGTGTTTTTGTTTGTAAAGGCGTCAGCGTGTTCTTAAAACTAAACTAAGTATACGAAGATTATCAGATCTGAATTAATAATGGCCAAATAAATTTACTACCTCGCAAAGTTCAAACAATCCTGATCGTTGTTGATGGCTGCAAACACTTGCATACTAACCGATGTTCGTAGTTCGTTAGCAATATTTCAATTTTTTTTTTAATTTTAATTTTGTAGATGTCTTTTTTATCTCGAAATTTCGGGCTCTTTATTCTCTTTCTTTTGGTATATTTCATTGCTCTGTACCTTCCATATTACTTAAGTAATCCTTAAAAATGCTCTTCAACCATCGGACAGTTCCTTGTCGTTTCTTATAATTTTAATTTCTATATATAATTTAGAATTTCTTATAAAAAACTCCTACTACGTTTGATTTTTAGGTATCTACGTATTTTCAAATCTCCAAGCGTTTCGATAAACTCCAGGAAAATCAAGTGTATCTTTTCCACAAAATTCTATTAACGAAGCACTACGTTTAATAGAATCATGAAAGCGTTATTAACAAAGTCCACCCAAGGTAAGTGCAAACATTTTATCAACACAAATTATCTTAAAACTACATACTTATTAACAAGTTTTTATAATTTTTTATAGATCCTAACTTATGGTTAAATTAATTTGTTATTATCACACAAAGCAAAATTACTATTATTGAGAAAATTTATATGGAAATTAATCCAATGCAGAAACTATATCATTTTATCAGATTTTTGGTTGGCATTTACCATCATAGTCGTTTATTTAATTAAATTATATCGTAATCTTAATCTCCCGTTACATCATCCGTAACTTGTTTTTCATATTTTTCCCTATGTATGTGTAACCAATATGAACTAATATCTCTTTTTCTGTTTATTATTTACCATAATCCTTTCCTTGCTTACATGACAATACATATTATAATAATGCTAGTCCAAATTCAACGTTGTTTATTTATACAGAATAAGATTCAATCTATTACAATCGCGTACCCTCATCAAAAGTTAATATTAAGTTAATAAAGGGGTGACATTACTCCATCTAACCACCCGATTGATAACAAACAAAAACAATGTCAGAAAACTTCCAAGCAAAACCCTAGCGCAGAAGCTGTGTACATTGGAATAGAGGCTTTAGTGAACACTTCAACACTGCTCCAACTGAAACCAAAACAGTAATTTTAGAAGTAAATCCCTGTATTCTACAACATAATGTCCCATAATATTATTAAAATATGAAACTTACCATTTGCACATATTCATTACAAGATTCAATGGTCAACTTCACACTAATTAATTTGTCGCTTTGCTATCCTCCTGTTTAATAACAGGGATCTAATAAGATCCCTAAAACATTAAAGCAAAACAATTTTTTCAAAAAAACAAAAGAAAACATATTCAAACAAAGTTCATTAACCAATATTTGTGTCATTAATCTGTAACATCGCAGATTGCATTAATAACCAAAATTATTCATGCAAGTCATATCACTTTCGCTACCAATAAAATCTTCCCAAATGGTACGTCTGTATCCACATAAGATGAATTTCAACCCAAACGAAAGTTTACACCGATCGGAACTTCTTAAAGCACTATGAGCTTGTGCCTATATCTAGTACAATATCAGGTATCCAACGCAAGTCTCTTTGTAAGAAACCAGATATGCGGACAATGACTCGCTTACAACCCCTCATCTTCTCGTTTACATGGACAACCACCCACATGTGCGATAACGGAAAACCAAATCGGAAGCCATAATTCAAACATAAATCAATCATCAGGTTTTTGACGAAAACCATACCATAATCATTTTCTCTCATCAAAACAGGTATTTACAAAAGATCCCCCTTGATAACTTATATCGAAAAATGAAGGTTGCTCTATGACATCGAATGAAACATGATATCAAACAAAAATGCTGAAATAACGAACCAATATAAAATTGTAAGCAGCAATGGAAATAAAAATCTTACCAAGGCATCGATAATCTACCGAAATAAATACCATACTACACTAACAAAACTCTTAAACTACTTATAGCCGCCTCAAAATCACAAATGTAATACGTTAATGCAGCTACAGGAAACGAAGTAAAATATGACCTAATTTCAAGTGTCAGTTCTATTTGGAATTACGAAAATCACTAGGTGGACGCTGTGTACGTAGTGCTATACAGAAACCATATGATAACAAAATTTAAGAATATTTTATTCTTGTACTAGTTGAAACACAGTAAAACTTCCTTCATTCAACTTGTTTTTCTACATATTGTCGTCAAACAAAAGGTCGATTTTGCATTCGATTTTGCGATTACATTCCTGCAAAGGAATGTATAAGAGCGAAGTGACGCCATTCCGCCATTTTGAAGTTGGAGATTTTTTTATGAAAATTAATTGTTTTTACCCTCAATCGACTAATTCACGTTGTGTGAGAACGTTCACTACAGCGAACTACAACAACAACAAGAAGATTAATAATTATTTGGAGCAAAGCACTTCAGAAAATGAAACAACCCTTTGGTTTTTTTACCAAATGGAACGATAAAACGATCATTACAACTGTTCATTTGCCCTTCAAAAGAATTCCAAACGTATTACGCAAGGTAATAAAAAAACTGTTTTCTTTAACGCAGTGAATAAAAACTCTATTTTTAATTTAACCTTCAACATAAAATTTAATTCAACAAATTTTGTCAAGTTGGCTCACATTTTATTTATTATATTTTTTTAGTTAATTTACATAAAATGTCAACTTTAGTGGCCACGCACACATTACATTTAAGCGAGTCTGAAAACGAGAATTGTCGTTACATTAATTTGTTCTTAAATAAACCGAATTATCCGTCTTTAGTAAGAGTTTTAATTATTGCTCCGAAGACAAAGAAGGTACCGACTCCTGATTGTTTCATACTCAACGACTGGACGGGCTACGCCGGACAAATTTTAGAGTTTGTACACAAATTTTAAATTGTTCAAGGAAAATCAAACCATAGTCAGAGTCAGACCTGTTGAAAGAGCCAACTTGGAATAAAGTTAATTTATATGAAATTAGAACAAAAAAGTTAAGTTTTTATATAAATAATTAATTATATTTATTTCAGATCCAAATTTCATGTATTTTCCGAAATTTTTTTGGGACAAGCCCAAATTCCAGACGAGAACATTTTTCTGAGAACTGCAGCGAAAAAAGGTACCATTAGAACTGGATCCAGGTCCTTGCTAAGAAAATTGTACTTAATAAAACCATTTTTATCCAGTTATACATATACTTTAAATCTAGTTTTAACGGTAATAGACTTCAGTTACTACAACAACAGCAATCAGTTCTATCAGTTCTAAGTTAATACTAGAATTAGCGAATGAGGTTTGTTAAATCTAGAATTTCCTAGTTAGATCAAAATTGAACTGATTTGGGGTTTTAACTATAATATAATATTATACATCTTATGTACTATATGATTGAAATAATCATACATCATTTGCTATTCATCTCATCTATTATTTGATACAAAAGTTGGTTATAATAGTGTACTTGCCTACTATATTGTATTATATGTACATACGATTACATTTTGAATTATTATCCAGAAACAAGAGAAGTTAATTGAAATAAAAACGAGAGTTTTCCAAAACATAAAAGAGTGTACAAAAGTCTAACAAACACAATAAATGAAATAAAATTAACTGAATATATGTTTGAAATGGAATGCAGTAAATTGTATTATTAAAGTTGCCGCATTTGCTGCATCAAAACAAAATAAATACATTCAGCAATAGTTGGAAAATTCTCAGAAACATTTAACTTATCGATCTTCATTCCCCACAAATATTGAGAAGTGCAAGTCCTATCTACAGAGGAAATATATTGTGTGAAGTTTCACATAGAGATAGTAAAGCATTAAAGCTTACTGATATAATATAAAGACTGCAGTAGGACCGGAGGACTACGGAACCACAAGGAAATCATTATATTTAAAATATAGCCATTTGTTATAAAACGAGTAAAATTTTAATGAAATTTTAATACTCTCTGCTTACCGTATCAAGAGCTTACATTTCGTTGAAATGCTAATTCTTTTTTAATCCACCATTCAACCACAAGAACATAAATATTTGTTTCTTTTAATATTTTTCAGCAAATATCTTATATTTTTGATAAAATATCGCATAATCAATTTAAATTTCTTCTCATCTTTTGTTTACTTAATAACCAGGGTTTAAATTGTGCAGTTAAGCAACTTCTTATTTAAACAGTAAAATTCAATTAAAAATGCTAATATCTGCTCTTTATTTTAATTTTAAATTAAAGTTGTTTTAAAATGATATAAATTAAGATAAGTAATTGAAATTTTTAAATTCTACTGTGGGAGTTTTAATAAATTTTCTCATAGAAATGCTTTAGTTTGTAGTAATAAAACTAAAAAGCTTTTATAAGTGAGCATAAAATTTTTGTAGGTAATATTTCTTCTGAGTAGGTACGAATGAAAAATTAGGTAGGTATTAATTTAGAAGTTATTAAAGTTTTACATAATAATTATATTATGTTTGTATGTATGAAACAAACACAGTTTCTAAATTTATCTTCTTCTCCACCGTAATATTATGTTTAATAATTACAATAATATAAAGTTTATTTTTCCATGAATTATCTTAAAGGCTTTATAATGAAGCTTAATAAGTAATTAAATTTTTAATTACTTAACGAGGATTTTGTGTAGCGCTCTAATTGTAGTGTTATAAATCAGTTGGTATTATGCATCATAAAGTATTAGTGGAGAAATCCTCATCCCTTTGGTGGCCGCCTGGAGCACATTAGTAAAGCTTCTGTACCTTGTTATAATTTTTGCAAACAACTATTATAGCTCTACCTAATGCCTTAAGTCATACGGTTTACACTTAAACAACAGGCTCCTTTAAATCAAATAATAGTAAACAAATTTCAGGAATTGAATAGCTGATGTTGCCAGTGCATTAATAATTTCGAAGGTAAAGATTTTTATCAAACACAGCAGTATAATATACTTCAGTGTTTGAGCGGAAGATATTGTCATCGTATTTTATTCTATTTTCAATTTCTATTCTCTCATTGAACTTCTTGAAAACCTTTCAAACATCTTTGACGGCCCTTTTCTTGGTTCGATTTATTATTTCTCGCACAGTGCCTCATTTTCATTGACGCATTTATTTTATAATTTTCAAATATTTTTATTCAAACAGCAGTGAACCTTTTGATTTTATAGTATATTATATAATAAGAGACTAAAATGCATTTTTAATCCCGAGTGCAAATTTTACTGGTTCGAACGGCAGAGAGAGGAATCCTTAAATTGGATTAGTTCGCTTTATCTGTTTATAGTTTAGACTTCGAGTACTTTAGGGTTAGTACTTAGCTTATTTTTTACTTCCTAAGATAACGACTGTTTTCAGAAAAGTCTCTGTTTGCTGAAAATTTCAGGTTGCCTGTTTTCAATTATACCCCAAGTATTCGTTGTATACTTGTAAATAGTTTTCGGTGTATGAATATTTGTACATTGTCGGGTGTTTTTATATACCAAAACCAATAAAGCAAACCCCCGTGGCTTTAACCAGACAAATTTAATCTTCAACCTGTTAGGTAGTTTTAACCTGGAATTACTAGCGTTTACGAAAATATTTGGTTCTCTAGAGCGAAACCTGCAGGCGACAACTACATACTTTGCGATTACTATCTATGTGGGAAAAGCTAATAAAACTAATTGTTTATATTGTTTAACCCTGAAATAACAATTACAAAAAATTACTTGAAATAGAGCTTGCGTTATTTAGACAACACTTTGATCTTATATGTTCTTGACAACCATAGGATTTTTTGTAACGTAAAAAATTTTCTAGTCTGTATATGTTTCATGATGTGATCTATTATATGGTAGCTTTTGAGTAATTCATGCTATGTTGTGTTAACTTTACTTATATAAGTTTTAATTAGAATGTCTTGAATGCATTATTGTGTTATATATTAATATTATTACAAATGTATTTGTTAAAATTTAAATGAGATAAATATACTGTAGAGATAACTTGGAAACTACTTGAAATAACTGCGACCTATCATGAAAACACTGCGGAAGCTCCTAATATATTTTGATCAACTCAGAACTGAGTGCCATTTTTGAAGTTCTGTGAAAACTTAAATTAAGTTACATAAATAAGAGGTAAATTATGGTGGACAACTAAAATAATCAGAAAAAGTACAGTATAGATTGGAAAAGTTTAAGGAAGTTTTATTTTCGGAAAAAGTACAGTTTAAAAGGTCATCCAATAAGAAAGAGAAGAAAAAAATATTTAAAAAAATTCAATAATGGACTATCGAATGCACAACACGGTAATCAGTACATAAATCAACGGTAAACATCGATAAGAGATCAAAGATCTGGTCTTCTCTTTACGTTTTTGAAAAATGTTATGGTTTGCTACAATAAAAGAAATTCAAGCCAGAAATAATAATTAAATCATAGATTATTTCCCAATACTGCACAGCATCCGTAACCTTCGGATTGTCAAAATAGTCGATAAAGTTTTCCTTAAAAATACACATCATTAAAATCGACATTAATCTTCAAGGGGTTAATGTAATAAAATTCATGGAGACACTCGCTTCGAATTTCCTTGAAAATCTTTAAAACTCCTTAGAAATATTAAGAAGTCCTCGAAAATCATTAGAATTCTTTGGAAATCACTGGAATTTCTTGGAAATCTCAGAATTCTTTGAAAATCACTGGAATTCTTTGAAATCTTTGGAATTTAAGGAAGTTGTTGGAATTCTTGGAAACCATTAGAATTCTTGAAAATGGTTGAAGTTTTTTGGAATTCCTTGAAAGCCATTGGAATTCTTGAATAAGGTTGGAATTTTTTTAAATTTCTAGGAAGTTGTTGGAATTCTTGGAATTTCTTAAAAATCTCTGGAAGTTTTTCGAAATCACTTTAATTCTTGGAAAACTTTAGAATTCTTGGAAATTCCATAGAATTTGTTGCAAATCTTTGAAATTCCTAAGAATTTTTTGTAACTCTTGGGAATTTCTTGTAATTTTAGGAATTCCTTGAATTTTTTTGGAATTCGTAGAAATCCTTCTTGGAATTTTCCAGAATTGCTGTAATTCCTTGGAATTTTTTGGAAATCTTAAAAATCCCTTGGAACTTTTTGGAATTCTTAGAAATATTTGGAATTTTTTAAAATCGTTGGAATTTTTGGAAATCCTTAAAATTCTTTGGAACTCGTTGAAATTCTTGGGAATTCTTGTAATTTCTTAGGCTAGGCTTGGCAGAAGTGATTAGAAAAGAGCATACGGCAGCACGCAAGTGCTGCCTTAATCTCCTACAACTGTTGAAGATGAACCCTGGAAGTGGCATAGGAGCCTGACCGATTGAAAAAGTGTATTTTGAGTGGAGGTTGGTGGGAGTTTAGGTGAGGGAAGGATTTTCTCTTTTTGAGGGAGAGAAGGGAGGAAGGTTGGGTGTAGGAGTAAAAATTAAACAAAATACAGAGATGAAAGATATATTTAATATATATGAAGATATCTGAAGGTTGATCATTAGCCAAAAGAGAACGTTGTACAGTAGTGCACGCCTAGAGGGGCTGAGAGCGATGGGGGTGTGGATGAGTGCCGGAACTGAGAGTGATAAAAGTAAAGAGGGATTTTTCCTCGAAAGGAGAGAAATCTGGTTGAAAGTGAAAAATGAGCAAATTGAAAATTTGAAAAGTCTGAAAAATCTGAAAATCTGAAGAAAATTTTTGAGAATTGAGAAATTCTTAAAAATTAGAGTATTTGAAAAAATTTGATAAATGAAGTTTTGTGGTCGGATACTTTGAGTGGTCTTGAAGAACGGTACGAGCAGGAAACTGAGACTTGAGAGTTGACCACTCACAACGAGCAGAGCATTCGGCCACAACCAAGTACTTATCCCACACGAAAATACCTATGTGGGCCAGAAGGTCCCTCCAGTAACGGATTAAAGGCGAGACCTTGTCTCTTGTCGGTTCTTCAAAACAAACAGTTAGCAATTCGGAGAAAACAAGATATACTTAGAGTCCTGACATCTGGAGGGAGATGCTTGGCTGGGTATCTGTAAGAGAGAAAGATTAGAAGAAGCTAATAAAATTAATGATACTTGTGCGTCTGATGGAGCCAGAATGCTCAGTGGTCTCTTAAATCTTGGAAAGTCTTGGGCGTTGTATGTCCCCAAGTTGGAGACCAGGGGATTTTCTACCTCTTGGCTTCTTGTATAGAGTTTCTCAGTCAACTTTTTAATGAAATCGCTGAGATATTCGACCTTATTTTCTTGATGAAGATATCTTGTCGGTTGATAGAGGACACCGTGTGCTTTTCACAAACAGATATTCTGGACAATTTGGAGTCGATTCATGTGGCGATCTGAAGCAAAGGCCCATGCTGGAGCAGCATAAAAGATGATCGATCTGATTAGAGATTTGTACAATCTAATCTTCATTTCTGATTGGATGGAGCTGTGTTTCCCGACTAGTGGATTGATGAGATTCAAGGCTTTACAATCCTTTTAATTTACTTTGTTGATTTGTTTGACCCAGGAGAGATTCGTATCTAGAGTGAGTCCGAGGCATTCGGCGGAACTGACCCATGGAATCTTTTCGCCGAACATAGTCACATCTGGAGAAACTGTCAAACGTTTCGTAAACATAATCGCAGCGCTCTTGTCCGAGTTGATCTCGATACGCCAAGTGCGGTACCAGGTTTCCAGGGCGTCCAGGGCCTCTTGCATGCGGCTGGCGGCGATGGAGACGCTAGGTGAACTTGCCAACTTAGAGGTGTCGCCTGCATATAGAGCAGTAATCGTTCTAGCTGTCGATGGGAGATCAGACGAGTATAAGCTGAACAAAGTCGGAGACAGGAGGGAGCCTTCGGGCACCCCTGCGCGGATCTTCCTAACGGTCTAACAGACACCTTCGTGCTTAACTTGAAATCTTCTGTCTTTCAGGTAGAATGCGATCAATTTCACTAGTGCAGGCGAAATCTTCGCCTGGATCATCTTGTAGATAAGACCTTCGTGCCAAACTTTGTCAAACGCTTTTGAGACGTCCAGAAAAACGGCGGCTGTTGCTTGCTTCTTGTTGAAAGCTAACGTAATGTGCTCGACGATTCGCGCTAACTAAAGCGTTGTAGAGTGACCGGAACGATATCCAAACTGTTCATTAGGGATAACCCCAAGTTCTTCGATTTCATCTTTTAGACAGTTGAGTATCAATCTTTTTATTAGCTTCCCAATTGAGGAGAGATGGCTAATCGGACGATAATTCTGTGGAAATGTCTTGCTTTTACCAGGCTTATATAACATAACTATATCGGCGGTTTTCCATCTTGCCGGGAAGTGCCTCAGCCTAAGCACTGCGTTGGCGATCCCTGTTAATGCCGACACGGCTTTCTTCGGAAGGTTCTTCAGAACATTGTTTGTGATACGATTAGAATCTGGGACTTTCTTCTTCTTCAACTTCTTGATGGCGTCGCGAACCTCTTTCACAGAGACAGGCTTTAGTGACAATGACTCTGGAGATTCTAGAATCGATTTTACTCGTTGGTTGACCTCGGCAACATTGTAATTCGTTGAAATTCTTGGGAATTCTTGTAATTCATTGAAATTCTTGGAATTCGTTGAAATTCGTTGAAATTCTTGGAATTTGTTAAAATTCTTGAAATTCGTTGAAATTCTTGGGATTCCTTAGAATTCTTTGGAAGTCGTTGGAATTCTTAATAATCTTAGGAATTTTTTCCAATTTTTTCCTAAAACATTCGAAATTTCTGAAAGTTTTTGGAAATCACTTTAATTCTTGGAAAGCTTTGGAATTCTTTGGAATTCCTTAAAAATTTTTGGAATTCTTTGAAATTTTTTGGAATTATTGGAAAGCATTCGATTTCTTGGACATCATTGGAATTCTTGAAATTTTTTGGAATTCTTTGGAAGTCGTTTGAATTCTTGAAGATCGTTGGAATTCTTTAAAATTTCTTGAATGTCGTAGGAATACTTAGAATTTTTTTTAGAAATATCTGGAGGTTTTTAGATATCACTGAATTCTTGAAAAACTTTGGAATTCTTGGAAATCGTCGGAATCGTCGGAGTCTTGTGTACTGAAATTTTATTGGAAATTTCCCACTTTTAAATCTTGAAACTAATCTCCTAAATGGATAATTCAATAACATGCAAAATCATCCAACTCATCACGATCTGGAATAGTCAATTGGGATCCCCCCACACTAAGAACCATCTTCAAGTACCAACTTATTTCAAATTAACCAATGTCATGAGTAAATAAGGAAATTCATATGTTATAGCAAATAACGGCTATCATGCAAAAATTGCTCTCAATAAATCTTCACGATTAATGACCTCATCATTCACACAACAACTGATGAAAACAACCAATCTTCAAGTGTTCTACAATATTCAAAGCATCAATTGTTAAAATTGATTACCTGCAGACCATACAAACTTTAGCGGAAATCAAAAAAATGTTTGATATTAATTTGATAACAGAATTACTCGATATCAACGCCAGAGCCACGCCACACCAATTCATTATACTATATAGTTTGAAAAAATTCTGTAGCGCAATTTTAAACAAATTTTCATTATACGAGGAAGTTCTTGAGTTTACTCGATTTCACCATTCACTATTATAAAATCAGGCGTATCAATAGCTACAGTTATATTTTTAACAAAAACAACAATACTTTTAATTAAACGTAGAAGTACACAATCTAAAATACACGCATTTTTAATAACAGTAACAAAAGCCATTAATTTTGTTATGCAAATTTTTTAACAAAAAAATAAATTGAATAGCATTTTAGAAAATCAAATTTATCATGTATTGTGTTTGAAGCTAATGTATCACACATGAATATTTAAAATAACCATTTCAAAAATACAGCATACCGTTCACGGTGTAACATGCTCACTTAGAAAGTTTGCATTTCACTAATGTTATTAATTTTCCAACTACCCTGTTTACTTAATTTCCAAAACTGCTACTTTTTATACCATTAGATACTTTATTTGATACGATTATAATCCCTATATGAGATTCGCTTTGTATATGGGTCCATTGCACATCACTTCATGCAAAAAAACATTTAAATTGATTTCTGACCTTTCCGATTTAGATCAGTATAAATTTTTTCCATTTAAAAAATCAAACGAATTTTATTTTTTTGAACCAAAGATTGAACCGGATTCGAATATCCTATACTGCACTGGCGTAAACCTTTTCGAGCTTTTCTGCTATAAAATAAAACATTTTATTATACTATGTACATACTCGTTCGTAGATACAGAACTGCAGGTATATTAAAAAACACGTTAAAAAATTTCACCTAGGTGAAAATAAAAATTAAAGCTGAAAATAAAAAAATATACTCCAAGTTCGGTATTTCAAAATTTTATTTTAACCGAAATAAAATTTAGAGCAGATTAGGAAGGATCTGCTTGACGTATTGTTCTGAGGATTCAGTGATAAGGAAAACCGGTCAGCAGTAGATAATTTAAAATCCGTTATCGATGTTGGGTTGTATAATATTTATTAATATTTACAAATAAAATTATTTTAAACAAATTATTTCAATTTACTAAATCTGATGTAAGTTTAAAACTATATGCCCAGTATTAGAACTTGGCGTAATCGTAATATCTATTTTGAAGAATACCTACTCGTAACATTTTCAACAGATTGATTCTTTTTGGTTTTTTCTTGTTTTTATGAATTTTTATGGCTAGCATTATAATCTTGAGGCTATAATATTTTACGACCGTAAATTTTTCAACACTCGCTCAAGAACTTTGGCTAGTTTATGTCGAAACAAAGGCGTTGATCTAAACATGCAAAGATTTCCAACAATTTTGTAATCGTGTAATAAATTGATAAAAATTCAATAATATGCTCATATCTTTCAAACGAATTTCATGACTTTTCAAGACTCTTATCAAAACCAGTTCAAAATCCAGTTCACTTCTGAAAACAATTATAATTTTATTATTTCGTATTTGATTTATTTGTGATTATAAATATTTTATAATTGAAAAATATTGTAAAAACCGAAAAGTCACTATAACTTCGTTCCAGTTACCCAAGTTAACTAAACCAAATATGTAACAAATTTATTTTACATTATTTAAATTTCAGTAGTTGATGTATACTACAGAATATGATTATGAACCAACTTGATAAAACCTAATAAGTTGGTATAGGATTTTTGAGTAGAATCATATTAGATTTTCTTATTCATCTTGTACAAAAGTAATATAAAAAATAATAAAAATTATGTGCCTACTCAATATAACATTATTTTTTATTGAAGATCTTAAACCAAGATTCAGAAGTTTAATTTTGGTTACATTTATAAAATAATTATATAATATGATAAAAAAAATAAAAAGCGTAAACAGTATGAAAAGTTATTAGCAATATATTAAAGTCAACTGCAATGGGGGAACATCAGCACATTGACTATTTATGTAAAATAAATTGCACATAAAAGGTACTTAATGCAGAAAATACAGCAAAAATGAAATTTATTCAGCCAATTTACCTATGCTATATTAGCAGTATGCAGTGTGCTCCAGTGTTGTTTCTATTGGGGAATAAGAAATAATCATGGAAAACAGAGCTAATGTGAGAATTATATTACAGGTTAGTAGATATATATGACTTTCATGGAAAGTTTACGGGTTCTAATGCCATTAACTGTCAAATAAAGCAAATAATTAAATTGCTATATATATATTCGTATACCTATTAATATAATATCTTTTAATATTAATATTATAAAAGATACCAACCCACTGACCTAATCCAAAGATTCCAGTAACTATATAATCACTTAAGATTGAAAATTCAAATTAACATAGAGACTTTTTAGTTGATATTGGAATGATTTTTTCCACATGTCATTATTTATTGTTAAAATAGACGCTTAATGCCTACGAGCAAATTGCTGTATATCTTAGAGTTAAAAAAAAGAAGAATTTATGTCATTATTATTTGATATTAATTTGAATGTTTGAATCTTGAGGTAGACTAATTATTATTGTAGTAAAATAGCTAAACAAACTGGAAATTCAAACAATCGGAAGCAACTAATAAATTGTAGTGATAATTTTAAAATCACTTTGAACTACAAAAGTGTAGACAATTTAATGTATTTATGAATATAATTATCAATATTGGGCTATAAGATTCAAAATAAAACACAAGTTTAAACGAGCTTTCGAAAAAAAAAAAGCTCGTTTAAACTTGTGTTTTATATTGAATCTTATAGCACAATATTGATAATTATATTCATATTATTTTCAAGAGCTAATAATTTAATTAATAATATTTAATGAATTTATGCAATGATTGTAAAAAGTTATCAGTAAAGGGTTTGAATGGACAATTAAAAAAGATCATGAGCTTCCTATTCATAGTAGAAGAGAAGTTGAATAGGCAGGATTCGACACTAAAAGAGATAAGTCAATCTGTAAAGGAAATCAAGCTGAAAGAGTTAATCGTATCTAGAGTTCAAAGTGCGATAGATGATCGGGTTAATCTTTTACACGTAGAATAGGTAAATCAAGAAATGCCTCAGCCTAGAAACAACCGGAGTGCTTCGGTGGCAGAATCGGAATCGAAAAGTGAAAAGAGTCGCTATAGACACAAATCGAATGTTGGAGTTGTTGCAGAAAAACGACCAAGTGGAGTAAATACATCAGAAGCGGGAAGCAGTGCTCAGGCACGCTCCGGTAGTGGTGATTGTTTGAAGTCTAATATAATGGATGATTCGGTGTCGTTAGATTTACAAAGGCTACGGGATGGTTTGTCTTCGGTTGGGGTTGACGTTCGGAAGGAAGATGAAGATCTTCAAACTGGTTGGGAGGTTGTTTAGACCAGAAGAAATAAAAACAAAAATAACAATAAGAGGACACCTGTTATTGTTGGAAATAATTCCCAATCTACGATTACGGCTATTCCCAAAAGACCTCAGAGAGCTTTTATATTATTTTCTTGATTGTCTCCTGATACTGAATCTGGTGGTTTGGTGTCGATGTTGGAGAACAAGTTTCCCGAGGTGGAATGTAGTCCCTTGCAGCCAAGGTTTCCTCAGTACTGTTCTTCCTTTGTGGTTACGGTTTCTTTGCAGAAGTTTGAATGTGCAATGGATCCAAATAATTGGCCTCAGGGAGCCATTGTAAAGCGATACCTTCGAACGGAAGGGAATGACCGGCGAAATTTTCGTCTAGTTCGAGAGGATCCCTGTCGAGTGAAGAGTTAATTTCAAACTCGTCGAGACGTAATGAAAACAGTGACACAACTTTATTGCAATGTGTACATTCGAATAATATGTACTCTGTGTACTATCACAACGTAAATGGTTTGCGCTATAAAGCTCAAGATTTCACGGAGTTTTTGTTTGTGAATAATTATGACATTTTGTGTATCGTAGAAACAAAATTAGATGAAACGGTTTTAAACAAAGAATTATTTCACACAGATTATAATGTTTATCAGTTGGATAGAAACACTAAAAACTCCCACAAAGTGAGCTGTGGTGGGGTTCTAATCGTGGTGAACTCAAGAATGTCAAGCTTCTTGATTGAAAATACGGAAGCTGAAGAGTTGGAACTGATTTGTGTGAGGATTCAAGAAAAATCCTGGCAGTTAGTAGCAATAACCGTCTACATTCTTCCCGTGGTATACCAGAAGGTGGTACGTATGATTGATCAGCTGAAATATACTCACTATGGGGAAAATGTACATTGGTTGGTGGTGGGCGATTATAATTTACCTAACCTACAATGGGTGGAAGCTGACTTTAATGAAGATTTCCTTGACAATGGTGTGGAGTTTATTCCCAGTAAGGTAACATCTAACGTTGAATCGGCTTGTATTGACGATATTTTTTGTTGCAATTTGTCACAAATAAATTTTATTGTGAATTCGTTTAATAAATTATTAGATCTTGTATTTGTTGATAACTCAGATCTTTTTTCAGTTTGTAAGCCATGTTGTGAATTAAGCAGCAAGGATAGGAATCATAGTGCCGTCTGCGTATCGTTTCATCCTCAGGAGAAATTAGTTAGATTACCACCCATAAGTTATGAAAACAGCAAAGTAATATTATATGATTTCAAATTCATCGATTACGATGAATTTTCTAATTACTTGTCATCTATTGATTGGCCGAGTATCCTTGACGATTCTGATGTAAATGTTATTGTCTCTCAATTTTATAGTCTCATTTATGATGCCTTAGATCGCATGTCTAGGAAATTTGAAATTGGGAGCAGCAAAGTTCCGGGCGGCTATCCTCAGTAGTTTGATTCGGAGCTTATCTTGCTCCATAAGCGTAAACAAAAAGCATATAAATCGTACATTCGATCTAAATCAACTGAGAGTTATGAGCACTACTTCTACTTGAGGAGCAATTTTAAGATTCTTTACTTTCTGGCATATAAGATGCATTTGATGGATATTCAGAATGGTTGAAATCCAATCCAAAATCACTTTGGTCCTTTGTAAATCAAAAGAGGAAAACGGAAGGCATGCCCTCTGTAATGAAATACAACGGATCGGCTTCATCTGATCCGAAGGAAGAAGTGGAGTTTTTCCGTTCGTTTTTTTCTTCTGTGTATGTTAAACACGATTCAGTCGAACTCTCAATAGGTAATAATGTAAACAATGGGTATTCAATAGATCTGTTTAATATTGATGATGCAGACATAATTGAGGCAATCCGGAGTCTTAAGCGGGGGTGTGACCCCGATGGTCTCTCTGCAGACTTCATAAAAAGATTTAGTACACAATTTGTTTTGCCTCTTAAATTGTTGTTCAATTGTTCATTACAATCTGGAGTGTTTCCTTCACAGTGGAAGATTTCCAGTATTACACCTATACCCAAACATGGTAAAACAGATGAAGTTTCAAACTATCGTGGAATTTCATTTATATCCATGGTATCAAAATTTTTTGAAAGTGTAGTTGTGAGGAAGTTGCGGTTTTGTATGTCATCTATTGTGTCAGATGCACAGCATGAGTTTGTATCTGGTAGTCTACCACAACCAATTTGTTATGTTTTTCGAATTTTGCTATAAACACTATTGAATCGAGCGGTCAGGTAGACGTTATATATACTGATTTTCAAAAAGCTTTTGATTCGGTTCAACATGATATACTCATTTCTAAGCTGGGAAACGCGGGCTTTTCGGCTGCGTTTCTTAGCTGGATTTCTTCTTATCTTACAAGCAGAACCCAGTATGTTAAAATTGATGGAGTTCATTCAAGTCTCATAGATGTTCTCTCCGGGGTGCCGCAAGGAAGTCACCTTGGTCCCTTTCTTATCTTGGTGTTTTTGAACGACATAACATTTGTTATCAAATACTGCTTGTTCCTCTTATTTGCTGATGATTTAAAAGTTTTCAGAAAGGTTACTAGTCTCTCTGACGTTAGACTGGTTCAGATGGATATAGATGCGGTAAATCGCTGGTGTCAGGCAAATAAACTATTTTTGAACCAAAATAAATGTAAGGTAATGACTTTTCATCGAAAATTGTCCTCTTGCCATGCCGATTATTTCATTGGTGGTTGTAAGATTGACAGAGTATTTGAATATCCTGATCTAGGGGTTACATTTGTTCCATCCCTGGATTCTAATCGCCACATTGAACTTATGATTACAAGAGCAAATAAGGTTTTAGGATTTATAATGCGAATCTGTAGAGAGTTTGACGACCATGTGGTGTTGGTTCGAGTCTATATGGCATATGTGCCCTCTATTCTGGAGTAAGCTTCTCAAATATGGTGTCCTTATTATAGGATTCATATTGAGAGAATTGAGCGAATACAAAAACGGTTTGCTAGTAATGCTTTAAAGAAAGATCGTAATCTTGTGACAGCACTAGACACTACTACTAACTACAGCAGTAGGTGCGCTATATTGAATATTGAACCCTTTAAGTTAAGACGGGAAAGGGCTCGAATTTTAATTGTTTGTAATATACTAACCGGGAGGGTCTGCTGCTCTCAGATCTTAGAACAGCTTCCTATACATGTGCGTGCTCGGGATTTTAGAAACACAGAGGTTTTTTTTATTGTTATTGGCATCGTACATCGTACGGTCTATATGAGCCGGTCAATGCGATGATGCGTATATTTAATGAATTTTATGCTAAATTCGATTTTAACCTCACCACGAGGCAATTGAGAAGTTCGGTACGCGGATAGTCGTAACTGATTTATGTATATATATTTCTGTTAAACGTGCTTATATTAAAGGCACATCACTGTTTTTAAGAGGTTTACACTAAAGAAAATACATAAAATTCTGATTTATAAATTAATTTTTATGTGTACTTTTCTCGAGCTATTTCACAGGGTCCTCGGTGAAATTTGCTGTGCGTAATCTTTAACCACATATCTATGTCCTATAAAATTTTCTCTCCCAAATGTTTGCAACCTTGCGAGATATTAACATGTAAAAAAATTACATGGAAAAAATTCTACGGGTGTATTAAGGGGGATACCAAATATTTAAACATTCAACACAGTCGCGGGGACACCCTATGTACTAATGACGACTGCACTTGATGGATAAATATTAAATATAATTGATTATGAAAATAATATTGATTTATATAATTTTAAACCAACACGTTACAATATTGTAATACATAGTATCTTCATTTTACTTAAAACAGTTATTAAAGTTTTCTTAAAACTAACTTAGCTGGATGTGTAAGGTTTCTTCAAATACAAACATATTATATAATTTATATTGTCCTGCGCGTTGATTTCTTACTATGATGTTCTTACCCGCCGATTTATCATTTCTTATTGCAGAAGTCGACCCCTGCACATATTTTTGATAATTGCAGTCAAATTTGAAAAATATTTAAATATTGGGTAAAAATAAATTTCGATAAGTACCTACCACTGTTTGGTGTTTGGTAAATCTTCATTAATGTACTAATCATTTTTTCTTCCAGATTTATTCTCATTTATTTTTAGAAGGCATAAGAAATTGTTCACTTTTAAAAATGAACAATTATGTCAGATTACTTGCATTTCCTGTATCAAATTTAAACAAAATAGGATTTTTATCAGAAAAGAAGCAATCAAAGATTCTTATGCTGATTATGGCTATTATCATGATTTCTATATTTTTTGATCTTATTGTACTGTGGATTCAATTTTTATACATAGGAGATAATTTGGAACATTATGTGATGAATTCTGAAGGCATATCATTCTTAACACAGGTAATTTTTAAACAAATTTCTAGTCAGTACTGCTATATATAACTAAAAAAATTTTACTGACTTATTTTTTAAGGGTTTCACAAAAATGTTTTTCTTGGGTTACTATAAGAATAAATTTATTGATCTTTTTAAATGTACTGATAATTTTTGGGATGCAGAAGAATGCCCGATTGATCTACAACGAAATATAGAGAAGATATATAAGTATGTAGTATTTGTCCAAAAAGGAAACTACATATCAATCGCAACTGCTAATATTCTTGGAACCCTATTAGCATTATATACAGGAGAATTTCTGACTGGTTATTGGAGCATGGGAAATAAAAATTTATTATTTGCTATAGTTTGGGTGTCATTGCTAATCAATACACAACTGCAAGTATTTGTAGTATCCGTTTTTGATAGCCTGTTTGTGGGATGTTGTTATGAAACAGTAATCCAATAATGCAAAATTTTGTGCTATCGATTGGAACAATTAAATGTCAAAAAGATAAACCAAGAGTATAATTTAGAAAATTATAGAGAAGCTCTGGAAAGTTGTGTAGAATATCATAACTTATTATTAAGGTAAATGGGGTTATTATTTTTTATTGTTTTCAAATATTCTTCCTAATATAATAGTCCTAAATCAAGTTAATCGTTATGAAAATTGTTACGAATAGTAAAATTTAATAGGAGGGGGGGAGGGGGATCCTTACCTCTTCGACTAGCTAAAATCTCAACTTGGGGTCGTGGTAGCAATTGAATACGAACACATCATTTTAATACAATTTAGTTCAATTTTAAATTTTTTTGTATCCAAATTTCAGCAATTTCATAAAAATATTAAATCAATATTACATAAATCTTATTACTTTCAGCATTCCTTTTCATGAAAATTTGTTACCAAAAAATTAAGCCTTTCTTTAAACAACTGCAGCACAGCACCGCCGGTACGATGACTCCGGCCAAATTTGAAATCAATAACAACTAAACACAATAACAATTCACTATAATTTCCATCAAATGACCATCCATGACGTCGTTCCAATTCCATAAATAAAGATATAAATTTTTACTCACAATTAATAAGATATTTGAACCCACCATTAGGACCTCCTTTTAGAAGAGACTTACATGAAATAAAAATCATTTTTGTGGGAGAAAAAAATTAAAAACTATTAACACGGTTTTTTCGATTTTTCTCAGAAAATTTAAGGTTAAGTGAAAAATGATCTACAATAAAGTTGTAGATCATTTTAATACCTACAACATCTCCATACAACTTTTTTCGATCGGAGATTAACTTTCGACGTAAATCGTAAAAAACCAAGTTCCACCCCCTTCATCCCTCCTACCTCGGATCGGTTTGAATTTATTTTTCCTGTAATTATAACGACATTTTTTTCCTATCCCATCACTGTCATGTTGTTATTAATTTTTTATATTTTTAGCTTGTTTTTCGGCTAAATGCACTGGTCTCTATATTATATACACCGCCCTTAATAATTACATATTATTTAGTATAATATATTACTTATATTACTTTCAGATTTCACTCACAATTACAAGAAATTTATTCAATTCCTTTAATGGTTGAATATATCACCATTGTGCCCTATATAACAGTGCGAATATATGCATTTACAGAGCTGTATGTATATACACAAAATAAAAATTAAAGCAATAATAATAATAATTATAACAAAATTTTAGTTCTACTGCCGACTCCCTGGTGTATTTAATCATGGCTATCTCATTGTCAGTATTACAAATAAGCTTTTACTGTATTTCTTCAAATCATTTGACTAATGAGGTAAAAGCAGTTTTTCTTAATTTTTCATTTTGCAATTTAAAATCCATATATTGAATTGAAAACAATAAATTACCAAACATTTTAAGCTTTTATGACGTCCATATAATAATATCTTACTACTTACAGCTTTTTTATGAATATTACTTTAATTATAAATACAGTAAAACCTAAAAAAATAGCTCGACATAAATGGGACTCATTTCCTGTCCACTACTGAATATGTCTATTAAATGGTAGAAATAATTATCAAAACATGTAACTGAAGTCTGCAAAGATAATATCATGTTATTCTTGATTACTATGTAGTACTTACACAGCAAACTTGATGATTTAATTTAAATAATTTTTGTAAAAAGAATTATTTTGAAAATATTTTAAAAGATCTTAATAAACTTTAAAATAACTTTTTATTTTACGAATAATTTTTATAAATTAAATGAAAAAATTGTGACGACACTCGTTACAAAATTATAAAACTATACGAGTACAATGTAAATATTTTATTTTTATTAATTTCGGAATGTATCTCTCTTTCAAATTTAAATTACCCTTTATTTTAACATTGAGAATGCTGTTGTTTTACTATTATAATGTAATCATTATAATGTAGAGAATCAATCTGTCTGCCTACGTGTTCAACTCCGAGTCATGGCGACTTGAGCCTCATAATCATCTGTCCACTAAACCAGCGATTCTCAACCTGGGGGTCGCGACCCCCTTGGTGGTCGCTGATCTATTTTAAGGGGTCGCAGAACATTTAGCGATTTTTTTTCAAAATTAGTTTTGAATTTGAATTGGAATTGTAACCTGAAATTTTAAGATTTCCCTTGCTCAATCAATTGAATAGAGGATTGATAAACCCGTATCAAAACATCTAGATCAATGAATGTAATGAGTAGGGCTCGGATTTTATGCTTTTTCATGTTATTTAATATTAATATGCCAACAGATTTTTTTTAAATCTAGGTAAATTAGGTAAAAACGAATCCGAAAAACTGCTAGACAAAATGTATATTTTCCATATTTTCAACATTAGGTGCATATTTGGGCAAATAATGCTTATTTGTGCATATTTGGGCCACTTTTGGTGTTTTTTTTTTGAAGAATTTTAATAGAGAAAATCAAAAATTATTATTAAATTTCCCAATTTTAGCAATTATTTTATTTAATTTTTATACTTTTTTAAATAATAAATAAAAAATAAATAATTTTTTAAATAAACAATTAAATTGCTTGTAATTAAATAAAATAATTGCTTAAATTAGCAAAATTTAATAAAATTTTTTATTTTTTTTTATTAAAATTCTTCAAAAACACCAAAAGTGTCTCAAATATGCATTATTAACTTAAATATGCACCAAATGTTGAAAATATGCAAAATTTGCAAATTTTCTGTAATTCCTCCAGATTTATTATTATAATAATTATTAAATTTTATAAATCTAGGTAGTACTTTTTAAAAATTTAAAAAAAAATTGAAAACTTCGAAGATATTTTTTAGTTTGCATATTAATGCATATTTTATCTATTTTTATCAATTTTAGTGCATATTTTAAGGAACTTCGGTGCAAATATATGCACATATTTTCAAGTATTTTGGTGCATATGAATCCGAGCTCTAATAATGAGTAATGACTTATATTATACTTATTATTAGAGACCAAATTATATGCAACTTAAAATCGTCGAAATATGCATGCAAATATGGATCGAAAATGCTCGAAATATGCAACAAAATCCCCAACTGGCACTGCCAACCGAAAATGTAATTTGTTGGCAACGCCAAATTCAAATTCTAAATTATTAGAGCAGTGCCCGTCTACTGATAAAGAAACTTTTTCTTTATTTTAGAAATTACACAAAATATTCCCAAATATGCACGATCAGTAGATTTCAGTCGAAATATGCAGTATTCTAAAAATAGCCAAAATATGCAATTGTATATAATCCGGTATCTACTATAAGTAAAAAAAGTACAAGTTGAGTATTTCTGTTTAATTTTAGATATCTATCTTTTTGTAATCCCGATTTTGTTCGGTCTCCAGATTTTTTTAATATAAATTTTAAACAAAGTAATTAATGACAATTTTAGAAAATACCCAAAATAATTTGGGGGTCGCGTCGTAAAAAGGTTCGCTGCACTAAACAATAGAATTTCTCAGAATTGTCTAGATGACAGGGTCGAGCTATACAAGTTCTACTGTACTATGTTTTGTATTTTGCATGTAGATCTAAATTTAATTGGTCTACTATTTCTTTTTGATGTTATATTACCTTTACTTGGCGATCAATGAATCAAGCACATCTTCTTTTCAAAATTTATTCACAAATTCTCACGCAATAATTTTTGGAAATATAAATTTCCAATTCTAGATTCAAAAACTGGCATAAAAATAAAAAACATAAAGTCTGATAATTTATTGTACCACCAATCTTGCTACTAAACTGTACATATTTAATGAGTACTATGTAGTTATTAACAGTATCCGATGCTGTCTATAATTCGGATTGGTATTCGCAACGTTGCCCATTTGTACGAACACCAATTTCATTGATGATCCAACGAGCCCAACGTCTCGAAACTCTTACTGCATGTGGTTTGATAGAATTCAATCGAGATCTCTTAGTAAAGGTATGTAGGTATTGCTGAAAATTAGTTCTAATTTAGATATATAGTTTAAAACGTAAAATATATTTTTTATTTAATTTAAGATACTGAAGTTTGCAGTAACTACAGGTATAGCATTAAGAAATTTCAGACACGAAGAACAGTAATGCACCATTAATAAAATAAATTTTCTTCAAATTCACTATAACAGGTTTACCGTTAATTTAAAAAAAAATCAGAGGGGACCTATACATACTCATCATACACGTAACTTACTATTTGACACAACGATGCACCAAAATATGCACCAAATATTTAAGATTTAAAACCCACAAAAGTTTCGAACCACATAAATCAATCCATTATTTCTATATGTATATATATAACAGTGGTGTAACTCTACACCACTGGGTTTACTTAGATTCTTATGATATCAATAGATAGATATATTTCAGCTTGACGTAATCTTCGATAATGAATCTAATTAACAATTTGATAAAAAATTCAATGGTTTGATATACATTTTCTTGATAATGTTATAATTATTTTAAACTCGAAATTATTGTAAAATCTGCTGATGTAAACTTTAACTTGGCACACAAGAATAATAAATTGCTTTGAAATGAAAATATTTTGTATTATTTTCCATTACCTCTAACCGAACAGTTCGTCGTTTTTGTCGAAAGAAGTAAATTCATTGAGTTACATAATGTAGATGGCCCGGACTGTTTATAATTTAATTACCGGCATCCTGCCAAATACCTTGAGTAGCTAACAGCTACTGTAGCACAAAGCCTATTTTACCATTTGAAACTAGGCACGTGCCTAGTGCCCAATAGCTAGAGGGGCCCGAAAAGATAGAATATAAAATCGTAAAATAAAAATCAAATACTGATAAAATACCCCAAAAATTGAGACTTCGATGCTATTAGTTACTTTCGAATATCAGGGGTCCGAAAATTTGCTAGATCCTAGGGCCTAACTCAGTTATAAATAGGCCTTGTTTGCAAGTTTTCACTGAAAGAGGGGGGAGGTAGCATACCCCGAAAACAGGTTCTGAAAATAGGAAACTTTTTTGGCTAATAAAATTTTAATGAAGTTTTGTACATCATAAAACTTTCGGCTTTGAAACCGGTTTTTGTTTTAAACTAATCCCAAACAACACCCAATAGCTACTGGATATCCAGTTGCAGTCCAGATAATGTATGTATGTCCAGGACTTTGTCTGGATATCTATTAGATATACGTTGCACAGCATCTAGTAAATGTATGTAGCCGACATTTAGTAGACATCTATTTTATGAACGTCCGTCACTAGACCGGACTTTGCCTGGATATCTACGAGATATATTTGGAACAATATCTAGTAGATGTAATAGAAAAAAATATTCTAGCCATCGGACAGTATATCCACAAGAGAAACTTATCCAACATCCAATATACGTAGACAGTGGGCATCCAGTAGATGTCTAAAACATGTATGTAGAGTCAAGACTTTATCTGGATATCTATTAGATATACGTTGCACAACATTTAGTGAATGTATATAGCCGACATTGAGTACACATCTATTTTATGATCGTTACCACCGGACTTCGTGTGGATATCCAAGAGATATATTTGGAACAATAACTAGTAGATGTAATAGAAAAATATATTGTAGATATCAAAATCCAAATACTAAAATCCATAGAGGGGGAGGGGTTAAAATGATCAGATTATGATAATTCTGTTTTTATTTCAAATGCGATTAATAATATGGAACTATTTGAGGCAATTTCGGTAGATAGCATACGTCTTCCTGCGGCCTACCAAAGGGTAAAGATATATTCGTTTTCATTGCACTCGCTACTTGGTTGTAATCGTTTTTTTGTATTTACTTTGCTTTAAAAATGTTTTGTTTATATTATATATGTTTTGTTATATTTATATACGTTATATAATCTTTTCGTATTATGTGCCAACCTAACGTCATGGCTTTCACAATATTAAAACCATTGAGTAAAGGAATTTTAAAGCGACGCTAACATATATAGAAGAATTTTAAATTGTATGCTAGTAAGTAACTAGCTGTGTGATTAGGTCTAGTAATCAGGGACATATAGAGGGGGAGGGGGGTTAGAAAGTCCAGACCCCCCCCTTAGTCTAAGCAACAACGTGAATATTAGCCGAGTCCCTGGCAAAAGCTAATCTTTTTTAAAGTGCTGTCTCGAACATCCTCCCTTCAGTAAAAGCTATTTCTAGACGTGGAACCACTAATTTATTTGGCCCGTGAATTTTACTTAATTTTATTTAATAAAAAACCGGACGACGGCACTGTCTTGTCCCACAATCTTCCATTATAATTCAAATTGTGATTATTGTTTTTTGAGACTCCCTGTATATCTTCCTGTGTATAAAGTTTGGTAACTATTAGCAGTTGTATAATATTACTACATAAAGGTACAACCAGTGATTTTATTAGATTTAATAATAATAATTTTAAAAATCTATATATATAAGTGTGAAATGTATTTTTTTGTCACGGTTTATCTTCGAAAGTACTGAACAGATCAACTTGATTTTTATTTTAAATGATAGAGTACATCGCGGAGCAAGTTTTAAACCTAATTTCGCCTTTGTAAGTTAATAAAAAATCGAGTAATCACATTTTTTCTAAACTGGATTTTAATCCCATAATTATCCATTAATCCATTAATCCTATAATACCAACTTACAAAATGTACTATATAAGAGAAATTATCTTCTATATAAATAATCAAAAATTTAAAATGGTGAAGAGAAAATCAAATATAAAAACCAAAAAGTAAAGTGGCTTCAGTCTTTCTCCTTCATATACCCAGCCAAAGCATTTTTGGGCACCAAACTGCAGTAATTGCCACCTTCCATGAGAGGCAAAATGCAGATGGTTTGACAAAAACAAGGATCGTGTTAACTTAGAGCAACATTCGAGTTTCGACATTACCCATTACGGGATGTCTTATCGGTTGCACAGTGCCAACAACGATACCAAACATTGTCAAGACACCAACCTACAATAGCATTGCTCATAACTTGAAGAAGCGCATTCCACGTCTGGCGCCCTGCAGTGAAGAGAGCATGAAGGATATTGTATGAAGGAGAAAGTATTCATCTTAAAAAGATGAATCATTCGACTGAAGCCACTTTACCTTTTGGTTTTTATGTTTCATCAAACACGGTCGATTTTGATATATTAAAATTTGAATTTTAGCTAGTAATTAATAAAATGCTAAGTTGGACAATCACTTCGTTTGTGGAAGATAATAGCGTAGAAGCTGTACACGAAAAGAGTAGTTCTATTTCTTGCTAAAGTCCACGTTCCACAGTGGAACGAAATAAAAATTGATTTTCTTTATATACTTTTTGTTTACGGTTGGTAAATTAAAAAAAAATTTTTTCAGAAAAATGGTTAAAAATCAATGTTATACTAGTTTCTTTTACGTATATAAATGGATATATTTTTTTAAACAATTTTTTTGTATATGCAGTTGTTAATGCAACATTCGGAAACATATTCTGTAGTTGTGATTATCAAATAAACAAATAAACAAATATATTTATGATCTAAAATATTAACCTACCTTGCATTTTAGATTTATGTGACTTTAGTGCAGATTTTATCCGATTCTGGCCGCTCTGACTTTGCACTTGTCGATTTAGGTAGTTGCCTGAGCCAGATGCATTTTGCCAGTCCGAAACCTCTTCGGATAATAGGTTTGATCTAAAAAATGATTGCCGATCTGCTGTGAATCTGTTAAAAAATGAATAAATTTAGATTAATAATGTAAATAAATCTATGTGGAAAAATTTATTTTTGAAAATCTAGTAATTGAAGAAGAGCATTGAAAATATTAGTATATTAATTTAAATAAGTCATTAAAACTTCGACTCAAACATTAAGACTTGTTGAACAGGTTCACAGTAAGTTCAATTCTGATAAGAAGTTAAGTAGATGTGGATGACTTTTGAGCATTAGCAGCTTCGCTAACGAGTTTTTAGGCTTGGATCCCAGTTGTAGTCACCCTGTTGGTTGAATAAAACTCAAGTGAAGGTTCAGTTTTAGACTGTATTTTTATTATTCATACGATTGCTTATACTAGGCAGTCTGATAAGTCCTTGAATAATGATACACGGAAACATTATTTTAGCCAACTTCGGTTTTATTTCTCAACATACTCTCTTTTTAGGTCGATCCAACGAGTTCAACGATTTTCTGACTTTATTATATCGTTCAAATAGTAGTCGATTGGAAGTATGTAGCTCAAAACAGGTCTCAGTTTCAGGTATCAGCTCTTCATTTTAGTAAAAATGCTCACCGGTGAGCAATCTCTTCAAGTTTGAAAACAGCTAGAAGTCTCTGGGGGACAGGTTTAGCGAATACGGTGGTTGAGGAATCAGTTCAAACCCGATTTTTTGCAATTTTGCATGTGTAACTGACGATGAATGAGAAGGGGCATTGTCGTGACGATAAGAATTTTTACTTCTTTAAATGTGGCTGTTTTTCGGCGAGTTCACTTTTCAAATTATCCAATAATGATGAATAATGTGCGCCAGTTATGGATGACTTTGCCCACACGTTCCATAGCATACCTACAGCCTTAGCTAGCTCCCTTAATTTTGCTATGAAATTATTCAACATCACATCACTTTCTGGCGCAGTGACCTAATTCGGGTGTCCAGAACGTTCAGCATCATCGGTACTCGTAAGGCCAAAACGAAAATAGTAAACCACTTATGAATCGTTCGAATCGACGGTGCAGAGTCCGGGTAGTACTTATCCAGTTTGGCTTTGGTCTAGATTATCGTTTTTCCGAGAAAATAATAGAGTTCAATCAAAACTCAAAACTCACATCTTTCCATATTAAAAAATACTCATAGGTTGGTCGCTTCTCAGTGCTGTAACTTGCAAATGGGTAATCTTCAATAGCTATAATTTTAGGCGTCATTTGAAGGATGAATTTTGTCAAAAATGGTTCAAATTAGTGCATACTAACGTCGTTTCTTAGAATTTTCAAGGACTTATTAGACTGCCAGATAAGTTGCACGCGTAAGATTTGTAAGTAAGTCTTTTATTTTATTGTGGTGCACGTGCAACATTTTATAAATTTAGTTTACATTAAAATTGTTTACTTTTAAATATTTAATTTTCTACTAACTCGGTTGATAAATTTATTGTATTAGCTGCTTGCTGGTTGCAAAAGTTCTTTTATTAATTGTTAATTCGAGTATTAAAACTTGAGAAATACAGAAAATGCTTGAGTGAAAAAGTTCATAAAAAAATTATGATCTAGCTAATAACCTGCTTTAGAAAAAATAATGTCAAACTGCTTTATGTATAATGTAGGTACCTACGTAAGTTAAGCAACATGATTTATTGAAAAGTAGATAAGATAACTTTGTAGATTCTAGTGCTAGGTTAGAAATGTATAACCTTGCATATTCAATAAGTTACCGTGAAGCTTTAAGATGTAGTATACTACAATGGTCCATAACAAAGACCTACTCTTGACGTACCCATCAAATATTTTTTGTCGATCGTCAGCGTTTTCTTTTCTACTTGTAGAAAGATTTATTTTGATAAGAGCTGGCGTTCTTAAATTAATCTTGAAAATTTAACACGACGTGAACTTGTGAACATGAACTTTCAGATAAAAGATTATCTTTCGTACCTATCTAGAATGAGGTGTTTGGCTGATGTTCTATTACTTATAGCGGACATTAAAGATTTTTCCTATCGTCCCACAAGAGTTCGCAAGAGAATATTCCCCCTACCGTATTCAGCAAAATTGGTTTACATCACAATAACAAGATACCTACCAAGTTTTTTATAATAAAATAACCCTACTTTAAAAATAATGAGAGTAATACACTTAAAGCATTTACAATGCAAGTTTATATAAGCAGATATATTTTATTAAAATAAAAATTGGATAACGCCAGCCTCGTATGAGAACATATTTATATAAAATTTTTAATATTGCTTAAATAAGCTATTTTTTACATACCATTAACTTTTTTTTTTCTAAACGAGTATCAAATAACATAAAGCTGAAGTAGGTAGACATTTACATTTAAAACTTTTTTACATGCTTTATACCGTTGTTTACATACGGGAAAAAGTTACTAAAAGAGCTCCGGTAGTAAGAAAGATGATAGAGAAAAGTATAATGCAGAATTTTCTCAACATTTTTAATTTAAGTAGAAGGAAAGTTTTATTTTTATATGAATTACTAGCTGCACGTAATTTTAATTTAAAATTGTAAAATTTTTATTTCCATAATATATATTTAAATAATCAAATTATAAAAAGAGATTTTACTTAATTACTGCTCAAAAATTAATGCTTTGAAAGTTCTGAATCTATGCGTAACGAACCTCTGAATTCAATTATTTTGTTTAATTAAATAAAGAGAATAAAGAAAAATCAAGAAACTTTATATACAACGCAACGGGGGACATGCTCTTTTTCAAAGAAATCGGATCAGACTTGAAGCAGCACAACAAACACAAGCTCGACGTTCTGCTGACACTTTATCTCAAATCAATAATTGCTTCCGACGAGGCAATCGTTTTGACGGTCTTCAAGGATTCGGACATAACTGCATTATAGTATTATAATAGCACATTATGCTATCAATTGCCTAATTGCTGTACCTATGTTAACAATAAAATATGACAGCAGTATTATAGTAACTAGAGTTACAAGCTTTTTTAATTGTATATGGTTATTGCTTGTAGGACCAATAATAGAGAATGATATACTTTATGCCCGTTTTCACCAACAATTACTTACCTTAAGGGTTCCTTAACTTTGAGATAAGAAACCCTTATGTCAAATTTGGTTTTCACCAAGTGGTAAGTGTTCCTTAAGAGCGTTAAGAAATCCTTAACTTTACGCATCCAATTTTCCGACCCCTAAAGAGTTAGGTATTCCTTAGTGGTTCTATTATAGGTTATAAAGTAGTGTTTTCCTTTTATTATTGTATAATTTAAATTATATTATACGTTGTATGCATAGTACAATTTTTTTTTTATTAAAAATTTTTTTTTTTAATTTTAATTTAAAAAAATTTATTCTTTTTGAAAACTTTGTAGACAAAATCTGCTTAGCTTTTTATAGTACCAATAGAATGAAAGGATTTTTTTACCTGAGGTACTTTTTTTCATAGTACTAGTAGAATTAAACGAGTTGGTTATATCCGTCCAAGCACTTATTTTACATTTGTTCGTGTCGGGTGGTTTGAGCCGTCGGATGGGTTAGAGCCACCTCAATTTTTCGGTCTATTGACAGTGACATCTCTTGGTGACTTATGTGAAGTTGTTGTTAAACCAATACTTCGCTTTTCATAAGGTTTCGTAAACAAAAAACCCACTTGCTATATGTTAGCCAGACAACGTGTTCCAAACATTAACAAAATAGTTTTTGCTTGATATTTTAAATAATTCGTTTCGTGAACATTTTCAAAAGATTTTTCAATGTAAATATCATTAACGTGTTAGATATTCGATGAATTTTCATGTGTATAAAGTTTTCGTAGTATTGCATCGTACCTACGTAATTTTCTTTTTGCTATACTAAAAAACTGTCGTCATTCGGGTGGTTTGAGCCACACATTATTTTTCGTATTTCGCATTCCTATAAATAATCAATTATGTCTGTCGACCCTGTAGTAAATTCTTCTTACAGAAGGACTATATATCGCGGTTTTTTTGGATTCTTGAAATAAAATTTTATGCAAAAATTATGACTCCGATTTGGACTCAGAATCGAATAATTAATCGAGCTTTAATCCAGCTCTATATTCTTTTTGGTGCCACTTGAACAATAAATTACTAAGTTTTATTGATATTGTCCGTTTTTATTTTATTTCTGCAAGTTTTCTACTATTTCTTCAGATTTTTTAAGGTGGCTCAAACCACCCGACAAATTTAATTTTTGTTGAAATTTAACCCATTTGTATAATCGAAAAAAAGATAAGCTTTTTTTGCCAAATTTGAAAAATCGATGATGCAAGAGCGTATATATTGAGGTAACCCTTCTAACAGTACATCCGCTTCATGATATTTTCATCCAGTGAAACCTATAAATAAAACCAACCTCTAAATTCAAATATTTGAACTAATACCAGTATTAGTTCATTTGTCCTTATTTAGCAAGGGAACCACTACTTAAGGAACACCTATGTTGGTGAAATGCAAATTTTCTTAAGTGCTATTTTTATGGAATACTTAAGCTAAGAATTCTTTACTAGGAAACTCTTAAACAAATGTTGGTGAAAACGAGCATTAGTTTCACATTG
The DNA here is from genome assembly GCA_949152465.1 of Cantharis flavilabris. Classification (NCBI taxonomy): domain Eukaryota; kingdom Metazoa; phylum Arthropoda; class Insecta; order Coleoptera; family Cantharidae; genus Cantharis; species Cantharis flavilabris. Next base: position 14,529,092 of record OX424439.1, on the reverse strand, counting down.
ATTGGTTAAAACTAAAAAGCAATTAATTAAATTCGAACTGAAAAGTTTTTCTTAAAATTGGTGAAGGATCCAATAGTTTATCTATTGATGCATGTAAAAGTGCCGTTGAAAGAATCGAGTTTGTAGAGAATTTTACATTTTGGATGACTTTCATCTCTTAACAGGACCGTATCTTAGTTTCACCGAGATATTTATCAAGATTTATTTGTACATAGTATATGTACTTATTGTATAACAAACTTTGCACCACCTCGGTCAGCTATGTCAAGGCAAAGCAGTAATAAAACATTGCACGAATGCCAATTAGAAACTACGAAAGGAAAGAAAACGAAGAAAATACTTGGTAAAACTTACAGACTCTTCGATTTAAAAACTAACATACTCACTAATCACAATCATCATGCATCACTATGAGATGTAAATTTAAGAAATGCCAATTAACGCTACGTAATTTAGACGTCAATTAATACAAAAAATTACATTTTTTCTTTAAAACTTCAATTATATCGATGTATTTTATGTAAATTAGATAAGAAAATAAATTAATTTTTACTTAAAGTCAAATACATCAATGAAAATGAGGTTCTAAAGAAGAAATGTCATAGTTTTTTATTATTTTTGGTTATTTTACGTAGAGTTAAAATGAGACAAATTGCTCAAGATTTGCAATTATCAACTGTAAAGGAAATATCATCAGAGTGGAAGGAAAATACAAAACCATAAGAGTGGTTTTGGTTATTATAAAATAGTATTATTACAATAATTTTAAATTAGGTTTAATAATATACACGTAATATTATATTTTAGGCTAAAGAAAAGCCATTGCTGACCGAAAGTCAGAAACAAAACCGCTTGGTTTGACGTAAAGAACGGATCAAGAACAGGAGCATTGAAATTCGGTTATATTTTGCGACGAGTCTAAATTTAACAAATGTATACGAGATAATCGGAAAAGTGATATGAATTTAAAATAAAGCGTTCCATAAGGACTGTTTAAAGCGAGCTGCTAATTTTGCTTCGGGAGCACTGATTTGGGGCTGCATGTCCGCTAAAGGTGTAAGAAGTATGCAGTTTATAAAAAAAATTGTTTATTTTGTAAGGCCAATGGTAGTGCAACCAAAATTTGGCTGGTAAGCGTCCAGTGTAGAATTAAGCTTTAAAAATTGTAATGTCAAAGAACACTAAAATTTGAATAAGTACATAAAGTTAGTGTTGGCGATTGTTGTAATATTGTATATTGTAATTGTTTTATAGAACATTTTTAATTTTAAAAAATATAACGGTAAAAAGATACGAAAAGATACAAAACAATACGAATCTGATGCGATCAGTGTCGAGGATAACACCGCGAATAAGATCGAAACATGTAATTCGTTAAGGCTTTTTTTGAATTTAATTGAGTTTTTCTTGCTATTATTTCATTTGTCATTGATTCCTGAGACGGTCCTGTCTGCCGATGTCTTGCTACGATTTTGTTTATTTAGAATTTCAATCTACTTTGTAGATTTTTATGATCAATATCTCAACTATAATTCACTGTATTTTTAATTTTAATTTGTGCTTTTAATTCAATGTTTTTAATTTTTTATATTTATATAATTTATTTATTTATAGTATAATTATAATTTTATTGAAATTGCATTTTTAATCAATTCTTCACCCCAGCTCCCTTGGACTCGTGTAAACCGCTGATCGCATACGGAGTAAGGTAACAAACTTAAATTAAGAAAATGGATTAATCCAAAATAACATTGAGATTTTATGAACAAAATCCGAAAATTTAATGTTAACCTAAAGTTATTCTACAATTTAGGTAAAGTATGTCAACAGGCAAGTAAAACAAACATCTAGTACCTACACCTAGTACGTATCTTTTGCAAGATTAATCAAGTTACCAAAATCTACGAAGGTAGCTATTATTACTACCTACTTACTATAATAATTTATATTACTAAAGAAGTTTGCTTATTAACAAGATTAAATATATTTGCTACCGTTCCATTATTGTATGTATAAATAAGTATCATAAAATTTGCATGTAAAAAATTAGCAAGTAATCTAAATCCAAAGTTTTGGGAATCAAATCTATAATACCGTAAAATTATTATCAATTCAAGAACCATTTTTTAATTAAATAAAACAGTAAAATCAAAAAATAGCAAATATTTACAACAAAATTTATTTTTACATTTTTACATTATATTATTGAAGTATCTTCAATACGATTGTACGATTACAATACGATTGCGCAAACGATAATTTCGACTTCGAAGTGTAAATTGACAAACACTGCTGGTGTATGTTTTAATATAGTACATATTGTCTGGACTACCAAAGAAAATCCCTGGTTATTATTATTTTATGAATTCAGAAATAATCAGATAATATATAATTTTCCTATATCGCTTAACGGATGAGGAACACAGATGCAAAATAACGAGTTGTCTTAAAAACCATGAATTTGACTGACATTGTAGCTAGGTCATAATATAATTATATTTATAATATATTTTAAATTTAATTGTAATGAATTAATTAGTATTTATTTTAAATATTTGTGATTTTATTGTGCAATTCGTTTGATGTAACATCAATCAATAAATTTAAAATATTTCGTTTTTCCTTTAATATTATTTAACTTTGTTAGGTAGTATTCTTTAAAAAGTGAAGTAAAATTACATAACATTTGAAATTTATAAAAAAACGTAATTAAAAATATATCATTGATTTCATTATGAGCAAATAGTTTATTTAGCGTAAGCAAAATTAAAACTAAATGAAATTTAAGCTTTACTACTATATTATTTATTTTTAGGCATGACTAGTTTCAGATACATATTTATTAGTAATTCAACATTTTTTAATTGTAGTGTAAACAGTATATATGAATCGTCAAATAATATTTATTATCTAAAATTACTATTTTCAATTTTAATTTTAATGTGGATTACGTAAATTGAAAAATGTGTAAATATTGATTTGTAATATTTCAGTATCGAGAGTTATAGTGCCTACCTATACATATCGGCAATGCTAAACAATTTTCAGGTTACAAATTAATAATTTATTTTGATTTATTTTTAATCGTACACAGCGATAAGAATGCCAATATAAATAAATTTACATCTATAAAACTTGTTACACTAATTTAAACTGATCGTTGCTATTTACAGCTCAGAATTTCGCAGACTTATTGCAGGTAGCCGAACATTAATTACTATGAAAGACATTAAACAGTAGGTCTCCCAAATTCAACTTTGACTATGAGAGATGATATTGTAAACATACAAGTTTTTGTCTGGCACTGCAGACTGCAATGACACAAGTTAATAGCTATAGGTAGAATAAGAAATAAGTAATAAATAAAATAATAAAAAAACGTTTAACCGAAATAATAATTAAGATTAACTAATAATTCAATAATCAAACACTCGTATATTCGTTTTGAACTCTCCACATCATCCTTTTAGCGATATAGGAACATCGAAACATTAGGTAAATTTTACAGTTAAAATTTTAATATTAGTCTATTATATTATTATTATATTAGTTTGTTAAAGAATTAAATGAAATTGAAGTTTAATTGAAGGTTCCCATAAAGAAAAATTTTAAAATAATAAAGAAAAATTGAAATATTATCCTTTATAGTAAAAATTAATTTTTATTGAAAATTCTAGTAATCCGATATTCTTTGTATAATGCCAGCTTTATTTGGAAGTTTTCTTTATGCTAATTTATATTTTTATTAGAAGGGTAGCTATTGCGATGAAATGCTGGTGTAAATGTTAATCGAGCTACTATAGAAACGCAAGTGTTGATCGGAACTAGTGTGTGAGTCGTAATTATTGAACGAGCACTTAGCTGCGCATGACGATTAAAATTGTTCAAAACTTTTAACATTTACTTTTTAGGTTAACTAACGTTCCGAGAATAACTTATATTTTGTTTCGGAAAACCTCCAGGACCGGTTTTGGTTAAAAATCCAAAGTTTGGTTAGAACACGCACGTCCTTCCCAGCCAAACACCAAAACAATACTGATTTACATTAGGTTTAAACTCTTTATTGCCAATAATATTTTCACAATTATAGTTATTTAACAATAATTTATGGTTACATGATAATAATGTTCGTACCTATCGGTTGATTTATCGAACAGATTTTGAGTGTTAACATTATAAAAAGTTAAATAAGTATGAAATTGAAATTTGTTAAGAAAACGAGCAGAAAAACCCAGCGAGCATGTTTAATCTTGAGGTATGTAAAACTTAAAATTACGAGAATAAATTAAAAAGGAAAAAAAAGTATGGACAACAAAAAAAAAAAAAATATCGGAGAGTCTTTAGTGTAGTAGTATGTTGTGTAATAGTTTATGAGTCTACCTAAAGGGCATATTTTTGTCGGTTAGTTGTGCAATATGTGCTGTCTTTTTGTTTTGTCTAACTGTTCTGGTAAAGAAGTTGTAAGCGTTGTTGTAAATGTAGTTAGTCAAAGTCCGTATGTCCACCATCTCGTGCAGGTGAAAAGTCTCCGTGGTTCTCGGCAAGCAAGTGATAATACGGAGACATTTGTTCTGCACGATCTGGAGAGTCTTGAGGTAGAAGGGGGCGGCGTTGCTCCATATGGGGCAAGCGTAAGTAAGTACTGGTCTGATCATGGAGGTGTATAGTAGTTTTCTTAGTTTGGGGTCGAGGGTGGTTTTGTACGTCATAAGGGGGTACAGTGCGTGTAGTAGTCGGATTCCTTAAGTTGCTGTTGCTTGTAAATGTTGTCTGTAATTTAATTTGGTGTCTAATAGGATGCCTAAATATTTTGTCGTGTCGGTTTGCGTTAGTTCTATGTTATTTATTTTTGGATTAATGGTCAGTTTGCCTTTTTTTTTGTGAGTAAAAATGGTGAAGGTAGTCTTTGTATCGTTCAGTTTTATTTTCCAGCGGTGGTAGTAAGGTTCTAGCAAGTCAATATGTCGTTGTAGGTATGTAATAGCTTTATTTTTTCGGTATGAATGGGTAATTATGGCTGTGTCGTCGGCGTATAAAGAGATGGTCGTGTCCGGGTGTTTTGGTAGGTCGTTTATAAAATAGGTGAAAAGGAGGGGGGCCAGGATGGAGCCTTGGGGGACTCCGGCAGGAATAGGATGTGGGGAAGATAGGGAATTTTTAATTTTCACTTGGTATTGTCTGTCCTGTAGGTAACTGTGAATGATTTTTATTAAGTGCGGGGGGTACTTTGCGTCTATTAATTTGTGAATTAGTCCGTCATGCCAAATAGTGTCAAATGCTTTCGCAATGTCAAGAGTAATGATCGCTGTAGTTTTGTTTTGGTTAAATTGTTTTGTAATTTTGTCAGTCAATGTCGCAAGTTGAAGTATTGTTGAGTGATTTTTCCTAAAGCCGTATTGTTCTGGTAAAATTTTGTTATGTATTTGGTCGAAAGTTTGAAGTCTTGTAAGTATTATTTTTTCTAGTATTTTTGATAGTACGGGTAGCAAACTAATAGGTCTGTAGCTCGTTGGTAGGTTTTTAGGTTTGTCTGGTTTGGGGATAGGGATGACGGTGGCAGTTTTCTAGTCAGTCGGAAAGTATTGTAGTTTTAAACAAGCGTTGAAAATGTAGTAAAGTTGCAGGACCAACTTTTTAGGAAAAAATTTGACGAGTGAAGCTCTGATATTGTCGTTACCGGCGGATCTGTTTTTGAGTTTTCGAATAATGAATTTAACTTCCTGAGGGGATGTCAAGTCGGCTTGTGGGGTGGGATAGTTATTATTTTTGAAGATGTCTGTACTCATTTTTACTTGAAGATTTGTCATAGGGTCGTTTTGTGTGCTTGTCAGTAGGTGGTTTTCTAAATATGTGTCAGTTATGGCATTTGCTTTGTCCGGGTTGTTTATTTTTAGTCCGTTTTTGGTTTGTAGTGTGGGGAATTGTCGGTCAATTTTTTGATTTTTGCTTTTTATGGCATTTGCAATCGTCTAGAGTGATTTTAGGTTTTGGGGTTTGATGCTGTTTAATGTTTTTGTTCATGTTGCGTGTTTGATTTTAGAAATGTCGGAATTAATGTCTTTAGTTAATTTGTTAATTTGCCTTTTTAGGTCGGGATAATAATGAGTCTGGTAAATTTTGCGTAGTTTATTTTTATTTTTAATTTTGGTCAGTAAGTCTGGTGGTAGTATTAGTTTTCGTTTGGGGGAGGGTTTGTGTGTGGTACAGTCGTTGAATAATTTTGTGACGTCGGTCGTAAGTTTGCTGATGGCTTCGTCGATGTCTGTTCTTGTTTGTATGTTTGCGTTGAGGGGTATTTGTTGTAATAATTTGCCTAAAGTTTTCCAGTCGGTGGTTTTAATTGTGTTTGGGGGAAAAGTCGGTAAATTTAGTGTCGAAATTTCGGTTAGTACAGGGAGGTGGTCGGAACTTAATTTGTTTAAGGTAGTCGTATTTAAAACATTTAAGTTTTTGTGAATGTCAGGTCAATTGTAGAAGGACGTTGGTTTGGGGTATAGGAGTAGTGGGTGTGGGAGTTTGTGGGATAGGATAGGAGGGCGTCAGTATTTAATAGATAGTTATGTAATTCAGTGCCGTTGGTGGTTGTCGTGTAGTTGTTCCATGTCGGGTGTATAGAATTGAAGTCTCCGGTAATAATTACCTTGCCGGAGTTTAGTAGTATATCGTTCAGTTTCGTAAAGTCGTGTTTTTTGGTAGGGGAGAGGTAGTAGTTCGTTATAGTCAGGTCGTCAATTTGGGTGATTTGGATTTCTCGTCGGTCTGTTGTCATGTCGGTGGTGGAGTAGTCGTAGATGTTTTTGACGTAAGTTAAAAATCCACCGCTGGTCGTCTTTGGTTTATTTATTGTTTCATAATTTGGTAGTTTTGGTGGCGTACGTTTGTTCAGTCTCGCCTCTTGTAAGAGTATAATGTCAGGTTGAATTTTGTCAATGAGTAATTGTAGTTCGTTGAATTTTGTCGTCAGTCCGTTACTGTTCCAAGATATGATTTTGAAGTCCGTGTTGTGCCGTCTAGTCATCATATTTAGCAGCAATATCAGCAAGTACTTGTATTTTCTCGAATGTGTCAGTAACCCCGGATAATCGCTGTTTTATTTCACGAACGATCATGATCATTTGTGAAATGTTTATGGTGGATTGAAGATCTATGAGTTCGTTGAAAAGTGTTTTTAGATCACCGGGGTTACCCTAGGTCGGTGTCGGTGTTTGTAAATTTTGGGTGTAAGTCAGGTTTTGTTGAGTGGGGGTGATAGATTGTGAAAAGTGTTGTTGGGGTTGAGGTGGTGTCGGTAAGGGGGGAAGTTTTGTTGTTGTACATTGAACTGTTGTGTTTGTCGGGTGGGTTGGGGTTGTATTTGTCGGGTAGATTGAGGTTGTAAAAAGTTAAAATAATTTGATGCTCGCTGGAAGTTTCTACTCACCCTCTCTGCGTAAGTGATGTACGATTGACAGCCAGCGTAGTTGGCCGGATGGGCTTGACCACAGTTACAGCATTTTACTTCTTCGTCTTTTGTCTTGCGGGGGCAATCTTTTGACAGGTGCGAGTCCAAACATTTGATGCATCTTGGGTACATGTGGCAATTCGAGCTTCCGTGCCCGAAGTGCTGACAGCGGTAACACTGTGTACGCGTATTACGGCGCGAGTATTCTTAAAATTTCACAATGACTTGTCCAATTGATCGTATAAACTTATTTGGGCTCGAGTGGTTGATGGCGGGAATGCCACTAGGAAGGATTCAGTTATGTCGCCGTACTTGTTTTTAAGTTGGGTAAACTTGATTGGCGTAATTTTGTGGTCGGTGGTTAATATCTGCTTAACATATTCCTCATCCATGTATGGCGAACCTTTTAGAACGACTTTTACGGCCTTATCCTCTTTGGCCTGGAATGTGTATCCCTCGAGATTAACATCGGAGAAGATTGCTTTGCGGACGGCATGATGGTCAAGTAAGGTCTCGCAGTATACCCACGTTTGGCCACGGACGTGTTTAAATTGGATCGGTGCTTTAGCTGCAGGAGCGATTTTGTCCATAAAGACTTGTATTTGGCCGATTGGCTTGGTTACGATAATCGGCGGCGGTTTTTGGATTCTTGTTTGTTGTGGGGTGGTTTTTCGGGTGCTTGCACTACCCACGGTGGTCCAGCCTTTATTTAGAGGCATGGGAGCTTGAAATTGGCTAGTAGTGGCTCTGGGTACATATTCGGGTGCGTTCATGAGAACGCCGAAACTGTTGTAGACGGGTAACGGAGTGGTGTGCTCGATTTGCATGTTTTCGTCCCGTGGAACGTCCGGTGTCGGAAGAATGATGTTATTATTCATAGTAGGTTCTTTTTCAGGCTCTTTTGGAGCATGACAGATAGTCTTGAAAAGATCAGACTCCAGTTCAAGGTCTGTAGAATTTTTTCTTTTTTTGTTTCTAACGGAAACGTCAATGGACGTAATTCTGCTTAATCGAGCGGCGACTTTTTCATCTGTGAGGTAATATGCATTATTTGAATCTTCGGGGTTATATTATTATATTATAAATTATAAATTATAAAATGGCTCTTTCTGATTGGACTACGCGAATTTTTGAAGACGTGGCTAATACTTCAGGAGAATTTAGGAGCACACCTTTTCTTGGAATGACGCGACGGCTGGCGGACTGACTGTTAAATCTCGATAATTTTCACTATATTTTAACACTGATTTAAATGACTACACCGCACCTGTCACTTTGACAAGTGGTTTTTTGACAGTGACGAACTTGACTGATTTACATTGAAATTGGCACTTCCTTTTATGCATTTTCAATTTTTTTTAAACAACAACTCTAGCCATGAAATTTTCCATCCTCAAAAACTGCAGCAATCTTGACGAAATTTTGAAATTATGTCCCTCTCTGTCCCTAATATATGTGGAAAAATTTTTAATCCTCTAGCCTATTCCGTCTGCCCACAATTAATAAAAATCTGAACCTAAATTTTCACACTTTAAAAAATTTTTTTTTAATTTCGATTTTTCAAATGCTTTTTAGTCTCGAAAATTCGAGCTCCTCATTCTCTGTCTTTTGCCGTTTATTATGACCCTGTATCTTAAGTAATAACGAAATAATCTTGATTTTTTCAAAATATAAATCTGACAGCTGCCTGTCTTTTTCAATAATTTTAAATATTCCATCTAAATTTGCTTTTTAGGTGACCATCTTGTATCATTCCCTCTCTAGAACCTCTTTACCATCTATTACATGTATTTTGCACTGTCCGGGCGTTATGGTAACATCTAGGGAGTTTATCTGCATTATCGTCCAAAAATCGTATCGCCGAAACACTACATCTCCCGAAAACAAGAAATTGCCACTCACAAAGTTTATCTGACGTAAGTTCTACATAAAGTCTACACACATCTCTAAAAACTACACATTTACAATTATATTTAATTTGTTTTAGCTCTCAATTTCATGGTTCCATCAAACCGTCATAATTACGTCACGCAAGATATTATTTGTAATAAAATACCAGAAGAAATTGATCCATCACCTATATTTCACCATTTTATGAGATCGTAGGTTCGCATTCTATTTTTAATGGTTTAATTAAACCTGAATTATATTGATTTTGCTCATTCGTAGCCTCATACGCAGTTATTTATGCTTAAAATTGTGATACTTGTATTCCTCCTGTCTCAAATCCTACTCGTACTCTAATATAACATGACACTATATAATAATAGAAGCATCAAACCTGAGGTCATCCGAATTCCACTTGATTTTAATTAGTAAACAATAATTTAAATAAATTTTTGTACAAAAATATTAAAAGATTATGTTCATTTTATTTAAGTAAAATTACCTAGAAATCGATTAAGCAGCTTATTGTTTACTAATAGGTACATATTAAAATGCGGAACATTTAGTCGGAACATATAAAATAAAGTTATATATTTTAAGATACTCTTGTTGATTTTGTTTTTATATGAAAAATGTTTTAACTAATTAGTTAATGCAAAGTTATTTATTACTTACAGGTTTAAAAAAATAAAATGTTATTTTTTAGCTTCCTTGTTCTTGATGAGATATTGTTATTGTAAGTTACATAAATCTGAAGTAAGATGCAAATTTAATCCCTATTTCTTGTAGTTTTTCATTTTCAACTTCAACTAAATAACTACGTTACGCTATGTTTTGTTGTAGCTAACTTTCAGGAAACTTGTAACTAAATTCTTTTTTTTACATTTTTATACGCAATATATATATTTTACAAAATAATATTTTTTACATTCGGGTCTACATATGTATAAGCAAATGATATTCAAATCAAAAATATATTTTACTTTAAAATTTAAATAACTTTACTTTTGCCTACCAACACTATTTGGGAAACTTCATCTTCCTTGAAATAGTTAAGAGTAATCCGGCGGTTGAGTTTTGCTAAAAAAATTTTTTATTGAACTACCGAAAACTTTAGAAAGGAAAGCTTTACTCATTACCCTGGGCTCAAAAAAAGCGATAAAGGCAAATTCAAATAAATCAGCACTATGGCGTAAAGCCTAAACCGGTCGAATGGAAAGCGCGTAATTGCGGTTCAAAAATGCCGGTTGCGTCAAATATACTGCTATGATCTAAAGTCTAAGATAGATCTGTGGGTTGCAGGAAAAGCAACGGAAAACACTGAAATAAAATGTGAAAGATAACGGGGATATAAAATTGTTATAACAAACCAGGAAAATAAAATAATTGATAATGCGTAATAAATATGCTACATAGATAGCTACATTTACGTAGAATATAAAGCTGTAAATAATTAAGTACCATTATACTTTGCCAATGAAATATTACTGAAATCTAATAATTCAAAAGTTTTATTTAAAAAACATTTTTATTATTTAACTTCAAGAACGAATATCCCAGCAACGGAAACGTCGCATCGTAGACAGAAACTTTCTAGAAATATGTCTAATTATATTTTTAAAAACCATGCTGAAGATTTCCGTAGGAAATCCAATTAACAAGGAGAGATTTTCTTTCACTGAAAAAAATGTACTTTAATTAATAATTTATCTAAGTTCAAATATGTACATAATTCTTCTTCCAATTTGTGTAATTTATCTTTATGTCATTTACTACGAAACCGGCCTATTGATTTTAAAAAGTAAGTAACAAACCTAAAACTTTTACAATTAAAATGTTATTTTAAATAAAAAAATTGCTGCTAATTTAAATTGTACGATGTCGATAGTAGTTTGTTATTAATAAACTGATAAACATGAATTAGCAACTTCAATAATTCTCAAATCGACTGGACAAATCCTTTTTATCCGTTTATATAGCTGTATATCGATAAATTCATTATAACTTTTAAGAAAGTTCAGATTTAAAAATAACGCAAAATATTATTTGTTAAAATGTAATAATAATATTCGAACTTGTTGATCTTCGACATTTGAATAACACATTTTTTAATACATAAGACTGGAAAGGAAAAATTTTGAAGCGGCTGATTAAAATTTAGAATATTGTAATTTGTTTAATAAAAATTATTATTTTGTAAACATAAAATTTGATTTTTGTTAATAGTATTAAATGAGTCTCATGCATGTTTTATTTCACCGATTGAGCTATCCAAAAGACAAAGGCAGCATATTATAATATTATAGGAATGCTGAGATGTATTTTTTTTAGTTTTACCCCACTGAGCCTATCTTCTCTAATCTAAATACTTTAGTATTCGGTACTACTGTGAAATAATTTTTAATAAAAGGGGACGTAATTTAGGTATATAATTAAAATGGGTGTCATGAGACGGCATCGATTTTCAATTAAATTAACGAGTTCGTGTACAAATTGAAGGGTTAAAGTGTTAGGAGAACATTAAATTAAAAACCATACATTAATCGTATTATAGAAATGTAATTTGCTGGTGTGATTCAATTTTAAGTGATATCTTGTATTTAAATCGATCAAGTTTTGAAATATGCTGCATTATTGGAGTGAGTAATTAAACATGGATTTATTAAGTACCTAGTTTATAGTAGTAAATGTACACGGATGTACTGTTATTAGCAGGACAACGTATTTACTTGGCTCTCGGATCCGGGCAATTCGCCAACTGAAAACATCTCTAATACACAGGATTCAGCCTTTGCATAAATTGGATATTGCTCTATAAATTACGTGTACGCAAACTAAGTTTAATGGCAAAGGGGATAATAGGAGAGGAAACAAAATCGAAAATTTTTTGGTCCGCGTTTGTCGTTTGTGGTTAAACACATTTTGTGAACGATTTGTTTTTTTATGAAACACGCACTTTGCGTCAATTCTAATTCAATTTAGTAATCAAAAAGTTAAACCCAATTTAATTTTTGCCGCATGCCGAAAAATATATTTTAAAGTAAATTGTCGATTATGAATTAGTTCGCGGGCGCCAAGAACCGAATGTCGTTAATTTAAATTTTACAACTAAAGTAACGTTGGCGTAAGCGTTGCTTATATCTTAAATATGTTTTTACGAAGGTAGGTATGGTAAATAGCGACCCTCTAAAAATTAATTATTTAAAGTAATATGAACTAGAAAACTTTATTATTAAAGAGTAGGTGGGTTGGTTGGTTAGTTTGTAATTTATTAACACTCGGTACAGAAAATAAATACAAAATTCCCACTTTTCAACATAATAAATCTTTAATTAGGATTATCTGCAGTATCTAAACTCGTAAATTTTAGGTATAAATTAAGCTCATTATACGCATTTACGTTTACATAAAACTAAACACAGTTTTGTTACCTAAAGTGTTGAAAGCTTTTAATACTTAAATTGTTCGTCATAAGTTTCCCTATTGGAAGTATGTAGAAAATATTTTCTTTAAAATGTACGGAAAACTATTCGAAAATTCTGAGAGTATACGAAAAGACTTATGTAAAGTTTGGCGAAGTGCCTTGCAGTATAAGCGTTATAATTAAGAATAAGTGAGGTGTGAAGCGAACATTGGGTTTGGTCTCCGAGGAACTCATCTGGGTCCTCTATATTGGAGATAAATGTCGTAAGACTGTAGATTGCACGGTTCTACGAGCGCTTTTACTTCACCTCCATTGACGTTACCACTAGTCCTCTCGATCCTGTTTTAGATTCGACCACGAGCAACTTCATCTTTTCAGCAAAGTCAGACGACTGTCAACGCTAATTGTGCCGTTAAATGCTTGACTCAACTTTCCAGAATATTTGTTTCAAGAAATCGTCTCTTAAACTTACTATACTCGATTAAATGTAACAACTCTTTTGCTTCAATTAATTCAAAAAGCTTCATTAATTTTACATCTGCCTATAAATGAATCTATATTGCTACACGATTCATCAAAATAACAGCCATTTCAGGAAACATTAGTTGAATAAGTCGTAGTTTGACGATGCAACATTAGCGAAACACGAGCAGACGCTTTACGCTGTTAATTTCATTGGCCCCACGTTATGCCGTCAATAAGGAGATATTATCTTTGGAATTGTACATGCTCCGAATATTTGAACAGACTTAATGGAAGCACTTTAAGTAAAAAGTTTTTGATTGCTTTATTCAGTTTTTGTACATAGATTTCTTACATTTCTTAATTTAAAATACATTTGACTATGGTATCACTCGGGCGTTTTTTTATTATTTGTATTTCGTTATTTACTAACGACTTTGTTGATATAAAAATTAGCTTTTTCAATTACATTTGTATTATTTTAGATTATTATTTGGTTCCTTTTACTGTCTTGAACTTTATATTGTCTAAACAACCAATTATCTCAAGATTTTTTATTACTGTATGGAAACAAAAAATAAATCACAAAAGCTATTTAAGCCTCCATCGATAAATTTGGGATTACGGATTGTGTACATAGTTGGATTAATATTGTCCCAAATTAGCTCTAATTTATTTATCAATTGCTTGCTGCTTCAATGCGTTATCGATTTATAACTTTAAAATAAATTACGATGATTAACTCAAAGCATATCAGTATATTTTTATGTAAATTACAATATTACACGTTTTTGCTTTTGAGTTTAATTTGTATTACATTAAAAGGAATTTTAACCATTTCTACTAAACACTTTGTAGTTAATAATTATTCAGAGACGTTGATCAGTTTTAGTTTTTTTGAATTAATAATGATTTATTAATATATTAATTATAACCCACCCAAAATCACGTAATTCCGACAACAAGAGTGCAGGTTGTTCCAAAATCAGACATATCAATGAACCTAATTCCTGCAGAGACCAGCCTTAACCATTGCATTAGCTAACACTTTTTCAGTGTCTTTATTTGTAATTTATGCTGGATAACAGTCTTCAAATTAGCTGACAATTACATAATCACCAATTTTTATGTCAACAAATGTGGGTTCTACTTCTCCATTACTTGTTAAATAAATGTTACATGATAATTAAGTTAAATACTTACAATTAAAATTGTTTACCTTCATTTTCAATTTGATCATTTTCTGTTGCATCATTATACCGTAATTAGACTTCTTCAGCATCTGACCCATCTTCCTCTTCTGTGTTTTTTTGTTTATTTTCCCGAATAATCTTCTTTCTAGGTTTTTTTACAATTTCTGGTTCCCTTCACGTTTTTTCTTTCTATCTTTTTTCTCTTGAATTGCTTTGCTTTTTTGTTCTCTTCTATATTCTTTTTTATCACATTAGCTTTTGTTGTTTCGTCAGTTTCTTTTTTAGCTGTTTCGCCAATGCTTTTCTATTATTCTGTTATATGCTTATATGTTCTATAAACAATAAAACTTCAAAATAACAAGTTAAATTCAATAATATAATGAAATTATATTTTTAAGCTTTCAGCGACTGTTATCGCCTTCGTCAGAAATTTATTTATAAACATTAAAAATATCATTTCATTATATTATTGAATTCAACTTTATTTTGAAGTTTTATTGTTTATTTTCTCACAAGTAAAGATTTATATATTTATATAATATTATGTTATGTATCAGCATTTTCCTTAGGACCAACAAGTTCTAATTCAGTTTTAATATTTCTAAATGTGGGTTTCATTTCAAAAATATCTTCAGGTAATGTATCGTTACACTGTAAAAAAAATTTACTAAAAATTACACAAAATAACACATTCTTGTGTTATTCCAGGTCTACACGGAATTGTGTTGAATTATACACGAAAATATTTTCTTAGTTCAATTATTTAGCGTATAAAATCTTGACAAAAAAATGTAAAATACTGACACCAATTTTTGTACTTATTGATATAATTTCGTAAAAAATTAACACATTTATAATTAAAATTTTTAATATTTCTTTATTTCTAGTTGTTTGTTGTTTCTTAATAGAAATGTGGTATTGAAATGAATTTAACTGCAAGTATTGGTAGCCCCACAATTCATTCTTCATTTAAAATTTTAAATTTGTTCGATCGGTATAACTTTATCGTATCCACGTAGCCAACATTTTTAATGTCATCTTGACCGCCCCAAGTCTTAATACCATCATTTTTTATCGACTGCAACTGCACTGTAAAATAATTTAAAAGATTACCTACACGCAAAGACGAATTTTATGAAACTTACCTAATTCCACGTAATCCTCGTATTGGAAACTGATGGCTTTTGCTTTTACCCAAATTGTACTTTTTTTATTTTGGAACTTGAATTTTACTTATATCTTCTATGCTATATTTAAACAAAACACCACGTCAACAATGCTTAAAATTAATAATTTGATTTAAACCTAAATTTTAAGCACATTGCATGTTTACAAAAAAGCTACATATTTTTAAATTATTTTGTAACTTCTCGATCTCGATCCATCAGGTATAATCACGCGTGGTAACGTCTGTTCTGCCGCGTTTAATCCATCTACAACCTACATTCTGGTCGGGGAATCACACATTTACACAGAATATTGTATAAATTTTTACACAGTAAATTAACACAAAGTTACTAAGCTAAACTTACACATCGAATATAGCGGTTTACACATCGAAATTTCTAGGAGTCTAACTTCAGATACAACTGAATTTTCCCATTCATCTTCTTCTATATCTATTATAATGATCGAAGTTTTTTCATTATTCTGAGACAATCCCGATTTCTGGTACATTTTGTACAAAATTCAGGTCCAGTTTGCACCCATCAGTTTATAACATTTATTCAAACATTCAGGCTGAACTAAGATTCATGATATCGCAAATGACTCACTATTTCAGGATCTATTGCTTTTTTAGTTTATTTTAACTTATTGCTGTCTCTAGTAAGAAGTTTAATATGATAGTCCATATTATTAGCATTACAAGAAGAACGACCATTATACTTCAAAGAAAGTTTTGAAAATATTTTCTAAATTTGATATCGATTTTAGAGTATATTTTGAAGAACAGGGCCAAAGGTCTCTTTTCCTAAATGTTTATAGTAATTTTAAGAATAAGACTTTTGCGCGCCAGGATTTGTTCGACAAACACTTTATCGACAGCATTTGTTCGACATGGAATTTTGTTCGACATGCATTTGTTCGGCCCAACATTTATACGAATAAGCATTTTTTTTTTTTTTAATTGCACTATACTATCCATCTACCACCATTTAGACTAGATTTCAAGTAAAAGTAGAGCCAATAAACCAATAAAAATAGTTTTATTAAACATTGACTAAATTTAAATGAGGCAAAGACTCAAACTATGAACTTTTTCAACCTAAACGGTAAGCCTAAAGTTAGAAAGCCTAAAGAGATAAATTCAGGGCTGATTTTTATATTTTTGATAGAAAAGACCTCTGATCTAGGAGTGTGGAATAACTACTTGCACAAATAGCTAATATTGCTTTAATTGAGAATAAGTACAAACACATATAATATTTTAACTAAAGTTTATTTAATTTAAAATTCAACGTAATGAGTTTTTTAGCTATGTTAAATTAATGTTACCAGCTTAAATTTTATGACCGCTGCTGTAGCTTTCCTAGGAGAGAGTAAAATAAAGCTTAACATCTTATATAGAATGGAATAAAACCGAGCGGATTTCAGAAATAATATAAAAATTCTTTGACTTAGCTTTCCCACTTCAGCAGTAAGATGATTAGTAGATTATATTATATGTTTGTTAGCTCTCTGCTTTTCTTCTTATAATACAGAAGATATAAGCAATACAACGTGGCTGTTTGACGTTGTTTGCTTTTTATAACAATAAAATTCAATTGGTTAGAAGTTTACGTTTGAAACTTGAAAGCTCGCTTTTCGTTCTATATTTAACTTAATTTTACTTTAATAATGGTAAAATTATACTACTTAGTAAATAATAACGTGACATACTTAAAGCTTACATTTACATAGTACTAGGTAATCTTGTGTAATGCGAAGGACAATATGATTAGCTTGGAATTAATGTTATATGATGTTTTGTAATATAAGCATTTGATGTGGTTTTCTTGGAATTAAACCGCTATATAGCACTAGCAGTAAGATATGTGCTAGTTTGACAGGTTTTCTCAACTATAAAGGGTGTTTACTGGCATCTCCAGGCTATTGTTCACGTTTGACATTATTCATTATTGTTAAGCTAAATCTATCAACATTTTAGGCTAAGGCCATTTCAGTCGATGTAAAATTTATAGAAACAAATATGAACAAAATATTACATTTTTTCAGTTTTTCTTCCACCTTAAAATGCTGTAAACTTGTAAAATCTAAAAAGTGATGAAATTGATAAATATTAGATTGCGTTTATAAGCAACATTAAGTTATTTTAAATATTCAAAAAAATTCTAGCATAAAAAATTCGGTTTTTAAATCAATTGTACACTTTCTGAAGTCTGTATATCTCATCCCGAATCGGTATTAAATTCCTTATGATATTCTTTTCAACTTGGGATAATTCACGTACAATCGTGCAAATTTATGTTTTTCCTTGACAATGACAATTGGATTTGCATAATCTGATATAGAAGATCGTATTATTCCGTATTTCAACCATAAATTAATGTGTTGATCAATAATTTTTATTTTGACTAGAAGTAAAATACGTTAAATATAAATTTTTACATAAAAACCAATATACAAAAAAATAATATTATAATATATTCGTCGTTTGGTAGTCGTTCGCTGCCTCACCACTGTCGAGCTTTGCTACTTGTTTGAAGTTTCGTATTTTATCTGGACAAGAGTTTTCCGTTTTCAATTTTTATGTTATTGATTACAGAATTTTAGCCATAATTTCTCAATTACTTGATAATGATTGGTATTAAAATGTTTCTTATCATGTCCTGATATTTTAGTTGGATAATCGTCTGTATGTCAGTGTGTGGTTAGGATGTGAAAAGAAATAGTATCAATCGCACAGGTTAAACCACGCTATCAAAAGTCGGCATAAATGTGCATCATTGTTAAACTTAGAGGTTTAGAAGGTGGAAGAAAGCTGTTAGATAACTGTTAGATAACTGTTGTAAAATGTAATTATTATCACTTGTGACATTTCGTTTTCGTAATTTTCCGATTTTTGAATGATTTTACAAAAATGTACTCTTAAAAACTAATAATTGTAAACCCAAATTAAATGGAGAAAATTATGCGATGTTTACTTAGTCGATTTTTCTCATTAGACTTGAAGTAAATTGAACCTGCTGAGAGATAAGTAAAAGTAACATTTAAAAGTATGTGTAATATATTGAAAATGTCTTCTGTATAATTACTACAAGTAATCTTATGTGAATAAATGCAAACATTATTTTATATATTAAAGTGCTGCTTGAAAATACTAATTGTTGCACGAAATAAATTGAGTTTCTGAATGCAATTGCATAACTAATTAAATATTTTTCATGAAACATACGACCTGTAATAACTCTAATTTATTGTAAAATATAGAACTAAAACTTAAAGCGGAATTGAATTGATTCAAAGTTTTTAATAACTCTATCCGTTATACCTGCCGCTGGAAACATTAATATGTCACAGTGAATTTTGAAAGATATGACTTACTTTGTTTAGAAAATAATACAAAATACCAAAGAACGAATTCATTTAAACATTAATTAATTGACTTGTAATTAAGCATAATCGCTTTATGTCGTTTTTAATCGTTTAAAAACTTTCCAAGTAAAGTTCAACTAGCAAACTTGCACAAGTAAAACCGTTAGTTGGCTGAATTTCCTACGATAACTGGTATTGCAATAGTTGCTTTTATCAAATCAAAAAACAATAAAACAATTGCACTAGTACAGCTACGGAAATTGCTTTTCTGTGAGCTACAACAAATGTTTAACTTAAAAAATATATACTTATTGTATTATAATAAAAATGCATTTTTTGCCCAAGTTGGAATATAAAAGTAACTTTACTCGAAAATTGTTATCAAAAGCTATTAGTATAATTTTGCATGGAAGCTGTAACGTCAAAAACCTTTGTTTCTTTTGATTAATTATTTAATAATGAGTTGGACAAAAAATAAAAAAATTATGCAAATGACACAGGACATTATAAGGATTCTATTTACGCAAATTTTGTATTGGATTCACCAAATATTCAAAAGATGCCCTTCTTAAAACATAATAGTTAGAGTACAACGAATATTATATTATAAAACAACTTTATGAAAGTTCTGGCATTTAAATATAAGCATTAATTACAATTACTTTTACATAATTAAGGAATGAGAGATATTAACTCTTAATTACTGAATTACACTAAACCCAACTAAATCCAATCGCTATATTGTGTCCGCGGTACTGAGGACAGCTAATAATGCAGCACGCGGTCTATCGTTCATCCCTTAATTATGCAAAAGTTATATATAAAAAAAATGATTGAATCGATCTCATGAATCGGATTCAAAATGTGTAGCTTGCTTTAATCATAAAATTCATTGTTATTATTCAATTATAAATAATAATAAAACTCATTATAATGAAAAACTAAACAAAGCAAATCAACCTCTGATTTATTTGTTTTTTTTTCATTTATATGTTGTATAAAAAATATATCAGATAATATTGTACAAAGAGTATCGAAAATTAAATTTAGAAAAAACCTAAAGTATGCTTATAAAATAATTAATTCTAGGAAATATTTTTATATTCAATTTATTCTCGGAAAATTCAATTTTCAATTCTGTTAAATTGGATTTTTTTAAACTCTTAATTAAACATAAAAACTTTAGTTAGCTATGTATTTCTTATTTCTTAATTTTTAAAATTAGATTACCACTTTGATATTTATTGGTTAAAACCAAATATTAATTTTTATATTAAATCATTAATTTTGCAAACTTGATGCCATTGCATTGGTACAATTTCTGATAATAGGAATCTTGAAACTAAGTTTTCAACTAACATAGTTTAGCATTTGATAATAATTGTTTCTCTAAATATGTAAGTGATATGAAATTAATTCCTAAATGAATAACTATTTAATAGAGCTGAATTACTACACAGTGTGTTTATTTAATAACCACTATGTTAAAGGGGAGTTTTTATTTCATAATGTATTATTTTATATTGATTGATTTTCTAATTATTTTCAGCCAGAATATAATATTGGCAAAAAAGAAGACAATGGAAGCCCAATAAGTATCGTAATACCTCAACCACACTTTTAAACCACCAAATAAATTATCCTTTAATAATACTAAAATGTTATTTAGGAATAATGTACCTACATAGAAAACCAGTAATTAAAATATCCACAAAATGCGGAGGAAATTGTAAATATTTTACATTACACGAAGAATGTTATTCAACATAGTATCACCACAAGTTTACAAATAAATAATTATTATTATATATTTTTTAATAAATAATTTTATAAGATATTCGATATTTTATAAAATAAACTACTTTTTAAATTTATTGTATTCGGATATCTTCTCAGTTTTAAAAATGTACATAGTACACACGTGAGACACTGGACATTATTACATAACATAATATTCTATTTTAAGCAAAATTATAGTAGTTTGAAACGATGCACATGACTTGGTTATAAATAATTTAAATTTGTTTAATTATTGTATAAAGAAATGAACATTAGACACAAAATTAAACAATAAATACTTGTAGTCTTGTTTTTATTTTTAGTACTAATACGAACAGTTTTTGAAAGTCATTGCTTTACTTCACTGAATTTGGGATGGTATCCGGTTCGTTAAAGCAGACATATAAACCTTGTGGATCAGTTTTGACAAACAAAGACGAAGTGTTTTTAGATCCAACGAGACAACTGTTTTCTTTTAGCCTTTCTTATAGAATTACTTTTCAATAGCACCCGTATGCAAATACTAAAATTGTTTGTGCTATATTTTTTGTATACACAACCAAATAAAGCAAGCTTTCGAGTATGTGCAGTTATTTATTTTCTGAATTTAATTTCCAGCAAGACTTAGAATTTGGCAACAGCCTCTATTGTGCTAGCAAATAGCAATGTTAAGTAAATTCAATGCAGCTGTATTGTAGTTATTGTTTAAGAAGCATAGGTAAATGTTTTAATGCATTCAAAACTACAGTAATATAATAGTTTACACTACATGATTCTATTCAGTGGAATTAGGTCACACTGAAAATTAATAGAGAATATTTCAATGGCTAATAATTTAATTATGGTTTTCTTCGGTTTCATGTATAAAATATTAAGATTGACGTACAAAAAGGCTAACAAAGAGAAGACCGTTTTGTGGAAGGGGCGGTTATTGAAAATCACATTTAAGTTCGATCTCACCAAGCAAAATACAAAACGAGTTTCAGTTAAAATTTGATTCATTAGATAAATTTAACATGTGTCGGCAAAGTAAATAATCTAATTTAGCATAAATTCGGTTTGCATTTTTCTGGTAAAACCTACCCTTAATAGTTTGCATTTATTGGATTGATAAAAAACATGTTTTTTTAAATCCAGATCATGGGCTTAAAAACTAATAATTATGCCAATAATTTGGACACTAACAATTTTATGTTAATAATAAAAATGTTTGGAAACCCTTTGAAGCTTCGTTCCGGTACGTCTATGTTTATCGGTTTTAAGATTAAATATTCCAAACATAGACGAAAAGTTTTCTTGATTGAAGGTTGATTCTAGTTTTTAGGTTGTTTAGTGTGGATTTTAATTACCTACCGAATATCAGTTTGTTGTTACTTAAGCCAGCATAAAACTATATTTAAAAAAATTTAGTAGATAATTCCAGTACCAACACAAATATTGGTCAAATTGGATTGCTTCGACATTTTAGTTGTTATTTTTAGGATTTGCGAACGAACATCCGCTTACGCCAAAAATTACTTTATGAAAGTCCGTCAGGTGGAAATAATTTTAATTTCAGATTTTGAACTACAACCTGAATAGTTTTCCATGTTGTGTTACAAAATCTTCTTTTCGTAAATTTGGAAAATTTAAGATTTGGTTTGTTATAAGAATTTATATTTTTTTGAGATTAAATTTTGTTTTGTAGTTTGGAATTGTGTTGTAGTTGTGGGTTTTGATTATTTGTGTATTTAGATTTGTTTTGTAAATAATTTTAAGTAAATATTGTAAAATTTTGAATTTGTGTTTATTTTCGCCCCGACGAATTTTTGGTTGGCACGAAGAGAGCGATAGTCGTCCCTTCAATTTTGATCCGTCGAGGTGGTCGGACGCTTTTGTGGGAAGGTGCCGTGAGAAGTATTAATTTTCTATTTCAGATTATTTGATATTATTAATATTTTTGATGTTGATTTTGTGCAATAAAGTTTCAATTCAATCACTATCACTATTATCCCTTTTCTTTCCACTGTTGAATGAAGGCCTTTCCCAAATTTTTCCATCTTTTTCTATCTTCTGCCACGTTCAACCATCCAATACCGGCAGTTCTTTTTATCTCGTCCCTTCATCGTGTCTTTGGGCGTCCTGTACAGCCGCATGCAACTGAATTAGGACCACTGAAAATATATGTTATTTCGATTTTTAGGTAAAATTAAAAGACACACACAAACTCGAACTTCAACTTTTATTACTTTTACACACTGTCATTCATATTTTGTGCTTCCACCCTTTGCTTTAATCACAGGAGGTACTATTTTTGGCATTACGTTTATCTCATCTTTATTTTCCCAAATAGTATCTTGAATTTTATTTTTCACATCGAATCTAATTTCGCTTTGGTTTACTTTAAAAAAATTACAGCAAGACTAATTCCAACACAAGTAAATAATTTGTTCGATTAAGCATTATTTTTGTATTTGTCTTCAAGGGTTGATGGTAGGGTAGTAGGGTACAATACCGTGGCGTTCAAGTCTGGAGGTACTTTACTATGCATTCCTGACTTACTATATAGTAAAAATTTAGGTAGTCAGATAAAATTTGTAACTTAAAACTTATAAAAATAAAATATTTTTACACGTGGTCCTAATTCGGTTGCATGGGACTGTACTTCTTTTTTCAGACCTCGGTCGGCATTGCAGCATCTTCCGTGTCCACCTATTATCTCTCATTCTGGCCATGTGTCCTGCCTAATTCCACTTTAATTGGAATGACTTTTCAACCACATTCTGTATCTGTGTTTGTTGCTTTATCTAGTTATTTATTTTGTGATCCCTTAAAGTTATATTCAACATTTGTATTTCCATCGCTTTTTGTGCCACTCTAACTTTCTTCGCAGTTGATTTAGTTAAATTCCAGGTTTCTGCACCATATGTTAGAACAGGAAAGATGCATTGATCATATACACGTCGTCAACTCATAAATACATAGTGTTAAGTGCATTTTGAATAATTTGCACCCGACGCCTCGCCGGCGCCGTTAACTTATTATTGGACAATAGACATTTTTCCTTTGTGCATTATTGTTTCACCTGTTGGGATTTTCCCCAGCAGGTATCAGCATATTTTTATTGTTAAAGTCGGACCAAAGAAACCCTTTGGTCCTCAGTTTACATATTTGTTTCGACATAATAAGAACTCGGAGTTCACACTGCAAGAACTCCAATTTGTATATAATTATTGTAAATATTTGTTAAGTTGTTATTTATCAATTAAAACTAGTGAGAAGCCAAAATAATTATTATTGTTCATTATAAGCCAAGAAGCAAACAACATATTTTGGTGACCCCGACGTGATAGTGCATGCAAGAGAGAATTTATCGGTGTATATCAACAGTACTTGATTACACACATTTTTGTAAGTTACTTCATCTTTGTGCATTCTATCTGGTGACCCCATCCAAGAAAACTTAACAAATTCTACATTAAAACGAATTTCACACACGTGGTCGAATTGAAAGACAGGTCCGGAGTCGACAGCAATCAAACGTGCAAGTTCCACTACGCAATTTGTTGGTAAAAACTATAAGGTTAGTGCATTCCTTTATTATCCTGCCAATATTCCTTATTTAGTTAATATTACTACTTGTGTTAATAGACGTTTTTTGCAATAGACAAACCTCCTAATTTTCATTGCTTCACTTATCATAATTTTTAAATTATTATAATTTTCATTTTTAATTATGGCCACTATTGCCGAATTAAAGGTAAAACGTGGTAACGTTAAATCACGTATTACTAAATTTCACAATCATTTAGCTAGTTTAAAGGAAATTAATGATATTGCCCTATTACAACTAGAACTTCGTTTATCAAAATTTGTACCGTTATTTGAAGAATTCGATGATATTCAAACTAACATAGAACTGCTTGATGATGAAAGCACTACTCATGATAACGAACGTGATACATTTGAAAATTCCTACTTTGAGGTAGTCGCTCATGCTAATAAATTAATTCGCGACAATCAAAAGGTGCCAGAAACCGCGAGGTCTTGTCCTACGGGAGTTTTACACGACTCGAATATTTCTCAATTTAAAAAAAATGTACGCCTGCCGGTTTTAGAATTAAAATCATTCAATGGTGCTTACGAGAGCTGGGTGTCATTTTACGACACATTTATGTCTCTAATTCATGACGATCCCGATCTACCCGACGTTCAAAAATTCCATTATTTGAAATCATCTTTGAAGGGAGATGCTCTCCGACTCATAGACTCATTACCGGTGACTAATGTTAACTACACCACCGCTTGGACGTTGTTACGCGATCGGTACAATAATAAGCATTTAATAATAAATAACCATGTTAAAGCTCTTTTAAGCACTCCTTCATTAGCTAAGGAATCTCTAATCGGTTTGCGTCAACTGCTTAATGATACTTCGACAAATTTAAGCGCTCTCAAAGCTTTAGATCAACCGGTGGACCAGTGGTCAACGTTATTAATTCACATAATAACTCAAAAACTGGATTCCGTAACACTACGCGATTGGGAAGGTACAAATGAAAACGCCTCTGACATGCCTACGATGTCAGAATTAATAGAGTTTCTGGAAACACGTTGCAGAATGCTTGAGAAGTGTAAGCAAACCAAACAAACTTTAGTAGAACCACGTTCAATTTATAAACGCGACAAAGTCGTAGCCAATATTGCTACTTCTAATTCTTCGTGTACCAGCTGCGGTTCCAATCATAATATTAGTAATTGCAATACATTTTTAGATCTCCCGATTCAGGAGAGAATTCAGAGAGCTCGTGAATTGCGTCTCTGTATCAATTGCCTACAAAAAGGTCACTCTAATAGATTTTGTAAGTCTTTAAAATGTAAAAAATGCCGCAAGTCTCACAACACTTTGCTCCATTTAAACATTGATAATGTTCAATCACCCCCCCTCTTACCTACGGTTCCGAACATTTCTGAGCGCACATCTGCACCCAACTTAGTAATAAATCAGGAATCAGCAGCAGTTACTTCTCACACGGTATGTGGGCTCTCCACTCATTGTATACTCTCTACCGTTATAATTAAGGTAAAAGACAACAAAGGCATTTTCACAGAAGTCAGAGCACTTTTAGATTCGGGATCTGAATCAAGTTTTATTTCGGAAGGTCTTTGCGCCAAATTGAACTTACCAAAATCAAAGGTGTCTATTTCTGTAACTGGAATAAACCAAGTGGAATCTAAACTTTCTCACAAAACCGTAGTAAACATTCGGTCGCGAATCAACGCTTTCAATATAGATCTTCACTGCTTCACTGTGCCTCGAGTAACGGGCAGCATTCCATCAGTCACTTTCGATCGTTCTCTAATAAATATTCCTAGCGATATAAAACTTGCAGATCCCACCTTTCACATATCAAACAATATTGACATTCTCATTGGTGCGGATCTTTTTTGGAATATTTTATGTATCGGTCAAATCAGATTGGGCAAAAACAAACCAATCCTTCACAAAACTCTTTTTGGTTGGGTACTAGCTGGACCCATGTCTTCCATACCGCTCATAAATTCTACATCGGTTAAATGTAATTTCACAATGAAAAATTCTATAGAAGACCAGCTCGCTAAATTTTGGGAAATTGAAGAATTACAAGCATCTCAGCCTTTATCAATCGTAGAGAAATTATGCGAAGACAATTTCTCCAAAACTACTATTCGAGATAACAACGGTCGTTTCACAGTTACTATACCCTTCAATGAATCTATCTCGCGCTTAGGGGAATCTCGCCAACCTGCACTAAACCGCTTTCTGTCATTGGAACGCAAACTGGAGAAAAATCGCGCTCTCAAACTTCAATACGTCTCTTTCATGAAGGAATATAAAGATTTAGGTCATATGAAACAAGTCGACGAACGCGAGCCCATCAAAGGCATTTGCTATTATTTTCCACATCATGCTGTGATTAAAGATACTAGCATAAGTACGCGATTAAGGGTCGTTTTCGATGGTTCAGCACCTACGTCTTCGGGGTTATCTATCAATGACGCACAGCTAGTAGGTCCTACTATTCAAGATGACCTATTAGCAATTGTTCTTCGTTTTAGACAACATCGCTTTGTTCTTGTCGCGGATATTGCCAAAATGTATAGGCAAATTCTAGTTAACGCCAATCAGCGATCTTTACAAAGAATACTATGGCGCGATAACCCCACTGCTCCAATATTATGCTATGAGCTGTCAACGCTGACGTATGGGACTTCATCAGCTCCATTCTTGGCAATAAGGTGTTTGCACCAAGTTGCACAGGAAAATATTGCCACCTATCCTTCCGAATCAGCAATCATTCTGAAAGATTTTTACGTAGACGATCTGCTCACTGGGGCCAATTCAATTGAAGAGCTTCGGGTTATTAAATCAAATCTTATTCATATATTAAGTACTGCCTGTTTTCAACTACGTAAATGGCGATCAAATAGTCCACAATTGGTCGAAGCGGTCGATCATGATTCTGAGCTATTACAAATTGGCGATTTCGACGCAAGGGCTTTAGGTCTCTGGTGGAACTCATCTTCCGATATCTTTAAATTCTCTATCGAAGCGCGTAACCCAAATCAATCGATTACCAAACGCATGATTTTATCGACTACGGCTCAAATCTTTGATCCGCTTGGCATTCTTGGACCAGTAACTGTAATAGCAAAGTCCATCTTACAAAGGCTTTGGTCATTAAAAATAGATTGGGACGAATCTTTACCGTCCGACCTTCATACAAAGTGGATTCATTTTCGGAACGGTTTGCAATCACTAAATGACTTAATAATTCCTCGGCACGTCATGTGCGAAAATCCGACGGAAATTCAACTTCACGGTTTTTCAGACGCTTCCGAGATGGCATACGGCGCTTGCATCTATACCCGTACCATGGATGCCCACGGCGACGTTCACGTTTCTCTTTTATGCGCCAAATCTAGAGTCGCACCGTTGAAAAATTTAAATATTCCGCGCCTTGAATTATGTGGTGCTCTTCTTCTTGCCAATCTCCTTGATAAAGTTGTCAAATCATTAAATGTGACATTTCATTCAGTTTTCCTCTGGACCGATTCGACCATTGTTTTAGGTTGGTTAAATAAATCTTCACACACATGGAAAACTTTCGTCGCAAATCGAATAGCACAAATTCAGACCTTGACCAAAATAGGTGACTGGCATCACGTTCGCAGTAGCGACAATCCAGCCGATTTGATCTCACGGGGTGTGTATCCGCAAGAGCTACTTACTTCCACGTTATGGTGGAGCGGTCCAACTTGGCTATCGGAAAACCATGAACTTTGGCCGTCATTGGATACTAGTTGCATTCGCGATAACGACCTTCCGGAATTTAAATTAGCTCCCTCCAATGTGTTATCCATACAAATCTCCGGATTTGATTTGTTCGAACGCTATTCACGTCTTATTAAGTTACAAAGAGTCACGGCTTACTGCTTAAGGTTTAAACACAATTGCTTGAATCAAGGTAATCGTTTGCGGGGATCTCTTACAACAAGTGAACTAAACAATTCATTAAACAGTTTAATAAAATCATGTCAGGCGCACGCCTTTACAGATGAACTAAATCATTTGGTAACAGGAAAACCTTTGAAAACTAATAGTAGACTGTTAACGCTGCACCCCTTTGTTGATGCGCTAGGTCTCATGCGCGTAGGTGGACGGTTGCTTCATTCAAACTTCGATGTAAATAAAAAACATCCCGTTGTGTTGCCGGCAAAACATCCGTTTACACTATTAATAGCGCGACATGAGCATATACGTTTGCTTCACGCTGGCCCACAGGCCATGCTAGCTTCATTGCGAGAACGATTTTGGCCACTTTCAGGACCGTCTTTATGTAAAAAAATTGTAAACAAATGCATCCACTGTTTTCGCGTACGGCCTACTAATTCGGAACCCATTATGGGTAACCTACCGAAATCGCGGCTCACGCCCACTCGACCTTTTTCAGTTTGCGGTGTTGATTATGCAGGTCCGTACATTATTAAAGACCGAAAGAGCCGAGGATGTAAAACTTCCAAGGCTTACCTTTGTATCTTCGTTTGCTTCTCGACTAAGGCTGTTCATATAGAATTAGCTCCGGATCTGAGTACAGACTCATTTTTGAATATTTTTAAACGTTTCACGGCTCGACGCGGTTTTTGTTCTGATATATATTCAGATAACGGGACAAATTTTGTAGGAGCGAATAACGCCTTAAGCGAGTTAGTTGATAAATTACAAAACGATCAATTCAAAAAAGAATTTTTTCATTACATGACTCAAAGGGCTATACGTTGGCACTTTATACCAGCTAGATCTCCCACTTTCGGTGGTCTCTGGGAAGCTCCAGTAAAATCTGCCAAATTTCATGTGAAGCGGGTTATAGGAGACACAATTCTCACTTTTGAACAACTATATACGCTATTAACGCAAGTAGAGTCCTGTTTGAATTCTCGTCCTCTAACCCCACTGTCCAGCGATCCATCCGACCTTACCGTTTTAACTCCTGGCCATTTCCTTATTGGACAACCTCTTTGTGCACTGCCTCAAATGGACTTGCAAGAAATACCTGTAAATAGGCTGTCCAATTACCAGCATCTACAGCAAATGGTGCAACATTTTTGGAAACGTTGGTCCACGGAGTACCTATGTCAGTTGCAACAGCGATCGAAACGGACACGTCAGAACATACCAATTGACATAGGTATGTTGGTTTTATTAAAGGAAGACAACCTCCCCCCCCCTCAAGTGGCTCATGGGACGTGTCAGCGAACTTCATCCCGGTAAGGATGGTTTGATCCGCGTCGTAAGCATAAAAACTTCAAGTTCCATAGTGCGACGTGCCGTGTCCAAAGTTTGCGTGTTACCCACAGACAATTAGTGCAACTACCTATAAACTATCATATTTACTTAGTGTTTTTTGTACTTTGAAAGGCGTTCCTTTCAAGGCGGGCGGTATGTTAAGTGCATTTTGAATAATTTGCACCCGACGCCTCGCCGGCGCCGTTAACTTATTATTGGACAATAGACATTTTTCCTTTGTGCATTATTGTTTCACCTGTTGGGATTTTCCCCAGCAGGTATCAGCATATTTTTATTGTTAAAGTCGGACCAAAGAAACCCTTTGGTCCTCAGTTTACATATTTGTTTCGACATAATAAGAACTCGGAGTTCACACTGCAAGAACTCCAATTTGTATATAATTATTGTAAATATTTGTTAACGGCGCCGGCGAGGCGTCGGGTGCAAATTAT
The DNA here is from genome assembly GCA_949152465.1 of Cantharis flavilabris. Classification (NCBI taxonomy): domain Eukaryota; kingdom Metazoa; phylum Arthropoda; class Insecta; order Coleoptera; family Cantharidae; genus Cantharis; species Cantharis flavilabris. The sequence goes on along the minus strand of OX424439.1, from coordinate 14,499,112 downwards.
TCAAAATGCACTTAACACATAGTACAAGACACAACTGTACTGAATAAGTTTACGAATGGTAGTGATCACAGAATGGTACGAGCGAAAATATACATAACTGAGAAATGCAAACGACAAAAGATGATTAAATGTTCAACGTATCGAATAAGCCCCGAAAACCTAAGATTGCATAAAGAGGAATACCAAATGGAATTAGAAAAGCAACTAAGAAGCAAGAAAGCTAAACGGTGTCAAGACAACCTATCATCACTAAACGATAAAGCAGACAAGATCACTGAATCCCGGTCCAGGTCGATTAAATTAATAGCAGGCAAAAATAAAAAATCACATCACAATAATAGCTATTTATTATACAAGTGGCTTATAAGGCAAATAAGTTACGAAAGAAATGTTTAGCCACGAGAGCTTGCTCAAGTGGCTAATTTTTCTTGAGTTGAGCTACAACTGGTAGCTGGATTTGGCGGGAATAGATTTTGTCTTGCCAGGCTAAACAAACTCTTTTCCAGGTTGAATGATATGCGGCAGCAGCTTCCGGGAAAACTGGAGAATGAGTTATACCGCAAGATAAGTAGCTTTGAATAAATCGACTTGCCAAGCTGAATCGAATATTCGTTTTGCCTCACTTGAAATACAAACCCACCCTTTAAATGATCGCCAGGCAGACACGTTCTGAAGTATCGCCGAAACGATACTTCCGTTGAAATGGAAAATACACCATCTTAACAATCCATCGGGCAAAAACTTAACTGAAGACACTTGATGGTAGCAACTTCTATTATTTTGACAAGTAATTACATTTAAGCAATTCAATACAGGTATCATTTTAAATACAATCAATTTTGGATAAGATACCACCGGACAGCCATTTGTATAGCCTAATCATTTTTAATAAATTTAAATTTTGTTCGAATAAATTAAATTTGTTAAATCAAAAAATGATAGATTCATTACACTGGGATGGAAAGCGTTTGGGGGATTAAAATACATTTTGAAGTCCAAAATACCAATAAAATTGAAAAAGTTTAATATGGTTTTAATCGGATAAGAAAATAAAATTGGTTTTATGTTATTAAAAAATTAAAATTTGAATTGAACCGCAACGTAAAAGTCGATGTGAGTACACCATGTGGTGAACAGTCGAGCCAATTTCTATAGTTATCGTTAACTTGGATAAAATTCATTTTGAATATTTGCATTATTAGGCATTAATATTATGGAATATAGTAAAATTTATTTAAAATAATTTAAATTGTGGCATGAATCAGAAATTAAATAAAGAAATTGAACCTACTCCAGTTCTGCCGCTTCTAAGTTAGCCGGCAGACAAATGATGAAAAGAAAGTTAGGTAGTACAAAAACATATCGTTCTACTTCAATCTATTATAAAGTATATTCTATATGATATTAAAATAATATATAATACAATATAATATAATCTATTATAATAAGATTATAAAATTTCGCCATGTTCCAAAATTTCTTGTGTTTTGAAATATTTAAATTTTAAAATTAATTTGTTTATGCACCATTTTGAGCTTTGAATTTTTTGAATTTGTATTGATATCTGAATTTTAATTTATTTGTGTATTTGTACATGATTTTGGAATTAACTTTTGTGTATATGTTGTAAAGTTTTGAATCTGTGTGTCTTTTCATAAACACAATTTTTAAGTTGGCACGAAATTAAACAATGCTTTAAGCTTGTAGCCTGGTCCGCTGAAGGTAGACGGACGCTTTTGCTGAAGGTAGACGGACGCTTTTGCTGGAGGTCCCGTAAAAAGTATTAATTTTACGTCTCAGATTTGAGTTTGTTAATTTTCATTTAGAATAAAATTAGATGAGTTGCGCGTAAGTGATTTTATTGAATTACTTAAGGTTTGAATTGAAAATTGTCTAAAAATTAGACAAAATATGAGTATTTTAAAAATAATAATAATTGGAGATTGGATTTGGATTGATTGTAATTGAAATTGGAAATAATAAGTAAAACTGAAAAATGTTTATGAGATGTTAATTTCTAAAAGTAAAACAGATTATTTTGTGACTCTGAAAAACTGCACTGAAGAAACGACTTTAAGTATAATTTTCAAAATGGTTTTCATACATATAAAGTGAATTTGTTGCCTGTTATAAGTACAAGTTTAAGTGATAAACCGGCAGCTTTGGAATTTACTGTACATTAAGCGAAATTACTGGAATTATACAGAAAGAAGTAAATAAGCAAAACAAACCTAACCGAAGATATGGTTTCAGATAGGCTCATATTAATTACCAAAATTGAAATTATTGCTACAATTTTGAAATACGTGCTTGGGTGGATCGTTATGAATCTTTCTTTCTTTTCCTTTCATCGTTATGATCTTTCGTTCGACTATTTCTCTATTGTTGGTTTTCAAGCAGGAAATCGTGAGTTCTCTTACCATTTCGAATAGGTCATAGGATACTTTCGCTACTTGGTCTTTGTTTCTATTAAGGAGAAGGTCCATATTCAAACAGATGTTTTCAAATGTTCATATTTTTTTGTCGAGTTCTCCTGAACGTTTTTCTTGTTGATCATTGTTTGCTTGGTTTTCTTCATTTGTAGGTTCTATATTCTCTGTTTGGGTACTTTAAGCCTGTTGTTTTTGATTTTTAGGACTTTCTGGGTTATCTTTCTCTCTGATGATAACTTCGTTGAAGATTACTGCGTTATTTAGTCAAATTTTTATCTTGATTGTTATTTTTTTGGTTTTCTTTTGCCTACATGCAAAGAAGTTACTCTAAGCTTTTCCGGATGATTAAAGAAAGAGAATTTATAATCGAGTATTTGCCCGGTTTGTCGCATAATTATGTAAAGAACTAATACATACATAAATATATACATTTATTGAATAAATAACATGTATAATGTCGTTAACACTTGAGTGGTGGATGGGGCTAACTGAAAACAAGTGTAAGAAAAATTGGGCTGACACATTTAAACGACACCTATACCCGCGGTATTTTGCTGTCTCATTTTACTTACAGCGCATTACTAAAATTGAAAGTTTTGATTCAGTTTATAACAATAATTAATAATAAAACATTTATTTTCAAAACTTAAAAAAAATTATAAATTATTCTCAAACGTTATTAATTTATTTCATTGTGTTGTTATTTAAAATGGAACTTTGTTCCAATTTTTTTAAATATTTTTCAATAACAATAAAACTATAATTGTTATACAACTGGTGCCTAGTGATTCCGCTGCCGAGTCGGACGGAGGCGAGTATTTGAGCAGTATCTTGCAAAAATTTTAATAAAATGCTTTCAAAAAATTGTTTTTTTTTGTATTTTCAAAACGATTTAATATAATATCAGTTTACTATATTGAACAGTATTTTTAAATTTCATTTGCAAAACTGAACTTGAAAAACTTACGCCGTTCTAACCAAATAACTGTAGATAAAAGAAATGCAAATGTTTTGGGAGCTAGACGTAACAATAATTAAAACAATTAACGATTTAGAGACTGACATACCAAAAAAATAATAATCATACAATTACGCATAATTACTAAAAACAAAATGTAATTAATAATAATTGAAACCATTTTAAAGAAATGTTAAAAGGATAATATTAAAGTGCTAAAAGTTTTGAGTTATTCAATATTCATTAGTTTGTTAAATCAAGCAACGAGATTAATCTGGTATATGATTAATTACAGAATTACTGATATAAAAATCTGAAATTAAGAAAAAAGTACGATTATCTAGAAGCATCCGCAATTCCCTTGAGTAATTATACTCACAATTTGTTCGAGAGAGAATAAACGCAGGCAGAAAACTACGACCTACAATTATTAATAATTATTATTATTTTTACGTAATTGAAGTTGCATTTCCAATATTAATATTTTATTTATAAATAAAATGTTATTTTTAAACCCTGAGCTCTCACAGTATTTTTATATGTACAACCCACTTAATACAATATTTCATATTAACTTTTCTTAGATTACTTCTGAATACACCCACCTAAATATTTTATATTCAACAAAATATTCAACCACCTTAAATTTCTAATAAATTTTATTTTACCATGTAGTTTAGAAAATCTCGTCCAGTATCCACTTACTCTGAGATTTAGTACAACGTATACCTAGTATAAAACTACTTGCAGACGAGATTTTAAAAGAATTTTGAGGCGATTTTATTTTTTTAAGGAAAACATAAAAGTTTATAGGAATTTATCTCTATAATGCATTCACCTTGGCCAATATTATACAATCCAGGCAGATTCAGCTTCTATTGCCTTAATTCCATTAATCCTTACATAAATTTAAACTAAGTCTGTATAAATTAGAGGCCTCAATTATGTGTTATCCTACAAATATGTACGTAACTAAAATATCTGTAATTTTAGAGATATAGTAATTCCGGTAACGCAATTTAATACTTTAATATTCATACATTGAATGCAAAATTAAAATTTTTGCTTCACATAGTGTAGCTTTTCATATTGTTATTATAATTCATAAATTACTAGATGATCAATATAGAATAAATTTTGATATAAATTATTGGGTTAATGAAAACTAGAAAATAAAAGTAAAAAAATTTTGATAAAGCTATATATTGTCATGTTTTTTTATTAAATTAAGTTAATTATGAGCCTTTACGGTAAATTTAGTTATTCAAATTTCGTCACCCGATGAGATTAAATTAAGTTTTTAAAATAAAATAAAATAATATGTTGATTTGTAGTGTAATCCTAAAAAGAGGAAAGCTTTAGTTATAAATTTCTAAAATAAATACTTACCCGATGAATTATTTGAGATCATTTCATAGTTTTGTTTAAGAATAAAGATGTTTTTAGATCACAAACTTCGAATGAGAGGATGATGATTAATAATGATCAGGGCTGTAAATGATAATGCATTTAGGGCCTAAAACTTAAAATAAAAGTGTTTAAAAATTAAAAAGAGAAAGTGTAACTACAAAAGTCAAACTCACCGATCGAATTTCGCGCCATTGTTTTGTTTGTAAATTGGTAATTTTGAAAATGGTAAGAACAAAATGCGCAAAGGACATTGCGACTGAGACCACCAAACGTGTAAGTTGATTAAATTGTGTCTCCATAAAATATAAAAATTTAACCTGCAATCATGAAAAATTAGTTTAAATTTACAAATGTCGCAATCAACAAAACAAAGTTAATGTTACTTACCGTAAATGAAGAGTGAATTAATTAGTAAACAAGGAAGAATTTACAGGTGGAATTATCGAATAAGTGCACAAAAATAAAAATCAACACAAACAAAACTTTTAAACAACAGTAGCCGTTTTAAACGTGAGGAACAACAGCAAAGTGATAACCGAGAGAGGCCGCTTCCAACTTAAGTACAGGGTGAGCGCATTATTGTGAAATAAAACTTAAACATTTTTTTTAAACAATTTAAAAACTACGTCGTGATGTTAAAAATTTTATTATTATTCATAATTTAAGTCATTACGTTAAATTTTCAGTTAGCTACGTTGAAACAATTACGACTTAAATAAATTGAAAATTTAGCTATACGGCTTCTGGTCAGATATTAATCGTTCTTATGTAAGACAAAGATATAAAAACATCTGTACTATTTTGCTTCAATTCAAGTAAATATTGAGGATTGGATTGGTATTTTTGGAGAATTTTATAAATAATTTGAGTAATTAAATCAAAAATTTAACAACATATTATTGTTTTATTCAAAAGATTTTACGAGAGTCTCATGTTCAAAGATGTGTGCGCTCCAGCGAGGCGTTTTTCGGTAGCGGGTGGTTTTTACGAATTTACACCGTTGGGGCCATAGCATTATTATAAGGAGCATAAAATATGGTCCTTCGTAAGGTAGTTGTAACTTTGCACATTGATTCTGTGATCTCTTACCTACTCGAAGACTCTTTATGATCACTTGATCACCAATTTTAAATATTGTTTTCTTTCTGATTTGTCCATTCATTTTTTTTTTATACTTTTCACTATATTTTCTCAACTTTTTCCTTATTTGATCGAGTATTTCATTGTAGTTTAATTCTTGTTCATCCTTAATCCATGGTCTTTCTGGTAACTTACCCGTCATCACGTACAATGGTGAATGTTCGGTAAGCGTGTGTGGCGTTTCATTTATAAATTTTTCCACTTTATGCAGATTTTCAAACCATAATAAATTATTCCTGTGGGTAAGAAGTCTTAAATATTTCGTAACTTCTTGAATATATCGTTCGCAAATGTTGGTCTGCGGGTGTCTTATAGCACAATAGATTACTTTAATTCCTTGATCTTCCCACTGATCTTTAAATTTCTGATTGTTAAAGTAGGTCGCATTGTCTGCCAAAATAGTTTTAGGTTTAATAACCGTGTTAATAAAATCATGTAATAATTCAATGGTTTGTTCTGTGGTACATGATCTTGTCGGATAAAGTTTTACGAACTTACTAAAAGCATCGACAATGACTAAAATGTTACGTTGGCCCGGTCCACTTTCAATTAAATTACCTATGTAATCTATTGCAACGATATTTCCTGGTGCGTTTACTTTGATGCTATTTACTGTGTTCTGGTTGTGATAATTTTTGAATTTTCCCAACAAACATAAACGACACTCAACAATAACTTCTTTTATTGTCTTCCGATCTTTTCGACTATAATAGTTCTCTCGGAACATCAACCAAGTTTTCTTAAGTCCAATGTGTCCGTAACTTTCATGTAGTTCTTTAGAAATCAGTTTAGTTAATTGTTTATCAATCACATACAGTTCTGAATTATTTATGTTTTTTATTAAGACTCCACTTTTTATTTCATAATCTTTGTATTTATTGTCGTTTCGTTTTATCTTTTCTTTTAGATCTTTTAATAAATCATCTTTTTGTGATTCATTTACACACCTTGTAGTAAATGGCCTTATTCCAGTGTATAGTTTATTTAATGCGATTAAGATTTCTTTTACCTTTGCTTTGTTATCTTCATCTTTACGACTTAATGCATCAGCAATCACGTTATCCTTGCCTTTAATGTGTTTAATGGTAAAGTCATACTCTTGGATTAGTAAGGACCACCGATAAATTCTGTTGTTGGAGAACTTAGTGCTCATCAGAAAAGACAGAGCTGCGTGATCGGTTTGGACTTCGAATTTGTTTCCGATGAGATAAAATCGCAGCTTCATGAGTGCATAAACTATTGCCAACATTTCCTTCTCACTCACTGTGTAGTTTATTTCGCTTTTGCGTAAAATTCTGGAGGTGAAACAAACAGGTACTTCTAAACCGTCTCGAATTTGTAAAAGTATGCACCAGAGATAGCGAAGTTGGAGGCGTCTGTTCTTAGAATAAATGAATGATCAAAATCGGGATGTACTAAACGCATGTTTTCATACAGTAGCTTTTTTATTTCGTTGAAGGTTTCTTCATGCTCTTCTGTCCACTTCCATCTAACATGTTTTTTTAATAAAGTAAACAATGGTAGTAATTTTTGTGAATAATTAGGTACAAATCTTTTGTAATAATTAACAACACCAATGAACCCTCTTAACGTCCTTAAATTTTTAGGTCTGGGATAATTAATGCTATGGCCCCAACGGTGTAAATTCGTAAAAACCACCCGCTACCGAAAAACGCCTCGCTGGAGCGCACACATCTTTGAACATGAGACTCTCGTAAAATCTTTTGAATAAAACAATAATATGTTGTTAAATTTTTGATTTAATTACTCAAATTATTTATAAAATTCTCCAAAAATACCAATCCAATCCTCAATATTTACTTGAATTGAAGCAAAATAGTACAGATGTTTTTATATCTTTGTCTTACATAAGAACGATTAATATCTGACCAGAAGCCGTATAGCTAAATTTTCAATTTATTTAAGTCGTAATTGTTTCAACGTAGCTAACTGAAAATTTAACGTAATGACTTAAATTATGAATAATAATAAAATTTTTAACATCACGACGTAGTTTTTAAATTGTTTAAAAAAAATGTTTAAGTTTTATTTCACAATAATGCGCTCACCCTGTACTTAAGTTGGAAGCGGCCTCTCTCGGTTATCACTTTGCTGTTGTTCCTCACGTTTAAAACGGCTACTGTTGTTTAAAAGTTTTGTTTGTGTTGATTTTTATTTTTGTGCACTTATTCGATAATTCCACCTGTAAATTCTTCCTTGTTTACTAATTAATTCACTCTTCATTTACGGTAAGTAACATTAACTTTGTTTTGTTGATTGCGACATTTGTAAATTTAAACTAATTTTTCATGATTGCAGGTTAAATTTTTATATTTTATGGAGACACAATTTAATCAACTTACACGTTTGGTGGTCTCAGTCGCAATGTCCTTTGCGCATTTTGTTCTTACCATTTTCAAAATTACCAATTTACAAACATAAAACAATGGCGCGAAATTCGATCGGTGAGTTTGACTTTTGTAGTTACACTTTCTCTTTTTAATTTTTAAACACTTTTATTTTAAGTTTTAGGCCCTAAATGCATTATCATTTACAGCCCTGATCATTATTAATCATCATCCTCTCATTCGAAGATTTGTGATCTAAAAACATCTTTATTCTTAAACAAAACTATGAAATGATCTCAAATAATTCATCGGGTAAGTATTTATTTTAGAAATTTATAACTAAAGCTTTCCTCTTTTTAGGATTACACTACAAATCAACATATTATTTTATTTTATTTTAAAAACTTAATTTAATCTCATCGGGTGACGAAATTTGAATAACTAAATTTACCGTAAAGGCTCATAATTAACTTAATTTAATAAAAAAACATGACATTAAATACCCCCTTTATTTTTTTTATAAAAATTTTAAGAGTTAACTGAAATTTTTCTAAAACAAAATAACTAAAGTCTTGTTTTTTTTTTTTTTTTTTATAATTACTAAAAATTTTTAAATTCAATCAAACTAAAATCATAATGGTAATTCCTATCAAATATTTACAAACTTACAAAATAACTAAATTTTCAATTAAATTATAAAAATAATTTTTAATTTAATAATTAAAACAATCAATTTTTATCTGATAATAATCCCTTATTAAATAAATTATGTAAAATCGTTTTTGAAACCAATAATTTCAAGAAAATCTGAGTTATCATTTTCATTCAGTTTTAAGCTTTCTTCCAAAATATTGAACAGTTTTAATAAACCCTTTTTTTTTGTTTGATGATTAGCAATAAAATTTATCAAAATATAATTTAATTTTTAACATGTTACTTGTTTTACGTCGGCAATTCAATTTATTTTTATAACTTCTTTATCAAAATTTACTTTTCCTTGAACAAATCGCTACTGTTTTCTTCAAAATAACTACCCCCTTTTCTAAATCTCCAATCCTCTCAAAATACACATCATTAATACAATATCAATTATTAAATTACTTATAAATCACCAACTTTTAAATCTACTAATACATTTTAATTCCAAACAGTAATAATTAATTATCAAAATTATCAACTTTAATTAAAAATCTTTATTATAATAATCCTTGCCTAAATTTTAACTTGTTCCATGTTTTTTTCATCAAATCAGAATCTTGAATTTTGTTTATTTTGCCACTGTTTTTAAATCATCTCAATTTTATTTATTTTGGAAATCCAATTTATTTTTATAATCATCATTGTCAATCATTAATTTTAATTAGTTTCAACTTTGTTTTACCCCTATATCAATTTTTCATAAACGAATAAAAGTTATTTTAAATTTTACAATTGAAAAATAATAACGTTAAACTATCAAAATTTTTGTACAATAAATCACTATCTAATCAACCATAATACCTTTAGATAAATTTTAACCTATGAAACTAAGTTTTATATTTTACCCAGCAAATATTTTCATCAAAATCCATTTTCAAGCACTTCATCATAAATAATTCAATTTAATGTTTATTAAATTATTATTAATACAAAAATAAAACACCTCGCCACTTATATTTCCATCGGCCCAATCTTCCTATCGCTTTTAGATGCGACCATTTTTTTTCTTCACCTACTATCTTCTTTGTCATTATTATCATATCATTTTCAAAATCTTTATTTGCCATTTCGGTTTTATTTTCATCCAATTTTTCTTGATTTTCGTCTTGTTGGTCGTTTTCTTGTAAATTTTGTTTTTGCTCTTCATTCTCTTCTTCCGGTTTATCATCACAATCTGTTTTATTTTCTTCCTGCTTCCCATTTCCAAAGTTGTCTTGCATTTTTATTTCTAGTTTTTCTATCACATTAACATCATTTTCTAAAACTTCATTTGTCTTTATAACTAAATTTTCATTTTCTTCAAGTTCATTTTCACTGTAATTTTTCATTATTATCGCATAATTTTCCGAATTCTTATTCGACTCTTCAGTTTTATTTTTGTCACACTTTTCCTTTGTTACCAATTTCTGTAATTCTTTATTAATTGTTATTGCAATTTTATCATAATTTTCGTTAATTTCCCACTTTTTGTTTTCCATGTTAATTACATTTTTATCTTGTAATTTAGCTTCCGATTTTTTCCAATTTTCTTCCATCGTGTCAATTTTGTTACTTATTTCTTTTTTTAAATTATCATTATCTTTTTTTAAGTCATCATTATCTTTATTTAAGTCACGCATATTGTCATCCATTTTTTTGTTCATTTCTTCATGAAAATAAGTTAATTGCTTTAAGAATTCATCCCATTTTTTGTCTTCCATTTGGGTGCTATTTGCATCTGGGTTAAACTGAGGACTGTCTTCAATGCTCGGTTTTTCCATTGTAAATTATTGATTTAATACGTTTTAATTTTCAAAACAAACGCGTTTATAATTTTAAAATAAAGGAAAAACTATAAAAATTGAATTTTATTCTCAATTAATCCTAAATGAGTTCAAATTTATTTTAAAGCGTGAACATTTGATAAAATTTTGTGCCACATTTGTTTGTTAGCCACATTTGTTGTTAGCCACATTTATTGAAAATTTATTGAAATGACCACATTTGTTGACAAATTTTTTATCAAATAAACATGCACATGTGCATAAAATAATCTTTTAATTTTTAATTCTCAGGGTCTACAGTGAGTTCCAAGTTAATTTTAGCCCCACGTTGGGCGCCAATTAATGCTATGGCCCCAACGGTGTAAATTCGTAAAAACCACCCGCTACCGAAAAACGCCTCGCTGGAGCGCACACATCTTTGAACATGAGACTCTCGTAAAATCTTTTGAATAAAACAATAATATGTTGTTAAATTTTTGATTTAATTACTCAAATTATTTATAAAATTCTCCAAAAATACCAATCCAATCCTCAATATTTACTTGAATTGAAGCAAAACAGTACAGATGTTTTTATATCTTTGTCTTACATAAGAACGATTAATATCTGACCAGAAGCCGTATAGCTAAATTTTCAATTTATTTAAATCGTAATTATTTCAACGTAGCTAACTGAAAATTTAACGTAATGACTCAATTTCAATAATAATAAATTTTTATAATCTCACGATGAAGTTTTTAAATTGTTTAAAAAAATGTTTAAGTTTTATTTCACAATAATGCGCTCACCCTGTACTTAAGTTGGAAGCGGCCTCTCTCGGTGATCACTTTGTTGTTGTTCCTCACGTTTAAAACGGCTACTGATGGTTTGAAAGTTTTGTTTGTGTTGATTTTTATTTTTGTGCACTTATTCGATAATTCCACTTGTAAATTCTTCCTTGTTTACTAATTAATTCACTCTTCATTTACGGTAAGTAACATTAACTTTGTTTTGTTGATTGCGACATTTGTAAATTTAAACTAATTTTTTATGATTGCAGGTTAAATTTTTATATTTTATGGAGACACAATTTAATCAACTTACTCGTTTGGTGGTCTCAGTCGCAATGTCCTTTTGTATTCTGCGCATTTTGTTCTTACCATTTTCAAAATTACCAATTTACAAACATAAAACAATGGCGCGAAATTCGATCGGTGAGTTTGACTTTTGTCGTTACACTTTCCCTTTTTAATTTTTTTTTTAAAACACTTTTATTTTAAGTTTTAAGCCCTAAATGCATTATCATTTACAGTCCTGATCATTATTAATCATCATCCTCTCATTCGAAGATTTTGTGATCTAAAAACATCTTTATTCTTAAACAAAACCATGAAATGATCTCAAATAATTCATCGGGTAAGTATTTATTTTAGAAATTTATAACTAAAACTTTCCTCTTTTAGGATTATACTACAAGTCAACATATTATTTTATTTTATTTTAAAAACTTAATTTAATCTCATCGGGTGATGAAATTTGAATAGCTAAATTTACCGTAAAGGCTCATAATTAACTTAATTTAATAAAAAAACATGACAATATATATATATATTGTCATGTTCTTTTAATTATGAAGACCGCTTAAACCAAACTTGAAATGTTAATTTTTATTAGCTTTGAATGTATACTGATTGGAAAATTAGTTTGTAAGTCGGCTAACTTGAAAGGCAAATTATTGCAATGGAAAATTGTTAATTTAATTATTTAGAATTAAATAATAAAAGAAATGTTAAAGTGTAGAACAGATTGAAATAACTTTAAGTGGATTAAAATTTCAAGAAAACGAAGTGAAGTTTTACAAAGTAAAATAGAAAATAAGTGAAATTGTAGACTCGTAATACGAGATTACAATAGTTTTATGTAATGATGGTATTAAAATTTGGGTTTTCTTTTTATAATTATTTTGCCATTATAGTAAATTACATGTACTAAGTTTTCTTGAAGTCCGTTTGCAGTTACGATATTTCATGCCATCTCATTGCGTGTAAAAATTAATTTTACTTCTAGAAATTCTTGTTGAACATCTTAGGAAGCCATGTTTTAAGCAAAGGAGTGATTGTTGTAATTTTTTACAATTAAATACTCAAAATATTATTGATATTATTAAAATAATTTTGATTTTTAAGTTTAGGAAGAGTACAATATTTTTTTACATTGGAACTGCTAAAGCATAAAGTTTTTCTACTTTTATTGCATGTATTTTTTGTTTAGTAGTACTAGTTGTTTATTAATATGGGGAATAATAAAATTCCAATTTAAAATTCAAACAGAATCGTCTGCAATGGTTAATTCAGTCCACTATAAATTATTTAATAAGATACAAAGAAAGTTAAATTATTTTTCTATATTGTAAAAGGTACTTTTTTTATAAATAAATAGGATTCAACAACGAGAAAAATAATCCTTGCTAATAACTTATTCTCTGCAATCATTTTAATAACTGCATTTAAAACCTCCACAAGTAAAACTACAGTATGTTAAGAAAAAAAAGTTCACATGCATTTAGTCATACTTAATTATTTACTAACGTTAATAACATGAAATTTACGACTACCTTGCATATACACAGTTAATAAATAATATAAATTTTACTCGATAATAACAAATTTAAAACGTCAAATTTAAACGACTGGTATAAAGTTCTCCAATCCAACTCCGTATAAAACTGATGGATATTTTCGTTTGGTTGAGAATCAACTCATGTTGTAACCATCAGTTCAACTCTTACTTTCTTTATATTTAATCAATTTTATTTTTCCACATTTTAGAATTTAAAAATATACTCCATTCTCAATCTGTCATTTTGGTAACTTTAAAGTAGCTTTCTTTGTCAGTTTTTGTGCTATTAATGTTATCTGGCGCCCAACAACATTTTGTTTAAATAACAATCATCTGAACAAAAACAACTTGCAATATCTTGATTTTCGACGTCAGCAAAGGTACCCTGTTGCCTGCAGAAGTTTAACTTTCGCTATTGAGGGTTGCCAGGGGTTGGACGTAAGCGTGAATCAAATCGAAGCTTAAATCGGGTCTAGTTCGTTTCGACGCTCACGTTTCGACGGCTACCGTTTTGACGACGGTATTTGTTTTATTGTTACTATAGAGTAATACTGATTAAACTTCAAACGCCGCATTTCGTATGTATATGATAAAAAAAGAGCATGTGATTCAAAAGTTTTTTTTGAGATGCGACAAAGCGAGCATGGATGGCTAAATTATTATAAAATAAATAGACAATTATTGCCATGATACTTCAGCGGCTGAAATAGAAGCAGAAGTTAAAAAACAAATATAAAAAAAGAGCTGCACTCTCAAACGTGGGCAAATTATTGACGAATTCGTAAGTAATCCTTTAGCAAGGTACGAGAGCAGTGTTTCCTACACATCATGCATTGAAACAAATAATAAGAAGAAAGAGAACCAAAGTTAGAAAAGCGCCACCTGCACCGATAACATTGGAAAAATATAATTATTCCGAAGAATACAGATGCTATACACTGCAAACGACATTAAATAAATATTTTCACTTTACGACAGTGAACCAGTGTCAGATAGAATTTTTATTTTTGGGCGTTGGAAGAAAAATCATAAACTAACACTAACCTACATAACCGATGCATATCTTCGCGCGCATAATATCTCTTTTTTATGGACAATTTCGCTAAAGAAAAACATAAACTAACACTAACCTGCATGACCGATGCATATCTGCGCAATAATATGCGCAATTTTTCAAGTTTCAAAAATGTCGAATCGTGCCGCCCGGCGTCGAAACATGCCTCGTCAAAACGTGCCGGTGTCGAAACATGCCGCGTCAAAACGTGCCAGCGTTGAAACGTGACGCGTCGAAACGTGACGGCGTCAAATCGTGCTGCGTGAAAACGTGCCGGCGTCGACTCGTGCCGCGTCGAAACGAACGGCTCCCCTTAAATCTCTTCCCGGAGACTTTTCATTTTTGAGTTTATTTATTATTTTTATTACTTCCTCGTACGTTGGTCTTCATTTATTCTTTTATGTTGTTCACATTCTTCTGCAGCTAGCAGTCTTTGAAAACGTGCCACCCATATTAATTTATATTACTTTCTCTGTTTCGTCTTTTAATTTTCCTTAACTGCCCTTCATTACTGTCGATTTTATTTTGTCCTGTTTTAAGTAGAATTGACAATTGTTGTTCTGTTTGTTATTTTTTTCTATTTTGTTACTTTTACTTAATTTAACTTAAGTTAAAATAACTTACAATAGTTTACGGTTCTTCAGTTGGAGCAATCAAGAGAAGCTAATGCCAATTTTCGGTAACATCCGGTGTAAAGTTGTGATGACAACTGGGTGTAGAATAAAAATATAAATGCGGACGATGTTGAGTACTGGAAGCAGATCCTCGGAAGAGATTTTTCTTGTCAAATAACAGTTCGGCTAAAAAGTTCGTATCGTTTTGAAAAAAACAACATTTTTTTGGAAAAATTCACTTTAATTATTCAACATAGTTGCCTTCGCGGGCGATACACCGATTATAGCGATCTTCCAACTTTTCGATACCATTTTTGTAGTACGATGTGTCTTTAACCTCAAAATAGGCCTATGTTTCGGCGATTACTTCCTTATTGGTTCCAAATTTCTTTCCAGCGAGCATTCTCTTAAGGTCTCCAAACAGGAAATAGTCGCTGGAGGCGAAATCTGGAGAATACGCTGGGTGGGGAAGCAATTCATAACCTGATTTATTCAGTTTGACCATTGTTTTTATCGACTTGTGACACGGGGCATTGTCTTGGTGAAACAAAACTTTTTTTTTCTTCAAATGGGGCCGTTTGTTCCCAATTTCAAAACCTTGCCAGCCGACTGTTGAGTTTTTCCTCGCTTTAGATTGGGTTCGTCGGGTGCAGTCCACTTGGCTGACTGCCGATTGGACTCTGGAGTATGGTGAAAAATTATTTGATGGATTTTGTTGATGTTTTCATCTGTAACGGTCTCTTTTGGACGTCCACTGCGCTCATCATCTTCGATGCTTATATGGCCTGTACGGAATTTAGCAAACCACTTTCTAATGGTTGCTTCCGCTGGAGCAGAGTCCGGATAACACTTATCAAGATGGCAAGGCACAGCGTAGTTGTGGTTTCCTATTTTTATATTTCGCACACGACGAACTAAATTGAAAATTGAACTGTTGTGGGTGTTTTTCAGAAAATTTTGAATAACAAAGCGTCATCTTTCCAAAAATTTATAATGACCTAATCAAGTTTATGAGATTTTGAAGATATTTACAATGACCTAAACAAATTTATGAGGTTTTGAAGAAATTTATAATGACCGAAGTATTTTAAGAAATTTTACAAAGCTATGAAATTAAATTACTTATGTAACAACGAATATACCGGATGGAATAAAGCAAAATGTCAAAGTTCTAATGTTAATTGTTAAATTTGTCTGATTTTTGTATAAATTAAAATTCTTCTTAAATTTCTTCCAGAATTTCTTTTACCCATAGGTTTTTTTTTTTTATATTATGTTTTACCAGCTTCTTTTCTGATTTTCCTGTTGTTTTCCAAATCTTTATTTTCTTTGTTGCTAACCATTTCATTCTTGTCTTTTTCTTCAAGTTACTAAATTTTCTACTCTCATCATCAAACCATTCTCTATCATCTGTATTCTTCCCCGTGTAGTCTATTACTTGCTCTGCACTTATTCTTAAAATATCTGGAATGTTTTCATACTCTTGTTCCATATCATCACTTTTTTCTTTAGTTGTTATTCGTAACTCTTTCTTACTTTGTCATTACAAAATTTGTTTATTGCTAGATTTTTTTTAGTATTAGTCTTCACCACACCATATGTTTTCTTTTGTTTAACTTCTGCCACTACCAGATAGTAGTCAATGACTGACGTTCTTTTATTTTTTATACCATGATGAATCTGATTTCTCTCATTACTCCTCCACCCGACCATATCCAAATCATTTTGTGTATTTTTTATGATTGAATCGGGTACTGTAAATATCCAGGTTAGCCGCTGCTGCTAAATTGCACAATCCGTTATCATATATCATTAATTTTAACTTTATCGTTAACTTTAGTATTGAAATCGACTACAATCATTAACATACTATATCTGTTTTAGCAATTGTATCGCATAATTCTTCTAAATCATTATAAAAGTTTTCCTTTTCTATTTCGTTGCTATCTTCGTAATGAGCGTAAGCGCTAATTACTGACAGAGTTATGAGTTTTTTTTTAATTTTGATATATGCCAGTCTTCCATTCACTGGTTTAAATTGTGTTACATTTTCATACAATCTACTTGTTACCATAACCTAATGCTATTCTTTCCTTGAATATTCTTTCCTCTTCTCCAGAGTATAATATTACATACCCAGACTTGACAATTTCTCCTTAGCCCTTCCATTGAATTTCTTGCAGTGCAGCTACATCTATTTCATGTCTTGACTGTTCTCTGGCAATCACATCCATCTTTTCCGCTTTCAAGAGAGTTCTAACATTCCATGCAGCGACTCGAATTCGTTTTTCTTGTTTTTATCTACATTTTTCTCTTTCCATGTAAATATTTCTTCCTCTTAGTTTATTCATATTTAACATTACACTATTCTTTTGGTCTTGACTTTTTAATTTCGCTAACACCACTTTTCTTCCAAGTACCTTGCTTATTTTAAATGCCTCTGTTACTTCTACATTCACCTTCAATTTTTTTTCTAGAAAATTATAAACATATTCTTTTGTCACTATTTCCAATGACGGGGAGCTCTATATAACAATATTAACCTCTTTTCTGTACTTTTCATATTCTTCAATTTGACTCTATAGTTCTGCGATTCTTTCATCTTATTTTACGACTACTTCTTGTATTTCTATTTTCATAGCTTGCCTCTATTCGTTACATCTCTTATCTTTATTCTCGAGGTATTCTTTAATCTCCTTTACCTTTTGTTTGGTGATCTAAATCTTTGATTCACAATTATAGTCAAGTTCAACATCATTCCTTTAGTTAGTCTAGTTTTAGTTTGACTATTATTTCTATATTCTGCTTTTTTGGTAACGAAATGGTTTTTTTGCTTCTCTGAAATATATGATCCTCTTTATGTAATCCCTCACAGACTGAACATTATTTGATCTACTTCTACATATGCTTCTTATTCATTTACTTTTTTTATTTACTTATTTATTTACATACTATATTTCAACTATGAGTTGGTTCTAATATGGTTTCTCTTGTTTCGTTTACTCTATATTTATTTCTTTATATAATTAAATTTAATGTTAATATTCCCCTAGATACGGAATTCAAAAATTTTATTGCGAAACTTCAGAAGCTCAAAAAGGTTTGTCAAACTACTAGCAGAATTTGTAGGTTTTCATCTATTAACTACTAGGTATTAATTTTGCTTCTTATCTCTCGACTTTCGTTTTCTATCTCTTTTTACAATATTGCTATTCAAAATTCGTATAATGAAATTCTTAAAATATTATTTAAAAAATCTGTGCAGGCGAATTTTCGTGGAGTAAAAATTAGTATGTTGCAATATGTTTGAAGTACTGAAATTCTGCTTAAGAAAAATAAATATCCATGTTTTAAATCCTTTTTATTACATATTTAAGATTTAACATTTATATGTTTCTGATAAACTTACTGAATATTAAGTACTAATAATCTTACCTACAGAAAAAATTATAAAATTATTTTAATAATTGTAATGCAGTCACAAACGAACGAGCATGTATTTCTGTAAAACGAAGGTTCAAACAATAGCATTACTGACTTACAATACTGGATACAAGGTTTTTCTTTTTGGCATTACAGGTTCAGGACAACCATTTAAGAGAATTTATTTTATTTTAATTTATTTTTCCGAAATAGCTGTCATTATTGGTTTATTTCTCTATGTGAACTATATTCATTTTATCATACATAAGTGATTGAAGAAAAGATCTTCTGTATCTGTATTTTCTGGATCCCTGAATCTCCACTGCGTTTAAAATAAATGGTATCCACTAGCTGCAGCACTTTCTCTAATCCTAATTGAGTATAGCAGCTTTTATTACCATTCCTTTTGGAATACTCTGAAAAAGTGAGATTACCTCTAAAAAAATTAGGTATACTGCTAATAAATCTTGTAATATTGAAAGAAAGAGACTGATAAACTCACCACACTGATCTCATTTGTAATTCGTCATGTATTTAATGCCAACAAAAATTCAATCACAATTCGTTAGAAAAAGCGTAAGAGTGTTAATAAATTAAAAGTAAACCATATTTTGCCTTTCTTACTAAATTTCCATGCCCTTAATGACTTTCCGTTGTTACCTTCTTTTTTGAGTTTTAATTATTAAAACTTTCTAAAAAGATGCATTTATATTATTTATAACCAAGATTAAAACGTGTCCAAACTGTTTGTTCATTTTAATTTGTCAAGTTTGTATAAAGCTTTTAGTCGAAGTTGTAGTCGAGTTTCTCTTGTTTCGTAATTTTACATTTTAGCACGTCTCATACAACAATCATGAAAGTTTTCAGGTGTGACGAAGTTTTAATACTTCTCTAAGGAGATTGTAAATTTGGTGTTTTACAAGACAAGACGTCAGGATGGTCATCAAGTCAAAACACTTGAAATTGAATAAAAAATTACCCACTTTTGTTGAAATTCCTTATTGTGCAGTATTAACTATTTTCTCCTTTATTATGAAAAAGTTAAGCGTCAAGATGTCGTTTAAAAGTAAATTACTGACAATGCAAAAAGCATAAAAAGCTCATTTTTTAAAAGCAAGTTCTTATTAAAATTAAAGAAGAGCAATTATTAAAATAATTTAAGTAAGAATACTCTTACGAGAAGGACGAGGAACGTGCCAGGACTATGCTATCACGTGCAAAGACCATCGGTTTAACAACAAACTTTAACGGCGTACAGCTAATTTGCATCTTGGATGGTCGAGTAGCTCGTTTTACGAAGTAAAATTGTATGAACCGAGGAAAGAGTGAAGCACGAGCCGTATAATAGCGGTTTAATCTTCAGAACCGTGTCATAAATTTATTAAAACGTATTAAATGAAATGATATCCGAATCATGCTGCAAAAATTAATGGTTCGTAGCGATATTTTATCGATTACATTAAAGAACTTGTTTAAGTGTTCTAAATGTTCAACAAGATACGTTTGCTCATTCTCCTTCTTACCATTTTAATTTTCAACCGCCAAAAATATTTCATTCCAAAATTACCTTATGAAATATTTGAGAAGGTAGCTGTATATTAATATTAATAGAACTACTTTTAACTGCTTCTGGTAATTGCTCTGCGAAGAGAATTTTAAGTGGATCTGGAAAACTAATTTTATCCCGGAAATATGACAAAATTTTCTTCTTGACGAAAGTAAACCTTTGACTAATACTTACTAGACTTCTTAATATTTTCTTCCCTCTTTAATGTAAAAATATATTTTGTATTTTTTTGCGCAAGCACTTTCGTTTCGTTTACCAAATTTAATAAATAATTAAATAAAATTTTTCAATAAAATTTTAAAATGTAAAACTCATATTATACAAAACATGAGGTTCGTTGTTCCATATTGCTACGGCGGCAGGAGAACTATAATACTACTGACGATGGGGATTACATTGTACTGTTGCAAATTACTAATTAAATGAGGTCAAAGATTATTGTGTAATTACAATTATTTACTTGTTAATCATCAACTACTATTATTTCGATTCAAGAAGTCCGAAAGAAAAACAGCAGAATCTCATGTTTAAATTTAATCACATTTCCTCAATTAAAGTTTGCCCACTGACTCAGTCTGGTCTTGACTGAACTTTGAAATCAACAAAAATAATGTTCTGGGTAATAAGTTTTACATTTACGTAAATCGTAATTGATGAAGTACTGTTGCGTCTCCATCAGTCTGATTTTCTCAATATAAAAACAAGTTATGAATATTTAAAAAAATATTCTAATAAAATGAGATAATTCAAGGGGCCACAATGTTCAACCGAAATTAATACGCTACAGTATTCGAATGGAATGTTGAAGTCCTCGGACGATATTCATGAAGTATCCATGAATTTAGTCTTAAGGGAAAGCACTGTTGCAAAAAAATAATATGTATAACATGGTAACTTAATTAAACCTTAACATGAAAGTAACTTTCACTAGAGGCAAAGTTAGCATAACATACTACAATGTCAGTTGTATCAACCAAGTTCAAGTGATATATAACTGAACCCAAGTTTCACGAATTATTCAAACTAGTTTTAGACAACTGAAGTTGAAGAAACATTAAAAAAAAACTGCATTACTTAAGCGGTTTAATTAATAAATAAATAATTAATGCTGAGTAGTTTCCAGATATATTATATATAAATAACATTTTTAGGGAAAAATCTTTTTTTGGATTTTTTAGCAACTAGGTGGACATCAGGTCCCTTGCTGCAAAGATGACTGCAGAAGCAGTCGGATACTGATTTTGTTTCCTTAATTTTGGTTTATTTGACAATCATTTTAATTTTATATTAGCGTATTATTTTCACATAAAACTTAATATTTGTATTTAAATTTTATATATGTGACAAATTCAAACCAACATATTTATATTTATCGACGTAAATTTATTTATCTTTTATACTTACTCGTTGCGATGGAATTAATTTTCAACTTTTCAACTGTTCTCCTTACATTTTTAGTGTTAATTATATATATTAACTCTAACCAAAGTTAAGATTGTTAATAAGTAAAACATTTAATACAGATTAATAATAATTCAAACAAAAAATTGTTAACTATAAAGCTTAACTTCTCTTTCAGTGTAACATTATATACATCGGCCATATTAACACCACTTACAGCACAATTCAAGTGTCAAACAAGCAGAACTTACAGTGTAATGTAGAATTTCAACCAAAGCATGTACAAATTCAATAACTCTTACGCCTGGTTTCACAAAGGCTAAGATAAAATTAAATTTTTATTGTCGAAAACCCTTAATCATAGATTACAGTTTAATTAACCTTTGTGAATCAAGACATTAATAGCCTTATACATATTATATCCATCAGGTTCAATGACGTAGTATCTTTGATCCTGGCTTCTTGGCTAAATTAATTATTTTATTTTATTATTTACTTAAAAATATATTTACATAAATGCATATGTGGACATGCAGGGGTTCTTTCGAAATCCGGCGATTTTACTATGTTACAAATTAGTAACAAAACAATATAAATTAAAAAAATTTCAATTACAAATTTTGTAATTTGTGTGAAAATTTTAGTATTTTAATTTTATAAATAATTTCGTATTTTTGGCATTCTCGCTTCAAATTGCCATATAACGACTAAAAGGGGTATCAAGACTTTTTGTCAAAGATGGCCTCCCGTAATGGTTAAGGAGAGCTTTTCTCCTGTATTATTTTATTTTTATAATGTTACGAATCAAGTTGGTTTTGATTTATGAATGAGAAATTTTTGAATATTTAATTATTGTAGTGGAACGTTAGATTTTTTCAAAACCCAACTTCCTTTTCTATACTTGGTTAGTCAGCTGGTATCCGGACGTTTGGTCCCCGGACGATTGGTCCCGGACGATTGGTCCCCGGGCGATTGGTCCCCGGACGATTGGTCCAGCGGACGATTGATCCAGCGGACGATTGATCCCCGGACGATTGATCCCCGGACAATTGATCCAGCGGACGATTGATCTCCGGGAAATTCCAGAAATATGTCCTGGGGGGGATGGGTAATAATAAATAATCAAATTATGAATGTTTTTATTAATATTATTGTTCGATTTAAAATAAAATTTGTAAACGATTTCCACTCTTAAATTTATTAAGTAACAATATTTAAGATATAAAAGATTCGTTGTAAAACTGTTTGGGGGGAGGGGGAAAGGTATTGGAAATCTTACGGACCCTTACGTGGGGGAAGGGAGGGTCCGACATATGCCTTACATAAGTTTCGTAAAATACTTTTTTTAAATTAAATCAGTTATTTTTACCTGAATATTAACCCTCTCAGTCCGACGTTTGTTTTGCGAAATTTGCTGTAGAGCCGGGGTTCGTCGGGTCTTTAGGATACGTCCTTGCGTTTTAATCCGTCTCCCGTGTCTCGGGCACTACAATAACTTTCGGACAGATCCGTCTCCCGGACCGAAAGGGTTAAGGAATTACAAATTTATTGTATTAACTTTTTGATGTAATTAATTAATCTTGATTAACTCTTATTTATATAAACAAAGTTTATAAAAAATCGTCCTCTGGACGAATCGTCCGGGGATCAATCGTCCGGGGATCAAACGTCCGGGACCAATCGTCCGGGGATCAATCGTCCGGGGACCAAACGTCCTAGAATCAGTCAGCTAGCTTGTCAAGTTGGGAGCAACACTTCTCAGTAGTGCGTTACTGTTAGACGCCAATTTAATTTCCGAATAAACTTGAATAATCAAAAATAATTTCCAATTAATTTTAATACTCGCATTTAAACATTTCAAATAAATTTTAAAATCAAAAATACAAACGACGATTGCAAGGTATTTGTTATCAACCCAGATACTTGCCACAAATACAAATTTTATCCTATGCTTTCCAATTTAACAATTAAATTTTTTATAATATAAATTTCAAATAATTAATTTTCAACGGATCCAAATTTTTCTTCAATGATCCAAATCCAACTTTCATGAAAAAAAAATAAATCCAATGAGGTTCAAATTTCCCAAACCAAAAAAATTACTCACTTAAATTTCAACTATATTCTTAAATCAAATCTAAAAATCTCAAACTTGAAACTCAAACGTCCGCTTGCTTCGGCGGACTCTTTCAGAAGAAGCGAATATCACGTCTTTTCGTACCAACACAAATATTCAAAAATATACAAAAGTTACCATCAAATTATTTACAATTTAGAAAAATTCAAAACTATCAAATCTAAATTCAATCTCAAAAATAATTCTACATGACAAATCGAAAACATTCAAACTCTTAAAACAAATTTTTTTTCAAATTAAGATATGGTAACACTGTATCTTTTGCTCCCCTGGTTTTCTTTGCGCAACCATGATTGATGGCAGGTGGTTTGTCAAAAAAAAACATCCAAGTTGTGGTACTAAAATCTGAAATAAAAATTTTATTCCCATTTCATAGATTTCCAAAAAATTATAAAACGTTATAAATCCATCCAATTTATGGATCGTGAGCCTATTCTTGATTTTTTTGTTTCAATTCCTGTAGTTTATTTTCATCATAATTTTCTATTATAACCAAATTTTCTTTATTCAAAATTTGTATTTCGTTTTTGCCTTTATGAAAATTTTCTTTATTTTTTTCCTGCTCCTCATTTCCAAATTGTTTATTGTTTCATGTTTTCAATGCATCTTTTGTTTCTTATTGTTGCCAGATTTTTAACTTTTGTTTCGGCCCCATTTCAATTTTTTAATACATTTTTAAATATTTAAAAAATGTTCTAAATTCGTAAAACCTCTATTTTAACCTTTATTAAGGTAAAACCTTTTCGTGAATTTTTTTGTTTTCATTTTTCTTTTATTTTCCATTATTTGTAAAGTTTTTATTACTGATTCCGGCATGCTAAACATTATTGCCTCTATATATGCCATCCCCCATGGCATATGGGGTTCCGTTCGTCATCGAGTGTTGGAATACGCGGGTGAATCTATTTGAGTCATTTAAGATGCCATTTGTCACCACGATTAACAGCTAAATAATTCAAAAATTTTATCAAGATGATGTTAAAAGTATAAGCCAGCCCCACGTTGCAACTTCCTTTTCAACTACAAAGCAACTACAAAAAAATTATTAAACTTTTAAACAAATTCCATCTAAAATGCAACGAAAATCGAAAGTGTACGTTGCTATTAAGTCAGATGCGACTTGTACACAAATTTTATTAAAATTTCCTATTTAAATTTAATTATTATCGAAAACACCCGAAAATCCGGAGCCTAAAAGTCCTGCGCCCAAACAGCGGCTCCCAAATGGCGGCGCCCAAATGTCATGTACCTACCGGCATTCCCTTGTTTACATTATCGTAGAATCCTAATTTTAATTTGGATTAATTTCATGTTTTTGGAATTGAAGAGTCGCACTGTACAAAGTGTAAAAATTTGCACTTGTGTTGATAGGAATTTTATTTTATTTTTCCGATTTTCACAGCAATAAACTATTGATATGCTTTTTATAAAACATTATAATCTGCAAAATGTTTGTATGATCTATTAATGAAAAGGATATAGTGTCGCCGAAAAGCAATTTTGTTCACCTGATATCTATTTGATATTTTAAAACTTTTAAAATAAATTTACAATTTATAATTTCGTTTATTGAATTTGTATAATAATTTTTCATCTGATTTTATTTTATTGATATTAAAAAAAGTTTTTACTTTTTATGTAAATCATTATCTCTACAGTTTCCGTATCTATTTAATCATGTTACCATCCACTTCAAAATTTACATTAAACGTCTTAAACTTAATCAAAACATCTTTTTTTAAAGTTTTTTGAATGACATCTGAGCTTTATCTTAGTACCCCAAACCACGAAATTTGTTTCGCTTCTTAGGAATATTTGAATCTCTATGTTTTCAACCGTGAATGCATAGGCGCACCGAAGTGAATGTTCAAAGGGCACTATTAAACCAATGCTGATATTGTGGTGGTTGATTATCCTCGTCTTTTCTTATTGTTCCTATTGTCGGTTTAAATGGTTCTTTATCAGATTTGTTACAATCATTTTTCATCATACTGTTTTTCAGTTACTCCTTAACCTGACTAACATAATAAACCCTCACAGTTTGAGCCCTATTTTGATATTTGTCCGGTGGTAAGAGTGGTATCCAAATAATCTTCTAGATGAATATGTTTTAATGAACCAATTCGTTTCGTACCCTTATTACCTATAAATCTAAGAAAAGTATATCTCTGTTTTCTTCCATTTCCATTGTAAACAGAATTGTTATATTGTTTACAATTAATTATGTTTACAGAGCAGAATAATAAACTTCAATTATAATTATTTATAACGATAATATTCTTTTAACATCAATTTACTCAACATTATTTATACAAATTTTAATTAATCTCATTAAATATTCAGAACGAATAAACAGAAATTGCACGTCATGAAAAGCAAAAGGGATTTGTAATTTTGATGTAATGTAAATTAATTTAATAAATATAAACTTAAAGAAAACATTAATATGAGTAGTTAAATAAATTTGATTTCTATATACAAAATCTACCATATTATTAACCTTCGTAAAGTACACCAGCTTACAGTGTAGATTCAACTTTAATGTTCAGCTAATATAATATCAAAACTCGCGTGATTTAGTAAAAATTTAATTGACACTCAAAAAGCCGTTAAAAAGCAACTTTCAACCACATATACTTTAGAAATTGAAATTGTCGGACAGGCAAAATTTCAAAAAAGCTGAAAAAAATGCACTTTTTTGCTACTTGCTACTGAAATTTCTATTACTCAAATATAATTCTGGAAAACTAAAAAGATGTTGGCCAATAGATGAGATAGCGGAGAACACGTCCGTGGATGTTTCCTCATCACGTCATTTCTCATTCATTAACGCTAACCTGTTACAGCATTAGTCTATTGAATTTATTTTATAAACTTTCTCATTTAAAATTAATATACTATAAGATAAAAAAAAATTTTTTACACTTATTTATATTGAATAGATAAATTAAAAAAATTATTGCAGTAATAATTTTAAAATTATTCAACTTACATTGTGAGCATGAGCATTGCGAGCTTTTGTTACTATTCACTAAGAATGTGTTCCTTACAAAATGTTCTCCCATTT
This sequence comes from Cantharis flavilabris, assembly GCA_949152465.1. Classification (NCBI taxonomy): domain Eukaryota; kingdom Metazoa; phylum Arthropoda; class Insecta; order Coleoptera; family Cantharidae; genus Cantharis; species Cantharis flavilabris. Next base: position 14,472,501 of record OX424439.1, on the reverse strand, counting down.
GAAATTGTGAAGCAATCAGAGTTCACAAAACGGGGTATCTAAGTACTTTTGATTGTTAAGCGTACAATATCTATGTTCTAGATCATTCTATAAATTCTCAAAAGTTTCCTTTTCTCTAAGTACTGTTCAACAATTATATTGCTAGAAATTGTTTAAATCGTTGCACAGAGGTACATTTCCCGAAATAGACGGACAAAAATGTAAAAAGATTTGAGTTATAATAAAAATTAGAGTGAATGGGTTACGAGAGTGACAGATTATTAATATTAATTTGATAATTTTTGTTTAAAATTCAAAAAGGCGGATCCAAAATGGTTAATTTTGATGTTAAATCATTTATTTACAAAACTAGTTCATGAAGCTTAATTTTGAAAAATGTGTAATATTTGTTGTTTTTGCAATATATTTGAAAAAATACTACATCTACATACAAATTTAGTCGCTTTATCATACTAAATCAGCGGTATTCGCCGAAATAATTAACGTTGAGTTTAGAAAAGTTTGAAAAAGTAATAAATTTGGTTATTTAGTTTAAAAATTTAGTCAACGCAGTGATTCGATGTATTTGATTTTAAATAAATTTTTATTATTTACTTTCCCTCAAATACTTCGACACATTTCTTCAGAGGAATTTTTAAATCCTAAAATTTAAATTTAAACTTAAATTTTGATTTAATGATCATTATGCATTAAACTTCACTTAACATTTTTTATAATCAGGTCCTGATTGGCCCGGCGAGTTATAGACTAAAACTCGGTGGGCCGCTTCAAGGATGTTCAAGGATTGCAATGCTATTTTCTGTTCTATATTTTATACTTTAGTTTCTTTGTTTCCTGGAATTAATAGTAGTTTTATGTTATGTTTATCAAATTTAACGTTTGTTTTATTAGATTTGAATTTTGAATTTTTTGTAGTATGTTTGTACTAATTAATTTTATTTGAAAAGTTTTTCTTCTTAATTTTGTTATCTATTAGCTTACTTTAACTCTTAAGTTGGCAACGTATCTCACAACATACCTATGGTTTCAAAAATTCCATTTATCAGGTAGAATTGAAAAACTTCGAAAGATATTTATAATCTCCGACAGAAAGAATTTTATGCCGAAAAATTAGTGCTTGCCAAGTTTCATGTTAAGACTTTTGCTGTTCATTTTCGATTTGTGTTTCTTTTAGTTTTGTCACGTAATTATAATTTTCTATTCCATTTATTTTTTATTCCTATTTTCTAAATTTTATTGATTAGATATTTTTTCTTACTTGTTTTTGAATCTGTTGCGATTGCTCTCTTATTTCTTCTGTTTTTTACGTCTTCTCTCTTCAGGCATGGACTTGCTTCGGAGATTATCCATTATCTGATCGTTTCATCTCAAATTTGGTTTTCTCCTTCCGGGAAAATCCATTAATTGGTCTACATTTGGAAATCCTCCTTATCATATTGTACTCATTTTTCCTCATGATGTGATCACACGATCTCAATCTTGGTGATTTGACTAAGAAAAATTGCCAACTTCTCTCAACATCTCATGGTTCATAATGGGTCTACTTTCTTTATTGTTAATAAAAAGTGTAAGAGTGTTTTTTTTTTACTTTTTGCATACAAACTTTGTAGGGAGACACTTAATTTTGACGATAATCTTTACTGTTTTGATCTGTTGTTTTGTGCTGACTGGGAATCTCGTATTTGCTTCCGAATTGTCGAATATTATTTTAAATAATTTGCAATGGTAAATTATTTTGTATGGAACCAACCTCGTGCAAGTTATCGACCGATAGCTTTTATCTTCGCTCGCAAAATTTTCCAAAGTTTAAATATTATTAACAAGTTAAATATTTAATTTTAATAATTAAATTTAATTACTTATTTTGGTTCCGCAATTAGCGTATGCTGTTTGTTCTTAATTATGTTACTTATATAAGGAAAATAGTTGAGACAAGCAGCTACGACTTTTGTGTTTTTGGTTGCAACTGCCGTTGGCAGCACACTTCTTGCAGAGATTATTTTTTCATTTGATTGTTACCGTTTTTCGGAACTTATGACCCTCGCCTTCCGTACTATCTACAGCTAGTAAATAAAATAAAAGCTGGTTGATGGTTTTCCCAACGAGTAGAGGAAAATTCTGGAGGCCCCATGAGGGGAAGAAGAATTGTTTGTTTTTCGCCCTGGCCTGAACCAAAGTTTTACCTTGGGTGGATTTAGGTGCTGCACTGATGGCACAATTTGTTTGCGGGGTCGGAGATTGGGAATTCGGTTGGTCCCCGAGGGGGTGAAGGAATTTTTTATTACATATCCAACATGGAAATTTCGTTTCGATGCTATGAACAATTTTTTTCATCTTACTGGATAGTTTGTTATTATAACTTGTTATTTCTATTGTTGTTATTAGTTATAAATCACTGTAAACCACAAAATTATTGTGAGTTACTATCATTTTTTCATACCCCTGTTTAACTCTTTCCCTGTTTACCATTTAATTCCTTGCCTTTACTCATATTTGGTTTTTATTTTTATAATGCGTTGGTTAGGTCGTCCCTAAAAGTCTTTTTTTTTATTTTTCATTACTACCCATCTTTGCTTATGGTTTGCCACAATTACTTGTTTCAAATTTTCTTATTTTAAATGCATTTGAAACTTCAAACTGTATTTATATCTTCTGTTTCAAGAATTCAATTTTTTTCTTTATTCTTTTTTTCTTATTCTTTTTATACTATATTATAAATATAAAATTCTTTTACTTATTTTTCTGATTTTGTCAAATTTGCCATCATTTCCCTTAGTTCTTCTACGTTTTAATTTTAGTACTGTAACAAATTTTAGTAATTTGTATTATTTTTCCGGATACGCCTCTGTCTATATAATTTGTGCGCTTGCGAGGATCAAATTTGGGGATAAAGTTTGTGGTTTTGGATGCTAAGGAACGGGTTTTTTGGCAATTAGTTTTGAACGTTGAGTGTGGTGAAAGTGTATCTCACAGATATATTTTTGGTAAGTTTTGCTTTTTGACTTTCAGCGTTTTGGGAAACATCTTTTAATCTTAAACCTTAGTAAAATAAAATTGTTACTTTAATCTTAATTTCTTGCTTTAATCTTACTAACATCTTATTTAACTTTGGCAATGTGTTTACCACGGGTTTGTCGAGATTCAGGTTTTGAAATTCATCGCAGTCATCAGGAAGCTAAATGATTTGAATCTTATTGTTTTATTCGCTTTTGGTTCTGTTGCAAAAAATATTTTAATAATTTTTAAATACGGCTACTTTAAATTGCAATCAGAGATTGCAACTAGAACTAGAACTTTTGAAGTTCTAGTTCTAGAAATTATGATTGCTCGCATTAAATTTTCCAGTAACGTCGAATGTATAACGAGCAATTGTGTTTTTTGTTGGAGTAGCCTACTTGTCTTTTTATGTTTATCCATTTGTTATAATATTAAGACAGGTAGCTAAGATTTCTTTTTTGTTATTTTCCATCTAAGCTGAAAGCTGTCGGTCTACTGACAGCAAACTACCAGCAGTTTTTTTTCCTTTTATGGAAGCCACGCCATCGCTTCCGACACATACAGCTAGGTTCAACATGTGGGGTTTTCTATACCAGAAAAAAATTGTCCTTTTTTCTTAGCGTGTAGAGAAAATTCTGTTTCCCCACAAGGGAAAGAAAGTTTTTATTACAGTATTTTATTAAAATTATGAATTATCATTATATCTATTGTAGTGCTCTAACTCTTTTCTCTGCTCTTACTCTGAAAATGGGCTTTTGGTTTTCGAAAGTAAGATGGTTACATAGTAGACAATAAAAAACTGACGTTATAAATGAAAGGCATTTGTTTTGCAACCTGATAAACAAGAACAATATTTAAAAGACAAGCTGCACGTATTTGTAGCACTTGGTTTTTCTTTCACAGGAACTTGTCTTCAGATATCTTTGATTTACTGGATTTACCTGTACTGGCCAATAAACTTGCCAAAAACTCTTTGGCTAAACTTTTGGACTTCTAGTCCAAATAAATTTTATCGTTTAGAATTATTTAATTTCATTTATCAATAAATAAATTATTTGTAACTACAAATCAAGAAAAACGCTGGCTTTTTCCAGGTTTGGAGAGGGCATAGTTTATGTTATCGTCAGCATCTGTTTGTTTTCAACCAAGTATGCCACAGGTAACTTCATGAGCCATATTACTCAGACAGCACCTGTGGCAGACTTGCCACAAACCTGCCACGGAAACAAGCCCTGGCTGAGTCTTCACTGACAATAAATTGTTAGGAATTTCCCAGGTCAAAATGTTGCTTGGGTGTAAAAGTACTTAATTATGCGTTTCTCTCGACTTGCAATATAAGTTTGGCAAATAATGTTTCCAATAATTTTCAAATTTTCATTGTAATTTTGTTAATTCTTGTTTATTAATTTAAATTCAACATTTATTGATTGTAAGTAACAGTTAAAACCATAGTTTTGCTTACTAATTGTAATTTTCTATTTTTAGGCTTCTGTTCATTGTACAACAAAATAATTTAAAAAGTGAATTGAAAATTAATTACTCTAAAATTTTAGAACATTTTATAAATACACAGCAATAAGAAAAATTGTTAAAAAAAACTGTCTGTTGGCATTTGATGTACCTAGTACAAATTATTTTCAAAGTTATATTAAATTTTATAATCCGAAAAAACAAGCATGATATGGCATACAACAGGATTGTGTAGCGGTCAGAGTACTCAAATTTAATTTTGTTAACAATTTGCACGAGCGGTTTCAGCAGGCGACATTTGTAAAATTGTTATTTGTATTTCTATTTACTTTGAATAGAAATTCTTTAGCTACAATTGGATTTACTTGCAATGAAGTGTATATAAAATATGTGTATTTATTTCTTTGTATGCTGTATTTCGTTTGCGTGTGGGCGAGTTGCAAATACCTTTGTGTATAAATTTTGTACATACATCTGCAGGTACTCTAGTATTTTATATCTTTTAATTAAAACTTCAATTTGTATCTGCAAAATTATTACGTACTCTCCAAGCCGGTTGTTAAAATTAATTAACATAATTTTATTATGTATTTTTACCTAAAAGAAATAAATAAAATTTACAAAATAGAAGGCACCTGAAAGCAAATCAGGAATGGTACAAAAAATTTGTCACTGCTTATTTTTAATGAATTTTATTCGTATTTGAGTAACCTGTTTGTTAATGTATAGAGACAAGAAAAGTAAGTCAACACCAGACATTTGTTTAATTACGCAAGCTAAAAATTATCACAATTTGAATATAATGCAAGAAAAGCTTGACGGAAAATTTGCACGTTTTCCTCTATTATGTTCAGTAGGACCTTTTCAGATTCCATGCATACCACGCAGTAAGCGTAAGCTATAAAATGACCAGAGCGTTTTAATGAGAATTGTTAAAATCGTGCTTTTCAGAGGTCTTAAAGGTTAGTGTAGAATTAACCACAAATGCTTAAAATGATTATTAAGAAAGTTTCTTGAATATTCTTGTATGGGGATACCTTTTATTAATAACAAACTTATAAACACCGAAGAAAATGATTTTAGTTTACATTTAACTAAATTTACGAGAAAACTTGATAACAGCACTCTGGCCTTTATTATAACTTTATGGTTGCAGATGTTATAGGTCGTTTTTTAGTTTTTTTTTAATTAAAATTTCTGGATAGGTTTTATTTATCCGAAAAATTATTAAAAACGAAATAAATTGCCTAACAGCGCAATCACAGACTGTTTAATTAATTAAAAAATCGTTAAATTTTTTTAATAACATTTGTCGAAAGTGTTAAGTATTATTAGGCATTCGCTTTTAATGAATTGTCTACAATGAAAATTTAATTAAAGACAAGTTTAGAATGAAGAAGGTATGCCATTACACAAAGTTGTGGCAAGGGATATTAACTTACAAAATTTGTTACAGGCTTGCTTACACAGTTTATATTTGGTTCGTGATAATTATTATTTGTTAAAATCTCACCTTTTAATTTAAATAACTACCTTTGGTAATTAGTTTATAATTACTAATTATTTAGGCGTCATTTGCAATTATTTAATCTTTCGGAGTTTTAGGGAAAAACTGTGAGTTACCTAAGATCCTTGTGGAAGCTTATAATAGAGTATTATATGTATCTACTGTGTAATCTGTACTACCTGTGGGTTTTAAGTTTAATAAAAATAAATGTTATGTCGTCTTTGGCAACTTTAAGCTTTTGAAATGTTCAAGCGATCTTGTATGAATATCAATTGCAGATATTTTTCTTTAAAAACTGCCTCGACGTTATATTATTTTCTTTTGTTTTTTTATTGTTGTTTATTTTGAATTATCGTAAAAAAATTTAAGTCCTGATAGTTCATTAGTAGAACATCATCATTTTCAACTAAAAATAAAATATAATTACTCGCTAAGAGAGGACTTGTAAGGTTACATAATTTTTGTACTGGAGCTGATTGCAAATGCTTACAAAGAGAATCTCCAGCAGTAATGAGACTTATCCTTAATAAAATCGCAGTTCTCGAAATTGCGATGAAATTATTTAAGGACGTATAAAATCAAATAGCAGGATATTCGATACATAATAGATCCACGAAATCTTAATTTTGTGAGTACCTGAAAGTAAGTAACAGTGGTTGGTGGTTAGAAAATGATTCTTAATCATGATATTACCATGCGGAAGCAACTAGGAATTACCGCATTATTCTTCTCTTAGGATACTTATCCGTATCTTTCATTAGGTTAGGGAGTGCAAGATATCCCCCACTTAACGAACCGTGCTTTAATAACATGAACAGATGAGCAAAGTATATCTTTATGATACCTTTCGTGGCTCGAACGAATAGATAAATGTAAAACGTAATTTTAAAATGTACTTTATTTCTTGGCATAATGCAAAATTTTAATTCACTTAATGTGTCGAATCATTTAAGTAAACGCTGCGTCTTTATGTAAATTCCAGAACGTTTTCTATAGCCCTACTTTTACTTGATATGGCTATCTATATTGCATCAATATTTAGATTAGCATGTGGAAAAGGATGGAATTGTAAGCAGATGTTCTTTTGTACAGTTGGAGTGCTTATTTGAAAATCACGGCACGTTACAGAAGTAAATAGGCAATCTGTGACTGGTACATGTTGTAGGCAAGGGCGTACATGTTGCTACACATGGGACTTTACATTTTTGCTATATCGATATAAAATTGTAACAATAGTAGATTCACCATGGTCTTAAAATATGAAATTGAATTTTTTCTTCAACTCGTTCTAACAAAATGCAATTTCCATTATATGATAGTGCTGTCATTTTCGTACTTGTAAGAAATTCTCCCAGAAGTGTAGTACTGCATCTACAATATTTATAGCTTTTTTGTATTTTAATCCGAGTGTTGAATTTCGTTAATCGACAACTTGTAATTAACTGCTTTGATCTAGATGCTTAATTAAAGGAGCATATAACTTCTCCAAAGAAAACTCTCTGCAGTACATTTTTAAGCGCAAAATCACTTAACGAAGTACAATATCTAAATTTTATATTGCTACATTTCTTACAGTCACTATAATTTATCAAACATCTTTCTATAACTTTCTTTTGTATGTTTAATGACAAGTCAAGAAAATTTTCTATTATTATCAATTTTAACTTAGTAAATTTAGGCAAAATTTCAATTAATTATTATAAATTATTATCTCGAGCAGAAATTCAATTAATATACATTAATTTTAAATTTAATTATTAATTTATGAAAATAATATATTTGAATCTTTTGAATGATAATATATTCTGTCAATTTACTACATTAGTTATTCTGTTTTGTCACTAAATTTGTAAAAATTTAAAACTCTTTTAAAGCAGTCAGGTGAATATTTTGTTGGATATCTGTAGGAGTGCGTATATACCGACATAGTATCGAATACTTAACAGTATTCTGAATTTTGTTTAATTAATATTTAGAATTTCTCAAAAAATCGATTTTTTGAGAGTATTTTATTTATTATTTTAAATGTATTGTATTTACATTGTAAATGGTGTGGATAAAATAACAAACAACACATTAAATTCTACTTAGGTCGACATTTACAGTTCACCATCATCATTCAACCAAAACCACTAGAGAAATTGCAACTTGAAACTTCAATTCTTTAGTAGTAGGGAATTACTCCATCCGGTACTATTATTTAAAAAGTTGGAAAATACAATTGAAAGCAGAGACGCCTGACGTCAATTTAAATAGCGCAATTGTTGACAACAATTGTTTACTGTTGGCAAGATGATGCAAATAGAATTTTAACAAAACCCCCGACTTTATTAAAAGTTATACTATCAGAAGTTTTATAACTTTTCTGCTTTATAGATTTACTCGATGCAGTTGTAATTCAATTTATTATTGACATGAGTTTTGTTTTGTATTGAGTTTTTTAAAAATCGAAAATCAGAAGAAGTACAAGATTCTGTTTAAAACGTGATTTTAAAATTTTATACCGTCACGAAATTAAATAATATGAAGACCCATTAATCATATTATAAGTTCTGATGACTCATAAATTTAAAACTTTGGTGAATACCCTTAATGTGGTTAATTAATATCTAACGTTAATCTTGCAACGATGTACATTTTATGCAAGTGTAGGGTAAGGTACAGGGTTGGTGTGACACCAAACTAATTAAGGTATCATACAGCAACGTCTTTCGTTTTAATATTAGGATGAATATGTCTCTAAGAAAGCTTATTGTGTAGATTGATGTAGTACGTAAACAAGTTTAATTACGATAGAAAGTTACGTTGATATCGTAACTAATTATTTCCATGCTTAATATGACGTGAATTTGAATGAAGTGTTGATTCTGAAAATGTAGCGCATATATACAGATTTAGCTAATAAGCTTTCCAGAGATTTGTAAAGAAAGACTTTGAAATAATAAATTGCTCGGCTGTTTCGTAAATGTGCTACTATTTTTTAAAACAAAAATACAAATAGTTTGTGTTAGACACAATAAAATAAAAATTTAACTTGACTTCGCTCATTTATCACTCTGAATTGTGTTATATTAGTAATTTTCTGCGCTTATATAAATATAATTTTCGAAACATTTACTAAAAATGAAAAAAAGAGCAACTTCAAAAGTTCCTTATTAGCTAATTGAAATATTATAATAATTAATATAAATACGCACATTGCTAATTACACATTTTATATTATTACAAAAAATTAGGTATATTATTTCAATTTCATTGTTGTTTTTGTGTTAGAATTTTTAATGGTATTGAATTATTGGTTAAAACTGTAGGTAACATAGTACATGAATTTGTATTCGGCAATTTCAGAGTAAAAGTTTATTTTTAAAAACCTGTTATAGGTACTACAATATGCACATACATCATATTTTTTGTATGCTAAGGCTACAAGATTATATATGTACCTACATATAATTCGATTTTCAGTGAATAGCTGTTTGCAATCTACCATACAAGTTGTAACCGTCTTATTATGCTGCATTATAATTATTATTTATGTGAATTTATTGCTTTCCTCGATCCTTACTATCGGAGTTTTTTTAAACATAATAAAATTAGTTGATATAATAATGTACCAAACACAATTGTTGGTGTTTTAAAAAAGATTTTATTTTGAGTTTACACTTACAAGTTAATTACAACATAAAGAAATCTAAACTGACGATTGCTTCTGTTGTACCCCTATTAATAATTTTACAATAATTGGTTTATGATTACAATAAGTCCAATGTTTAATATAATAAGATAAATTAACGTTATCGTCTGATAACGTTACTAACAAAGTTTAAAGTCATTTCACTATCACTTATATAACTCCTCCATCCTTAAGAATTTGGAACGTCCTCGTTCACTTTAGGTACCAAGTTCAACTCCATAGCATTTTCTTTTGAAATTTTTATTATCGTTTTCTTTTTGAATATCCTATCATAAAGTCTTTTCCTGAAATTTATTAAAATACACAAACAAGTAACAATAATAATAGTTATGACACAGGTAATTGAATAATGCACATAATTAACAATCAGTGGTGTCACGATGGGTTTTTCTTTGATTCTTCTGAGGTCTTGTTTAAGATCTTCCAGGCCATCCATGTGTTCCATCTTGAGGGTAATTTCGTACATACTATCTTGATTTTCTTGATAAATGGTTGGTGGTGGAACCGTAAAGTTGAAATATTCCATGCTAATCATTTGTTCGTGAATTATGACTTCGCATTCGGATTGTAAAAAGTTAATTCCACGGAGATTATATTTGTTGATATTGTGATTGCAATTTTCGACGACTTCTTCTGGTGGTTCAAAAGTTGTAATTATACCTGTATTTAGCACGGCATAAATGTTGATTTTTCCATTTGTTTGAGCCATCGAACAATTTTGTAAGTTATCCAATTTGCATGTTGAAATAATTTCCTCGTAGCAAATGGTTTGATTTATTCCTTGTGAGCACTGTCTTAGCCATTTCTCATCTTCATCTTTTTGTAAGTGATAAGATGTTGGTGGAATAAGAATTTGGGATTTCGGATTTGGTATCGGATAAATTTTCATGAGAGTGAATGAAATTGGGTTCAATATGGGAATTTTTAATATCATTATTATTGCATTATCGGTAATCATTAAAGTGAATTTTGACATATTTAAAATTTCAAAAAGGTGTGCATCTTCAAAAAATAAGAGCCGATCATTTGAATAAGTTCTTATTAAAAGTTGGTAGATTTGCTGTAATTCTGCAAGAGTTATGAGTTCAATATTTGGGGTTTCTAATTTAGCTAAATTAATGGTTCTCTCTATTATTTTAAGTCTATTTTGAAAATTTTGAATATTGAAAAATTGTAAGTCTACTAACTGATTAATGTTTGTTTGATCTGTCAAAGATTTGAATGCTTTTGCTGTCTCGTTTTGAAAATTGGTTATTTCTTTTAAATCTTGTTCATAACGAGCAGTAATATGTTCAGCAAATGAAGTAATTTCTGAAATTTTATCTGTTAAGTGTTTTTGATTAGAAAAAATTAAATTTAAATTTTTATTGATGTTCTGTAGATCGTCGTCATCTAGATTACCGGTAATAAATTTTATCGTATTCCCTAAGAAATTTACTAATCCGCGTTTTTGTTTAAGGTGTAAAAGTTTTTCTAATGTATTTTCTGTTGATATTAATTCTGATTTTAATTGAGAGTAACGTCTCGATAAAAAACTGTTTTGTGGAATTTTATGTTCAAGGATGATAGTATTAGCAGTTAATTGTCTAAGGGCGATTTCTAGTTGAGTGAGATTATGAAAAAAGTAAAATTTATGATAATGTGAATGAATTTTCGCGATTCCCAGATTTTCTCCAAAATATCCATTAGTTTGAATCGGTGTCACTTTCATTGGAATCGTGAACTGTACTAGTCCCAGGTTCATTAAGGTCCTGCAAAGAAATGTGTTTTCTTATTCTTTTAACTTTCCTAATATGTGAACTTGTTAATTTTCCTTTTCCCGATTTTCCTTCGATTGTATTATCCGATTTTTTTGTAATTTGAATTTTGTCGTATAGAGGGTCCGTTTTACCCGGCTTGTTTTTTTGAATAAAAACCGTGTCTTTGTTTATGTCTGGGGGATCTTGTTTATTTTGATTTTTCTTTTCTAAAATTGATTTTTCTTTCTCGAGGCATTTATGATAAATTTTTTCAATAAATGGCAATACTTCGTTTTTTCGTTTATTGTTGTAAGATTCGTAAATTGTCATGTCGAGTTCGATATCAATTTCATTTTCGTAAGGCCCGTATAAAATAGAAAAAGGCGATAAACCGGTTGCTGAGTGAATTGATTGATTGTAAATTAAAATTGCGGTAATCATTTGATTTTGCGGGGTTTCGTTGGGTTCTTTTAATTTTAAAATCCTTAATTTTTCAATTAAAGTTGAGTGTAACCTTTCTACAGGTGAATTTGAATTTGGGTTGTTGACTGTGGTGAAATGTAATTCAATTTTAAAAAGTTGACAGTATTCGCGGAGAGTTTTGTTAAAGAATTCTTTACCTTGATCGCAAACTATTCGTTTTGGATAATTATGATGGGTGAAGTAATGGCGAATTTTGTTTAATACTGTAAGACTGGTTCCGTCTTTTATGAAGTAAGCTTGGGCGTATCTAGAAAATGAGTCAATTATCGTTAAGAATTTACAGTTTTGAAATGAAAATGTATCAATAAAAAGGGTGTCGAACGGTTTACGTGCCAATAAAGGTCCTTGAAATTTTATATTATACGGATGTCTCTCGTATTTTGATTGTAGACACAACTCGCATTTATTTATTTCATTGGTTATCATTGGTCTCATGTTTGGCCAAAAGTATTTGAGTCTTAATTGGTTGTACGTTTCCACGATACCGGTATGAGTCTCGTCGTGGTATTTTGCTATTATGTCTTTTTGTTCTTCGTCCTTTAAAACGTCAATATGGTATGAGTTTGAAAAAACGAATTTTACAGAATTGTTGAAATACGTTTTACATAGTTTAATTAGATCATCTCTCAAGTCTGGATCTGGATCTGGATTCCGTAAGTTAGGTGTGGTCTAATAACTTCTTTAATCATCTTCGGTAGTTCTTCTTGTTTATTTTCCTTTTTTATGACAATAGTGTAGTGGTTTTTCTTAAACGGTTTTTTCAGGCGAACTTCATAATTGTCTCCAGCGATTATAATTAATCGATTGTTGAAGTTGTTCACAGGTTGCTCAGATATTGGAATTACTTTTCCATCATTTTCATTACTTACTGAGTGTACCGTGTTTTCTAGGTTTTGACAAATTTCTTCTAATTTTTGTGCGTTTTCTTGCGACGGATCATTTATTATTCGATCTAATTCTTCAATATCTGGTAATTCTTGTATTTGTGGTACCATCGATATTTCATCAAGTTCTTTGTTATTTATTTCGATTCGTGATAGGGCGTCTGCTACTGCATTTTCTTTCCCCTTTCGGTAAACAACGTCAAAATCGAATTCTCCTAACTTTAATTTCCAACGTATTAATCGCGAATTTGGTTCGCGGATTTTGTGCAGCCACACTAATGGATTGTGATCAGTTTCGACAGTAAATTTTCTTCCATATAGGTATGGTCTGAAATGCTTTGTACCGTCTATGATTGCTAAAAGTTCTTTTTCAATAGTGCTGTAATTTTTTTCGGCTGAATTAAGTGTTCGAGAATAATACGCGGTAGGTTTATTGTTTTGACTAAGAACCGAGCCTATGGCAACGTTCGACGCATCTGTAGTTAAAATGAAGGGTTTATCAAAGTCAGGGTAGGCTAGAATTGGTGCGTTTGTTAACAATTCTTTGCACAAATTGAAGCTTTCTACGTAATCTTCATTTTTAACATCTATTTTAGAATCCTTTTTGAGGCATTTCGTTATTGGTGACACAACTTTGGCAAAGTTAGAAATGAAACGTCTGTAGTATCCTATTAAACCTAAAAAGGATCGAACTTCTTTGATTGTTTTCGGTATCGGGTATTCCTGTATTGCTTTAATCTTCATTGGATTAGGTTTTATTCCGTCAGGTGTGATGACATGTCCAAGGAATGTTACTTCTTTGGACAAGAATTCGGACTTATCTAGCTGAATTTTTAAGTTCACCTCTTTAAAAAGTTGGAATATTTTCCTAATGTGGATTAAGTGTTCGTGTAAAGATTTCGAGAAGATGATCACGTAATCCATGTAAACAAGGCAGAACTTGTACAAGTATTCCTTGAGGATGTCTTCCATCAATCTTTGGAAACTTGCAGGTGCGTTTTTTAGGCCGAATGGCATTCGTAGGTATTCATAGTGTCCATTATTAACAGTGAAAGCTGTTTTTTCTATTGATTCGGGATCCATCTCAATTTGATGAAATCCTTGAGCTAGATCTAATGTTGTAAAGTAAACGCATTTGCCGAGATTATCCAGCGTTTCCTCGATTCGCAGAATGGGATATTTATCTTCGATTGTCTTCTCGTTTATTTTTCTATAGTCAATAGCCATTCTGTATTTTTTTCTACCGCTTGCGTCCATTTTCTTTGGCACGATCCATACAGGTGCGCTGTAAGGTGATATTGACGGTCGTATAATTTTATTGTCCAGAAGTTTTTGTATTTGTTTTTGGATTTCGGATTGCATCGATTGTGGGTGTCTGAAGGACTTGACGTAGATCGGGTTTTCTTCGGTGCTTCTTATTTTATGTTTTACATGGCTAGTAAAGGTGAGGTCGGTATCTTCGTGATAAAATACTTCGCGAAATTTTGAACATAAATTTGAAATTTCTCGTTTTTCTTCTTCGTTTAAATGTGTCGTTCGAATTAATTTATGAATATTTTTGTTGTTAGATGAAGGGGTGTTAATTTTTTGATCTATGTCTAAGTACTCAGTGGGTAATACGTTAATCCGTTCTTTAAAATTGATTTCGATCCCTTCGATCGGGTTTGGGATTTTACATATACCTTTAGTCGCTATTGCAAGACATTCCGGAATTTCGAGATTATTTTCTAATTTTAGTCGCGGTATAAAAACTTCACCTTCGTCAACCGAGACGGGAATATTCAAATATTTTTTATTAATATGTTTTTCATTGACTTGATTATTGTTGAATTCGAGAAAAAAAGGTATTTGAATATTTCGTAATGTAAGGGTTTTATTTTTGTAATCTAACTTTGCTTCGAATTTTTCCAAATCTTTGGTTCCGATAAGAACGTCAAATCTTTTATGCCAATTAACAATTCTAATTTTCATAGGGTCATTGATACCTAATTCTGATAAAAGCGGATATTTTAAATTTTGGTTTGACTTAATTACGTTATTTAAACTTGAAACGGTAAAAGGTTCCGAATAGAAATAATTTTTAAAATTTTGAGCAACATCAAAGTTAATGATAGAATCGGTAGCGCCGGAGTCGATTAAAACTTTTAAATTTAAATTTGGTAAATAGAAAAATGGTAATTTAGCTCGAGAACAGATTGAATTTAAATCTACGGTGATGGAGTTTTCGAGGCTAGTACGCGAAAATTTTCTTCTTGTGGATTTTTGTACACCCAGTCTGGTGATTGAAAATTTTCTACTTCTTGAGGACATTCTTCGTAGTAATTTTCGCAATTATCGTCATTTGAATTTTCTTCGAAAGTTATTTCGTTATTAAATAGTTCTTCAGAAATAAATGTGGGTCGATTCGTTGTTTGATGTTGATTTGGTTTTCTCGAGTATGCAGTAGTTTGTACTGACATTGGTGTCGGTTTGTAATAAGTTTTCTGCAAGGGTGGTCCAGGTTTTGTTCCAAAAACTTGTTTATTTGTGGGAAACCTAGATTGTTGTTGGAAGGGTTTGTTGATGGGTCCAGTAAACGGTTTGGGTTGAAATTGAGGTAACTGTGTTCGTTGTTGATGATTATTTGTCCATAGAACACTTTGGTTTGGATGTGCAGGTTTCATTGTTGTTTGTGGAAATTTTGTCGGTTGCACAGTAGGTTTGAATTGCCGGTCGTTTTGCATTCTTCGCACGTAGTCGGTGTAATTATTTTCTTGAATTTTATTATCATACATTCGACATTTGTTTAAGGCTTCTTCGAGAGTATTAAATTCAAAATTCATCAAATATGAACGGTAAGGTTCTAATAAACCTGAACAAAATATTTGTAAAGTTTGTTTTTGATATAATGATTTTTTAAATGCAAAAATATTTTGATCGTTTTCATGTAATTGAATGTATTGCAACAAGTCATTTTGAGCTAATAAGATTTTATCATAATATTCGTTAAAGTTTTCGTTTCTAATTTGAATGGTATTTCGTAAAGCAGAAATTAATAATTCCTCGTTACGTTGATCGCCATATTTTCTTAAAAGTGCCGCGCGAATACCGGTCCATTCAGTTAGGTTATGAAAATTGAGATAGTCTCTTGCTTCGTTTTTAATTTTCGCTAATACCGATACATTAAATAGATAAAATTGTGTTTCCGTTAATTTATGATTTACAAATTTAACTAAATTATCAACGCTCGTTATGAACGTAGATAGATTATTACCTGGATAAAATTCAGGTAGTGAATTTGTTAAAGCGGTCAATTCTTTGACTTCAAACGTAATTGACGATTGACCTAGTGTACTTGTTGTATTAGACAAAGGCATTATATCGTTGTTAATATTATAAGTTTTAAAACGATTATTTTGAGAAGATGTATACGCTTTATCTTTTAGTAAGGAATTTTTTGTATCCTCGTATTCAAATTCGATGTCACTATCGGACATTAGTAGCAATAATAAAAATAATAAAACAAAGTAAAATGAGAAGGATTCAAAGACTTACAGTGATAGTAGAAGGATCGTTGTCATTCTTAGTTCACTTTTTCGTTCCAGGCGACTCCTTGCTCGGTGTGGAATAAATTTTCTTTTTTTTCTCAGGTTCGTGGATAATTTCTAAGGTGTTGAGACACTCCGAATTCTGATTCACTCTTGGTCGTCACAAGTAGGTGATGTAGAAGTCGTATTTTCTTGATCGTCTTGAAATTGCCAAATAAGTAATGCCAGAATGCGTGAAACTATCCTGTTCGCAGCGCCAATAATGTACCAAACACAATTGTTGGTGTTTTAAAAAAGATTTTATTTTGAGTTTACACTTACAAGTTAATTACAACATAAAGAAATCTAAACTGACGATTGCTTCTGTTGTACCCCTATTAATAATTTTACAATAATTGGTTTATGATTACAATAAGTCCAATGTTTAATATAATAAGATAAATTAACGTTATCGTCTGATAACGTTACTAACAAAGTTTAAAGTCATTTCACTATCACTTATATAACTATATAGATTAACGACTCGTGTCTATATATCGTGGAGTAAAGGAATCCGGAATACCACAAAACATAGAATTTATCGGACAATAGTTGAGGGTATTGTTTTGTAAAATTTTGAGGTGTGAGACGTCTCAATGAGAATTGTCTAAAGTTCTGCAACGTATCCCGAATACTACGATAAGGAAGAAAATGAAAGTGGATAGCGACATCATAGAGCAAATCGAAAAAAAGAATGGTATGGTCATCTAAATCGTAAGGAGGAAGAATGATGGCCGGGAAAGGTGTGGAAATGGACTTCTATAGAAAGATGAAAAAGAGAACGACCTTCGAAGAACATGGACACAAGAATTTGAATTATTTCCTTCTGTTTATCAATTTTCATTTTTTCCTCATTAAGTGCGGCCCTTTCTTTATCATCAACTGATGTTCTCAAATGATCTTTCTATGTTTTCTTCCTGATATTGGTCTTTTTCAACAATTATACTTTTGTCGATTCTATCCAATTTTTTTAGATATTTTTACATTCTTGGCATTTAAATTTTTAAATTTTTTATTAGTAGGGTAAAAGCCGGATAGTTGCCCACTTTTCAAGAAAACTCTATTATAAAACAAATATGAACATAATAAGAATTAAGCAACATGTATATCAAAACATAGGTCTTTGATTTATTATAGCAGCCCATTTTTGTGAACATAATTAATAATGGTTTTGAGTAAATCGAGTTTTATTTGACCTCTCAAAAAAGGGAAAGTTGCCTAACGCTAAAAAGGCTTCGGAATTAGTAAAATTGTAATTTTCAAAACATTCTACGCAATAATCATTAACTGAATTTTTTTTATTTGTATTTTTTATTATTAAATTATCATTTTTAATATTTAATATTTTGTCAGTGTCTTTTATCGATTTTTCGTCCTTTGTCAGTTTGGTTGGTAATCCTTCCCTGTTGCAAATGCCCAACAAAGCCCAACAAAATAAAAATTGTTGGGCTTATGTTGGGCTAATGTGTGTTTTTGTCACGGGAATTCCCAGCAAAACCCAACATAAACAATGTTGGGAAATTACAGCAAATCCCAACACCATTCCCAACACCATTTCCAACAAACCCAACAAAAACAATACTCTATGTTGGGAAAATCTAGTAAATTCCAACATATATTATTATTATTTCTAACGAAAGCGATTATCATTGCTGAAAGCTGAAATAAAATAACCATTTTATTATTTGAATTAACTTGTTATGTTGAAGTGTTAATATTATTATTGTCACAAATTAAGATTTATATATTTAGATAAATATTGCCTTACTTAGATCGAAAATTGTTAGTTCGATAATAGACCCTGTATAATGATAATTTTTTGTTTACCACAGCTAAAGATTAATAAAATACACAGGTCGTGGTTTGATTAACTTAAACGAAGGTTAAAATAAGGATTACCTACAATAAATTTATTAAACAACAAATGACTATGAAAGCAATAATACAAAAAAACTGATAATTAAAAAGAAATACAATTTTAATTAGGAAAACAATAAAACTTAAATTACCCAAAATAACAAATTAGTGGTTTCCCCGTCCGGTAGTTTTCCGACTCAGCACTTATTACACTTTTAAATTAACAATACCTTAACTTTCTTTAAAAACTTAAATTTGTGACACTTTTGCAGCCGACGTGATGATGCCGATGTGATGATGCCGATGTGATGATGTTCCTCTCGTAGTTAGCAAAATGGTAACAAAATACAAACTTTCTTTTCAAGTTATCGAACTGCACTCGTTATTCAAAAATAATATTTAAAAATTCCCACTTTGATGGCCCAAATATTAGTTAAAGCTTTTAGTTCATCACTTCACAATTTAATAGGTCTTTTAACTAATATTTAGGGTGACCGTGACCACTGCCATAACTATAATGAAAATATCGATCGTTGTTTTCCAAATAATTTTAAATTAAAATTTGAAAATTGCATTACATGTGTCACTATATCAAACTTTGTATGACTTCTCCATCAGGTTTCCGGGATCAAATTTTTTAATGTCTTTGGTGTCTGCGACACACGTTATTCATATGGCATACGGACATTGCAAGGGAATATTTTTGATCTACCACAGGGAACATAAAACTTTGCCTGTAAACTCATTATTAGAGCTCGGATTTTATGCGATTGCATGATCTTGCCAACAGATTAATTTGGAAATCTGGACAACTTAGGTAAAACGAATCCAAAAAACTACTTAGCAAAATGTATATTTTTGCAAATGTATATTTGAGCTACTTTTGGTGTTTTTTGAAGAATTTTATTAGAGAAAATTAAAAATAATTATTAAATTTGCCAATTTAAGCAATTATTTTATTTAATTTTAAGCAATTTAACTTTTTTATATTTTCCGGTCCCAGCCGCAGCTAAGGAATCATATCTTTAGCTGGGCGAAATAATCTGCACTTATAATCTTAACATAATAATCTTAAGAGCTTTAATGTAGGTTCAACTAAAGTTGACCCAATCAAATTGGCCAAAGCTAGAGTTATCCTTGGGAATTCAATGGGTTAACTCTAATTTATTAGAGAATTATCTGTAATACAATTGGCCCCAATGATGCGGATTTGCATCCTGGCATGCAGATGGCATACATACAATCTGTGTAGCCTCTCTGTACTGAAGATTCCACATAAAACAGTAGATCCCGTTTTGCGGCCTTCTTGTCGCAGAAAAGAGGTAGAACAGAAGAGTAGTCTAACTGGAGTACACGGTCAATCTGGGATTTATTTCCAGCGGTGGCGAAAACCTGTATGGGCTGAAGAGTACCACATTTAAGCTAAAATGGCCAAGGAACCTCACGCTGCCTCTTGTCGGGAATGAATTTCACATTAAGCTGTAAATCTCGTCTTGCACCGTAGCCGACTGAAGTCGGCTGGGTGACGACGGTGCCCAAGGCTGGGGTTCTGCGACTGAAGTCGCAGTGAATGCTTTCCATGCTTTCTTATGAGACTGTTAGCTTAAGTCCCCTGCGATGATCGTATTCTAAGGCAGGGATTCCCAAACTGGGTTCCGTTGTTCCGTAGAACAGTCGTCGGGGTTCCGCCAAAATTATTTCATATTGTTTCCTGAAAACATGCGAAAAAGCTAATAAAAAAAAGCTTATTGATGATATGAGGTTCCATGAAATAAAAGGTATGCAGTTAGTATATGCGTTATCTGTAAAGTTTAGAAACCTCTGTTCTAAGGAATCACTCCCATAAGAAAGCATGATTGATATGAAAGCAGAAAATATATGATTGCTGAAGTCGCAGTGACTGCTCTCAATACTTTCTTATGAAAGTATTACCTTAGAGTTTCCTGCATCGATCGCATTCTAAGGAAGCACTCATCTTTAGCTGGGCGAATTAATCTGCACCAACTCTAGAATGAATTTCATGTTAAGCTGTAGATCTCGTCTTGCACCATAGCCGGCTGAAGTCGGCTGGGGTTCTGCGACTGAAGTCGCAGTCAATGCTTTCCATACTTTCTTATGAGACTGTTACCTTAAGTCTCCTGCGATGATCGTATTCTAAGGAATCAATCCCATAAGTAAGGATGATTGATATGAAAGCAGGAAAGATATGATTCTTTAGCTGCGGCTGGGGCTCTGCAACTGAAGTCGCAGTGACAGCTCTCTATGCTTTCTTATGAAACTGTTACCTTAGAGTTGCCTGCAACGATCGCATTCTAAGGAAGCACTCCCATAAGAAAGCATGGAGAACAGTCACTGCGACTTCAGTCGCAGAGCCCCAGCCGCAGCTAAGGAATCATATGTTTAGCTGGGCGAAATAATCTGCACCAACTCTAGAATGAATTTCATATGAAGCTGTAGATCTCGTCTTGGACTATAGCCGCCTGAAGTCGGCTGGGTGTCAAAGGCGGGCTCTGCGAGTGAAGTCGCAGTGAATACTTTCCATGCATTCTTATGAGACTATTACCTTAAGTCCTCTGCGATGATCGTATTCTAAGGAATTACTCCCATAAGAAACCATGATTGATATGAAAGCAGTCAAGATATGATTCCTTAGCTGAGGCTGGGGATTTAAGGATTTAAATTTTTACAGCTTTTTACAATAACTTACAATAACTTTTTACAATTTAACGATATTTACAGCTTAACGCCTTGCCATTATGATGCCCTGAAATTTAAAGGTAGAATTAAATAAAACAATTGTTTCTAGAAAATAAAATAAGCAAAATTAACCAATTTATTTCTCGAAAATTATTAATGAGCGTAACAATAAAAACTAAATTGATTATTTAATTTCGTTTATTTTATTGTTAGAATAAATATTTCTATGCAGTAGAAGCCGAAATATTAACTTAGCTCCAACATCGGAATTGTGCCTTTTGAAGTGAAATCTAACGAGTAGGTATAGGTACTTACCATCATAAATTATGGCATCAACATTAATTACTACAGCTTCGAACATTTCCAAATAAATATTAAATATTAAAAATACTTTAATAATAACACAATAAATCGGCGTCACCTATGATATAAACAACCGCCATTCCACAATAGGGTGGCAAGTTACCAACTTTTCAAATCAATTAAAATGAAGTTCCCATTAACTTGCATTCCCATCGTAGGACCAACATAAAATTATATACAAAAACCGATAACTGGAAATTCCCAACATAACCCAATTAAAATTACCTGGTCTTTAGATGGGATATTCCAACATTTCTCACTAACATGCATTTTCCATTATAAACCAACATAGACCATTACAAAAACTGTATAACTGGAAATTCCCAACACAATCTATTTAAAATAAAAACTGATTTCCAACATGTCCCAATGGCTCCAACAAAGCCCAGTATAAATCTGAAGAAATTTTTGTAGGGATATATATGACTTGTATTGGGCATTTGCAACAGGGTACGGTGGATTTTCCTTTGGATGTTTTTGGACTTATAATATTTTCTTCATTTTTACTGTCAGAACTGTAAATTTGTATTCTTCTCTAGTAACTAAAGATAACTGGGGCGACTATCCTTTTAGATACGGTACTTGCCCTTTTTATTTGCAAAGTAAATAAAAATTATTCACCAATAAAACCTGATAAACAGTGTAATTTAAACTCTAATGCATGCAAAGAAACCAAAAGTGGACTGAAACTCCAATCAGTAATATAAAATATTCAATAGAAATCACTTGCCAATATATAGTTTCAACGCCTGTAGAAGTCTCGCAGCGGAAGAGTTTCGCTCGAACGGACAAAACGTGTCGGTCTATACTGACTGTTTCATGACACCGAGGTCTGCGGGAGGTGTACTTACAATTATAGTAAAACGTTAACGCCACTAACGTCCCTAACATAGTGTATTCAAAACCGCGGCAAGTATCCAACTGAGGCAACTATCCGGCTTTTACCCTATCGGTCATTTTTTTATTTATTTCTTCAAATGTTATATCCGTTCTTTCTTGGTTTTTACTTTCATTTATTATTTCTTTCATTCTCATTTGGGCCAAAATCATTTGCACATCCAGTCCCATCAATCTGTATTTGAATATTTTTATTTCCTGGCTTAATTCAAAATTAATCTCAGGGTCAAAACTAGATTCAATTTTTTTTTGGTACTCCATATTGCAGACGACAGTTGCACTGATTATTTTATTATCTTCAAATTTTTCCAGGCGAATTTTCTGGTAAAAATAAACTCTTAAAAAAATATAACCAGGTCAGTTGGAACTATCCAAACTCTAAATTTAAAATTTTCAATGATAATGAAAATCGGAAAGCCAAAATTTCTGAACAATCCTTTTTTTATAATCCCTCTTATAAATCATAATTTAAAATTTTATTTAAAGCAAATTTCCAATATAAATGTGAATTTTATTCTTGATATCCATTAATTTTAATTTTTAACTCACAAACTTTTATCTAAAATAAATTATTAAGATTATATCCAAATCTTCATCCAAATAAAAGTTTAATTTCAAAAATCTTCAATCTATCAATCCAAATCAGTAATCATCCAAAATAATCCAGACTTTGCCCAAATTATGGTCAATTTCTGAACAAATAAACTTCAAAAAAATCAGAAATGAAATGGTTTATTTTCAAAATCATGAAACTTCAAACAAATTTTAATTTAACTCAGTAGACAAAACCACGTCTTAACCGCGTAGTACAGGCATCGTTGGCAAACAGCTTTGCTTTTCCTGCCAGTCTCCCAAAGTGCGGTAAAACAAAAAATTCAAATACCAACATTTGCAAAATTCAAAAATATGAAATTTACAAAATAAGTCAGATATAAGAAATAAAAAATCAAATCGGGATTTTCTAATGCGACAATATTGTAGTGTTTCAAAAATCAATTTTATATTTAATTTTATTTAATTGCGAAGATTTTGTTTACTTTTATTATTTTATTTAATTTTGTAAATTATTTTTGAATTTGGTAATAACGCGCAAAATATTTTTAAGTCTGCGATAGTTTTTCTGGGAAAAGGGGCGTTTTCGGACTTCCAGGATTTGGATGATATAGAAGTTGTTTTTTGATATTTGAATTTGGATCTGGAGGATTGAGATTGGATCCATTAATTAATAAATGATATAATAATTGGAAATTAGTAGAAATTATAATTGGTTTTTGGAAAGATAAAAATTAAAATTAAAATCAAAGACAGGTTGAAATTTGTGAACACTGCAGGCGCTTGCATCGATAAGCAGACACTCGTTTGTCGTTCCATTTTATCTTGGGTACGAAAATTTATTTAAAAGTTGAATTTGGATTTGATGGGAATTAATTTAAAATTTTGGAAAAGGAAGTTGGATAATTCCGACGTTAAAAGATACAGAAAAAGTTAAGGCAATTTTAGATGTATCACGGCCCGTAAATGTTTCTGAAGTTAAAAGCTTTGCTGGTATGGTTAATTACTACGGTAAATTTATAAAAAAAAACTTAGCTGCTATGAAGCAACCCATATACGTTATTAAAACAATGTATAGATTTTATTTGGAGTCGGGAACATAAAAGGGCATTTCATGAGGCTGAGGCAGCCATAGCATCAGAAAGAGTGCGTTATGTCATGTTGATCAAAATTTATCAGTAAATTATAATGTGATGCGTCTGGTCGGGGGTATAGAAGCAGTAATTAGTCATATTTTTTCAAATGGTGATGAAAGACCAATAATTGCGTTTATGTCTTGAGTTATAATAATTATAATCTTGTATAATTTATAATCTGCATTTATTATTTATTTTTATTATTTTTATTTAGAAAGTGACTTTTTAATTTACGGGCGTTTGTACCAACTACGACAACAGTTTCAACAGCATGTTTGCGAGATATACACCATCAGACCAACGTAATTTCAATAGAGTTAATTTTCTTAGAAATATGATTCAGTATATTAAAAAAATGCTATTCCATTCAATTTATTTAAAAATTATGTAAATAAATTTGTTTCGTTTACATCTTTTCTTCTTTATATTATTACTACAGAATGAATTTCCAGAAAAAAAAACGCTTAGTAAATTAAATAACGTCAATGCAAAATACTGTCAGCTGTAATAAATTATATAGTTTTGTAGAAAATTTAAATCAGCAGTGTGTCGTAATGCACACATGTGCAGATAAAAGAGCAAGAAACTGTGGTTTCTGTGGAGAAACAGCGGCGTATCAACATATTTTATACTGAGAGGTTTACGAAAATTTTAGATATTTCAAGAACAATACGTTTTATAGAATATTAAAAAATTTTAGGATGACATGCGCCCAAAAATCGTGCGCTCGACAGACCCCTTTAAACCCTCAGCCACTTACTTGTACGTAAAACCACCCTCAGGCGTGATTATGGAAAACCAAATACTAAAGCCATTCATTTATTCCAAACACGCAATTATCAATCGACAGGTGCAGCAGCAACAAAAACCAAAAATCTTACTAGGGT
Organism: Cantharis flavilabris; assembly: GCA_949152465.1. Lineage (NCBI taxonomy): Eukaryota > Metazoa > Arthropoda > Insecta > Coleoptera > Cantharidae > Cantharis > Cantharis flavilabris. Next base: position 14,447,772 of record OX424439.1, on the reverse strand, counting down.
AATAGATACCATACTACACCGACAAAACTTGAAATTCATTTAGCTGCTTCAAAATTACAAAATTAACATAATTTCTTTAACAGTTGTTTAACCACGTTAAACATGGAAAAAAATTTGTCTCATATAAAATGTAAAACAAAATGTATTAAATTAATAACCATCCTGTATATGATAAGTTTAACTATTTAATAGGTATGCAAAATGATTTCTTGCAACAAATGCAATTACAAACTATTAAGTAGGTAAACTTATCAGCATTTTTGATATAATTAACATTTAACAGTAATAATAAATAACGAAATATAAGCAAAAAATGTAAATAAAAAGCCACCGATCCACCAAATAAACATAGTCTAAAACCTATCGTGTTTTATTCTACACCACGGCGACCTTCTGAGAATCCAAGCCTAAAAATTCGTTGGTGAGACTGTCAACGCTCAGAAGTCACCCCAACTCTCAAAATCTCTCTCCTCCGAGATTTTACAACAGTAAACAAAATAAAAATGTTACTTAGCTTGACAGAAACGCTTACATTCTTGGAAGTCCCAATGTCACCAGATAAAAGGAGAGTGTACAAAGTGCTATGTGCAAACTGCACTAAACGAAATTTAACAACTTTTGCTACAGTGAAACTTATAAATTTTTGGTGTGCTATTTAGATTTGTTCACCACACGGGTTAATTTCCCTAGATTCGCAAAAAAATTAAAAAAAAAATGCTCTTTTCTGTTTACACTTATAAAATCAATAGATTCGGGGAAAGTCGCAAGACCTGGCAATGCTGTGTTGTGATCTGGATTTTGACTAATGAACTGGATAGCCAATGTTAATTGGTTATTATCTCGCGCTGTTATCTCAATACCGATGGCCGCTATACTGCACTAAAATGCATGCTATTGGCTGACCCACCACAAATAAAATGAGATCTTGTTACCGCGCAATCAAATTTCAAAATAGCCATTTTTTGTGAATTGGCTTTTTTATTCTCAACAATCAAAATCGTGATTTCTAGCCAAACTGTTCATTCTTATTCCAATATAGCTTTTAATAATTATTTACTCAATTAATCAAAATTCTCTTTCTATGGTTATGCTATAATTTATAACCTCACTACAGTTTGAAATTGACGACCAAATGACAATTGACAATTTTACGCAGCTCCGACAACTGCAAGGCAACAAAGATACAGTTGTAATTTGCTATTTATAGAGTTTATAAGGTATTTCCCCAACTTATAGACATTCTCGGTTTTGCTTTTTATGTTTAAATTATGCTGTGTATTCCGCGAAGAAAACTATGACAAATCTTACATATTTTCTTTGGAGCGAAGATAAAGCTTCGAAACTACTTAGTCCCCATTAAAATAATCGTAATAATTAGGTTGTACTTGCATTAGGTTACTTATCACGAAGATAAGAAAAACGAATTCTCAATCTAGTTTTCTAATATAATTTTGTTCCACCATTTTAGTATATTTGAATTAAAAATATTTTGTTTAATTTGATGTGAATGTTTGGATCCCTGAGCTTAAATCGATTTTGCTATTAGTGAAAGGAGTACTCCACATATTTGCGTTCCAAAGGCGAGTCTCATTACATGCTACATAGTCCTCTCTTTTTAATTTAAATTATTTATTTGATTCGTTTCCATTTGAGTTTACAAGTAATTTTTTTGTATTTTCAATAACTAATTATAGATATGTAAATTCAGACAATATTGCTTTAACATAATATGTAGGTATATTAATAAAATTTATTTTAATTAAATAATGTTTTACGAAAATTTGTACAGAATTTCCACTTAAAATACCACTACCAGCTCCCTGTTTTCCACAATTTCTTCTACGTTAACATAATTACCTTTACTTTAATATTTACTACACATTAGTAAACATCTTCCAATCGAACAAAATTCACATTAACATCATGACTACAAATGTAAAACTCGATATCGACAACCTATTTAAATAAAAATCGCTAATAATATTTTATTATTTATAAGATCATCTCAAATCATTTAAATTATTTACAAAACCATTTCAGATGTTCATTCACTTAATATTTATTCAACTAAATTTTTAATTACCTGTGTTGAAACTTCAAAACATCATCCCTTTACCGAGTCTTTGACCAAATCACAATTTCACATCAATATAATATTGTTTAAATTTTCAACAATTCAAAATGTTTTCAAATTAAATTTAACGCTAATATTTACAAATTATTTATATCAAAATTAATTAATTAATAACAAAAACTAAGTAATTAAAAAAAATCTTATTTAAAATAAATTATAAAACTTTATATAAAGCTAGGCAAAGTGCATTATCCACGGGAGCTGATGTTTCATCTTCGGAATCTCTTTGATCATTTTGGTACTAAAACTATTTTTTTATAGTACAGTGATTTTATTAGAACTACTCCTAAAGAGAATTATTTAGAGAATTTTTCATTTTCTATTCAAGTGAAATAATTATTTTACTTATATAAGATATATAAATTCTTTCGTTTTTCTGACGTCGATATTGTAGAATATCTATGTATTAGGATTCATGGGAATTTGAGAATACTTAATTATAGTTTACCAAATTAAATTATCTCGGTATCCTAAAAAAGCGGTAAAACAATTAAATATTGTTAACCTTAACCTTCAAATATTGTATAATATAAAAGCACAGGTACACAATCAAAAGTAATTCAATCACGATCTGCATCATGAAAAGTTTAATATTATCAGTAGTTGTAGTTTGTGTTGTGGTGGCTAGTGTGGTAAGTTAAATAAAAACATAAAAAAAAGAATTTCAATATTGAAGTATTGCAGCAAGCCGTTGACGTAATTCAAGAAGTATTGGGCAATGCTATAAATGAGTGCAAGGAAAAAGTGCAAGCTACTCCAGGCAAGTATTATTTATTTTTATTTTATTTAAACTTGGCCTATGTAGGCAGTTAGCTCCATACTGTACTGTATTTGTATACCTGATGTAGAATTCAATGCTAAATTTCTAGTGTTTCTCTACTTGCTTTCCTAAATTATTCTGTGTGTGTGTACCACAGGGTAGAAATCTTGATCTCTTGCTGTTTTTGTTCTTTATTAATAATATTGGAGATTGCCTTGAGGAAAAAAACTCAAAACAAAACTTTAAAAAAATTATTTAATAATATGAATTTTTAGATGACATCTTACAATTGCTGCATCACAAACCTCTCACAACAACCCCGGCAAAATGTCTCGTATCTTGTCTCCATAAAAAGTTTAAAATCGTAAGATATTATCACATATTATTATAAATTGTAATTTATTTTAAATTGATATTACTTTTAGCAAAAGGCAAATGGAGATTTTGATGAAAAAGCAACAAAGGAAACTTTGAAGTTAGCCAAATTTATAAGCGACGATATTTACAAGCAATTAATTGGTATTGCAGATAAATGTCTAGCTAAAGGTGAGATTATTCAATTGTTCTGCGACAAATTTCATAAAAATATTATTTATAGTGCATAAAGGGGATAATGAATGTGACGTTGCATACAGCTTTTTCCTATGTGCAATAGATGAAGCAACTGCTGTAAGTTCAATAATATTATATTAATAGGCATATTGACAAAGTACAACTTTCTCATTTTTAGGCAAAACTTCCAATGATACTGGCAGATGTTATGATATAATTCAATGAATCATCTTTGAATTTTCAAATTGTTATAATTATATAAAAACTTTTAACTGATGTAGAAACAGATCTGTTTTCTGCATTGTAAAGCATATTATAAAGGTTATATTATTTAAATTATCAATACAGCATTAATAAAGTTATAAATAAGTAAATATTTATTATTGCATTCTTGTTTTGTCAATTAATCTGGATAATTGACCATATTTCGGGTCTGGCGTCTACTGGCTTATCAAATAGCTACTTGAATGAGAAGAAAAACAGGCCGAACTCGTCATACAATGCGGCAAAGAGATTCAAGACAGATGTTTTCAATACCACACAGAAAAATGATTAATCTTAAAAGAATTAAGTTGAAGGAATATATCACCTTTGTAGGTCAAATTGAATATTCACCCTTGGCTTCTTTAAAAAAAAAACACATGATTTTTCAATACGTAGTCTACAAATAGTTAAATAAACATTAAATAAACGTAAAACCGACAAAAACTTAAATTCAAATGGAAAATTTTCATTTACGAGAAGATAACATAAATGTATCTTCTATATTATTGTATTATTTTGCCTCTCGTTCTGTTCAGATGTAATATTAATTCGTAAAAATTATTTAGCTAACTTAAAATTATTCCAATATTCAAAATAAAACTTCCAATGTAAAAATAATTGGAATACAAATACAATATATGTAATTGATAAATCGACGCAGGTACTATCCACTCTTCAATTCAATATCAACTTTACAAATTTTACGAAATGATGAATTATGATTTTCTAATATTTTCTAATCTTTATCTTTTGAATATTCAATTATTATCAGTAATCCAAAACTCCAATTCAAGATCATGCAAAACATCCGCTTTCCAAAGAAACATCCAAACTTGTCCAAAGTGGGACAATTTATAACTTAATAATAATCAAAAATATTACTCACTCAATCTATCTACTCATGATCTTTTAAGTGCCGACCACAGAATTGTTAACAATGGTTCTAGGACATTCCGCTACGGGACATTTCGCTCCCGGACAATTCGCTCCCGGACATTTCGCTACTAGAACATTTTGCTCCTAGGACATTTCGTTACCACTTCAGCTTTCTTACTAAACTTACAAAATTTATATAATTTACTTACATAATTAATTCATTTTACGATGGATCCGTGATTTTCCGTGAGCTAGGGGCAAACATAGGGCAAACTGCCCTAAGCTACCCTGCGCTCCCCTCCGCTACGCTACGGACGCTCCGGGCCGTTTGGGCTGGTCCTAAACTCATTAAAACCATGCCTGAAGCCAATCCACCTCGACTGGGCGGCCCTACCTCGAGCGGGTATTCATATAAAATAATTCCATAAACTAACTATTTAAATTGAGTTACAGCGTATTCTTATAAAAATGGTAACGAAATGTCCGGTAGCTAAATGTCCTAGTAGCGAAATATCCTAGTAGCTAAATGTCCGGGAGTAAAATGTCCGTGAGCGAAATGTCTGGGAACTAAATGTGCAGTAGCGAAATGTCCGGTCACCATGGTGGTTTACGGATTTGTGCCGATTACAGGGTTACGGTCAACAGACATCTAAAAGACATTTACTACCCCATACCTCGATTTGAGGAACTGTTTATGATAGTACAGAGGGGAAAATATTTTAGCAGGTTGGATTTAAGCCAAGCATATAATCAGCTGCAGGTAGACGAAGATACAGGTCTCGTATTAGCTTGGAGCACACATAAAGGAATTTATGTGGTAAATTGCTTACCGTTTGGTACCAAATCAGCTTGCGCTGTAATTCAGAAAACTATCGAAAAAATGATACAAGGTACCGAGGGGATTGGTTCTTATCTAGACGATATTATTGTATCCGGTAAAGATCTCGAGGAACATTTTCAAAGGCTAAAAATGGTTCTGGGTAGACTAAATGACGCAGGGTTTACATTAAGTAAAAATAAACACAAATTTTTAAAGACTGAAATTAAATATTTAGGTTTTATTATTATCGCTGAGGGTATTAAAAAAGATACAGAAAAAGTTAAGGCAATTTTGAATGTATCACGACCAGCGAATGTTTCTAGTAAAGTTAAAATCTTCGCTGGTATGGTTAATTACTAAGGTAAATTTATAAAAAAAAACTTAGCTGCTATGATGCAACTCTTATATGCGTTATTAAAACAATGTATAGATTTTATTTGGAGTCGGGAACATGAAAGGGCATTTCAAAAGGCTAAGGTAGCCGTAGCATCAGAAAGGGTGTTATATCATTTTGATCCAAATCTATCAGAAAATTTAAAATGTGATGCTTCTGGTCGGGGTATAGGAGCAGTAATTAGTCATATTTTTTCAAATGGTGATGAAAGTCCAATTGCGTTTATGTCCCGAGTTTTAACTAATGCTGAATAAAATTATTCAATGGTTGATAAAGAAGCATTAGCAATTTATTATGGTGAAAGTAAATTTTCACAATATTTAATGGGTACGAAATTTGACTTACTTACAGATCACAAACCTTTTTTAGCTATTTTTAGAAACCAACAGGGAATGCCTTTATAACGTTTATTTTTGAAGTTAATTGATAGTGCCGAAAGAGAAATTGAGTATGGTTATTTAAATTTTGTTCAAGTTAATTTTACAATTGATACTAAGAAAATTCAAATCGAATCTAGGAAAGATCCCGAAATCTCAAAAGTAATTTTTAATGTTAACAATGGTTGGCCAACTTCCGATAATGAAGTTGTAAATAATTATATATTAGGCGTATCGAATTAACTGTTGAACAAGGAATTTTGATGTGGGGTTACAGAGCTGTGATTCCTAAAAAATTTAGGTCACAAATTTTAGAACAACTTCATGATACACATTTTGGGGCATCCAAAATGAAGGCCAAAGCAAGGCAATATTTTTACTGGGCAGGTCTCGATAGGGATATCGGAAATTTAAGTAAATCATGTTCAATATGTTTAGAAAATAGATCATTATCTATCAAACACCATTAAAACCATGGAGTAGTACTACAATGCAATTTGAAAGAGTTCGTATAGATTTTTTAGATCCATTTAACAATTAAATTATTTTTTATTTACAAATTATTTATATCAACTTTTATCAATTAGTAAAATATAAACTTGTAATTAAAGGAAATCTTATTTATATAATTTTAGTACAAAATTAATGCAATCAGACAACTCGATATTAATACTTATTTAATAGTATATTAAACAACAAGTTTAGTAAAGCAAAGTTTTACTAAACGAATTTAGCCTTTGAGTACGAGCGAGCGCAGCGAGCGAGTAACTTAAAAGCTAATGAGTTTAGTAAAAATGCTTTACTTACAAGGTTTGTTTATACTATTTTTTCGGATTTTGTGCAATTCTGACCCAAGAAATCTAGGTTCAAGAGTAGATTTTTTTGCGCGCGATCGATCTGAATTTTTGCATATGCTTTCCTACTGATAATTTACGGGGGGTGAGTGCGAGGCGAGGGGGGGGGGGATTTTTTGATCAGTTTTTCAATATCTAGTGCCGTTTTTGAGTTATTGCTAATTCAAAATATTTCATAGTAGGTACTTGTGTAGGATTTCGGTAATCTAGTAACTTGACACGAATTTGTTTATTTACATAACAACAGTTAACAATTTTTATTTTCTATTCGAATTTTGCTTAAGTTACACACTATTAATTTATTATAAAAATGAGTGTTGCTACTGAAAACAATTTAGAAAATTGTTCTGAAGACATTTTAAATGCCGCTCGAGAAGCGTCTTCAAGCTTACTTCCTTTTAAATCCAAGGAAAAATACCAGAAGGTATATGAAATATTTTGTAATTGGAGGATGATAAAAAACGCACTAAGAACTGACGAAAGTGTAATGCTAGCGTATTTTTTTGAGAAGGTAAGCTATTTTATGTTTTTACATAATATTTTTGTGTTTTTCTTACAATATCTTTCATTATTTTAGGCAAAAGCGCTTAAGGCATCTAGTTTATGGTCTACATATTCCATGTTGAAAAGCACTATACAAATAAACGAAAATGTGGATATATCACAATACAAAAAGTTACTTGCTTTTTTAAAACGCCAAAATGACACATATGAAGCAAAGAAATCAAAAGTTTTGAGTATGGAAAACGTTACTACGTTTTTTAAAGAGGCTCCAGACGATAAGTTCTTATTAATGAAAGTGGTACTAATATTTGGTTTAAATGGGGCATGTCGGCGTGCAGAATTGTGCAGCTTAACTGTAGAAAATATAGAAGACACGGGAAAAATTTTGGTTATAACCTTACACGATACCAAAACCAAAAGGAAACGTGTATTTACCGTAGGATCAGACTGCGATGGATATGAAATTTATCATAAATATTCACGACTAAGACCCAAACAAGTCAAACACAATAGATTTTTCATTTACTATAATCACGGTAAGTGCACAATACAACCAGTTGGCATCAACAGTTTTGCAAAAATTCCCCAAAAAGTTGCCGAGTACTTGAAACTTCCTGATGCATCTAGTTACACTGGCCATTGCTTAAGGAGAACGTCTGCCACCTTCCTCGCTGATAGTGGAGCTGATATTCAAACGCTTAAAAGGCATGGAGGATGGCGTTCAACTACTGTAGCTGAAGGGTATATCGAGGAAAGCATCACCAATAAGTTGAAAATTTCCAAAAGTATATTTCATCAGCAAGAACTAGCGGCACCTCAAGATCATTCCGGAATGCAGATGGAAAATCAAAAGAGTTTTCAGGAAGAACAAATAGAATCGAACAAATTTGGTGTTGTTAAGTTTTCAAATTTGAATAATTGTACTTTTAATATTTATAACAATGTTTCCAATATTTAAATAAACAATTACTGTCAAACTGTGTTTTATTGACAGTGACATTACTATATAGTAAAGTGACTTTTCTATGTGGTAAAGTGCCACTTTAATAAATGATTTTGAATTTAATAAAATAGCACATTATCAGTCAAAATTCGAAAAAATAAATTGAAAAACTTTATATATAATTATGCAAAATGCATCATCCACAGTGAGCTGATGATTCATTTTCTGAATCTTATTTTTTTATATGTAGTACAATGATTTTATGAGAACTAATTCTAAAGAATTATTTTAGATAAATTTTCATTTTTTATTCAAGTGAAATAATTATATTACTTATATAAGATAATATATATAAATTCTTTCGTTTTTCTGATGTCGATATTATAGAATATCTATTAGGATTCATGGGAATTTGAGAATACTTAATTATAGTATACCAAATTAAATTATCTCGGTATCCTAAAAAAGCAGTATAACAATTAAATATTTTTAACCTCAACCTTCAGATATTTTATAATATAAAAGCACTGGTATACAATCAAAAGTAATTCAATCACGATCTGCATCATGAAAAGTTTAACACTATTATCAGTAGTTGTAGTTTGTGTTGTGGTGGCTAGTGTGGTAAGTTAAATAAAAATATTTAAAAAAAAATTTAATATTGAAGTATTGCAGCAAGCCGTTGATGTAATTCAAGAAGTATTGGGCAATGCTATAAATGAGTGTAAGGAAAAAGTGCAAGCTACTCCAGGCAAGTGTTTTTTAATTTTTTCTTATGGAAACTTGGCCTATGTAGGCAGTTACCTCCAAACTGTACTGTATTTGTATACCCGATGTAAAATTACTATAAGCTTTTCAATGCTAAATTTTGAGTGTTTATCTATTTGCTCCCCTAAATTATTTTAGAGGGAAACTGTTAGGAAGTTTTTTGTTAATCTTAGCTCTAATTATACTTAATAGAAAGATTGGAGTTTGACTAGAAAAAAAAAACTCATAAATTAACTTTTAAAAAATTATTAAATAATATGAATTTTTAGATGACATCTTACAATTACTGCATCACAAACCTCTCACAACAACGCCGGCAAAATGTCTCGTGGCTTGTCTTCATAAAAAACTAAAAATCGTAAGATATCATCACATAAATATTATGATAACTTGTAATTCTATCAAAATTGATATTACTTTTAGCAAAAAGCAAATGGAGACTTCGATGAAAAGGCAACTAAGGAAACGTTAAAGTTAGCCAAATTTATAAGCGAAGATATTTACCAGCAATTAATTGGTATTGCAGATAAATGTCTAGCTAAAGGTGAGATTATTCAATTGTTCTGCGACAAATTTAATAAAAATATTATTATAGTGCATAAAGGGGATAACGAATGTGACGTTGCATACAGCTTTTTCCTATGTGCAATAGATGAAGCAACTGCTGTAAGTTCAATAATATTATATTAATAGGCATATTGACAAAGTACAACTTTTACATTTTTAGGCAAAACTTCCAATGATACTGGCTGATGTTCTGATATAATTCAATGAATCATCTTTGAAATTTCACATTGTTATAATTATAAAAACTTTTAACTGATGTAGAAACTGATGTGTTTTCTGCATTGTAGAGAATATTATAAGGGTTATATTTTTTAAATTATCAATACAGCATTAATAAAATTATAAATAAAAAAAATATTTATTATTCCATTCTTTAACTGTTATCGATTACGGTTTAATTTTAGAAACTAAACTTTCTTATTTAGATCCTGTACCTTATTATTTCTCATTGAAATATAACTAACTAAAAATAGTTGAAAATTTTAACAAGCGTTTTTATATACATACATAATTGCATAACAATATATTATGTTTTTCAATTACAAGCATTTTTGTTTTAGTCAATTAATCTGTATAATTGACCATATTTCGGGTCTGACGTCCACTGGCTTATCAAATAGCTACTCAATTGAGAAGAAAAACAGGTCGAACTCATCATACTATGCTGCAAAGAGATTCAAGACAGATGTTTTCAATACCACACAGAAAAATGATTATTCATAAAAGAATTAAGTTGAAGGAATATATCACATTTGTAGGCTAAATTCAATATTCATGGTGGAACTTGGTGGAGATCAGGCGTATTTGGTCGGCTATTGAATCCTTAACTGTAATATAACTATTGAACTTTGTAACTACCAGTTTACAAATGTGCTCTCTTTAATAAATACTGATACTAATTTGCTTTAGTTTCCTTCATCCAATTTATGCAGGGGAATTGTTGTCATTTTTCTAATGCCAGCGAAGAATTCAAATTTTGAAATTCGAATTTCTTTGTGGAATTAGAAAATTTATTTGAAATTCGGCAAGACTCTAAAATTTCTTATGATCGTGTCCGTGCTTCGGAGGGCTCGTAAAACCGGCGGTCTCCCTGGGTTGATGATTTGCCCTCATTAACAAGAGAAACCAGGGTTACGGCACATCTGGGACGACCCCGGCAAGCTACCTCAGATGTAAAACAACTAGTATGATCATAGTAATAGTGACTTCGGCTGCTCTTCGATAGAAAAGAGCCAGAGGTCAAGGCAAACAGGAGCTATCCTAGCCTAAAGTGGAAGAAGAAAGAGAAAATTTATAGTTAATAACTCTAAGGATATCTTAAGAAATACAAGAAAAGCTTAGAAAATTTAACAAAATCAAAGGAATGCTATTTTACAGGAAATCTAGGAAGAAATTCTTGTAAAAAATAACTAGTGTACAAAAATTTACCTCGTAGTTCAGCCCTTCTTCTAAGTATACACTTAAAGCATAGCTTTTTGATATTTAAATAGGATTGTTTCAATATGTTTAATATGTTTCTGACAATCCAAATTATAAATTTATTGACTGATCATCAATAAAAACTCACTTTGTTTATATAAATAAATCTTTTCCAATGTTCTCTCACCATGTAAGAATAAAAAACCTAATAGAGACACGAAAAGCAAACCGATAAGACAATTTGATTACAAGACATGGCAAATGCTCATTAAAAATTTATTTTATTGATTTCAATTATTTGGCTTAGCAAATTCCTTAAAATGTTTTTTGTCTCTTGCAATCCAATTATATTTGTTGTTTTTCCTTGAAATAAAAATTTTTAATTTATAATGATGAAAATGTTGAAACTTAGTTTAAATTTAAAAAATCTAATTAGGAAGTTAAGCTAAACTAATCAAAACAAAGCATATCAGCTTGTAAATCCAAAGGTCTGCTTTAAGCTTATAAATAAAATAAAGGAAAATTCAAACAAATACACAAATCATTTAGGATCAATATTTTATAGAATTAAGGATTAAATTTAAAACTTAACAAAAAGTCAAGGGCCACTTTTGACTTCGATATTTCAAAAAGGAATAGCTCAAAAGATAGTAAACAAAACAAGAATATATGGATTTTATTACTAAACTACTAAAACTACTAAACTACTAAAAAATATCAGTATTTCAAAATTAACTAATTTTTGCTGGATAATTTATCAAGAATCGAACCTGGTATTTTCAGCTCTCCTGCATGCTGGTTTGAGAAGCGGCAGATCCCGGTTTAGATTCTGGTCACTTTAATTTCAAGTCTTATATTAAAATCTGTGTGTTATTATTAGGACGCCAATGACAAACGCCCATAATAGTAAAGGTAAAACTACCATTTCTAAATATGTACTATTAAGTATATTTTAACTGATTCACAGAGACAAAGTAAGAGTATAACTTTAATGTTCTAATTTTTAAGAAACATCCTGTTTGTATTTTTTTTAAATAATATATTCTCTATATGACCAAGACAACTATGTAATAGTCAGCGTCGCCGTCGGCTAACGTTCTTTTTCATCTTCAAAGTTTGAATGTTTACCGAGAGATATCTAAACCGAGAAAATTATAGTAGGAAGCAGGAATTTAAAAATTAACAATTTAACATGTTATTTCATTATGATTGTAAAGTCACCCTATATAAATTAGAATTGATGATTAATGTCAATCAGTTCGAAAGAATTACGCTTTAAAGTAGAAAAATAATTGGCAGAATTGAAGTACTTTCATATTTTTACATTTTTTTACTTTAATTTTGAATTGTTTGTAAATTTTTTAATTTAATTAAAATTTAAAATGTTTTTTTTTTATAAAATATATTCGGATGAAATCATACAAACTCACAAAATGTCAAACATTAATTCTTTGTAAAACAATTAATAAATTATTTTTATTATGGCATTAGTACATTATACAATCAGTAATTTTATTTTAGTTTTAGTTCACACTATAGAACTTATTACTGATAATTAATTGTACATTATCACATTTTATTGCACATATTTTATATTTTTGTTTTATTTCAATATTGTGCAAGAAGGTTTTACCGGAAACTAAATAAATTAAAATTACATTAAAGCAATCTTACTAATTAAAATTTTGACTTTTTGGTTGTTGTTATGTTCTAATTTATGAAGTTTTAATATATTGTTAAGTTGGCAATGCTTCATATAGATTGAAAACCAGAAAAACGTGCTTTTCAATATATCCAGTTACAAAATCAATTAGTTTTTTAATTACCATCAATTTAAGATATAACAAAGTGGCGACGAGGTAAAAAAAAGACGAGCAACCAGTGAGAAAGTGGGTGAGGATAAAAACATTGTTTAACAAATACAGTGGAGTCCGCTTATTGGAATCACGGTTAATGTTATCATTCGGCTATTGTTATCACTTTTGCGAGGAACGGGCCGGACGTATATGATTAAACACAAAAAACATCGCTTATAGTAATCATAAATTCGGTTTATATTATCAAATTATTCTTAAGATTATTTTCTCCCACGAGCAAAGGAGTTGGTTTTCAGTTACAAGCATTTTGTTTTCTATATTGTGCATAAGATACCCACATATTATTCGTACCACATATTCATTACGCGAATTTTAAGTCTGGTGTTATCAAGAAAATCTGTCTAGTTTACTGTTAATGTGTGAGGTAATTCAGTTCTACTTGAGAACTTGGAATGAATGACTCAAAAAAGTCGTGATTTGAGCGCTTGAAGTTTTGCAGTGTGGTTTGCAGATGGGGTAGTCAGATTTTCAAATTCATTACCACTATGAACTTTTTATAAACAATTTACTCCTCGTACAGCAGAGGCAAACAACTCTAAATGAGATTTTTAATTTGTTTTTTTTCTTATTCATTAATAATTATAGTAGGTACTAATAAATAACTAATAAAAATGTTTTTCTTTTTTTGTTATCAATCGGTTTTTGTTATCAAAAACCCCAAGTCCCGATGTGATCACATTAAGCGGAGTCCACTGTAGTATCTTGTAAAGTTTAACACCCTTGATTGCGGCTTTGACGGAGTTGGTCACTTCGTTACAATGTCGACAACAAGTACCGGAAAATCCAGCTGATAAGATCCGAGAAATGTTACGTTCACAAACCTTGACATTCGAGCCCTATCAGGAAACAGACGAAGACTTCGATAGTTATTGTGAAAGATTAAATAACTATTTTACAATTAAAGGCTTGGATAGCGCAGATCAAGAATCGGAAAAAGCGAAAGTAATGGTCTTAATAAACTGTCTAGGTAGCAAATATTACAAGCTATTATCCAACTTAACGACACCAGATTTACCAGCTTCCAAAAGTTATGTAGAAATTATGGAATTGTTAAAAAAACATTTAGCACCAAAAAGAAACGTGCTCACGGAACAACATAAATTTTTATCAAGACTCCAAGCCCCCGGTGTAACAATTTCTGCTTATGTTGCTTCATTAGAAGAGCTAATCGAAACGTGCGAATTTAAATCTGAGTGCAAAGCACCTGCGTGCACCAAATCTGTTATAAATTTATTAATCAGAGCACAATTTATCCGTGGAATCCAAGATACGGAAATTCGTGAACGCATATTACAGCAGGCCAATATCGAATTCGAAAAAGCACTAGAAATTGCACTATCAATAGAAATGTCAAAAAGGCAAACCCGCGATGTTTACAAAAGCACGCCAAATGCAATAAACAAAATTGATTCACATAGGATTCAAAATAGAAGAAAATATTCAATTGGTTCTGACGGTTATACAAACAAGAGCAAATTGAATTTGCAAGAATTGGGACTGGAAAAAAGCTGTTTACATTGTGGACGTAATAATCATCCTACACACAAATGTTTAATCGCAAGGAAATTGTACTGCTCCAGTTGTAGGAAGAAAGGACATTTGTCAAAAGTATGTATTACAACGTTAATTCGAAACAAACAAACAGATGTAAGAAATATCGACGATTACGACAGCGATAACGAAATGGACGAATCCCCAAATAAAAGATTTTCAATCAGTCGAATCATTGATGTGTTTTCAGTATCCGAAAATTCAGTACACGAACCAAAAATATTTGTTCAGGTAAAGATAAAAAATAAATTATGTAATTTTGAGTGCGATACAGGAAGCCCGGTAACCATTATGTCCAAACATGATTCCGATACAATTAAATTAAATATTCCACTCCAGAAAACAGATGTCATATTTCGATCATATACCAAACACTTAATCAAACCTATTGGATATGCTCGAGTACCTGTAGCCTATCAGGGTAATAAATTTATGGGGGATCTATAATATGTTGTTGCTGAACCAGGAAGTGCCATTATCGGAAGACGTTGGGTGCGAAGATTAAAATTAAATATCCAAGAAATTGATTCAGTTTCAGTTCAACCATGAACAGATGAAATCTTCAGTCAATTCCAAAATGTGTTTTTACCCAAGGTGAGAAAAATTTCCGACTACGAGTGTTTTTTAAAGTTGAAAGCAAATGCGCAACCGGTATTTTTTAAACCAAGACCAGTACCTTAGGCCCTCAAAGAAGAAGTCGACCGTGAATTAGATCAGTTAGAAAGGGATGGTATCATTGAAAAAATTGATCATTCGGAATGGGGTACCCGATTAGTTATCATTCCAAAGTCAAATAGAAAAGTTAGTTTATGTGCAGATTGTAGAACCACTGTTAATAATCAACTCCAGGAAAATAGATACCCAATTTCGAGAATCGAAGACATTTTTAACGAAATGCGAAGTGGTAAGTTCTTTTGTACTTTAGATGTTTTTAAAGCGTATTTACACATTCCAGTTGATGAAGTTAGTGCAAAAATTTAAACGATTTCTACACATCGAGGTACATATTTGGCTAGACGATTATTTTTTGGAATCAAAACAGCACCAAATGAATTTCATTTTGGAAGGGACTGTAGCTTATTTTGATGACATAATTGTTCAAGGATCTACAATAGATGAATGTAAAAGACGCTTGATAAAACTATTAATCCGACTCCGGAAATATAACTTTCATCTCAATCAAGACAAATGTAAATTTTTTGAAAAGAAAATCAAATATCTTGGTCGTATCATCTCTGAAGATGGGTTACAAAAGGATGAAGAAAAATTTAAAGACCAAGAAATGTAGAAGAAGTACAACAATTTTTGGGATTAGTAACGTACTACTCTAAATTCTTACGAAATGCTTCAATGACGCTGTATACTTTAAATAAACTATTAGGAAAAGGGTTTAAATTTCAATGGACACCAGAATGCGAAGTGGCATTTTAAAATATTAAAACAGAAATAGCCAGCGAACGAGTTCTCACACCTTTCACACCAGAACTACCGATAACGTTAGCAACAGATTGTTGACTCTGTTGAACCGGATTCACTGCCGTTCCAACGCGAACCCGTCTTAGCAATATACTTTATCAGACAGTTTTACATCAATAACTTGTTTTCGTCTTGAGAATGGACACATAAAGTGTCCGAAACGTCGACTTACAAGTAATTTTGTGTTTGATTGCAGCCCACTCAACCTGAAATTCCATTTCCTATAATAAACGAGAGGCCGATGACAACAGAGGTTAATTTGCCAGCCCCTCCTCAACAAGCACATGGTGGGGATCAAAGGCGCCAACCTCTTCCCAGAACAGAAGAGGCATCCGAACATGGCGTAAGTGACTCGAAATACACGCAACCAGTCAGGAATGAGGATCAAGACGTTCCGATTGTGCAAAGATCGTCCAGGATTAAGAAGCCGGTTCAGCGTTTAACTTACTTTAATTTTATTTTTATTTTTTGTACTAACTTCTTATTAGTTTTTTTAGTGGCGGAGAATTGTTATGTTCTAATTTATGTAGTTTTAATATATTGTTAAGTTGGCAATGCTTCATATAGATTGAAAACCAGAAAAACGTGCTTTTCAATATATCCAGTTACAAAATCAATTAGTCTTTTAATTACCATCAATTTAAGATATAACAGTTGTTTTAAGCGACTTATTCGCAGTATAATATAATAATATAAAATATTTCTACGAGTAATCAGAAAAGGGGCCCCCATATGGTAATGTATATGTAATTTTAAATTTTTTATAAATTTATTAAACTTTCCAATAAATTCATCTCACTACCGGCAAACCATTTTTTGTGAGCACGAGACTCTCTTTTTAATAAACTTTAAATAGTCCAAATACAAATTAAATTAAAACTTAACTTTAAATACAATGTCTCCAAATTTTGCAGATTTATAAGTATATTTTCAATTTCACCAATTTTTATCAATTATTACCATATTTTTGTAATATCATTCCATTTTTCGAATTATAATTTATTACCTTCCAATACAATTTAATTTCATCGAAATCTCATCCAAAACACCACTCCAATTAATGATTTACTCATCCAACTTTGTCCAAACTTTGGGACAATAAAATCCAATATAATAATAATCTTACTCCTGTAAATAAGAATAATTTTGTTCACAAATTAATAACTCAATTCAAATTACAAAAAATTATATTCAAATTTATCTGAAACTAACCGGAAAGCCACTCGCGGCTGGATCAATGGCCAAGGCCTCGTCTTTCTCCAGTAATTCCTAAAATTCAAAAGTTTACACAATTTGAACAAGTTATGAAATATTTACAAAATTAAACATAAATAATCAAAATAATCAATATGAATTTTGAACCACGACAATAATATATTATTGTGGAACATTAATTTTTTTTTTAATTTCTCTCTTAACCTTCGTTTTACTTATCAAGTCGGAAGCTTAACCTCTCAGGAGTGGGTTCAATTTTATTACAATAAATTTATTCGACAATTTAAATTATTAAAATAAAATTTACAAATTACAATAATCCATAATTTACTTTTAAATGCAATTCAAATTATTCAAATAATTAAATTAACTGTTCAATTAATGTTTAATCTAAAAATGTAACGATAACCGCAAGTGTTTGCTCTCTAGCCAGGTGCTCGACGCCAACAAATTTTACTACGCTTTCTAGTTTCAATTCAATTTTTTAATCCAAATCAATTACGATTATTTTATAAGCATCCAGTTAATTAACTAACTCACTCAAATTAAATTAAAATCTCAATACTGAGACGCATATTAACACCTTTACGGGACCTTTCCGCAAAAGCCGCTGCTCACTACGACGGACCAACTCGGAAGGCTAGTATCACTTTCTTTCCTACCAACTTAAACATTGTTGACTGGAAAAGACGCACCACATTCAAAATTTTACGTTGCTTACAGAATTATTGACAAAACAAATCCAAATACAACATTGAAATCCATATTTACAAAAATAATCCAGAATTAGAAAAATTAAAATTCAATTTCAAAACAATATTTATTGTTGAATATTAAATAGCAAAAATATTGCTGTGTAAACGTAAATAAATAATTAGTTGCATCACAGAGAATACTATATTCGTACTATAGCTGTATTCTTTTTACCTACTTTAAGTGAGATTGTACTGAGACACTCAGATTCTCAGTTAAATGGGTGTTCTTTTTACTGCTTTGAACTTGTTTTGAAGCATGTGCCTTGCCGTGCCGAACTGAGTTTTAACTGAAAAAACAACCTCCCTCCCTAACCCAACTGATCTTGCAATTTCAAAGTGTTACAATTGAGTTTAATTTGGAAATAGCCCGAATTGGTTGATTTAAAAGGGATAAAGTCATCTGTCACCTGTCAGTGTGGTTTTACGTTCATTTTTTGGTTAAATTGTGACACTTTTATTAATTTATTAATTTAATATAAGTGACTTGCAGGTAAAAAACGAAAAAAAGGTGATTTGTTCGTAAATATATATATGTAATGTAACGTTTAGGCACCAAATTCACATATATATGGTCGAAGTGGCACCTGTATTTGCGTTGTGGCACCAATTCAAGGTGCCACAACGTTTTAGCTCGTATTTGGGTGCTAGGGGGTATGTACATCATAAGTACGAAGTTTTACGAAGGTGCCTCTTCGACCGTTTATCTATAAAATTTCTATTTTAATTGAACCATATAATCTGCAGAGGGCGCTGTTAGCAGAAACACGTAACACATCTAAGTGGCACCACGGAAATTTGCATATAGCGTACTGGCACCCACGGCATTTTACATATAGCGTACTGGCACCACGGCATTTTACATATAGCAAACTGGCACCAGTCAAGATTTCGTTTTCAGATCTTTGCTTGATAGTTTTGAATTGGAAATCCTTGTTTTATTCGTATGAACATTTTTAAAACAACTCGTTGGAGTCCGGGTTTGGGTTTTTAAATTTTTATAGCATGTTCAAATTTTAGTTTTCATTTTAAGCGTCATTCAAATGTGTAAATTAATTTATTTTTAAGTGTTAGACATAAATCTGGACATAAATTACAAAATCTAATTTACCCTGAATGAAATAATTTCAAATGTAAAATTTCAAAAATGAAATCATTTTAATCTTGCCAAAGAAAATGTAACTTTTCGGTATATTACAAAATATCTGATAAAAGTTTACATTATTTTTGTATTATTGAGTCCTCCATTGAATGACGGTTACAGTATTTGACAATAATAACTGCTATTATTGTCAAATTTCAAATAATCAAAATCGATAAAAATTCTTTAAAATGAAACAAACTTTAAAATAATGAAACTTATATTATTTATTGATGAACTTGATAATACATCAACAAGAAAATGTTGAAATTCTAATAGAAAAGTTTGTCCTTTTGTTTGAAAATTATCTAAAATATTATCAATTCAGCTACTAGTTGCTTATTAACATAGGTGTAAATTATTTATAAGTTGTAATTGAGAATGCACCGTTTCAAATTGCAACTAACAGAAAATAATATAAAGATTACCTCTACATATTCTTTTATTTGCATTTTTGCTTATACCGGTTGTTCATTTCCAGACTACCCAGTCGAATAACTTCTTTTGTTGAAAAACATTGCAAAAAATATAAAACACGTCGATTTAGATTAGGGGGATGTTTAAAACTAATACTGTTTAAATTTTAAGTTGCACTCCTTAACTCCCAGCTATCACAACTTTAAAATTTCAAATAGGACCCCCCTACCTTGCGATATATCATTTTAAAGATGGAAAAAATCTTGGTTCATCCATCGTTCATTTCGCTCATGTTGGATGAACTAGAGGTAAAAATTGAAAGGTGAAATAAAAGATAATTTTATTTGGAAATTATTTAATTTAAACTAGATTTTTATCTCTGAGAGTCATTTGAAAACGGTAGTTTATAAAACTTCTCCCGAGAAACTTCAGGAACTGAAAATGAGATTAATTCAAGAATGTAGGCGAATTAGTGCAGAATTATTTTAGCAAGTCTGCAAAGAGTTTGAAAACAGGTTGTACTATTGTTTGGCCAACAACGGGGAACATGATGAAAATGTAATTTGTTAAATATTCATTCTGGCGGTTCCATGAAATGCTTAGAATTTGCTTAGGAATACAAAATTTTTTTTTTAATATTCCAGAGTAGACAAATATGTAAAAAAACATTGGGTGACCGAAACTCGGCTTTCTCATGTACCTATTTAAATTTGACTGTCTTAAAAAAAATTTGAAATAAAAATGTGAATGTATAAAAGAGAATAAAGTGTTTATTTTTTTAAATAAATAATTATTGAAATATAAATTCTTCGTAAGTACAAGCAAAGGTACTAGCTAGAAACGTTACACACCCGGTCGGTCGACGGTAACCGGCGAGCGACTTACAATTGGAATTTTTAAGGTGTTACTAATAATTTAATATCGTGTTTAATATTAAACAAAAAATTATGATTTTTAAACTTATCGAATCTACATACATATGCGCAACTTTTCTTAAAAATAAAAAATTTTGATTAAGGCTTTCGTGTGGCTAATAGAAGAGTATATAAATAAAAAATGTAAAATATAATTAAATTTTTGCGAAGTTCGAACCGAGATAATTGCAGTTCAAGATTTGATTTTCCATAAGCGACTTAACAATTTACAGTTTTCAAACATAAAAATAATATGCATTTCGTACAAAACTTATTTCAAATTATATATCAAAATAATTTACATCTTATTAGCTTTCTGTTAATGCTGTTATCTCTTTTTTTTTTAAATAGCGCCCTTTTGCGCGTTCTAACTTTTGACTACCTCCGGATTATGAATATATGCCATCTAACCCTTCATTTTTGAAAGTTTCAGCCTTTAACCCTGACGTGCCCACACAAGTCAAAATAAATTCAAGAAAGCACTCTACATTATTTCAATTTTATTGGATATTATATTTTCCTTTTTATGTGTATTATTTAAAACTACGCGTGATAGCTGTCGAATGCTGTAAATTATTTCAAGATAACTCATTTATTACAAATTTTTAAAAATAAGCTCCGAGCAAGATACATTGAGACCACCAGTGGTGGCTTGGTGTGATCGCTAGTTGAAGTTATTAGCAGAAATTCTGGGTTAAAATCCCGGACTCGGCAGAATTTCTTAACTCGGCCCTCTGGTGAACATCAAACTGTGGTTCGAAATACTTATAACTTTCTTGAACAACTCCATGGAAAAACGAGGTAATTTAAGATTAGAGCTTCACTGCAAAGTAAGCCTTGAACCACTACCCGTGCAGCAATACTACTTTGAATTCAGCATAACTTGAAAAAGTAGTTTTTCGGCTACGTCAAGTTGGCCCCTCCATTTTGGAATTTGAAAATATTTTTTGCATAGTGTGGAAGTGCTCGTGAAGTGCTGGCGAGTGCTGTAAATTTTTTTGAAAGTGCTGGGTTCGTTAATTTTGTATTAGCGAAATACAATTTTCGGGCCGAGAGGGGCCAACTTGACGCACCCAATGTTTATGTTAATAGGTGTTTAACCCACATACAAATTTTATGTGATAATCAGATAATTGCTCAGTTGAAGTTATAAACTAAATAAGTTACTGCAAATTAATATTATTTCTTATAATTAATTTCCCACGATTGTAGTAGTAACCACGGGCAACTATGCATTTTAAACAATAAATTGCAACGTACTTATGTGTTACAATTTCGAAGAAAATCCCATTACGTTATCAAGAACCCACTTCTTTTCCTATATAAACAGTAAGGAGGTATCTTATTTCTTCTGTTGAATTCTTAAAATATGGCTATATATTATACTTATAGGTAGTACAAAATAAGTTGACCGGAAAAAATGGGGTTTACGATTTACGAATTCAGAATCCCCTCAAATGTCAAATTATAATAGGAAAAAATGAAAACTGCAAGTCTATATAAAAATACATTTTTTAATGCAAATGTTTTTGCATTTTTTCCTTTCAACCTTAGCGTAGCCGTTTCGGGTTGGTTACATTACAAATATTATTATTACTGATGTATTACTAATTTTGAACGACTTGACAAACATAAGCTGCCCACATATTACATCATTAGCCAACGTAGCTTATACCATGGACCACCCCCTGGATGGAACGTAGTTTTTTTTCAATTAGTATTTTGTGCTCTATTGTGAACAAAACTATTTAAAAATTATTGGGTATAAAATAAACAAGATAGATATTTGTTTTATATATTTTTGTTTATAATAATTTAAACATTCTATCTCAAATGGTGGCACTAGGTACTCCTACAAATTATTTATTTAAAATATAAAATTTTTTGCTAGAAGGTAGGAACATCATAAAATAGTACCAAATATAACAAAGGTGCCTCTTGGACTGTACATTAATTATTATCTATAAAAGTTCAGTTTTAACTGAATCGTATTATTATCTGTCAAGGGCGTTATTAGCAAAAACGCATATAACAGGGCTAAGTGGCACCACGGAATTTTGCACATACAGCATACTGGAAACCCCCTCACATACCACGGAATTTTGCTTATAGCGTAGTGATAAGCATTGCGTAATAGTTTTGGAATAGGAAACATTTCAAAATTGTAAAATTAATTATTATTATGATTATTTTTTTTATTTCTAAAAACCAATAGAAGCTTTCAATTTCTGTAGAAGTTGCCAATCAAAACATTAAACATGTTGCCGCCGTTCGGCAATAGCTATTTGATTTTTTCGAACTCTCATATCTATTGATTCTTCTTCTTCTCGAAAATATGTAAAACTATTTTCAATTTATTTTCTCTTTCTTGTGATATTATAAGTGACAATTTTTGAAGCAACCTATTAAAGTATTTGCTTGGCCCGTGGACGCGGCTATTTGTCGCAACTAAATATTACAATTTTGAAGAAAGTCTGAAAATTCTCTTACATCATCAATGACCAACTACTTCCCCTAGTCTACACAGGAAAACAGATATTTTATTTCTTGGTTTGATTACAAAAATTATTACTTATGTATTATTGATTTTGAACGATTTGACAAACAGTTTACATATTATATAAGCCATGAGCTACCCACATATTGTCATGTGTGTCATTGAGATTGAATTCAGCATCAAATGAGCAAAACTTTGAAAACATTAGGTACTTGTAATTTTCCTTCAGGATCGTTCACACGAGGTCTACAGAAGTGCAATCACTAAATATAATATAATAATATATATATAGGGTGCTCAAACGCATATATAGTCGGAGTAATATATGGGTGTCGCTTGATCATATTATGTGTAAAATGTTTTGGGTGCGTAAACGTTGTTATAGTTATTGGTGCCACATAGTAGTTTTTCGCGTATATATACATATATAATTATAATTATATAACCAAATATAATGTGGTTGGTAGGTAATTTTTGTATTATGATTTGGTAGTGTATTTGTGTTGTTCTTTTTACCTTATGTTTTTCTCACTTTGACTCAGTTAATCTCTGTTCGGCTCAGTTGCGTAACTGAAATGGAAATAAAATCGGTAAAAAGAATACGCCTTGTATTACAAAAACTGCCGACAGCTTGCTACATATATGTTTTGTATAATTTATCTAATTATTACGATATTGAATATTATAATCAATATCAAATGTATAGCCAAAGTGACCTCCAGGCTATCAATATTTTGAAAAAGCTTTTAAAGCTTTTGCATTAAAAAAATCAATACGAAATATTATCAGATTAATATCAACAATATTTTTTAACCAAAAATTCAGCGGATTTTGTGTTTTGTAGTTTTTACGTTTATAACAATGCGCAGTAAAAATATTCACACCGAAACGATTTGAAGAAACACCAAAAATTAATATTAACAATAAAACAATCGAATGGAACTCCAAGGATCGAGCAGTGAAATATTTGGGAATTCATCTAGATTACCGTTTGACATGGAAATATCACATTAACACAAAATTATATCCAATCTTAAATCGAAAATCATCTTTGCGAGTCAAGTGTGCCTTAATGCTTTACAAATCATTATTGCGTCCGCTCTTGATGTATGGATGCGAAGTATGGGGAAATGCCTCTTCAACAAAATTAAAAACACTTCAAATTTTCAAAAATAAAGTTTTGCGAATATCGGTAGGCGCTCCATGGTTTATTCGCAACAATCAATTACACGAAGAACTACACATGCCAACCATCCACAAATACATTAAGAAAACAACCACACAATTTTACAATAGCTTGAATACGAGCGAAGGAGGCACACATTGTGAAATAGGTGACAAAAACATCCATACTTTTTAAAAAGAAATGCTAATAGACATTTATTGAGTCGAGTTAATAACTAAATTAGTGTCCATGGAAGTTACTTTTTCCAATAATAATTTAATGTATGTTATAAATATAATAATTCTATCACTACTGTGAAAAACAAAATGTATTGTTGAACCAGTATTAAAATATTAAAAAAAAAACCTTTATAATAACAATATTATTATAGAAAATAATATTTTAATTTAAAAATTTATTAATAAAATAATCTGAAAGCAATAACTATGATTGAACTGAGCTGCTTTTTAATATTGTGCAACATGAAGTTCTGTTATTTTAAGATACTTGAAAAATTTTAATACTAAGTATTAATAAAATAAAATTTGATCGGCAATGGTAAAATTAAAAAAGATGTTAGCAACTTTGTGTAGCCGGTTTTAAAATTATCTTGAAAATAGGCCTTCAGTTCGTCTTTTAATTTAGCATTAATATTTTAACAAAAATTCCAACGGAAATTTTAAGCAAAAATAGTAGGTACAATTTTATATTTTTAATATTTTTGTTAAAAACAAACCTGCAAAGATTAAAGTCATTTTTCAGATTACAGAATGTATTATTTTTCTACAAAATTAATAATAATTATAATAAATTATTAAAGTGTTTTTTTTTAATTAGTAATATCATCGCATAAAGTTTATTGGTTAAAAAATATATTCGATGAATTTACGTACCTTCTATCATGGGCATGGTTCAATAATCAAAATACAAACACCACAATAATAATTTTTTTATTTAAATTCTGAAAATTACTGTAAAACATAAAATTTGGATTCTAAGGCTTTTTATTACTTTACGAAAAAACTACTTTTGCTTCTAGAGCGAATATTCACTTTATCAAGAACGTAACACTGATTGCTGCATTAAATTGTTAGTTTTCCAAAAGTGACTGTTGGTCTACCTTATGCATATTTAATATTATTGTTATTCGCAGAAAATTAAAAGTAGCAGCTTAAAATATGTACAGCTATATAAAAAGTGTAATAATCTGTACTTATTTCACATTTTTATTGTATAATATTATATTATATAATAACATATTTGAATTATACACAAAATGTCTCCGCAACCAATAAAGTACACTTCTTAGCTTTTAATAAAATATTGTCTTCTGAAAATTAATTTGAATTAAAATTTTGTCTGAATCCTTACAATTCTTAAAGTCCATTTTTAAATTTTTTACATAAGATTAGCAGTCAAACTATTTTTATGTAACTACTTTCTAAAGCTTTATTGTCTAAACTCAGCGGTTGTTGTTCAAAAAATTTTCAAAAATCAGAATTTTTATTAGGGCAGTAAGCTTATAATTTTTAAATAATAATTGTTGACACGATATTTTCAAAATACAACGTAATTCTCATGCGACTCCTGAGCTGTCACTTTAGATTCCCAGTATATACATAAGTTTACAGATTATTTCATTAAAAAGTTATTTAAAAAATGCGACATGAAACTTTTTATGTACAAAACATAATATATTTGTATAAATTGCATTGTAACTTTGTAATATTATTCATGTGGGCACATCACTGACCTTTAAATTACCCGGTAACTTTTTTCCTGCTATAATCTAAGTAAATTTTCAACTTGAAGTTTCTTTTCCTTTATATTCACAAAATTGGAAGTTAATAAATTGATTAATATCTATGTACCTACTACATTACGTAATTGTAAAAAAATCAACTTTAGATAATTAAATATTAAAATATTTAATAATTAAATAAGCTAAAATACGCATTAATGTGGGAACTACGCATTGAGCTTTGAATGTTTACATTTTGTATGTATTTTGGAATTTAACTTATATTGGTGTTTCTGGCAAAATATTTCCATTTCTAAATATTAACTGATTAAATAACATTATTTTTTATTATTATATTGCAGAAGAAAGCAATTACGTGTTTTATTTTATAATTTGATATCTTTCCCTGGATTTGAAATGTTAAGAACCGCTGTTGTAGATAAAAACTGTGAAAAATAAAAGCGAATATTTAAAAATTAATTATATAAATTTATTCGTTTGAAAAAAGTACATAATTATTGTAAACTAATAAATAATTCATCATGCAAACCCTACAAAGTATTGAATAGAAATTTTGAATTTTTTGCAACCTTCAAAATTTTTATAAAATGAACCGACGAGCTTCATTATATATTATTGTTTTGTACATCTGATTTCCACCGGCATCATCATTATGAAAATCTACGTAATTCTAGTTTGTGTTATAGTTGCCCAAGTGGTAAGCTTGCATACTAAATATAAGTTTACTTGAAGTATTTTGAATTTGTTTAATGTTTTAGCAAGCTGGTGATTTCAAAGCTGCGCTAAAACAAGCTATGACGGAATGTCAAGCTCAAACTAAGGCTTCTGCAGGTAAGTATTTTTTCCTTCACGCTATCGTCTGCTATTGCGCCAAATTATTTTGCAATTACTTTAACAATTTAGAAAAAACAAAACTTGATTGTAAAAATTAAACTATTTTGTAAACTGTTTCGATATATTAGAACATCATTAGACATTAATGAGAGGAGAGTAATCGGTAGTTATTGGTTGTAAATTTTTAAATGAAGTTAATTTATTGCTCTAATTGCTACATCATCTGAGAGATGTACGCAATAGTTGATAATAATATTAAATATTATGAGAAAATTTAAGTTATTCTGAAATACAGCAATTGCATTAAATTTGTGAATACTTTGTTATTAGATTTAATAGTAGGTACTTGTAATTATAGCTGATGTTGAAAATCTACAGCAACACAGACCTATTACCACAGACTCTGGAAAATGCTTTATAGCTTGTCTCAACAAGAAATTTACAATTGTAAGTTTTGAAACTTTATTTCATATTAAAGTTAAGAATAAAAAGAAGAACTATGACTTTAGTTGATGGAATTACTAAAATTTGATTTTTTAAATTTTATTTTTTATAATTTCATCATCGAAAATCTTGAACGCCGGTTAAATATTTTAAATAAACATAACATTTTAGCAAGATGCAACTGGACAATTGGATGGATATGCAACAAGAGAAGTACTAAAATCCGTGGATTCTTTAGCTCCAGCTGATTATGAAAAATTAAATAATGTCGGTGATATTTGTGTAGTCGAAGGTGATTATTTTGAATTTCTTTGTTATTTCCAAAATTTTAATCATTTAAATTGCAGTGGAAACAGCAATTGGCGATACAGCAGGCGAATGTGAAATTGCATCCCAATGGCATGATTGCGTAATTAGAGAATCAATTAAAGTAAGTGTATGGAATATTAATTATATTGAATGAATATTATCTTTTTGAATTCTAGGTTAACCTACCACTTTGGCTAGCAGACGTATAAGCATAAATAGCAATTTGTACAATTTTGTATTATAATAATTAATTTTTATAATTAGCTTTAAGATCTTGTTGCTTGAATAAATTATAGCAAACCAATAAGTTGTACCTAACGTTTATTGTATTAAATACATCACTCTTCAATCTAAATAGAAAGAATTTTATTTTAATGAAATAGAAAATGCTCCTATAATCAGTAATAAATAAAATTAAATAACAAAAAATGTTGTTGGATTTGTTTAGAATTTCCCTAGATCCTTGGTACCTCTTTGTAAAATTAAATAAAAGATTTACAATGCGACCAGTTTCGTCTTTATTAGTAACGTTCTCAGGTATTATTGTCAAACTACAACGCTTAATGAACCAAATGTGCTGGAGCTTTGATTCTAAAGTAGTACCAAAAAGAGAAAAAAAATATTTAGGAATATTAATTTAAGTTGGTTTTTCATTATTATGTATTCGGCAAGTGTGACAAAAAGTTTTGTCACTTGAGTTTAATAATAAAGTTATGATAGTATGTGCACATTTTTGTATATATATATATTGTTATTTAATATTGAGTAAATATTGTCTAAAGATTCGATCAATTTTGTACTAGTGTATTTCATGAACATTCATTCTGTTTTCTACCAATGTTGATACACATTATTGCGTAATTGGATGTGTGGAATTTCTATGAAATGATTCTGTAACATATTCCACGTACTGGCAATGCAGTGAAAACATGAAGTCAACATTTGATTTGCGAATATTTGAAATTAAAAAAAAAAAAATACTTTATAAATATTTACCTATTTATTAACTTAACCTAGATCTAACCCGAAGGTAACACATTCTTTTTTTTCTCCTACTAAAAATTAAATTATAATGTGAATATTTTTCACTTTATGGCTAAAATTTTTTGATGCCAAAATAATTTTTTTAAATTGGAGTTTGTTAGAAATTCGAAATATTAAAAATATATTTTTCAGATTTATTATTTAGTTACATAAATACTAAAATCTAAAATAATAAATATGTTATGACAATAAAAATGTAAAAGTAAATAAAATAATAAAATGTACGTATATTTTAAAATATATTATTATGAGTACGCATCCTTTTAAACTAAATGTAATCATGTTTATTTAAATTTAATTTTACTAACAATAAATATTGTTTAGCGTTTTCCTTGTTTTTTAAAATTTTATATTAAACACTTTCCAAAAAAACTCATTAATTTTAGTATGGAATAACGTAATTTCATAAAAACGGAAAATATAACAAAACCTATTCGTTGTTTATTATTTATACTGCGCACTGAAACAGAAACCATCTGTTTAATTTGTTTAATTTAATTCTTCAGGCTCAACAAAAAGTGAATTACGTTTTTACTCAATTTAGGCATTAAAATTTTTATCACAAAAAGTTTTACCTACATGTATTCAATTTCGTACGTCAATATCAAAAGTTTAGTAATTTTTGCTATAATCACAGTGCTGTTTACTTATTATTACTCAAATAATATATTTAAATATTATTTTAGCAAACAGATGACAACGATAAATCTTAAAGAAAGAAGTAGTATAAAATAGTAAATATTCATTGCTTGCTTTAATTAAAATTAAAGTTTATCGACATTTGAGTTTTCAAACTTAACAGGCTTATATATTAATAAATAAATAAATTTTTGTATAAATGTCGATTTAAAGTCACCTTTTAAGCTAATATACTATATCTCTCAAATTTAAAAGGGGTTGGTGCAAACTGTCTTTAGTATTCTAAATATTTATGTGGTTTCGTGTTTACTTGCATGACTTCTTACGAAATAATGCATGCTATGTTCTTATTTGTAAGTTATCTTTATTATTTATTAGATACAATGTTTTAAATTTTTTCAAAAAAACTTAACTTTGTTATGTTATTATTATGTAGCGTAAAAATAGTATAAAATTATTCTACCTATTATGTATTTTTAATAGTAAATTAATGTATGTTTTACCTTGAAGATTTTAAATTTTGATATGTGCATAATAATTTGGGGTTTCCGATTTTGTACTTTTATCTTGAAAACAAATATTTTACATAAACCAGTAAAAAATAGGAATATTTGTCATATCTTTTTGTTATATCTGCAATAAATTAATATTTAAAATCATTGCTTTTAAGTTTCTCGCTATTACCTAACCGTCAAATTACTTCTATTAAAATTTTTAATTAACTAAATATAAAAACTTAAATTGTTTTTCTTTTAAATACTAATGAATATACATAAAATCTTATATAATATTACTTAAATATAAAATTATGTAAGGGTCATTTTACTTTGTACATTAAGTTTACCAAATGTATAATTTAGTGCACTTGAGTGCATATGAAAACTTAAGAAATAAAGTTTGCAAAAATTAGATTTCTAACCTTGTTTATACTCGTATGTAGATATACAAATATTAAAGTAAGTATATTTTATTTATTAATATAGCAGAAAGGTTTTTATATCAATAAAAATAAATACATAAACATCAGCCCTAAAGTCCATTTTGGACACAGCCTCTTTTTCTTTTGATAAGCGGTTTAGCATTTAAACCCTACGGCTACTTAAATCGGATTGGGAAATGCTTGTTCAAATTATATTGACAAAAATATAATTATTGTCGAGTTTTGCGTTTTTCTCCTAAATTAGAAATTTAATTAAAAATTATGAAGTGTTACCGCTAAAACAATACAGGTTTCTCAATAGAAAAAACAATAAAAATCTGTATTTTATTAGTTTTATATTTTGATTTTTAATTAAATGAAATAACATTTGAAATTGTGCTTTGTTAATTTAAACGCACAAATCAATCATACAATTCTGAAAAATCATTGGAAAAACATCATAAAAATATTAAAAGAATGTAAGTATTTTTACATTACTCTTTTCTTTACGCAGTACCAAAAAAAGTTAACAACAAATGTGAATATTTGGAAAAATATTTTTATCTATATTATTTTACCTAGACAAGTATATATATATAAACCCAGAGGCAAGAGGAATGCGGGCCGACCCAGGAAAAGATGGATAGACCAAGAGTGACGTAACGGACAAAAGTCCAAAACGTGATGATGATGATGATGATGATTTTTTAAATAAATTTGTGTTTTCAACTGTTAAACTTGAATTTAATACAAATTTATGTAATTATATACTTTTTCTTTAGTACTAGATAGATATTTAACATAGAAATTACAGCGTTTGTTTCAGAAAAGCAGTTATAAAGCTTAATTTTATCTTTCAAAGCTACAATAAAACATTTATTAATACTCCGACAATGTTTGCTTTCAATGTGAAATTTTTAATCGTGCTAACTTTCTTAAAAATAGTTGATATAGTAAGTTTGAAATTAAAGTATTGTTAAATTCCTGAGCAAACCATATTGTTTTTAAAATTTGAATATTAATTTTTATAGGAAGCAGGCGATGAATTGAAGAAAATGATTGACAAAGCGGTGCTTGAATGCAGAAGCGAAATAGGGGCTAATCAGGGTAACTAAATGTTTATAATTATTTTATGAAACTGCTGAAACAGATTATAGTCCAGGATCTATTATTCCAACAAAAATTATAAAAATGTACATCGTTTTTTTGTTGCAGACGAAATTGACTATTATATTAATCATGTACCTCAAACAACTACCACTGGAAAATGTTTTGTGGCGTGTATCCATGAAAAATTTGATATAGTAAGTCTAATAATAATAATTTATCTTTTAATACAAATAGTGGCAATATATCACCACTCTGCTCTGGTATGAATACAATTAAAATATTGTATCTGAGCATGAAAAGATTTTTCTGCTGGTAATTTACTGACCAGTACTTAAACAAAAATGAATTATTTTGTGCACAAACGTCATGTTTCCGGTTTCCTGCAATTTTAATATCCAGATTATCATATCCCAATGAGGAACGACAGTGCGAAACATAAATGTTATGTTAATTAATGTAAAGTATTTGTTTTTAATTGCAAAATTTATTTGTAGCAAGATAAAACTGGAAAATTTAATATAGAAGCAACAAGAGATGCTGTAAAACTATTAAAACTCAAGAGCGACGATGCGTTCAACAAATTAAATCATGTTGCAGAAATATGTTTAGAGCAAGGTTAACGAATTAATTAATTTTTTTATGCTATTAATATTATATTATTTATCATAGTGCACGAAGACGAAGATAAATGCGAAATAGCTGCGAGTTGGAGCAATTGTCTAATCAAGGAATCGAAAGTTGTAAGAACATTTGATCTAATATTAATTATTTCATTTAAAAATATTATTTTTAGGCTGGTTATCCACCATATTTGGCAGATCTTTAACTTACCAACTTAATGTTATTAAGTGCAAAATGTACAAAATTACAAAAATAAACTACAAAAGTTGCTGTATATTATACCTAGCAGTTGTACATATTTATCAACACATATAATTTAATAGCGCGATCTCTTGACTATATTTAAACTATATCAGATATTTTCAAAACTCTCATAAGGTTAGCTTATCTGATTGTCATATTGATTTACACGTTAATTGTATTATTTATCTGTTAAAGATTTTTTACTTTGATATCCTATTGACCTAGTTTTCCGTCTTGTCCAATAATTGCTTCTAATTCGTAAGGTACATGTCGCTGGCCACCCCCAAATCAAATTTGGGGGACTACGGACTTATTTGCAAAAACTTTGGAAGGGGCTGTGCACATGTCGAATTTTAGGGTAAAATTGGTGTGAAACGTTTGAACCTCAATGAGCTTCTATTTTCGTCGTTTGAATGTCAAGTGTCTCGGAGTTATTCGCGTAGTATTGGGGGGGGGGGGGTAATCACGTTGGTCCCACAAAGACAAGTTTTTGGATAAAATTGGTGTCAAACGTTTGAGCTTCAATGAGTTTTCATTCTTGTCATAAGAGGCTCAACCGTCGCGGAGTTATTCGCAAAAGCTTTGGGGGAAGGGGGGGAGCTGTAAAATTTTTTCTTCTAATTTTTGTTATTTTCAAAATGTTTGCGTAATTTTGGTGTCAATCTATAGAGTTTTGTTTGAGCTTCAATGAGCTTTTATATTCATCATTGTAATTTAATTTATTTCAAAACTAGAATATATAAGATAGTGTTATTAAATTGCCTACCTCCAAACAGTTCGCATGAAAACCCTCAATTTAAATTTTGTAAACAATTTTCTGTTGAGTTCCTAAACAAATGAATTAAACTCCAACAATAAGGCATCGAAGAACGAGAACAAATTGAATTACCAACGACAATACATGAAGATGAAATAAAAGTATCAGATAGAGAGAAGGTTATAAAAGCAATAAAAAGCCTGAAAAGTGGAAAGGTTCCCGGCAGTGACGAGATAATGGTAGAGATGTTTAAGTACGACAGTGAAGCGCTACATGATGCAATGAGTACACTGGTGAAAAGAATATGGAACAAAGAAAAGATGCCAAAAAACTGGAGTAGCGGAATCATCATAACATTGTGGAAAACAGGAGATGCGGAAGTATGTGATAATTATAGAGGTATAAACACTACTAAACGTAGCATACAAAGTACTATCATCGATAATAAACAACAAACTTGTACAATACTCAGAGAAGATGATCGGCGAATATTAACACGGATTTAGAAGAGGAAAATCAACGGTCGGCGCAATACACGTATTGAAACAGATAATGAAGAAATGACATTGATTAATACCTTTGAAAATTTTGGTTTAATTATGCATATTGATTCGCTAACCAGAATAACAAAAAGCACCTCTAGCATCATTGACTACGTGGTCTCTAACTTTCATAAATCGGATATGGTTTCTTCTGTTCTCACCTCTGGAATCTCCGACCACGAAGCAATATTTACCAAATTCTTCATATACTTACGTAAAAAGAAAAACCCAAGCAGACTGGGACGAATATTCTTTTCAAAGAACTTGGAAACGTATAGAAGTATATGTTCAGCCACGAACTGGGAGAGTGGAATCACTGGTGATGTTGATCTTGAATTTGAATGCTTCTTGAAAAAGATGAAGTATGCATTTGATAAGTCCTTTCCCATCAGAATTATTAAACCTTCAAACAAAAATCCCTGGACTACCAAAGGAATATGTATATCCGCCAAAAACATGCGGTCTTTAATTTCATTAAAAAAATTTACGAACAATCCTTCGTTCTTAAATTATTTTAAATCATATAGGAAAATTTATCTACGCACTGTTAGGGCAGCAAAAATATCGTACTACAAAAACAGGATTCTAAATGCGAACAGTACTTCTAAGGAAACTTGGTCCAGTATTAACGACTTACGAGAACATTCTAAATCACACACTGATAACACAATAATTCCTAACTCGGACAATCTTAATAATCATTTTACTAATATAGCTAAAAAGCTAACGTCTAAAATTACGACAAAAACTGATCCTCTTATTTTTCTTCCTGCGTGCAACAAAAACACTCGCAGTTTTTTCTTGCATCCAATAGATAATAATGAATTATTACAGACTATTTCGGAAATTAAAAATAAAGCATCGTGTGGTGATGACGGCCTGTCGATTAAGGATTAAGGATAAGGCATTTACCAATCTTCCAAGTGAAGCAACCTCGATGTTGACTTCACGAATTAACGACTCCTTTAAAAATGGTATCTTTTCTCGCTGTCTAAAAACTGCAATAATTATTCCACTACACAAGGGAGGTGAAAAGACAACGCATCTAATTACAGACCTATAGCATTACTTCCTACCTTGTCAAAAATTATTGAGAAGTTAATGAAAACCAAATTACTATCCTTTCTATCTAAGTTTGAAATCATAAGCAACTGGCAGTTTGGTTTCTTATCAGACGTCAGCACTAGCGATGCTATGTTCTCTGCTTTAAATGAAATCTATTCCAGTTTGAATAAGAAACAAAAAAACAGCAACTATATTCTGGGACTTTGCCAAGGCGTTTGATTGCGTCAACCATGCCATACTAATAAAAAAATTAGAATATTATGGAATTCGTGGGACTCCTTTAAACTAGTTCCGCTCGTATCTTAGAGACAGAAGACAGTTTGTTAGAGTGGGTGAGCATTTATCCGGCTTAAATGGGATGGAGTGCGGCGTTCCCCAGGGCTCTGTGCTTGGACCTATCCTATTTCTTCTTTTTATCAACGACATTGCCATTTTGAACATCGAAGGGAAAATAACACTCTTTGCTGATGATACCAGCATAACATGGTCTATGCCAGACTCAAACTCTCTACAAAACAAAATATCATCTGATCTTACCTTAATCTTATCTTGGTGTCACGCAAATGGTCTTTGTTCTAACACAGATAAAACCAAAGTAATCACATACAAAGATAGCATCCAACCTATTAATCTCGGAAATGCTATCATTCAAAATGTCGAATCAACCAGGTTTCTCGGACTAATCATGGATAATTCTCTTAAATGGTCCCATCATATTGATGCACTTGCCAACAAGCTATCCTCGGCATGCTTTGCTTTAATCGGTAGCTGATGTACTGGATGCATGCACTACTAGGACAGTTTACTTTACTCTCTTTGAATCGCACCTGAGATATGCTCTTCCATTTTGGGGATCCTGTACTCGCAAAAGGTTTGACAAAATTTTCAAATTACAGAAGAGAGCTATCCGATACATGTTTGGATTAAAAAGCACCGACCACTGTATAGGACATTTTAAAAAATTTAGAATACTAACCCTACCAGCTCTGTTTGTACTGGAAACTGTCTGCTTGCTTTACAAACATATGTCGGAACTTCCCACGGGTCCTCAATATGCCTACAATACTAGGAGACCTGACTCCATTTATCTACAGATTCCTACCACGGAACTTACCAAAAATTCGATATTGTACAATGCAAAAAAATTATACAATAATCTACCACCTCACATCAAGTCTGAAACCTCGCTCCACAAGTTCCAGAAAGCAATCAAGGCACATCTAATTGAAAAACCACTGTATTCGGTTGATGAATTCTATACCCCAAATTAATCTCTGGCTCCAAAGGCAGTGGCAATTGCTTTTCTTTGTACGTAATTTGATTTTTATGTTTACTAAATTTTTATTGTCTTAAATTTTATTGTATATAATATTTACACTTGTAAAAATGTATATATTTTTTTGTATATTTATTGTAAATATTTTGTCATGCTTTGTCCATGAATTTTTTTGTAATTTTCCGTGACAATAAAGCCTTTATTATTATATTATTATTATTCTATTGTTTCACGCCTTTTCAGGTTGTAATACAACATCATCGATTTTCCATCTGGGAAAACTAAAATTTATCGAATTGTTTAAAACACATGATAACTTGAAACAATCGGCTGACGTGTTTTATGATGAGCATGCCGATCCTGACCAGATTGACGAAGCTGGAAGAAATATCTTCAAAGTAATCTACGGAGGTAAATGTGAAAATAAGTTAAATTCGTTGCGGTTCAATATCTTTTCAAGATCAATGACCAAAAGCAAATTTAATCTTGCAAGCATACCTCATCCTTGTGAGGCTGCCACGCGATAGCATTCGTTGCGATGCTATCATCAAATTCAGAAGTGATTGGGAAGCAACAAGTCCTGTGAAGAGTGGGGTTGGAAGTAATCTCGACACGGATTAATTCCAATTTACATGTTGAAGGAACCAGCTCCTCCTGAATTGTTGAAATTTATTTCGTGTAAATGTAAGAAAGGGTGTGATAAACTATGTGGTTGTAGAAAAGCTGGAATGAAAATCAAATGGAAGAATCCGAAGTTGAGAAATTTCTCCAAATGGACATTGCCGGAGCGGGCGAAGAAATAGGTCCGCAGGGGTCTACAATGCAATTTGATGAAATCAGTAGCATTTCGGGTCCTTCTTATACAACTGACAATTCGCAATCAGATGAGTCACCGAAATATCAAACACGAAAAAAAGCTAAATTATAATAGATAATATTTTATTTATTTTTCTATTTTTCGGGTGGTGAACTATTAATTACTTGATTGTAAAACTCAACGTTTCGCTAATTTATTTACAGCTCCGTCAGGAAATACAATAGTATATTATACATCATGGGACTAAGGTGCTGCTTTTCATCCCGTGTGCGAAGGTTTTTGCACAAGGTGTTAGCGGAGTGCAAAAATCGCACACGGGATGAAAAGAACCTTAGTCCCAAGGTGTATATACTATTTTTCACAATTTCGTTGAAAATTCTGAATTACATTGGTTAATAACTAAATTTGAGATTTTGAAATTGCAATAACTCGAAAACGGCGCTAGATATCGAAAAACTGAGCAAAAAATTTACCCCCGTTACAGTAACCGCACAGCGATTTGTCGTAAGAAGCCATATGCAAAATTTCAGATCAATAGCGCGCAATAATGGCGCGGGAAAAAAAGTATTATTTTAGTCCCGCAAAAGCGGGAGTAGAGTAAGCACTTTACTCCCGGAATTGGGAAAACATTATTTAAATGTCATGCCTCGATTAGTAGGTGGGGCTGCGCTGGTGTTAAAATCTTGAAATTGGGTAATCTAAAACTAAAAATATCAAAAGCTTTAGGTTCAATATATCACTAGCAACCGACTGAACTAAAGTTTTTAATATGCATGCTAAAATAATGAAACGGCGATAAAAAAAATGAAAAAAACAGAAAAATTGTAATTTTTTTCCGCTGTGTTTTTTGCAAAAAATAGAGTTAAAATTAAAATTTTAAGATAATTTTAGTTCAGGAGGTTGCTAGTGTTATATGGAACCCAAAACTTCTGATTTGTTTTGATTTCGATGGCCCATTTTCAAGATTTTAACACCAGCGCTACTTTTCATTCAAATAATGTTTCTGTATATAAAGAATGCATGAAACATATTAAAAACATTTTTTTAAGCGTTTCAAGGGTGTATTTTATTTATTAAGCCTTTTAAACCTTATATCAGTTATCTTTATTAATAATCTCATAAAAAATTCACAAAAATTACTTTGCTTCAAAGTAGAAATCTGCCTTAACACTGAAGACAATAAATAAAAAAATAAAAAATCCTGAAAACGATGTGAGACTTTAACGCTAAAATTGGTAAAGGAAGGGAGGGGAAATGTGTAGGACCTCACGGCTTGGAAACTAGGGCGTGGGGCGAACAAAAATATTCAATAAGATATACAACACAGGCAATATTCCAAATGAGTGGCTGGAATCTACATTGATAACTATCCCCAAGAAAGTAAACCCCAAAAAGTGCAACGACTATAGAACAATCAGTCTAATGAGCCACCTTCTAAAAATCTTACACAGAAGATTATATGCATTGTACGAGGAACATATTATGGGTAAATCACAGTTCGGATTCAGGAAAGCGACCGGTACACGAGAAGCGCTGTTTTGAACCCAAGTGCTAATTCAAAAATGTAGAGACGTGAACTGTGACGTCCACATATTTATGTTTCACAGACTATCAAAAAGCCTTCGATAGAGTCAAACATCAAAAACTAATAAACATATTAAGAAAAATAGGAATAGATGACAAGGATCTTAGGATAATAGAAAATCTATACTGGAATCAAACAGCGCAAATAAAACATAGAGGTGAAATATCGAAGGAAATTAAAATCCAACGAGGGGTTCGTCAAGGTTGCATACTGTCATCACTATTATTCAATATATATTCAGAAGAAATTTTCAAACAAGCACTGGAGAACGAATCAATGGTAATTCAACTGAATGGAGACCGAATCAACAACATCAGATTCGCAGATGACACCATAATAATGGCAGAAATCTTGGAAGACCTGCAAGAAATGATGAATAAAGTGTCAAATAAGAGCGAAGAATTCGGTATTGACATAAATATACATAAAACAAAATATATGACAATATGTAAAAATGCCAAGCCGCAAAGGCAATTACTAATCAACCAGAAAGCAATCGGCAAGACGGAGAAATACACCTATTTCAGCACCACATTTAATGATCAGTGGGACCACGGATTAGAAATCAGACGCCGGATTGAAAAAGCAAGGATTGTAAAAATGTCCAAACTGTTAAAGAGCCGTGAATTAAATTTAAAAACAAAAATCAGACTCTTCCGCTGTTATGTCTTTTCAGTGCTCCTATATGGTGTTGAATTCTGGACAGTAACATAGGCATCCAGTAAGAAATTGGAAGCATTCGTAATGTGGCTGTACCAGCGCATGTTAAGAATCCCGTGGACTGTACACATAACCAACAGTGAAGTGCTGCAACGGATGGACAAGAAAAAGTAAATATTGAACAACGTCAAAAGTTCCTTTTATCATGAGGAATATTACAGTTGATACTCCAGGGAAAGGTGTACGGCAAGAGGGGGCCGGGGAGAAGAAGGATATCATGGTTAAAAAACCTAAGAACAAGGTTTTCGACAACCCCAACAGGACTCTTCCGGGCCACAGCAAACAAAATAATGATAGCCAGAATAATCGCCAACATCCGGAAAAGGATAGGCACGTGAAGAAGAAGAAACACTTATAAGTGGACTTATTTCTATATAGTATGTGACCACAAAGATAGTTAAAGGAATTATTTATTCGTTGAGTTCAAATTGTTTGGATTTGTTATTAAACAATAGAAACATTAATAAACAAAAATAAGCAAAACATATAAAAAAAAAGAAGAGTAAATAAATTTACAGGCAATATACATAATACCTGTGTTATAATGTAGATATAGCATATAATATAAAATAATATAATAATAATAATTGTTTGGGGATTACACACTTGAAAGTTGGCGATAAAGGGCCGTCTTGCTTCCGAAGTTGATGCCGCGTGAAAACGTACGTCTGCAAACGCTTTCTTTCAACAACGCTCTTAGTAGCGCGAAATGTGGTGATTGTTGAAAAAGTAAAACACATGTAAAATGTACTTCATTTATTCTTTACTGCACTTGTTACAATCACAGAGGAATATGTGCCTCGTGTGAAGGGAGGTTGTGGTTCGATGAACTTTTGTGTTAGCGCTAAAAGATCGAGATGCGCAAACAATACAGAGAGATGCAAAATATGACGAGAACAAATTTAGCGGCAAAACAGATTGCAATTCTAAACAATAATAATTATTTTAAAATAACAACTTAATCCGTTTGTTATTTGTAATTAATTCTTAAAAATTTGTGGTTGATAAACTTGAAAAGAATGTGCAATATTAATATTTTATATATTTTTGAAACTTACACTACAACCACATATAAAATTATTTAACAGCATCTATATTCTGTAAAACTCATAATGAATACGAGTTGTTTTAGATTTAGTTCATCAAAAGCTTACCACATTTGAATAGACATAAAAAGAAATGTAAACTTGCATTTTAAATGGCATTTGTAGTTAAACAAGTTTAGTTCAACAAACTCTATGAAAATTTTAATTGCGATTTAGATTAGTATCTACTTGTAAAATTGAACTATTTTTCAAACAACGAAGTACAACCGTATGGTTCAAATACTTTATAAACCTTTACGAGTTTACAAAAATATGATAAACCTTTGTAAAAATTTAATTGTATATGATGCATAAAATCAATTAGCGATCAGACTATTACAGAGGAATTTTTGATATCAAATTTATATTTAAGAAATAATCAGTTGTTTGAAGAAAGGTCCATTCTTCTGACAGTACGTGTACCAAGTAGTGTGGATACAAGACTTTCGCTTAGAAGGAGAAGGGAAATTTCTTAATTATTTTACTTATTTTCCATAAAATTTATTCTAAACAAAAAAAAACGTTAAATTACTTCGGATTCGCTTGACTCAGAAATCTTTTACTTATAAGGTTGTTAAAGAGAAATTTTAAATCACTTATTTTGCAGAAGTGTAATATTATGGTAGTTAATTATAGAACAAAACAAATGAAAATGAAACATTACATAGCAGGAACGAAAAAAAGAAGGATAAAAGAAGAAGATATATTATAATTTAATTAGCAGATATTGTATGTAATATAAGTAAAATTAAAATCACAATGCAAAAATAAATTTATGTAAACTAATGGAAGTACAAAAATGTTATATGCAAATGGAATGCTTATGAGTAAAACTTTTTATGGATTTTAAAATAATCCAATTTTAAAGCAATAAATTTAGTTGTGTTGGTTTACTAGATGTTAAAAATTAAAATAAATTAAATTAACATTAAGTTTTGAATTATGTAAATATTTATTTATTTGATAGAAATATTTTGTTATTTAAAGCCAAGATTTGAGCTAAGAAAGCCAACAAAATCCAATGTTAAAACTCAAAATTTATGTTTAATTTTAATAATATTCAAACTGTTCTAATTACTTTATGTTATTGATATTTCAGAACTTCTTGTTAACAGATATACAACTTTTAGAAGTTTTAATACAAACTTTTTCTACATTTTAGAGAGTAGAAATTTGATAGACTACATCCGACGTTACAGTAAATTTAGCCCTAGATTAAAGCTTTAAATAGAAGCTTTTACCTAAACATGATGTTATTGTTACCCAACATAATTTATTCAAAAGAATCGTTTGCACAGTTAATGAATTTTTGTTGTCATTTTGTTATTATTCGTGAACATTTTAATTGATTTATTTTTAATTTAATACGATTTTGAAAAAGCATGCTTTTAGTTAAAAAATCTTAACTAAATATATAAGGTTACTTTTGAATATAAAATGATTTAAAAGTGTTTTAATTATTAATAAAGCACACACTTGTATATTATTACCGGAAAGCAAATATTAAAACATTGTATAACAATATTTACAATTAATTCATAAATTTGTTGTTAATTTTCTACCCAAAATTGTTACAAATAATATTTTGTAGGTTTATTCAAAAATTAAGAAAACAAAATTAAATTAAAAATTTTTAAAATACCCCTATCTGAAAAATAAAAATATCTAATCCCTCTAATGACAAATAAATTATTTCACCTAAGGTAATTTTCCAATTATGCTGACAATATTATACTTTACGCAATAAATTTTTTTGTGGGTATTAATTAAATAAAGTAACTTTGTTTAAAACAAGTCTAAATAAATAATTTTTACATCGCATAATTTGCGATGGAATAATTATTCCATCAAAACTTTCATAAAGAAAATTTAAGTCCTTTTAAGATAATAACAAAAAGTTTCTACTTTACAAGAGCATCTAGTAATAGGAATAAAAAAATAAAATTTTTTATTTTAAAACTAAATTTAACTTATTACTTAATATCTATAACTAACTTAAATATAATATTACTTTAGTAGACATAAATTTGTGACGTCACAGTAGGTAAAAAATATATTCATTTCTTAATAAAATAATGAGTTGTTCAAATAATAAAAAAATGTCAAATGGCAAAGGTCCTTCTAAGAATTCTAAAAAATTATTTCTGTAAGAACTACATTAATTATTTTGTTGATATACTTCTATATTTCTGTGAATCTGAGATATTATTTGAAAATCCTGAATTGAAAATTTGACAAACTATGAAAATATTATTAGTATAAATCAGAAAATTGAATTTTCTGAATAAACTTATTTTGAAAAATCCTTTGGAAAATGCATACTTATTGCAATAATACGCTTTACATGTCAAACATTAAGAAACTTTTCAAGTTATTAACATCCAAAGTTCAATTTTTGTGAATGCAAATTTTGTAAGTTGTCTTGGAATGCTCATAATTCAAAAAGTTATCATATTGCAAACAGTGGTTTGTAGCTTTCAATAAGTTTTCAGTTTTTTATTCTTCTTTACAGTTGTAGGTGTCATACTACTTCTAAATCTGAATATTAACTAATTTAAACATTTTTAGATGAAGCTATTTAATTAAAAATATAACATATTGTGTAAGAAAGTTGATTATTTCGTTTTGAGACAATGTTAAGTGAAAAATTATTGCGGTAGAGAATCCGTTATACTTAAATTTTTCATATAAACACACCCCAGGCCAGGGGTGGGACCTCATCGAGTGAGCTATATTTTTTATGCCAACTTGGTGGTCTAACACCTGAGGGTTCAGAGATGATCTTTTATTGGTATCCCAATAAATAAATTCCACGAAACTAAAAATGTCTTTATAACTTCTAAATCCTTCGTCTGATTTTATTTAAATTTTCAATTGGCCTCATATTATGATATTTCAACTTGATGAGTAGCATCAAACTGCAATATGTATATTATATAATACATAAAATAAATGAATTGGTTGGATAAGGATAGTTTGGATAATTCTGCTAATTAACATTATAATTTTGATTAACAAAATTTCATTACAAAAATTGTATCAGCTATTGTTGATGCTAGATGTAGTACGATGTGTTTTGCCGTAGTGTCCACAATCTTTAACTTAAATGAGATTTAACGCCTTGAAAATACGTTAACTTGTACCTAAAAACTTTTAAGGGTGACTTTGAAAATTGAATTAGAATCGATTCGTCAGTAAAGTTTAACCCACATTTTTTTTAAATTTTCATTGTGTTTTTCTTTATAAAATTTACGTATATGGAATAATTATTATTGCCTTCGGGATAATTGATTATATTTTAATGTTTTTTTTTTTGGTTTTTTTAAGCCTCATTTAACTAATCATAATAAAATGCTTTCAATGTTTATGGTATCAATATTTTGTAATTTTTGTGAAACATATTTGATAAAAAAATTTAAAAGCTTTTAATGGGCAAATAAATATTTAACTCCAGGTACTTCGGTTATCAACACAATTTTCAAATAACCGGATACATCATAAGTTTTAATTTAACATATGCGCCATTTTATTACAAAATTTAATGAGTTAAATACCCCTGAGCATACCTATAAAAAGTTGGAATTACTAAAATGGTTTTTCAGATTAACTTAAAGCTAAGAGCTTCTTTAATCTAGAAATTAAAGTTAACATTGCAATTCTGGAGCATATAAATGTGTTATGTAGTTGCACTTGTTTAGTGCAAAGTCTGTAGAAAGCAGATAACACACATACATTTGGATTAAGTATGGTTCTTTATGAGGTTTTAAGTAATGAGAACATTTTCAGCAAATTTACTCTACATTTTACGTTTAGAACAAACTTTTCCACAATTAAATGACTTCATTAAACCTTAGTAATGAGTAGCACATGACCGTGAGTCTTCCACTTTCCGCATATTTTTTCAAATTATATGAATTTCCTTCAAAATTAAATTAATAGTTTCCAAGTATTTACAAGTAAAACTGAAAATTAAAAATCTCGGTTTACCTGTTTACTTGAAAGGAACGTCGATAATGTGATCACGTAGTTACTTCAGAAAACCCGACTCTTCCTGTAAATTAACGAACCGTTGAAAAAATGAACACCAAAAAACTAAAACGTATTTTCAAGAGTTAAACAAAAAATTGAAAAATAAAAAATTCATTATAATCTTAATTTGTTTACGTACAAGCAGCAAAAATTGTGCGAACCGTTAAATTGCAAATTTTATTGGTATTATTGAATT
This sequence comes from Cantharis flavilabris, assembly GCA_949152465.1. Taxonomy (NCBI): domain Eukaryota; kingdom Metazoa; phylum Arthropoda; class Insecta; order Coleoptera; family Cantharidae; genus Cantharis; species Cantharis flavilabris. The sequence goes on along the minus strand of OX424439.1, from coordinate 14,403,538 downwards.
CCCGATAGACTGAGGTTAAAGGAATGACTTTATATTTTCTAACAGGATGATTTCAAAATCACCCTTATTTTAAATAGAAAAAATATCAAGTTTGCAAATATCTTTTGTAATTTTAAAAATGTAAGTTAGATAAAGAAAGCTAATCTAATAAATAGATATTTATTGCTAAATTGTCTGCATCGACTTTACCAGTCAACCAAAAACTTCAAGAATGGAAGCGAACAAGTTAAATTGGCTGTAAGGGTTGGATAGCAGACGTAATACAACAGAGAATGTCAAGTTTGGATAAGCAAATCCTTTGAATTTTTCACGTTTGCACTCTTTTTTGGTTTAGTCGTTTTTGATATTTTCATTTAAAATTTTAAACAGAAAAATATTTTTAACAATTATGTCATTTTAGAACAAGAATTTTACAAATGCATTGCGATAATAAATAAATCTGTATAAATCGGTGGTACTACTCAACCAGACTATCGAGATTGACCAGAAAATAGCATCATTGTTAAAAGATCTCACGAAATTTTTAGTTTAAAGCATTTGAGCTCTTTTAAAAAATAGCATCTATTCCGTAAATAGCAAATCTTGATTTAGTTTATCAGGTTAAGTCAGTGAACGAAAACGCATATTTCATTTAAAAAATCATCCTTTTGTAATAATAAAAATTCATTATAAAGTGGATGTTGGAATATTTTAATTCTGCAATTATTAATAACATACTGAACGAAAAATTTGTTCACTATCTAGAATAATTACTATATAATTGAAACCAGCACAGAAATGAAATTTATAAAAAACCTACAGGCACTTTATATTTAAAATTTAATAATTTAAAATATCTTTTATAACATTACGTTTAATTTACATTTAATTCAAGTTTATTTAATTAAATTTACAAAATATTAATAACTTATGTTAGAGAGCTTATATAAATACATAATGTTAATACAGTAATATGGTTTATTATTTATATATTAAATATGCAAAAACCACATAAACAAGCATAAAAGATCTATGGAACGGTCTCGAATCGAAAAATTACAAAATTGTAAATTGCCAATTAGCAGAGGATTAAATCTCTAAAACTTTAAAAGGACTAAAAAAATTGTTTATTGTGAACCAACAATTTGACTAAAAGAGAATGTAACAATAGCCTATGCTTTTAGCCTATTTTATGTATTATTTAAAAAAGTGCCTCTAAGAGCAGTGATTTTGCCTTTAATTAATAACCTCACGCTTTAAGTCGTTTTGTTGTTTTCCAAGAGATGTATAAAAGATTGTTTAGTAAATTAATTTTCTAGTAAATTTTATAGTTAACAGAAGAAATTAATCCGCATTTATTATGCTTTGAAATTTAAAGCAGATCAGTTACTTTAATCTAAAATGTTTTAAAAATTGTTTTAGAATTGTTTTAAAAGCTTTGATAAACTATGTAGATAGATGATACTGCCAATATTAATTAAAATAGTACTTTGAATCTAGAACCAAAGGAATTTTTTTTACCTTAATTGTTATTCGACGCCAAAAAAATACATATTTTATTTATCCTTTTTTTTTGTTGATAAAAACTTGGTCTCGCTTAATTAGCTCTAGATCAAAGAAGTCAACTTTATGTTGCAGTATGCAGAGAAATAGGAAACCAACAATCATAAATGGGTGATAATTTTGAACAACTAAACTTAAAACATATCATGTAAAAGAAGCACTTGTAACCAAGAATTTAAAATATTTAACTGAGCTTTCAGTGCCAGAGATGAAAACACAACCATTGGCCAGTAGGATCTTTATAATAATTATAAACTTTTTACTTTGCAAAATGGTAACTTCATAAACATAAAAGCATAATCAACATGTGCAATCCTTTTGTTCTATGGTTGAATTTCAAATTAAAATATATATACGTATAATGGAATTCAATTAACAGAAGAAACGAAAAATTAATTTTATTATGTAAAACTATTTAAATAATTCGTTGTTTCGAACAATTCATTAATTAAAGTTCTCATATATTATTCATTTTATTTAAACCTAACTTGATAGCTGTTTCTGTCTAGACGGATTCGACAAGGGCTGTTCCACCCATATTTTGATTTTGTAAAATTATTTTTGGGCATAAATAGCACTTGAGAATGGCTGATCTACTTAGACTGTGAATATTTGAGTTGCTTTATTCATTAAAACTATCCTTAAAGCGGTTCCAACTCGAAAATTACGGTTAAAATTAACAATGTCCCATTTTAAATAAATTCATAATTTGTAATTGTTGACGAAACAAGCAATCTAAACTTTAGCACAAATTATTTTCGTAATAAAATGTCATTTTTCAGATTCTGCTACAAATTTTATTTTATGTATAAAAATTTGTTGTTTACAATAACTCGATTAATGCGCTTGACATAATTGATCTGAGGATGATACAGAGCATTATACCAAACAACTGCATTTTGTAGATATTCATATGGCTTTAAAATTTGAAGCTGATAAATTATTTTAGAACCATAATAAACTGTAATTTTGAAATATTGAATTAAAGTCAGAAAATAAACTTATTTATTTTTGACTTAAATAACTGAAATAATTAATTGTTTGTTTAAAAAGTTTGCAGGTTTCAAATAAATGGAAATTTCAATTTTCTTATAATAATTTAATTTATTATATTTTGAGTGTTAAAAATCGCGTCCTACACAATCTGAAACTAGAAATTTTATAGATAATTATAATATATTTAATTGTTTTAGTTGTATAGAAAAAAATTATTAAGGAAGGTCAGAATTAAGAAGACAATGCAGGATTTGTAGGGAAGTGTAATGTTCTAAGCTTGTAGCGGAATACTTATTCCAAATTAGGTTTATCGAATGACTTTAAATCTTTTAAGAAGGATTAACTTATTTGATTTGTTGTCAACCGAATAAATAAAAGTAATTAAATGAAAAGTATTTTTACTTAAAATAAAAATGTTTAAAAAACATAATATCAACAGTGCAAATTAAAAGTTCTTCCAATTTTTTTCCGAATAAAATTTTTTGTTGTGCAACAAAGAACTTTTAACTTTTTTTCTAATATAAAGGTCTAAACACGTAACGTGGTTAGTGGCGTCCACTTTAACAATAGAAGCACTTTAGTATCTCAAAAGGTCAAGTTTGATAAAAAATAAAAAGACCTCAAGGGTAGTACCTATGATATAAAGAGTAGAGTAATGGATGTGCATTAGTACAAAGTTCAATTTTAAAAATCGGAGTGAAAATTAAATTAAAAAATGTAATTGTGAATAAATGCTTCATTAGTTGATTTACTTTTACGATGGAAATAAAATAACGGAATTAATTTAAATAAAAAAATGCTAAACATGCAAATGATAATAACGAAACATTAGGGGCTAATCTATTAGTTAAATGCTGTAGAATATTCTACTTCGGAGTAATGTGGGTAGAATCCAAATGTATTTCCATTCATTCCCGTGCAATTCATCATCAATCATTTTCAGTCACATCAATTAACTATTAAAGAAAGTTTTGGTAATTATACGATTCAATAAACAAATCGATTTGTAATTTTGTTTTAATTAACAATTCAATTCTTTTAATTAAAATTATTTATAGTGAAAATCAATTTTCCAATTCTACGACCACTCACGTAAGTAGTGTGTACTTTGCCAAGTTGAGTACTTTTTATTGTGAAACTTCTGCAGGCTTTCATATAAAAAATTTTTGTCAGTTTTATGCAATCACGTATTTCAAATTCAACTTCTTTTTCTTTATTGTTTTTTTGAGATATTGACACTGTAAACAAAAGCAAATTGCTTCTGAGCAAATATCCATTCAACCATAACAAGAGATTATGTCACATAAAACTTTTGCCACAATCTTTGCGAGTCAAATTAAATTTAACATTTGTCTTGTAAATTTATATTACAATAATAAATCATAATTATAATTATTTCATGTTTATTGTATTTCAACTATTACAAATTTTAATAGAATATTCTTTGCAGGTTTCGAGAAGTACAATTTTTGAAACTTTAATTTATTATTTCAAATTTCACTGCAGTTCATTGTTAGAAAAAAAAAGCAATTTTATTTATAAATTATAATATTAATATTTGAACAAATTATGTCAACCACACAATTTATTCTAATTATGCTGAACATAGGATACATAGGATAGAAAATAGTTTTTTAATTATGTCTGTAAATAATGGTACACAGAGAGAAATATATATTACTAATTCACACAATTGTGCAGAAAAAGTACCCAATTATGTAATTCCAAAGTCCAAACATTCTAAAATCCACGCAATTGTGTACTTTTTCTTCGCAATTGCGAGGATTAATAACACATATTTCAATCTGTGTAGTGTAAGTTTTCCGCCTCCTCGGAGTTATGGGAAGTTATGGAACCACATCATAGGTAGAAGTAAACGGAGTTTCGGAAATAATTCCTTTTTTTTGAGACGCGGCAAAAGTACACAAAAAAAAATGGTTAATCACATTGATGAAAAGTTTATCTTTTTACTAATAAATTCTAATAAATTAAGAACCTTAGAAGATGGATTTTCTAAGGAATGTTTGTTTTTTTCAAGTCTTTAATAGTTACAAATATTCAGATTAATTATTTTTATTACCAATCAACTAAGTGACTCACTCAGGTTGATCTTATCAAATAAAACAATTATTTAATTTTAACGGAACAATACAAGTATCGTATAAACAAATGATATTATTAAGCGATAGGGACATTAGCCTATTATGTTAGCTGTATAATTGCTGACACTAAGCTAATCGGTTGAAATCCGGAAAGAGTCTAAAATTTCTTATCATCGTCTTCGTGCTTCGGAGGGCACGTAAAGCCGTCGGTCTCCCTGGGTTGATGATTTGACCTCATCAACAAAAAATCCAGGGCTGCGGGTACATCTGAGATAAGCCCAGCAAGCTGCATCAGATGTAAAGCAATATATTATCTGCTCAGATACTTGTGACTTCGGCTCCATCTTCAATAGAAGATAGTCCAATATTAAGGCCAATAGTATTTATCCTAGCCTAAGAAGTGGAAGAACAAGAAGAAGAAGAGTATTTATTAAGCATAATATTAATTAAGGTGGGCAAGGGGGTTAACCGCCTTAACAAATACTTAAAAAGTATAACCTACTTACATCGCATCGGGTAGCAACCAGTACCATATACAAGATATTCCAACTAATCGGAGCTAGCAGCTTTCAATTTGAATCCGAGTTCATCTAAATTTTTGCTTCACCCTCGAACTTCGGAGTAGCCCAAAGTTGACCAAAACCACAACGCTCAGGGAGTCCATCAGCAATCGTACTTCTACAGAAATTCTGCACATACTTATCAACACCAAAAATGAAAAATATGAGTCAGTGTTGAATTTGATTGCTGTTGAAAACTTCAAAACTTCGAAATGAGAAATGCTTATCGGTTACGGTTAATGCAATTACACAAATTAATGAAATATACATTGCAATCAAAGTACTATGCATTTGAAAAGCTACAAGCACCGATAATATAAACATTGAGCTCCTGATGTACGGTGGACCATTGCTAGAATTCCGACTGCTACATCTTATTAATATGACAATTACAATACATTCCCACGGAGTGGAGAATAACCAAGTGATACCACTCTTCAAAAAAAAAAGAAAAAAAAAAACTATAGGGAAATAAATATGTTTGCTAGCCGCAGGTTACAAGCTATACGCAAGAATAACAACAAGCAGAATCCAAATAATAGCGGAATCCCTCCTCGAAGAAGAGAAAAATGGGTTTAGGAAAAGACGTTCATGGGCGGACTCTGTCTTTACACTGAAATCAATAATAGAAAATTGAAGAGAGAAAAAATTAGAAACACTTGTTGCCTTCGTAGACCATACAAAAGCTTTTGATGAAGTCAACAGAGAAAAACTGTGGAAAATAATAAGAAAAAGAGGTTTTCCAAGATACCTGGTAGATATTGTGAAGAGTTTATACAAATACACTGCAATATAAATTGATAATAATTACGAAGACACCGAAAAATGAATCAAAGAGTTTGACAAGGATGTGGTTTGTCGCCGACATTGTTGGAAACTTGGAAATCAATGGTTTCACAGCAAATGGCTGCTTTTGTCAAATTATTCGACATCAGAGAAGAAACGCCAATAGAAGGAGCGTTTGGAAAGGATGAAAGACCAGCGGTTGCTAAAAATACCATGGAATACTGAACGAAAGGAAAGCGATATAGGCGTCCGAGAAAACGCGCATAAGCTTTAACCGTGAAGCTGACGATGACAATATTATAATGTTTTCACGTTACAATACTGGTTACATAAATAGCTGTTATTTTTCAAAGTTCAGATTTAAATCATAAGTTTAAATTACAAATTATGCCACTGAAACTTGGTACTTAACTAAACCTAACTTATAGTGTTATTTGCATTTTCTCTTTTCTATTAAAATTAAGAACTTACAATGTAAGTCCATCTGTTAAAAGTTAAAAAGGTAAAAACATTGCATGTAAAATTGTAAAAAATGTAGTATTAACCACTGTTCTAATAAAAATCAACTTAATTTCATTTTTAGCAGAGTATACCTTTTTAAAAATACTTGCAAATTTTAAAATTTTAAAATCGACTAGTTTCGGTAGGTATTTTAAATAAGATTATTGAACTTATTAATAAGGGTTTTAAGATGTCAACCGATACATTTAAATTTATTATGACAAAAATCAAACATGTAGACAAAAATTTTGCGCAATTTACAGTTTTATATTAAAAGATTGAGTTACATGTATACTTTGGTGTTGGTGGTTTTAAGGATTTATTTTAAGGATGTAGTGTCAGGAAATAAATGACTAAAAAGGTGGTTTTATAGTAAAACTGGGTAGAAAAGGTTAAAACACTGATATAAGCACTCGAAAATGATTGATATTTTTATATCTCTCAAATATCTTACAGCTCAATTAGAAAAATATACTTAATATAGGGAAAACTGTTCTAGAGTGCGTGCCAATAAGAAATATAGAACCGTCAATCATCATAGGCCACACCTCTAAAATATCTCCAGCCACTTAAAGAACACTAATGCCCGGTTTCTTTACTCATAGATATCCTGCGGACAACTTGATCCATGAGATATCTAGCGGACAAAACAAATTTTGGTTTTCTTCATGTGAGATATCTAGCACTTTTGGGATATCTATCGGACAACTTTAGACCGTACATGAAGTAGCAGTTATCGAGCGGATAACTATAAATGTCAATGTTAATTTGTTGGTGAATAATTTCTCACCAAATATGGATTTATTAATGCTCGATATTAATGTTTTCTCTGATGATGATGAAGAAGACGAAGTTGTACAAAGACCGCGAAGACCATATATTTTGCGTGATAGGGTTAACCATTTAGAAAGATGAGACGAAACCGATTTTTTTGCAAGGTTTCGTTTAAAAAAAGCTACCTTTATGATACTTTTTAATAAAATAGAAGATCATTTATTGGAATGTTGGAATCGGTGAGTACCTCTTATAAATTATTATATGTCCGAACTGTTCTAATGATGTTTTTTCTGTAATTTACAAAATCAATTTCAGCTCTAGAGCATTATCTCCTAAGGACCAACTCTTATTGACCTTAAGATATTTTGCCACCGGAAGTTTTTTACGAGTGTGTGGAGACTTTGTTGGGGTATGCGTAAGTACCGCCTCTCGAGTGATCCAAAAAGTATCAATGATTATTGCTTCGCTTCGTCCTGACACAATTACCATGCCGAGAACTAATGAAGAAATACGTGAGGTACAGCAGGGATTTTATGCTATGCATAGATTTCCACGGGTCATCGGGTGTATTGATTGTACACATATTAAAATTCGCTCTCCAGGTGGGTACTAGGAAATTTTAGTAGTTTTGTGTTGTAGTTTACTTCATATACAGTATTGGCACATTTGCCAACAATCATTATTTACAGGTAGTGATGATGCCGAAGCATATAGAAATCGTAAAGGATATTTTTCCCTTAACATACAAGTGGTTTGCGATCATAATATGAAGGCTCGAGATATTGTTGCAAGATGGCCGGGCTCCTCTCATGATTCAACAATACTTGCCCAGAGTACTTTGCAAGCCAGGCTGGAAGAACATCGATTTGAGAACGGGTTGTTACTTGGGGATGGTGGTTATGCGGTCAAAGACTACCTTCTTACTCCATTGTCAAATCCTATTGACGAGGATGAAATGCGTTATAATGAAATCCACATACTCACAAGGAACATTATAGAACGGTACTTTGGAGTATGGAAGCGTCGTTTCCCTGTTTTGAGCATTGGAATGAACTTGAAATTAGAATCTGTTCAAGCTGTCATCTTGGCAACGGCAGTTTTACAGAACATGTGCAGAGATCAAAACGAAGATGAACCACCAGAATTAGTAGAAGTACCAAATACTGACAACGAACCCAACGAGGGGAACAACCCCAACATGCGAAGAGATAACGCTGTCAGACGTGAAATCATAGAATTCTTGTCAAGGTATGTATTTATAACGAAGATATTGTTAGTGTTGCTTTACTTTCAGGTGTTATTTTTTAGATTATCAAATACTGTAATGCTACAGAACTAACAGGCACTGGATGTAATGCACTCGAGCAATACTACAGGAGGGGGGTTTTAGTGGGTAAGAATCCTACACTACCTTGCAGCACGGGCTCATGGTGTCTTTGGAAGATTTTCCCCTTCCTACGAAAAACAAAATCAAAAAAAAAAAATGTAAGAATTGTTTTTATTTTGATTAAATAAAATGATTTTTTAATGATGAATTTATTTTAATGGATTATGATTTGAAAGTAAACTAAAAATTATAAAAAAAAAATTAAAATTATTTTTTTCCTGGTAGAAGTCCAAGTTCATCTTCTAATTCTCTATTATAATAAAATGGTATAATATTAATAATAATACCTACTATTGGCATATGAGTCTCAACCTTTGGTAAGAGTATCACCATAATATTCCTAAAAATAACTTTCTGGGCAATTAATAGGTATGTTTGTTTGCTTGCATTAACTTAAACCAAACTAGTTAGTGCAAGTAAAAGCGTTTTGTTGATTGGTTCGTTGCTTACTCGTCAAGTTAGTACAAGCAAACAAACAGACCTAATGTTGAGGTGACATTATGCTTAAATAAAAAAAAATAAACAGGTTAAAAACTATAAGATACCAATTTCCGCTTTGCTGCAAAGTTTTCAATCGAGCTTTTTTCAACTCGGTGTCTAATTTTAAACTTTCAGTTGTTAATCGATTAATTTCTATTTTTTGAATCGTCTCTTCAATAATTGTTACTCGATTAATTTCTTTTTTTTGAATCGTCTCTTCCTCCAAGAGACCCTTTTGTAGATTCAGCACCGATTGCTTTAATTCGACCATATCTAAATCTGGATGCTTCTGCACTTTCGGATTAGATATTTTTATCCTGAATCCATGCCTTTTGACTCCTAAAACCATAAAAAAATTTAATTATGCTTTGGTTTCAAAGTATTCTAAATTACATACCTCTTTTGGGAACTGTGGGGTGCTCTGTGAGGTCTTCTGTGGGTGGTGCTGGCTCATCGGTAAATAACAGCTCGTTCTCGACAAGCGCAGGCACCTCTCCGAAATCTGGCATATGACACATTACCTGCTCGTGTAAAGGTATTTCCTACAAATTAAAAACATTTTAATAATTATTCTAAAGTTTTGTATAAACTCAAAACTTACAATCGTTTGCCAACTACATTGTGGTTCTGAAATAATAATAAATTGGTTTTCAAATATCAAGCATAAAATGAATCGATGAGTAGATACATCCTGCCATGTATTTACTTATTACATGAACTGATGATCCACTATCAATTCAAATACAGTTTCTGATAAAACTATATACTAACCTTCCTGTTGAACCACTGCATTTTCGGCCTCATATAAAGGTGGAAGACCCAGCATCGTCACTTCAGTCAAACTTAAGATTCGTTCTTCATAATCTTGGGGCAATTTGCTGGGCCTCCACCAGTTTTAGTTCTTTCATGTTTGATTAGAGCACATGTCTTTCTCATTTTCTTCTTTATGGTGTCATATTTTGATCTCAGCATTTTGCCAAAATTGCTGTAAGTAAAAGCCCAATCGTTGTTTTATTGTTATTAAATTATAATAAACTAATAAGCTTACCTTCCATCTTTATATCACTTCTTTATAATATATTACACTATAAACTATAAATTATACAAAAAACTTAACTAAACTATTACTAACACACTTATTATATAAAACAAATACAAAAATTAAATCGAAATGAACAAAAACTATGATAAAACAAGAAAAATATTAGTATTACAATTTAAATCCAAAACGTAGTAACACTTAGGTTATAAATGAACTGACATAAAACCACCACGTGATACTCTCATACACGAACAAAGCAATGCTGCCAAATGTATCTTATAGATATCTATAGGATTTTTGTCGGCTACTTTTACTACAGTGAAGAAACCAATTTTGTGTTGACTATGAGATAAACTTATCCGCAAGATCAAGTTGTCGGCAGGTTTTCTATTATGAAGAAACCGGGCATAAGTCACTCAGTAGCGAGCCTAAACTTTTAACATCTTTTCACCTCATATTCGCGACTACTGAACTGGTTGACTGATTGATATGGGCAGGTTCTATGACTACTTCGATGCGGCAATGCAATTCTCTCGCTTATATGTATGCACTCATAGCAAATGCAATAGTATGTCTTTTTTTAAATAAAGTTACCAACTATAATGATTGACGGTTATATTTCGATTTGTCACGAACTATAAAAAAGTTGTACAGTACAAGTTGCTGTAATGTATTAAATTCACTAGTCGAGAAATAAACATAGAGCATCAACGAAATTATTAAAAATAATATTAGGTACTGCAAGGTTAAAGACTTTTTATAAAACAATATATTATATTTTTTGTTTATTGAAATCGGACAATAAATAACAGGGTTACAGCGAGCGGTTTTTTATTATTATTTATTATAGATGTTATCATGACAATTTTTATACGTCAATATACTACATGTTATGTGATACTTGGCATTGTTTGGACAAACTTATAGTTTGTATTATGAAAAGTTTCAAGTTCTACTACAAGATTTTCTTTTGAAATACTGTTTAATCATAAATTTATTAATTATTCTTCTTTAAATACATAATTTATCTCAAGTACTATAAAATTCAACAACTATAAAATTAGTTTTGCATTTTTTATAAAACTTCATGCGGCCACCAGCAACCGCTAGCCTATTGAATTTAGATACTCTAATTTTATTTCAAATTGTTTTCTTTTCATTATAGACAAAATCAATCTATAATTTATTTAATTTTGAAAATTGTAAAAATAGAAACATTGCAACAATTGCACAATAACATATTATATTACTGCCATAATATTACGATATTATTACAAATTTAGTAATTAATATTGTATTATCGTGATTATTTCATATTTATTATTTATATCATTGAAATAGGAAAATTATTGTAACAATATTGCTGATATATCTTCTAAGTATCTAAATAACCCTTTCTAATGGCTCTACAACCAAACTTACTACATGTATTTAGTTTTATCTAATGTCAATAAAATTACATTATCTGACATTTGATGTTATTTCATATCCCACAATATTTACACCAGATACTACTGAATTAATTTTATGAAAGAATTACATATTAACATGTATAACAATTATTTTAAAAATGAATTAATAAATTAAGTAAATAATTTAATTAAAATGTTCAGAGATAAACGGAAGAAAATTTTTATTAATTCAACTCAATAATATTTGTATAATTCTTATTCTTATTCTAATTTAACAAAATTAAATTCCAGTTTTGATTTATACTACGATAATTAATTAAATTATCATCCTTACAGGAAATTCATCCCTAGACGATTGTTAAGATTATTGAGAATGTTAATTTCGGATTTGGACTGTTAATACCACCAAATTTGAATATCTGATAAACTCTCTCTTGAGAAAAAGAAATGTGGAAATGGACGTTATTTTTGTTTATTAAAGTTTATCCTCAGCTTTGCAACTTTATAAAATTAATAAATGAGATATTTTGATAGCAAACCCGAGTTTTAATTTATTAACTGTTTTATGAAAATTATTAACTAACTTTCTGTTACTAGATTTTAAGATAGAAACCATAAATAAAGTTAGTTGGATAATGTACAAAACATTAATACAGAGACCGCAATTTGTTGCAATTAATTTCCCATATAACTGCATCTAATGTGAGCAACATGCACAAAAGCATTCCACGTTATTACTAATTAACCTACGTTTTAAGTCATAACCGTTACTGTAATTAGTATTACTCATAATAATGTATTGAATTATGCACCTAATGGATTAATTTTTGTTTTCTGTTGTTGTTTTAAATATATATTTTTATTATTTTAAATTACTACAAGCTGGTATCATGTTGGGGAAGCTCTAAGTTTCTTGAACTTCTTAATGTTATGTCTCAAGTTGCCAGTCAATGTTTTTCCTTCAAATTGATTGGACGTTTTACGTTAAACTCTAATAGATATCTTAAAAATAAATTGATTGACTTACTATCTGTAAAACATTTCCAAAGTTTTTTTTTATTGAAAGAAAGTAATGAGCATTTAGTTTAAATTACAGCCTTTTACATTTGACATTTTCAATTAACAATTAAATACTAATAAATAAAAGGTTAAGTTAAATTTGTGATACAACCGTAAAAATAAAATAAAATTACTACCGAGGACTGTAATTACTAGTTTCAATGCATCTTCATTAGATCTATTATATATTAAAAAATGCTTGTAACGCTTTCTCTTCTACGTTAATGAAAATGGTTTCGGTTACAGCACTACAGTCAAATAATTTATTAATTTGTGTGTCCATTTATTGCACAGCTGAACGTACATTAGCAAAAATTATCAAGTTTCGATTTTTAGTATAAAATATTAATTTGTATTATATTGTATAAGTTAATCGTTCCATTGTTTGATAGATCGTTGAAGCGGCTGTGCAGTACGCCACTGAAAGGCTGAAATAATTTTATTAAAATTAAAGTAAAACAGTGGCGGATTTAGTAAGTATTTGCAAACTTTTTAGAATAAAGCGTCTGTTTTTGATAAAAACAAATTGAAGGTAAGTTAAAGAAAAATCAATTTTAATTATTTAGGTTCCCATTGTATGTTGTAGACGATTAAGTTAGAAAGTAAGCCGATAAAATTTTCTTTGTGTGCGTTAATTCTAATTTTGTAAAAACGAGAATGTTTGCTTTTATATAAACTTTTGGAATACAGTTAGCGCGATAAAAGTTTTATAAACCAGCTTTGTTTAGCAACGGTGTTATTCTTTCTATTTTAAAAACTGTAATGCGCCAAAGCTTGAAAACAAAAGCATTTCAGGCCATCTGATGTGTTTTTATATGATACCGTATGAAATTTAAATCCGCAGGGCAACGCTTTTTACTAATAATAATCCATCATTAAAATGTTTTATAAAATCCATCATTTTTATCCTAATATCATCTCATCTACTTTTACATATTTCGATACCCGAGATGGACGATATATAAAAGATAAACTTGGTATGGATGTGGACGTTTGCGGAAGTTGGTAGGAGATGGTGATGTTCAGTAGCTGACCCAATTTCCGGTGTCGAATGACCGGAACAACACATTCTGTTTTCCTCTATTATCGGTCACCACATTTAACCGAAATAACAGTTGCAACAGACATGTTAACATAATTACGATTATTTAGAGTATTAAATTTAAAATGCATTACTACATAATATAATAATATAAAAGTTCGACATTATTAATGTAATTTAATCAACTCTCGAAACTCGTTATTATCGCACATATCTTATGTATAATAATATGTGATACATATAAAATGTAAAATGCGACTTCATTTTAATAAGCAGGCATTTGGTGGAAAATACGCGACGAGACATTTTCTTTTCATTGTACAAAAATAAACGTCTTCGCAATTCTGCATTGCGCATATTTTTAACTTGAAAATTCAATGAAAATCTTTAACGTTTATAGTACTTTAATGCAGCCGTATGCAATATCGAGTTATTTCTTCATCATATGCTAAACTTTCATTTCTTTAAATATGTATTTCCCTCCAAGTAATATCACACAATGACGTGGATATGTTAGAGTTTTCATTAAATATGCTGAAGATATCATTTCCTTGCTATGTATCACTGTCATATTAAAATAATAAAACGGGTAGTTAGAAAATTGACATAAGTTCAATTGCATGTCCAAATTTGAGTTATGGGTTCATAACCTGTTAAAGTTCACAATTGCCTAACAAAAAACTTTATGAATAAAAATTTCAACGTTTGTTCCATAAAAGGATAATGATTTTTTATAATTATGCATACATTTTTTAATCAGGTGGAAATTGTTTTTCGAGATCGCAGAATCGCATTCTCTCTAAAAAATAATAAATAAAATTTAATTTTCATTAGCGTTCACTGCTTACAGATTATCGTATTTTTTCTACCAGTAACTGATCAATGACACTTGAGTGTCGTGCGAATTTCGAGTTAGAAACCCACTGTTGTTTACGAACAACGCCCAACAAAGGGAATAAGCTATTATTACAGGTAAATTGACTGAGCTTATAAATAGTTAAAATTTTAAATTAAATATTTCATCGATTATAAAATACTGAAAAATTATAAAATGAATTTATTATAAACGTAATTTTAAATTTAATATTCTACGATTTCAAATTATTGTTAAATACATTATGAACACACATAAATAAATTCTTGATAGCCATTTCAATTCCGTTGCATTATTTAATTCAATTTTAAATAAAATACACAGTATTTTTAGCAGCTATTTGAAGTCGCTCATGTTTTCCACAATACCATAGTTAGTTGGTGTCGTAAAAATAACAACGAGAAGGAAAGATGGGTATCCGAGAAATTCAAAATAATCAAAAGGAAAACGTAAATTAAAAATAATGAATAAATTAATAAATAAAAATAATAAGTAATTAAAATAAGAAACCACAATAAGTACTAGTGAAATTTGATTTCAACAAAACTTAAGAATGAAATAAGAAAACTCTAAGGCAAAAACAAAAACTTAATGTGGTAATAATGAACAACAGAAAGAACTAAAAGTGCCTTTCTCCATCTCTTACTATGTTTCGAATTTTGGATCCAAAATAGTCTAAATTACTACAAAATTACTACAAGCTGGTATCATGTTGGGGAAGCTCTAAGTTTCTTGAACTTCTTAATGTTATGTCTCAAGTTGCCAGTCAATGTTTTTCCTTCAAATTGATTGGACGTTTTACGTTAAACTCTAATAGATATCTTAAAAATAAATTGATTGACTTACTATCTGTAAAACATTTCCAAAGTTTTTTTTTATTGAAAGAAAGTAATGAGCATTTAGTTTAAATTACAGCCTTTTACATTTGACATTTTCAATTAACAATTAAATACTAATAAATAAAAGGTTAAGTTAAATTTGTGATACAACCGTAAAAATAAAATAAAATTACTACCGAGGACTGTGTAATTACTAGTTTCAATGCATCTTCATTAGATCTATTATATATTAAAAAATGCTTGTAACGCTTTCTCTTCTACGTTAATGAAAATGGTTTCGGTTACAGCACTACAGTCAAATAATTTATTAATTTGTGTGTCCATTTATTGCACAGCTGAACGTACATTAGCAAAAATTATCAAGTTTCGATTTTTAGTATAAAATATTAATTTGTATTATATTGTATAAGTTAATCGTTCCATTGTTTGATAGATCGTTGAAGCGGCTGTGCAGTACGCCACTGAAAGGCTGAAATAATTTTATTAAAATTAAAGTAAAACAGTGGCGGATTTAGTAAGTATTTGCAAACTTTTTAGAATAAAGCGTCTGTTTTTGATAAAAACAAATTGAAGGTAAGTTAAAGAAAAATCAATTTTAATTATTTAGGTTCCCATTGTATGTTGTAGACGATTAAGTTAGAAAGTAAGCCGATAAAATTTTCTTTGTGTGCGTTAATTCTAATTTTGTAAAAACGAGAATGTTTGCTTTTATATAAACTTTTGGAATACAGTTAGCGCGATAAAAGTTTTATAAACCAGCTTTGTTTAGCAACGGTGTTATTCTTTCTATTTTAAAAACTGTAATGCGCCAAAGCTTGAAAACAAAAGCATTTCAGGCCATCTGATGTGTTTTTATATGATACCGTATGAAATTTAAATCCGCAGGGCAACGCTTTTTACTAATAATAATCCATCATTAAAATGTTTTATAAAATCCATCATTTTTATCCTAATATCATCTCATCTACTTTTACATATTTCGATACCCGAGATGGACGATATATAAAAGATAAACTTGGTATGGATGTGGACGTTTGCGGAAGTTGGTAGGAGATGGTGATGTTCAGTAGCTGACCCAATTTCCGGTGTCGAATGACCGGAACAACACATTCTGTTTTCCTCTATTATCGGTCACCACATTTAACCGAAATAACAGTTGCAACAGACATGTTAACATAATTACGATTATTTAGAGTATTAAATTTAAAATGCATTACTACATAATATAATAATATAAAAGTTCGACATTATTAATGTAATTTAATCAACTCTCGAAACTCGTTATTATCGCACATATCTTATGTATAATAATATGTGATACATATAAAATGTAAAATGCGACTTCATTTTAATAAGCAGGCATTTGGTGGAAAATACGCGACGAGACATTTTCTTTTCATTGTACAAAAATAAACGTCTTCGCAATTCTGCATTGCGCATATTTTTAACTTGAAAATTCAATGAAAATCTTTAACGTTTATAGTACTTTAATGCAGCCGTATGCAATATCGAGTTATTTCTTCATCATATGCTAAACTTTCATTTCTTTAAATATGTATTTCCCTCCAAGTAATATCACACAATGACGTGGATATGTTAGAGTTTTCATTAAATATGCTGAAGATATCATTTCCTTGCTATGTATCACTGTCATATTAAAATAATAAAACGGGTAGTTAGAAAATTGACATAAGTTCAATTGCATGTCCAAATTTGAGTTATGGGTTCATAACCTGTTAAAGTTCACAATTGCCTAACAAAAAACTTTATGAATAAAAATTTCAACGTTTGTTCCATAAAAGGATAATGATTTTTTATAATTATGCATACATTTTTTAATCAGGTGGAAATTGTTTTTCGAGATCGCAGAATCGCATTCTCTCTAAAAAATAATAAATAAAATTTAATTTTCATTAGCGTTCACTGCTTACAGATTATCGTATTTTTTCTACCAGTAACTGATCAATGACACTTGAGTGTCGTGCGAATTTCGAGTTAGAAACCCACTGTTGTTTACGAACAACGCCCAACAAAGGGAATAAGCTATTATTACAGGTAAATTGACTGAGCTTATAAATAGTTAAAATTTTAAATTAAATATTTCATCGATTATAAAATACTGAAAAATTATAAAATGAATTTATTATAAACGTAATTTTAAATTTAATATTCTACGATTTCAAATTATTGTTAAATACATTATGAACACACATAAATAAATTCTTGATAGCCATTTCAATTCCGTTGCATTATTTAATTCAATTTTAAATAAAATACACAGTATTTTTAGCAGCTATTTGAAGTCGCTCATGTTTTCCACAATACCATAGTTAGTTGGTGTCGTAAAAATAACAACGAGAAGGAAAGATGGGTATCCGAGAAATTCAAAATAATCAAAAGGAAAACGTAAATTAAAAATAATGAATAAATTAATAAATAAAAATAATAAGTAATTAAAATAAGAAACCACAATAAGTACTAGTGAAATTTGATTTCAACAAAACTTAAGAATGAAATAAGAAAACTCTAAGGCAAAAACAAAAACTTAATGTGGTAATAATGAACAACAGAAAGAACTAAAAGTGCCTTTCTCCATCTCTTACTATGTTTCGAATTTTGGATCCAAAATAGTCTAAATTGCGTGTACCAGTTTTTTCACAATCAATTATTTTTATAATTGATTATTAGTTTAATAAACCATTATTATTAGTTAAATTTAATTGCCGTTAATTTAACTAATAATCGCTTATGAAACTAATAATTAATTAAAGAAATAATTGATTGTGAAAATAATCGCTTAGGGAAATTTTTATCCTGCTGGTTGGTACAAGATGATGTGTTTTCAAAACGCAGGTAGCTCTTCATTGTGTAACTGATCTGGACCATTTATGAATTATATTGCGCTACCATTTTAAAGCTCATACACTGTTAATCGTATACACTACACAGTTCTTGATGAATTTCAGTCAGCGTTTTATTTTTTCTAGCCAAAAAACGAACTACATTACGAAGTTCAGATTTGGACGCAACTTTTAGTGGCAGTTCCATGGAAAAACGTTATAAAACATTTAAACTTCAATCGATTTGATTTCTACCCAACAAACATGTTCACAATAGATGAGAGACTAGTACATAAAAATTTCAGCTCTCTATCGTTTCAATGAGCAAAGCACTAGGATTGTTAAACTTTGTTCAAGTCAAACAACTCTTGTATTATCAATGATAAAATTTGATGATTTTATCCCCCTTTGATTTGATTCCTCCCCCTATTCGAGTGTTGCTTCACAACAGACTAAATTATTTGTACCTCGTTTGAAAGTTTTATATTTTTATTTATACGCTAGTTGGACAGCTATGGTGCTTAAGCATAGGCGGTAATTCGGTGCATAAATTGGGTAAGTCAAATGTAAGTATTTTTATGGCGCATGGCGTTATATAAGATATATGATTTTGTATAAATATAAATAATTCTAAATGTATTAATTATTTAGGACTAAATCTGTAATTAACTCATATAATCTTACATTTTGTAACGTTCCTTGGGAATTTACTATAGAAACTCCTCATTTGCACTAACTGTCAACTTAAAATTCAAACTTCAACCGTCTCTGTCTGTTCCGTTTATTAGGTACCAATTTTTAAATCGAAATTTATTTTCTAAATTCATATTGTAGTCCAGGCGTTTTAGACTTTTGCTGCCAAATTCGTGTACTACGAAATTTTTTTTTATTGTGTTTATTTAGAGGTCTTGAACAACACTTGGTAGTTACGCAACGATACACTTGGAGGAATTCGAGAAAATCGCGTCGGAAGGTCGCAGAAACGACAGATTCGCGATTAACTCATTGTTTATGGCCCAAATGGAAACAACACCTATTATAAAAGTTGTACGTCGGTAAATTCTCAATCTTACGATTTACGATTTCGCCCAATCGTAATTTCATGTTGTATGTAAAAATCCTGCTTGTTACAAAACTTCTTTTCATACAACATCTGTTGTGTCGCTTTTACTTTGAATTTTTATTCCATTCTTTGCTTGACATCTTGTTAATGCTACATATAACTACTGTTCATGACTAAATAAAGACCTATCGATATATATGTTACGGTCAATGAATGCCCAGCTTAGTTGGGCATTAACGTCATTGACCGGTCATTGATGTCAATGACCATACATTTTGGGCAATGTTGACATTTAAAATTTTATATGTCGTTTTTAGATCATTGTCTGGGCAATGAGTGGGCAATGATGAAACTACTATTCTATAGATTCCATATTCAATCACTCTTAATCATCTTAGTGATAGCCGTCACACGAGTTTCGTTCTTCGCCGAGATCGGGCCTCCCAGTCGAGGTGAGTTGATTTTCGGGGATGTTTTTAGCGAGTAAAAAAAACTTTTTTTAAGAGAGATTTTTAGAGAGCTCCGGGCGCTCTGGGCCGTTTTAACTGATGTAACCAGGACGAATCACAGATCCACTCTAAAACCAGTTTGCGTTTGTCGAAATTAAATAAAAATCCCTGTACACTTATGAAGACGTGAAAAGAGTTGAGTTGCTATCATTTATACGAAAAAACGCGTGCACGCCAAGAATTGTCCATGTCATCATTGTCTAATCCAGCGGTTCCCAATTAGATTTGGCCGTGGAACCCTTGGGCGATGTAAAAAATTTGGCGAAACCCCAAGCCCATTTTTGTTTACTATTAGAAAGGTCATCAATTTCTGCCTTCATGCACTCTACCCCCCCCCCCCCCCGCGGTGGCAGGTGAGGATTACAATAAGTTTAAACATTATTTCAATATTTATTAGTGAGAAGAATGATATTTTGCTTTCTCCTGACAAATTCTTTTAATATTTGGTTTGATTTCAGATAGTTGGATTCTCATATCAGGAACTGTATCAAGTCGATTTGGATACTTTGCTATTGTTCCTGAATATAACGAGAATCCAGTCTCACACATCATGTATGTGCTCGCAAGTGTTCATTCCAAAATACGCCAAGCTGAACCTCTTTAAAGTTACTTTCTAATTGGAAATCGCACCAGATTTCAATTAGATTTTTGAAATCTAATTCGTCTGAAGAAAAATTCGATTGGTCGTTGACATTCAATGAGTGGATTGTGCACCCAGATATGCATTTTTTGTCTTAAAGAAGAAAAATATTTATTGATGGACCCTCTTAAATTTCGAAGATGTCCTTCAATGTCGATTCGAATTTTCAGGAAAAAAATTTTTTAAGTGGCAAAATTTATTTTTACACTGAACAAAGTTGTTCATCATATTGATGAAAAGTTCATCATTTTTCAGCCGATGAACAGAATTCATCATATTGATGAACAAATTTCATCAATATAATGATTTTTTCATCAGTACTATGAATATTTCATCAATATGATGAATTTTGTTCATCGGCTGAAAAATGATGAATTTTTGATGTACCTATTTTTCAGTGTAGGTACGCCATTTTGAAATTCTTTTTGGCGGAACCCTTGGATTTTATCGCGGAACACCAAGGGTTCCGCGGAACCCCATTTGGTAACCGCTGGTCTAATCCAACTACAAAGTTTGACTTTATGTTTTTATAGGATTTTTAATGTTGGTTGTCAGATTATCTGACTATTATGAAAAAGCGTTGAATTATAACGTTGCATTTTAGCATTGTGTTGAGACTACTTGTTAGATATCATATTTCGATTGAGTAATGAAAAGGTT
This sequence comes from Cantharis flavilabris, assembly GCA_949152465.1. NCBI lineage: Eukaryota > Metazoa > Arthropoda > Insecta > Coleoptera > Cantharidae > Cantharis > Cantharis flavilabris. The sequence goes on along the minus strand of OX424439.1, from coordinate 14,382,427 downwards.
AATTTTTTTAAAATAATATTTTACAGTGGAGTATTATGAGTCCCCCTCCTGTAAATACGCCACTGGACAGACCAAAAATAATACAATCCGAGTCATCCTCGGGGGGGGCTATTGCCCTTTTGCCCCACGCCACTGAGCTTTGCATTTTAGCGTTGCATTTGAGCGTTGCATAAAAAGGATTATCTTTTTATATTATAGAGTAGATTATATTATGTATACGAGTAGTGTTAATATAACATAATATGAGAAATTAGTGTAAATTTAAATTTAAATTTTCGTTTTTGTAATTTTCACAGCGATGAACAGCCATAACCAAACCAAATTAATAGAAAAAAAGTTTACCTTCTTTCGATAAAGATTTGCCACGAAAAATGACAAGACTAATATTTTGGTAACCGTATTGGATAATCACTGAACTTATAATTGTAAAAAGGCGAATAATTTTAACTTTGTATTTATATTTCATGCAATCTTTACAATGCATTTTTTCTGATATAAATTTTCCTTTGATTATCGGATTACCAGTTTAAACTATTAAAACTCAATAATCTCCAACTTACAATTAGATGATAACAAAAAATCAAAAAATTAAATTAGTGTTCTAATATTATTCTAGTAACATTTCTTCGCATAGAATGTACGATGGTGGCCAGAGAAATAAGCCACCCCATATCTTTAAAATATATGTGCCCTTATTATATTATTTTTAATTTGTGCTGAATTAAGTACATGTTACTGAAAAATATTACCCATATTATTTTTCTTTCTGCATTTCTTCTAAAAATTTTATTCTGTCGTTTCTTATCAGTTATGCATATTTGTTTGGACAAAGAAATAGGACATTGGAACAATCTTATTCAAAGTGGTATATATCCATGCTGAAAATCGAGTGAAACTTTAAGTGAAGTAATTGTTTAGTGATATCTTTGTTAATTTATATAATATTTTAAATTCTAATAATGGGAAGAAATAAACGTTGTACTCCAGAACTTATTATAAAAGTTATTATGCAAATGTGGAAAAAGATGAAAAATCAATTTCAATAAAATAGCAAAGGATTTAAAATGCTCTTGTCATAACATGGTGAGAAATTCTATACAACTGCCAAGAAATTCAAATACAACAGCAAACATAATTGAACAAATTCACAAAAAAAACATCTTCTTTAAATGATAGAAAAATTGTTCACCTGTCGAATTCGAACCATTTTCTAACTGCACGCCAAATAAACATGCAATTAAAAGAAGATTGTGACACATCTGTGTCTGATTGAACAGTGCGACTAAGGTTAAATGAATCTGGACTGAGAGGCTGTATTGCAAGACAAACCATATTAATACATGATTATTTACGTCCATATTCAACAACTATTCAAAAGTAATGGCTTATTGGACCAAAATAACTCAAAAAACTAATCTATTGTCGACGTTTCGCCGTATCTTACGGCTTCTTCAGGACTAAAAAATCTTTATTAATAAAATGTAATAAAAAACAATCACATCCTACCTCTAGATTACAATATGAATATGAACAAAAGCATCCACCCTTCCAATCGCTCATCAACACCATGAATCATTAAATAAAACCAACAATGCAAATTACTACAAAATTCAACACATTAAAATGTCAAAGTAAAATTTTTAAACCGTCAAATCCAATAAAACTCCTGATAAAAATACAACTGATTAAACCAAAACATAACAAACAAAATAAAATAAAACCAAAAAATTAAATTAAAGGCCGCTAAACATCCTACTCTAAGTTACCGTCAACGTCCAAAATCAGACCGCTGTAAATTTGGCTAAACTGCAGGGTATCCTCCCTATAATTGACACACTCGTTCTTCTGTATATAGTACATCTCACTAATATTTCTTTTTAATCTGTTTTCTTCGAAGTTCAAGATGTCGATGTCTTCAAAGTTAAATTTGTGTCCCGTATCTACATGATGAGCTACTAATGCGGTAGAAATTTTACCCATGTCTCCACCTCGCCCTACTACAGCCTTCCTGCAGTCTCTTTCATGTTGTTTCCTTCTCTCGTCCAACAGTTGTAGTGTTTGTCCAAGGTAGCATTTCTCACAATCTCTGCAGGGAATCCTATAAACTAATTAAGAACATTTACTATTTTCCACCTTATCCTTTAATCTTGTATACAGTTTTTTGTTGTCTAGTACCGTGTATACCCCCAATCTACAGTACGGTTTCAGTATCCGGCTCAATTCTTCCGTGATACTCCTTATGTATGGAAATTTTATATATTTTTTCCCTGTCTCTTGGTTCTCTTCGATGTTACTTTCTATCTCACCATTTTGTCTTACTACCTTTTTTGTTATTTCCATCCATTGTTTATTGACAAACCATGTAGGATATCTATTTTTTGCTAAAAGTTTTTTAATCTTCTCTTTATTATCTGTTAGAAACTCTGGATGGCAGATATTAAGAACTCTCTTGATCAATCCTGAAACAATTGACTTTTTTATTTTCAAGTGGTGATAAGAATCATAAATAACCAATCTTCCCGACGCAATGGGCTTCATGTACCAATTTCACTTTAATGTACTCTCCTCTTTCCTTATTATTTTCATATCCAAAAATGGCAGCATCTTATCAATCTCTTTTTCCATGGTAAATACGATTTGGTCATTATAACCATTAAATATATTCAATATCTCTCTTTCTCTACCATGGAGAACCTCCATTATGGAGTCGTCCACATATATTTTAAAGAAGGGTACAATAAACTCTACTCTTTTTAGACTGCTTTCGATTAGTTCTTCCATAACTAACGCTGCCAATGCTGGGCTAGCAGGATCCCCCATCGCCAATCCATACTCTTGTCTATAAAAATTCCCTTTATATTGGAAATAACTCATATCAAAGCATGCGCGTATTAATGCTATCATCTCATCTTTAGTTAACTCAGTGTATGCGCTAATATATTTCCATCTTTTATTTATTACTTCTAAAACTAACTGTTTGGGAACACTGGAAAACAACGACACCACATCCAACGATAGTAAGGCGTATCCTCTGGGTAACTTTATAGTATCCAACAATTGTACCAGTTCATTGGAATTTTTTTTTATCACGTTGGAGGTCGTCAGCACCATTGCCAGAATACCACCAATAAATTTAGCTAAATTGTATGTAAGAGACTTAACACAGCTTACTACTGGTCTAAACGCGACTTCTGATTTATGGGTTTTTCTCAATCCATAAAGTTTTGGGCTGAGGGAATTACTTCTCATTAATGTTTTGTATACAACTTGTGTAATACTGCCTCTTTTCTTCATATCTTTTATGAAGCCGTGAGATACGGCGAAACGTAGACAAAAGATTAGTTTTTCGAGTTTTTTTGGTCCAATAACCCATTACTTTTGAATAAACCATATTTTTCTAAAGCAGATAAAACCAAAAGTACAGCATTTGCTTAGGAACATACGAAAAAATCAATAAATTATTGGAAAAATATTCTTTGAAGTGATGAGTCGACGTTCAATATAATCGAATCTGATGGTAAACAATATGTAAGGCGTCCAAAAATTTAGAATTCAAATTCAACTCTACTTTCAAAACAGTCAAACGTGGTTGAGAAAGCATAATGGTATGGGCTTGATTTTCTTGGCATGGAGTTTGGCCAATTCATAGAATTCAAGGACGGATGGATCATCCAAAATATTATGGAGCCATTTGCAGGTGATAATCTACCTCTAAAATAAACCTATCAACACGACAATGATTCTAAGCATACTGGGAAATCTGTTAAAAAATGTCTTAGTGAACACAAAATATCTGCTTTAGAGTAGCAACCACAAAGTCCGAACTCGAATCTTATTGAAAAATGGAATGATGTAGATACAGTAACACAGACTAAGAAACCAAAGAATTTGGAGGAATTATGGAAATTTGTCAAATGTGCATTGACAGCTATTCCTATAAGATGATGTCAGTTGTTAGTAGAGTCAATGTCGAACTGATTAAGAGCTCGAAAGGATATCCAACTAAATATTAAAATTTGGAATGTAAAACAAAATTATTTTAATAAAAAACGGCAGAAAATAATGTGGTGTCCTATTTCTTTGTCCAACTAATTTTAATAAGCAAGTGACCTTTTAATCATAATTTCAGAATACAAGTTTATTTTGTATAACATTTTGTATAAATTAACTGCCACAATAATTATATTTAAAATAAAAAAATTTTCAATTAATGTAATTTAAGGATTATGGTTCTAGTAGCATAAACGTGTTCTTATATATGACTGGCCTATTTCACTGGCCACCAGGCCACCACGTATATTTATAAGCATGTACGGTTTCTCACCCATCTAGGGCCATAATTGACCAGAAGACGGCGCTGCGTACGCTTTTTTAGGATATCCAACTAGCGTACCTATAATACTTCGTTTTTTAAATATTTCAAATTTTTTTAAAAACAATTTATACCTTGGAATAACCAAAATGCTACTGTATAATATCAAAATAAATTCTTCATGGGCTTCCTATAACTTTGATATTGAAAAATGCACCGACTACATATTTTTAGCGGTGGTTAAATATTTTTTTAAAATCAGAAAGAGAAAAAAAACAGTTTACCATGGAATTTACTTAGAAACTGTCGGAAATTCCTTAAATAAAGAGAGAAAGCAAAGAAAATGTCGTCAAAGTTTCAGACAGGAATATCAAATTTGTCTTAATGCGGATTACCAGAACTTCTAAAAAATTATTTGAAGTTTGTTAGAAATCATTCTGTATTCTTTGAAATTTTGAGTTTTGTGTAGGGGGGACCGGGAATGATTTTCAATTTTTATTTCTAAAATATACTTATTAATATGTTGGTTTTTGAGCTAATGTTTAATGTCCTTTGGGTTTATTTACTCATAATATATAGGGTGCTGAATGACGTAGCCGAACATAGGAAATTAACATGTAAAAATTTCACTTCAAGTGCGGTTCGCAACATAATTTATACTTTTGCCACAAAATTAATTGCAAACTTGCCATCTTTTACAATTAGGAAGTTGCCTTCAACAGCATTATTACCAATTTTATCCTTCGTTTAAATTTTCATGAATCCTTCTTAATAACTTTTCCCATGTCTTTATATGACCTTGGCTTTCTTTGCCATCTTTATTCTCTCCTTTTCTTCAAGTTCTTCCTTTTCCGGTGTGTCTATGCCGATCATACTCTTCCCACACTTTCGGCCACTTTCAATTTCCTTCGCTTATGTTTTGGGTACAGATTCAATTGTTCTAGAAAAACGAAAAACTCTGATGGCGCAGATGTCGAAGAAATTGGTAAAGGAAACTGAAGACTCTATGTGGGAGCTGGTGTATGAGCCTGTGCTCATACATACGAACCTATGAAAAACTATATAAATTATTTCTCCTTTATTTTGGTTTTTACCCATATTTTAGTTGTTGTTTGTTTTATGGAAAGTTCATAAATTTATAGGGAGACAGTCTGAAAAAATTTTAAGTATCCTAATGCTGGGAAGGACGGCTCAAAGAGTTTTTCACATAGTAGGTGTTTTTTAAGGAAAGTTGCAAGTACGAAGAGCAATAATTTGAAAAGAAAACCAGATTTATTTATTTAAACTTTACATTCATAAGAATATTACTACCCCTCTTCAAGGATTTACAGATCGTTCTTCCATCACTTTAAATTCAAAAATATCTACATTTTTTCTTCTTTATTTCTTTTTTTTAACCAATTTTCACCCTCGTAATAACATCTCAGGTTAAAATGATTAACCATTGTTGGAGTAACTAAATTCGGACACAAACGATTTAGATTATTTATATGAAAATTTATAAGATCTTAAATTTAATAATATTTTTAGAAAAACTTGTTTATGTATATCGTTTGAAAAATTTTTGTATTTTCAAACTGGTTTTAAATTACTTAGTAATTTGCATAAGCCAGCGCAATTGTAATCGAATCAAAATTTGATTAAAAAATAAGAGTTATTTTGATAGGTTTGAAAATCATTATTATTCTTTATTGTAATAACTTCAATCTCTGCTACCAAATTGGAACGTTGTTTTTCAATGGAAAAGAATAAAAACATACTCGGGTCCATGAATGCTGTGCATGCAATGTCGATCAACTAAAATTTTATGCAAAAAATAAAGAATTTAGAATAAAGATCTCGAAAAAATTTGTGTTTGTGACAGATAGTCGGACTAATTATTATATTCGGTTTTGAATGCTCGATGTCGTTAATTTTTTACCAATTTAGTTTTACTTCGTTAAAATTTGTTGTTTGCATATTGTCGGTTTTAGTGTATTCAAAGCTTGACATGCTGTCATCATACGCAAAAGAATATTTGACGTTTGATCCTAAAATTAAACCTAAAAGTACATAATATATCCTCCTTATTAAAGTTCATTTTCCGTATGAACTTGGCAACTTATTTTATTCATTTCTTCCATTATTTTATGGAAAACAAGGTGGAACTTGTGTGAGAGCAATCCTATTAGCTAAGTTTTAAATAGAACAATCCTATTTTACATTCAATCCATTAAATCCACGTAGCCAAATTGTAATGCTTTTTATTATATTTTGTATAATGAAACTTAAAAGACAAGAAAACCAGTACATCCATAAACACACGTGATATTAAAACAAAGATCAAACTAAACGAACCAGACAACTTCGTAATTACATTAAAATTTTATTGTACAAAACTTTCGACACACAATACATAAATAACTATTTGTATTTGTTTTCTTCTGAGTGGAACAAATAAAACATTATAAAACCTGATCTAGAAGTTTATACAGAAACATAATAATGTAATATTTTATGAGATTAATAATATTAATGAAATTGAAAATTTCGAATTAAAAGTTTCAAATGCTTCGTTTTCGTTTTCCATACGTTCTGTCCACAGTTAAATAAAGTAGGGTTTATTTAAATACGCAAATTGTAAATTTAAAAATTTTATATAGTTTTGATATTACGGAATAATACATGAACACATTTTGCTTCGTTTGGTGCGAATTGCAATCAATATTTTATTATTAGAGATGCGAAACTCTTTTTATGTTTTCGGTTATATTTCCTACATTACGTAGCGGTTTCAGTTTCGGAAAGTAACAATTTAGAAAAGCTCTAAAATTGTAAAATAGTGCCACTTTATATGAATAATAAAAAAGTAGACGTTTAAAAGGCTTATGTGCTTTATGGTAATCTTTTTTTTAAATTACATGTCGATAAGGTTGAATGATTTTTTTAGTTGTGCTTTTATTGTTTGCGACATTTTGCTTTGTAAAAAATGTGTTCCGTTAAAAAATCTGGGCACGTTCGCATCTCCATTAGTTTGAAAATAGTGGTCTACCGCATTTATGGCTGTCGTAAACAAGTGACACTTGTTATAATGCGGATAAACTTTGACAGAAATTTTGTAAGCAAAAGCTACATTCGAAATATGTTTTGACACAAATGCGAAAATGAACTTGACTTGTTAATTTGTGGAAATATTTTCATGTTAATTAAATTATTTGCAGTGGAAAATTAATTTCTGTGAAATATGCTATTTTATGACATAAAGTAGGTGTTTGAGATGTTCAAGGGAAAGCTCCTGGTACTATGTTATAATTTAGCACAAAGAGTTTTCTTATTGTAAAAGGTAACTACGCAAATGAATCAAATATTTTGAATTTACTACAACCTCGCAACCTCATATTTACATACTGCCATTTTGTAGATTAAAATTTTCAACAATGCCATTTTCAATCACCTGATTGAAATGCAGTTTGGTGCAGACAGAATCGATTTGTTTAAATTGAAAAGTTAAAAGATAAGGATGTTCATGAAGAATTAGAATATTAAGAAATGCAGAATTACCGTTTGGGCTTCTAGAGCTCTAAAACGTAATTTTATATTTATTAGTGATTGGAGGTTTTGTAGCAATTTCGGTATTTTTTGGAAAAATACCTTGCTCGACACACCTAGGATAGATTTCCCCTAGTAATAATAATAATTGTGGCGGGCCCAAGATGGAACACCAACTCAAAAATGCGGAGGCAGGATCGTCGGTTCTGAAAATAATAAGAATTTGCTTCCTTCGAATACAATAAAACTCTTTTAATGATCAACCGTATAATGAATGTTAAATAGCATACAACAATTTCCAATGTAAATATAACATTAATCGTTCGCCACAAATAGGGAACCATCCAAGTCGCCTGCCGATGTAAACTAACGTTTCCGCAATTGCAGCAAAAACCGGTAAAGCAAAAAACACTTACCAAGGCCTGGCTCGTTTACAAGATGGTAATTCGACAATACTTGTTTACCAAATTTTGTGCTGCAATTCCAACCTCACTAGCTCTTGACTGATGAATTCCCTGGCTCTTATGATGATAAACTCGGCTCGAATTGCGATGCTGCTTGCCGAATTCGTTACGTCGCACAACAAGAATTTCACTACTAAACAATCGTAGCACAATATTGACTCTTTCCAGCTGTCGTCGATGGTACGTAAAAAGTTGAAAGATGCAACATACGGCCACACACCGTTTTTCAAATCGAACATACAATGTTGCTTGCAGATTGGTGACGGTTTGAGTTTTTAGCGCCACGGTGCAAATCCCACAATTAAGGTTTCCGTTAATTACTAATACGAGGTTTTTCCGGTTTAGTAAATCAAGCTACGCTGAACGACTTCTTCTCAGGCTTACTTTCACAAATATTCGGCCCTATCTGAACGAATCTCCAGCCCACGAAACCAAAACACGTCCTCTCACCTCGAGTGCGCTTTCAGAATCCTTAACCTAAGCTCAAGTACGCGCCCTCCGCGAGCCCTCGCGCATGTCCTACCTAGCATAGGCGTACTAAAAATCGTCGTCTAGGGATCGCGCAACAAATAACAAAAAATTGTTACAGTTTTAAAAAATCTATAGTCAAATTCAACAAGTTATAGTCTTGGAAAAGTAACTATCTGACATCTAACGTAATAAACATAATTGATTTACGTAAACGTAAATAAAACGTAAGTACGTACAACGTAAATAAAACGTAAAAATTTAACTGTACAAAGTCATAATTTAACTAACTCCCAAGTAGACAAAGTTTTCAATTGATGCCATTCGTCAAATCTTATTTTATCTAATTTTAAAATTACATTTTATTCTACTGTTATTGTTTTAAATAACCACTTGTCGATACTAATTGAGATTGTTTGATTATAACTGTAATAGACATAGCAATAAACGTTTATAGCTAATTTGCAAATAATTAATAATTTATTGTCGATATCAAACAAAAATAGAAAATATTTTCTAAAGTGTTTAATTGAATTCAATGATGCACTGTCAGGTTCTTCGATAATTTCAACAAAATCACTAATTGATATATAAACAACATAAGTCTTTCTTTTTGTTTTGTTGGAAATACCTAAAAGTTTTTCACTTTCCTTTTAGGCGAAGAGTTCATTCGCTTACTTATTGCTTTTTTTGATCTGCGGGATTTGTTGACTATCGTTTATTTTACAGTATAAACGAACTTCCGTTTTCATTCTTTTTATATATTTCATTGTGGTATGCGTTGGTGCTTAAGTTTTTGTTCAACTTAATTGTTCTTTTGTTTACTAACTAAATGACATCTTGGATATTATCGTGATTAACAGAGTATATTTGTCCAGAGTAAACCACTTTGTGTTTTATTTAATTTTATAAGCGAGTTTGGGTAGTCTTAAAATTGCTTAGTTTCATTAAAGTTTTTATAAAATTTTTAATTATATTTGGCTGTTCATTCAGACTCATAAAACGCGGGATTATAAAATATTTAACGCAAATTTTACGCACATTAGCAAACTTTTACATCAAATTTTTTACATGTCAAGCTTAATTTTTGTTTTATTAAATACTGCGCGTAAATCTTGTTATACTTGTAATTTTTAAATTAAAAATGTATGGCGCTTTTCATACCCGATTCAAAATATCACGTTAACATCATTGTTTACATAATAAAACACAATACAATGTACTTTCGTTTATATGTTGTATTAATTATTTGAAGCCCTGTCTTTATAATCGTGGATTTCATATAACTGGGAAATTAGTTTTTATGAGATAGATTGACCAAATAAAGCTTAATACCGGATCTTACTAAGGCTAATCTTCCTTTAAAACACTTGCAGAGTATTGTTAGTTAATTCACGTACCTACTACATTTTCAACTTTTCAGCTTAACAAAAAATATTAAATTTGCAAAGATTATTAATTTATTGTTTCGAATATCATCTTATATATTTGTAAGTTTAATTTTAAGTAATTTTTTTAAGTAATTTAAGTAATAATTTAGTAATGTATCTAAGACAATCAAGATTTGTGCAGCGGTTTTTCTCATTCTAATTGTCTGGTGTGAGCTTTACGCCAAATATTTTTTTTTCAAATCTCCTTATCGACAAGTAGCAAAAAGAACTTCTGTTTTCTTAAGTTTTTTTAAGTAAACATTTATTTTTGTAATAATTGTAATTTGTCATAAAATTTTAATTGTACAAATTATGGAGTGGAGTACATATAAGCCAGACTCTACTGTAATTTGATCATTTCTATGCTATTAGAGAATTATAATATCGAATATAATTTTTTTTATTTGATTATTCTATTAATTTTTTTTTTATATGGTACTTGGCTCCATTAAAACTTATTAATATTGAATTGATTGATTTTTATGGAGCATTATAATTAATAATAAAATAAAGTGCCAGATAGTGTTTACTTAATTTTCTCTACCTCATTGTAAACATTTTATAGTTTAATAAAAACGCGATTTTCTTTTACGTTATCGTATAACAGCATTTTACATTACTAATTTACGACTATATTTTTACAAGTCGTATTCTGTTTTATGTATAATGTCATTTTATATATGTACCATTAAATGTTTGAAACGCTCTCGGTTAATAGCTTTAAATGTATTGATCTTATCTTAGGAAAATGAGGTTTTCTTTATACTCAACATATTTACTGTATATTAATATTTAATATTTTGTCATATATTAGTTTATTCAAGTACTTATCTTCAAGTAATATATTAATGATAAAGTAAAACATTATATACCCAAAATATCAACTAACTCACGTATACCTAATAATATGTATATTATACAGAGTATATAATATTAATTAATATTAATCGTAATTAATATTTGCTAACGTCTTTAATATTAACTTTTCAATAATACCAAAATAATGTAATGATAATACGAGTACCTAATATAATATAATTTATTTTAATAACTTATACAGGGTGACCGTTTAAAAACAAAACAGATGGGATTGTGGCCAGCAGAATTTTTTTTTCAAGAAATTCAAAATCACGTCAATTTTATCATTGAGGGGGACAACCTTTGCTATCAATGTCATTCCCGTATTGTTTCATCCCTTCGCGATGTGATGACTTGAAATGTTAATAGGGATAATATATGGCAAGTGACACCTTATTTGAAAGATCGTGCTTCCTGAATTCAGTGCAATAACTCTTTTGAAGTTTTATCAATTATTTAACAAAAAAATTGAAGCTGCCAAAATGCGAAATAAATACGATATTTTAAGACATTTAAGAATAAAAAAGAGAAAAACGCTTGGACAGGTTGATTTTAATTTCAAAGGGACTACATTTACTGCTATTATTCATAAACATTGACAATTCAACCATTAAGGTAAAGAGCAAACCACCTTTGGAATTTTGAATTAAAACATGGGTCTGTAAAAAAAATCAGTGTAATCAAATTATATGTTCAACAATTTGAACAATTTTTGAAAAAATTCAAAATTTACCGTCAAAATACCGTCTGTTTCGTTTTCAAACGGCCACCCTGTATTACTACAGCCAGCCTTATAACAGCAATATGGTTTGTTTATAAGATCATGCAATTCTTCAAAAAAACATTTTGAATTACTACCCACAGTTTATTATATTTAAATATATTGTCGTATTTCAAACGTTAAATTTTGATTTTTTTCTTGAATTTGTTTTATTGGATTACAATGAATTTGTTTATTTTTGTTAATTTTTATAATTGGGTTTAATTTTGTAAATAATTTTTAAAATTTTGTAATAATGCGGGAAGCATTTAAGAGTTGGTAACAATTTTTGGAAGAGAAGAGGTTCCCAGCCGTATCCGTGGGACGTGTTTTTGCGAGTCCTGAGAATTTTGATTTGAGTCCCTATTTGGGAATATTTTGGAGATAGTGTTGAATGTGATTTGAGAATAAAAATTATCATTAGCGTTAGTAAAAGTTTAGTTTTATTTGGTTAATTTATAAATCGTCCAAGATTTGGAATGAAATTAAGTTTTTGGATATTTTGAATTTGGAAGATTGGATAGAGGTTGGACCCGTTAATTGTTGATTACTGGAATTGGATAATTGGAAATTGCTGAAAATTATAAATTGGTTCTAGAAAAATTAAAATCGAAGGCGTAGTAAATTGGTATGTGCACGTCGCATCTGTGACGATAAGCCGCGCATACAATCAACGTTACCTTTCATTACAACTTAAAAATTTATTTTAAAGTTAATTTCAATCTAAATTTAATTGAGAATGATTGAATGGAATATTTTCGTAATTTTTGGACATTTGGAAAATTTTGATTTGGTGTCAAAGGAATCGACTACTGAGAAGTCCATGCGAACCGACAATTAGAGCTAGTTTGGCAAACTTTTAGGATTGTGAAGGATAGGTAAATTTTTTATACAAAATCCCACAACAATATTAAAGCGGGATTTTATTTTTCCGGGTAGTTAAAGGTTGATTTTAGTGCACTACGAAGTCAGATTTTTCAATTTTTTACTTATGCTTGTACAGTAACATTTTAAACATTGCTTATTTTCATAAACTTTGTGAATATTTCTAACTGTTCTCTAACAAAAAAATGCAAATATCTCTTCAATATCTAGTAAAAAAATGAAACTGATAATTTCAGCAATAACTTTAAAATTTGGTTTAATAATAGCATCGATTTCAACATATTTTCAGCTGCTAAGCCATAAAGTATGTTTTTATAATTTGCAAAATTTTCAAAAACAGTTCTGCAAAAAAATACAAATGTTTTAATATTGCTCGGCAAACTTGAAATTCTTAACTTCAAATAAAATTCTTAATAATTGTAAAATTAAATCAAAATGATACATCGGCACCAGCTGTCAGCTTATCAATCCCAATTTGTCGTTTGCAAAAAAAAACTATTGCATAGCATATTGTAGTGGAATGCTACCGAGATTTTGCCCCCCTAAAATTTTACTAACAAAAATTTTTTTTATCAATCTCGATAGCCTCCTTTTCTTCAAATTTGCCGACTAGCTTACTCAATCTCAGAACAGAGACGTCCCAGGGCATGGATTGCTTCTGTCTCAAACCAATAATTGTGTGGAGTAATAAAATTGAAATTGACCAACGATAGCTAGGTTTATTTAAAAACAAATTAATTTAGCGGTTAATATCGCTTTTTGACTCGTTAGTGTTTTGGTGTGTAGTCCGTGGTCCCTGAACTACATTTACGGTTTTAATAAGGAATCTAAGTTCAGTGACCATTGACTACTTTTGTGTCGAATATGTGAGGAATTTGTACAAAAAAATGATTAACTAAAAATAATATTGTCTTTGTATCAAATGAAATTTTTAAAATTGAATAAAAAAAATAGTTCCACTGTGTTTAAATTTTATAATTGTTTTAAGTACCTGATACCGATGATAGGTGACGCTCAGTTCACGCAGGTAGTTCTTAACTTCCGTGTAGTTATCTCGATCTTCGTAAGTTGTAACCGGTGTTTTCCTTCTGCTTTGTTATTGAAGTTCGGCTCCAGCGAAATTTGTGGTGTTGTCGTAAAAATAATAAACTCATACGTTTTATCCAATTTTATTCTCCATAAGGGCACTCATTAAATTTTACAGGTAGGTAAAATTTTTAATACTTTCCAAATTCCAAAATGTCGGACCACTCGCGTCCTTTTAATCCTCTTATCAATTCTAACTTTGCTCTAATTTTAGCAAATAAACGAAGCGTTAGCGCATTCTTCTCTCGATCACACCTTATGGCACTCCTTAAAAACCACTCTGATGACTTCACCTGTAATACTCAGGCAAATCGCTACCAAAAATTACGCTTAAAAACGTGGAACGCTCAAAAATCGTCCCTCGGCCTCACGTGTTTCCACGCTTATCTTCACACTCCAACTTTTCTGGTAATCTTTTTCAAAAATGTACAAGGTGAACCAAACGTATTAAACACTCTTTGTTTTAGATTTTATGTCGAACTACAGTCACTCGCACCCGGATAAATCAGCAATAAAAAACAAAATTATCGTGTTGACAGCGTGTGGATTTGTAACAATTTTAAGTCTTTATTTTTGTTCTTAAATAATAAAAACCGATTTGCAGGCTATGAACAAATCTAATAACCGCGGTACAAAAAATTAATTATTGGTCCGTCGTTCCATGACAATATATAGTAATAAAACTTCCCAAGTAACCAAACTCAGCTCCAATAAAAGAACTGTCCATCCAATATCCACTATAACTTCAAAATCTCTGACAAAAAATTTATGCGTAAACCATGTCGGTCATACCAAGTAAACGGAACCATTTTGTAAATATTAAGTTACAGAAGAATAAAAAGTTCTTTTTTATTTTTTCTTTTGGTATTTTATTTTGTGAATTATCATTTCACTGAGGGTTCTTTTCAAAAAAGAAAAACAGTTGATGTTGTGAAGAGAAGAGTCGGGTAGCCTAAAACTTCACGACGTATCATCAAAAAGACGGAAAAAGTCTATGTCACTGCCCCCCCCCCGAATCGATTTTTAATACAAAAAATTGGTGTCAGTAGTTAGTTCTTCGTTGGTGCTTGTTTGTGCCTCAACGGTCGCGAAGCTATTCGCAAAATCTTCTGGGAGGGGCTGTAGACACGATTCCCCCCCCCCAAATCGATTTTAATAAAAAGTTGGTGTCAATGGTTAGTGCTTCGTTAGTGCTTGTTTGTGCTCCCATTCCCGAAGTTCGTACCTCAATGGTCACGAAGTTATTAGCCAAGTTAGGAGCATTAGTAATTTCGGTGAAGTCCGAGCAAGTTGCGCGCGAATGCATAAATTTCAAATGTGCAAAAATTAACAAACAATAAATATGTAGCCATAATATTTATAATAAACGGTAAAGCTATTGCTATAAAGAAAATATTTTTTATTAATAAAATTTACGAAATAGTTATTTACGTACGAGCTAGTTCTGATGCGCCAACGATGATCCGAGAATTAATCTTGGTTGAAGTAGGATTGTTCAATATTGATCTCTGATCTTGTCGGATCTAGGATTATTATGACTATTGGTAGCATTTTCGAGCGATCCGAGAATTAATCCGTGATCTCGGATTGATCCTACGTACGGGCATTAGACATTCCTTTTACGAAGTAATGGTTTTTTTATCCGCGACCCATCTGACCCCCATTTTATCTAAATTTTTGGTCAACTTTCTGGAAGTTCGGCTTTGATTTCGTCAAGATTGAACTTTTAAATGATTTTTACCAGTTTCTGTAAGTTTTTTTTTTAAATACGCGGACTTGAACTCACAAGTTCAAGACACAAAATAACGTTTACTATACATAATAACATAATATACAAAATACTAACAAGAAATAAGAATAGTTACCATATTTTACAAATATTCGGAGAAAAATACGTCTAAAATCGAAAAAATATGTAATTTTATAATGCCTTATGACTAATTTATTACTCTTTAAAAGAGTCGAGCATCATAAAATTTTAGTTATATTTTAAAATACATTGTCAACAAATTAAGTTCCTACACTAGATTTTATACCTGTTTGAGAATTTTTTTCATAAAGCAATGATTCATAATTTATTTGTTAATAATTAATTAATTTATTGCTAAATAGCCTTTAGACTTTTACTCAGTGCTGCATATGCGAATTAATACTCTCGATTGATGTTATAAATTAGTTTAATGGGTACATAATACTGATTTAAATCGAAGTAATTTATTGTAAACTTTCTTTAGAGTAATTAGATATCGAGTAATTTCTTTAAAAAAAAATTTATAATTGTCAAACTTATATTACGAACTCGTACACACTTATCAGTTCGACTAGTATAGCCAAATGGTAATTGTACTCTTCCCACGATTTCGCAGCTGAAAAACCTAAGTTCGAACTCCACACCGGACGATAATTAATAAAATAAAATATAATATTTCAGTCATAAGTCCTGCGAATCCTTAACTGATGACGCCATAATACTTGAACACTCACTCTTCTGTTACAACATACACAAAAACTCATATATTTCAGAGTAATTTAGTGGGGAGAACAGAACTTCTTAATTCAAACAGATTTTTTTTAATCAAATAAATTTTTAACTACTTGATTTAAGAATATATTTGTATGATCTAAGAAAACTTAATTAAAAATATTTTTTTCTTACGAAAAGAAAATATTTTCGTGCAGCTATTGAAAACAGAAAATTTCTTGATTCAAATTTATTTGAACCAAGTAAATTTTTTTCAGTGTATGTAGATTCCAAGTAGATTCCATCGGTGTTCCTAAAACTGCTTTATAAAATGAATTTTTACAAGCTTTATAATACGGCTTTTTTTTTATTCATTTGCCAGAAATGTTAAACAACCCAACTAGCACAATTAGTCGCCGGAACGTAGCGGTGACTACTATAGGGAACCGCGAAGTCGTCGCTACTGGAGATGGGCACGTAATAGGCACGTGCCTATTACGTGCCTGCTACCAAAATGGGGAACACTTTTGTGGTAACCATAACGTCCCGGGGTCGTTCCGGCGACTTCTACCGCTACGTTCCAATAACGTCACCGTTACGTCGCGAAGACCACCCGGGGTGGTAACTACGACTTGATTGGGAACTACACATTTTATTTAGGGTTTTGGTTTTGTACCTGCTTTTTTTATTGTCGTAAAACTTCTTTTGTAAAACTTATATTTCTTACCTTCATGATCCTTGTCTATTTCTTTAACAGATAAACAAGATGGAATATTTAGAAGTACCTAAATATTATACTACGTATGGAAATACTATAAGAGAATATAAAATTACATTATTTTTCCATGGATAGGGTGATAAAATTGAAACGAATGCAAGTTTATTGTGAAATATATTAATTGTACATCGAAATTTGACCGTGCGCCATTGAAATTCGTATTTTTTTAATTAAATTATTTTATTTCAAATATATGTCAATTAAAAATCTGACACCGGTATACATAGTAACAATTTGATTATTATTCTTTGGGTCTTAAATCTACTTTTTATGCATTAATTTATTATATTTAATGCAAAAATTATGTTAAATTAGTATTTTTGTTCGTTATTCTGATTCAAGGTTCATATTTTACAATAATGGCTGCCATCAATAATATATAAAAATGGCGTGTAATTGAAAAAATAACTTTAAAGTCATCATCACCCAAAACTGTTACCTTAAAGTAGCGACTACTTTGACTCTAGTGACGAGGTGGTCGTCATCACCCAAAACTGTGACCTTAAAGTAGTGACTACCTTGACTAGTGACGAGGTGGTCGCCGCACTGCAAAATTATTGTTACTGCAAAGTCTTGAAAGCGACTTTAAAGTAACCGTCATTATGATGGTGGGGTAAGCTTTACAACGCAAACAAAACCCTACTATACCGATATAACTGTACAAAAGTTTCTGTTGAAACTGCGCGGTTGCATTGCAAATTGATTTATTTATTTAAAAGAAAATATTTCATATTAATGGAAATATGATTAGAACCAATTTCAAAAACATTATTATATGTTTATTTTATTATTTGAATCATTAAATATTATTTTATAGACATCGAATAATACGGGACAGTGACGGCGCCAGGGGTGGACCAGAGTGGGCACTTATCCACCCTGTTATAATATAATCTAAAGCTATATTTGATAGCGATATAAGTTGTGAGATAAAAGGTGACAACAAAAACAGGGGGGGTATATTATTGTAAATTATATATTATTTTATAGGCACCAAATACGAGATGATTCAGGGCTTGGAGTCCTACTGAGAATTATCGTATGAATGCCCCCCCCCCCCAAATATTAAAAAATATAATTTTTCTAAAACTTGAAATACAAATTGGTACTAGAAGGGGGGTGTAAAAATACATATAATGTAAAGTTATACTTGACATTTATTTATTTAAATATTTAAAAGTCCTGATCGATTTTTAAATTCTGATTGAATTAATGAATTAATTTAGGTCAAAAAATTAATTATTAATTAAATTAATTAAAAAAAAAAAAAACTATTTTATCTATCTTATCTTACGCGTGGTGTTATGGTTATATGGTTTACCTACTTTTATACTGAAAATAATATAATTTTTATGATTGGTATAAACCGGGACCAGTCGGCACTAATTAGTAAAATTTACCTATTGGTGAATTTTAGAAGGTAATATTCACCAAGTAGTAGCCGTTCATAGGTAGCGGGAATGCCATTAACATTAATAAATATTACTTACAAGTTCCACGACTTCAAAGTATTGGTCAAGGTCCCCAGGATGTCGCGGCGACTACCAATGCTACTAAAAAGTGGTGGTAACTTTGAAGTCGTTGTTTAGTAATCTAAGCTAGTCACCGTTACTACCATTTGCCACCACTAAGTTGCGAAAACTTTAAGGTCGTCGAGTAGGTAATTACGACGTCCCCACTACCAGTAAAGTTACTTCGAAGTAATGTAACTTCAAAGTAATCACCATTGATAATAACAATTACGTAGCAGCGACTAAAAATTTTTCCAATTAAGTAATTTATACATCAAAGTCGTACATTTAGTAGCGGTTACGTAATAGTTACTCAATAAAGGTTCCCGTCTCAGTTGCTGCTACTTTGGTGCTAGTTGGGAATAAACGCCATATACAATTATAATATTTTGATATTAACAATTTAAATTAATTATTGCATATTGTACACATTTAAATTTGACTTCACTTATAATTTATAATAAAATTTTTGCGTAATTTCAAAAAACAGTCTCATGCAAATCAGCCGAAGTAAGAAATGAATTTTTAAAGGTATGTAGTGGTTGCAGTAACCAGCAATATGACCGTTATCATTATTTGATTGTGCCGAAACAAAATCAAGTCAGAGAGAAATAATAGTGATCCTAGGTTACGTAGTAACCAGCAAATTTGGTTATTAGAATCGTTTCATCACTCCTTCATCAAGGCTCGTAGATAGAACACGTATCCTGACTTTTTAGTAAAGCTCACATAAAAGATTTAGTTGAAACAATTCAGCATAAATTATATTAATTGTTTTTTGTACAGGAACAACAATAACTATTTGTGCAACAAGTAATGAAAAGAGAAAGCGATGTTTTTCCATACAACTCTTTAAATAAGCAAATATACCGTCAACGAAAAAATAAGCTCTTCATATTTTTCTACTATTGTTTGAATAACCACAAAAATATTTATTAGTTAAACTATTATCTAGTATTGGTTTGAAACTTATTATTAATTTTATTTGTTCCTTTGTTTGTTATTTTCTTTGTTTACGGTGTGAAGAAAAACGTTTTTTATCTTACTCACACTAATACAAAAAGTTTTACATTTTCAAACAGTAATAGTGAAATAAATATTTACCCCATGGTAAATTTTTACAAGAATGCACTTCAATACGTACTTTTATATTAGATCAAAACTATGCAATTGATTGATATAGGTTGATACAATGCCATATCATTTGTGTTTAGAATTTCAAATTTTCATTAGGCAATGATGTAGAACTATGTATCAATCAATTGCATAGTTTGAAGTAAAAGCATAGCTACTAATAAAAAAAGTAATTAATTTACATAATAAAATAATTTTTTCTCCAACCGTATTAAAAGCAGTACATTTTTAATAGCATTACCTCAAATGAAAGTTGACGTTTTTGTTACTAATATAAAAATGCGTACATTACTAAGCAACACTTTTTTTTACGTGCATTAAAAGAACTTTTTTTGTGCTAGACCTAAAAGTGACCTAAAAACTATGACAACTTAATATAAAAAAACAAAAATTCAAGTTACTGGATTTTCACTACACGAATATTCAAACAAAATGTTTGAAGTAATTTAAATTTTTGGTTGGAGAAAAAGTAATATGTCTCATTTGGATTAAAAGTGTCTTTGTTTAACGTGCAATTATTGCATTCGCTCGGCTCCGCTAGCGCTCCGCCTCGCAAATTCAAAAATTGCTTGTCAAACAAAGTTTCACTTTTAATCCGAATAAGACAATGTACTATTATTTCAACATTTAAAACAATGTAAACTTTTTACAAAAATAACTGAATCCATTTTAGATCATGCAGAATTTGATTTCGCTAAAATATGTTGTTACGTTTATACAAAATGAGGAATCAAAAAAATAATGCAGCCAATTTGGTAATTTTATAGCTTTTGAATTAATGTTTTTGTTTTTTTTGAGAAACATCGTACCTGTTATATTTTTAAAAATCTAAACATTAGACAAATTTCCAAAACAAACCCAAATGTTACAAAAAAAAATAAAATTTAAAGCTTTTCTCTCAAAATTCCACATTTTTTCTCTAAAATTTTAATTTGATTTGGTGGTAAGTATATATAAGTACCCTATAATATGTCCTTAAAATTTCAATTTTGTAGGTCTCACAACTTTTAAATTTTTTATGTATTTGAGGATTTCGGCTGTAGTCGAATCACTATGTTCAAAATATTCTCTAAATTCACTAATTCGATTAAATTATTTTGCACAATAATATATTATTAATAATTACTAGTAATAAGCACAATGATTATAATGCACATTTTGCATAATTTTATTAATTAAATGGTACTAAATTATTCACCTTTTAATCTAAATCTTTAAATTTAATTTATAAGCTTATTAACTTCATAAACAACTTATTTAAGTTGCATCAACAAAATAGTATTTTTATTAACCCTATTTCCTACTAATGGTGATCTGGTAGTATACAAATCTTTTATTGAGACAATAATAATATTGCTTATTTCTACTTTTGCTGCTGGACAAATTCTTTTGGATGTTACATTAAATTTACCACAGGATATGTTGAAATATTCAGATCGATAACTCAGACCACCAATACATCGTATGTGAATTTTAGTGTTATGTTGGATAACGAAACAAATTAAGGTCCTGCTGGTCTATCGTAAACACTGCAATATATTCTCTAAATTTCAATACTTCTCAATTTGGAAAAGATATAAAGTAAATATCCCCCGATGTACCTTTAAAATGTTCTTTACTTAAAAAATATACAACTTATAAAATTCCAAATAATTTTTTTCATTACAATAATTATAAAGTATGTTTACAATAAGGCAACAAATGAGAAACATTTTTAAAACATATTGTGTTGAGAAGGATGTAACGGTTATATCGATAAGGTTATGTAAAAATTATCATAGTTAAAATAATAATTTAATCTAAAGTATTATTATTTAATGAGAAAATATAATTAAGAAATTTTTCTAAAAGAGTCCCCGTGTATCCCAAAAATAAAACCAATAATAACTCTATTTTACGTAATTCCCTGCTTAAATTTTAATACCGGATTAAATTTTATTGTAAAATTAAGATAATATTTTTAATTAATATTATTAGATTAGAAGACTACCATAAATCAAGGTAGCTGACGGGTGAATAATGAAGTTGGAATATACTGTAAAATTCTGAAGACGATATTTAGTAAACCTGTGGTCTAAAAATGTATTTTTTACATTTATTTATTTGTAAAAAAACCTTTTTATTCTCTCGAATGACAAATAAATTGTTAATGTTTGAAAACCATAAGAAATATTAAATTATTTATACAATGTAATAATAATTTAGCTCAATAGGTCATGTAGACCTAAGCTTCAGTGTACAACGATTTTCCAATTTATCCTCGGCTCCATGCTTTTCTCTACATCTTTCTAGATCCGATACTCACAAATCAACATTGACTGCATCTATAAGTTTTTGCTCTATTGCCCTTCTTGTAGATATACATTCATTGTTTATTTTATATTTTAGCTGCAGTATTTCAATTTAACTATTTACTGAATATTTTATGTTTATTTAATCTCAGTTTTAATATGAAAATTCCACACAAGATTTGGAGAAAACGAAATCTTAGTTTTCACTTATAATTTGTTTTTTTTTATTTTAACTAATATGTAATACATATTATCAATCAGAATAATTAAATTTAATTTACATTCTATAAGATAATTTGATATCTTCTTTTTGTAGGGGATTCCGCCCATCGGCTTTACCCGCAATAATTTTTCTTTATATCTGTAATAAGTCACGAGGCCATTTTCGTTTTAACCTTCTGTAGATGTTATCTTCAAGAAGTTGAGCTATTTTTGGATGGCCTTCGAGTTTGGTATGCTACTTTTCTGCTCGTTTCTGGATTTCTTCGTATACGTATGGTATTTGAAGATCTGTATGTAGGGTGTTATTGCTTATGTACCATGGTGCGTCTACCATTATACGAAAAGTTTTAGATTGGAATCTTTGGATGACATTGATGTTTGACATACTCGAACATCCCCATAATTCCACTCCATAAGTCCATATGGGCTTGATGATCGTTTTATATATTTGAATCTTGTTCTCCATTGACAGGGTAGACTTTCTTCCAATTAGCCAGTACATTTTCTTTACTTTGATGTCCATTTCTTTCCGTTTCTTACCAATGTGTATCTTCCATGTTAATCTACTGTCCAAATGTAGTCCCAAGTATCTAGCTTCTGTTGCAGATGGTATCATAGTATCGTTAATATAGACTAGCGGGCATAAACTGCGTCTTAAAGTAAATGTCACGTAAGAGGAATTTGCTTCATTCACCTTTATTCTCCATCTGTTCAGCCACTCTTGCAAAAGTAAAAGATGTGATTGTATATTTTGAGATACTGTAGCAGGGTTTTCGTCCGTTGATGTAATATTAGTGTCATTGGCAAATGTTGCTGTTTCAGTGTGATCTGTAACAGGTAAGTCGAAAGTAAAAAGCAAATACCGCAATGGTCCAATCACACTTCCTTGCGGATGTTATCGGGCAAATTTTTTCTAGAAGGTTTTCATCATTCATACGTTTTAATAATAGCTTCTCCATTAGCTTTGATAGAAGTGGTAGCAAACTAATTGGTCGATCAGACTTTAAATCTGTTGGGGGTTTTCCAGGCTTTAAAATTAAAATTATTTTGGGAAATTTAAGCTGTATTGGCCAATGTGCTAATCTCAAGATAGAATTGTACAGCATCGTAAGAAGTTTTATTCCCAATCTAGGTAGTTCATTTAATACTTTTGCTGTAATAAGGTCGTAACCAGGAGATTTTTTTTGATTTAGTTTTCTTATTTCTTGTTTCACTTCATAAGAAGTTAACTTTTTTATGGGTCGAGACATTTGTAGTGGAGCTTGGAGAAAGTCATTTATTCCTTCATTTGGTTCATCGGAGTGGGGTTTAAAAACTTCTTCTAGATGTCGAGAGAATAGTTCTGCTTTCTCTATGTTTGATCTTGCCCCTGATGAATCAGACTATTGTAGTGAAGAAGCAGTGATTTGAGGCCTATTAAAACCTTTTGTGGCCTTCCAAATAGTGTTGTCTTTCACCGAAAGATCAGATAGATAATATTTAAATGACTCGTTTTTTGCTTCTTTTATTATTCTTTTAAGATGATTTGCAATTCTGTTGTGTTCCGTTTCATCTTGAGGATGATTGTAGCGATGCCATCTAGCTCTTGCTCTTCGTTTTTCAGCTAAAACTTGACGTATTTTCATAGGTATGTTGTATTCATTACATGTTTCCTTTACCAATGGAGTTGCTTTCCAACTAGCTTCTTGGATAGATGTTACGAAGTAATTGGTTGCCTCTTCTAATTCTTCGTTTGTTTTTAATGGTAACGTGAAGTCTAGATTTTGTTGGACAAGTTCTTTGAATTGGTTCCAGTCTGTGTTACTTTATGCTGTTTTGTAATAACCAGACTATTAATAATAAGTAGTACTGGAGTATGGTCTGATGTTAGTTCTAAACTTGATTTGATTTCTATGTAGTTCGACGAGACTCCATTGGTAATGAAAAAATCAAGTAAATCTGGTATTTTATCTGGGTCGGTAGGCCAATATGTAGGCTCACTTGTAGATACGGTGTGATAATTTTTAGCGTTAATCATTTTCAGAAACTCTCTTCCCTTGGTAGTCATCAACCTGGATCCCCATTGTGTATGTTTTGCGTTGAAATCTCCACCTGCTATAAATTTATTACCAAGTGAGTCAAAAAACGGTTTCAGGTCTTTTTTTTATGTTGTGCCTTGGTGGACAGTATATTGCTGCAATTTTTAGCGACTTATTCAATTTGTTGATTTGGACTGTAGTTGCTTGTAGGAAGTTGGTTTCATACTTGTTTAGTTCATGATGTACTAAAGTTTCTCTAACTAATATGGTTGTTCCACCGTGTGCTGTTCCGTCAGGGTGATTAGCTGAATACATTCTGTATCTGGGAATTTTTATATAGGATCTTGAGGTAAAGTGTATTTCAGATATGAGTAGAATATCTATATTATTTGCTAATAAAAATATTTCAGTTTCTTTAACTTTTGATGTTTGATAGGCATTAGCATTCCACAGGGCAATTCTTAAGAAAGCCATTAACCTACCAATCTGTTGATGACTGCATTTAGTAAATTTATCATCATGTTATTTTGCTGCATAAGTGTATAGCCAAAGAACCATTTTCGGTTTTAGTCCCCACGATTTGCCGATCATCCTCCTACAGGCCCACATTGTCCTAGTCGCTTTGATCGTTGTATTTTTGACATGTTGTGTGAAGGTCAGCCTGCTATCTAGGGTTATACCCAGATATTTGACCTCCCCTAGTAGTAGTTTCTTTCCCCATAAGCTGGGCATTCTCACATCACGCAGGTTTCTGCGTTTAGTGAAAGCTACCACAGCGGTCTTATCCGGGTTTACCGACAATCTTTCTAATATGCACCATTTCTCGACGGTATGTACGGTCTGTTGCATCAATGAAGATACAACTCCCCCAAATTTCCCGACGATAAGGATTGTGATGTCATCCGCAAATCCTTGCGTATCTATGACCATCTGGCTCCCACAGAAAGCCGTCAACGACCAGGCACCACAAGAGGGGAGAAAGAACTCCTCCCTGTGGGCACCCCCGCGCAGCCGAAACTTCTGCGGTCGATGCTCCCAGAGCGGCACTGATTTTCCTACCTCTCAGAGTAGAGGCAATCCATCCAACAATGAATGGGTCAATGAAAATTCGAATTTCTCTATTTTGTAGATATCTTAGGTCGTAAATGTTTTTATTGTTCTCTGATGGTTCGAGATCTACAAAAAATAATGGTAGTGACTCCTTAGTTATACGATGTTGTACATTGATAACGTTACGTACAGTGTAACCTTTACTTTTTAGTTCATCTTTTATTTCTGATACGGGTGTTGTTTGATGCAGGTATCTGATTACTACTTTATATGATTTTTCTTCTTTCAATTGATATGTGTGGTGGATGATGTTTTCATCTTTCATATGTTGTATTAACTTACGGTAACTATCGACTGTATTGACATTAATTTTAATTACATTGTTTAAAAGAGTCTTTGTTGTGATTTGCTCCTGTTCCACTACGACATATAAATTTTTGACCATATCTTGGTAATTGATTACGCCATGTACAAAGATATGAGGTGGCTTATCAATTTTCGGTTGTTGCAATTGTTCAGCTCTTGCTTCACCATTTCTGGAATCATTATTTAGTGATTGAAGTGGTAAATACCTGTTTGTTTGTATCACCGGTGGAAATTCATGTATCCGATCGAATATAGAGTGTATAAAAATGCCCGCGTTCGTTCCGCTCGCTAAGTGATATCGGCTACTGGTGTGGTATCTTCCAAATTTAAAACCCATTTGTTAAAGCTGGATCTATCAACAAAATTTTATCAAGAAATACAAAAAGCAGTTATTTTGGAAACGTGCCATATTGTCAGAAAATTTTCAAATTCTCAAAATTAAAAATGCACTAAACAATTTAATATTTTAATTATGTATCATACTTAGTATAAGTTAAGAAACACATTGTAAAGTATAAGATGTTTGGAGCTAAATCCCCCATCTTATGCTTATTGCCACTGTATGTGAAAACTGAAATAAATAATAATAATAAGGTAAATCGACCCTTTGCACCTGTATCAAATTATATTTAGCGATACCTTCAATTTCCATATTATAATATTGGTCATTATAGATTTTGCCATTTAAATTAATTATAATTATTACTTTTATTCATCATTTAAATATAATATGATAATCATCCAAAATTTATTTCAAAATTTAAATTTAATCGAACAATATTATAAAAAAATAAGCAAAAATAAGCAAGGTATAAGGCCTTTTTAAGGCCTGTAAGGCGAATTTTAATTTATACAAAAATGTATATCCTGTATATTCGTTGTTACATAAGAAAATAGTTTAATTTCATAGCTTCGTAAAATTTCTTAAAATACATTCGGTCATTTTAAATTTCTTCAAAAACTTATAAACTAGGTTAGGTCATTGTAAATTTCTTCAAAAACCCATCAACTTATTTATGTCACTGGTAATTTCTTGAAAAATGAATCGTTGTTATTCAAATACATATTTCTGAAAAACACCAACAACAGTTAAGACATCGATATAGTAACCCCCAAATTAACCAATAGTGAACTGTTGGTCAAGGTTTAACAAATTTTATATAACCTCTTACATTAGATCACAAAGTCAGTCAGGAAGATTTTCCTGAATCTAACAACTAGACTCCGTTCCGTTTAAATGGAAAAATTAAATGGAAAAACATCCATCAAACACAAAAATAATTAAAATTCAACATTTAAAATTAATTAAAATGTTACAATCAAAATTCAATAAAAAAGAAATTATTTTACACAAATTAAAATCATTTAATTATTTATCAAAAATTTTCCAAAAACGATTTGGTAACATGACAATAATGCAGTGAATTGTGAATTAATTCATAAAAATATGTTGTTAAATATACACTTTTATTTTCTTAGAAATTCTTCGAAAAAAAATTTCTCGTTTATCAGTTTGAATTGATAAACTGCCGTGACCAGGATTCGAACCTGGGTTACCACGGCCACAACGTGGGGTCCTAACCACTAGACGATCACGGCTATCAGAGAACATAATTATTTGTCTTAAATTAAATATTAATGTACTGATACTGTTCGTAGAGTCATGCTCTACTTTTTTGATCTAGCCGCAGGCATTCGAAAGTTTATTCGATTCTTTACTTCGCATGCAACTGTGAGTTTCTGCCATCTGTATTAATTATATTATAGTATAGACAAACTTAAAATTTACTTTTTTATAATAAAATTGAAACTAAAATTGTTTATTAATTAATTAATTATTGCAATCTTTTCAAATAATAATAATTATTACTATTAAAAATGATATATTATAATATGAAAGAAAGAGGCAGTTGTTTTAAAAAAAAACCTTTTTTTTTCGCCGACTTCTCTTTCTACCTTTGGATGCCGGTCAACTGAACAAAGTCGGAAGCTGGAGACTTCTCGAGAATGAGAAATTACTGACTCAAATTTCAACTTTATTCTCAAATGAAATCCAAAAATCTCAAATTTAAGACGCAAATTGAAAAAAATTACTGGAGAGACCAGCAAATACGTCTGTACATTCCCACGGACACGGCTGGAAGTTTTTATCGCTCGTCTTTCGAACCATTATTAAAATTATTAACACCAAAAGCCACAAAATTCAAAAATTTCCAATGGCTTACAAAAATTACACTATGACAAATTCAAAAAAAAATTTTTTTTTACTGGGTTTACAGTATGTAATAATGATACATCATCTCAAACTCAATTAAGATTTGTAAATAAAATAGTCACATCACGTCACGTTTCATATTGAAAAGAATTTATTGATTTTTACAAATTATACTTAATTAGCGACTTACAGCATTATTTTTCATTAAAAATCTTAAATTTTTTGGAACGATTGGCTTTCCTCTTGTAGTCAGTCTTTCCAGTAGCCCTCTAAAGACACCAACAAAAATCTGCAAGCATGACTTGTTCCCATCTACCCTGGTATAGCTTCTCAAACTCTGCTATTTCTTGGAGAAAACGCTCACCATGTTCATCGCTAACTGCGCCCATATTTTCCGGAAAGAAACTTAAATGGGAATGTAGAAAATGAATTTTCAACGACAAAGTTGTTTTTTTTTTGAAAAAATTGAAATCCAGGCCCATCTTTACATATTTTATCAACAATTAAGTGTTGTAAGGTGAAAGAACAGTTATACGTTGATTGCTTTATTTGAACATGTACAAAATATTGACGTTGCTTGATTTGTGTTCAAAGTACAACATGTGAACATGTGCTCGACTCCCTGCGAGCTATCGAAGCGATCCGAGCTGCGCAGTGGTTATTCGCGGCAACAATATCTTTGTAATTTTTGAAACCGGTCACCTGGTCGCCAATGGCGACTGCACGGTTTATCTGGCAACTGAAAATATATTAGATGACCAGGCCCGTAACCCGTCGTATTAGACGTGAATAGTTCTAAGCCACAAAAATTGATAAATTGAGATATCCCATCAATAAAAATACAATGAAGAATATAGTGGTGAAGAAAGCTAAATGATTTTATTTTTCTAAAAAATTAGGAAATAATCAATTGAAATGTACACAACACATTGTTTTAGATAGCAATTTAAAACTCTTTTTGCTAATTATCTCTAAATAGCAAATGCGTGGATTAGATCAATTTACGTCTATGAACCGTTTTACATTATAGCAAATTTGCAATGAAATCTTGTCACAAATTTGCTAGCAATTATTGTATAAAATTTCAAGTGTCATATTTGATAGAAATATGACACAAATATTGTTTTATATTTGTTACAAGAATAGAACAGGTCCTAAATATTTGGTATCAAATTTGGGTTGCAAATTTGTGAAGTAATTTTCATGTATGACACTTTTGTAAAATTGAATTCATTTTTTTGTCAGAGATTTGCTACAAATTTTATTATAATGTAAAACGGCTCTAATACGACGAAACATTTCTGAAATTTTAGAAAACAGTTAAAAACATTTACAAAGTTTATAAAGGTAAGCAATGTTTGAAATGTTACTGTACAAGTATAAGCAAAAAATTGAAAAATTTGGCTTCGTAGTGATCTAAAGACGACCATTAACTGGCCGGAATAAAATTTTCATTGTTATCCGCCATGTGTAGCCTAAAGTGTGCGCTTACAAGATGCCACTTGAATAACCGTTGATGTTATGGTACGGTTGGCCAGCTGTTGGGATTTAACCCACAGTTGTTTGAGCTAAGGGTAGGTGTGCCCACCAATCGCAGGTTCGGTGTTGGTTGCTTCTAAATGTTGATACACACAATTGAAGTTAGCTGTACTATCAACGCCAACGTCGAAATGAAATGCTCTAAGGGCGCCAAATATCGAAATAAAACACAACAAATAGAAAGAAGAGGATTTATTCGATATTAAAGATGTCAAGTGAGAGATTGGGTTAAACAGTTAAAGCTGAAGGCTTTCAAAACAATAAATCTGCTGCTGATGGACTGATGGTCGTCCACAACCCAGTATGCAGAGTGCCAACAACACCCACTCATGCAAAGCTAACCAAACATATTGGTGAAAGGCTTGATGTGACGTTAGACAAAAAAGTGATTGAAAATATACTAAGTGAACAGCACTTACCCAGTCTCACTCCTTCTAGATCCGCTATTGAGTAATAGCGGCGATACAAAAATGTTATCTGGTCCGGGTTCCTTCCAAGAGCTCTTTAAGCTCTTTTAAACAGATTAATGCCACTTACATAAGCACTTCACCAAACAAAATAATTAATTATTAAATCAGCTGGTGATGATATAAAAAAACTACAAAATCGGTCCTCTACTGAATACGAATTTTCTCCAATTACTTCCCAATGAGCCTTTCAAAAAAAAAAACAATATATGGGAAAATATTCAAAACCTTATTCAAACAGGGCGCAGCAAACAGCAAAACCTTCTTATCGGTTGATTATTGGTTGACCTTGCAAATTTTTTCAACTTCCAATAATTAATATTTCTTACTGCTACCAACCAGATATATTCAGTATTCCATATCCAAATTCCAAAATGATCTCTGATCTGTATATCTCAAGTTTTAATTTATTTTATTTTATTTATTTTATTCTCATATAAAACGTATAGCCACGTTCGTTGTTAATTATCAAAAAGCCTCTTATCAGGGGCGAGCGCTCCGTTGATTACCCTTGTACAAGGTACGTCGTAATTAGTCAGTTCTAAATAAATGGAATCTTATGTAACGACAAATGTAACGTTACACATGACTTAATAATTGCTTATTTTATTTTAGAAAATGTTTTGTTTTAAATTTCATTAATCTTAATATTTCTCTGCAGTGGTTTACAATAACATCTTTTCGATGTCTAATAAACAAATAAAAATGATAATTTTAGCAATAACTTCAAAATTTGTTAACATAATAGCGTCGATTTCAATTTACTTTCTGCAAAAAATCCCGCCTTAAGACTGATTAATTTTATAATTTATCAATTTTTTTTGTCAAACGTCTTAATTTCAATGTATTGTTTGTCCTGTTTTTAAAACGCTTTTATTAGCTTCACTTGTAACTAACTAACTAATATGTAAGAAAATCTTGGAAGCTTAATTTGACCCACTTCCCGTTTTCCGATTGAGCTGAAATAGTTTAGATGACAATACATGTTAAGACTGAAAAGTATAAAATTAAATATTATAATTTTAAAAAAACTAAAAAACACGCTTTTATGACGCAGTAAAACGCACTAAAACTTAAAAAATAATTAAATTTAACCCTTTCGGACACCTTGTAATCAATTGATAAATTGGTGACTGAAAGGGTTAATAAACTGCTTCAAAAAGCGTGGAGAGCTTTGTCTAAATTAATTTAAAAACACATAACCAAAACGCGCTCCACGCTTTTTGAATTGGTTTATTAACCCTTTGAAAACCCTTGAAAATCGGTCAATAAATAAACCCGAAACGTCGGACAATTATAATTGTTTCATTTTGTACGCTATTGAAAATTTGGATAACTACAACTTAAAAGATGTTTAAGGTCTAATGCTTAAGTGCTTCGATTACTAATGCCCGATTTCTTCACTTTGAGATATCTATCGGATAAGTATAACTAAGAATAACCAAGCAAACAACCGTAATTCAAATTTTTACGGTTGTTTGAATGGTTATCCTTATTGTTGTACTTATCCGATAGATATCTCAAGGTGAAGAAATCGGGCATAAGTAGAGATCAATGATTCTAGCCTGAGTGTAGCAAGAAACTTATTCTGGCCGTTCTCCCTCGGAGGCAATGGCTAACCACGAAGGAAATTTGCCTTGAAAACCCTTCATAAAATGAAGTGGTAACCTAAAACCTACGTGGTTATAAATAGTGCTAGCATTAATTTTTAATTTAGTACATTGATAGACATATAACAGATGTGCATGTACTGTCTGAATTTGAATTTGAATAGTAACATGTTATTGTCATACTTTTTTTCAAAAAAATTATTTCACATAAAAGGTTTTTGAGTAATAACAATTTTTGTGTAGTGTATATTTAAGAATTATGTTCCAACTAACTAGTAGCTGTTGTACCTACTTAACAATAGCATAAATTTTGGCCATTTTGTTTTGCTTTAACGCATAATTTTAAAGTTTGAGAAATTTTGTTATAAATTGTGTTGTTCTGTATTTATGTTTCGGTGTTATATTATTTAGGAACATTTTAACAAAACTTATTTTCTTATGCATAACGGAAATAAAACATATTTCCGGATTTTAATTTACTTACACCATCAATACTTTTCAAGCCTTGTCAAGATTTATTGAGAGTATTGATAAAATATTAATTTGAAGTATTAAAAATATGATTGATGGTATAATGTGCCTATAATGGACACATCAAACATAAATGTTATGTACTTTTTACCTTAGACAGCATTTGATATCAATTTTGCATCAATATACTTTCACAACTTACACCATCACACCAGCATACAAATATTTTTAGATTGCAGTAAAAAAAAACCAAAACATTCCCGCAATATAATAATAATTAGTATAATAATGCTATAATGAATTATATCTTTGAAGTTAGCAAAGCAATCAGAAATGGTGAGAAATTATTTCTGACATTTCCATAGTTACGAAAACAAATTTTAGACGCTTCTTCACCTTCTTTGCAAAAAATTCGTATTTTATACGTTTTTACTGCTGTAATTATGTTATGAAGTAGTACTCTTAAATTATTGGAGATGAAATTTATTCAAGCATTTTATTTTTAATTAGTTGATGGGCAATAATAATAAGTGACATTTAATAAGCTAGCAATAGTTTATAAAAATAAATAAAAGTAGATGGCATGATTTAATCGGTCAACTGGTTTCAATTTAAGTTGGTAATACATTAGTTTAATTCTCAACTGTCAACAACAGTTGTCGCATTTAATAAAATTTTATAGGTTAAAGAAACAAACATTTTATTATTTATTCTAGTGACTTTGGTGGAAAATAAAATTTTAAGTTAGTAATATTTAAGGATCTTAGGTTATGTAAATGTCAAAGTCAATTTTAGATCTATCTGTTTTTAAATTACGGTTTAAACTTAATTAAAATTTTGAATTAGACTATAAATTTTAAAATTTATAAATATCTAAAATTAAAACTTTCATTAGACAAAATTCAATTATTCTTAACAAGTGTGAACATGTAGCAATTATTAAAACTGAACCGAGAGGTTGTTCGAAATGATGCTTAAAAATTTTTAAATTTGTGGACGTAATTCTCATAGGGTTCTAATTCATTAACTGTAAAATAATATACTCGACCAAGTAAACATAATTTATTATAGAATTAAATTTCAATTTAATTTAAAATTCACAGGTGCAGTTAGTTATCTGAAAATGTTCCGAGATACCAACAAGTACTAAAACGGTGATGGAAACTTGAACATACATATCAATTCCATGTCCAAGATTTTTCTTCTATTTATTCTTCTATTATTTCTAACAGATATTTATTTTACTTTTATGTTTAATTTCAGTAACCAATTAGTACCCAATTAAAGCGTATTGATGTTGGACAATATTGCCAATAAGATAGCATAGCAATATTTCTTTTTAATAGTAAATTTTGTTAGAACCTGTTTAATTGTACGTGGAATAAATTATCGCACAATTTCCATTCCAATTTGGTATTTACGCTTTAATCGAACTTTCCTTTTCATCAGTTAGGGACCTCAACGATTAAGTTCCATTTTAAATGAGAGTGAAAGTTTATAGCTGTTGAAACTTCTACGACTTGATAGCACAATACATTTTGTTAATAAATTATTTCTTTCCATTATACTTGCAGGTTGCCTTGTCATTAATTGTTAGGATGATCAGGAAAACTATGGTAAACCGATAAGAAATAATTAAATTAATTTTTCGTTGCTTTGAAATAGAAAAATTTAGTTGTTATGCATTGGTATAATAATTTCACGTGACTATCTTATATCGTAGAATTAAATCGCCAAACAAAAGATGTAATCAAAGTTAATTAAGTTTGTATTGCAGACTTAATTAATTGTTTGCGATATCATTGTGGGGCATAATTACCTATTACATATTCTTATATTGGCAACACAGAATTCAACTAACAGTTAGTCAAAGTGATGTACAAACGACTACAGCACCTAGTTAGAATATTATTAATTTAATAAATAATTGTTAACATTTTTTTAGTTATAGAACAATAGCTATTTAATTAACCAATAAAGTAATGAGACATCTCATTCAACAAGTGTGAATTTGATAATATCTGGTCGCTAACGTTTCCTTTTTCTAACAAATTTATTCTAGTTTAATAATTTTTGAATTTCAAAATCTAATTTATTTTGTAATATTTTTAATCATTTTTGAATAATTTGGAAAATTCCTCATCAAATAGTGGGAACGTTAGAATTTTTATTTTTATTTAATCTGTAAAGTATAATTCAACAAATGTGAATTTTCCAAAATCTGGTTGCTAACGTTTTTTCGTTTCTTTCATTCTGAAAATTAAGATTTTTTAATTATTTTTGAATAATTTAGAAAATTAGAATTACTTTACGTACATATACATAGTACTAAATTCAATAATAATAATTTATGTTTTATTGAATTGCTTGTATGAATTCTGCTTATGTATATTATGCATCTATGTTAACATACTTCAAAGTTCTACTAGCAATAATAGTTTTAGTGCAAAACGGATTAATGACAATGCCAATATTATATAACTACGTTGCAATGCATGTACCTACATAGAATTTCGATTTGATAGAGTTATTATTAATTAATTGAAGAAGTGATTTGTTAATTACGTGACAATGGAATAACTCTTAAAGTTGATTATCATTTCAATGAAAGCTTAAATTTGGATTCTGTTTGCGGTTTCTTAAGTAGTTGCGGTAGACCTACATGCAGAAAGCATAAAACGTAGCCACTGCAAGATGCTGTAATTTAGTACCCTCAAGACACATGGTTTGCCTTGGTTTATCCATTCATCATCCTTGGCAAGAATTCCCTTTACTGCAATCCCTAGCCCACTGTTATAAAATAAATACATTTTGTAAACACCTGGAACATTTAAAGTGTTTTGTTATTTTGATCTTGAAATTTCTCCAGTTTTTTTCAATATTAAATTATTATAAAATATTGATTTCATTAATTTATTATATTTTATCATTTGAACGCAATTCTATTAATTTGAAATATTGGTTAATTTACTGCACTAAAAAGGTTATTAGTAATTTGTATACAATAAATTAAAATTAATAACATATTGAACTTGGCAAATAAATTAATTACATAGACATGATTATTTAGTGTTGGCTGAGTATTTTGCAATGATGCAAATGTAATCCCACAAGCCATGTCAAAATGTTTTCAATTATTGTATTACAAATATGTAGCTATATCTAACCATCATAACTTTGTGTTGGTGAAATTCATATTGTCATATAAATGCGACACAAATGTAAATCTGATAGCTTATCAATATTTGCTGAATTGAACGCAAACGCTTTCCTAAAAGTTGTTTCACTACGGATATTGGACGTAAATCTTCAGTTCTGCATATAAACCAGCAATGATTGAAATGTTGCAACATCTGCCCTCAAGCTGCTTCAGGTGAATAAATGTTTTTTAAATTAAATAAAATTGTTTTGGAAATTATCTATTTATTCTGGTTGTTATGAAGATGTCCGATATTTCAATTTACATATCTCAATTACATATTAGCCGGTAAGATTTTCCAAATAGATAAAGTGGATTCATGTGTTGCAATCTGTTTCGCCGTAATGAATAATTCTATATACCCTTCATTATCTTCCATAATTGAGAATTAATAATAACACCCATCTAAAGCTAATAGAATTCTGAATGCTGTTGCATGGTAAGAGCAATATTACACTTTGAAATTTCATTTTCTAAAAAATTACACGGTGAAACTTTTATGTCACTTTTTTTTATGTTCCGCATTTGGTGAAAAGCTTACTTTTTGTATTTTACATGAGATATCACCCAAAGTACCATGACCGTTATATAAATATAAGGTATAACCATATAAAACTGATTTATTTACAATAATAATAGACTTGAAATTGTCGTATAACGGCATTATTTAAGATTGAAAGGCGCAATATAACGTGGAAAATAAATGGCAGAAGATAAAAATAAAACTTTGTTGCTAGACCTGAACAAAGCAATAAATTAGTGTTTAAGTTGGATCTAACCTGGTCTTGGAGTTTAGATACGTGACATTACAAGTTTGGATCTTAAAACTCCCAATACGACGGTCACTTTCTAAATATTATCTTCTTTGACAGTTCACCAGCAGCACTTAATCGTGCTTTGCTTCCAAACGATCAAAAATTATTAAAGTTTGTAAACAATTAAGACTTACCAATTGTTTTAGCTTCGCTGATTTCAAATATACAAGACAGGCTTACCTAGCGATATGATCGCTCATTAGAATTTCAAATTTTCCAGTTACCATTAATATACTAGTAGAGAACATTTTGTAGTGCGATTATCACAACAGTAGTTATTTCCTAGTTTAATGTTATGTAACCACTTGGGTGTCAATGTTATATTATACTAGTATAATATTGATTTCAAATGTTACTTTTAAAAAAAAAGTTTACAAGAAAAACAATGCATCTAGAAAGATAAATTGTGAGAGGGCCCACATGCTTGTTGATAAATCCTCTAATGAACAAGCAAAAACGGCTGTCGATAGCAAAACCAATGATATACTTTGTAGTGCCCAGTTTTAGATAAATTTTAGTCTATCAGAATGGTGCCTTTAATTGAAAAGTTAATTTACAATTTAATGTAGAACAATGCAATTAGTTTGGTCTTGAGTTTTGTAGACTTTGGCTAACAATAACCCCAGCATAATTCTGATGGTCAGAAGTTGTTTAACTAGTGAATGCATATCCTTATTATATTGTAAAGGTTCATTCGCAATGGAGAATATTTTACATTTCCTGTTTTACTAACCTGTATTGTAAATAAAAATTTTCTTTCTCTTTAGGTCACATTGTGCTTATTCGAACAACAAAAAGTAATGTCGGAAACAAAATTTCATTATGTTACGGAAGTGAAATATTTAACAACTACCGTTTCATGTTTGTTGAACAAGCGATGAAATTGAAAATTGTAACAAAATGAAAAACTATACAGTGAACCGTTCTTAGTTGAAAAGTTTTCTTCATATCTAACTTTGATAGCATTATTAGGCGACAAATTTTCTTAAAAACTTTTTACGAACTTATTATAACTTTCGCATTTTCCTTTAAGTTTTAATTTTGCACCTGAGAAATCTCGAAATAAATTTATGAACAATAAAATTATGGGCCAATTCTCATCGAATCAATAGCGCAAGGTAAAGGTGATTCATAAAATTAAATATACTAGTGAAGGGTTGGTCAATTAAGTAAAGGTAATGTTTAATAGCCAAAATGACTAAATGAGGGTCGTTTGTCACCAGCCGTGGCGGTAACGTAGAAAGATAGATGGAACTGAAGGCCGGTATCATGTAATTAACAATTATCTTGGGATTGTATCTTATCGGTTGGAGTACCTATAGGTAGGCCATTAAAGTAGTGTGAGTCTTTAAGTAAGCTGGCAACCCTCCTGACCTGTTGGAAAGACGCATCGTTGTCGGGATTGCACCCTCGTGTATAATTCGCTTACAGGCGTTTCCAGAAATTGTTCCGCTTTATGCATTTTCCAGGGCGTTAGATTGGGTGCGAGTTGAACTTAACAAAAGCTTTCGTAGTCGGCCATTTGCAGCCTTGACAATAAATTGAAACCGTGAAGTAAAACGTCGCTAATAACCGGAACAGAATTGAGAGAAGTTATATAGAGACCCGGTTGTCATTAACCAAGACTATTGCAATCCAGACAGAATCTCATAGCACTGGAGATCGTTTTGGCTATTAAACAACCCTTATTACTATCACCTTAGTGTATCTTCTCGCTTTGTTAAAAGTGATATTCTAAATTAAATTTCTGACAGTGATTTAATCAGCAAATTTTAATTTTATTAAATTTTAAATTGGATTTTCATAGTGACACTTTTATAAATAATGTATCTTTGATACTTTTAAATGTTGTAAACTGTTTTCTCTATATTATATCTTCATATTATTATTTTACCTCTCTCCAAAAAACAATAATTATTATTATTCAAAAAGCTTTTATATTACTGTAACTGAATATAGTCTGCTTTCGGTAAACACATTTTTTTAAACGCCAATTTGTAATAACGTAAAATAAAATTCAACAAATGTAAATTATAAAAACTGGCTCAGCACTGATGTATTTACAATATGAACTTTTGATGTAAATTTAAATGTTACACTTTATACACAATGTAATGCATAAAACTTGGTAAAGGTGAATTGAAATCTCTCGGATCTCACATTTTCGATAAAAATTTTAGTTATAAATTTACATATCAAATACAGAGTAAACACAGAATTTACAACACACAAATTTTTAATGCATTTTGATTATTCGCTAGATAATAATAAACAAACTCATTTGCTTAAGTTTGTAGAAAAATAATAAACAGTTACGGCTAAACTCATAATAAATGTAATATTTTACATTAAAACAGGAAGTTATTAGCAAAAGATAAATAATAGTAATATATTTAATTTATTATAAAATAATAAATATTTAATAACACGGAAACTCGTTAATTTTACCAAAAGAAAATGAAGTTAACGTGTTTAACATGTAGTTAAAATCTTACTGGTGACAACATTTTCATTTTTAAGTGTTTCTGAATTTCACGTTTCTTTTTTCAACTTTCTTCCTTCTACTTCCATTTTCTGTAGTTTCATTTAAAACTATTAACGCTTTCCATCAGTTTTGAGATATATCATTTTGTTGAGCTCTCGGTTTCTCAAAATTGACACAAGTATAACAAAATTTAGGCTAGGATAAATTTTGTTTGTCTTGATCTGGGGCTGTCTTCTATCTAAGACAGAGCCGAAATCACAAGTTTGTAAGCATAATAATTGCTTTACATCTGAAGCAGTTTCCTGGACTTATCTCAGATGTGCCCATGATCAAAAGAAATTTTAAACTTTTTCCAGATTCGAACCGGGTACTTTAGTGCCAATAGTTATTACTAGACTAATGACCATCTGAAGAAAACAAAGAAAAGAAGAATAAGAAGAGGAAAAAGTAGTATTAATATCAAAAATAAATTATATTTTGTATTTTAAAAATTTACAAAAATTTGAGTTTAAAAATTGTTATTTTTTCAGCTCTAAGTTTACCTTTGGCACTCATAATGAAAATGAAAAATTGGTTTTCTATAAAAATACCATTTAAATACCTCACCTTATATGTTCAATAATTTTCATTCAAGATCTGAAGAGACAGAAGGGACTGAAACCAATCTTGGAGCCTTCAAGAGAAGTAGAAAAATTACATAAACACCAACTAAAGATAATAAAAAGATAGAGCAGTAAATAACGAGATGGAGGATATTAAAGATTTCCTGAAGACGATAAAGTAAATTAGAGGGAAAAATGCTGAAACCAAACAGGAAATAAGAGAAAACATCAGAGAATTTCAGGAACAGATCGAAATGGAAGCAGAGGAACTAAGAGTTGAAGGAAACTAAAGCGGATTGGGATCATAAAATGAAATTAAAAGAAAGAAGAATCGATAAACTTGAACATAAGCTAGACGCTTATGAATTTACGAATTTAAAGTGGAGATACAGGAAAGGAAGAAATGGAAAAATAGGTTGGTTGTAACAGGAATGGAAATTGATATAAATGAAGAAGCGTCTCTAAAAGATAACATCGGTAAATGTTTACAAGATAACTTGAAAGTTGACTTAATGCTAGGTTTACACATGCCATGATTTGGTGGCGCCAGTCGTTGTTGGTGCACCAGTAAAATAAAAATGCATGTGTAAACGTTTACTGACGTGCAAGTCTTAACAATGCATACATGGTTGGAAAAAGTTGAATCTTTCCAACTTTCTAGCGCGACAGCAGTAAATCATACGCCAGATAAGCAAAATTTGCACAAGTAAACTTAATAATGCAAGCAGATTCGCTAGTAGTGCAATACCTAATGGGAGGTGCGGCGCTGCAATTAAGAGCAGTAGCCAAGGTTATGCGGTTTGTGGACTGGCGAAATAAAATTACATTTTAAGTGTAAAGCAACTCAGGCGCGCCATCGACAACTGGCGCCACTAAATCATTGCATGTGTAACCCTAGCATAAAGGTAACAGTGGCGTGTAGAGAGGGGGGGGGAGGCAAAAGAAACATAATTGAGATGGGAAGTCTTGAAGAAGCAATAGAAATAATGAGAAATAAATTTAAGTTAACCAAGTTGCCTGGAAGGTAAATATATTGTAATGTTTTTTTTGCAATGTCTTTTTATTGTTACAAATTTTTCAAATTACATTTTATTTTTGATTTCTTTTAAAAACAATTGCCGTTATTGAAAGTTTTCAAATTTGGCTTATCCTCCATCAATTTTTACTTTAATAATTGAAAGTCCTACCTTGTTTAAAATCACCACTTTTCTGCTCGAACAACTTATCACCTTTAAATTAAACAACTTTTTATTTTTGAAATTACCATTTATTATTCCAGGTTCCCAGATCAGAGCGCTGTCAAGGATAACACCCAGATATTTTACCGGATCGTGCACAATGCCCCTTCGAAGACTGACGATGATTTTTAGTGTTTTTTGGTCGTTACAGCTTAATTTTTTGCAAATGAACCAGTTTTTTATACGCGATTCAGCAATCTGCGAGTTATATTGCAGATCACATAGGTTGTATTCGCTCTCGGTTTTGGCGGTGTCGTCCGCAAATAGGATGAAGTCGGATGTGGGACTACACTTGTTGATATCATTGATATAAAGAAGAAATAAAAAAGGAGAGAATACGGAAACTTGTGGAACATCAGTGTCGACGTCGAGGCCTGTGGAGATGTCGTTTTTGAATTTCACACGTTGTTGTCTGTTTTTCAGGAACTTTTTGACTAGTGAGATGTTGTTACTAGATAAGTTGTAGTATTCCAGTTTTCTTATTAATATGTGGTAATTTACACAATCGAAGACCTTAGATAGATTGTAAAAGGTGGCATCGGTGAATTTGCGTTCTTCATAATCTTTAAGTATTATCTGGGTGAGTTCATTAATAGCCATCAGTGAGGTTGACTTTTTGTTTCTGTAACCAAATTGACTGGGATTGAGCAGTTGATTTGACTCGAATCAATAAACTTCGAAAAGATGGGTAGTAACGAGATTGGACGATAATTGTTGGGATCATCGGCATCACTTTTCTTAAAAATAGGGATACCTGTTGCAAGTTTGAAATCTCGTGGCAAATGGATTTTTTAATGCTAATGCAAATGCAAATGATGATATTCTTGATTGTTTTGATAATTTTTGTAGTCATGCCATATATTATGTCTTTGCTATTGGAGTTGTTTAATTTGTCGATAGCTTTTCTAACTTATATGGGGCTGACTTGGTAGAAGAAGAAACTGGGAGCGTCCATTGCAGTCAGGAAAGATATGGCATCATCCTTTCCGTTTGAAAGATTTTTCACAATGTTGGTGGATATATCGGTGAAGAATTCGTTCAGAGCGGTTACACTAAGTTCTTTTGGTTGGTCAGAATTTAAATTTGGTTGATTCTGTCGTACGATTTTCCATGCGGTAGAATGCTTATTCGTTTACTATCAATTGATCGTAAGCATCAACCTTTGCTCTTCTTAGCTCGTTTCTGTAAAATACTTTTGTTGCTCTCAAAGCATCTGTCGAGACCAGATTTGGATGGCGTCTGTTAATTTGACTCATGAAGGACACTTTTTCATGTAATTAGCTGATAGAGATTGGCATTGAACCAATTCACCTTCTGTTTTTGATGTGTGGTTGCTATCGTTTTCGGAGGGAAACATATTTCGATACTCATTAAAATTGTGTGTAGAAACCAGTTTGCCTTAGTATCCAATTCGATCTCGTCGCATTTTAGGAAGTCCCAGTCCGCAGATTCGAAAGAATTGTAAAGGCTGTAAA
Source organism: Cantharis flavilabris (assembly GCA_949152465.1). Lineage (NCBI taxonomy): Eukaryota > Metazoa > Arthropoda > Insecta > Coleoptera > Cantharidae > Cantharis > Cantharis flavilabris. The sequence continues at coordinate 14,340,689 of OX424439.1, read as the reverse complement.
GACCCCATTCAGTAATGGGAGTAAAGGTTAGCTTTCCGTTTTTCTTTCTGTCGTCGTGAAGTAGCTTTAAACTTAGTTCAAAAACCAAACCCGCATGGTCTGAGTTTATTATGTTGCTGAGATGGACCTTAGCCAACGGTTGGTTAAAGTTCGAGAAATAGTTATCCAAACAGGATCCATATCTTGAAGGTTGAAAATTAAGTTAGGAAAGATTATAAGATTGCATCAAGTTTGTCAGGGCCATCGCCGATACGTCATTTGTCAGAAATCCAACGTTGAAATCTCCGGAAACCACAATGTGTGGGAAATGGAATACCTTGTCCAGAATTTGAGTAAAGTATCCAGAAAAGCATCGAAGTCTGCCGAGGGAGATCTGTAAACCTTGACAATTACCATATTCCCATACCGCACTGCTTCTGCTTCAATGATAAATTCTTTGTTGTATTCATCCAGGTTAATACATGAATTGCAACTCCTCCATGAATATGGTCGGATCTCCAAATGCAGGTAATTAGGGTATAATTTATTATTGATCATTATGAGAACCAGTTCTTCGGATGGTAACCAATGCTAGTTGATGCAGAAAAAGGACACGTCTCCGCCGTCACAGAGCACTGGTAATGTCAGACCAGGCAATACTTTGCATTTTTAAATTTGGCGCTATAGCGTAGACACTACTTGCTTGGTCCTACTAGCACCGTCGCGCCACTGGAAGGTGGGGGAGTTTTTTGATAGATTTGTCCACCACTCCAGTCAGTCAACACCACGTTCTTCATGGGGTCAACACATCCTTTGTGTTTTAACTTAAAACCGCTCGCCAAAGATTCATCTTTGCACTGCAATGCATTCATTGCACACATTTTAATGTCAAAACTTGATGTTCATACAAAAACTGAATTCAGTAAATTGAAACCTAGCGAAATTTCATCTCTTTCTGACATTGAAGCATTTCTCAAAGAAAAATCTCAATAAGTCGAGGAATTGAAAGAAAGCAATCATGCCAATTTATTTAAACCAAACAATAAATTCAAAGATCAACAACGCATAAGTCAAATTCCAAAAGTGGCGTTAGTAAATGCTAGTCAGCCGTACAATCGTAAATTGTTCCACATTCTTGTCGCAATCTATTCAACAGAGATATGATGCTATCAGGCGTTTAAATAAATGTAAAAATTGCCTAAGCCATCCCAGTAACGCAAAATGCCACTCGCGCTATACGTGCAAGCACTGTCATAAACCGCAACATTCTTTATTGCACTTTGAACAAGTTTCGAGAGTCGAATCACCGCAGTCAAACACATTTGAAACCATTCCAAATTCTCTTCCTTCTTCAACTGAGCAAGCACAAGTGTCATTAACATGCTACGGTAATTCTAGCCAGGTTCTTCTTTCCACCGCGTGTGTCAAAGTTCAAGACTCTAAAGGCAAATGGATTTCTACAAGAGCCATTTTAGATACTGGCAGTATGAACTGCTTCATTACTGAGTCACTCTCTAAAACTCTCAATCTTAAACACGAACGTGTAAATACTGTAATAAGTGGAATTAATGCTGCAATATCTCATCAAGTAAATTCTGCAGTCAAGGTTCATATTTCGTCGACAACACTAATAATTATAAAAATCAAATTTCTTGTTTAGTGATTCCAAAGTTAGCTGGAAATCTTCCATCTTTATCATTTAATAGTAACTGCCTAAATATTCCTAAAAATTTAGAATTAGCTGACTATAATTATAACAGATCTGCCCCCATTGACTTGCTTTTAGGGGTATCTATTTTTTATAACTTATTATGCATTGGTCAAATTTCATTAGGGAAGAATAAACCTACTCTACAAAAAACTTTGCTAGGCTGGATAATATTTGGCGACATAAATACTAAAAACTCAAATAATGACGATATTATTCCAAACACTTCCATTTCCAACTTGTCGATTTCAAATGAGCAGCTAAACAAAAGCCTCAACAAATTCTGGCAATTGGAAGAAATATATCCAAAAAGCAGCCTATCGCTTTTATCTAGCGATGAACGTTTTTGTGAAATTCATTTTGAAAATACGACAACTCGTAATATATGCGGGAGATTTTCGGTAAGCATTCCGTTTAACTCAAAGTTAGCCAATCTGGGTGAGTCGAGATTGTTAAAAAATCCTGAATTAAAATTAAGTTATACTTCATTCATTCTCGAATATATTTCGTTAGGACACATGTCCAAACTTACGACTTCGAATAATCTGCTGCAAAACAACAATGATCATATGACGATCGGTTCTTTCGATAACGTTACAGCTATTCGACCCATTGGGCTTGCTTGCTCCAATTACGATAAGAGCAAAAATATTAATTCAAAGGTTATGGAAAGCCATTGGGATGAAAGCATACCTCTAAACCTTCACTCGGAATGGGAAGCATTTAAATCGGAACTTCAATCATTATCTTCATAAAATAATCCAAGATGCTTCATTCCAGTAAAATCTCATTCGGTTCAATTTCATCGTTTTGCAGACAGCAGCTCTATTGCTTACGGAGCTTGTATTTATTTTAGATTACAAACTTCTTCCGACCAAATAACTTCGAAATTATTCTGCGCCAAGTCTCGCGTAGCTCCTTTAAAAGGAGCCACTATACCCAGGTTGGAGCTGTTAGCTGCCGTTCTCTTATCTGAGCTTATGCAAAAGGTTAAAGTCGTGTTTGACGGATCTTATTCGGAAACATTTTTTTGGATAGATTCGACCATAGTATTGAATTGGATAAATTCTGCACCAAATAAGTATAAAGTTTTTGTGGCCAATCGAATTGCCACTATTCAGGAATTATCTAATCCACGCGATTGGTATCACTTCTGGTCGCAGAACAATCCTGCGGATTTGGTATCTTGCGGTATCAGCACTCAAAATATCGTGACAAACGAACTTTGGTGGAATGGTCCAAACTTTTTAAATAATCCTCAATCTGAGTGGCCTAAGACCACTTTGAACTCACATATTATAGAAACTACCGAGATAAAGTCGGGCTGCTTATTATCATTATGCACCACTCCCGCGATATGTTTGTTTAATTCTGCGACATCTGACATAGATTCACATAGATGTCACGTTAAAATTTTCTACTTTGACAAGACTACAACGAGTAACTGCTTGGTTACTTAGGTTTACCCACAATTGTAAAATCTCTAAATCATTGAGAAATACGGGTCCACTCACTGTTCGCATTCACGAGCACTCGCAATTCAAAAACAATAAAAAGTTGTATCTGTCTTTTTATTTGCTTAACTACCAAGGCCGTTCACTTAGAATTGGTCACAGACTTGACTACCGAAAGTTTCTTATCTGTCTTAAAAAGATTTATCAGTAGAAGAGGCATGCCCTATTCGTTGTCTAGTGACAATGCCAAAAACTTTGTTGGCGCTTCTAATTACTTGAGCGATTTGTATGATTTTTTAAGTACTAAAAATAATAAGGACGCCATACAAAACTACTTAGCCGTCAGAGGCATAAAATGGGAATTCATAATTCCACGTAATCAACATAAAATCAACTAAGGGATATTTAAAAAGAGTTTTTTCGACAGTTTTGACACAAATTGAATCAGAATTCAATTCTCGTCCGCTATCGTCACTATCCTCTGATCCCAACGACCTTGATCCACTTACTCCTGGCCACTTTCTTATTGGAAGACCTTTAAGTGCCGTTGCTGAGACCTCACAAACTTGGCCGAAAGTCGTTTATCAAAATATCAACGGATTTAACAGATCACGCAACACTTCTGGAAACTTTGAAGCTGTGAAGTCGTTCCCAACTTGCAAAGACGAACAAAATGTTTGCCCATTTGCCAGACCTCGTTCAAGTGGACAAACTGGTTCTGGTGAAAGAGGACAACTTGCCACCATTATCTTGGGCACTCGGACGCGTCGTAGCAGTACACATCGGCAATGACAACGTAATCCGCTCTGCATCTGTGCGAATGAAAAATGGTGCAGTGATTAAACGTTCTGTGACGAAACTATGTGCGCTACCCTTGTAAATGTTGTGCTAATTGTTTTCCCACGTACTTAAACAATCTCCAGAAGCGAACTTTTCTGTGTATGGATACTTGTAAATTAGCATTAGTGATACTTCAGAAAACTAACTTGTTTGTAAATATTTTTGTTTTGTTAATTCATGTATATATTATTTGTAATTATTTTAGTTAGTTTATTGTTTTTAGTTAATCTATAATGTTTTGAAAGGTAATGGTAATGTCAGACCAGGCAATACTTTACATTTTTAAATTTGGCGCTATAGCGTAGAAACTACTTGCCTGGTCCTACTAGCACCGTCGCGCCACTGGAAGGTGGGGGAGTTTTTTTGATAGATTTGTCCACCACTCCAGTCAGTCAACACCCCGTTCATCATGGGGTCAACACATCCTTTGTGACCATACCTATTACTTTCGCTCGCTGACGGTAACTAATATGTTTTAATTATTCTTTCTTACTTTTTCACCTTTTAGCTAGCTATTTTGTGTACAAGTACAGTAAAATATACATATAAATTTTGTGCATATGAAATGTTTTATTTTATGAAGAACAACGCATTTGCCTCTTAAGTAAGATTCGAAGAAGCGTCTTCATTCAGCATCGCGGAGTTACGACCGCTTCAGTTGGAAGACCACAAAAACTAAAGCTCACGCCAGCGAATAAACAAGCACCTCCAACTCTAATATTTTATTCCTTAAGGATTGGATATTTATATGAAAAATTATTAGTTCCTGTCTCGCTCTACGTTGGAATTCGTACAGGTTTTATGAACTTGTGTATTTTTATATCATTGTGAAGAAGGTGTCATTCTACGGTTGTTATCTAGAAAATTCCTTCCCAAGGTGAAATTGATACGAGCCCATGCAACTCCCGATGGCCAAAAATTTGAGCTGTATACGGCGTCCTTTAATAAAGGAATCATGAAAGACCTTCTTGGAACCTGACTTTTTTGCCTAATAACTAGCTTTTGCATACGTATCTATATGGGGATTTCCACTCTTGGTTTTGATATAATTTATTATTATGTTTTCGGTGACATGGTCTTCAGTTTTCGAAACAAACAACCAAATCTTTTAGTTTTTAGTATCTCTTCCTGCAAACCCGTGTTGTAGTTCTTCTTCCGATGTAGGGGCGTTTCCCAATTGCATCTTATTTTTTCTTGCTGGTGGTTTTTGGGAATAGTTGAGTTCGAGGTTTAGGGTGTTTTTTGAATTTGGTGATTTTCTTCTTCTGCCTGAAACGAGTGTGAAGGTTTTGTCGCCTACAAGTTTACTGCCCGTTTGGTCCTCAGCAATACTCTGAGGTGCTTTTCTCCTTTCTTTGGTGTTAAGCAGCGATTTTATACTGCTTGCAACAAAAGAACCAATTTTTACTGTATGGTTTGTTCCTTTAATAGTTGGGGTGTTTGTTATAATTATTATGTACTGTGTTAACTTTAGTTGGGTTGCCGATCTGGTTAATCCGCAGTTGTTTGTTGTTATTATCAATAATTTCTAACCTCGATTTCAATGTGGAGACTTTTTTTACGTAAAAGGATATTGTTTTCGACCATAAATTGATTTTTCTCTTCTAATTCCTTAGTGATTTGTTTAAGAGGGGTTATTTCCATATTTGAAGTTTTTTCTGTGCTATAATTCGAGGTGTTACCAGTCGGTAATTGTTGACAATTTTTATGTCTGTTTTTACAGCTCGCATGAAAGGATTGACCGCAAGTTTTGCAATCAACATTCTTGGTAACCGGTTTTTTGCAAATGCCACACACAAGCTTGACTCTGATGCTGCCTCCTTCATCTTCCAAAACACTAACATCTAACGACTGCATATCAGCCATACCTATACGAACGCCATATTAAAAACACCAATGTTTTGGTCACTACCACCAAATTAAAATATAGACAAAAAGACGGTGGGCTTCCGATGACCTTTTGTTTTAGCTTATCTAGTATTCGCTTCTCTCTTTTTAAGATCTTAAAATACTAGAATCAGTTTTCTTAGTTGGCCCTCTTACAAAAATTAATATGGAAAAAATTTCTAGCTGGCTAAATTGGGCATTGTCCAACCTCTCATATTTTAAACTACCAGTGATGCATAACGGAATTTACTTTAATAGATAGGTTGGTAACATTGAAAGAACCCAACACATATAAAATGATCGACAATAAAATTACTGTGGATTTAATTAATTAGTTGGAATCCAGGTTGAAAAACAACGATCAAAACAATGCATTAGGATATTACAATTTCGAAAATTTTCCAAGCAGATGATAACATAAGCTATTTATGTATCTGAGTAAGTACATAAACCTAAGTAGGTACCTACTCAAAGCTAAAGGCTACGAAGGAACTAAGCCTTTGGTTAATTGAAGATTAAAAAACTGGACATTAATCCGACAATTCTGTATTTAGAACCTGGCTTTACTTTGAAATTTTGATCTCACTATGTAGATATATTTTAGTTATGCTAATACATACAAAACAAGAAAACAATTATTATAAAAAAATTTCATTTAATTTAATTAAAAATAAAACACTGTTTTACTTCTACTGTTACAACTATTTATATCATTGCAGTAAATGTATTCCTCCTAAATTTTGAAATAAACAACGGTGTCCTATACAAACAACTGTACAAATCAAAAAACAATTACACAAATAGTCGAAGGTAAATCAACACAACTATTCTAACTATCAAATGAAAAGAAATCATCCGTGAGAATCTTCAAGTATTACCACTATTACAACAATATAACAATTATTTAATGAAAATTATGCTGTATAAAGCTGTTGTTTAACAAAAAATAGTCTGAAATGTTTTGCAGCTTTGTTTAAGTCGTAATCCTATTATTGTCACGATAATGTCGAGCAAAACGTGTAGCAGACTAGTCTTTTTCGTGTTTAATGATAGCAAGCGTTTTCTTTAGAATTATATAAGAACTCACAATTACTTAAAATTTTTATTAATATTAAAACCTTAACCAACTAATTTTTCTGTTCAGTTTGTAAACAAACGAAAACTTGCATTAATATTAGTAAATTTGCAGTATGTAGCTGCTACTTAATAGTAGATTACATTACTGGAGTGTAAAATACCTCATTAATCGCAGGTGGGAATTGTTCGTGGTTGATAATAAACCTCGAGATATCTTGAAGATACAAATCTATTAGATAAATAAACCAAGTAACCAATCAGATAACATCATTTAAAATACACCGAAACAAATCAAAAATTTGTTTATGTAATATATTATAAATATAATTTTTCAATTTGCTGATTTTAATTTAAAATAATATCATTATTCTCTCAAATCAGTTTAATAGGGTTTATAATATTTTTAAAATTTTGTAGCCTTGAAAATAAACCAATCAACAATGCAAATACTAATATTGATTTTTATACCTTAACCACAATGACAATTCTACATTAGTTCCTCAAAATTTTGTTTTCTTATAATAATGTTACGATAATAATATTGTATAGGGTTCTACAACATAACATTGAATACAAAAGCTAAGCAAATAGGTTTCGCGGGTAAGCAATACAAGCTTAATTTACTCTGGAGCTCATAAAGTTACAATATATAGCATAAACAATCTAATAGAGTAACTGAATGCTTAATGCGATTCTATTGAAAACATAAAAAAAATTTAATAAACACTGAGATGGTAGAGAGCATCCTACCCACTCTCGTTGAAATATAAACAATATCAAGTTAAGCTGAAATTAAAGTCTTTAATAAGTTAAAATGAAAGTGAAATAAAATGAATGATTAAGCACAAGAATAAATTAATATAGAACCAAAATTACGGCCGAAAAACTGCCCAAACTTCAAATGTAACAAACAAAATAGTTTTAATTTATTAAGAAAAATAGTTACCGCAGATAATTATAATATCATATTTTGTTTTTGTATTTGATTTAAAAAAAAAGTAGGCTAGTAATATCAAATGTGGATAATATGTCTCGAGAGTTTTAGTACTGCTATATAGACTGAAAGGGCTAAGGTTTAATGCTTAAGTGCTTCGACTACTAATGCCCGATTTCTTCACTTTGAGATATCTATCGGATAAGTATAAAGAAGTAATTCAAATTTTTACGGTTGTTTGATTGGTTATTTTATAGTTATACTTATTCGATAGATATCTCAAGGTAAAGAATTCTGGCATTAGCCGAACATAGGAAATTAATAGATGAAAACTTATTTATACAAATTACTGCTTCCCTAATTATTTTAGAGAAAAATAATGTCGAAAAATAAACTACTAATGATAAGAGCATTAGCATTCATTTAGCTATTACTTAAAAAGTCAAAAACGCTTTTGAAATTGTTAAATTGAATTTATTACATGGCCAGTCCGATAACTGAAAATTTTAACAATTTCGAAAGAATTTTTTGACCTTAAAGTAAAAGTTAGTTTAAATCTAATGGTCTTATCATTCGAAGTTTATATTTCAGCATTATTTTTGTGTCTTTCATTTTTTCTCTAAAAAAATTTGGGAAGCAGGAATTTGAATAAATAAGTTTTTATCTGTTAATTTCCTATGTTCGGCTAACTCAATCAGCACCCGGTATATGCAGTAGTTTCAGATTTCTGAGATTTAACAAAAGCTTTTTAATCTAATGGGGGTTTAGCAATATACATATTTAAAAAAGTTCTTATGACAAATTGCTTACCAAACTTTGTCCGAGCTCAAACTATGAATATCCTTAACCGTCTTCATCTTAATCCATATGATTACTGCGTTCCAAATATTTAGCTTATGTTTCGAATTACGAAGTTCTCACGCCCTTCAATTGTAATCGAGTAACAGACTTCCTGGATTTACATCTGTGCTTTGTGTTTATAAAGGTTACTTTCATAATAATTAGAGCTTGAGACTATAAGTTCTGCTATAGTTATAGTTTAGCAAAGTTTTATAATTCATTTTAAAAGTTTTAACAATGAATTAAACTGTACGAGTACATCATGATACATTTAAGGCTATTACAGTGTTTTTATATACCTGGTTTGTTGCTAAAACTTTTAAAATTTGTTAAACTTCAGTTTAGCTGAGTTTTAAGATATATTATGTACCTATATATTGCAATGTTTTTCCATAAGTTATATGAAACAATTTTTTTCTTCCTTATAAATCTTCTTCTCATGAGAAACACATCTCTTCTAACTATTTAACAAATACCTCTCTAAATTTATTAAAATATCTTTTATTTTCGTTATTTTTTCCATTTTTATATTAATTTTTAAAGCCAATTTGTCGGCTGAGAATTTGTTTGCGGTAAACGCCAATTTATGGTTTATACAGTAAAAAAATTCTTAGTATCTCAGCAATGAAAAGAGATAGCTTTTTTCTGATTAATGTTATCGAAAGAGCAGGTCCGAGAACCCTTAAAATTCAAACCCCCAAAAATATGCCTAGGTTAAAAAAGTCAAAATTGTCGTTTACGACAAACAAATTCTCAGCCGACAATTTATAATAAACCGAAATGTTATATTTAGTATATTTTATACAAATCTATAAGTGTGTTATTTGAAAGACGATTAAAAATAGATAAGATAAAAAAAAGTTGTAAATAAGAAATTAGTAAAAAAATTATAAATGGAAAGCAAAGGTAATAAGCAAAAAATAATAGATTAATAGATCAAACATGGATAAAATTAACAGTATTATAAAATTAATCTTAAGATAAACAAGTCTCCCCGGAGACAGAGAAAAGTGATTTTACTCATTAAAAAGTACGAAATTATCGTTAAGAATTTTGAGCGTATGGCTGACGTGGGTCCATAACCTGTTACTTTAAATATGTTTTCACAGAATTCACAATTATTTAATTATGTAAAAGAAGTCACATTTTTATTGTCGACTTTTTTATTTTATTTAGATCATTCGTTACAACGTTGACAAAAATATTAAGCCTTATAATCGCGTAAGCGCGATTTCCGGGACTTTGATGTGAACTTTCGTAAGTGTGAGAGTGTTTTTCGTGTGCTCGTAGAATTTGTGTAAGTTCTTTTGCATTTTTGTATTGAAACTTTGTGGGGAGACACCTAATTTTGACAATGTTTGATCTGTTGTTTGGAAATCCCTGAGTGGAAATCCCGTAATTGCTTCCGAATTGCCAAATATTATTTTTAAATAATTTACAATGGCATAATTTAATTTATAGGAACCATACTATCGAGCATACTTACCGATAGCAATATCATAGCTCGCAAATTTTCAACGTTCGATAATTTTAACGATGTTAAAATATTTTTACTGTGTTAAGAATTTGATTTTTATAATTAAATTAATTTAATTATTTTGATTCGATAATTAGCGTTTGCTGCTTTTTGGCGTTTGGTTGCAACTGCCGCTTGGCAGCACACTTCTTGCAGCGATTATTTTTCCGTTTTATTGATATCTTGTCCTGAACTTATGACCCTCGCTTTCCGCAATAATGATACAGCTAGATTAACATCTTGGGCATCTACAGTAAATAAAAGCTGGTCGATCGTTTCCCAGCGTGTAGAGAAAAATTCTGGAGGCCCTATGAGGGGCAGAGGAATTGTTTGTTTTCCGGCCTGGCCTATGGTTGGTGCTATCAGTTATCAGCTATCACCTTGGGTGGATTTATGTGCTACACTGATAGACTCAATTCGTATTAGGGATCGGAGATTGGGAAATCGGTTGGTCCCCGAGGGGATAAAGGAATTTTATATTACAAAATTTTTAAAAAAACGAATTTTAGAAGAATTAGGTAAATTTAGCAGGAATAAACTAAACTTAAATTAAAATGCATAAAGCAAAGTGCAGATTTAGCAAAATATAAATAGAAATACGCCATGAAACGGTAAACTTTATTAGTTCTTGTACGGAAATTAAAACGAGTGACATGTTTTGTAAAGACTAATTTCAATGACAAATCAGAAAAAAGTACTTAGAAAAAGAGATTATTGCAATTAAAGCTGCCGGTTCCCAGTTAAAATGATCACAATAACCGACTGATAACATTGTCCGTGATCACATTAAGCGAATTCTACTGTAGTACTTTTGAGTAATATCTATCTATAAAGTTTAAAAATACAAATTATTATATGTTTTTAATCTTTTTTTTTTTGATTAATATTAAGCCCAAAATTGAATTTTTAAAAATCCAGATACGTCACTATAAGGTTTTGCGAAACGTGACAACCCTGTAAACAACACGAGTAAGATATTTATTCATATATTTATGTTAAGACAATGACAAAAAACTTAGAAACTTTAAATTGTTTAAAATTTGTTTTAGAGTATAACATACTTTTAAACGTCAGATATTACTACAATATGGTCGCAAACATTAACTTTTATTAACTTATTATTAGCTTATAATAATTATTGTCTACAAAAATAAATTAAATTATTATAATAATAATTAAGGAGACGGTCATTAGCTTAGTAGGTTAGCCGAACAACTGCTGCCTCTAAGGTACTCGGTTCAATTCCGGGGAGAGTCTAAAACTTTGATTTGACCGTCTTCGTGCTTCGGAGGGCACGTAAAGCCGGCAGTCCCCCTGAGTTTATGATTGCCGCCATTAACTATTAAAAACAGCATTACAGGCATTTCCCAATCCGGATTAAGCTACTGGGGGGGAGGGGATCTAAATGCTTAAACCTGTTTTTCAAAGAAAGAAGCTGAATGTCCTGTAGTGGGCAAAAAAGGCTAAAGAGAGAGAATAATAATTACACAAAACATGTTTGCGGCCATATTGAAGTATAATCTGACATTTAAAAGTATGTTATACACTAGAAAAAATTTAAAACAATATCCAAGTTCTAAGTTTTTGGTTTTTGTGTTGGAAGATTCTGTTGACAAATGCATGAGAATTCCTCATTACAGTTCTAGAAAAATATTGTCGTAAAAAGCTAAATTTTGTTTTAATAAATTTTAAAACAAAAAATTTAAATTAATCGAACTGATACTGGAATGCATTTGTCTGCCTATCTATAAATTTCGTCGTTTTAACAAAATTTTAATTAACCATTTTACAAATTTTTGCTAAAAACCAATCAATTTTCTAATTCAGTGATTAATTATTATAATTATAATTCTATTTCCCACTAATTTCTATAATTTTTCCAATTCTCAAATTAACACCTGTGAGCTACCAAATAAAAAATTTGTTAGCGAAATTACTAAATTCATCTTCGTATCGTTATATTCCAATATTATTTTCTACATAAATGTTTAAAATTTTAAATGGTAAAAAATTGTTTATTCTGATCTATTTATCTGGTAACGTTTGGAAAAGCATACTTTCTGCACTAGTTTGGGTTAGGAAATTAGTAATTTTATCACATTATGTTAACCGAGATTCCCTTTTAACATCATGTTGGAAGGAAATTATACGTCAGTTTTATTATCCTGTATATTTGTTATATAACCGTACAGAGGTGTTCTAAATTACAAAAGAAATAATAATAAAATGTTTAATCTGACATCGGACAGCATGCTTAGCATTGTAATTCTAAAATATCAGATTTCGAAATATTATTATAATTCAAAATATTATGCAAGATACTCGTATATTAAAAATAAATTCACGTTAACTTTTTAATCTAATCATTTACTATATTGTTGTCATTTTCCATTTCAATTCTTAATACTTAAAATAATACTTCATTATTTTTAAAAAAATATTACAGTTATTACCTTGAAAGAATTATTAATGTTTTATAACTTTTTCTTTCTCTGTAGAGATTCAAACTGCTACTAATAGAAAAATGTTATTTCTGCAAAACTTTGAACTCAAAATTTGTTGTTTATTTAATAAAAAGTGTTTTTATGCTATAATGGCAAGTGAACTTTTCTCATAAAATTTCTATAGATAAATTTCATTACAGAACGTGCATTATCTTTGTGAAAAGATTAGACCATGCAAATGATCATCCTTTGCTACACAAAAGAAGTATACGAATAACAGTTGCTAGTTTCTCCATATAAAAAGGTAATTTGATCACTTTATATTCAGGAGAGAAATTTATTTAACTTTTAAAACTTTTTCACTTAAAGATGGCAGTAATGAGCCAGTGTCAAACAGCATCACAATTTTTCTAAAGAAACTCGAGTTTTGGTTTTATTTAAGAAATATACTGTGGACTTTTTAAACTACAGAAAAATTGATATTTGAGTAGAATACCATTTAAATTTACTGCCATTGTTGAATTGCTTTGCCCTGTATGATATATTCGACGCGACGACGTTTAAATATTAGTTTGCGATAACAATCGGCCATGGTAATATATTATTATTTTTCTATCACATTAAATTCCTTAGAAGTAATTCCTTAAATCTATTGACTTTAAGCGAAGAAGAGATAAAATTATTTTTTTAAATTAAAATCCATAGAAAGTACAAAATTTTCAAAATTAAATTAATTTAAATAAAAGCCCTACCTGCTGGTAAAACCAGGAAAAGCTTTCAGAACTCGACAATATTAAATTTAATCACATTATTTAATTTACCATATTAATATCAAAATATTGCTTACAAAAACTTTTCGGATATTTTACCAAACATAATATTCACGTTTTAAAATTTTAATTGAAAATCGTACAAGTTCTGTTTTCTGTTAAAATAAGCAGGTTCAACATATCCGAGATAAACATTTTTAAATTTAAAAAATCTTATAAAATAACTTTAGCTTAATTTTTTTTAATTAAAAGCTAGAATCTTAATTTTCCTCTTTATATCGTTTTTCCAGAGCGAAATTTAACTCAAAGTAGATACTATAAAGTCTGAGCGATTATAACACTTATGACGTTAATTTAAATAAAATTTAAATCATAATGACCTTTTTTAATGCACGTTTACTTTCATATGTAAAAATGTGTTGGAAAAAACTTGGAAGAAAATAAACATATATCAAGTGTGTGAAATCCTGAAAAGCGTTTAAGTATTTAACGGTTTCTTTTAGCAAGCCCGATTAAGGCGTAATGAAGGGAGCTTTAAAAATCATTATAGCGGATTTTCAAGATCTACACCCCGGATAAAAATATGTTTTGTTCATTGGTTACAATTTTTAAGATTTTTTCACTTCGTATTTATACCAATAACAAGTTTTTGTCGATAATGAAAATTTTTAACTAAAATATTATTTAAGAAAAGGAAACACGAGTCGTTTCGTTTTTCAGTAAAAATAATAATTAGAAATGGGTAACTAAGTACTTAAAATCTCTACGGCTTGTTATTGAAGGCAGGAATTTTAAAAATAATTGAATTTCGCATGCATTTTCGTAATTTAATGTAAATTTGTAAAAGGGGAAAAATGTATTTTAATATTTAATGTATTCTTAAATTGTCTTATTTATCTACAGCAATTTTCGAGTAAGAGCGTAGCAAAGTTATATTATGTAAATTCGTTACAGGGACTACACCTGAAAGATTAAATGGAGCACTTGCAAAAACGTAGTAGGTTATTAATGAAACCATTAAATTCATAAAATTGCTGCTTATCAGATACAAGAGGCATCTCGTTTATTTTTTTGGTGCGGTTTTTAATTTAACGAATGACTGGAAGTCGTGATTTATGTTCAGTATTGAATGCGAAAGCGTCATTACGCGACTCTCGGTATTTTGTAAAAGCAAAGCGCGTCTGACACCTCCGTGCGATCGCCTAGCGTCATAATGGCTGGTTAGGGGGTTTTAATAACCCTGCATGTAGGTTTGTTTTCCATTAGGGTTGTTTATGCTGCATCCTTGGTATTCATGTAAGTTCCATTAATCGCGGTTTTCGCGCGTCGAGTCGCTGACACTGATAGATGGGGACATTCACGGGTTGCTTTTGTCAGGTATGACGGCCGTAAGCCACCGAGTTACGCATTGGTGAGCGGTTAAAACCGCTATAGTGCGGTGGTACCTGAAGTTTTTCGTTAACCCCTTTTTATGCACTCCCGACCTCTTATCGACCGAAAAGCTGGTTAGTTCATAGATGAAGAGGTCTTATTTCATTCTATTCTGCCCAAAAACTTCAAATTCTCTTTTGAACAATTTATCATTGTTCAAGTGCTATTGTTTTATCTCCACCCCTTTTATATAAAGCTTAAACCGAAGTATTCAAAGAAGCAAAGAATTTTTAAATAATGCAGCAAAGGTTCGCTTTTATAGTAAAAACTTTTAAAATTTATCTACTATGCTACGAAATTGTCGAGTTTGCTTATCTCTTTAATAATCAGAAATTTTTTAGATAAATTTCAAAAACTAAAAAATTATATTATAGCAGGTTGAGTAGGTACCTATACTTTTCTATGTTGAATACAATGTCGAGCAATTAAAAAACTTTTAAATTTAAATTTTTCGGTAAACTTTGACAAAATATTCAAAACATTGAAATTGATGGCAATATTACAATTTATTAGAATATTTTTTACATATTTAAATTATTCATGGATATAAAGAAACTACTGGAAAATCTGTCCAGATGTTAGATATCACGATAAATTTTTTGCTGGAAATGACATTTTAAACAGTTTCTTACTATCTACTGCTTTTCAATAATAGAAGTTTTTCTTTTAAATTAATATATCTAGCGATACATTTTGTCGTCTTTTCGTTATCGATTACCAAAATGACTAACATTATTTTAATGCAAATTTACAAACATTTGCATTTGACTTTTAAATGGTTTTCTGACTACAACTTTTTGCTGTTTATTCATCTATTCGTATAACCACAATTTAAATTTTATTATATTTAGTATATTTTATCCAACCAACGCTATTTATTGAAATAAAAGTACTCTGTTGAGATTGTTTTACCTCATCAGGTAAAACAAAATTTATTGCTAATAACTTACCCTAATGGACAATTAGCATGAGATTTAAATAAACCCCAAAACCGCAATTATTGATAGTTCAATATATCTATAATAAAATATTGTAGTAAATACCACAACAATTGTTTAGTTCTTTAATTGTTTATTTATTTAAAATTTATTTATTTCTAATTTAATTCATAACAACTATTTATGTTGAATCATATATTTATTTATTTTTTATGATCCTAATTTATTTCATACAATTTTGCAATGTTAAAAGCAGATTGTCTAATTTACTTTTCTTGTTAATTAATTGAATGCATTCTGCAAACTTTCAATTAGTTTGTCAATAGATTTGCAGGAGAACTTGCAGTATTCCAATTTGATGGCCAGCGGTGGTCTATTAATTCCTTTGATTTGTTATATTTTGTTTAAAGCAGCTATTTTCGATATTCATATTTTTTATTTAAATAAAACGAAATTTCCCTTAATCCTAATATATAAAAATGCTCCTGCTGCTGCCCCAGCGTGTCATTTTTTGGTGAAAAAAGAAATACTCTGATTGGTCGATTTTTTTACCAACCGAAAAATATATTAAAATAAGGTTAAGACTAAAAATATTTGAAAAAGAATATAATAAATAATTACGTTATAAAACAACAATCGAAATTTACTAATTTAATGGGTTAATATAATAACCCTTCACCGGCAGTCGGGTAAAAAGCCAGAATACGGCTGCTATAGCGTATAATAGTTTTAGTTAGAAAAACCCAAAGATGCAGACTTGATTAATGAAAAGAAAAACAAAGAGGAGCAATGGAAAAAAAAGAAAAATAGGAAGTAACAGCAATTAGTGAAGATACATCGCCAATCAAAGATATGAAATGAAGATGAAGACTGAATTGATGTAAAGAGAAGCGACGAAGAGAAATATAAAAAGAGAAAGAAGAAATAACGGTTATTAGTGAAGAGGCACCGTCAGTCAAAGATATAAGATAAAGATGAAGACGTGATTAATGAGAAGAAATAGAGGAGAATCGAAAATGTACGATACAAAATTGAAGATGTATGAACATCTTCCTGGATAACCTGATAAGTGTACATGGGCGCCTTAAGGGGGTTTTTTTGTTCCCTCCCTGAGAAATTGAATGGAAGAATAAAAAACAATTTTTACTGACAAAAAAACAACCAAATGAAATTTGGAAACTGTAAATTTATGTAGTTGCCTCACTGAGATTTATTCCTTCCTAATGTAAGTCTATAAGCGGATAATCCGATATTTTATGTTGAATCATAATAGATTTAGCATAGATTTAGCCGCAATAAATACAAACTTTCCATATGTTTTAAGACGGCGACAGTTTCCAATTAAACTTACCTTTCTCATGACGATCAACAAGGCTCAAAGACAGACGTTAGAAAAAGTGACGTTAGTCACGGTCATCTCTATGTAGTAATATGAAGGGTACGGAGATCTGAAAATAAAAATAGTTGATAAAAAAGAACAAGAAAAACTGCTTCAAGGTTCACAAGCAGTGTACACAAAGGAATTTTTTAATCAAAATACCGCAAAAAAAGAGATTCACCGTCTAGCCGCCCGTCAGTGGAAGGGCTTTCCATAATGAATAATTACGTTATAATAAAAACAATTAAACCATATAATAATCATCATTCGGCAGTCGAGTAAAAAGTCAAAACTCTGACGCTACAGCGTGTCATATTTTTGGTTAAAAAAAACCCGAAGATGCAAACATGATTAATGAGAAGGAAAACAAAGAGAAGAAATGAAAAAACAGAGAGAAAAAGGAAGTAACAGCAATTAGTGAAGATACATCTCCAGTCAAAGATATAAGATGAACACTGAATTGATGAGAAGAGAAGCGACGAAAGAAATATAAAAAAAAGAAGAACGGCAATTAGTGAAGAAGCACCGCCAATCAAATATATAAGATGAAGACATGATTAATTAGAAAAAAAACGTGGAAAAGAATTGAAAAAGAAAAAAGAACAAAACAAAAAACTTAAATAAAATAATAGAAAAAAGGGAGAACTTCTTCAACGAACTACAGTTTTGTACATAAATAAATCCATTAACAATATAAATTTTATAACTACGACTACCACGGTGCTGCACATCAATCGAGATCGCAACTAATCAAGTTACACATCAATAGAGTTCAATAATATTAATCTTTTAATTGAGACCGTGAAAAGAGAGATCCACCGTCAAGCTATATAAAAAAATTTAAAAAAAAGCCGGGAAGCTGCTTTTACAGCGTGTGATTTTTTTGTTAAAAAAAGGGGAATACAGAAAATGCAGGATACAAATACAAATCGGATAAGTGTATAAACGGATAATCGGATATTTTATATTAAATCATATTTTCTATTTCTAATTAGCATATTTAGCATAGATTTAGCCTGAACAAGTACCGACTTGCTTTTTGTTTTAAGACGGCCACAGTTTCCAATTAAACTTGCCTTTTCCATGACGATCGACAAGGCTCAGGGACAGATATTAGAAAAAGTAGAAATATATTTGCGTGAACCTGTGTTTTACCACGGTCCACTCTATGTAGCAATGTCAAGAGTACGGAGATCTGAAGATAAAAATAGTTAATAGAAAAGATATCTTGTCCCTTCTATCAACAAGGAAAATTGATTCAAAGTTCACAAGCAGTGAAGTCGAAGGAATTTTTTAATTAATACCGCTAAAAAAGAAACCACCGCCTAGCTGCCCGTCCGTTGACGGGCTTTCCAGCTAGTTACCAATATTTTTTGACAGTATTGAAATGTAACAATAAAATTAAAAGAAATAAAAATACACGCAAAGCCACTTATTATTTATACCATAATTTTAAATAGAAAATGGTTATCTTCCCCTCGATAACGTCGCCGTCGCAAAAAAGTAGGTATTCAATTTTAAATATTATAAACTTCTCAAAATAGTTCAAATTTCATAATTAATAATAAAATAAGTAATAATTAAATACTAGAATTTTGTTATATAATGGTTTTTAAATTTATATCCTTATGAACAATGTAAAATTATTTAAATTCAGAAAGAA
Source organism: Cantharis flavilabris (assembly GCA_949152465.1). Classification (NCBI taxonomy): domain Eukaryota; kingdom Metazoa; phylum Arthropoda; class Insecta; order Coleoptera; family Cantharidae; genus Cantharis; species Cantharis flavilabris. The sequence continues at coordinate 14,321,830 of OX424439.1, read as the reverse complement.
CATATTGATGAAGTACCGAGTGATCCCAGCTTACACAAATTGAGACTTGTGATGCAAAGCGATCAACATTACAATTTTTGAGAAAACAAAAATGAAATTGCAAATCTGTTTTTGTTTGTTATAAAATTTATTATGGTTTTACCTTATTTTGTTGTGTGTCCGAATATTTGAATTAAAGTAAATTTTATCTTAGTAATAATATTTGCAACAAAAAGTACAAATTTTCGTCTAATCGAGTTAAATTATTATGACTGTTGAATGCCTCATGTTGCCAATATTGAATAGTTCGGATATCGGTCTGTTTTCTGAATTTTCGAAAAAATGACCTATCGTATCACTTGTAAGTGTAAGCCAAAACTATTCCTTATGTCAACAACATGGCGGTTTTATTACGTACAATTGATGTTGTTTTGAGTTTGATTCTAATTTATTTTATCGTAAAACCGCGGTGAAATGATAATTCACAATATAAAATACCGAAAAAATGCAAACGTTTGGTTTATGATTAAAACTTTCTATACCAACTATACGTATTAGATTAACTTAATATTTTTCCAAGGGGTGGCGTTCGCTTAATGTAAATCACAAATAACGGTGTGACCACGCTGATTTTAATTCTGAAAACTTTATGTTTTACGGTGGTTATAAGCAATTATTGATCGAATTCTTTTGAATTATTTATTTATACGTTTATTTTATTGACAAAGTGAATTATGAATTTGGATTATTTTTTTTAATGAACACATGCTTGCAATTTAACTGACCACGTAACAAATTATAAACATAAGATAATTTATGTCTTGTATACGTCGGATTGGTCAGTTTCGTGCAAACTCAGAGTTTCCGATATTAAATGATTTTTTTAAGCTTTTTTTTTAACTTTAAATTTTAAAAATTTAATAATTAATAATTGCAAAGTTAAATCAATATAATCAAAAACGCAACAATGATGTACATGTTTTGACCTTATTAGGTCTCATCAGTATCATATAGTTGCATTCTTGAAAATTTTGATTTGATTTTTTACCTTATATAGCATTTTTCGCGCAATGCTATATGTTGGTATCGTTGAAGTTGGTAGAATTGGGTAAAAGGGAATTGGTAGAAAACTGGGAATTTATATCTGGTCCGTGAAAGTGAGCGGACGCCTTTGCCGGAGGGTCCCATGAAAGTATTAATAAGCGTCTCACTATTGAGCTTTTGATTTGATTTTGTGCAATAAAGTTTTGATTTGAGTGAGTAAATTTATTGGTTTTATTTTTATTTGGAAATTGTCCAAAGTTGGGACAATAATTTGGGATTTTTAGAGATTTCGATTTGGAGAAGATTGAACTAAGATTGGATACGTTGATTTGTAAATGACGAAATTGGAAAATTTGGATACTAGTAAAATAATTGTAATTAATTTGGAATGAAAATTAAATTGGCGAAATTTTAAAGCATAATAAATTTGTATGAACTTCGAACAATCTGGTATGATAGCGACGCATACTTGCGATTGTGGTTGCATTTTTGGATTAAAATTTATTTAAATTTGGAATAATTATTTGGATTCTTATTAAGGGGTCTTCACATAATTTTTAAGGTTTTTAAACACTTCTCTCCCCCTATATCACATTTAGTCACATTTTCATTACCCCTCCCCCCACGCCTAAGACTAGAGAAAATTAAGAAGCAAAAATTGAAAAAGATAGCTAACAACAAGAAAAAGGAAAATTTGGTTAACAATGAAAAGAAAAAATTGGAAAGTGCAAAATATTTTGATAGATACCTAATGAAAACCAAGGAAACATAATTGCAGTAAAAAGCGATAAAGAGGAAATATAAAATTTGGTAAAGTAAATTTCCTTACCTATAAAAGAAAATGTAATTACAAAGTCAAATGAAGATTTGGAAAATGATACCACAAAATTATGAAAAATTGTCAATAAGGAGCCGGGAATACAAGAAGATGAAAAGCAGGTAAACTAATTAATGGACGAAATGTTTATGGACTACAAAAACAGGGGTTGACCGGCAATCTCAGCGCAAGAACAAAAATTGCAAAAGATTAAATGGGTTTAACGTTTTAACTGCTATTTTAGGATTTTCGAATGAACATCCGCCAACAGTGACGATTATTTTATATAAGTCCATTAGGTGGAAATAAATGTTAATTTAAGATTATGGGCCACAACCTGAATGGTTTTCTTTTACGAATCACCTGCCATCAACCATGGTTGCGCAAAGAAAACCAGAGAAATATATTTATTGTGATTCAAAGTTGCCGCTTTCTTCGCTGCCGAACTGGCCATTTACCACGAAATTCGCGAGAGACTTAGACCCAGAGTATCCACGCACATCGCATCCCATACAATATGTCCTAATATGTTCATGGAATAAATTCGATCCAAGTCGAAAACATATGCAAATCCGTAGAGTTTTTGCTTAACAATGATCCCAAGTGTGAAGTACGAATATATGCGTCAAGCCAAGCTCTGGATTCTTTTTCGGAGACAGCTATTATAAGTGCACGTGTAACATTATTTAACAAGAAAGAAAGCATGTAAGTTTCGAGATCCCATTTTTTCTAAGAACCTGCTTCAGATGGCAAAAATTCTAAACTACTTATTTACTGCGAAGCCATAACTGCTTCTTTTAGATAAGAAACCTCAAAATCCGTTAAGGATTGACTAAGGATAGAACCAATAATTGTCTCAGTTATATATACAGATTTTTTAGTTAGATTTAGAAATTTAGAAATACAATAATTATAATTTGGAAAAGAAGAAAAAAAAGGATTTTTTGTTTGTTGAAAAGCTCCAGATATGAAATTGAAGAATTTTTAAAATATTTACACTGTAGGTAATTTAAATTTAAATTTTTTACTGCAGTACCTAATTACTACTGAAATTGAAGATCAAAAGGGTATTTTTCGATCAATTTTGCATCTACAAATTAAAAAGAGAAATGGTAAATTACAATTTAATCAATACCTAAATTATTCAAATTATACAGAAAAAATTGATAAAAAATTAAAAGAAATAATATCATTAAAGAAATAAACAACAACTTTTATATTACACTCTTACAGTTAGGACTAATAACGGACAAAAAAATAAGAAGAATCTTAAATACAATAACCAAAAGCACCAACACAATTGGAGATTGTGGAATTTAGAGAATTTAATGGATAAAAGCGAAATGTATAAAATTAATTGCGGAGAATGCAATACAAAATATCAAAAAGGTAAAACTTGCTATTTTGATTATTTAAAAAAATTCCAACCTCCCCCCCCCCCTTCTATGCCCTTCTGGGTAGCTCCGTTTGAAATTATTATTTTAGCGTTCCGCGTACTTATAATCCACTTGCTTTTGTTTCTTTTGGAAATATTCTTGCAAGAGAAAATACCGGGGGGGGGGATAAGGGGGGTCAAAAGTTTTAAAAAGTCAAAAAATTTAAGAGAATTGACATAAATATCGGTTCTCATTAGTATTTTTGGATATATTATCGGTGCCTCGGAAGAATAACGACACAACTCAAAATTTGGCAAAAATAAGTTAAGTATACAAATCGACTGAATTTCGCTATATCTTACCGTGAATAATGTTACAATGCAAAATTTTAATAATGTAATGCAAAATTATACTTATCTAAAAGTTTAAAATGTGCTTTTTTGAGTAGTGTCGTTGTTCTTGCCAACCAGCCCTACAATCACCGAAAATCCGCCGGAAAAGCTTCCGTCGACGATAATAATCCATGATTTTCACTAACATAATTTGTTTTAAAAGCGCGAACAGTTCTGCGGATTTCATAGCGACGACGCTTTTCTGTGAACTACCAAAGTTTTCTCGCAGATTACTAGTTAAGTGACCGCAACCTAGTAGTTTGGCGACCGTTGATATAAATAGTTAATTTTTACGTGGGCATTTATATGCTATTCTTACTTATATTTGCCAAAATAACTTTATAAGCCGGTAAAACCGCTAATAATTCTAATTAATATGAACAGGCGTTCACTGGGGGGTATTCCATACCCCCCAGACCCCCCGGTTTGACAACAGTTGCACTGAAGCCTAATCATTATTTGAAATTGATTCAGTGCGACTACTTGTGCAACTTCAAATATTGATTGGACTCCAGCGCAACTATTGTCAAACAGGGAGGTCTGGGGGGTATGGAATAAAAACCTAACCTAACCTAACCTAAATAATAATAATAATAATGGTTTATTAGCTAATGCTATATTACATGTTCATATAACAAATTAAATTAACACTCAAATTCAACCAAAACAAATCATTCCCAAAAATGCACTACAAGTTATTTACAGTTTCTTTAATATATACAGCCAATTCCTTCTTAAAAATCATATAATTATTACATTCCTTTAAAACAACAGGCAAAGCATTGTACAACAGTAAACCCATGCTAAAGAAGGAACTATATGTTCTAGATGATGATGTAACATTTACATAGAAATTGTCTCTCTGTCTCGTATTATACGAGTGCACCTCATTCACACATCTTAACTTTTTTAATAAGTATTTTGGAGCCATACCATTTTTAATTCTATATACAAAATCCAAAACTCTATATCTTATTTGCTGTGACACACTCATTAAATTTAACACATTCAACATATCTCTAATTGGCGTCATTCTATTACATTGAATCATAATTCTCATGGCCTTATTTTGTATTTTCTGAAACTGTTGTGTTTCAGTTTTACTCATAATTAAAAACAAAGTTGAACAAAACTCAAGATGTGGACCTATCAGAGATTTATACAATAGCACCTTTGTGGATGCACACATACTGTCCGAAATACGTCTCAGAAAAAATACCTTGCGCGACATTTTTTTCATTATATAATCAAAATGTTTTTTAAAATTCAAGTTCTCATCTATAATTACTCCTAAATACTTAATTTCGATTACTCTATCCAAAACAATTTTATGAATAAAAATCTGCAACCCCTCAGTTTTTATACCCTTCAAAATATTCTGTTTTCCCAAAATAATGTACTTAGATTTTTTACAATTCACACTTAATTTGTTATTACATAACCATTCAAATACACATTGCAATTCAATATTTAGTATTTCGTACATTAGTTTGATATCCGTACCACATATGTAAATCATAGTGTCATCAGCAAACATTTTCACTTTACACTTTCTAAGGCATGTCACAATATCATTTATATACAAAATAAAAAGTAAAGGACCCAGAATTGTTCCCTGTGGCACCCCATATTCAGTAAAAAGTTCTTCTGAAAAACTGTTTTTAAACTTCACTTTCTGTTTTCGTTTACTTAAATAACATTTAAACCACTTTAATACTGTGCCACTTACACCAATTTTTTTAAGTTTTTCTATAAGTAATCTTCTATCTATCGTTTCGAACGCACGTTTAAAATCTAAAAACACTGCCAAAACAACTTCATTTTTTTCTACACTTCTGGTCCATTCCTCACAACAATCCATTATTACGGATTCACATGAGTGAAACCTCCGAAACCCAGACTGCTCTTGAACCAATATATCGTTTGTTTCACAAAAATATTTTAATTGATCATGCACTTCATATTCTAAAATTTTCTCATGTATGGGAACTATATTTATTGGTCGATATTCTTCACATATATTTGTGTTTGCAATCTTTGGTATAGGCACTATACTGGATGTTTTCCAATTCTCTGGAACAACTCCATTTTTCAGTGACGCATTAATCGTGTTCAAAAAAAACTGGCCTACTACTTCAAAAGAATCCTTAATTACTTTGATATTAATTAACGTATCTGGATCGGTCGTGTTTTTTAATTTATATATATTTTCTCTTAATTTTTTCATAGTTACTGACTCAAATTTTTCCCAGTGTTTGACATGTTTGACATTTTCTAAGACTCCATCATGATTGTCACTCGATGGTATTTCTGCAATCAACTCTGCAATGCTCTCTAAAAAATATTTATTAAATTTATCTGATATGTTTTTTTCATTTCTTTCGTCAATTCCTTGAAATTTTATTACCTCTTGTGTTCCTTTATTTGTACCTGACAGTAATCCCTTTATTTCCTTCCAAAAGCGGTTACTATTGTTGTTTTCGGAGACCAAATCATAATAATACTTCCTCTTATTCACACGTATTTTTTCTGTTACCAAATTTCGATGTTGTTTATATATTTCCCAATCTTCTAATTTTTCAGTAAATTGAAATTTTTTATACAAATTATCTCTTTTCTTAATAAGTTCCACGACATCGTTCTTCATCCATTTGTTTTCTTTATATTTGCTTCTAATTTTTATAGTTTTAATTGGGCAGACTTCGTTCATAGTATTAATTATATTGTTAATGAGTTGACTCGCTTTATCTATATCTGATACTTCCACATCCCATTCTCTTTCAAGTAGCCTCTCTTGAAACATTTCTGTTCTGTAGTTTTTTAAATTTCTATTCCTGATACTGATGTATTCATTTTTCAGAAATTCTCTCCGTACACTGATTGTTATTATGTAATGATCGCTTATTCTGGAAATCTGAAGAATTTTTACTTCATTTTCTTTATTATTTGTTATTACATAATCTATAGTTGTTGCACTTCTATTTGTTACTCGTGTATATCCATTCACCTGCTGATAATAACCATATCTCGTAATAACATTCTTCAATTTTTGAGTATAAAAATCATCTTTTGCGAAATCCAGATTCATATCGCCAGTGATAATAATATGACCGTTAAATTCTAGCGATTCAAGATACGTTTCCATGTATTGCACAAATATACCATCACTACTCTGTGGTGGATGGTAAATACCAGCTATTAGTTTATTTTCTCCATTTATCTTTATTTGAACTGATAAAATCCATAAATATTCGTTATTTGTGTAATTCAGTATCACTCTATATTTTATGTTATTACTCACGTATAAAAGAACTCCACCAGTTCTGGAATTTTCTGTCAAACATTTCTCCATTTTATAACCAATGATTTCAAGCTCTCCTTCGTATATGAATTCCGTTACGTGGGTTTCTACTAGACATAACACAATAGGCTTCTTTTTTTTAACCAATAGTAATATTTGATCCCTGTTGTTCAAAAATCCTTGACAATTAAAATAAATGATCTCGTTTTCATTTTCTGTCGATGGCTATATATTATAATTTATTCGGCTACTCTTTTTTTCTATCTCTTTTCTGTAACAGGGACAGTTTAGATCCGTTGCGCAATGATTCACGTCTACTTTAATATTTAACCTTTCCACCGCTTTAATGCAATTTGCACATTTTAAGATCGTAGAGTTACATTTTTCTCTATCGCTGTGTTCTTCAGCACATTTAAAACATATTTTTCTGTTTGTACACTCCTTTGCTATATGGTTAAATCCCGCACAACTGTAACATCTTTTAATATTTACGTGATAATGTACGTTACATATTCTCCATCCCATCTTTAGTTTTTCGCGTTTCATAATTTCGTTGTATGAAATAGGATCAGTTTCCAGTACGATACTACCTATATTCTTCCTAGATTTTTTTATATATTTGGTTACAACCTTGATAGTGTCAAATACAATGCCATTTTGTTCACTTATTGCCGATACAATCTCTTCCTCTTGCAGGTTAATGAAGTCCTCTTCCATTCCTACAACAATGATTCTTGGATTCTTCTCAGCTACTTCTTCCACTCTGTATTTTTCACTTAATACCTCCTGCACAATTCCTCACAAGCTGTCACTCATCAGTTTATGTTTAACTTCAAGCTCCTCAGACTTCACTTTTTTTCTGAGTTTCAGGCTAAACATTTTAATTTATTATTGCAACTTCAAATATTGATTGGGCTTCTGTGTAGCTATTGTCAAACCGGGGGGTCTGGGGGGTATTCCATACCCCCCAGTACACGTTTGCTCATATAATTTGAATTATTATATCCGGTTTTATCGGCTTATAAGGTTATTTTGGTAAATATAAATAAGAATTAATAATAATTCTAATTAATATGAGCAAACGTGCACTGGGGGGTATTCCATACCCCCCAGACCCCCCGGTTTGACAATAACTGCACTGAAGTCCAATCAATATTTCAAATTGCAATAAATAAATAAATATGTTTTTCCAGAAACTCGGAAAAAACTAAAGACTGATAATCTTGAAGCTAAACATGAACTGACCAGTGGCAGCTTGTGAGGAATTTAGGTGGTGTGGCAGACATGTAAAACTGAGGAGTTTGGAGTTTACTCCATGTATAATATAAGTTTACTTATCTTTGTCAAAATTACTTTATAAGCCAATAAAATCGCTATTTTAAAAATATTAATTTATTTATTGCAACTTCAAATATTGATTGGGCTTCAGTGTAGTTATTGTCAAACCGGGGGGTCTGGGGGGTATGTAATACCCCCCAGTGCACGTTTGCTCATATAATTTGGATTATTATATCCGGTTTTATCGGCTTATAAGGTTATTTTGGCAAATATAAGTAAGAATTAATAATAATTCTAACTAATATGAGCAAACGTGTACTGGGGGGTATTCCATATCCAGACCCCCCGGTTTGACAATAGCTGCACTGAAGTCCAATCAATATTTCAAATTGCAATAAATAAATAAATATGTTTTTCCCGAAACTCAGGAAAAACTGAAGTCTGATAAGCTTGAAGCTAAACATGAACTGACCAGTGGCAACTTGTGAGGAATTTAGGTGGTGAGGCAAACATGTAAAACTGAGGAGTTTGGAGTTTACTCCATATATAATATAAGTTTACTTATCTTTGTCAAAATTACTTTATAAGCCAATAAAATCGCTATTTTAAAAATATTAATTTATTTATTGCAACTTCAAATATTGATTGGGCTTCAGTGTAGTTATTGTCAAACCGGGGGGTCTGGGGGGTATGTAATACCCCCCAGTGCACGTTTGCTCATATAATTTGGATTATTATATCCGGTTTTATCGGCTTATAAGGTTATTTTGGCAAATATAAGTAAGAATTAATAATAATTCTAATTAATATAAGCAAACGTGCAGTGGGGGGTATTCCATACCCCCAGATCAGTGGCGTAGCCAGAAATTTAGTTCGGGGGCACTACCCCAAAGTATTTAAAAAAAAATTTTTAAGCCGGACAAAGGGTTTATTAACCAAAATTAATAATTTCAGGGGGGGCAGCCCCCCCCCCAAATAAAACATAATTCTCTATTTAGTAGAAACAAAACTTTGTATAATTGACGACAATTTCAATATTTTGCAAAATGAACATAAAGCAAAATAGATAAATTTACTTGAATTTTTAGAAATACAAAAAAAGAATCTATTTGCATAAGTCTAAACACACTTAAAAGTTTAAGTTGTATACTTATTTTTTGAAATTTTTAAAACAATCACTAACTACGTTTAACTATCGACTTTCTGAATACTTCTAGTGATCTTAAATTAATTCTACTAACCGACAAGGGACCAAATAAATTAATTATTAATTAAAATCGAAGTGTTTACGATGTAGTAAAGCCGTTTTTAATAAACTTAATCTCACTTTATTACATGTCTGTTTATTATTTATCCTTCTACCTAACCTTAGTCGATAATGGTTTTAATTATTGTTGATCTAATTTGTTTCTATACAGAAATTAACCAAAGCAATATAGTATATATGTATTATGTACATATGTCTCAGGCAACTTGATGTGTTTCCAAATATATTCTTATCTTGTAATATTCAAAATTCATTGATAATACTATTGGTATTCGTTTTTCTTTACCTTTAGCGGATTTCTTTACCTTAATATATCTGTATAAATTGATAAGACAAATAAATCAAATAACCAATCAAATAACAGCAACTCACATACAGATAGATATATTGTGTTACTAATTCACACAATTGTGCAGATTGTTGTGTCGTTTTTCTGCACAATTGTGTGGATTTGATTAATTACAAAATTTGATTGATGACTAGATATTAACTAATTTTTTTTAGTTATTAACTAAAAAAACGTACAACACATGACAATACCAACGACACTTTTTAATCAAAAATGCAATTCAAACTAAATAATTTAGTGGAATGTTTTACATTGTTTATAATTCCAACAGCACGGGGACATATTAAGTTAAAGCATTGTAACTACGATTAACGATTTATTTGTCCTGTGCAAGACACTAAGTCACAAAACGATGAAAGGTGCAAACCAAATACCGGGAAGTTAAATTTATTGGATATATTTAAATAAGGGATTATATTGCTTCACGGCCTATTAGTCTTCTGTATGTGAAATATGCTTTTAATTATATTTATTTTTCTTAATATTGTATTTATTGTTTTGTTTTCAAAACTACAAGCGGTCACTCCTCTAAGTGGAATCCACGACTTACATTGCTTGACTCTGTGATCAGACAAGCAATTCTCACTGTGCTCTTGAAAATCATTAAAGAAATACGCTAAAGTTTGTTTCTCACACCAAAACGAAAATTAATACAACCGACTTTAAAATAATATGACATGATTATAACAGATATTTTACATTATTATTTTTACTATTTAATACTCCTATTCAGTAGTTTCTGATTTAGTTACCAACATAAAAAAAAATTGAAAAGTCATTATTTTCACGTTAGAAAAACTTTTATTTGTTAACAAACCAAACATGCAAAGTTTATTAAACAATTTGCAAGTGTGGCAGTTTCTTCGGTTTTATAATTCATCATTAAAAACATTTACATTGCACTAACAAGCTCTAAAAGTTATTTGGAAACACAATATTAACGACCGACGGCTGAGGATAAATTTATCATAGTTAATGTTTTTAAAAATTACTTTTAAGTGGTGCTTTGTATTATTACATTTTGAAATTCGTGCAACTTCTTTTTACATTGCTACAAACATAGTTAACATTATTTTTAACCTCTGACTTAGTTGTAAACTAATGAAACGGATGTCTCGTGCTGTTGTTGCTAGCAAAAGTTTTCTGTTCAACTATAAGTTACATTTTATCAAAGAAAGATTCATTCATGTGAGCAAAAGTTTTCTATGGTTTTAGGTTCTACTTACAAGCAGCTTTTTGGCCATAATTAATCTCTGACCAAAATGAGAATGGTAGTTTTATTTAGGTTGCTTTATTGTTCATTATTTAGCTAAACCCTAATACAGGAAACAGTTCAACTTTGTTTACCAATACTAAATATTAATTAACATGTTTTTAACAGCGGTTCTACCAACTTATTTGCAACATCTGTGATACGACTGAGAGGGTTTTCCAATAGGGGCGATTAGATCTTTGATAGCTGTCAGCCACCATGTTTAAAATTATTTTGAATTGTTTCTTTGACATGTCATCATTCATGTTTTTGATTCATGAATCAAATTTTTTAATTCATTTAGTTGATAATGTTACTGCTGTACGTGAAACTCTAAACGACAACCTGAGAAAGATTAGGCTGTCTGGCGACTTCAATTTGGCTTCAATATGTTTAAGTTAAACATTTGAATTATTCAAATGTTAACAATACGTTTTAATTCAACGTAATTGTTGATTGTATTGTTTTTAAAAATAATTCGGGAAATCACCCTTCAAGTGGAGGAAGTGAAATGTTATTTTACTTTCTAAAATCACCTGTTAGCTGAATTTACGCATTTCGTCTTTAAAAATGTTTAGATTTTACCATACAAAACAACTTTTTATTTATCTATTATTTTCTTTTTATTTTGCCAAGAAAACTTTTGAATTAAATATATTATAGTTATTTTGGCGTACATAATACGTAAAATATGCACTACTTAAATTTCTAAATCGAAATGGTCAACTTAAATGACTTGGAAGGGAATTTGTAACACAATTACTGCCTAATGTTTATTTAATTACATGGGTATGTGAAATTTTTCAAGTATAAAATCAAAATTTATATTTGAGGTAAATTCATTAAGTTAAATACGTAACGACACTCTAAAAGCAATAAGTTAATTCGAAAATGCAAGAAGCTAGTCGAGGCATGAATAAGTAATTGGCAAAGCTGAGAAAGCTTTGGTATAAATAAAGGGAGTATTTCTTGAAACCTGTGACAAATTGTGATCCTTGGCTACGTTTATCTTGTAAGGTCGTAAACTAATGCGAAATCAAACAAGAAGTTATGGACCGCAGAGAAAGCTTTGTTTATTCCCATGGGAATGCATATGACTTATGCATGGAAGCTATTTTAATCGTTCCAGAATAAATTTACCCTCATTGTCATCTCCGGTTTGTTCAGCTATATTGAACGGTCACGTGCAGATCTATCAATTGTCTAATGTCTAATGTGATGGATGCAACGTGTCTGATGTAGATTACCGAAATTGGCTTTAGGAAATAAGTTCGTATTTGGGTACAACTAAATAAATATTATTGAGTAAATAAACCTGTAGTTTGCTTCTCGTCGGACTTGCAAACAAAAACAAGAATTTAAATCCTTTGTAAATTACGTATATTTTATAATTGTTAAAATTTTGTAATTAATTTAACTTTTGTATGTTTTTATGTCAGACTTCTAAATAACAAGAAATTTATTTTATGATGTTTTGTCAGTTTTAATTTCATAAAACAAAACTTTTTAATCTGAAAACAAGACATACCTAGGTATGTATTTTGAGTGGCATCAAAAAAACGCCAACCTGTTGACCCTTCTCCATTTGAAAGTAATATGCGTATTTTTCGTTGCTAAATTTAATTGTCATATCAATTTTATTTTTAAAATATGACAACTCATAATAGACGTTGTTTTAATTAAAACTTTTCATATTTTTTTGCTGAATATACTACTTAAAATATGGTAAAATAAGAAAAATTGTATTAAATAGGAGAATTAAACAAAAGTTACAAAATGAAATGGAATGAATGGCAGTAAGCATGGAGATTACAGTAGTAATGTGTTTGAAGCACGTTTTTGAATGTGAATGCTAATAATTTGCAGTGGTATTGTGAAAACTTGTTTGGAAAAATAATCGTGAACCAAATAGTACTTTAATGATGGAAATGAATTTTCATTTGTAAATAGCAATTATTTACTTTTGTTTTAAAATTATGCTGTGATTTGGAAAAAAAAAACAAGTAGTAAATTCAATTTTACAAATTTAGATTTTTTAAAATTGTTTCAGCTATACCTACATATTTACAAGCACATTGTTTTTTGAATTAATTATCTATAATACAACTGTAAGAAAACAAGAAAGAAAAAACAATTCAGTCATTGAAAAAAATTCGCAAGCCTAAATTAGAAGTCAGTAGCTTTTGTTTATCGAAGAAACATTAATAATTAATCTTTCAATTCTACATGTAATTAATTTATACTGAAACATTGTATTTGATTGTAACAATGTACTTCGAGCGGTTTCTTTATTTTCCCATTAGATTATGTTTTGTAAAGGTTTATGCATTTCAAATATACTTGAAGCAAAGAAAAAATCTTATATATGAAAATTTTATATTTTTTTATTTCAGTTGGATTTATATTAATAGCCTATGGATATTTTATTTTATAGCCATCAAGTCAAAATGGATTATTTAGACAATTGCTTAAATGATGATAAGTGAGTGTTTTACTCGACAAGCAGTAGTTCGAGTTCAATTCATTTTCCATCGTACGAGATCGAAATAGCAAATTATCCCATTTAATAAAAGTTACAATTTTGAATCTCAGTGTATTTAAAATAGTTTCCTTTCTCCAATGATGAAGGTTATAAAAAGGACTGTAATGTGTTTCAAATTTTATTTTGCACAACAATCGGAACTAATGTACACTGCATGAAACTTCAAGTTTCCAGTAGCAACTAATGTTGTTACATTTACTGAAAATGCCGTTTTTTTAATTTGATTGCTTTTGAAAAAAAAAACGATCAAGTTGAAGGAGACTATAGCAGTTCATTTTATTTAGAAATTGTTATTCCAAAATAACGAGAGAACAAAATCAGAATAACGATCACTGAAACCTGGAGTGCCAATTTGAAGATATTGAGGCTATCGAGTAAGAAGACAATATAAGACCAAGGTTGGTATAGAAAGGTTTCGACTTTATGAAAGTTACTCTCATATGAGTATGAAAAGCAGAAAAGATTTTGAAAAGGAATTTGATTAATATAAATAATGGAACAAATAAAAGATTTGCAAACTATAATAAGTAAAATTGGATAAAATATTCAACAAGCATAAAGTAAAGTAAGAACATATTAGGAAATATGTTGAAGATAGGAAATGCTCAGAATTCAAAAGATCCTTCAAACTTCGAGATCTAGTACATGGGCACGGATAACGTATTTTTTTTCTTTTGAGAAAGTACTTCTAGTATGTACTTATTTATTCCCAAATTTAACTTAAAAGCAAATTCCTGCCATTCTAGGCTCGCATTTTTGCCTTCGGTTGCCTTCAGGAATGTTTTTAACAAGTGTCTTGGACTTAAAAATCTCCGTCTTTTTAAGTTCGTAATTTTTGGGTTTTGTACTCAGCGATGTTCTTACTAAGTATGCTGGCTCAAAAATTTTGTCTTTTTAGATCAGAGAAGTTTTTACTAAATATAATAAAAATTCGACCTTTCTCTAATTTAAATAATAGTTAATAATTATAATACTGTTTCGAAGTATTCGATCATATTGTGTTATTTCAAGTTAATTATTATAATATATTGTTAACAATACTATACATAACAATGTAATATTGTTGAATTGTTGAAGTAATGAAAACTCTGTATTTTGATATCTTCAGGTGTACGAATATTTTTTACGTTCACTGCAAAAACCTTAAAAGGGTTTTAATCTAAATTGGTAACCTTAATGTTAAATTAACATTAATTAATATAAAATGTTTTCTTAGTATGAATGGATTAAAAAAAATCTACCGTACATAATATAATCATCCCAAAATTGGTGCTTTAGAAAAAACTATAGCTAACACAAAAGCTGATTGTAATGTAGGTATTACCGCAGAACATGTAAAAAAATAATTAAAAAAATACTATAGTTTTAGCCATTTTAATCATAAGAAAAGTCGTACACAATATTGATAGCATAATAACGTAAACATATCAAAACAGCTGATAGTGTGATATAAGCGTTGTTGTTTATGATTGTAAGTAAAATTGTCAAATAACTGTTTTTGTCCATATTTTAATAATTCTTATTTCTTTTTTCGGGATTTTAGACTTTTTTAATCAAACTCTCTGTAGCGGTCTATTAGTATATTTATATTTAAATAAAATATTTTGTATGAAAAGTCATATGAGAAACCGCATGATGTAAACCAGCTTTTAAACTTACTCCATCGAAATTAATGTACACTGTCCATAATGAATTTTAGTATTCCGTATATCGGAAGCTGACATTTTGGTGCCGGTCAATTACACATTTGTGTGATCGTCAATTAAACTAAGGCCTAAAATTAGTGAAGCAGTACATTTATAGATTGAGATGTAACGAATAACTAGACAAACAACATAATACTAGGTATATGTCGCACCCCTCCTCAAAATTAGTGTCAAACGTTTGAGCTTCGTTTGAGCTTCAATGAGCTTCCATTTCCGTCTTTTGAGCCTTAACCGTCATGAACCTATTCGCGAAATCTTTGAGGGTCTGTAGACATGTTGGCCACCTCAAAGTCGAATTTTGTGGTAAAATTGGTGTCTAAGATTTGAGAAATCTTTTGGGGGAGGGCGGCTGTAAACATAGTTTTCTATTTTTTATTTCTAATTTTTACTTAATTTTGGTGACAATCTAAAATAGAGCTTCGTTTGAGCTTCTAGTATATTCATCATTGTAATTTAATTGTTTTCCAAACAATAGATGTTTTAAATTTTGTCCACCATCGAACAAGTTCCCCATGAAAACCCTTAATTTTAATTTCATAAACATCTTTTTATTTGCATTTGGGTAAAACAATTGGCTTTACACAGAATTCTCTTTAGAAAGTCGCATTTTTAGATGAAATTAAAATATTTATGTTTGAGCATGAATTACAATAAATTAAACACCATCGTGTGAGCTTCAGCTGCAGCGAATAAATTTCCTAAATTGGTGTAGAAGGCGGGGGGGGGGGGTATGAAATGAGATGTAGATTTTGTACTGCTTTTCCTTTCAAATCATGAAATCCGTGGCGTTAGGGAAGACCCCGGGATATGTACATTTTTAGCCAAATTGAGTTACATTCAGTCATATTCAGATATAGCTCATTTGCTCTACTGAAAAATGTCTAATATGTACATATTCTGTTCTTCCCTAACGCCACAGAAATATCTTTATGGAAGTTATATCAATCGATTAAGCTTTAGATAATATAGTGTCGTGTTACAAAATAATTTTTTGAAAGTTTTTGACATTTGGATTTTGATTCGTCTTGTGTAAATGTTTTTTTTTAATTATTTGATTTACTGATTTTAAATAAATTGGTAAAATGATTTTTGGAGATTGAGTTTTGAGTTGATATTTTCTCAAATTTTTGTAAACATGAGTTTTGAATTTTTATAATATTTAGTTTCTGTTGTAAATAATTTATTGTAATTTTTTTAAAAGTGTGTAAAATTTTGAATTTTGTGCGCTTTTCGAGCCAACAATTTTAATGTTGGTACGAGAAGACCAGTGATTTACTTTCTAAGCGGACGCTTTGCGGGAAGTTTCCCTTGAGACAACTTTGAGACATTTTTAAGTTTAATTTGCAAATAAAGTTCAGAAGTCTTCCGAAAATTTGGACAAAATTGCGTGTTTTGGATATTTTGAATTTGTAATATTGGATTAAGATTGGATCCGTTAATTGTTTATTACTGGAACTGGATAATTGCCTGTTCTAAGGTTTATAGTTAGTATACAAAAATTTGAAATATAAAATTGAAGGCAAAGCAAAGTTAGTGTTAGTGGTGTGCATCTGAGTGATAAACCGCATTCAAAATCACTGTTTTATTTTAAAACACGAAAATATATTTTAAAGTTATTTTAATTGCATTTTTGAATTGAAATTATTGCTTTGGATGATTCTTTTCACAATTTTTGAAAAATTTGAATTGCCTCGGCGGGCGGCGCAACGAACTCGAGAAAGTCAAAAAATCCACTCTTGAAACGTTTCAGCTTCCGTATTTGTTGAGATAGCTGGTAATTAAAGAGAGAAAACGAAGTCAGGAAAGAAATTTTCTGGTTTTCCAATACATCTATATTTTGGCGTCCGGTGGTGGGACCCTTTTGACACCACCTTTTGCATTCTCTACGGCAATTTTTTCAATCATTATTAGGTTAGTTGTAAGGCAAAGAAATTCATTAAAATAGCGGGAACAGAAGAGATGGAAACTCAAACACACGCAAGATAGGATAAAAATATGGTTAATGGAAGAAATAGAAGAACCGGAAAACAATCAAGATGAAATAAAATAACAAATGAAAAAAAGTCATTCAAATAATTGAAAAGCATTAGGTACTCAACAAATTTTATAAGACATACATATTTTGAATGAAGGGAAAGAAATACAAAAATTTATGATCGAATGACGAAAAGCATAGAAAGTCTCAACTTAAAAGAAAGCTTAAATGAAGTGAAAAAAAATTGGAAATAAAAGCACACAAATGTTTGTTTAACAGTAATAATGCACTTAAAACTTAAATTTCTTTTACATAAAAATCATATTAAATCATTGTTGGAGGAAACTGAAAAGTCAAAGAACATTGTGAAACAAAATAAGCCTGAAATTAAAAATCAATTGGAAAACGACAAAATTTGGAAATGGAAAATTTGGTTGTAAAAGCAAATTTTGAAGAAAATATGGCCGAAATTATAAATAAAATTTTGGAATTGGAAGATTTGGTTGTAAAAGAAAAGTTAGAAAAGAATATGGCTGAAATAAAAAATAAAAATTAGGAAATGGAAAATTTGGTGTAAAAACAAATTTTTAAATTGGTAATAAAATGCTTAAAGCATTTATCGAATTTCCGATGTTTCAAACCACATAATGCCTATGTACATTTTCAAAAAACAAATTTTCAAGGTATTGACTTAAATAAAGTCGAAATGATAGCCATACGTCCGGAATCGGATAAGGCACTTGAAAAAGAAAAGGTTCTAACCAATTTTAATACAAAATTTGATTGGGGAGGGGAGCAATGATACCTAACTTAATAGTATATTATTATTTAACAAGAGGTTTAAAAAGCAGTAATTAGGGTCAACTTGTCTATCAAAGAAACCTAGGTTTTTTATATTAGGTGGGTATATTACATCGTAAAAGAGGAAACTAAAAATTGTAATAACTCGGTGTTTTAATGCTTACTTATAGTGAACAAAGGTAAAATAATAAAATCGTGTTATCTAATTGTTCGCAGGCAAGATTTAATGCATATATCTCTCTTATTCATTATTATTATTCATCTCTCTATTATTCATGTTATTTATAATAATGTTCGTAAAATTTGAATTGAAAACTTTTAATAAAAAAACATGTTTTTCTCTTCACAAATCATCACAAAATATTTCATTATTACGTGACAGTGGATGTACCTACATAATACGCATATTATGGGCTTAAATTAAAAAAGTTTATTGTTATTACAAAATTGCAAATTGTTATATTATAAAGTTAAAAAATACCTCGGCCAAACTAAGTTTTGAAAATCGAAAATCGATATTTAATCAGAATATGCAGGTTGTGAAAATTTTGTCCGTCGTTTAATAGCAGTCAACAAAATGTGAGTTGTTATGACAAGGCTTTCGAAGCACTAAAATCATGAGTGTGGTTTCGAAGTTAGTTGTAGGGTTTTCCTATTATAAACAGTGGTAGATAAAACTTTGTTTGTAGTGTTCGTTACACAACCTTAAGGTTTTATAACCTCCGTGTAAAATAAACAATTATAAAAACATTAAAAATATTACAAAGCTGTTTTAATAATTCTAAAATTTATCGTCTTAACACAAGCGCAATTAACTTTTATTTGATAATTTTTCACTTAATTGCTAAATTTTGCATATAACAAAAGTCATATTATTAAAGTTAAAGTAATAATTGTAAGAAACTTTGTAAGCATTTGGCTGTCCTCGTTGAATAAAGTAGAAGCATAAAGACTGGAATGTAGTAATTGTGCTATACGAACGTATAATGGTACCGCAAAATGTGCAAATATCTTATTGTATTAAAAATCAAATTTAATTTCCAAGATAACGACTATATTCTAGCACAAAATTAAAATTTGAAAACATACTTCTAAATATTTGCGAAAATTAATTATGCAACCAGATCGGTGGTTAAGTTTATATATTTACAAAACTTTAAAGCTTTACATAGCATTTACCTAATGAGCTTATACTAATC
This sequence comes from Cantharis flavilabris, assembly GCA_949152465.1. Taxonomy (NCBI): domain Eukaryota; kingdom Metazoa; phylum Arthropoda; class Insecta; order Coleoptera; family Cantharidae; genus Cantharis; species Cantharis flavilabris. The sequence continues at coordinate 14,302,552 of OX424439.1, read as the reverse complement.
TGTTACTCGAACTTTTCAAATTGCGGTCGTCTGAAAACCTAGAAAGGTTTCGGTAGTTGAGTCTATCTTGGAAATTGTCGGTTAATACCTTTTTAACTTTCGTAATTAAATGTACGGAAGTAATTGTTTAATTTAATATATTAAAGCAGCAGTGAAATATTTCGAATCGCAGTATATTTTTACTATCGTCACATCTTTTTCCATCAAAAACGATCTGTTAGTCGTTACGCTTGTTATGATTTATAATTCATGTTCGATTAGAGCAATCGTTTCCATCTCGTACACGTGATCCTGTCGCTACAGGAAATCCTGTGTAGGACAAGTGTCTAAGCAATATCAGAGAGCTTAATTGAGTTCCGGTGTGCATTGGTTTGTAAAGCTTGCCTTTAGGGGATAATTCAACGGCACTCTAATGAAGAAACCACTTACCCTTATAAAGACCCGTCTCGATTATGGACAAATGTAATCAATTAGAAAGAATGTTCTAGTTTGAATATGGCAAACTTTCTCGGATTATCATAATGCAAAAATTATGCCGCCATTCCGTTAAGCACTGGATGTGTTAAAATGGCTTAGAAAAAATGATAACGATAACAGTATGAGTCTTATCTTAAATCTGTTCGACGATAGAAGGCAAGTCACGTAAGAAAGGCGCATGTAGGAAAGTGTTATCTAGATGTATGGAAAAAACGGGAATAAGAGTCTCGACCCCGGTCTATAGGGAACAACAACTTTGAAGTAGCGCAGGAACCAATTACCAGCAGCAAGGCCGTGTCTCCGTCGACAAACAGCCGCATAAATACATGTCTACACTGATGGTGTAAGCTTTGTTATCGCGAGAATCGGAAACAACTTGAAAATTATTGCGGTGCAGTCCAGTCTGAAACGATAGCTAGCACCTTACAAGTTTTCCGCAAACGAACAATATAAATTTTATTTCCTCCAAGTTGGTACAAATCTGGAGCAAATACATTTATCAATTCAATTTCCATAACGAATCAGGCATGACGTGCATACGGACTCGTATATTATGACGCGAATTATCAAACATTTGAACGACGGAGGAGGAAACGCGATTTGAATGAGATTTTAACGGATTTTTAATGACGCTACAAATTGGTTTCAGATTTTATTATCCTTCCTTGAATATAATCACAAAAATGTATGCAATATTACGGCAATTTTAATAATAAGCGCGGCATATAAATATTTTTACACCTGTAGCATGATAAAATATTGAGAATTATATAAAGCAATTTTAAGCAACAATGGCTTTTACTTATAAAGCTTTTCGTGATACGGTACTTTGTCGACAATTCCGTGAAGGAAAGGCTTCACTCATAGCGGTTGCTATTTATTTCGGTTTACGCATCACGGCGTCTTCTGATGTGATAAGGACGTAACACAATTGAACAGCGTAACGGTGATACGTTTATGGAACGCACGGAAATATGAGGACATCGTATTGCAAAATTGTAAAGACCAACGGTTGTTATGAGGGAAGGTTGGCGCCTCAGGAATGTGCGACATGATTATACTGTTCAATGACTCTTCCGCTTTAGGGGTTTGTAAGAACACTTCCAGTCCTAAGGGTCGCAAGTTTCGCTTTCGCAAATAACTTATTAACGATGTCATTAATAGCTATAACGAGTTCTCGTAATTAGACGTGAGTAAATCAAGCCTGCGGCTATTTTACGGACATAAATCAACCGAAGAATTTCATTCAAAAAATCAGATTTTTATATTGTCCCCAGTCTTTTAATACTGGAGAGGGTCAACCGTTGGGTCGTAACATGAAACATATCAAACAAACACGACACGAAAAAAAAAAACCAATAAATGGAAAATAATATACTTCTTGGGTATTGACGCCAATAAAAATAAATACAGATAAGTATAAAAATAATTTCGCAAAGGGGGTTTGGTTTATTTTTGATTAATTGATAAATGATATTGCTAAGTATAACTCATTATTAAAATAATTCGTGGGTAAGCCAAGCTGAAATTACGAATTACCTTTGAAAGCTATTTATCAAAAAGTTTATAGATGAATCGAATTTAAAGTAACTAACTGATAATCGATATGAATATTATAGGAATTATGTTTTTGAAATGAATAATCGTTTTAATCTTGAAAATGACATGTTTTCCGGTGAGTCAAAATTGCGGTCCGCAAACGAGTTCGACTTTTCGGTTTTCTTTTATAAAAGTAAAATATGCCTACCATTAAACTTTCGCTTTATTTTTTAATTAGTTTCTTCTAAAGATATTATTATTCCTTAAAATTATTATCAAAACTCAATCCGGAATGAATAAACAATTTTATTTTAAGTATTTAATTAATATTGCAATTATTAAGTTCATAATAGTGCAATAAACGGCCCTTTATTAATGAAATATTCTGTTAGTATTTGTTATACTGTATTATTAAAATGATTTACTAAATTCATTAGTGCTCTTATTGTCTGACCTAGAGTGCTCTTTAAATAATAAATTCAAGTAATAATAATTATTCTCGCAGCATTATTGCTCAGAAAAACTACAATCCTTTGTTCCATCTTTTAGCATTATTCTTAAGTTTTTCTATACTTTACTGGATATTCTAATTTTTTTATTTAAAATAATCGATTTTTATTTTTTTATGATGTAATATTATTAATCTTCGATAGATAGAATGAAAAGGAGTAGTTTAATGCAGTGGTCATCAAACTTTGCCAATTTAAGTAACCCTTATGTTATTTTTTGATCTTATTTTGGATTATCTTTAAAAAATCAAAGTAATCTGTTCAGGAAAACTTTGATTTCATAATATACAGTAGATGACAAAATTAAGTTAAAACAAATTATATTTATTAATTTTTAGTAATTTCTACAATTTAATAAGCTATTTGTAAATGTTTTATATGTCTTTAAGCGTAAGGGTAAACATTAGGAAAGTGCCTGATAGCATAGTGAGACAAAATTATGTAAACACTTCAAAAATTAAGAAATATTTATACTTTATAGGTTTTAATAATTTATTTAATACTTTGTTGGACTTCCTTTGGACTAATTGGCACTCAGCTTTCAATCTTGTCAGCACTTTCTCAACTAGCTTTTCTATTATTGCACAGCATAGGTTTTTCCATTCATTTTTTAATGTCTCGAAACATTGCAGACGGTTACTACGACTACTCCTAGGATTTTTTTGGTCCAAATTTTCCATGGGGTTTAAGTCGAGACTTTGTGCTGGCCGGTTTAATACAGAAATTCCTTCATATTTAAAATAATCCTTATCAATACGCAATGTATGCTTAGGGTCATTGTCCTGCTGGAACATGTAAGCGCCGAGTTCCCCAACAGCTTTTAACAAAAAACAACCCCATACTAAATCGTTTCAGCCACAATGTTTAACCATCTGCAATAGGTTTCTATTATATACGCATACTTTATTAGGTTAAATATTTTGTTTAAAAAAAATTAATTCCTTTATAATTAACTTAAGAAACTAGTCTCGAAACATGAATATAAAAAATAAAGGACCACTGCTTATCTTCTATACTAGGAAAATTACAACGATTGAAGCACTTACCAATGAATTCAAATTTTTAATAAAAAAAGCTTATCCACACACATGTACCGTATTTCAACTATATAATAACTGTTAATGCTTTCAGGATTGCATATTTTTTATCCCAAAAATGTAACTACAGTGTTAATATTAGCTTTTCGCAATCTTGCAAACTGCGCAATCTTACCTGAACTTACCCTATAACATTAATGTTAGTTAATTCTTTTATCTGTTGCGTTGAAATTAAGCCATTTTTTTGAGTTTTACAAAAAATTCTATAATCTTCTCTACAGGTTGTTTTCCGTTTTCGACCTCTTCCATGTAAATTTTAAACGAATCGGGTTTCTTCAAACTCCAAATCAATTTTTTTAATTCCAGCTGGTTATAACGAATACTTTTCAGCCAATTCTCGGTAAGTCAATCCTTGATTCCGATCAGCAATTATTTGTGAGCAAATTTCAACTGACGCTTCAAATGTTCGTGGCATTTTATAGTAAAATATCAAATAATTTTTCACTACAAAAGCCAGCTACACTCAAAAAATATATATTTTTCAGATTTTGACACATTATCATAAAAAAAATTGCTACTCGTATTTAAAACTAAAGGAAAACTGGAAGTTAACTTAATTTTGTCACTATCTTATTCCGGGGATTTACGCTTACGTCAATCTACGCTTGCTGAGGTAACATAATAGTAAAATGAAAAAAGACAAAAAGGTCTACCATATAATGTAAAAATCCATTTAAGAATTCATCATCATCATCATCATCATCAGCTATAACATCCATCGTCGGATATACGCCTCCCCCAAATTCTTCCAGTCTTCTCGATTTCCTGCTCTTTGCATCCAGTTGTACCCAACGAATCTTTTTATGTCGTCCGTCCACCTCGTCTGCGGTCGTCCAATGCTTCTTTTTTGGCGCCGAGGTCTCCATTCTATTATTCGCCGGGTTCATCTATTATTTGTTGTTCTGGTGATGTGACCTGCCCAGTTCCACCTTAAACTGCACATACGCTGTATTACATCGGTTACTCGAGATCTATTTCGAATTTCTGCGTTATGTATTCGATCCCGTAGCGTGACTCTATAGCGTTGGTTAGCTATATATTCAAAATACAATTGCTGAATGATTAATATTTATTGGATGCTGCCTTTTGTAGTAAGATGGTGGCGGATGGTTGTAGATTTTTAGTTGTTATTAATTTTAATTAGGTCTTTCTATTTTATAGTATTTTATCCTATAATCATATGATCCTATTAATAATCCCTCGGATCAACTGATTATAAGCAGTGATGTTAATCCGGATAATGGGTCGCCACAACTGGCAAATGTTGCGACGTACAGTATATTTTGTTTCAGACTTTTTCGGTTTTTTTTATCAAACTTCGGTAGTCGTTTATTTTGTTGGTTTTTCCATGGGGGGACTGATTTGAAATCAGTGTGAGATTCTGAGATATTTTCTCTGATGCTCACCTGGGGTAATACAGTTTTAAAAATCGACATCTAACCATTTAAATTAATTTTGAGTGTAAAAATCCTTTCTAGAAATTAATAGAAATTTATAAATATAATTCGTGTTAACTTAATTTTGTCATTGACTCTATATATTTTATAATATTAAAATGATTTGGAAATAATGATAATAACTCAATTATCTCGAGCTGATAAATGTTGTAGGTGACTGTCGTTCTAAGTCCTAAGAAGCATTTGCTAAGAATACGATAACCCCGACACGGTTTTCAAATATTTACTAATGAAATTATGGTAGGTAGTTAAAATTAAATTACAAATGATCAAAACCTTGTAAAATAGCTTAAAAGCGTAAAAATATAATGCGAATTCTATATTGGTTGTTTCCATATCTTTAGCTACGCCGTTTCGCGTTATAAATAGAAGTGGTTGATGTTAATAATGAGAATAACAAGATATCTAGTTTCCCGAAATTTGAAATAAGCACATCAGCAATTTAAAAAATTTCAAAAATTGTAGATTATAAAAATATCAAAAGTTGAGATAAGGATAAGAATGGTTAAAAATCTTCCGAAAACAACAGACACCAATAAGGATCTAAAAAGGTAGAAATCTCTGTTTTTAAGTAAATCTCAGCTATAATTACAGAAATTCAGTTTAAATTAAAATATGCTACGATGTTAGATGTTTCAGTCGTAGAATTATCTGCAAAGTACTAAGCTAATTAGCAAAAGTGGAGCATATTGCAGCTTAGCTACAAGTATTTTCTTTCGATTGCCATCTCCTTATTCTGATGATGTACGAAACATGAGTTTGCGTAATTTTGTGTGATTACGTAGTTGAGTGGGCATGGAACCTAGCTGGAGAAGTGTATATGGATTGGGTTTTCTTTCGAGGGATGGAGGGATTGGGGAGATAATGAAATGATGTAAAATTAAATAACTTGGATGTGGTAGTTATTAAATTTGATAACCAGCATTGTTCATCAGTGCAGTGAAGAAGTGATGTGAAGAAAAGTTAAAAATTTTAAATTTGCATAAAGAATTAAAGAAAAAATGAATGATTTGGTGATGTCTGCTTTAGATGATATAACCGAAAAACAAACTAAATCCTCCGGTTCACGCAATGCCGGTCGGTAGCTTTGCTTTCTATTAATTGGAGAGCGAGTCGCAGGTTCCCCAAAGAATTGAAGGAAAGATCTTTAGTTACAAATGTATTTGCGCAATCATTTATTTTAATTGGCAAAAAAATTTAATTGCGAGTGATCAAGAACAGATAAAAATAATCCTCAAGTCAGACTGAAATCTGGAATCAAAAATTTGTTAACAAGAAAATTAAGTTTACTCGCAACAGAGAAATCCCAGTGTTTTTTTGTGATAACAGTTCACAACTATCGAAATCTGTTGAATGATTAAAAATACTGTTACGATGATAAATTATGAGATAATTTGCTTATTGCCAAGGAATGCTCAGCATTTTTCTGCTCGACGGTAGCTCGGATGCACGTTAAGTCAGGACGGCGCTCACTTCCGACTATGCCTTGAAATCTTATAATTAAAAATTGATTTCATAAAAAAACATTCATACATATTATATGTAAATATGATACAAATTATCTCTTCTGCCACAATTAACTCAATTTAGTTTAAAGTGTTTATGTATAGGTTAATTACATGTACCGGAACCACTTTCCTCATATGCGACCGTGTTTGATACTTACTCTCAAGTCTGAATCAAAATTGATCTTCAATGAATTCTCTAATATTGGCAATTGACGTGACTTCCACCAAGCTAGGACCTGCTCCAGAATGCTAGTATTCCATCGAAACATCAAACTATGCGAAAGTGAAATGAAACAGTTTGGATATCAACATTAAAAATCTGAGAACCTACGAGAAGGAAAATTGAAAGTAAATCACAATCTATCAAACTAAAAACTGAGTTACCCAATGGTCGGTTCTCCGGAAATGAAAAATTAAGGCAACTAAAGTATTTCCAATAATATAAGCGTTAGTTGACTCTTCAAAAGTTTGACACAAGGTATATTCTACTTCCTTTCCGCTTCCGCTCAGTCGACGCGCCGTCGAATAACAAAAATATACCGAGCACTCAAAAATAATTGTTACAATGACGATAAATGTTGACAAATAAGAGAGCGAAGTGGTGTATAGTTATACTGGGAGAGAGATAAAATAAGGATCGTATCATTAGAAATTTGAAATAACTTTGACGAAAAAATTAGGAAATTTCAAGATAGGAAAAAAGAAAGAATATTAACTGATTGGGAACCATTGAAAAGGTTAGTTGAATATGTTTTGAGTTTAGCTTTAAAGTGAAGGTTCCAGAAAATGGTCATTTGAGCATGGGCACGCCAAGGCTGCTTAGGTGAGAATGGGTCAGATGACTGATTCATAAAGTGGCGATTTAAGATTCGATTCTATGTTGCTGCACTTCCCGATGGAGATCCAGTGTTATTGTTTAACTTCGCGCTTTGGAATTGCACATGTCGATGTATTTTGCCTAGAAGAGTTTGCTATCCAAGATGATACCTATGTACTTGATGAAGTTTTTGCTATGGAATCGTTTTATCAAACATTTTCTTGTCTTTGAGTTCCTGAATGCGGTTATTAAATATGACAACTGCACACTTTGACTTGATGACTATACTCATGACTTTTGTAGTTGGCTACGATGGTGGTGTCGTTTGGGTATAGTCCTTGCTTGTTTCGTAGATCGCTAACGAATATGTTGAAAGGGTACCTTGCGGAACGCCGGATGTGATTTTATGAATTCTTTGTCAAACTAAAATAGTTTTTGGTAACTTTGGTATTTAAAACTGTTCTTTGAATGATTTATCTTATAACATTATAATCAGCTGCATTGGATCTAATTCTGGCATTTGGATTTGCAGAAATTAAACCTAATATATATCATTTTTTGCTATTCATTGTTGTTGCTATTATTGTGTTTCCGATATATCTATTTACTGTTAAAAAAAGAACAATAAGACAACTTCAATTAAAAATTTTAGTTAATACCTACATTTATGTATATTTGTTGAAGTATTACCTTCTTCAAATTTCTTATTTAAATTGTGTATGGTTGATATTGATAGAATATTACGATTACCCCCTTAATACAATTTTAGAAGAGAAACTTTTTCTCTATCGGAGTAAGTGTTTACATTAATTGTTAACCGTCATTTTTATTTGTCAAAGTAACTTGTTAGCAACAATATTAATCTTCAAACAGAAGCAATGGCAATAAAATAAAATAGAAAGCAGGAATTAAAAACAAAAATTTCTCATGTAATTTCCCTATGTTCGGATGTAAGGTCGGTCAAGTGGTATAGTTACTGTGTCGAATGAAACTTAAATACTATACGCGTATGACGGCGCAAAGTAACATTTGTTTACGATGTTTACTTGGAATTCTTTGCAGGATAATTTGCGAAATTATTGTCTACAAACTAGAATAAGTTTATATTTTTTGCATATTCTACAAGCAAAACAATTTTTCACACTATTTTCTGTTTGATACTACACAATAGAAATTGTCCATAGCATGTTTTTTGAAAATGTGTAATATAATACAGGCCTAACTTATTCCTTCGCATTTTTTCAAACATCGGTATTGAAACCTAATTATAACTAACTAGATAAAGCAGAAGCATAAGTGCTGCAAGTAAAAAACCCTCAACATTATATCATGTTTTAGATAATAGGTATATTAATTAGTATATTAATTGCCTGTTTCATTAGTATGTATAAGTAAGACAACCTTCCACATAATACTAACAATTTTAGAAGTTAATAAATTAATTTTGAGAATATCTACTATTATTAAATTAAATGATTGAACACAGAATTTCTGTAGTCTTACAAAAAAACAAGTGTTCGATGAAACTATTCAAAAATACCGTAATTAAAGAACCGCTATTGTACATGGACAAATGAAGTTCTAGTTAAATCTTATTTTCCAAAAAATATTTACAATAAATGAACTTTAAACGTTAACCACCAACAAAACGTTGTCAAGTTAATCCAAAGTAGAACTCTAAACTGAAAACCTCTTTCTGCTGTCTTCAATGCCAATTCTACGACCTCAGTTATTGTTTGCAAAAAAAAGCATGTTTGCAAAAAGATGTCAGATGTTTGAGGTTCTCGTGGAGCCAAAAATGGAGCTCTTTATAAGACAAACTCAATGAACTCAAAATGTATAATTACCAGAATTACCAAAAAACAGAAGCCTAACGTAAGTTCTATTGATGCACGCTGTTAATCAAAACTTAAATTAATATTAAAAAACTAAGACTTCTTAATATTTATACCGAAAAGAATAGAACAAAATCTTATGATTGCAATAATAATTATCAAATAATCGGCTTATGCAAGATAGAAATTATAGTTTACTAACAAAATTTTCTCAAATTTATAATATATTATTTCAAACTTATACATAATTAATATCGCTCTAATCCATATGGTCGCCATTAACTTTTAACAAATGAATTAGTGTGCCAAACTTAAACTTAATCCCAAGGCGCAACAATTGAAGGAAATAAAGAAACTTCTGGTTAAATTTGTAACGACGCTTACATACGAGGTCCATTTTGAAAATGTTGGAACGAAGTGAAATAAATATTCTAAACTGTATAACCGGATCTAGCGTTTGGTAGAATTTAACAGCGATTAACACGTAAATTATGGGTAGGTAGCTATATTATCCTTTAAAGTAGATGATCTCTGTTTAGTAATTCATCAAGTCCTTTATGTACGATCTCTGACTTCTATCGCATTAAATGTCTATCATTTTCTCAGTAAATTTTATTTCAGTGTTCAATCACTTGAAAGAAATAAACTTTAATATTTAAATAAAATTTAATCTCATTTAAAAGAAATATTTCGTAATTTTAGCAAAAATTACCTATTTGATTTTGACAACATGATATCATGGAAATACTTAATTACATTTTTTAACCAGATTAAAAAAATTTGTTATCCACTTGTAAAATAAAAATCTAATTGTCTTTAATGAATATTTGATGTGAATGGCTAATATAGAAGTTTTTATATTCTGCACAATAATATGTAGATGTACTACAAGATTTTAATTAAAAACATGTACATTAGCAACTATTAACTGTGGTTGTGGTTATGTAGAACAACAGTATCGCTATAAATTACATTCTGAATTTCAATGTTGTTTCACTTGCAAGAGAATTCAATATAGTTCAAGATACGTGTGAAACTGTGCAACTATGAAATACGATTGAAACTATGAATAATGCCGTATGCATTTGACATAATTTATACAACAAATGTATGGACGTCAGATGTTCGATAACACTTAAGAAAATTTTTTTTAATTAGCGAAATGTATTGTTCGAATAAAGCTAAGAGGCAGAAATGGTATGTAGATAAAATTAAACGATTTAGATTTGTAAAAGATTTTCAGCTGATTTTAGTTGAAAATCTTGATTCCATTTCGTAAAAGTTGAATCTATATCAATTTTGATGCAACGTTTCAATAAAACTTTTTCTTTGCAAACTAGAAACAATTTCCCTACAGACAAATGTTATACTTATTTCTATAATAAATGTTTGCAAGATTATGGATTAATTTCGGTTTTTATTTACAACAGAAATGTTGATTTTTCTTAAATTTTCTTTGGTAAGATGATATTTTCTTGTCAGAATAACCTTCTACTTATAGATATTTAAATTAATTAAAACGTTATTTTGAATTTATTGTTATTAAAAAATTATACCTGGTATTTGATTAGATAGTATATTAAATTTTGATAAAACTGCAATCAAAATCTTCGACAATATTTTATGTATTGTAATTTTATGCAAAACTAAATTAATTACAGTTCATGAAATTCAGATAACAGTTTGCGTTTTAATTTATGTCACGAAATAAATATCATTTAGGCCGCGTTCAATTAGACGCTTTATTTTAGCAATTGCATTTGAACGCTTTTGGCAACAAATTTTAATTTATTTAAAATAAATTATGCGCATAATTGCCACATTATGGCGAAGAAAGTGAAAATAACTTGAAATTTTTTTTCTAAACCGAAATGTTTTGCATTTATTATAAATTATGGCAATGTGCGTAATCTTAAATAAATTATCAAAGGTCTTGAATATATCAGCCACTATTCACCTTCCTAAAAAGAAACTGTTGACGACTTTGAGGGTATAACCTTGAAATAATAATTTAAATTTTTTAATTTTATAGATTATGTTGCATTTAACGACCAAAATACAATATTATAAATTGGCACAATGTTGTTCCTTGTGTTGCTTTAAATGATAATTTTTTTAAGGATCAAATTTACTCTTTCTACAAAATTGTCTTGGAGGTGGTATTTAGCATTGAACCAATTTTTTTTAAATTGTTAAGGTTTCCGAATTTCTTTTCTTCGAGAATAAAAATTTTGACCTGCATTTAAAACGAAACCGTTAAAATCCAATAGCTAAAGGAGATGTACCAGGTATGAGACTGGTTTTGTTTTTAAGCCATAACTTTTTATAGAGACCAAAAATAGCGAATATCAATAATACCATTCGAAAGCTAATGATCATACGCAACTTTTTGCTGTCGAAAAAAATTTTTTTTATATGTGAGACACCATGTAAAATCTGCTAAGTGTGGGAAAATATGAAATAAAACAGCCATGAATATGAAAAATATTAATTTTTATTCATCATGAAGGCCTGCAGTGACCAAAATTACAAAATAAAATGACACTTTTTTCTATAGTTTATCATCGTTTTGCGTCTTCTTATTCACTCATGTCCGATTAGCAATGTTTGCACGTAAAGAAGCTAGCACGCATATTTGCACACTTCAAATGAACCACGCGCTTACACTCGATGCATTTGATGGAATTAGCGGTGGTCAATTTCCCCGGTAGCAGCTGCAAACAAATGATGCAAAGGTCCGCATCTACGTCTGATGGTGGTGACAGCCTTGCTTTAAAGCGTTTGGCTGGTGATGTTACCTTCTGTTTTGTGGGTTTTTTCGATGTTCTTGCTTCTTTTGATGTTACTTTAGTTTTCTTCTCCTTTAGAGTAGCTATGCTTTCTGGAGAAGTCAGCACAGCACTCTGCATTGGTTTCCGCCCCCGATTTGATGGTTTTTTTTGGCGTGGCGATCTGCAAAGGACCAATTTCATCCAAAATAGATGACGATCATACATACTTGTTGCCACAGACATTGTAGTGCCAGATTGAGGCGTCCTTTGTCCCGATGTTGATGGCATTGATGTGCTGATCTCCTCTTCGAAAGCGACATAAGTCGGAAAGTCAACCAAAACAATCCGCCGCTGTTCTTTCTCGGTTAAATCGTCATCAACTGCAGCTTCAATCGAATTTTGCTCGACAACTTGCACGAAATCGGAATCACTAAAGATGTCAGGATTGTAAGGAATAATTCCTGTAGCAATAAAACCAGCCTTAATATTTTTGTGTGTCAAAGCCAGATCCAGTGTCTTTACAAACAAGTCCGGCGATATTGCGAATCTCTAACACTTTGTTTGCATTATTTATTTTTTTGGCCATGCACTGCATTGACTTTTGTAATAACTCTTGACAGAGCCGTAAACTGAAACATCCAATGGCTGTAATTTGTGACTGCAGTGTGGAGGGAAAGATAAAATATGCACGCCATTCTCAGCGGCAATATCCAATGCTTACACAGATAAATGCGATGAGTGATTATCCAGCAAGAGTAAAACTTGCCAGTCGACAGATGGCTTCACGAAGCTAATGAAGTGACTAATAAAGTGCACGAATTCCGGCTGCTGCATCCACCCAGAATTGTTGGCAAAACCAACAGTGCCATCCGAAACATTGTCCAAAAAGGTCGCTTGCATTTTTTTTTTTCGTGGGAACAGAAAAAAGGGTGGAATAGAATTCTCATTCGCGCCCACTGTAAGAGCCATTGTAACCATGGTGCCACGTTCAGCTGCTTCCAATTTCCCAACCTTCTTCAACCCTTTTAAGGCAATTGCCTTGCCGATCTTGCTAGGAACCGTTGAGAAATGATGTTCATCCATTAAGCTAACCAAATTTTGGAAAAACTTATCGACGTTGGATTTGCAAAACGCTTTGACCCGCTGAATTGACGTCTGCTCGGGTGTTCTGAGCGACAACATTTTATGGCGCTTCATAAACAGATAATACCATTTTCTACCTGCTTTCTTATTTGCATCCCAAGTTCGCGGATAGGAAAGGCCAAGTTTTCTGGCAAATTGGTACGCCAACTCTTTCAGCTCGTTTATGCTGAGCCCATAATAATGGTTTGCGCATTTTATGATATAACCGGCGAGTGCTTCCTCTTCGTTCAACGAGAAAACCTATCATGAAATGAAAGAAACTACTTAGAAAACACTCATCAACGAAAGAATAATATCAAAAGCAAACAAACCATATTTCTTGGGATTTTCATGCTTTTATTGTCTATGAATTCCAGCAAAACACTATCGGCGACTTCAGAAACATCCTGATATTCGGCTCTTATCTTGGTGATATAGCGGTGCCAAGTGCTTCTATCGATGCCATAAGTAGTTGCAGTTGATCGTACACCAGCGTTGTACGTCAAACATTCCTTGATCGCTTCAAGCAGCGTGTTTGAATTGGTTTTAATTTGATGAGATGGTTTTTCCGGTGTAGACATGGCTAAAATGATATAAAACCCAATCAAAACATAAGTCAAACAAATAATAAACACTTTAGTTTGGCTCAAATACCGATATGAGCATCTAATTATGATGTTTGTACAATGAGCGTGCAAAAATAACGGTGTCTCACAACTGGTACACTCGACTGTCTCACACCCGGAACATGACGCCATTTTTACATAACACCGAAAAATAAATGTGCAAACATAAATCAATCCAATCGACTAGTTCATCGTAAAATATAAACAAAATACTGTATTTATATGCATTGTACTCACCTTTTTTCGTTAAATGACTAGTAATAATAACACTTACAAAAAAATGAAATGAAATTTTTGTTATGAAATTTTCACTCGATGTTTGGATCACATATAAATATTGTGACTATTCACCCGGATACCTTAAAAAAAACAAGCTACCAACATAAAAAAAATTTGACACGAATCAAACTGGCCAATCAGCTTCCGCATATGGAAAAAATTTGAGTGTCTCATACCCGGAGCCGTCTCATACCTGGTACATCTCCCTTACTATATATTTTTGAAAGATCACTTAGGCACTAAAAATTTAAAACACAATTTATTTGCTAATTCGTAATTTAAGTATTTAAAATTCTTAATAAATTTTAAATTTAGCCTTAGAAGTTTTTAAATAAATTTTTAAACAAACTGGCTAAAAAGTTTAATGTGTTCATGAATTTGTCCATCTCATAAAATTTAAAAATTGTAAATTTTTTACAAGTTTATGCGTAATCAATAATGCCTAAAAAGTTTTAATAAATTTGCGTAAAATGTTTTTATTTACGGTAAAATTTACGACAAGATATAGGTGCAAGTCGCATCAAAATTTTAGCGGTAGATCAAAATATTAAAGGCGAAATGTCCATACGAGTTAAAAATTTATAGTCTCAAGGTACGGCATAATTTTCATTTTATTTTTACATACGCACGTACCGCAGAGAGCAAGTAATATAAATTATTTTGTATATTTTTATCCAATTTATTTATCGAATTCTACCATTTAAATAAAATTTTCTTATCCGCCATGTATGTATATCATCATAAGAACAAACTCTCAACATGAAAGCATGAAGTAGTCGTCAATACATTATATTTTGACACTCAAAAGGTATATTTTTATTTATCTCGACAAAAGTAAGTTTCTCTACATTTAAAAAGGCAACAAATAAATCAATTTAAAAGCTTTTTATTCATAAACCTGTCGGAAATATATTTGAAATTTAAAATGTCGCGGCGTAAATTAAAATCGTTTAATTGTTTTAACCCTTCAATTTCCAAAGGATGAAGGAAAGAAATAGTTTGTCAAGTCGTCGTCATAATAAAACGTGGTTGATCCTAGATTAGGTAATGTCACAATATGTCTAGCGAGAACGTTAAAAGGTTGTTGTTTGTGCTCTAAGCTGTACTAACGAACAATATACAATGGTGGTATTTGTTGACTCCAGGCAACATGTAACCGGAGATGTGAAAAAGCGCCGCAATGCGGAGTTACTTCGAACTACCACAATGTGAGTATACGGTCCGAACTTCTCTGCGATCACAATTGTTACACTTAGTTCAACTTTAAAGGTTACTCATAGTTTTGCAATTAAATCCCTGTTCCCAACTGCGACTCAGAATTTATATTACTGCCCTTACTTGATAATTACAAGAGATTAAGACTTTGATGACCCATCTTCGCGTACCTATAATCTTACTTACAGATAAAATTAAGTTTAATTATCGGTGCGTGTGGTGTAGTTCACAAAGTTTTTATTTTTAAACTAAAAATCTGACGATTGTGCTGTTAAATACCAACAAACCGTATTAAAGAGAAAAAGGTCCGACATTAAACAACAGTTTATTTTATGCAGAAACGTAACGACAAAACGTCTGCTTTAAAATTTTATCTTTAAAACTAAATGTCTCTTTGCACATCCGGTTCTAAATGTTGTTTTTTATTGAAATTAAAAATTGTATTAACTTTTTTATTTGCTCAGGTTTATGTTACGTGTTTATGATTTTTGAGATACTAGTAGATACATAAATTGTCAATGTTCTACTTTAATTAAAATATTTCGAACGCTCTATATTTGACGAAGTCACCAAAAAAAAAATTCAATAAAAAGCGAAGTCGAAACTTAGCGTGAACTATATCAAATTATTCTCAAGTTGAACAATTTGAATACCAAATAAGTTATATGTTAGCAACTAATTACATAAATTAATACATATTTGAAACTATAATGCATAACTTTAATGTTTGCACTTAGTGTGATATAAAGTTTTATTATTTACTAAGAGAGACTAAGAGGTGCAGTATGAAATTAGCAGAAAATAACAACAGCAGCTTTGAAATAACTAAACCATTTCGTGTGACTCAACAAGCATACAAATGCAAATAGAAAATTTTAAGTTGCATTTAATATGCAAATAGCAGATTGTATTATGCAAAAAGCGAGACTAATTTTCTTCATAAAAATGGCATTTAAAATTATTAATATATGAGTTACATACATTTTATCCACACACAAACTTGTGCATGCTTTTTGATGGCTTGGCGATAAGAATCTATTACAACTTTAATAAAGCACTTGACCTACATTTTAAGATTGAGTAATTGTCATTTTACGCCTTTTGTGCATAAATAAATGGTAAGGATTGAGAAATTAAGTATTTAATTATTGCAAGCTTTACGATTTTAATTTCCACCCAATTATCCTTCAAAATCGCGAATCACTTGTCGTAATTGCTTGCTTAATTTTGTTGAAAATCAATTAAAACTATGTACGTTATAATTACCTGTTAAGTAGCATTAAGACATCGTGACTTCAGGTACCAGAAAAAAAGAGGTTTCGTAATTTCCAGTCTATGTTACATTCGACTCCCTTTTCCCCTATTCAAGTTCGATTGAAGTTTTAATCAATTTTATGAAGAAAATTATCAATTTACTAGTGTAATTCAGACATTAACAGAAATTATTACATTATTATTGCTACATTAAGACTAATGAATCACAAATACCGGTCTCGAAATCGTTAATCACAAAGTACAATCTTAGTATATTACTAAGACAAATTAATTTAATGTTATACATTTAAGGGGTTTGTGGATTCAATATTATGTAAAAGAAAGCAATGTTTCACAAATATATTATTACTAAAAGATTGCAAGATTTCAATTTGAACAGAAACTTGTCAGCAACGTCAACTTTTGTTTGAAGGATTAGGCAAGCGTTTGTTCTTTAAAATGATATTCAAACTTTTCCGCTCTGTACGTTTAGGGTAAATAATCACACAAAGAAAATAATTTTGCTACGACCTCAACATTTTAATATTCTAATTTTTTTTAATGATTTGAAGTAATATATTTTTCACCAACAAAAGTATGTATTTAAAGTGAACTATCTCCACATCGACCCATGGCTAACACGCAACTTTTAAAATAATAAATAGGTGAGTTGATAAATTTTATTGTTGAAAATACTTTGTACAATTGTACAAGTCAGTAACCCTATTTTGTAATAGGGTAGGTATGTGAAACATTGTAAACTAAATTAATATGTAAATAATTCTATTTGGTTGAGGTAAATTGCTATATTAGTATTAAAAAATAAATTAATTGTTCAAAGCAATGTAAGTAGATTATCCTCGAGTTTATTTAGCACATCTACGTTCTACTCAAGTGCAATGAAAATTGTTTTGTTAGGGGGGAATTTGTGGAGAAAATAGTGTAGATTATTCTACAACAAACTTCATTATGCTCAAATGAATAGATTATTCTAAGAAAATTGATGTTTAGAAATCAACACTTATCTATCATCGAGCACGAGTGTTATCCTTCTGGAATGACAAAAAATATTCGCGATTAATGTCTTCGTGCTTTAGGAAGTTGTTTTAATTTGAATTTGTTTGAATTAAATAAAAATTCAATTCAAAAAAACGAAAACTACAATAGCAATAAAAAAACATTGATTGAACATAAATTTGTTTATTTTGATGTTATAATATTCATCCGATCTTTTAATTCAGATCAATATTATATTATACCATTTTTAGTTTGATATTTAACTCTGTAAATTCTGTAGCGTAAGGTAATTATTTGCTAAAAATTATTATAATCTATTCCCCGGAAAGACTTTATAGTAAAGTGGATTAATCAGTAACCTATTATAACCGAGTTATTAGTAAAAAAAGTTAAATGTCTTCAAATATAATTTATTCTATAGTTAATTGTTTCTAATTAAATAAGCAAACAGCATTACAATAATCATATAACCCTGAACTTTGAGAAATTAAAATTATCAATTACATTTGGCGCCCGAGCAGGGACCTGAATTTAAAAAGTAGTGGAAACTAAGGAATGATTGTTAAAATTGAACCCGAATAGAAGAACCTATGTAAGGCTAACTACTTATCTGCTAACAATTATTTAAATCTATCCCCTGGAAAGACTTAACGGTAAAGTTCAGTAATCTGTAACCAAAAGGAAATGGGGTTATTGGTGTAAAAAGTTAATGTTTTCAAATATAATTTATTGTATCGTTAATTATTGTTTTAAATTTAATAAACAAATAGTAGTATAATAATCATACTAGTGTTGACCCACAGATGACCCTGAACTTTGAGAAATTAATATTATTAATTACATTTGGCGCCCGAGCAGGGACCTGAATTTAAAAAGTAGTGGAAACTAAGAAATGACTGTTAAAATTGAACCCGAACAGAAGAACCTATGCAAGGCTAATTACTTATTTTGCAAACAATTATTTAAATCTATCCCCCGGAAAGCCTTTACGGTAAAGTACAGTAATCTGTAACCAAAAGGAAATGGGATTATTGGTATAAAAAGTTAAACGTCTTCAATATATTATATTGAATAGTTAATTGTTCTTAATTCAATAAACAAATGGTACTACAATAATCGTTCTAGCCGTGACCCACAGATGACCCTGATCTTGAAACAATTTATTTCAAAATTAATTTAAAAATAATCATTATTCACTTTGTGGATTATTTGCTGTAGGGATTATTTGTTAGGGGATTATTCCTCTCGACCCCAATATGTGATCTAAAGACCGTATTATATTTGCATATTAGCATATGCATTTGAATATTTTAGCTATTTTTTTTAAATATTGCAGATTTCGACTGAAATATACTGATCGTGCATATTTGGGCAAATTTTATACAATTTTGTGCATATTTGGGCATATTTTATAAAATTTCTAAAAAATAGTAAAAGTTTCTTTATCAAAAAACGGTCTGCTTTGATAATTTAGAATTTAAATTTGGCGATGTCAACAAGTTACATTTTGGGTTGGCAATGCCTACCATAAAACTACTATTATATAAGTAGATCTATACCAAAATAGTAAAAAATATAAGTAGAAAATGGTAGAATTAAAGAGATATTATTATTTTATATTACACTGAATTTTTATTGGTTTTTTATTCCTTGACAACGAAATATATTAAGTATGCTATAATAACCTAGGACGTATAAATCATAATGCCCGCTTATTGTGCCCTCTCAATCGCAGTTATACATACAAGTCACCGCATACTAGAAAATTTAGCAAAATCAAATTCAAAATTTATAAAATTTTTAAAATTTTCTCAAATTCAAATGCAGTGTAATATAAAACGTTGTATGCACCAATGGCATTACTCGATGTTTATGCTCTCGAGCAACTTAAAAACTCTCGGGCCTAGCGGCCCTCGACATAAACATCGTCATAATGCCCTTGATGCATAAATAACTATAATAATCTGAATATTCAAATAAAATCTGAATATTCTAATAATCTTCTTGCGTTTTTTTGACAAGTCTTCTATTATTATTTTTGTATTGTTGTGTAAATTAAACTAATTTTATTATCATGGCATTACTACTATTAAGGTATTAAGAAATAGTCGAAAATAATAAATTCACTTGGAGTACTTGCATATTCGAATAGGAATATGAATATTCGAATAGGAATATGAATATTCGAATTGGAATATGAATATTTGATTATTCAAATAGGAATATGAATAATCGAATAACTTGAATATTCGAATAATTTGAATAACCTTATTATTTGAATAATCGAATTAAGTGAATATTCGAATTTTTTGATAATTGAATATTTGAATACTAAACTGATAACGATTCCCAGCCTTAGTATACATGTTCTGTGTGCTTGCTGTAATTTTTTGCTGAAATAAACAGCAAAAATAAGTAAAAAAATTAAACAAAAAAAAAGGAAAATTCAATCATCTTTAATGATATTCTTTACAGTTTCAGGGGACAAATCTTCTCCCAAATCAATTTTCTTGCTACAAATATTAAATTTGCACCTCTCCAGTTTACCAGAAGAAATGTAAAGGCTAAAATAATTGTTAAAAATTAATAAAATTTTAAAAAAATAATAAAAAAAATAAAATAATAATAATAATAAATAGAAAATAGAATAATAAAATAGAAAACAGAGGTCATATTCGGATTCAGGAGGTTAATTTACATAAGATCAGGCCTCGATAGAAAAATATGATTTGCAGACCTGTGTTATCATTAGGGGACGTTTATTAATTACGTGAGCGTTTAGTGGTGGAGAGGGTTCGATATGAATCTCACCCAATCTCTCGTGGGGGAGTCTGGGTAAATATTACGTAATTTTTTTCGCATGAAACTGTAAAATTGTGAGAGAACTGAATTAAATTAAGTAAATTAAACAATTTCACCAGAGATTAGAAGGGGGGGAGAGAGGGTTAAACGAAATCTTACAACATCTCACCAGGGATAGAGGGGGTCGAAAAATGGCCGCCCCCTACTTATTTTACTTTACCAATTAAATCAAAGGAGATATGAATTAAATTACAATTCGTGACTTCTCGCTTAGCGTTTTGTGATGAGTTATTGATTTCTTTTTATTCAAAATTTAATATTTTATAAAAAATTAAATTAAAAACGCACAATTTTAGAGCCTTCTGAATTTTGGCCCTGGGTGCGACGGCTCCATTGTACCCATGATTTATCAGGCCCAGCCTGAGCTTTGAGAAATTAAAATTATTAATTCCATTTGGTGCCCGAGCAGGGACTTGAATATAAAAAGTAGTGGAAACCAAGATATGAATGTTAACATCAAACCTAAAAAAAAGTATCCTTGTAAAGCTAGTATACCTACTTTTTTAAGAACTTGGTAAATATAAGAAGAAAGGCCGAAATTAAAATGAATATTTGCGTGGTGAAATAAAGGGTACTCAATTTAAATGTTGCGCCATTTTTTTATTTTGAAAGTTTCAGCTCAGAAATTGGACATCTGTCATCTTTGTTTGTTCCGATTATTAAAAATGGAGCGCTACACCAAGGAAAATTGAGTTATCATTGTGAAAATCCATTACGCTGAAACTACTCCAAACTTCACTGAATTTTCGATCATAAAAGTGCAATAAATGAGCCAACGATTCGAAGAGTGATCATTAAATTTGAGGAAACTGGGTCGATTGTAGTCAGTAAGCCTTCTGTGGGTCAGTATACCGGCCGGTCTCTCGAAAACATTGCTGCTGTAGACGAGAGTTGTGCTTAACTGGGTTTAACCGTGGATGGAAACATCATTACGGAGTTCTTGTGGCCTCAACTGGATGGTATGGATCTGAACGACATGTGGTTTCAACAGAACGGTGCCACCTGCCACTCTGCGCATGAAACAATAAATTCATTGAAAGAACGATTTCCAAACCGAATAATTTCCCGAAATTCTGATGTCAACTGGCCACCAAGGTCAGCGATTTAACGCCATGAGAATTTTTCTTAGGGGTTTTGTGAAGTCACAGGTCTATGTGAATACACCACAAACAATTCCTGAGCTCAAGACCGAGATCCCACGCGTCATCGATGAGATAGAGCCATATCTAGGCCAAAATGTCATCGAAAATTTCATGAAAAGAGTAATGGCAGGTGTTTAGAGCTGCGGGGGCCATAAAAGCGTTATTTTCTTAAAATTACATTGTGCACACTTATTGAAACACCCTTTAAAAATAAAGTAAATTTATATATAATTAAAACTTTATTTCATTGTTATATGCTACTATTTGAGTTAAAGGTTTCATTTTTTCATTTCCAATAGGTTTTACACCCAATAACAGGAAAGACTCTATTATTATAAGACATTGTTCTTATTAAGGAATAACATGGTTTTCACAACAAACATTCTCGAGTGAAACTCGAACTCAAGTCTACGCTCCCCCGTCTTCCTGGTCGCATTTTAAACAAAATCCTTACTTTGAAAGACCTACCTTGTTGGCTGTTTTCAGGAATTGAACTACAGTAACTAAATTTAATTTATAGGAAACGTAAGAATTGCAAGATTTCTTACTTATACAAAATGAAGCCGCCATATACATACATTTAACTATTTGTAAGGCAAAGCATTTCAATAATATAATGTCAAAAACATATTGTACATATAACTAAGTATTTTAAAAGCAGCAATTGCTTGCATGTATTTTCCGTTATGTAGCTTTTCTAAGGATAACTTCTACATTAAATTTCATTGTCTTTAATACAGTAGAACATGATTATAGAATGGTTGTTGCTTTTTTTAAACTATAAGAGCCTTCGGGGCTTAACTTCTAAACCCTTTGTTATAAGTGTATATTTCAATTCTATTCGCCTTTATAGAGATAACAGTGGTACTGGTTTTGAATAAGCGATCGAAATCGACAATGATGTTTTATATTTAAAACAAATGTTTTATCTACAATATTCTTAATTATACCGCACTACACAGCTAAAGTTAGTTAAGTAAGGTATAGCAAAAACTTTATGTATTTGCCGATTGCAACCACATCGAACAGTTTGTGCGGTAAATGTGGCAAGTAGAGTAGATTTAACTTTTGGTGGTTTCAGTTTTCAGAGATTAAAATTTACAAATTAGTACTTTAAGGACATAAAACTGTCTGTAGGTACAATCAAGTGTAACATAATTCTTTATTCACTCGAATTGACGTTGGTACCTCATCGAGTTATTTCAAACTACTTTCCATCATTTTCCGCATTTCAAACGAAGAAATCTGAATTTGGCCTTGCTGTGGAGTTGATAACAATAGTGCAAATGGTTTAAAATAAGAAAAGCTTATTCTTCATTTTGATCTTCCAAGAAATGTGGTCATAATATTTGGATAGAGAAGATAATTCTACTGAACTTAAATTTTTAACCAAATATATCTTTCGAATCGTGAAAGACACAGTTTTAGTCTTATCGGATGCTAGTATAGAATGACAACGTATTAAATCTTCAATCTTCACATAATCCACTTGCAAATACTCCCGAGAACGATGAGACATTAATCACATGCAGTATCTTTTTTACCACCTAAGAAATCGATAGAGCTCGGCGGTTGCAAGTTTGAATATAATGATCTCAGATTAATCCTATGCCAGTAAAGATGTGCTTAACAAAAACTAATAAAAAACCAAAAATCCGACAAACCCAGCTTACGTAAATGGAATTTATTTATGAAAAGTATTTCTTAGATGGTGATTTTACGCTAAAACCCTCAAAGGATTTCGTGCACAGCTTTTTACTTATATTAAGTTTATAATTCTCTTATAATTACCTACCGTAAAACTATTTAGTTTGTGAAATATAAATTTCTTAAAAATACTTAATCGTGTGGTTCTCTCTAATCTGTATAGAATTTTTACGGATTACCTTGGAGGAAAAGTTATAAAATAAATCTAATGAATCCGAAATTCCGATAATAAAATTATATAAACTTAATCTGCCTAATATAAAATTAGTAGCTTTACTATAAGCAATTATATTATAATTTAACTTTCACATAATAACATTAAAAATCTGCAAAACTTCAATCAAATCATCTTTGTATACATTTTTCAATCTCTTTATACTCAATAAAAAATTTCATTTTGCTAATTTAAAAAGCACAGAGAACATTTTCTTAGATAACAAATTTTGTTTTTATTCTTAATGTTGTTTGCCATAAAACCATATTCATATTTTTAAATTTAATTGTTTCTACCTGCTTAAACATACTAAAAAAAATTAAACTAAATATTCATGCTCATACTGAACTGCAGATAATTATTTAAACCAAAATTTGAGCAAGGACAGACAGATGTTAGGGTAGTTAACCATACTGAGTTTTCAACCAAATTTATTTTTTACAGCCTAGTTAATTTACGATTTCCCTGAGAATTCTAAGTTATTTCTATAGAAATGCTAGTTAATTTTATGTTTTCTACAAACTTCAGAAAAAGTGGCATCCTTAGTGTTTTAGCAAATATATTAGAGAATTAAATACAAAGTACATAAGAGGCTTAATGTTTAACGTAAGAAGTTTTTTTATGATAATTGGCTGTCGGAAGAAGATAGGCAGAACAAAATTATTGTTTCGCCCCGGTTCGAATTGAAGACCTCGGATTAGTTTTCAATGTACTTAACCGCTAGGCTGTAATTGTATTCTCATTTTACTAATTAAGCACAAAATTTTGGTCTGTAATTATTTCAATGTTTAACAAATTTACAACAAACAAAGCGGAAATTCTGGGTTGAAGTTAGGATTTCAAGGAATTCCGAACATCAGAAAAGCAGATTTTAATAGAAACAGTGCTAAGATGTTGTAATTAATGTACTTCATCTAATAATATGATAATTCCAGTATTTAATTTGTTAAATATTTAAAACATTGAATTTGTACATATTCAGGTCTATTATGAATCAAAAACGTTATTATAAAGGTGACAGTTATGACATAACATTAAAGGTTTTCGGCAAATTGGTATTACCAATAGTGTTCACAAACCGTTATTTCAACATGATCTTTATAATGAAGGTTTTCTTAACATTTATAGTGCATACCAATTAGCCGAAAACCTTATTGTATGTCCTAACTGTATTTGATACATAATAGACCTGAATATCTGCTCGATATTTCAATTCAATAAGAGAACTTGAACTAAATATGTGCTTACGTTAATATTATATGGAAAATTTAACTGCAATTTTTAAAATTGCACTCGCGAGCTTACAAATGAACTGAGTTCAGAACCGAGGGTCAAATACCCCGCAATATTTTTTGGCTCTGTTCCAAAATAATATCAACTTATGTCGTTTTCATAGCAAAGACAAACTTACATAAACATATTGTTATTGCATTATTAATACCAAAACGTCGAAAAAAAAGTTAGTAAATAATTATTCGATCAATTTCACGTAGCAAATGTAGCAATCGAAATTTTGTATTTAATTTAAAAATATTCATTTAATATTAAAGAAAATGTTTTAAACCTTTCGTAAAATAATCCGAAAAATCTGTACCTAATTAGATTTTTAATTAAAAAAAACTAATTTATTTTTTAAGTTTTTATGCCGTTCTTTGCTATTCAATTATTTAAAATATTTTTTAATTTGAGATAAACAACACGCAGTTAATATCTTTATTTAATACCATATCATTTCTACGTTTGCACGCAAATTTAATTAACGCAGATACTTAGAGCTGGCTTACCGAGCTTCAAAGCTTATTAGAAAATTAATATATTAAAAAATATAGAACATTTAAATTAAATTTCGATATTTAAAATTCGAAAAAATACATTACAGTTTAGTCCTTATAAACACATCAAGATTTTAGATTAAAGCAAACATGCACACACAAAATATACCAAATAGGTATACCATTTTATTTATTTTAAATTTCAGTTCCTAAACCAGGTGGTTGATTAAATCCCAATTAAAATATAACGGTAGGTAACTGTTTTAATTATTAATTAAAATTTAAATTAGATTAATTTAGATTGGAAATGAAACTCATAATGTCATCTCGAAGTGAAAAGCCACATTGTCCTGAAAATATAGGAAGGTAACGACCAGTACGAAACAGAACACTTGCAAGTTATTTAACCGGGAAAGCTCACTTTGGTTTGTAAGCTTTCATATAGATGGCAAACTACACTTTCGTGAAAATAAAACAAGGTGGAAAATGGTATAGGAAAATTATTATGTAAAAGTAACAGCACCAATGAAACGATTTAAATAGTTCATTAAGGTCAATTGAGCGTCCAATGAAATATGAAATACTTTGTTAAGCTTTACAAATCAAATTTCAATCGATAAGTAATTTTCAAAACCTAATGTTTCTTAATTAAAACCAATCGTAAGCGTGGCGGGATCAACAGCTAAAACAGGTTGTAAATTTTAATAAGAAAGAATGCAATTAAAATTTAATTTCCTTTTAAATTAAATTTAAAGTTTATTGTAGATTTAATTTTCAAGCTGAGACGTTAATTGTTAGAGGGATCTTCTTACCTAAAACCTAACTGTTGTATTTGCAGTTTATCGTTACAATTTTAAATGAAGACCGAAATTTACGAAAAGAAAAACAAAAGAATTTAATAAATTTTTCAGTTATTCAATTAGCGACAGGAAACTTTTTGATGTTCAAAAGTTTCATTTGCCGGAAATCGTAGAAATATAAATCCTGCTTGATAATTAAATAGTGATTGCAATATGAACAAAATTGATTAAAACCAAGATTAAGTTATTTTTATTTTCATTTTATTATTACAAATACACAGTTTTATTACAACAACTGCAACGTACAATTTTCTCATTTAATAATTTGCTAATATCGACAATGTTAGCTTTTGTTACTTAAACTATTTTATTACAGGGTTTATTTAAAAAGTAACAAAAGGTTAGTCTTATTAATTACCTGTACCTATAATGTAGAATCCGGATTGTCGAATTAAGTTCGGGGGCTTTACAAACTAACTTAAAAAATATTCACAGCAATAATTTAATACAGCACAAAATTAACATAATCATTGATATAACTCGTAAAACTCGAAACAATTTTTTCACAGTAACAAAGCTGCTCGTAAAACTATTTCGTTTAAAATTTGCTGGTTTATAAGAGAAAAGAACAATTTTCTTGATTTATTGGATCTCGGAATAAAATTAAACGTTGTTATTTATTTTTTATGTTTAACCAAGTTATGGCGTCCGAATTGAACGCAGAACGATTTTTACACGTAGTTGTTTGATAATTAACGTTGATTGTAGCAACCAACATTGTGAGAGTTTTAATTTGACGGTCTTTCGCTAAAATGTGTCACAATCAATCATTAGCAATATAGAGATTTGAATGAAAAGCGGAAAAAGTAAAATGAAAATCGTTTCAACTATTTTATACGTCCATTTCTCTTTTTCTCTTCATATTTTTGCAGACAAGTAAAATAACGAGAACGGCGTATTTTAAATTAATGAAATAGGATTTTAAAGAATATTCGAGTTTGCAGGAAAAATCTATTCGAACCCTTTCAGGGATGGCTGTAAGCGGGTCGCTGTTATCCCGATTAGAATGAATTGTTTTATTTTTATTGTGCACCTGATGATATTTGAAAGAAACGTAAGGATAAGGACTTTCTTTAAATCAAGAAAATTGTCGAAGATGCTTGCGGCGGCAATTTATGCGTTTATAAGTTCCATTTAAGTAGGTACACAAAATAGAAAATCTCTTTATTTATTTCTTTGTTTTCAAAATTTCCACAGTTTAAAGGTTTTAATCGTCAGATATTAAATCTACAGATTATAAATATACCTCTCAGATTAAATTTTTTAATATAGACTTAGATTATACAATATGAACAGTTTGACAACATAGAAAAATATTTATATCGTACTATGTATGTTACAAAACTCATCTGCCTTACATAGCTTTGTTAAAGGCACCTTACATCTTTCTAAAGGAATAAACTACAATCCACGGCTCCTAACAATAAAAAATTAAACAGATTTTTATATGTTGTGTCTAAAATCACTAAGAAAATTCTAGTCAAGATTTGGCCACGTGGATGTGTGTTCTAACTAATGGCTACGAAGCCATATTATAACACCGAGACACTTACCTCTTGATTATATTTAATTATTTTCACAAATAAGACTATTACAACATATTACAGATATGCCAAGTATTGGAAACAAACACGCATTTTTTTTTTTTAATGAAAAGCATCTAACAGTGAAAACATAGGTTCTGCATATACAACTAAGAACATAGTCCCACGAAGTTTCGACGATTTTAAACGTAAAGCTTTTTACATCTGGGTAATTAATATTCTGAAAGGCAGCTGTTTGCACAATTCGCTACAATTACAAGAAAATTGTATTTGGTAAACATAAATATCGTTCACTTAAACCGTGCCATCAGTCACAAAAGTTTATTCTCCCGTAGGCGTTAACAAATCACTTCCACCTACAAATTCGCCCTTTGAATTAAAAATACGTGGAAACTTCGTAGTATATGGCCCGCTTTAGGGTTTGGTTAAGAGCATTATTGATTTGTATTTAATCACAATTTGATAGCAAATAAGTTAAAATAAAAGCCAACATATATAAATATAATTTATAAAATACGAAAAGATTTTTTAACACCCATAAATTACATCTTTTATTAAACATCATCTCTCTTCATACTTACTTTTAACATTAAAAATTTTTCGTCCATTAGTCGAATTTTAAATTGAATAAAAATTAAGGAAATGTGCACAACGAAAACTTTATTATTAATTTATCGCAAAATTTGTCTTTTTAAATAATTAACTTCTTTTTGAAGAACTTCTTAAATGACGCTAATAAATTTAATCCTAAATTGTACTCGCATTAAAGTAATAGGATTTCGACTAATAGGCGAAACAATTAACAAAGACGTACAAAATTAAAATTCTACTTATCTAGAGGATAACAAAAATTTGTTTAAAAAATAATCACAATTTCTATAATTACATCACATTTTTAATCAAGTCAAGTAATTAAACATAAAATAACAACGCTAAATTTACAAAAATTTCAATTTTTCTTTTAAAATATTTTTGAACTTTTAAATTACAAAATTTATTTTTCTACGCGGGTAAAATGTTTGTCGAGGGTTATTCAAATAAAAAAACAACTCTATACATACATATTTACACCACTGCTCTGTGCTATATTGAGAAGAGAAAAGCTGAGATTCGAGGATTCCCATTGCAGTATATTAATTCTAATTAACGAGTTTGAATAAACATTTAAATTTTTATTCCCAAAAAATTTGAAACTATAGTGAGTTGAAAATCTCATTTCAAATTATCGTGTGTTTATTTTACTAAAGTAAGTATAAACGTTTTACTTCTGAACTTTATAATTAAAGGTTTGATCAAAACCGTTATGTCCTTCTGTTCTTTATTGACCCGGTTTTTGTTGTAATAATAAAATTGTTTCTTGTTTCTTTTTTATTTTATTGATTACAATCTTTTCAATTTCTTTATAAATTTTTCAGTTTAACTGAACCACAGCACTTTAGTTATTTAAGAAGTTATTAATATCCACACTATCGAAACTGTATATAAAAGCTAGCTGCCAAAAGACCGAAATGACATACTACGTAAATGTTGCATGCTATTGATCTGAATTGTCGATACAAAACATGAATTAATGCTTTACGCTGACATTTTAAACAAAAGTCTCAGCTAGTAACCGTGCGAGAATTTTTCCTTAATTAAATAAGAAATTCCGAAATAAAACCAAACAATAGTAAGTAGTAGTAAGGTAATTATTCGCATGAACAATTTATATTTTCTTATCTAATTTGTTAAAAAGCTTCAGATGGTTGTTTACGAAAGTCGTCGAATAAAGAATCGAGACATATTTATCTAACTGTTCTCGATCGTTTTTATTTAGCATCTTTGTTGCTATAGTCAAAGCTCTTGGTTGTATTATTGTATTGACCAGCAGCCGATGTATAATAAGGTTGAAGAATAGAGCTCTTGCTCAATAATTTGTAATTTCAGGTTTAAAGAACCAGTCTTCATGTTTACTCAAGTTTTGTGTTATTAAGATCTTTTAATATCGTCAACCTTCGTTGACAGATATTAAGATTTGATAGATATATATAGCAATTTTTTACAGCTCAGGCCGTTCCTCGCATTCTTTTTTATTTAACCAATCGATTTTACTCAATTTCCTTCTTGCACTTCTTGATTCCATGCTCTCGCAGGTAGCCCCCCTCTTTCTTCTGTGGTAGAATCTTTAGAAGCCACCTGTGAGCTTGTTTGCCCGTACCATCTTAACCTATTCTTTTCTATATCATCTATTATAGTTTCTTAACTTCTCATTTTTTAAATATCTTTGTGATTTTCCACGTTTCCGACCATGAGTCAATATGATTTTTATTATTGACTTGAATATTCTTCTTTTCGTATGTTTGTGGATTTTTTGTTTATTTTTTTTTTTTTAAATTGTTTATTCCTGATTATTTATCCTCTATATCCATTTCTTCTACAAATGTTTAATTTAGAATAATAATGGAATAATGGCGATCAAGTATGAATCCTCTTCATATTTTTTTAAAACACATTAATAAATTTCATACAAAGAGATATTATTGTTATTGTAATTTCCAAACGACAGAAAAATCTTTTAGGATAAAGGTTTTATTGCCTTCGGCGAGGCTATTTTGAAGTTTACGCGTTTTTAGACGTTGTTTTGCTAAGTTAATTTTGATCTCTCTTTTCTTCCTTTCCTTCCATGTTGTTAGGGCATTTATAATTTGCATTATTTGGATCTGACTATATCTTGCTTCCAACATCAGATTTCAGAAGGTTCTAAATATGTAAGTTAACATTATCCAATTCGGCTTCAGCAGTGAAGAGCGATAGAGTGATAAAGTATTGTTCTTGAAATTTTTTTTTGCAGAATTTTGAATTAGTACACTAAAAACTAGTACTCTTTCTATTGCTGTATTGTTACCGTGATTTATCTTCCCATTGTCTTTGGTATCTCTTCTAATTTCCTACAATAATTTCCAAGCTTTGCTTGCTCGAGTGTTTCTCTATATCAGATAGTAAATTGCGTAAAACTTTTCTCCAATTCCTATTTGAATTCCCTAAGAAGTTCCGTAATCAAACCAATCAATAAGTAGGTCGTGTGAAGTAAGGAGAGAGTATACACCTATTCGAGTGAGCAATTTCCGTTTGTTTATCTCGTTTATTAAAAAGTTTTAAGTTGCTTTTTAGAAAAGTCGTCGGATAAGGAATTGAGGGATAATATATACCCATTCATCTCATATTTTTCTCGATGTTTCTTGTTTGACTTCTTTTCGTTACGGTCAAAGCCCTCGGTGGTAATGTGGTGCTGACAAGTACATAAAATACACCAAGTTTGAGGAAATTGTACTTTTCTTAGACCTCTTCCAACCTTCTCCATGTTCGCCGCCTAAGTTTTGTGCTTTTTTTAACTGCCGTAAGATTTTAGTTTTAGCCAGACGCCAAGTTTTCATATCGGAATAATATGAAATGTAAGAACCGTCGTTTTTTAAACGAATGAAATATTCAATTCGAAAGGTATCCGGTTCGATTCCGAGAAAAGTAATAAATTGTTTCTGGCTGTTGATAATATATCAAAGCAGTCTACGTTTAATAGTAGGTTACCAAAGATATCTGAGCGAAGGTCATTAACATCAGTAAACACGGCATTTGTTAGGAGAACTTATGAGATAATTAATTCTCCAACGGATTTTCTCAAACTCCCAATTTAACTCTCTTAGAAGTTGCGTAATAAAACCAATCAATAGTAGGTCATGTAAAGTGAGAAGAAAGCATCAACCTATTCGAGTAAGCAATTTCCATTTGTTTATCTAATTTGCTAAGAAGTTTCGGTTTGCTTTCAGAAAAGCCGTCGGATAAGGAATTGCGACAGATTCATTTAATATTTTGCTCGATGTTTTCTGTTGGGTATCTTTTTGTTATAGCCGTGGTAATATAGCAGCGACATGCAGCTGATATACTACGAGTTTGAATCCACCTTCGTTTAACCTCTTCCGACGGAACTCCTGCTCGATACTTTGTAAAACTTTTATAGTTTTTTTAAAACGAACACCCGATAAGTTTTTATATGAAATTTGGTTCATCGCAAAAATTTTATTTTTAAAGACAAATTAATTATTCAATTCCTTGGGAAGCTAGGCAATATTTCAGTGAGGTTGGCAAGTTGAAGCTATAAATTTGGAAGGCTAACTGGAACAATCTCTCCAATATCGTGAATCGTTGCAGCTTTTTAGAAAGTCAACATAATTTAGCGACGAATGTCAAATTTGATATTGAAAAAAAATGGCGCGGGCGTAAAAATTATATTTTCGGGTTTGTATTTTTATTTGAAGTATCCTCGTATAAATTTTGCAAACATTAAGCCTAATGGAAAAGTGTGAAATTTCCATTTTGGGCATATAAAAATATAATCGAACTTGCGAATCCCGTAAACGTTTTCTGAAAAACGTAAACACTCGAAATATTTGGACATCACTCGAATGCCAGTTGAACGAATTAATGTAAACTCAGCTTTTAACTCAAGTTCGGTTTTTCGGTGGAAAATTTTAGCAATTAAAACGATAATAAAAATATTTGACAAAATTCTGAATATCACAGAATAAATACTATAATATCTAATGGCTCGTATAAAAAGTCTTTAGATAGAAATATTTATAATTTTAATTTCAAGTTTTTCAGTAATTACTATTCACGCCCGTTTGAAGCACAGGTGTTTAATCAAGATTTTCCTTATTATTAAGGAGCTTTTTGAATAGTCAAATTAATGTAAGATGATCACGCGACCGTTGCGCTATTCCAGTAATGTTCTACAAGCTGAAATTTAAATGTGTCTTTAACTTTAATCATTAATTATTATTGTGGCAGTCAGCCGTCTTTCAGCCCGGTAAACATTACCGTTTACTGTAATTTCGAATATTTAAGTAAAAACGTTGGCGTATGATTATCGAAAACAGAGAAAATTACATTTTTTACGTAAAATACGGAATGCGTAAATGGTAATTTCTGAAAGTAACCGTTATATTTAGTAATAAAATGTTAGTAGTAAACTGTACAGAGGATTTTTCAGTTTATTAAAAATTTAAAAAGGCTACACTGCTAAGACATACCAGATGAAGGATCGTCGCCGTCCGCTGCCATATTATAATTTGAGGGCAATCGATGTTCATCTGACGCTCTTTTACGTGAAACTTTTTTGTTAAATTTTTCTTTCGGTTGATTAGCTGTCGCTTCGTCGACGTAATTAATTTTTTCGGTATTTTTAACAAATACAGGTTTGGTATTAACGACGTGACTGCTGTACCTTTGTTCGTCCAAATCTTGCGAAACAACAGGCTGCGTCGTTCTTTCACTTCCGTCTATACTTTTATTAGATTTATTCGAGATAACTCTATTGTCGTAATTAGAATTCAATTCTAGATCTGGCATTGGTTTTTCATTGGGATTGATTTTTAATTTTGCTATGCGATTTTTCACAATCTGCAAGTGCCGTATAATGTAGTCTTCGTTCGGCGCGAGCTTGTGGGTTTTTTCTAAACACGTTTGAGCTTGTAATAATTTACCACGTTCCACAAAAACTACACATAAATTATGCAATCCCTGAATATTTACAGGATCCAATTCCAAAATTCGTTTGTAACACTGCAAAAATAAACAAAAACATTGTTGAATACATAAATTCACAACGACGAACGTATTCGCTTTACTTACGTTTTCCGCCGCATCCAAATCCTTAATATTATTAATGTAAATATCACCGAGCAAAATAAGGCCCTTAATATGATCAGGATGATATTTGACCAACTGATTAAGAAAAGGTGCCGCCTCCAACGGTCGATGATCGTCGGCCAGCAATAATGCTAAGTTAAACAAAGCGCTTCTAAAATCTGCCTTGAGATGAACGGCCCTTCTAAACCAATGTTCCGCCTCTTCTATATTTTTGTCGTCCATGGCGAGCATTCCGAGATTAAAATGCACTCTTTCGTTAGTCGTGTCTTTATGAAGCAAAGTCAGTAGTCTGTCCCGAGCAATTTTTCTTAATTCCGGACGACCAAGTTCTTGTAAAAGGATTGCCGAATTTAAGAGAGCCTGCTCGTGTTCGGGGTCAATGTCCAATGCTTTATCCAAATAAGCTAGGGCTTGAGAAGCTTTTCCTTGTTCGAGAAACACAACTCCCAGCTAAAACAAATAAATACCCAAGTTAAACTTACTTTACATAAATATTATTTACGTATAAGTATATCGAGAGTGAAATTTAAAAAAAATTTATACTTACGTTATAGTATATATCCGGATTGCTACTGTCGTAGAGCAATGCGCGCTCGTACACTTCTTGAGCTTCTTTAGTACGATTCAATTTGATTAAAATGTCGCCCCTGTTAATATAAGCTTGGGTATAATCGGCCCTCATACTAATAGCTTGTCTGTATAACATATCTGCTTCTTCTAATCGAGTCAAATTTTTGGAAATCAAATTTGCTAAATTTAAAAATACATTCAGATGATTGGGTGCAATACGCGCTTGATACGATTCGCCGGGTTTGGCTTTCGGTAATAAAGATTTTGCTCGTAAATAAGCATCTTCGGCTTCTTTAAACATTTTCAAATGATTATACGTTCTACCAACATTAATATGAGCTCCCACGTCGTCTTCTTGAACGCTCACAGCTGTATGAAAGTACCTTAATGCTTCTGTATATTCTCCCTGGCTTTCGAGAGCGTGTCCGACGTTATTAAATAACTTTGCGTTTCGTTGATTTACACGCAGCCCCGAAATAAATATTGAATATTCAGTTTCCCAATCCCAATTTCTAATGTACGTTTTGGAAGCGTGGGTTAAAATTAATAACGCTAATGCTATCCACGAAAACTTTTTGAATTTTTTCTCTATGCACATGTTCCATCCGTAAGCAATTAACAAACAAAATCCCATCGAAGGCATGTACAAGATTCTTTCGGCTATGACAAACCCCACGGGGAAAAATAAATTTGATGCCGGTATAAAGGGCAAAATAACAAACGCCAGGCTCTAAAAATTTTATAATTTGATGTAGATCGTAAAAAGGAAAGGCATAAAATTTACTTACCATTAAAATGACCGTCGTTTGTTGTCGATTTTCGCTAGTTAATGCCACGCAAACAAGAACTATTAAAAATGCATACATAGTTAATGTGGCCAAATTTCTAGGATCCATTAAGGATTCGACCAAGGGAACCGTGCCCATGGTCCAATCGCAACACAAATCGCAAGGAAATAGCAATAACCACATATTTAAACTAATTAAATAATGATAAGTTAACTGTCTAACTGGTGTAATTGTTACAGAAGCGGGATTATCAAATCTTGTGAACACTGGTAATTGCGAACCCATAATTTGCAACCTTCCCAAAAGCAAACACGCAGTTGTAACTACAAGAACACTTAATCTTTTTGTAGCTTCGCTCGACCAAGGCAGATGATAGGCTGTCTTTCCCGTAATTGCCGTTTTTAACATGTACTTTATTTCAGGAAGACGCACCTGTGGGATGACATAACATAGTTAATTGTTTGCTGCTGAAAACTTTCTTGAGTGATTAGGTTACCTTTTGTTGAACAAAAACTTCGTAAACTGCACAAACTCCGGTGATCGTTATACCTTGTTCTTTGCAAAGCATAGCTGTTGCTACGAATATCATAGATAAAGATAGGCACTTCCAATCTGCAAATAGATGTTAAAAATAAAAGCTTCCGACAATTTATAGATAAATAAATTTGAATCAAATTGAATTTCAATAGTAACGATTTATTCTTTTTATTTTTTATACTAATGGAAATAAAGCAACCTTTTTCCGAAAATGTTTTCTTGAATAAGTTATTGCTATTACAAAGATCGAGGTAAATGTAAAACGAAGGCCATTAGAGTCCAATTTCTGAATTGGCAAAGCTTTACTAGGGGTTCACTGAGCTGGAAAACTTGGACATGCAATTTGTCACATAAAAATATCTTACCTGTAGTTTTTTTGCTTCTCCCCGATTTGCTATACAGGGTGAACGCGGCAAGAAAAAAGATCGACGAAAGAGTTTCGGCCCTGCCAACCACACCCGTTACCTGCAAAAACGACATCTTTAATAATTCAACCCTTACTTACGTCACTCTAATGAACGTTTGATGTTGATATTCGTGTTTTAATAAATGTCGCAGTGAGTTTAAAATTACAACGATACACCTATCCGGGCTCTTTTCGAGTTATAAAGCACATAAATTACATTATCCCTTAATAAAAGAGTTGTTAACAGGGTCAAAGTCAGTAATGTTGTAGATAATTAAGAAACTTACCGCTTCTGTATGTATAGGATGTACTGCAAACAGCATCGCTGCTACGAAACTCGATAATTCAGACAGAAACGTTAAACACATCCTAAAAATATAAAATTAGTTTACTACTTTTTCTAACACAAAATAATGTAAGTAAACCTAATTCAATTAGTATATTTTGTTATATAGGTATAAAAGAGCACACATTATTATGCTCGTCAAACGTAATGGGTATTCCTTTCAGTCGTCATAATTTATTAGGCTTGTCTATTTTATTAATGGAAATACTATCATTACAATATTTACAAAAAAATTGTAATGGAATAACAACACTTAAATGTAGAAAAATTACCTTATTATTAACTAAACGGCTATCAGTGTGTGGTGAAGCTAAATAAAACAAAACTTTTAAAGAAATTTTGTATTCAAATTTTCAGCAATTTTGTTTTTAATTTAGAAATGCAAAGAAATTATAAGAAATTTGTTCGTGCATAAAGTTAACTCATTTTATAACGTCATCAAGATAAGGGGTTCCTTTTCATATTTTGTAAGTATACAAAGCCTTAAACATAAAATTCAGATAATAATGTTATATAATTTCGTAGTAATATAAAAATTTATCAAATTTCTTGATCCAACTCGGTCACAGTATGCGTGAATGAAAAACATTTCAATTTTATCCTGCCCCGCATAAAAACAGCACAATTTCCTTTACTAATAAAGAATAAAATTTGTAGTAGATGTAATCCGTCTGAATTTTTCTACAAAAAAATAACACAAAAGTTAGATATGCCTTTTCTTCTTTATACAAACGTCAAATGTGAAAAAGTAAAAAACTTTTGTAAAATTGATTTCTGCAAATATACGCTTTCACGTTTCACTTTAATTTTCCACGACGTTTAAAATATTCAATATTATCAAGAGTAAATATAGAACTTGCTTCGACTTAAATGTGTATACACATTTGTTGAAATATAAAATAACGTCAACAACAAATTTATTTATTTCGTCTTTCGTTCTAACAATATGCCGTCACATTTGAATATTATTTTCAATTTTAATTAAGTTTGATGAATAATCCATAATATTCGGTATATTATTATTACATACAGCTAAACGGTCTGTATTTTTTTATGTACTCTAATGAAAAACATCAAAGAGATTTGAATTAAAACAATTTTTGTGGAATAAAATATAATTTTAATTTTCGAGTTTATTAAAATAAACTTCTTCTGTTTACGACAAAACTCGTCCACAATAAAGAAAATATATATCGGCAATTACAGCCAGAAAAACTGAATACTATATCGTATTTAGTTGAGTTGCTAAGATTATATGTAAATTTTATGATAGGGTTTCATAAAAGTGAATATGATGAAGCACATTCTGAGATAGGTTTGAATAAAAATTTATAAGAGCACGTGCATTGCCACAATTTTCAAAGCGGATAATTTTACCACCAGAGCTATTCTGAAAGCTTAAACAAAAACCAATGGAACGTGATTTGCAAAATTGTAGGTAAACTAAAAGGAATGTGTTTATAGAGTTTCCAGTATAAAACAGATGTAGGTTACAATGAAACATTGCACTAAAAACAAAACTACTTAAATGAACAATTAGTTGCAAGTGGTATTATATAATCTAATTAAAGAAACTACATTATTTTCAATTGACAGTGTCTTTCCATATAATGGTGATTGAGAGCATTTTAAAACTACACAATCCAGTTCACAATTTTAATCAAACATAAGCTTTTAAACATAATTTCAGAATTAAATTCATTCTTCATTCTGTAAGCTCTTCAGAGACGTGACATTTGAGGAAACTTTTTCTATTTTGCAGCCAAGTCATTGCAAGTTTGTTCTTCGGCATATTTGTCTCTTTTTCTCTCAACCGTAAAATTTTTGGACAACTTGGAGAAAAATTGTACAGATGGCGTATGTTGGTTCAAATGAAATTAAATAAAGGTATTTGTGTTTACAAGTTAATGTTTGGCAGTACAAATTTACTTCAAATTTTATTCAACCTAAAAATACAAAAATTTTTACTAATCCTACTACATATAAGGTAAGATAAGCAATATTAAAAACAAAAATTTGTACTGCAATCGGTGTTTCCCCGATCTTTAATGCAGTGAATGAAACTTCATTAATTTGTGCATTAGAAGCCTATTAAACCGTTGTGTTCGTTCACACAGCCTGACCGTTATAATTATAACAGTAGCTCTGTCACGGTGAAAAATTGTCTCTAAATATATCGTAAAAGATATTTGAAGAATCTAAGCACTAATTACAAAAATACGTCATAAAAATGTACAGGAACTCTCAATTGCAAAAATAGTGTAGAATTATTTTAATTGCAATACACATAGGTATATTATTTTTAAATTTTTCTGAAAATTTTAAGATTCACTTTTTCTTATCTATAAAAGTAATTGTTTGATTTTACTGCCAGTGATGTTGCACCTGTCGAAAAATTTGTAAAAATCAAACCTACAGACTTCGCAATAGCAATATTAGATCAAACGCAGATGAATTAAAGAACATAAAAATAAAAAAAAGTACTAGGGATTGTAATGTAAAAATACTTAAATACAAAGTTTAAACACTTTTCATCAAGTAAACATCAATTGTAATTCCCACAAAATTAAACAATTAATTATCTAATCTAAATTACTATATTAACCCTTTGTGAATTACAATTGGCGAAGGTGCAGTTGCTATGACAACGCGAAAAAAGACTGGCTGGATAAGGGTGCGGATATTATAAATACAAATTATCAATGTACTGTGCATTTTGTATCTTGAGATTTATTTATAACTTAATTTAAAATACAAATTTTTCAATGTAGTACCTATTATGTCGTATTTTGCAAAATTCACATATTTAAAATTTTGAAATAGAAATCCATCAAAACAGCTATTGTGAAATTTAGAACGAATTTGTGTTCTTTTGTCCCAGTAAAATACATTTTTCTATTCCGAGCTATATTCATTCTTTCTTCAAATAGGGGACTTTTGAATGACCAAACTTACGAAAAACTTCTGAATTTGAAAGGCAGCAGTATATTTAAAAATTAGAATATTTATGAATGTCGTACTTTTTGTAGTATAATAAACTGCTGAATGAAAAACAGCAGAAAATGAAAAATAAAAAAATATAATAAATAATATAAATCCCTTCCAATGGTTTTACCTGCAAGTACATTTTCTACTAATAGACAATCTCAGCATTAAAGTAGTATTTTAAAACCAGGGGAGATAGAGTACCATCACAGGCACAAATGTAAAAAAATTTATTGGTTTCATAAAAATATTAGGTATATTTTTACTTATTTAGAATATAAAACTTAATATAATATTGTATGAATTCCTCTATTATTATTTATAAATATTGTATATTAAATTGTATACATTTTTTTTAAATATAACTCAATAAGTATCAAACGTTATGTTTCCTGTACAGAATGCTCTGAGAAGACTGTAATATACTGAAATAGGTCAGCAGTAATGAAACATTAAATTTGTGATTGGTCGAGCCCGGATTTGTATGTTTTTACATGTTTTATTTGCTGTAACATTGAAAAGAATTTATTTGGTGTGTAAATTTATCACATGTAATCTCATATAAAATGTCATTATTTTAAATTGTTCTATTATTTCATTTAATGATTAACTGTTAATTGAGGAGACCTGGCAATTAAAATATTTGTACACCAGATTTCCATTTATAAGATTTTAGATTTCCTAAAACTTCTCTTTGTTGCAAGAGCAAAAAACACTTTCTAAAATTTATCTCAAATTTCCCAAGATTTCCCTTTACTACTTGTAATCAGATTATTATTTCATTATTAAATATATACAATAAATATAATTGAATTTCTTAATTGGTAAGTAAATAGAAAATTGCCAAAAACGAGGGGACAAACCAACAAACCAATGTCATTAACAAAATATCTATACGTTTTGCATTATTTCAGTTGTTCTTATAAAATCACCCCCCCTCACCCCCATTAAAACGAAATGATAGTTTCCCTGAAAATAACAATGCCGAAAAATCGGCTATTCAGAAGCCGACTTGCTTAAAAAGTAGATAGAATAGCAAAAATATCTAGTGATCAAAGAAAAGTTAATTTTCTGCAGCTGAGAGTTATTTAATGTTGATATTATGATGTAGACGCACTATGGGTATATAACAATATATTTTGCAAATAATAATAATACTTAAAAGTCGGAACTAAGTAGAACTGAACTCACAGCAAATCACTTTGTTATTTTTTATTCAAAGTCAGCAGGTTAGTCAGTAGAGATTTGTAACAACTACCAAGGTTGTAATATATGAGTCATCAAATACAATTAACCTATATTGTTTCGTCACAATATTCTTCTAAACTGATTTCATTAGGATAAAAATGTAGATCAATCTGTAAATGCGCCGCGCGCTAATCCTGTTTAATAAAAATTTAATATTTTTTTCAGATATTAGAGGGACCGACGCATTTAGCTGTTCTCCGAAGCACGTAAACGGTCATAAGAAAGTTTAGGATTTTTCTGAATTTGAACCGGGTAGCGTCGCAATCGGCTACCTTAAAGTCAGTACTTATTCGGTTAACTTACTGGGCTAATGATCATCCCATTTAATTACAATTACTAAATTAAAATAAAGTTTTAAGACCAATTAATTTGCTCCGTTATAACTAAAGTATGTTATATTCGGTGGAAATGTATTTGTCGGAAAAATCCGGTGTATAAATAATAGAAAAACTGGGAAGAAGAAATTCCGAAAAATCCAGAGGAATAATATTGATTGATTTTAAAAGTTGTTCTTTTCCTTCTCGTGGCACAAATCCGCTGTACGAATAGTACCTAGAAGAAGATCAGAGGAAATCAGCGATACCTGAGAAAGTCTCTTAAATAAAATGATGTCTACATTAGTTTTTAGTTTAAATTGTCCGTTCTAACCGGACGGAATAAAGTCAAGTTTTTCTTACGTATGGTAAGAAAATAAAATGAAAAAGCCTCTACAATTTCTTAAATACAAATAAAAACAACGTACGACAGTCAGACGAAAAATGTCTCAAATTTCACGGTTGCCGAGCGAAGCGTAGCCGAATCTAAATCCAAATTTGCGGTATAAACGAGAAAAACGTGTGTTCATATTTTACGTTTGAAAAAAAAAGAATAATTTTATATACACAGTTGTTGGGAGATTCCAAAATTTCTTATAAATTTTGTAATTTTTTAACTCGGCTATTCCTCAGTTGTAAAATGTTATGTTTTTTATTTTTAGATCCTAATATATTCTTTAATTCTAGAAAACTCAAAATTCAAAACTCCTAAGGTCTAAATCCAAAAATAAATCTGTGGATAACTAACAATAATTTTCAGTTGACAACTCAAATTTAAATGTAGTAAATTTATTAATTTCCAACTACGGTATCCTTTCCAAAATCTCATTATGTTTAAAACCTCTTGGCACAGTGTTCTGAATATTACCCTTTAGGATTTTATTCACAATCAGTTAACAGTTAGTAAATGAAAAATTATTAGCAGTTAGACAATAATTTTATTAAACTCTTGTTTTTATTTCATAAAAAAAAATGTTCTATCAGTAGGTAGCTCAGGTCGAAAAGTGATTAGGTAAGTAATAAACTATTTCTAAACTTATTAAAGTGTAGTATTGGGCCGATACTAACGTATCCCATCATATATAAGAGATAAACAAATGCCTTAAAAAGCATATTATCTATAAAATTTATTATATTAGTATATATTACTGTCTGATGCTTCAGTGCGTCGACTACTGAGCAGAAAACCCCGGTTCGAGCCCGAGTGAAGCAAGAACTGCATTCTAACCGTCCTCTGCATTGAAAACCCTTCATAAACTGAAGTGGAAATTTAAATATTTTATTGTGAATCCCGAAAATCATTAGCATTGAATTTCTATGTCTATATTATAAAAGTGAGATGCTTTTGGTATATCAAAAGTAATTAAAAATTTGAACAAAATCAAAGCTTATATGGAGCACGTATTCATAATCTCCAATTAGTTAAAAATTACAAAAACAGAAAAGAACTATTATTAACGAATAATATGACAACAGTATTATCTAAAGAGTGTAACTTACTAACATAAAATAACCTACCTATATAAAATTAGCTTTTTCTCTTGAAAAACAATAATAAAAAGAGTTTTCACGAATTCCTATCTACCAATTCCTGAAATTTACAACACTCAGAATAAGAAACGTAAAAACAAACAAATTAAATCAATATAATATATAATAAGAAGATTACTATAAGATTATATTTATAAAAATTGCGCTATACTTGTGATGATACACAACAAGTGTTCCCAACTTATTGGCAATCAATAAAACAAAATAATTTGATACTTCGGTTCAAAGCACAAATAATGTCCACTTATGTCCAGTTTCGTGTGGCTAAAATTGCAATCACCGGCAATACCTTCGTGCTGATGTAGAGAAGCATAATTTAACTAAGAACGACAGTTTTCAATGGATTACTCTGATCGGAAGATTTGGTTTTAATTAAAATTTTCTTACAATAAGATTAAATTTAATATAAAACTTTACCAAACTAAAATAGTTACAAAACGGGCGATCGATTATTTTGCAAGCCTGATTTTATATAAAGGCTACTTTACAATTACTTCAAAACGAAATTGAAACTCTAAGGTTTCCGACTGAGTTCATCATTCCTGTTCTGTTATTGGAGTGCACGGCATCTTATTTCGTTTGGAAAAGTCGAACAGATTGACATTTGTATTCGGTGTAACAGAAAATTGAAATAATAAACATCGCAAGCAATAAAATAGTTATCTATAGAAAATGGATATATGGTGTGGTTCTGCCTATGCGTGAGAAGTTACTCTCCAAAAAAATTTTACCAATTTCTAAAGTTACTTTATATATTATTTTACTTTTCTTTGATCCCGAGAGAGGCTCAAACCAAACCTTATTAATTTGTTAATAATTTTTGAAATAAGTTTCCTTTACATTTTCCTGAAAATACTCAAACTTTATAGTAACTAAGAAGTTAACTGTTACAAATTTGTAATGTAATTTTCACTACCGGTTTTCTTCCTACTAATGCAAATTTGATATCACTAAGCATCCTTTAGTACCTGATGTGAATTCAAAATTTAATTGAAACTACGTTTGTAGAGCACAAATAATATTAAATAGTGTAATACTGAAATAAGATAGCTTCAGCGTGAAAAGGATGAAGTTAATGAAGTTGTAAATATGTACTACCAATTAGAATAGCGACTTTTAAGTATTTTAACTCTCGAATAGCCAAAAACAGCACGAACCAGAAGCAAGCAAAGAGGAGATGGTAAAAAAAACGTGAATTAGTTAAAAACCAAAGTGATGCGCTATGAATAGGAAAAAAAGCGGAATGTATCGTATACAATTTTTAAAGCAGCCACAAGGGACCGAGTGTAAATTTTATATACCTCCAGGTGAGGTCGCTTAGTGGCTTATAAACTCAAACACTTGTCTCAAAGAGACAGGTGAATTGCTACCTAAATAAGCTACCTGCTTATTGCAATTTACTCAAGTAAAACTAGCTCACATGTTGGAAACTCCTGGTCTATCTAAAATAATTTTTGAGGGAGGTTTTATTGACATTAAATCTTGACATGACTTTGGAAGAACATAAATGGCTACATCATCCATTATGCTATACCTTAACATCGTCTTCACAAATTAAGAAGCAATAACATTTTTATTTCACATCAATTTTGAGTTCACGATGAGGTTAACAGTGGGTACACCTTTGTTGATGGATAAAAATACTTCCGCACATTAGAAATTAATGACTTCATACTCTTTTCCCGCATTATGAAATAACATATTTTTATATAAAAATTAGCTAAACAGCAGAATTGTTGGCCACAAATTTTATTAGAG
The DNA here is from genome assembly GCA_949152465.1 of Cantharis flavilabris. Lineage (NCBI taxonomy): Eukaryota > Metazoa > Arthropoda > Insecta > Coleoptera > Cantharidae > Cantharis > Cantharis flavilabris. The sequence continues at coordinate 14,258,740 of OX424439.1, read as the reverse complement.
ACATAGGGTCGTGAAAATAAATTGGAGTTTAATAAGTCCCAAACAGCTATAAATAATAGCTAGAGCAAGTAGCTTTCTTTCATTTTCTTTGAAACTCTCAATAAGTGAAGCTGTTAAATAATAAATTTTGAAATGATAATACCTAATATTCGTTTATAATTTAAAAGCATTTTTCTCTATCTTAGTGTACCAAGTCGGTGACTCGAAAGTATTTATAGTAAACTGGATCATAATAATATATACATTGATTAAAAATAAATTCGAAATAAAATCAATTAGTCCAACAAACTCGAAGGGTTATACCTAATAATTTTAGTACAAAATTGGACTAGTTGAGTACATAAAATTATAACGATTTTAGAAAACACATCGTTAGTTGGAAACGATAAGCGATAATTATTTGGAAAATTCCCTAGGGAAATTTGATGTATAAACAGAAAAATTAAAAAGTTGTACTAACCTAAAATACATTATGCAAACGATTGAATGAAGCAACATGTTGACAAGATGATAACCCATAGGTTCCAGTTGTTGAAGCATATAATTCCATCGAAATGTTAAAACTGTCAGTGGTCGATATGACTTGTGACTTTGTTCCTAAACAATTAAACGTTAATTAGAATAAAGAAAAACGAATTAATAAATGAAATATTCCCTTCAATTGCTACAACATATTCGACACGCGAAACTTGACGGACGTTATGTTCCGGTCGTTAGTTAAATTAACGATCGGTTAATTAATTCATTTTTAATCATTGCTTACAAATTGATAAACTAAATAAAGCAACAAAAAGTTAAGAACCTTAGAAAGTTACAAAACAAAAGAAAGTTTAAACAGCAGAACTATCGATATAAGTTCTGCAACTTTTGTTTTTAACGTTTTAAATAAACAAGGAGTTCGGATTCGAGCTCGAGACCCGATTAATATTTAAATACCATTATTGTAGTGTTTATAATCTTTTGGAATATTTAATTGAAAATATAAAAATTTGATACATAACAATTTATTATGTAAATCTGAATATTGTAATATTTACTCGTTGGAGTACGTGATCGTTTTGCACATTATGCTGATCCGGTCTCATCAATTTTGAGCAATAATGTTGAAAGCTTGTCAAAAAATGGTGCGGGTATTTGTATCATCTTTTTGAAAATCGTCAAATCGGAATTACGTTCTAAAAGTTCACGTCTAAATTGTGAAGTTTAGTAATATCCTTCATAGTTATTATGCAGATGACACTTGCTCCAACTCCAAAAGAGTTCTCGTATTTGATGAAACTTGAAGTTGAAACAGAAATTCACACATCTACTTGATACGGTTCGCTTGTTCGACTACAAGCTATAAAATAAATTTATTCGGGTCGGAACTTGCGATTCTAATTAGGGGCCATAATTACTTGACAATTAAAATTTTATCAATAAAATTTCATTAATCGTGTGGGTGTACCCTAGGTGGATGTTTCGCTCGAACAAAAGTTAATTGAAGGTTTTAAGGTATCAGCACGTGTTCGCGTGTTTGAAATGTGAATTATTAATGAAGTCTCTCAAGTATGCCCTATAGTTTTATTATATTATTATTCTGCTTAGAGCAAGCTAGACTAACTGTTGGTCCTTCTTACCTTGTGCATTGGAGTACCCCAAAAATCATTAAAAAATATATTCGATAACGGCGTGTGAGGTCTCAAATCTCTGTTATCTTTGATTGCACTGATATCGTCGAAGACGAATCCGCAATAGCAACTGTTGTGGTACACCATGACGGACGTCAGTACCACAACAGCGCTCAAGACTTTTCTAATCGTCATTTTGCGATAATTATGAATTCGTTATTGGCTTACACCAAGTAAAATTTTCGATTTCGTACCACATCTTCAAGACACTCCCATATATACTGCAAGAAGTTGAAGAACTGGTTTGAACGCTTTCAATTTTATATTCTATATAGGTGTACGTGTTTATTTGACGAATTTGTTATTAATTCACGTTGTCTTATAAAAACAAATAAAATAAATTGACGGTTTTAACCGGGCTTGCCCTCCTTTCTGGGACCTGCAGGGTGAACAGAACGCGAACATGAGCAAGGAAGAATTAAACAGGTCAGGTTAAGTGCTGCATGTTACTCGATCAAATATCTTATTGATTTAAACACTATAAATGTCGACGAACTAATACTATTTACAGCTCCACAACACATTAATGTATCATCACAGAGAATACGGAAAGTGACTACCGCACACCCACACAACTCCGTATGTACTCGATGACTGAACTAAACGAACTTCTCGCGACTACTGTTTACTGCCATACTGCGTCTGTACGTCACGTGATCCCTAGTTTGGTTCTTCTGGTGGCCCACGATTCAGGCGCAGGCCCACAACCCTTAACGTTTCATCCCCCGCTAAAAACATAACACTGATATTTCTTCTACAATTCCCACTCAGCATCGCGATCAAATATAACTTATAATATTTGAGATGAAGTTTTCTTTTTCAATTGTACCCGACGATATCGCATCTGACCGGAAAATATAATATAAAATAATTTCGATATTGCCTGGTCGAAAAATTAACCCTTACGTGGGCATAAATTATAAACGTAATGTGTATTGTATTATATCATAATCATACAAGTTAACTTGAGAGTATCCTCTGCTCCCCAAGGGCGCCGTATGGTGTACGGTTTACCATGCATGATCAAGATATAAATTTTGGTTAGTAATTATATTGTGGCTATAAATAATGAAGCTTGTTATAGTTATCCACAAGAAGCGCAAGTGTTACCTTCCTTATAATTACGCTCCTATTTATCTTAGATAACTAACTAAACTTGCTAGAGTTAGCAAATGTTACTTTCAACCACAATGAGTATCGACGATTACAAGTTGGCTCGTGATTAAGAATCTTACATTATTATTCGCTGGTATTAGCAACTTTTTTCACTAAAAGAGCTTTCGAATGATTAATTATCGTTAATTCAACTTCTCCTCGAGTAAACTTCGAGTTAAAATTTACCAAGTTTTAAAATTTAAATTTCTACAAGACTAAAAACTGCTAGATAAAAGATGAAAGAATATTTCCAGCTTCTTAAAGTTCTTTAGATATATTAAGAGAAAATATTATGCACTACTCCAGCCAATAATAAATGATCCACATTAACTCCGACCTCATAAAACAGAAAAGAAACAAATGTTGAATAGACTTACTAATTTGCTTAATTATTCTAATTAGTTTAAAAAAGAACACATGAACGCATTTATCTACATTTTGAATTGAAACAGCAAACGTAATTTTCACGAGCACTGTTGACTAACTATGTATATGTGTTTTATATTGATGTTAGTTTGTTCTTGTTTGTGATATTATTAATAATACTAAAGAGCCTGCGGCACCCCTCTGACTTGGAAACTATATGTACATAATAGTTAGTTATGGGAACACTCTTTATAAGGGAACAAGTAAAAAGACGCTTTCAACTCGCCCTAAAATTGTGCTGTTATAATGTCACCATTGTTGCTTTGTACAGAGTGGTTCATTATTTCATTTTTTTTGTTTCGAAACTAAAATAAAAGCTCTAACCAATTCATTTTGACCCAACTTTTCCGGAAGGATCAAAATAGTCCAATTACCCCTTTAAGATGACAAACACATTATGTTAATTAATTCGTCCCTCTCTACTTCTACTTAATTATTTATTTATTTATTATTAGATATAATATTATTTATTTTAAAATACTGGTCGAAGCTTAAATTTGAGGAAACAAATATTAAAAGTTTTTCCCATTAAATAAATCAATAATTGGTTAATTAAATTTGTGGGTTTCCTTTTATTTTCACTACTTCAAATTTTGAAACGACTACTCTATAAGTCAAGAATAATTTCCATTAGAAGAACAGAAAATTTGTATTGAATTTGTTTTGTGTTTTGTGAATGATAATGAAGAATTACAATTATAATTAAAAACCAGCTCTTAGGAGCAACAAAATGGCAAGATTCAGAGTGATGATTTGGCGACTTAACAATATATTATGTATCTACCTATGAATAATCAAGATAAAAACTCATAAATTTATATTATAAAATATTTAGCACATAAACGTCAGCACAAAGCTCAATTAATAAATAAACTTATTAACTTATTAAACTTATTAATAAAATAACGAAGAACTTCCTGTCCTTATCCTAATGTGGAAAACAGTCAGAAAATATTGGCAATTTATTAAAAGCGAACTCTTTAAAAGAGCATTTTTCGAAAACCAAAACTGGGTTTTGGAAGGAAGGAGGAGAATATATGTGTACTTAAGTGTACAGAATGGTGGTACGTAGGACAAACCGGTAGAGAATTTAAAAGAATAATTAGAAATTTATTCTCCTAACCTTCAGAAACAATACTTATGAGTAATCAAATTTCTCTGACATTTAATAGAAAATAAATAGTGTAAAATGTAGAAATGAAAAACTTATAAAAAAGTATTCTCAATCATTAATAAATCAATAATTAGATTTAATAAGAGGATCTCTTATTGACATTATTATTTGTTTTGGATGTTGTGTCACATTATTTGTCAATAATTTTAAATCTCAACCTTTATATAAAAAAGCACTCAACGATGACTTTTATTTAACCGAAACATGTAGTGTTATTAAAATATACATCTGGTTTACTTATGTATAAAAGTGAATTTGAATAATTTTTACAGCATCACGGCTAAACAAACAGAATATAATAATTAAAATTGATTTAGATAATTACAAGAATTGTAAACTTGTGAGAAAATAAACAATTAAACTATAAATAACAAGTTAAATTCAATAATATAATCAAATATATCTTAAGCTTTCGACGATTATAATAGGAACGACGATTGTTATTAATAGATAGACACCTGAATACTGGTATCAATTTAATTTATCATTTCCATTTCAAAAATTTACTGTAACAAAATTGAAAAATTTTTAATAAAAATCATATTATCTGAAAAACCATTTTTAGAAAATTTTGGATTTGGAAAATATTTTAAATATTTACAATCTGTAGTTTGATTGAAGTACTTAATTATTGAACCATATGAGAAGCTTTCCTGTTACTATTGCAGTTAAATATTTAACTGTTTGAATTAAAGAATGAGATTTACAATTTTTTAATAATACAGCGTGACCCACAAGAACTCGGACAAACGTTTTTTAAAGAAAACCTTATTAAGATGCAACAAACCAAAATTTTTTAAATAGATAACGATAAACAATGACCTTATGTACAATATAAATTATATATTTTCAAAGTGGCTCCCATCTGCGTGGATACAAAACTATAAACGTCGAATGAAATTATCGGCTGTTTTCCGTAACTCTTTTAGGGATACTTTGTCGTATACCTCAAACAAGGATTGTTGTAATAATTTCAAACTATTGTCGAGTTTTACACAGGTCCTGGTCTCTAAAATTGACCATATAGCAGAATCCATTGGGTTGAGATTTGATGAGTACGAGGACCATTCAGTGGAACTACTAAAATCAGGAAAATTGATTCGGCAACATATTTGCGTAGTGTTTGCTTTATAAAAAGACGCAAAGTCTTGTCGAAAGGTCCAATGTTGGTCAAAAATGTGCTGTTGGGCCCACGGAATTACTACAGCCTTTAAAATTTTCCGGCGGTATTGATTTTAACTCCTTCTTCCGCGAAAACTAAAGATATTTTACTGGTAGCACAAATACCCCCTCAATCCATAGCAAACTTGGGATGTTGGCGCTGGACCTCGATGGCAGAAGGTGCGGGTGCTTCTTGCTTCTTCTGACCAATACTTATCAATTTGACGGTTATGAAATAGTTCGATTGTAAAAATTTTTTTCAATAATGAAAACGAAATTTTTTCAATTTTGAGTAGCGGTGCGATGATGAAAAGCACGGCATCATTGAAGTCATATTTGCGTGTTTTCATCAGATAACATTTGGGATATTTACATCTTATAAGGCTTCTTCTTAAGCTCATTTTTCACTATTCGTCGAACCGACTTTCGCAAGATGACAGTTCCACGATCCACTTTTAGCATTGAGAGTCTCGGATTTTGATGAATCCGAAGTTTGATGATGCTACCATTTCGGTGAGTGTTAACAAAACATTTTTTTTCTTTCCCGGGTCGGTCTTCATCATTGCCAAGTTCTTTGTAACGTTTGATGGCATCAGAAACGGCCTGTAGAAGAATGCGCAGCATTTGAACAATTTCACATTGCTCATTTCCAGATTCAAATAACGTTAAAATTGCGGTGTGACTTTTTGATGTCTTGTAACTCGTAAACTTATATTTAAATTTTTTTTTTTATTTTTATGATCTCTATTATTCTTAGAATCAGAATATTAGAATATTTTGCCGTAAAATTCAGTGATTTTCACGGAATGAATTGAACAAGTTTGTCCGGGTTCTTGCGGATCACGCTTGTATAGCATATTCACATATTCCAAACTATACTTTCTATACGACTATTAAAATAAATAAATAACTTATGCCCGATTGCACCACCTATCATTAAAACTTAAGTTTCACTTAAATCTTCTTCCGACCAATGGACAATCAGTATGTAGTGAAATAGGGTGGGGATTAGCGATTTAATCGAAGCTTAACGTTTAATCGGGCATAATAGTATTAATATTGTCGTGGAACTTTGGAAATTAATCTATTCAGCTTTCTTTTCGCACTTAAGTGCAGTGGCATACCCGGGAGGGGAGACCCCCCGAAATTATGAATTGGAAATTTGAAATGATTAATTTTTACATCTTGTGTAATTAATCCTTTGTCCAGCTTTTTAACAATATTTTTTTCAATATTTTAAGTAAATTTTTGGCTACGCCACTGCTTAAGTGTACCTCAACTAGCTACTCTTATGTCCGTTTTCATAAAACTTTTAACGAGCCGTTAAGTCGGAAACAAGCCGTTAAGTTCAAATTTTGATTTCATAAAGACTTGTTAGCACTAATCAGGCGTTAACTTTTAATAATCAATTGATACGTGGTTTAGGTAGTGTAACTCGATATTAACCATATCAATATTTTAGAAAACCCAAAAAATGCACTAAACACTTTTCAGAACTAAAATGTTTAAAAGTTAGCACATGAAAAATACACTGTAAGTATTCGCAAACGTTTTCACCATACTATGGCATCATCAGGCGATGAATTAGAAAGAAAATTACAAGAGAATCCTTTAAATATTGTTCCGAGTGGTAGGGGGAGGTTTTTATAAGCAAAGAAGGGATATTTTGAAAGATATTACAAAAAAAGGGGGGGGTTTATTACTTATTGAAAATGTTTAATAAAGGTGAATTATTTAAATCCGATTGACTATTTAACAACAAAGGTGAATATTTTAATTTATTTATTTCTAAAGCTTCTAAAAATTCTAATTTTTTACTTTTTGGTTCTACATGTAAAATTTCATAACCTCCTTGTTTATGGTTGGTATCCAATAAATGTTTCGCGAAAGTAGATTTTCCATCCGCAAGTCTTAACTTTTAACGCACCAAATTTCTCCAGTTAAGTCCTTAAGAAGAGATTATAACATGAGATTTCTAACCTCAAAACTATAGTTAAAATTTAGATTTATAGTTTTTATTTAATAAATAGCGTAATATTAATAAAAGTACATAATTATATAAGAAATTTTGAAAAATTTGGAATTTAGTAGGCATTACTATAATAAAATATTTATCAGTAAATATATCTTTAAAATTTAGCAAGAAGTAATAATAATAATCCATTGTTGCTAATAAATTTGCATTCGATATGGGCACGTTCATAATTACGGGAGGCGATTTTGGTGATCTTGGTGGTGGTGGTGATTTTCTACCCCCACCCCTTCTGCGATTGTTTTTTTTACTAATTACTCTCGCAATTCTACAGTTTCTTACGAAATAAACAATATTACGTGATATTTGTCGGGACCCCCCCCCTCTCTTCCACGTGAGATTGGGTGAGATTCTGCTCGAAACGCCTAACGTAAGCAAACAGCTTTTTCCCGCTTCCCAGTCGGCCGGTGTAGGTTTTACGCCACATTGCTGGTTTATTTATTACAATTATTAATTCTGAAAAAAAATCGGTCACATTTACCTCTCTCGTCGTCACCCCGCCCCATCGTCACACTTTGTCATAGAAAAACTAAAATTAAACCCAACATATTGTGGTGTTTCAAACGTAAAATTTTGATTTAAAATTAAATTGAGAAGATTTTGTTTATTTTTTTTATACTTTTTAATTTTTAACTTTGTAAATGATTATTTGTGAATTTTGAATTTTTGTGCACTTTTGATGTTGGCATTTTTATGTTGGCACCGAGAAGGTAGATAAAAAACTCCAGCCGTGTCCGTGGGACGGAGCGGACGTGATTTTGCGAGTCCTAATATTATTTTTGAATTTGTGATTTAAGTTTGAGATTTTTGGAATTTTTGAAAATAAATTGCGATTTGCGTGAGTAGCATTTTTGTTTTATTCGAATTTGGATATCGTCCAATATTTGGACGACATTGGAATTGTTTGGAGATTTGGATGCGAAAGATTGAGATTCGTTGATTGGTTGTTGATGGAATTGAAAATTTGAGTTTTTATGAGAACATTTATAATTGGATTTAAATAATTAAATTGGATGGATTTGTATTGGAAAATTTTGTACAGATAGTGCGACACCTGGCTTGATAACGCACTTGCATTTTGAATAGAAATTTTTATTTAAAAATTATTTAAAAGCTTTGCTTTATTAATTTGGTTTATAACAAAGTAAAGAAATTAAAAATTTGGATTATTTTAAATTTGGAAAGTTTATTGGAAGATTTGTCCGAACGAACCCAACCCTGAGGAGTCTGGCTCTCCGGCTTGGAAGCCGTAGAGATTGTTTTTGATATTTACTCAAAAATATCATTACAATATATATATATTTTAGTGGAATACCACAAAAATTTTTCTCTAATTTTCTTTTCTACCCTTGGGTGTCAGCCAGCCTGCAAGTCGGAAGCGGAGACCTCTCAGGGGTGGGTTACTTTTTGCTATTTGCATAAGGTGCCAATTCAATTTTTCAAAAATATAAAGAAAATAGTCCATTAAGTTATTCTCAATTACATTATTTTAAATTCAAATGAACTTTAAAATAAATTTTCGTGTTTTACTAAAATGGAAAGATGATTGCGAGTGTGTAGCTTATCACCCAGATGCTCACCGATAACACAAATTTTGCTTTCCATTCCAATTTTAAAATTTAATTTACCATTGACTTTTTAACAAATAAGAAACACTAAATTCTTAACCAATGATATTGAATATAAGTAAAAGGATATCGGGTATGTTGGAAATCCAATCATCTTTAAACGCAATTAAAGCGAATTTCAGGAAGCTCGCTAGGTCAACTAACAGGAGAATCAGAAAAAAGTGGCTTGTCTAACTCAGGAACTTATACCTGATAGAGAGATCTTGAGGAGGGCTGATGGGTTTTTAGATCGTTTTAAGAAGAACATTCTTAACATTCACATTAAGTTAGCTATAAAGAGTATTACCTACATTAATAGCCAAATTATGTTACATATGAACATATTGAAAGCGGTAGTACCTCATGATATTATAGATCGTTTCACCAGCATCGAGAGGTGGCATTATGGTGGGAGTTTTATTGACATCCGGGGATAAATGTGCAAAAAGTTCCAGATGTTACTTCGTGAACAGCAGCGGTCATTTGTTTTTGGAGACAATGATTGGGTGGTTAATCTCACGGACATTGAACTACCAGATATCGTCTCTAAGACTATATCTTTGGGTCCAAAATTCACAATCACTCCGACAATAAAAGAATTTCCTGTATATACCTTTTTGTCAGAACTAGAACACACTCTGGAATCGACTTTATTACCTTCCCATAAAAAAGACCTAGTTAGCGGAAAACTTATCAATATTACCCAAAACTTTATAAACAGGCGAGAGAAGAGAAACCCCATTTCTAAACAAGTTTGGACTGCCAAGACCTTTTTAAAGAAAAACCCAGATCTTTTAGTTTTAAGAGCGGACAAGGGTAATGCCACAGTTGTAATGCATAGAGGGGATTATAAGGATAAAATGATGAATTTACTGAGCGACACCACCACATACAGAAAATTAAAGGAATTACACGATAAAGGTTACATTGATGATATTACCAAAAAATCGTTAACTAAATACAATTCTCAATTTCCGAGGGCGTATGGCCTTCCCAAGGTACATAAAAAAGATGTTCCTTTACGCCCTGTTATCAGTTGTGTGGAGTCTCCATCTATACCGCTTGCGAAGTTTATTAACAACATCTTGAAGAATGCCATTCTTTCGTTGCCTTTCAATATAAGCAACACGAAGGAGGCTAAAGAGAGAATCTGTAATAGCACTATTCCGGAAAACTATACTTTAGTTTCTTTTGATGTCAACTCGTTTTTTACTAACATCTCTAAAGAAGCCGTCATTGCGTCCATTGAAAATAATTGGGACCTTATCAAGGCTTTCACGTCCATCCCTTTACGTGAATTTACTCAACTAATAGCGACTATTTTTGACAATATTTATTTCAGCTATGATGGTAACTTTTATGCCCAGTTGAGCGGTAGTGCGATGGGAGATCCATGCTCATCTCCGTTTGCTTGTTTTGTTATGAACAATTTGCTTCAGAATTTCTTTGGATCTGTTCCCTTTAAGTTGCCCTTCCTTATCCTCTACGTGGATGACGTTTTACTGCAGTTCCGAATACAGAAGTAGATAACTGTGTTAAGATACTCAACTAGTATGATGAAACACTTACATTCACCCATGAATTAGAAACAAATAAGACCATTCCTTATTTGGACCTATTGGTGAAGAGAGAAGTAAATGGTGGTTTAGTCACTGACATATATAGGAAGGCTTCGTCTACCAACAGGCTCTTGAATTGCGGTTCATCTCATCCTCTAAACCAAAAATTAAGTATTATCAACACTCTTAAACGCAGAATCTATACCTGCGTACCAGAACAACATGTATATAGAAGACTACACGACTTGAAACAACAACTTTTACTTAATGGTTATCCGACACGGTTATTGGATTTGACTCTGTTTCGGAAGAAACCAAACATTCCAACTATGTCTTCCTCAAGCTCTGAAGACCTAAAAATGATCAAAAAGTTTAGTAAAATCACTTACCACCCGTCGCTGGCGTGTAGACAGAAAGAGGTGTTTAGGAAATGTGTGGAGGATGATGAGTTGCAGTTGGCTTTTTATAACCATTTTTCTCTGAATAACATACTCTACTCGAGAACTAAGGACAAAATACCCACTCTTGATAATGCCAACGTAATTTATGAGATAAAGTGTGATTGTGGTGGTCGTTATATTGGCCAAACTAAACAAAGACTCTCATCAAGAATAAACCAACATCTTTATGACATTAAATCTAATTCTAAGAAAACTGGATTGGCTAACCACATGATAAGTGCAGCACATAAATTCTCACACGAAAATGTCAGAATTCTTGCAAATGAAAGTAACTACCACAAGAGAACTTTCGTGGAGGCCGCGTATATTTCGACTACCCCTGGAAATATCAATCTTCAGGCAGATTTTTCTTATATTAACGCAGGATATAAGAGCTTACTCCAGAACTTTAACAACCGATTCAGTTCGAATTGATTCCTTTGTGTTGACAGGCGAGTTTTTCTTGAAATTTTGTTTAGGATTTTTGTATATTTTTGTATTTTACACTTTCTGTTAACGTTTTATTTGTAAACTTGATTATGTTTGTTTACTTATATTTTACATTAGATTGCACCCACGTTTGCAGAATTCTTTCATTTTGCTGAATTATAGCAGATTTTCTAATCTTACATGAATTGTACATAGATGGATTGAGATTTGTTGGCGGGTAATTTGAAATTTTGTTACTACATGTTGTCGCTGTTGATTTTATTGGTTACTATCTTTATCTAAGCGGAAATTAAAGCAAAATTGTAATCAGTGACAATTTGTATGCATTTTTGTACACGAAATTTTTTACATGGTGTTTTTCGTAAATGTTTTTTAATACATATGACTATTTATATTTTTATTTTTACAATTTTATTGATGTGACTTCGTTTGTTGTGACTGCCAAAAGTTATCATTACTCTCCATATAATTTTGTAATTAAACAAGTTAACACCTTTATTGGTTTATTTGATTGGTGAGTGTAATCTGTGTTTTTGCTCCGTTACAGGGCTCATTTGTCAATTTCTCTTTTTTATTCTTGAAGATGGAAAAATAAATTTTCCGAAATGTCGACTTAGCATAATATTTTGTTTGATTGGATTTCCAACATACCCGATATCCTTTACTTATATTTTTAACAAATTTACTAATTAAGCATCTAAGTAATTTCCAATGGTTAAAAATCTTATTTTAAATCTTTCCAATTTCATCCAATACTATCGAAAAATCGAAAAATCCCAAATTTTGTCTAAAACTTGGACGATTTCCAAATTTCCAAAATACGGGTAATTATTCACGTTTAAACTTAAACTAAAATGTCTCAAACTTGACACACAAATTCAAAAATTTCAGCAGAGACTTCGCAGATACGTGCGTCCTCTACGACGGATCGGCTGAGAAGAGGTTGAATCTCAAGTCTCTTCGTACTAACATTAATTTGTTAGCTCATCGAAAAGCGCACAAAATTCTAAATTTTACAAAATAACTTGCGAAAATTACGATATTTCCAATATTTAGGGAAGAGGCTTGTAAGTTGACCATGCATGTAAGATGACCAAGTGGTATTTTAGAAAAAACTGTCAATGGGAATACCGCCATTTCAACTGTTATCATGCTCTTTGATATAGCCTTCAATTTTTATGTGGTTTAGATGTGAATAGACGCGTCGCACTAGCTCCGACAAACATTGTGTGAAAAAAAAATTATTTTTTTAAAATATTGATTTTTCAGTTTGATCATAAAGTGAACAATTTTCGTTGATATCCTATGGTAAATATATGTGCTAAACTCGCATTCCATTGAATTTTAATAAACCAAAGTGGATTCCAAATATATCGTGTTTTTGCATGTTTGTTTTTGTGTTTGTTTTAAAATTGTCGAGAATGTATGATAACCACAAGGCGAAAAGTTGCAAAAGAAAAGACAGAAAAGTCGAAAAGACGTACAAAAGCCCAAGGAGGCTGAGAAGCGCCAAAAAGCATCAATTGTAATCATCACAATTCATTAATTTTTGATGTTTTTTTATTCTTTTTTCTTCACTTTTCCGCTTAAAACTCAATAAAAGATCATTAATTTTGTACATCAGTCGATTTCAGTTAAGTTTTTTGACTTTTCGGCAACTTTTTAGGGGGTGGTCAACTTACATGCCAAAAAATAAAATGGTCCAATTTTAGCCTCTTCGGGAGAATGGTCATAACTTTTTTGTTCTTCTTCTTCCGCAAAATTTTTGCTAATAACGTCCGCTTTCCAATGGTGTCATTATATATCCAAAAATATTAATTTGAAGATGAGTTATGAGTAAAAATGTTTAAGGGTGGTCAATTTTCAAGCCTCTCCCCTACATAGAAAAGCATGGGGCTATTATACGTTCAAAAACAATTTCATACAACTACTAAATTACTGCTATTAAATTGTTGATGTGATACCCTTCAGTGATACTGTTTGTGTACGAAATTCAAAGCCCCACCTTTTTATATATGTAGATGTTTACTTTGCTTTCTTTGTTCTTATTTAAAAAATATTTTATTTTTTACTTTTACCGCACTTTTTTTATTTCAAAGAAATGGTTTTATTAAATTTTTTAATTGTTTAAATTAAGTCTTACATACCCACCATGGTGAGATGCGGTTTGAAAACCTTCCATTGTACTTTATTTCCTCCCTTAAATTTTAAACCTACCTTAATATTTTTTATGGAGTCGGCCATTAGGCTTTGTCAATCCGATTTAATTTATTATGCAATAAATGAAATTCTATTTTACTCAATACTTTTGTTTATTATGTTGTTTTAATCAATTTTAACTACGTAAAATAATAATAATTTCTAAAAAATGTCAATCGAAAGAATAACAAACCATAGAACTAGAAGTAAATTGCTTAAAAAAATGAGTTAATGAAATGGAAAATGTAATAATGCAATATATTATTATTTTTATTAAAAACACACAATTATTCTATAAGAATATTGTAATTATTATAATATTTAATATATTTAATATGTACGTACATAACATAATAGTCATGATATTAAAAGGTACTATTCGTCACTGTCTGATGTCTAATATACTATGACATATTTTTATATTTGCCTCCATATTATATTATATTATCAAAGAAATCTGAAAAATCAAAAAGTTTTTATTGTAATTCCTAAAGTTTGATGAAAAATTACTAAAGAATTAAAAAACTAATGATAGTGGTAGTAAAGGTTAATGCAATAATTAAAATATTATTAAAATCAAAGTTTACAGTAATTACGAGTAATTATATCTCGATTATACTAATAATTATATTAGCCAGCAATGAAATAACTAAGAATTACATTTATTCAATATCTTTTCACAAGTATCTGCCATACAACAATCCATTATTGTTGGATAAAATAAAAAGTTCATTACTTTTTATTGCATTTTTCAATAACTCGACGAGTGGTGGTTGTTCTAGTTAGCAGGTTTGCGCATAAAATATGAAATTTTTTATTTTCAATTTGAATACAGAGTCATTAACATGTAACATAATCTATGGCACGACTGACTAGGTATAACGTGGAAGGTGTCCAATAATAAATTCAATATTATAGTAATAATAATTACCGATGTAGTTGATGATTATCATTTATAACTAACATCATAAAAGTTTTTCCACTAAACACAATTACTGAGGTACACCCTAATCTCTATAATCTAATACAATCTCTAATTGATTTTAAACTTTTCCATGTTTAAGAATCTATAATATATAGCGGCACCAGGAGATTTGCCCCCCCCCCCCCCGTAATAGAGTAATTAATAATTACTTTAAAATTTTGTGAAATGAATACTATGTATTGACATATTTTAGAATTCAATATTTTTTCATGATTGTTTAGTTTTTTGCGGCAAAAGTATATACTGTGCTAATAAGGAGGTATCCGAGAAATCTTTAAATGCTGATAAATCGGAGAAAATAATATGATGTATACAAATTTAAGTTATGATTCCTCTTAGACAATCGTAATTTTCTACAACTGCACATAAGTCAATGCAAATACAAAATGATCGATCACCGCTTAATTTAAAACTCCCACCTACAAAGAAAACTTTTCACCAAACTTTATTTAATACTTAACAATAAAAAGTTGCATTTATTTGTTTATTCAATTATTGAAAATTAATTTTTAGTTGATTTTTACCAAAATTGCAACTTTTTGATTGTAATTTTTAATTTTGAAACAGAGATTTGTTTTTAATTATTAAACATTCGAAAAAGTACGTTGTTTTATCACTACTATGTTTAATTCTTGTTTAATTTTAATTTGACATATTGCTGTGTACTAAAACAGCGAAGTAAATTGAATCTTTGATTTACACAAATTGGCACCGAAGCCGGCTCAGTCAGTGGTTGGACAAATTCTAAGTCCCCGATTTTGATTTTAATCTATAATTTTGAGAATAAAAAACTGATTAATTTTGAGTCACAGAAATTATTTGTTTGCATTCAAGTTTTTTTATATAGATTTGAATCAAATTGGTAGATTTTAATAAGATTCGATTATTTTGGTACCTAACAAATTGGAAGGCTGAAATCTTAATTTTTATTTATTTAGAAGGAAAAATGTATATTAATATTTAAATTTAGTGCATCGTAAAATAAAATTTGATACGGTAACAGATGGGCAAGATATCAGTAAATTTAACGTTTCCCTTTGCATAAAAAATTATTAAAGGCAAAATTTGGATTCTAATTTTAAAAATAAAAATATACATGGAAATTAATTTTTGAAAATTGAATAAAAAAAATAAAATGTTTTTCTGTAAAGAACTCTATTTTTTATTGGTAGAACTAATTTCGGTGTTCTATATAATAAAACCCCATCTTCAGTTGCACAGTAAGCTAAAATTACAACCAAAAAGTGTAAGTGTCAAAGTGTAAAAAGGTAAGTGGTACTCACTTTTACAATATATTACTTTTTGTAATATACCACATCCATTCCACTCTTAAATTTAATTCTTTATTAAACTAGAATCGTTCACTTGTTCAAAATCTATTATATTTCGCCAGTGCTCACCGGGTGGAGAGACCCAAAAAATTTACAACCACCACATTTTTTCTTTACAATAAATTTCTTTCTATTATTTTTTCTCGTATCTACAAAATCTAGGGACATTCAGTATCAAGTGCTTCAATCCACTCGTAGGATTAATTCAAGAACATTTGATTTTTTGTGTGTAATTAGTCTATGTTGGTAAATAATTTAAAACGATCATTATTTACATTCTACTGCCTTTTGGTTTTATGTGGCTGCACAATTTTTTTGACAAAGTGCAGCATTTTGTGTATCTTAATAGGTTTATGAAAACTAAAATAACTTAGCCCATTTTTATATTCTATTGACGTTAAATTAAAGTAGCTCGTTTAAAGAGAAACCGGTTGCAAGAGTTATCATTACACATTTACACCTACATGCAATCCTAAAATGTGAAACTTCACTAAAATATTTACTTTTTTTGTAACAAAGTGGCATATTTACGGGAGCTTTTGTTGAAGGAAGATATGCGCACAAGTTAATATTTTTTTACGAAGAGATGAAACCTAGCTGTATTGGTAAATCAAATATCAACTCTGAAATTTGCTCACCTTTTTTTTTTCTAAAAATGCTCAGAATTTGCAAGATATTTCAGATTCCGTAAATACTTTGAAATGTATACAAATAATATGTCAACCACATGAAAACAAAAAGGAAAAAATATTATGTTTATAGTTAGCGGTCATTTTAAATTTAGTAACGTTTTAGACAGAAATAATTTTAATTTTTGATAATTTTGATTATCATTTTTGATAATCTAATGAAAATTAACAATAAATACCAAATGTAAAATGTTGGAAAATATTGCTGAAAGCAACGAAGCTTACCGATAAATTGAATTTCTTCGTTTTGAAATTTTTTATTTTAATTGAAAATATTTTATTCGGAAATAAATATTCATAGTTAAACAATAATGAGGAATATGGACTTGTAGGTTCAGTACAGAAGTTGTTTTGATAAATTTTTTAATTTATAGGAGATTGACGGGATAGAAGAGATTGTGTGTGATATTATGTATGAAAGCATGAGAAACGGAAAAGTGAGTATTATAGCGTGTTGGAGGAGCAATAAATGTAACCGCAAGAAATGTTAGAGAACTGGTGGCAAATGTTTTGAAGTTAACTTCTCGGAAGATGTTAGTTAGATTGTGATTTAACATAATAGCCTGGCCAAACATAACAACAATTATTATACAAATAATAAAATTCATCTGATAAATAAAATGAGAAATCTGAGTAATATATTTTGTCTTAAACAGAGAGGAGAGAAACATTTTAAGAGTTTCTTATCATGTGATACGAATACCTCCCAGAGGTCGACACCGGTAGTTGCATTGACGCTTAGTGTGGTACAATAGAAAGTTTAAAAGTTTAAAAGATGTAAGATATACACAACGAAAAGGGCATAAACTTTCAGAAATATTTCACGATTTACCTTATCGTTGGCGGCGCTACCAAATATCAAAATATGGCGGCTGTTTTACGTACACTTGAAGTTGTTTTGAGTATAAATTCTAAATTATTTTATATTATTATTTTATAATAATTCACAAAATAGAATACCAAAAAAATATGCAAGTGTTTCATTTGTAAACCAAACTTTCTATTCCAACTGTATTCTTCCGTGTGGTGATGTGGTTTAATGTAAATAGCAAATATAAAAATTGCATTAAATTGGAAAAGAGAGAAACCCTACAAGATCCGACCCAATGAATGGTGAAAGAAAGAAATCAAACAGTTACCCATTTGTTAAAAAGTATAAGATATTAAAATAAAGCAAGAGAAGAAACATAGTAAGCTTGAAACTGAAATAGTGCAGTTAGACGAATCGCAAATATTTCAGAGAAGACACAACATGGAATTTGAGCAGAACATTACAACAAAGCCAAGTGAAAGGACAAGGGATGTAATTATGGATGAAAACGGCAGGAAAATCAGCAGATTTTTGAAGACGCTATGAAGTTGGGAACATGAAATGTCAGAACAATGTTCAAGGTGGGAAGAATAAAAGACACGCAAAATGAGTTATAGAGATACTAACTTGCAATATGTCGTAAGATGGAAAGGCAATGGAGAAGTGGTGGACGAGAACTATGTATTTTAATATTTAATATTAATAGTTAAGCAAGGAAGAAATAGGCAGAAATGGTATTTCGTGGCAAAGCATATTAAAAAAGAAATATTATTAATTAAATTATTAGCTCTTGAAAATAATATAAATATAATTATCAATATTGAGCTACAAGACACAAAATAAAACACAAGTTTAAACGAGCTTTCGAAAAATGACTTTTTCTTTTTCAAGTTTAATATGAATGAAAAACAAAAAATGACAATTACAAAGCAACTATAAATTATATTAAAGAATATTGACATTTGTCCGACAACTTGATCAGAATGATAATACGAAATTCCGGTAATGCAAAAATAAATAAGACAAATGTATTAATAATTCTAATGAGTTATCGTGGATTAAGAAAAACCAATGGTGAAAAACTTAATCCCAATATTGGCAAAAAGGTTAAATAAGAAGTGGGCTATAAATGTTGCTCAGGCCCTCTATATCAGTCTTCCTGTTCATTGAGTTCTTATCCTTCTTTATCTCAATCATCTCATGTAAGATACGTTCTTTGTAGGACGGGATTGCTTTAAGTATGGTGGTGTTTACAAAGTCCATGTTATGGCCATCTTCTAGTACATGTTTTGCATCTGCAGTAGAGTCAGCTTTGTTACATCTTATTGAAGAGATATGTCCACTCATTCTCTTTTTCAGCCATTGGTTAGTTTGCCCGATGTATGTTAGATGGCAATCCTTACAATCAACTTTGTACACCACACCCGATTTTTTCTCATGACGGATCTGATCTTTGAGTTTCGAGAAATGAACACCCAGGTTATTCGGAGATCTGAAAGTTGATTGGATGTTATGCGGTTTCAAAATAAGTTTAATTTTTTTTGCTGAGTCCTTTGACGTAAGGCAGTACAGCAAAACTTGTATTGGATTCCTTGATGGTGGTGTTCCCGTTGTAAAGGATGTTTACTCGGTCCTTAATAATCCTGTTTACCAGCTTTCTAGGGTAGTTGTTTTTTATGAGAGTTCTTCTTGCCACGTCAAGCGTTTCTTTACGATAGTCCCCATGCGTAAGACGGATGGATCGATCAATTAATCCGATGGCAGTAGCTATTTTGTGGCTTTTGTGGTGGTGTGAAAGAAAATTAAGGTACCTACCGGACCATGTAGATTTTTGTGTCCATCTGTATTTAAGGGAGTTGTTGTGTCGTAAGATTTCGATGTCAAAAAAAGAGATTTTGTTGTTTATTTCTCTTTCGATGATAAACTGAAGCCTTGGGTGGAACTTGTTGAAGTGTTCGATGATAACGTCTCCTTTATCTTTGGGAATGGCCGTGAAGATGTCATCGACATATCTTTTAAAGAAGGGAATGTCAAAAGGAAGTGAAGCGATGCGGTAATTTTCTAGAGTTTCCATAATAAGATTCAAAATGGTTGCAGAAATTGGGCTACCTATGGCCGTTCCGAATGTTTGCTGGTATAGCTGTCCGGTGTATTTGAAATATGTTGTGTCTAGGCAGAATCTAAGGGCATTCAGAAATTCGTGTTTGGGAATGTCAGTGTGAATCTGTATTTGGTCCCATTTATCTTCCACGGCTTTCATGGCCAGTTCTATGGGGATGTTAGTGAATAGGGATTTAACGTCAAGAGAAACAAGTATGTAATTGTCAGGAATTGTGAAGGTTTTGACTTCATCAACAAAGGTCCATGAATCCTTTGTGTGGTGTTTATTTTTGCCTAAAACGTTAGTAATAATTTGAGATAGGAATTTTGAAAGTTTGTAAGTAGGAGAATTGATACTAGCAACTATAGGTCTTAAAGGTGTTTCCGGTTTATGTATTTTAGGAAGACCGTATATTCTAGGAGGAACCGCGGTACTATTTTTCGAGGAACTAGGAAAAGTGTCCTCTATGTAACTATGTTTTATCCAGTTTGTGACTATTTGGTTATTTTTGATTTGAAAACTATTAGTTGGATCTTTAGTGCTTTTTTGTAAGTTGTGGTGTCACTTACCAAAGCTTCCATTTTATCTCTGTATTCCTCTTTGTACATTAAGACCGTGGAATTACCTTTATCTGCTCGGACAACTAAGATGTTATTGTTCTCTCTCATGAATTTCCCAATCTTGTGCGAGTCTTTTTGGTTTGTAGAAAACTTGTTTACCTGCTCTTTCTTAAAAGATTTGATGGTGTTAGTTATACTCATCCTTAATAAATTTTTATTATCCGGATCTATGTGTTTGATCGCATTTTCACATCCTACTATAATGTTTTCTTTTTCAAGTTTAATATGAATTGAAAAACAAAAACAATGACAATTACAAAGCAACTATAAATTATATTAATTTATAATATTGACATTTATCCGACAACTTGATCAGAATGATAATACGAAATCCCGGTATTAAAAGAAAAAATAAAGAAGACGAATGTATTAATAATTCTAATAAGTTGTCGTGGATTAAGAAAAACCAATGGTGAAAAACTTAACCCCAATATTCGCAAAGAAGTTAAATAAGTAGTGGACTGTAAATGCTACTCAGTTATATTTACTACTAATTTATATTATTTTTAAGAGCTAATAATTTTAATTAATAATTTGTTCAATATAATGATTTTTTTGTGAATTCTACGTGCAACAGGTAGGCACCGATAATAATATACTACCTATATAATTATTTCTGGGGTTTGCGCTTGAATACGAATGCGAGGAAAAGTTTTCTGCACTAGTGCGAAAAAAACTTATTTTACTTCACTTTGCCAAATTTATGCCTCCTGCATCTGGTTTAATTTTTTTTTTGTTCAAAAAACTCCTGCTCATCTAAAGAACGGAGTATATGTATCTAAATCACACGTTTGGTTGCGCTTTAAGACGCGTTATCGCGGTTGTGTACTTTGCTATTACTGAGTAAGTCTCCATAAATTGAAATTTAAGATATTTTTCAACAACATATTCAAAAGTAAAATATATGGACATTTAGCAACCACTGCGTAATAGCACTGACCGTCACCCCTTACTTCGAGAAACGACATCTCAATAAATTAGAGTGTATTTTGGTGTAAAAGAGGCTTCAGTTCTAGAATGAATTAGTTTTAATTTTCGAAATGCAGAGTGTTGTGAAAAGAGTTTTGTAAGCTCAGATAAAAATTATGATGGAAAATATGCTTGGGTCACAATTTAACATTTTTGATTAGAGAACCTTATAATTGCCATTAAAACTATCAGTTAAATGTTTATGATTTGTTACTGAATTAAATATTAAGCTCAAAAATTAATTTTGAAAAATGCTGTGACGTCAGTACGTATTAAATCACAGCTTATGGCAACCCTGTAATATAATGAAGTAAATAAATTAAAAATATCTAGCACAAACCTTCTTTAATTGCCATTGTGTCATATTATATTATCTATCAGATTATTATAAATTGTTTTATATTCTGGAATTTAAAATACATGCACAAGCATCCTTACTCTAATTTTTTTTTCGGGTGATAATGTTCACTAACTCTGTGAACTGTTAAAGTTAGTCGTCTTTTAGATTAAAATGGACTTTGGAGTAAGTATATACTCTTCAACAGCTGTCTAAAAAAAAGTTTATTATAATTATTATTTCAAATAGCAGAAGTTGAAAACAAAAGACCTGCAATACTCACTAAAAGAAATTTTACATAATTGAAACTCATTCGAGTTTAAAAAATATTTTGACACAAAGCATGTAGGTATTCATATATTTTTCTATTTGTAGTGTTTTTACGATTTTCTTTTAAATTGAATTCGATGTAAACCAGAAATATATACATTTTCTTAATATTTGTTTACTATATCTGAATACTCGTATTATTAAGTAAATGCTAATTACGTTTCTTTGAAACATATATTTCATAGTACCATGAATTCAAGAGTCTCTGACTTCAAATGAATGTTTCACTTAAGAGTCCAACTTTCTTTCGTCAGAAGATTAAGAGCTTTCTTAAAATTATACACGTTTTCAAAATTATTAATTAATATCTAAATTATGATAATTGAACTAATGTGATTAAAAATTTTAATTAAAAAATAAACGAAAATAAAAAATGAAATGTACTCCATTTAAATTAAAAATGAAAATTTATTATAATAAATTTACAATTTAACAATTTTAAAAATTTAAGCTTAATCATATTAGTAATTCATTAATAAATTATTAAAAAATTATGCTATGGAAGCAGAAAATTAATAAATAATTAAATATAACAAATTAAAATTTTACAGTGGCTTTACATTTTTATTCATTAAATAATTGAGTTTAAATGGTAATTTATAAATCATAAATAATGATTATTAAATATATCTGATAGATGTAATCGATTTGCGTTGAAACGATTGTAATCCCCAATGCTTAGTTTGGTTTTAAAATTCGTTCCAACTTTTAATTACTTTATATTTAGAGTTTTATCAAACATCATTTTCCCCCAGAAGGTAATAATTTGTCCTACGTAGAATTTGAAAAAATACATTATTATTAATGCATTATTGATGAATCAATAAAATATCAAAACCTTGTTTTCAATTTAATACTCGCTTTGAATTGTGTGTGGCTGTCGATTACCATTTTTTAAATTGATTCTTTTTATGTTATATTATAATATGTCTTATGACAAATGGAAACTAGCTAGGCATTTCGTTAATTAAGTTTTTCTATTAAAATTTATACTGTTTATTATTCAAATTGTTAATTTTTAAATTGTAATTTAATGTTAATTTTACAAGTTTCTGCTGTATATTATGTAATAAGTAGATTAAATATTTTAATAAATTGAATGCACAATTTAGAATATTAAATATTTTCATCAAATTTTGATAAGGCAAAGAGAATTTGGTATTTATTGAGTAGTGAAATTTATACCAAACTATAAACCAGCTTACTCTTTTGTTATACTAAGAATCTTTCTAGAAGTTGTTAGATTTACATTGATGTAACAATTTAGTTTCTTGTTAAAACAGTTTTCCCTTAAGCTATTCTTTTGAAATTCTCCACTAAAGCAACATAAAACTAAAAGCTATTACATTTTACTACACTAACATTTTCTGTCAATAAAAACAATATTTACTGCAGATTACGTGATTAATATTGTACAAAATTATGATAAAATCAATTTTAATATTTAATATTTCGTTTATCAATATTTACTGTTAGAATATGTATTGCAATTTTAATTATTAACAGCATACAAAAAACAAACACTAAAGAAGATTATATTATTCTTTTATTATCTATATTAACTAAAGCCGAACTATTTTTAATTTTTCTATTGCAGCTTCTCAAAATTTATGCAAAGGAATCGAACATAATTATTATTTCCTAAGAAATTAGCAGAAATGATATTTTTCAGTTATATAAATACTTAAATAATTTCATACTTTTGTATTGAGCAATTTAGATTTATGGAATTTCTAAATTATTATAGTAAAAATTTTAGTAATAAAAATGAAACAGCTTTATAACCCATGCGACATATTCAATTTACTATTAAGTTTTATGTAATTTTACGTTTTAAACAAGCGCCATAATTATACAAGTTGTCAAGTATACAAATAAATTTTCCTACAGTTTTCTATAAATTGTAAATTACTTTGTGCACGCGAGGATTTAAATTTTTCTTTGGAACAAAACAACAGGATAGAAAAATCCATTCTCACACTGACCTTACTTGCTCAACTGTAAAATTAACATGGTATATATAATATAAATCTTGACAATTTTTAAAAATACCTTTTTTGAGAGAACCCTGCTAGAAGAAATATTATGAGGCCATGTGTTTTAGAAATATTTTCGCTATAACATAAAAAATTGAGCATTTAAGAAAATCTTTAGTTTCCAGAAATTTACTTTCGGTTTTTGTCGTTTTCGGTAAATCATACATTTCAGGCCGTAAATTTACATACTACGCTATAAATTTATAGAGTTTTACTTTTACAAAATGTATTAACAAAATTTTTAAACATTTAAAAATATTGATAACTGAAATTTTTTACATAAAAATGTTTTCATATTTTTAGTTGTTAACTTTTTTATTTTTAATAATTTTTCTCATACAAAAAGAAAAATATGACGCCTTCAAATAGATTATTCTGCATTAAAATACATTCTGCTAAGAATAGCCGGACGGGTGGTTTCTTTGTGGTCTGAAAGTAACAAAAAGCTTATAACTTAATAGTTATAATTTTCACTGAATTTTCTATTTTCAAAATAAAGAGAAACTAATTATATTTCAGTCATTACAAGGCGAACAGCATTGTTGAGTTATAAGAAAAAGTTTACAGTTGACCTATAATCTCTTATTTCTAACGAGCTGTAATTCGGTAGAATAATTCAAATATTATGGGTTTATTTTAATTATTATTCTGTTATAATTTTTTGGTTATAGAAGTAAATACCATAGCCTGAGATATCCTTCGTTTGAATAATTTAGTATGCATTAGAACCATTAGACTATATATTATAAGCCAAAGAGGTAAAGCTCATATAAGCTCTAGTAAGATTCCCGACAATTATCTGTTTTTCCTATTAACAATGTTGTTTTTTATTTATATTACATGGAAAATTTAACTTTGTTGTAACAAATTCGCAATTCGAATGAACTAACAGAATTTTCAAAACTTATTTCAGCTACTTCTTATCTTCAAAGATACACGGTAAAAATAGAGGGATTAAACAACACTTACGTCAGCTAACTCTAAAGTGGTTAATTTTAAATTAACTAACTCCTCGAGTGCTCTAGGATGTGTACTCTTAATTTTATCTGTCGTATATCGCAACTTCGATAAATTATTTGTACTTATAATATGAATTTTAGTCACTATGCATGACCTACTGAAAATGACCATTTTTTGCGAGAAGTTAAAAATAGATTAGTCGAAAATTTGAAAATTAGGTGCAAATCTAAATAATAACTTAACTAATAATCATTTTATGATGTTGATATGATCGATTTTATAAATTACCTTGGCAACTTTTCGTCGTTAGTATTAGAGGATAATAACAGAAATTAAAACAGTAGGAAAATTGCATTCGTTTCTTTAAAAAAGTTTTTTCTTATAATTATTTTCAAATTTAGTGTAGGTATAATCGATGTAGACATAAATAATTCATCAGATTTTAACTGAGAATTAAAAATTATTTCATCTGATGATTTTGGCAGTTTCATGGTATTATAACAAACGAAGCAGAATGAACACTCGAATTTAATACTTGGCAAGTATAATCGTGTTTGTTTTGTTAATGACAAGGTAATTGTTAATCAATAGATTCAATAAAATAATTAAGATAAAACTAAATATAGTAATTGTTGTATTCGAGTTAACTATGATATTTAATTTACGTTGGTTCATATTTAAGTATAACCGTAGATTATTAATTTATAGGCAGAAACCAAAAACAATTCGTAAAATAATCAGCAAGCGTTAAATATTCATTTGGTGTCAACTGAATGCTGAATTATACATTGGGATTGGTTAGGATCTAGCCAAAAGCATTGAACCCGATCAATTTGTCCCAATATTAAATTTATTAGCTTAGTAGAAGTTTTAAATAATGAAATTTTAATAGGGAAATATAACATTAATATTAAATAAAAATTGTCATTTAACCGCTATATCGCCATTGCCTGAAATAACAGAACAGTGTTAGTTTGTCGATTAATTTTAATAAAACTTTCAGATTGTGTATAATATGAGCTTGAAGTTTGATGATTAATGTCCCACTGTGACATATCATCCCAGGCTTCTTGAATTTGTCAATGTAAGTCGTATAGATTGGTTGGTTGGTTGCTGATCCAGCAATATGATGCAATATTTTCTGGTGATAAGTCCAGCGAACGTGCAGTTTATAGAAGGAAATCTGCGTGTTATTTATGATGTTGTTTTGCCCTGACAGATCCCACAAACAAAACCATGATCTATTTCGGAATACATGGTTATCATTTTATAATAAATTAACCTATGGAATTAATCAGTACTAACGACACTAGAACTTTTATATTTTCTATAATAAGTAAATATTTAATTTTTATATATATACGATTTAGTTCGAGTATATAATAATATATATTACTATAAGTTCAGATTTATTTTTCTTGTACTGTGCAATTTCAAAATTCATTCAACAAGGCCCGTGTAATATTAAATTATTAAGTTAGATTATTTAATTTAAACTAATAATAATAATTAATAATAAACGTAAACAAACTGAAACCAAAATAAAAATCATATTTTTTTACTGTTGAAAATTTTAAAATAGCGTTGATAACATATTGTAATAGGAGTATGTATGTACTTTTGGAGAGCCAAATTTGACAGTGAAGTTTTTGATTCAATTTTCTGTAATTTTTCTTCATATAGCTTACAGCCGTCATCGCAATTTTATATATTTTTTGCAACATATTTTTTCTTTCTTTTATTTTTCTGTATTTTACTTCTTGTAGTTTTTTTTAGTGCGAAATTTAATTATTAACTTTTTCTACTTCGCATCTTTCAGCTTTTGTAACTGATCACTACAACTTCTCATCTTCACAAACTCTTTCTTATAGCCTAAAGCCTAAACTAAACTCTGATATTTTTATAATTTATAGGTGACGGTAAACTGCACGAGCGACTGCAGGTAGCTGAAAAAAAAGTGGCAAACTTCACTCCGAACAAAAAAGTTAAGACTAATCCCCATGGTAAACTGCAAATGCTTAGAATGCAATTTACCATTAGCATGTGGTTTCGAGGTGCGTTTGTCGTACCCGTCCTAATCCCAAAAATTATTAACCTAAATGTTCAGTTTACTGTTTATTTAAAAAACTATAAATAAAATATTTAAATAATAATAAATATAAAAATACGAGTAGTAACCTAACAGGAAAAATCATAAACTAACACTAACCTACATAGCTGATGAATATCTCCGCAAGTATATCTCTTTTTTATATTCCAAACGATTTCTTTCACGTCAACAATAAAAATCAGAGTTACAGCCATATTCTCAAATGTAAAGGTACTAACAGTGCGTTTTTGTAGGTTGGCTCTTAATAACATAAAATGAAGGTGTAGATCCGGGGGGTCTGGGAGGCGTTGAACGCTCTCCAGTGCATCCTTTGTTTCGAAACGTTGATAACTGAAAAACCCGTGAAAATAGATCAAATAGTGCACTGGAGAGCATTCCATGCCCCCCAGACCCCCCGGATTATTCCCACGGTTTGCGTTTTTAAAAGTTTCTGTTGCCATAGCATACAGTACGCTGTGGTACTAAAAACATTTTAGCATGTAAATTGAAAAAAACTGAGTTGTTTAAAATATGGGGCATGGAATGCCATCCAGTGCAATCTAAGACTTTTTAAGCTTCTTGCCGAATTTCTTATTTTCTAAGAGTTCCAAGAATTGGAACGTTTTGTGCTTTTATGTAGGTAGCCGCTTTAATATTAAGGGGGAATTTTCCCGAGTACAGCTCAGGGCTGTTTACTCGAGTATGGTACGTAAGTTGGAAGAAAAATATACGGGTAGATCTCGTTAATCCATTCATGTGCGTATATGTGAGGACAAAACTCCCGACTAGCCCCCACATCTGAGTGAAATACTGAAATATTCAAATAATTCGATTATTTAAATTATATGGCGTGGAACGCCCTCCAGTGAATCTTTTGTTAATTATCTCGCTAAAAAAATCATAAAATAATACTAACCTATACATAACCGATGCATATCTTCGCGCGAATATCTCTCTTTTTACGGACAATATTTTTACGGATAATATATAGAGATTAAAAAATTTAATACTATAACGTCATTTCAATCCATCAATAAACTGCCTGAAGTGTAGCTTACCATTTTGCAGGTAATTTTGGGGCGCAGTTTACCTAGAAAATGTTCGGAGTGCAGTTTACCAGTTTTCAAAATGAAGTGCAGTTTACCTGGAGTGTAATTTACCATTATCAGGTGGTTTTGGAGTGCAGTTTACCATACCTCTAATTTATTTCAATAACTAGCTGGCCCGGTAGACGTTGTCCTGCCCAAATTTCAATATTTGCCCACATGGATTTTCTATATCCTTGCGACTTATTTATGGTCATCGCAAATACCAAACGTATTAAAAAAGGATTACCTAAATAAATAAATGATTAAAGAATACAAATCAAGGTTTAATAAAAAGTTTAACAAAACTGCTAAGTACCTATTCGTAAAAATCACAATTACTAATTTTATTTTTGCCAATTACTATTCTTTCTTTTCCTTCTCCCCTTCGTCTTCTAATGAAAAATTTTCAAAATTACGCAACGATATTGCCAATTCCTGTTCTTCTTTCTGTTTCTTCTTTATATAGGCAGCAGCCAATGCTTCTTTTCGTTTTCTTTTTGCAATAGTTAATGCATCAGTACGCATGGGGTATCTGCCAAAATCTTGCAATACTTCATTTAAAGAATTTATAGTGGCTTGAGTGAATTCCTCTTTCTTCCGACCAGCAATTGGTTTGAAAATACTTCACCAGATTGTTACATGGGCGTCCAATGGATCTTTTTCAGGGAGGAGCAAAATCCAAAAAAAAAGAAAAAGAACTAAAAAAACACTAAGAAAGTTTAATTTTTTTTATTTAGGCAAGAGCCGGGGGGGAAGCTGCTTCCTTTGACACCCCTCCTCCCCAATGGACGCCCAGTGATTGATCGTTCTGCAACTCCACACGCATGTTTATACTTAATTTGAGTGTTTCATCGTTTGTTTCATTTTCAATTCATCGGCTGGCGTTGACCGTGGAATCACTGGCAATGTTTGACGAAAATCACCTGTCAACAGAATCATCGCACCACCAAACCGATTTTGATCGTTTCGTAGGTTTTGCATCCTTCTTGTACATTCATCCCAAACGATCAACTTGCATTACTGCAAAACTTTGGCCATCGCACAATTCTTCGAAAGGTTGCACGTTGGAATTTCATTGATTTGCATATTCAAGCGCAACTTGAGTGCTGTCCGCTTCCACCGGGAGCATCCAAGAAGAAAATTCCGCCAGTTCCGTTGTTCACAACTTCCATGAGAGTGTGGTTCGCATATTTTTGTTGCCAATTCAACAGAGAATGTTTTTTCGAATTGATTTTCGTTCCAACAGCCAATTATGATTTTTGAAGTTTTGCACTACGTTGGGAAAACACTTCGAAGGAGCTCCTCCTTCGATTAGGTCAACTGGCAGATATCAGCGCGCAATATGATGAATACGGTCGGAGAAATCAACCGCGATTTTCCCATTACCAATGTCCAAGTATCTGTCAGGTATGGCTTTGTGGCTTTGTGAATGGATTTATTTGGACAGTTGCAACTAATATAATTGGTTACATATTTAAGTGTCGCCATCTACCAATCATAGAATATTTAAAAATAAATATTTAAGAACGCCATCCGTTGAAAGTAAAAAATTGCTATCGAATTTATTTTTCCCGAATTTTGTAATTTTCTAGGTAACTTTTCTAATTTTTCTTTCCGTAAAGACATTCCTTGGATTATTACAAACATTTCTTATTTTTAAGTGACAAAATCTGTCCAGCCGCTCCCACGTGATGCCGTGACAAAGGATTTTTGGATTCATTTTTATTTATATACCTAGATAGATAATAGATAATTAATTATTATTATTTCAATAAATTTATTTTTGTTTTGTAATAAAGTCACGAATTATTTCATTTAAAATAATTAAAATAATTTTTCCAAATTGAAACATTTTTACCATGTCCACAGCCCAAGGATAAGCCTGACTAAATTCACAGTAATATACTATGGTGAAACAGTATAACATAATATTTCAAACAAGGAAGGAATCGCTGGGGAAATCTAGTGTGCAAGTGAAAGAAAATAATAAAATATCTTAGGAAAATCATGGAAATCTTGGGAAATTTCAGGAAATTTTATGAAACCCTAGAAAATCTTAAAAAATCTTAGAAAATTACATAATACAATAACTAAGCAAGACCGTTAAAAATTCAGCGTAAAATTCCATCATAAAAAGTCTAATCATAACAAAAATCATAAAATTAATTTAGGTGTAAAAATTTTGTACATTGTAATATTTAAAATTAAAATTGAAAGGTATTTAAGGTAAAAGTTAATGTCATGCCATAATATGCCACAAGTTATCAATAAAATTTAACATTCCCATTTAATATTGGAAATTTGTTTGAACCTGAAATCGGATAATATTCAATTATTAATTATTATTATTCTAGTAATTATATGATAATTATTAACTCTGCTTTTAAATTCACAGGACATAAATGGAGAGGAAATTTGGTATTTCCAAAACTATTTATAGTGGAAATTTTGTTTGATATTCGGGTACTTACCAGATTTTGAATATTTTTAGAGATCACAAAAATAAATTCAGTATTTTTTTTTTTGAGCTGTAATTTTTAATATAGTATAATGTCGTCTTCCAAAATCTTCTAATCTATAGGTAATAATCAAGTGAAATTATAATCAAAATGTGATAAGTCAAGCCAAGTTATTTTAAGTTAGTACAATATTATAATAAGTACAAATCATAATAATTAATTTGAATTTATTTTGTTAATTTTTTTGCTTCAAAAATTTTTTATTTAATATAAGGTAAATTGAAATTGCAGATTTTCCCCATAACTAGTTGTCGTTACGCCAACTAAACGTAGAAATTCTATTGTAAAAATTAGTGATTAAATTTGGAATTGAAGATTGGAGACATTGAAAATTTCATTAAAATGAAAAATTGAAAAATTATAGGTAATTGGTTTGGATATTAAAATTGATAATATTAAAATTTGAAAATCAAGATAATTTTAAAAAAATAATCTTAATACGGTGACAGATGTGCATAGTTACTTCTAAACTATAGGCCCACAACAAGGTTGGGCAAAAAGTAGACTGTTACACAAAGTTTAATTTAAAAAATCCAAAACCCCGAGAAAAGAAATAAGAATTTTGCTATTTTATAATACAGTTTATAAATTCAAAAAATATAAGAATAATACAATACGTAGAAAATCAAAATTCAAAAAATTTAAAAAGGAGACAATTAACACATAACAGGTCTGGATTAAGAAAATTTGAAAAAATGAAAATTTCGTAATACGAAGTACAATATAACGTTATTTCATGGTTATTGCCATTCATCAGTTGTACGCATCGATTACGATTACATTGTAAAATAAGAAGAAAAAATTTTTTCAAACTAAACAAAATTATCGACTAAATTGTACAAAAAAAAAAAAAAAAAAAAAAAAAAAAAAAAAAAAAAAAAAAAAAAAAAAAAAAAAAAAAAAAAAAAAAAAAAAAAAATTTTTTCTTCTTATTTTACAATGTAATCGTAATCGATGCGTACAACTGATGAATGGCAATAACCATGAAATAACGTTATATTGTACTTCGTATTACGAAATTTTCATTTTTTCAAATTTTCTTAATCCAGACCTGTTATGTGTTAATTGTCTCCTTTTTAAATTTTTTGAATTTTGATTTTCTACGTATTGTATTATTCTTATATTTTTTGAATTTAACCATAAATACATACTAAAAACCACAAATTTACTTAAAATTTTTTATTTTGAGTTCTTTTTCTACAGTTTATAAAGTTTAAAATTGAATTTCCTGTTGTAACCTGTACTAAATGTTTATATTATGTTGTAACAAAATGCTTCTCATCTAGCTCTTTTGAAGTTCAGATTTTAGAGGTATAGCTAACACCATCATCTTTAGGAGTATCATCATGGGGTAACCAACCATAAACTCTATCGACTTTTACAAAAAGTTTTAGTTTTAACCTGACCCTATAGGGCTAAAGTCCCCTTGTATTGTATTCTAAGTGTTTAAAAGCTGTATTACGTTACACAATTTCGTACACAATTCCCTACATAATTTTGCGCAGAAACGTGTTTAGAGTATTTGTGCCTTGCGGTTCTTTTGTTCTGCGCAAAATTATGTAGTGTAATAAGCCTTAAGGTGTTCAGTAAAACCGTTTGAGATGCTAATCATAAAACTTACTTATTTAGACACCAGAGAAAGTTTAGTACCGACATTTACCCTGGTTTACTCTAAGTTGTCTGAAAAACTGCAAAAATAGCTGAGAAATCTCGATATTCTTCAGTATAACTCAACTTCAGTTACAGCTCAATTTTAAAATTATATACACTGATTTGCAAGAAAAACAGAATTACTCGACAGAGAGAGTATTATTCTAGAGTTCTAAGACATTCAACTACTAGTTTTAGTTTGATACTAATAAAAACTTTAAAAACATTAGTTAAACATAAAAGGAAAATTAATTAACAATTATTAAAAGCACAAGAAAAATAATGGTACCTATTCATACATATGAATACATAGCACAGAATCGAATTTAAACCTTTTTCCTTTCAATGTAGGTTTTAATGAAGTTAATTTTGCATTTACTCTTTTGGTGTTCTATTGCATAACCTTCTCCATGCTCTTCTATCTTACATACATTAATTTTTAATGGCTTTCTATTTTATATCTCGTATCTCTACTGCCACTCTTATCTCGTCATTCCATGAATTTCTTAGCCTTTCTTTTATTATTGTTCTTCCTGGTCTAGCTTTAAATATTCTTTCAGTAACTCGAATTGTTTCCATCTTGATATCCATCTCGGTTACCATCTTGGTTTTCATCTTGATATCCATCTTGATTTCCATCTTGGTTTCCATCTTGATCTAATGTTCCTGAATTATTTTCTAGAACTACTTGTGGAAACAGATTTTGAATATTATCATCTGATTTCACGTTTACTATTTGATCTTCAAAAAATACCGCTTCTCGTGATATCTTTAGCTTCTTTGTTATAGGATGAACAAATCGATATCCCTTTGACGTTTCGCTATATCCGAAAAATAAATATTCTTCAGCTTTGGTATCTAATTTCTTTCTAAATGCTTTTGGTATGTGTATGTATAAATGCTTTACATCCAAATATTCGGAGCTGAGATAAGTTCGGTTTCTTACCAGTCCAACATTCTTCAGGCGTTATTTTATTTAAGCTTTTAGTAGGGCAGCGATTCTTCAGATACGTTGCCGTTAGTATCGCTTCTGTCCAAAGATTATTTCCCAAATGCGATTCCAATAACATGCATCGTGCACTTTCCACCAAAGTTCGGTTTAATCGTTCGGCGACTCCATTTTGCTGTGGTGTATACGGAACAGTTGTTTCATTCTTAATTCCAAACCTTCTTAAATGCAAGATGAGTTCCTTATTTACGTACTCTGTTCCATTATCTGACCGTAAACATTTAATCGTTTGCTGGCATTGGTTCTCGACAAAAGATTTATATTCTAAAAATTTTTCAGTTACTTCACTTTTGGCTTTTAAAAAATAAACAATCGTTTTTCTTGAAAAGTCATCTGTGAACGTCAAAAAATATCATGCTCCACCAACTATCTTGCATTCATAGGTCCACACAAATCGAAATGGATCAATTCGAGTTTAGCTGTGGCTCGAGTTGCACCAGATTTATTGAATGGTGTTCGCGATAATTTTCCTTTAACCCATGATTCACATCTTTCACTGTTCTTTTCTTTGATTTTTCTTTTTTTCTTTGAAGCCAAACCTTTATTTAAAAGCGACATAGATATTCTATTTATGTGTCCTAATCGTTGATGCCACAAGGAATGCGTGTTGCTTATTTGTAAATAATTAACAGAATCTTTCGACTTGCCTAATTTATACAGGCCATTTTCTAGTTTCACACTTGCAATTACATGTTCTTTTCCAATTTTTACTTCGGTGCGCGTTATTCTACAACCATATTCTTTGTCGAACACTAATGTATTGCCATTCCTCAGCATCTGAGTAACCGAATTTAAATTCTTTGTAACTTCTGGTACGTGAATCACTTCGCCATTAAATTCTTTATTGTTCCAAATTTCAATTTTTGCTTGACCTTTACCTACACTATTTAACTTTTTTCCATTTGCCACCTCGATACTACAATTTTCATATTTTTTTGTAGTTTTCAAGTTTTTCCTTATTTGGAGTTAAATGTATCGTAGCACCGGAATCGAAAATCCATTCCATATCATTTTTTTGAATTATTTGTACAAGTGCCGACAAATTGTGTACCTTCCGATCTTTTCTTGGAATAATTGGCGATCTTCTTGTTTTGATTGCATTGAATGTGACCCACATTCTTGCACTTGTAACAACGAATTCCCTTTTTGGAATAATTTTTATTGCTCTAAAATGCTGTAGGTTCTTCTGTCTCGGATCGAATTTTTTGCACTTTTAGTTGCAACAATAATTTCTTTACAAAATCGACGGTTGTAATTTGGTTGGATCCCTGGATACCTAGTAATAATGGTTGATAAACTTCTGGTAAACCGGCCAATATTAAACCACCAACTACGTGGTCTTTAAATGGTTCACCAATCGATTCTAATTGATCAGCGATATTAACCATTCTTTCAACGTAATCATGCATATTCTTGCAGCTTTCGAGATTCGTTCTAAACAATTGTTGATACAAACTAATCAAGTGCAATGTCCCTGACAGTTCATAAACGTTCTTCAACTTATCCCAGGCTTCTTTCGCAGTTTTAGCATTTCTGATTTCTGATGCAGCACTTGGTCTTATCCACAAATTGATTTACCAGTTGTATTACACTCATTGAGGTCCTTGGTGAGTAAATATACTTTCATTATTGCATTGTTGTGTAATTTGTGTTTAAGAGAAAACAAATAGGTTTCTATTGTTGTTGACGACGAGATTTGCAGTTACCTAGTTGGTATGTTGTTGTGTATTCAATTTTGTATATCTCAAATTATTAAGTTTTATATGGAAACCGAGAAAGGAAATCTTTATTTTGGATCCACGCGCTTTGCTTCCGTACAATTAGCAGAGCTTGTTACAAAATCACCACCAGGGCCTTACCCCTTTATTAGCTACTAAGCAAGACCTATTCCAGGTGTGATAGAAATAACCAATTCCTTAAGAGAAAGTAATTGTTATTTTATTACAATTCTACTCTAGTCGGTGTTCGTACAGTAAATATGTTTCAGAAAAGAATTATAAGTAGGTACATATCGGCGATTCGCTAACACCAAGCGAAACGTTGGAATTATTGACTAAAGAGTTGCACGGTTGATTTTCTCTACAAGTTGTTTCTGACTATAGTTACTGTTGAGCTTTAGTTACAAATCATCAATGTAAGTAAACCATAATCTAAAAAATAAACAATCTATTAATGAACCAGAGATTTGATGAATCAGTCATATGCTACTCAGCAGTGTAGTTGCCACATTTCACAAGAAGTCCGACTGCTGAAACGAAAAACGTTGTCGGTTCTATTCCGCGTCTAAGGATACCTAACAGTCGATATTGTGTTTTTTAATTATTTTTTAAAATATTAGTGGCATTGTTTGAATTTAATTGCTATTGTTTGAAAAAATGACTGCATTTAACGGTGGTCGCCGAGGTCGAAAACTTGGAATATTAATTAGATCTTCAAGTTCTACAAAGTATTTGAAAATCAAAACTACTCGACCTTTAGGAAACAAACAGCCTTTTTGTCGTCTCTGTGTATTTGAAGAAACTAAAATATTATATTATCTACCTACTTAGTAGGCAGGACGAATAAAATTTCTAACATAATTTCATTTTATACGTATTGAGTTATTTTATAAAAACAAAACAAATAAAATAAATAAATAATATTGCTTACATTATTATGTATGTACATTGTACATAATAACCAGAACTGTTCTATATAACTCAATTTTTATAAATGTAAGCGTTTTGATAAAATGTACCTACTAATTGTGACCAAGCATTCACATGAGACTGTTGATTATGTTAACTTCTATATGTTGTATAATTCAAATGTGAACTCTTTGTTTTTTTAGTTAATTGTTTTGTATTTT
Organism: Cantharis flavilabris; assembly: GCA_949152465.1. Lineage (NCBI taxonomy): Eukaryota > Metazoa > Arthropoda > Insecta > Coleoptera > Cantharidae > Cantharis > Cantharis flavilabris. Next base: position 14,222,495 of record OX424439.1, on the reverse strand, counting down.
ACATTGTGATTTTTTGTTTATTATATTAAAAAAGAAATATTTACTTCTACTTGCGTAGGTTAATGAATACAATTTTAAAAATGTAACCCACACAATATTTTTCTTAAAGAACTTGTAAAATATTTTGTAAAATATTTTTAATTTGGCATAATATACATTTTCTTTATTAAAAACTTTGTACTTACCCAGCTTTATTTGAGATTACATTTGCCTACATTTTTGCAGTTGAAGTTGTATAATTGTTGAGGCAATTGACGGAAACAAATAGATTCGTTTAATAAAAAAAGAATAAAAATCTTGTTGGAAATAGCGTAATATGCTGACTAGAAGAAAAAACGCTTTTGTTGATTCGGCTTCTTCAGACCACTCACTGTTCTGCATAATGTGACGGATTATGAGCACATTTCTAAAAATCTCAACTTAAGCGATTCGAGCTGCATCCATTTTACATAAGCACATATAACACCTACCACTTTTATCCTCTCGAATATTTGACGTAATGTAAAAATAGATATTTCTACTTCTCTGTTTTTTAAATTTGTCTGCAATAAACATTTAAATTTACATTTTCAGCACTAGGTATGAGGGGATAATAGTTTTATTTTATTTTATATAAATTATGTTGAGACATTTTAAGTAATAATTTTTATCTAAATATTTCAATCACTTATCCCCATTTCTTCGAATGTCACAAACCTTTTAACCTAATTTCAAGGAGATTTAAAGTGAAATGTGGTAAGTTGGGTAGATTACTACGCTAGCAATTACATTAGGAATTTTGTGCTGAAAAAATGTAAATATCCTGAAGATTAAGCACGGAAAATTAGTTGTACTTGACTATTAAAGTACTTGCAGTAGTTGTTGTAAAATTCAATAATTTTGTATTCGGATGATTTACAGTAAATAAATGGGTTTTTCAAAAACCCCAGTTTGTACAACAAAATTTGTGCAATGGACTGTTCAACTATGACATTGTACATTTGTATCGGTTATAATATTAGTGTAGTATCTGTAAGTGAAAGCATGGAAATAAATGAACACTCGCTCGTTTTGCCCAGCAGTGTTCAAGATAGAAACCATCCAGCCTCAACCCCACTGTCACAGCGGATTATATTTCATCCCTCTCCCTCGCAACCGCATACACCGAGAGATATTTATGCGAATTTCGATGATATACAACTTGCGCTACTTGTAATTTGATTTGTACGAACTGAATTCTCATTAATATGTCATTATTATTATAACATGCACACGCATAGGTTCATGAACAAGCGTTTGATTCCAAATTAACATTTAAAGACACAAGTTTTGTAAACGTATTGATATATATTTTTTGTAAAAGCCAATTATAGAAATTATAGAAATTATTAGAACATGTTGCATTATTAATTTTAATACTCACTTGTAGATATCACCTTAATTTGATTCTACCTATTATTTTATATTAATAATGCATGATACAAATGAGTTTCGACATTTACAACACATTAATATTTTTTACTGATTATATTTATAATATTTACCTGCTGCTACTACATGTAAATAATATGTCTTATACATGTAATTATTACTTATGCTATACATGAAATGATAAAAATACATAATATTACAATAATTATTGTGTCAATTGAAATTAATTTCTAAAGTGGCTAAATAATATAATTAAAATGAAATATAAAAATGTTTTTAAAATATTCAATAAAATTACTTAGTCAAATTTGAAACTTAACGTCTGAAGGAGTTGCTTTCGTCTTCTTCTTTCTTCAAAGCTTTAATTAGAATGATACTCATCACTGCATTGCAAACCTGTAACAAAAAAAATATTTATAATTTTCGATACAAAAAAGTTATACCTATTTAACAATGGCTAATGCTAATGGTGACTGGTACTCATTATTTCACAAAAAGAATATTACAGAATTTTACAAAAAATTATTAATGAAATAAAATCTTCGTGTTATTCCACAATGTTTGTGTTTAGTAATAATAAAATTGACGGTATGAATATTTTAATATAATTAAAATTACAACATATCTACTATCTGTTTATTTACAGAAAATTTGAAATATTAGATTCTTTGTATGTATTACAATGTAGGCACGTCTCTTTTGTATTTAAAATTTAAAACATTTACGTAAATAAAATGTTTACAACATAAAAATGACTGTAATTATACCAAAAAATCATTATTGCTAGTGTAACTATTTTTCATTAAAATAACATCCTACAGTCATTTGAAACTAAATAAAATTAAAGGAGATTGGAAACAAACAGAAATGAGTGATTCAGATGTGATTTCTCTGTGGAAACGCATGGGCGCGCGTATTCTCTGCTAAATTTCGTGGAGTGACTTATTATCTTCAAATCTAGCAAATTCAATATCTAGCAAATTCACAATGTTGTTGTGACGAGCCGCAGCTAGCTCTCTGTATCAAAATAAAAGAATTATCTAGTCAGGTTTTAATTTAAACATATTTTTTATTTCAAAGTTCTTTCTATACATCAAGTTTTTCTGTAGGTATTAAAATACCACTGCGCTGATATAATAATATAAATTGAGTATTTCTTCTATAATATCCAAATCTAGAAGCAAAAACCTCAAGATTATATCACAAATTATTATTATTGGTAATCCGTCTATCTCTCTACTATCTGTATATCAAATTTATTTTATATTTTACTTATACATACATTTCAGGTGTCTTAAAGCCGAAACTTTTATGATTAAGTCAAATTAATTTAAATAATTTTGCAATTTGTTAAATTGTTAGACATCCACGTAAATTTTATTTTAAAAATCTATTTTTTTTCGAAATGAAAGTATTGATATTTCTTTTTTCTCTGCTAAGTTTATTTTTATATTTGGCTTTGTGATATTGTACTTTAATTATTTGCAATAAAGCAATTTAGCCATGATGGCGTAGTAAAATCAATTTCATTTTCGTAAATACAACCTTTAGAGAGTAGAGGGTTGTGATCATTTACTTACATGTTTAACTTTTCCCTTAATATCCATAAGCTTGCTTCCCTTTTAGTGTCAAGTGCAGAAAAACACATCTGCGTCGATTCATGTAACCCTCCTTAAATAGGGGAGTGAAAAATAAAACTTGTCAAATAAGTTGTATAAATTGTGCACCAAAGTGGCTATTTATATGTATTATATTTCTCACTCACTAAAATTATTACAGTTTCCCTATTTTTAAATGGAAAATTGAAATTAGATGTTAAATGTTAATAATTTAATGTTAACACTGTTGATCGAAAAATGGAAAAATATAATTACATGATTTACATTTTTTGCTGGGCTGTTGGGTAGCAACTCTGACTTTTCCGTCCTATATTTTTCGGATGAGCACATTGAGTGATATTTAAAGCTGGTGCACACTATGCGATTTCTCATGTGACTTTATTGTATGAAAAATCCTATCTAAAATAATAAGCAATTCGCATTGCTTTTTTTTTGTTTTTATGTTACTGAATACCAAAAATTGTATAGTGTGAACGTAAAAATACACAAGTCACATGAGAAATCGCATAGTGTAAACCAGCTTTTAAGGTTCTTAGATATCCCACTTCAAAAAAATTTGCCATTATACTAATTGTAAACCTGATTCGAGTATTCCAAAAATACATTTACTGGTACATTAGCGGAAAATCCAAGTTCCATTCGTTAAAGGGATTTTCACATACTCTGATATTACCTATAGCTGGATTTCTCTTTTTGGAAACAGTTGCCGATTATCATTAATTAGCAATTAGATAAATTAAATGCAAATATAATTTAAATTGGTTTTATAATATAGTTTATAACATTATACGAAATTCGATGAGCTTTCCAACTAAAAAAAATTATTTAGTTAGCTTACAATACCGAATAGATTTAATATCGTTATTAGTAGAGTTTTCTTTTTCAAATTTTGTAAACATAATCCCCAATAATTTAATGAAGTTACTAGTATTTCTTTTAAATTGAAAATATTGGCCTTTAAATTGATCCTGGACTGGAGGCAAGTATACCTTGCCTGCCTGCAAGGTGTTACAGTAAGAAGTTTCTAATAGCAAATATTGTGTTATGGTACTTCATGTTTAAACTTTGCATATCTGCCTGATTATATAATGTACAGCAAGAAGTATTTGAATGAATAGTAGAATTGTGGCTTTGATGTTAATATAGTTTTATTTCTCGATTTGTAGAACAATTTTAGAGTACTGGTATCACTTAACATGATCTTCCTTTGTTATTCTTACTGAAGCATTTGAAATTCACATTATCCATTGGGAACTGTCATCGATTTACAATCACTTGGTAAATTATTGAAAGTTTGTATTCAACTGTAATCGCCATTCGGTAACTATTCAAATAATCATAATGTAAGGAATAAACTATATTAAGCTAGGTTTGATATCAATGAAGCATGAATATGAATTTGTTATGAAAGTTTCTGAACTGTAAGCTTCGGTACTTGAAAAGGAAACTGTTGTCAAAATATGAATTTAGTAGAAATAATTTATATGGGTAAGTTTTACAAATTATAATTTCAAGAATTAATTAATAATATTTTCATGTTGTCGTAAAAATACTAAACTATTTATGGCTTTCCAGAGGTAGGCAGCGTTGATCAGGGACACCAAAAACTAAACTAAGTAAGATATATATTTTTGACCTGTTTCCTCAGAAAATCCCACGTTAGCGGAAACATAAGTTTGTGTAAAAAGAAAAAATAACCACATCAGGCTAGGCACGTTACGCGATCTTCCTCTAAATCTATTCTAATCAATTTTTCTAAATGGCTTTACTTTTGTTGAACAAAATTTAGCAATCAATGATAAACGATTTAACAGTCAACACCAACGGTTTGTCATGAACGGCTTAATCGGGTTTATAAATCTATCCGTGACTAATTTGAGGCAATCAATGTGCGAAGCACCTCTGCGTGTGAGAAATATAAGAAGTAAATGTTTTTGACACTAGAAATGTCAACCCGAATTCCATTTTTTGTACAAAATAATAAAATGTTGAATTTTCAGCAGATTTCCTATTTGATAAAATTATAACAAAAAATTACTGGTTAGGTTAACGACAAATCTAATCTAATATGGTCGTTAAAATTTAGCTTTAACAAAGAAAATAGGAATGTACGAACCCTATTTACGTTCTTAAAAATATTTATTGCGTTGGTGTGTGACCTAGGAGTGTTAAAGCGAGCTTAAGGATATCTATGGGTGGATTGCGTGATTATAGGGTATAAGGCCAAAGACTTGGTTGCAAAGGGTAACTAAGCTTCGGTTTAGAGTTACGAAATAAAATTTCTCTATGGCTTCATATTAATTTTCAACCGAATCTAATTACAAATTAATGAGTAAACCGCATCTAAATGTTGCTGTCTAAAAAAAAAACACTCTAAAATTTAAATGTTATTTGGGTAAATCGATTAGCAGGTAATTAAAATGCAAAGTTGCGTGCTCAAAGTGTCAAATTATTACTCTTTAATACTTTGTATACAAAATTGCCATTTTTCGTGTTAATGTAGTATAACATGAATGCGCGCATAACAGTTTGTAAGATGTAACTGAAATGAAATAAATCTGGAAAACCAAAACATGCAATGTAATATCTACTTGGCTCGGGTTGTTTCCGGAAAGTGTCAAGTTCCGGTCTTACCGCAAAATTCTAATCCAGACGGCGACAAAAGGTAGCACGTCCTATAATAACTTGCAGTGGCGCCCCTTACATTACTTCTGCCATAATAAACAGAGCTACACACATCTGGTGCGTCTTATTTATGAGCTTTTCCCTAAGCGGTTTTGAAAACTTATAAAAAATAGTTGAATATTAAAAGATTGCACAAAAACCATTTTAACTTAGTTTAATGGACAACTCCGAATATTAAAAATAATTAAAACAATTTTTATTATGTTTGTTTAATATTTTACACATATTTTTAAATAATTTGATAATGAAACCATTACTAGTCTAGTAGATGCCATGATCAAATGCTAACGCTAAGAAATCTAATTTGGAAACGCGTCTAACTTTCTTATTTTGATTGCATGACCTCTACTGGATTAATGCTCATAGTACTAACAGTATCAGAGATTAATGGTAAAAAACACAAAAATTTTATTGTTGGGCTGAGATTTTTATGGTCTTCGGATATTTCAAATTTTTGATGTATTGCAAACTAGGTATTCTCAATGTACGTCATTGTAGTGGTTACTCGTGCAGTTAATACCTTCACGTTGCAGCTTTATTTTAAAAAGCCACTGTTGATTTAGTTATTTTGCAATTATTGATTTTGAAATAAATTCCTTTATAGTTTAAGTATAAACTGCTTGTATAGGATACATAGTGGGTTTATGTAATATTCTAAAATGTCAAACAAATTTTAATAATTGGAGATTATATTCAAAACTGTAATCTTTGAAACTTGAATGTTTAAATCAGTATGTAATAGACTTCTTAAGTAATTTTTAAAAATAATTTTGTATGTCAATTTCACTTGAGTATCATAAAAAATTAATATTTAATGAAAATTCTAAATAATTACAAACTTTTAGCGGTTAGTCACGGGTTTTCGGCAAACAGAATAAATTTTTTCCAAAACTACATGTTTCAATTTGGCGTGTAACCACATTGTGTCAGTTGGTACAAATAGTTATTGTTAAACTAAATTTTACATATTTTACGAAATGTATAATTTTTACATTATATTGAGATGATGTCTTATGCCAATTAAAATACTTCCAATTTTTCTTCTTCCAATAACATTTATAATTTATTTTGTTTTGATTTTTGAAACTTTCAGTTAAATTCACTTTGTATAATCAAAAGCACTTTAAATAAAGGAACATAGCCTGTTTACGATTTCACAGGTTGATTGATTCTGCTATGTATAAAAATTTCGTCTTTATTCACAAATAATTGTTATCACAGGAAATTCATTTTTTAACAGTTTGTTTGCATTTTGTTGAATTTTGGTCGGCAATATTCGCGATTTACATTAAGCTACACCACCACGTGGAAAAATATTAAGTTAATCTAATACGTATAGTTGGTATTGAAAGTTTAGTTCATAAACCAAACGTTTGCATTCTTTTAGTGTTCTATTTAGACCAAATGTACGTAATAGATAATACAAACGGAAACACAAATTAATAGAAAGATAACTGGTCCATATGCTATTGCTATCATTGAATTTTACGATTTTTTTACTTATAAAACCAGATCTTTAATATTATTTTAATAATCCAAGTATTTATCAAATATTGGGACGATCAAAATTCCAAAATACTTAATCAAAATTTTCTAATCACAAAAATCAAATCCATTTTTGTTCACCAAAATCATAGCTGGTCCGAGCTTAACTACAAGGTGGGAAACCGATAGCAATTTAAATATTTACAAACTGAAACTAAATGAAAATTTTTCTAAATTTACAAAGTGAAATACAAAAAACAAATGAAATTTAGGAACACAACAATTGAAGCCACGCCATTGCTTCCGAAACATACAGCTAGTCTTAACATCGTGGGCTTGTGTTCTCTTTACCGAGGTGTAGAGAAAATTCTGTTTCCTTTCAAGAGAAGAAAGATTTTTTATTGCACCGACGCCCAACGTGGGGCCCTAATTTTAGTGTAAAATCCTGAAGAGATTTGTTTTGCTGGTGGTTGTGCTTTTTGCAGAAGCTGAAGCGATACGACTCAAAGATAATTTACTTGGAGCGGCAACTGATTTAATGAACCAGAAGTCAAATCTGTTAACTCGCGGCTTCAGGGGTCTTCGACCCCTTACTTCGCTTTGGTAGCAGCTTTGTTATCTGATCTGCTGTTATGTCCAATACCAATATAGCACTCCAATATTATTATAAATAAATTGTATTAATGAATATAAATCTAAATATTGTTCTCATATGCATAATTTATATTGTACCTACTCTATTGCAATATAGTATATTAAAACTACATTGTACAAATATTGAATTTAAATATTATTTTAAATTAGAACTTTAGATACTATATACGAGTAGTATAATACGAGAAGAGTGCAAGGAGCCCAAGGAGTTACTTCTTATATTAAATATTATTCCAATATGTATAGTCAATATTGTACCTACATAATTCTATTGAGATTACATAAAGTAATGAATAGTTAATGTCAAGATTAAAATAATATTGTCCGAATTATGCAATACCTACTTATAAGAAAATTAAAAAAAAAATTATACAATAATATATTACAAATTAGTAGCAGAATTTTTGATCTTTGAAATCAATTTTACTATACATAAAAATCCCTGACAGTAAGTAGCGATATATATTAAATCTTCAGTGTAGTTCAGCTACCAATATTAAATTTAAATATCATTTCACTATGATAACTCACTCAACTACATAGTGCTAATATTAAATCAATATAGCGTACCAATATTAAGACAATATTGTATCAATATTAAAAGACGCCGCATCATTCCTATAGGAAAATGTCTTTTTGTAGATTTGGCTGATTTTTTGATATATTGTGCTTCTCATCATTCTGAACATATGTCTTAATGGGCACAACTTGATGCAATGAGCAGTTTCCGAATTATAAATTCTACAAGGTCCAGATTTAACCAAAAAATCAATTTCGACTCGATATACTTAATATGTTGATCACCAGTCGAACATGGGTAAGAATGTACAGTGGCTACCGAAAATATTCGAACCCTCCTATGTTAACAATGTAAATTGCATATTTTGCCATATAAAAATCGCTTTCACTGCAAAACTTTTTAGACATTTATTGTTAAAATTTTCATTATCTTTAATTTTGTATCTATACATTTCTTAATTTTGTCCCCCCTTTTTGATTGGCAGCGACTTAAAGAAGACTTTGTAAAATGAAAAAAATATTATTATCTGTATCTCAAAATCGATGCAACGAAATAGAACTATGTACTAGGTATGTATAATAATTACTATGTACTTAATTGCACCTTTTTTTCACATAATGTAGGCGTTAATCTGGGGGGTCTGGGGGGCATGGAATGCCCTCCAGTGCACCCTATGCAAAATACCATATTTGTAACTATATTTCATCTGAATGTTCGTCAATTCGAGGTATTTGGTAAAGTATGTACTGGAGGGCATTCCATGCCCCCCAGACCCCCCGGATTGACACCTACCTTTTTAATTCAAAAAGCACTGGGCACATACAGTACCTAATAATAATATTTGAACCCTCCTATGTTGACAATGTAAATTGCACATTTTGAAACCGTTTTTTGACGTTTTTTGAAGGAATTTCCTGCTGTATCTTCGAAGTTCAAGGTCAAATACCAAATAATTTAAAATGAGACCACCTTGGAACTATGCTGAATCTAACCCAACAATAATCATTAAAATCTGTTCATAAACAAAAAAGTTATGCGTGAACATACATAAAAAAAAATACATACAGACGAATACAGAACCTCCTCCTTTTTTGAAGTCGGTTAAAAATTAGGTATAATTTCAAATAATTATTATATTCTTACGTTTACTTGCAATTTTGCCCAACGCTTACATACCTATTAATTTGTTGGTAATATAAATAAATTTTTCATGTTGAATCTGAACCTTTTAGTGATTGTAACCCGGGAACGGTCCATTATATCAAGTTGTACCCATTGAGACATTTGTTTAGAATGATGAGAATTACAATATATCAAAAAATCAGCAAAATCTACAGAAAGACATTTTTCTATAAGAATGGTGCGGGGTTCTTTAAATATTGTCCAAATATGCATACGCACTGGGGCTCAAGACAAATAACGACCAAAAGAAGAGAGCTGCTGGCAGGGCCGTCGAGAGCCACTTCGGGCCCCGTGGAAAGATTTCGCGGGCCCCCTGCTCTTCTTAACAATTTCATAAATAAAAAAGAAAAAAAGGTAAAATATAAACCTTTTTTCATTTTAATAAAGAAAAACTACGCACAAAACATCTAAAATATGTAAAATTAACTAAAAAAAAGAAAAGTAATTAACCAATTTTTTGTTTGATACAATATTTTAGAGTTTTATTTGCATTTTCAAGATACTTTTTTTTTTGTAATTCGCCTTTCCGGGCCTTTGAGGGATCCCAGACCCCGGGGACAAATCCCCGAGCCCCCCCCCCCCACTGGTTGGGCCTGGCTGCTGGCAACAATAACGTCTAATGGTATGGCAAGTCTATCATCGGGACAACCCACAATCTGGCCAAACGATCAAACTAAAATACCTGACATAATCGACTTCTACGTGATAAGAGGTATAAATATCAAACAGCTCAAAGTGGAACCAACGTTGGATCTCAGTTCCGATCATACATCCGTTATTGCTAACAATTCACTCCCAAATCATTTACAAGCAAAAACAACCATCATGATTTCGTAAAACAACTGATTGGGAATTATTTAAAAGAAAATTGGACGAGCGAATTAATCTAAGTGTCCCTCTGAAAACAGAAGAAGAGCTTGACATTGCAGTAGAAAACTTAACTGCAGCAATTCAAAATGCAGCATGGAAAAGTACACCTGATCGAAATATAACTCATATTGAAGAATCTGTCCCACTTCAGTTAAACAAAAAATTTCCGAAAAACGGAAACTTCGAAAACAATAGCAAACCTTAAGAACACCTGAGAGCAAAGCAAAATTCAACAAAGCTGCTAAACAACTTAAAATTCTCTAACAGCTACTAGAGCAACCGACTACTCGCTCTGGAAAGCCACAAGAAGACTCAAGCACCCACAAGAAACAATACCACCAGTCAGAGATGATAGGGGTAAGTGGGCTAGAAGCGATAAGGAAAAGGCTGATGCGTTTGCCAAGCACCTTTCTAATGTTTTCAAACCATTCCCATCAACATCGACACTAGAAGATAATGACATCTATAAATATCTCGATGCACCCTTTCAGATGGATTTGCCAATAAAGAGTTTTAAACTTCAAGAAGTTAAACAAACAGTAGTACTCGAAATCAATCCCAAAAAAGCACCCGGCTTTGACCTGATTACAGGTAAGGTTTTACAAGAATTAACTCCAGTGCCTAACACTACTTACGTACATCTACAATGCAATATTAAGATTAAACTTATGGAAAGTTGCACAAATTTTCCTTATACAGATGGTCTTAAGGTCTGCTACCAGTGCTAGGAAAGATTTTCGAAAAACTCTTCTACAAACGCCTAAAACCAATATTGGAGAAAGATCCAATCATTCCTAGCCATCAATTCGGATTTAGAAGTCATCATGACACGGTAGAACGAGTCCATAGAATTATAAAGCAAATCGGTAACGATCTGGAACATAAGAGATACTGCTCTGCGGCATTCCTAGACATAAGCCAAGCTTTCGACAAGGTGTGGCATGAGGGTTTATTCTACAAATTGAAGAAGAGCTTACCGCACAATTACTATCAAGTTTTAAAATCTTACTTGACTAACAGAATTTTTTAGTTAAATATGGTGAAGAATATTCCGAAATGTATCCAATCCAGTCAGGTGTGCCCAGGTCTACCCAAGGCTGAAGATGCAAAATATCTGGGCTTACACATAGATAGAAGACTTACATGGCGCAAACATATTTTTAATAAAAGGAAGCAGCTTGGAATCAAATTTAGACAAAGGTATTGGTTAATAGGTAAAAATTCACAAGTAAGTTTAGAGAGCAAACTATTAATTTATAAAGAAATACTGAAACCGATTTGGACATGCGGAATCCAGCTCTGGGGAACTGCGAGCACATCAAATGTCGAAATACTTCAAAAATTCCAAAATAAGACACTTCAAACAATTGTACAAGCTCCGTGGTATGTGCGAAATGTTACAATCCATCGAGATCTGAAAATTCCTTCAATACACAGAGAAATTAAGAATTATTCCGTTAAATATAAAGATCGATTAAAAACGCATCCAAACGAATTTGCAGTAGACCTGCTTGATGATTCATATGAGATTCGAAGACTGAAACGCTTTAAGCCCTCGGAGCTGGCTTCTCGATTTGACTAACAACTAGTGTATTTGCATTTTATGTTAACAAACTTTGATAACATAAAATGAGTATATTCACTGGAATGTTCTCAACGTGTCATTAATTTAAGCCAAATAATTTACTTATTGTTTGTACATAAACAGATTGTAAATATTAATTGAAATAATAAAAAAATAAAATTGAGACATTTGTTCAGAATGATAAAAACTACAATATATCAAAAAAACAGTAAAATCTACAGAGACATTTTTCTTTAAGAATGGTGCGGGGTCCTTTAAATATTTTTCAAGTATGCATATTTATTGCAACTAATGGTACCAATATTAACGAGAAATTGGTTATATTGCTTCAAGGGGCATAGCCAGTGAGAAGAGCTGTGTTCCTGAGTTCCCTGCGTTCCCAAGTCTTTTTAAAAAAGTATCGGTCAGTGGGAATCGCTGGGTAAATGCGGTGTATAAATGAAAATAAATCTAAGAAAATCCAGTGAAATTCTAAGAAATCTAGAGAAATCTAAGAAAAAATTCTAAGAAACCAAATATCTTTTCTTTTTACTCCTCTATTTTTTTACCTAAGTTCTCTGTAAAAGTAAAGAAAATTCCGGAAATTAATTGAAATTCAGGGAACTCGGAGGAAACCTCATAAATGGAAATCTGATGTACAAAAATTTATATTGCGATTCCCACTTCGAAAAACATAAGAAAGGGAGTATGGCATTTTCTCTGAATTTTGGAGTCTTAAGGAAAACTTTTAACAAATGCGATTTAGAAAATCGATCGTTACGAACTTTACACTTTCACGTAAATATACACGAGATGCGGCACAAATAAGTTACCAACAAAATAAGTTGAGTCTATTGGTATTTAAAATAAAGAATATTATGAAATTTAAAAATATTTTTTGTAAATAATTGTATTCTTCAGTTATTGCTTTAAATTATAACAAAGTTGGTTTAGTTAAGAAAAATTGTAATGCTCGCTGCGAATATCAACAAAGAGTATGCAAATTGGCGGTTATAAAACCTACGAAAAATTAAACTTTGCTGGAAATTTTAACATAAATTTTTATAAATTTATCATTATCATATTATAATAAAGTGTTTATGTATATGAAATTTACAACAAAAAGTAAGATGCGCCATTATGTTGAACATTATGGTGTTCTTTCCGAAGCAACTTCTTTGTTGAACGTCGTAGAAGTGTAATTTTGTATCAAATTGTGTATGAGCAAATCGAAGTCATGTACTTTAGTCTGCATTTACGCTCTGCTTACTTTCTAACAAAGTTCACATATATTGAATTAAATTTTATTATAATAAAATTTCGTATATTCAAGCTTTCCCAAAGAATTGCCTCTGTGATCTTAGATAGAGGAAAAGCTCTGGAATAATCAATTCAGCAAAATTACACTCGAACGACTATGATGCGCGATTTCAAAATTATTAATTGATGTAGCAAAATTCAATTAACTTCACCGAAATATTAAGCAATTTCGGACCGCTATCTTAAGCTTACATTAATTTAAAACGGAAAACTTGAGTCTCTTGAAAGTTTTTTATGTACTCTTGCTATAGGAAATATTAAAGTGGTTTGCTTTCATAAATGTGGTTATCTTAAGATTTCCAGTGTTCGAAATTAAAATCTAAATTTGATTAAAAAATAAAAAATTTATTTCGATTTCCATTTCGACTTTAAACTTGGAATAATTTTATATTTATTTACTCTGTAACTGCGTTTGATTCCATTTGGGATGACTATAACTTTTCATTAAAGCGTCACGAAAATTGTCCCATTTTCTTAATGTCAAATTTACGACTGTTATCGTTTTCGTTTTATGAAATGCGAAAGTAAATCCGTTTTTCAAATTGATCGCAAACGACTATCTAAAGGAACACATAGAATGTATTGAAAAATATTGAAATAAAATTGTAAGTGAAAACGTTCGCCTATTGAACTAGACACATGTACTGTATACAAAGCGAAAAACTACAATACAACTTCTGTTTTCCTACTGTTCAATAGTATCTGTTCAAATAGTCATGAGACTTCCATAACTAAAGAATTTTTCTTCAACGACAAACTTTGTGTACCTAGTAGAAAGTAGATAATATTTTTGATTGATTGTCAATCTTGGAAGTAACTTTTGCAAACGACAAGAGTAACAGCATAAAAAATGTAAACTATGAAGAAAAAATTTTTTTAAATTATTTCGTGTCATCAGTTATTATGTGTAACAAAAATGACACAAAAATAAATTTGCGCTACACTTCCAAGCTTAATCTTTAGAACATGGTGGCATGTTCGCCATTTAGAAAATTTATAAAAAAAAATTACTAGTTTAATTTATTTCACATAGCAATTTTTTGTTAATTTTGTCGTAGTAAATTACAGCTGCTACATTAAAATTAACCAACAAGAAATACTGTGGGATATGTAAGGTGTGTTACGTAATAAATTACGTCGACGTAATTCGGTGCAATATTTCATATTTAAATGTTATTTTTTGACAACCCAAATTTTTTGCATATATTTTCGAAAACTTTACTATCGAAAAAAATAAATGTTAGATTCTGGTAATGTTTTTGAAATTTTTTTTTCTGAATTCTGAATCTAAAATGATGATATTGATTTAAGGCATGCGTGAACTATTTATAAAACGCGAATAGAAAGGATTAAAAGTATAAATAATGGTTCTTGAAATTACTAGAAGGGTGCGGATTATTATCTTTAAGATTTTTATGTCTAACAGCAACTGAACTTTCTATTACAGAAAATTTTTTTTTAAAAACCAAATACAGTTATTGCTTTCATATTCTTATTGAGAGCATAAATAAATATAGTGAATTAATTAATGGAATTGAATAATCAATTAGATAATAAATTTTGATTTAAAGAAATATGTGATATTTTGATTTGAAAGGAAATTATGAAAAGATTTCGAAGAATTAGATAAATTTAGGTTATTAAATGAAACGGAAGCTAAGGGTAAATTAATTATAAGGTAAAAAGTTTAATTAAGATTTAATGGAGGAAAATTGATAATAATTAATTGAAATTAGATGTAATTGAAAAATTTGAATGAATTAAATCAAAATAAAATTAAAATATTTTGATCATTAGAATATACTTAATAAATCAGGGATTTGCGAGACTAATTATATTTTATAAACATTATGATAGTGTATTAAATGTGATGGTCTCTACTTCAATTGGTTTTTATAATGGTCAAGGGTTCTATATTCATACAAAATAGTCTGATTTCAAATTCAAATTGTTGCTTGAAAATCTAAAAGCTAACCCTAACTACACGTAGATTTTACTTTGTAATATTATTTATTGTTCACGTTTTCTATTTGTGCTACATTCATATTCAAATAGTTTGCTCAATGTAGTTATTATTTAGAAACAAGAATCAAATTTTAACACCAACTCAGAGCATAATAATGTTTCAAATTATTGAAACATTCATAACAGAAACCAGCAGTACCTATTGAAAGTAGGTGTTACGTTTCTGGTTTAAAATTAATTTAGGAACCTACCAAATGTTCTATATAATATAGAAAACTTAAAAGTTCTCACCCACTGTTCACACAGTCATGATGCGTTCACAATAAACTAATTAGCAAACTACATTTCCACAAGTAGGAATTATCACTGCATTATCAAAAATAATGTATATTATTCGAAAACTAGACGAATTTCCAACGAAGCCGAAGGCCGAGCAATTAAATCAGGCTATTTTTATAACTACAAAATACAGGAACAATTATTATTGATTAAATGGAACAGATATTGGAACGTTAAACACAATGCACATTAAAACTTTAATTTGTTAGAAACTAAATTAATATTTGAAACTTGAAAATATCTCTTAGTCAGAAACAGGTAATTCAAAATCGGCCATAAATAAACTAATAAACAGGTAAACATCTTACAACTAAAGTTGCATAATCCAAATTGAAAAAAACAAACATTTCGATCACGTCGCAGAATGTCGGTGCAAATAAAAGATTCTTCACATAAATTTTATACCTTTAAATTTTTTGACATGACGATAGTCAAAAATATACGAACTTATAAAAAAATCTGTTTTCTATAAAATCAGCCAGTTGCAAACTTAAATGTACAAACATAAAAACTCACAAACTTTTAATCTTTAATAATATTAATTGAAAACTATTAGCCAAAAGACTTGCTAGTCTATTAAAATTGGAATTGGATAGAAATTTTATGAAAAATTTTATAATAAAGCTTTAACTTGGTAATTGATTCTCTCACGAGCTACTTTATGAAATTTCTTCAAAAGTGTTAGTTGATCTACCAACTTTAGACTTAAAATACTTTACTTGCGCTATTTTTGAAATCACTTCTTCATTGCAGAACCGTCCTTTTTAAATATATAAGCATTATAAGCTGGGTAATCAATTTTGTCTTTTTTGTCTAGCTCTACTATAATATGACATCTGAATAGTTTGAAGAATACTGCTGATCGGAAAATATCTGAAAGAGATTGCAAATCAAGTCGAAGGATAGCTACACGAAAACAATGTCCTGACAAATTTTCCTTGTTTCTAAATTAATTTTAAGGCTCTGAATAACCATTCATTTTAAACTTAAAACAAGTCGCTTTCATTAAAATTATTGAGTTGACACCTTATCACTCCAACCACAATGATCTTCACTTTTTATAAATTCGGTGGGAAAGTTTAGTAAAACTATCCTTACTTTTAGGTGCAAATCAATATTATTCTATAACAATTGTTATTTTTTTGTTTTTCAATAGATTTGGGATGCATAGATCTAAAATCAACTGGAACACTACTGTTTTCCTTTGTTATATAAATTAATTTAATATATTTAAGTGCTTTTTCGAAAATTTCGTTTTATCTGGCTAATATTTCACTTATTTTCACCATAAAAATTATTAATACACTGATCCTGTTCGATTAGGTTAGCTTAGATTAAATTAAGTTGGATTACCAAGGGGACTAAAATCCTACTTGCACCTCCACGTGGTGGTCCCTGGTAACTTGTGGAGGAATCTCAGAGATCGGGTACCCAACCCCGGAGAGGAATCCGCAAGGCTAATGCTAGAGGTAACAGGGTAGGAGGCCCCGCCCAAAAATCGCAGTCCAATAACACCAAGGAAACGAAGCGTAAGTTTAAAAAGAAAAAGGCAGAAGACGTCCAGCAACTTCCCAGCAACAACCCGCAAGGGCAGGCAACAAAAGTCCAGCAAGGGCAGGCAACAAAAGTCCCGCAAGGGCAAGCTATAAAAGTCCTGCAGTAGTGGAACAAAGTGAAAGTGAAAACCACCGACAAACCTAACAACAAAAGATAAGAAGACAAGGGCAGCTGGCAGCTGGCAAAACCAAGGACTTAGGTGAAACCGAGACAACAGCCAAACCGAGGCAGAGGGCAAAACCAAGGGAGATCCTAAAACCAAGGTAGTATACGTAACCGAGGAGCAGTCTACCAAGCTGGGGGATTAGGATTCCCGACGACGGGTAGTAACCGACGACGTACAGGCGAAACCTAGGGAGATCCATAAACCTGAGGCAGTAAACGCAACCGAGATAGTAGACTACCTTGGGATCAGGATTCTCGAAGACTGGGAGTAATCGAAACCGAGGTAGAAGCTGAGACCGAAGGAGTAACCAAAACCGAAGTAGCAGCCGAAATCCAGTTGCCCGAAACCGCAAACACCATTAGTGCATTAAAACGCAGCCAGATAACACCTAGGAAACGAAGCGTAAGCTTACTCAACATCGCAGTGGAAGTAATACTGCAAAGGTCAATCCCGCTGTCGTCCGGGAGGGGATTTTAGTGAGTAAGAATCTCACATTACCACCTCAGATCGGGGTGGTGCCTATGAAAGTTTCCCCCTCCCATGCAAAAGAAAAAAAGTTGGATTACCAAATATCAAAAAAATCCTTATAGGATATTTTAGTTTGTAGCTTTTCAACTTGGATAAACATTTCATTTACAAGTTTCTTTTAGAAAAGCGTTTTCTATCATCTCAGAAATTCTCCAATTAATTGTTCTTTAGTTTTTGAGTTGTATTCCTAAAGAATTGAGTCATCAATTGCAAATGACTAAAATACATTTATGTAAATTATTCTCGTAAAAAATCTTAAATAAAATTACCAGATAAAATAAGTTGGGGATATCCCATTATAAATGTTTTTTTTAAACATGCTTATTGGTGCACTGGAGAGTATTCCATACCCCCCAGACCCCCCGGTTTTATTTCAACAACCTAATATAAATATTATATATATATAATATTATATATAATATATATTATATAAATATTAATATTATATTGTAATCATATAATAAATTCGCTTTCAACCGACACGGGTACGACTAGGGCTGGGCGATATTCAAAAATTGATATCGAATTCCGATAATTGAAAAACTATCGATAATTTTGATTAATCGAATGTCGATAATTATTGCAGTTTCGAAGGATTGCTATATCGATTAATTGATATTGCAAAAATAAAATATACTTCTTCGATTAATCGATAACTATCGATATTTATCGATTAATCGATAAAAATTCCCAGCCCTAGTACATATAGTAAACAACAAACAGAGAAAGTGCTTTTATTAAGTACAACGTTTTTTTCTCGAATAAAGAAACCGATCGAATCCAAAATTGATCAATTAGAAGTCCAAAAAACATAAGCCAATAACCTAAATTAGAAATATCGAAACTATCGGAATAACTATAACTATAAGTACCTAAATATCGATAACTATCGAAATATCGACAACTATCGGAATATCGATAACTATCAAAACATCGGTAATTATCAAAATATCGATATATCGATTAACTGTAAACTAAGATTGAAATTTTCCGGCTATAAAAATGAAATGAAATAGAACAAAAGTAACAACAAAATTTGTAAAATATCGAAAGCAAAATGCACAATATATATATATATGCGAAACTTTCAGACTCGGCGTCGTGTCGGGTGATATTTGATCGCTTTGATTAATTACTATAATATCTGAAAGATAATATATTGTTTGCATTACAAGTCTGGAGCGAGACATTTCTACTTGTCGCTTGTGAACTTTTGATACCGGTTAATTGAATGTCGAATAAATCTTTAATTTACTGAGAATCATCTATGTGTAATGAGCAATGACAAACCACCAAAGTAATCTGTCTTAGAAATCCACTCCTTAAAATAAAGTGGTTGTAATAAAAGAAAACTAAATTTTCGAATTTAATATGAAATTTTTTTATTATTATTGAAAATATAAAATAATTCAGTTAAAAATTAAAATTTTTGTAAGGATGATAAAATTGCTCTAAGAGAGATTGGCTATGGTCAGTGAGAGATCTGACGGTATAGAATATAATCAAAAAACTCTACCGAGTGAGAGTTAATTTTATTAAATAGATAGACCTTTCCGGTCTGGTGCAAACTTCCGCGACATTAGATGATGTATTTCTGTAAGACTTAAAAGTTCCCAATTAATAAAGTCTATCACAGAATATGCACACAAACTTCAAAGTTATGAAACCGGGGGGTCTGGGGGGTATGGAATACCCTCCAGTGCACCAATCAACATGTTTAAAAAAAACTTTTGTTTTTAATAACTATTCACTTCAGACCATGGACTAAAGACACGGATACCTTTTTAATATTGATAGAATTAGACTGTTAGACCGCATTTCTCGTCGTTAAGCAAATCACACCAAAGTACAGAATTTCCTTTACAATTAATCTTAACCATTGGTTCGGAAATATTCTCTGTAAGGAATAATTTAAATTGAAGATACGAAATTAGGTTAATTTATACAGATGATGCCCTGGTATGACGAAATCTTTGCAAAATATTTTTTGGGTTTATATTGGTTGCCACCAATTTTGAAAAGAGTCTCTCTATTTGATTACGAAATGTTCATTTCGCAAGACAAAAATTTTATGTTATTAATAGAATCAAATAATCTATTTTTATTCTAGTAGTTTTAAAAGCAAAGTTTTAAAAACTAGTTCAGCAACCGTAATAATGTAAGTTGAATTTGAAAATACACTTCGGATTCATAGATTGAAACAACGAACCCACTTGTTGAATTGCAAATTAACGAGGGAGTACCAACTAAAACTATTAATTTTACTCCGTTCAAATCGGAACTGTAACGGAATTTAAAAGAAAGAATGCAATTATTTTATTACCGTTTACATTTTCGTGAAAATCTAATTAAGTATCGGCTACAGAATAAAATCGAATTGACCGAGCATACATTTTTGTTACATTATAATATTTTCGTTATTGTTCCAAAAGACACAAATTCATTAATATTGGCAAAACGATGAATAAATTTTGATAAAGCAGACTCGTTTATGTTTTTGGCAATTTTTCATATTAAATTTAGTTGCTTTCTCATGTATTTTGTATCATATACAGTTTTTGTGTTATGTTATGGTAATTCGGTAATATAAAAATGTTGATAAAGTGGGTAATAAATATTTTAAATATGTTTGGAAATTTAAATTTTAATTATTATAATTACCAATTTTTAATTTATAATATGAGGAGGTAGTATAAGTATAGTAATTTTTAACTTTAACTAAAATTTTTCCAAAAGTATCAGCATCAATTTTAATTTATTAAAAATAATGCATTATAATATTTCAAATAATAAGTTTTGAGTAACCTGATCAGTCGTGATTCAAAAATACTTTGTATATATCTTTAAAAGTTTTAAGTAGTTTTACAAAATTTCTGTTTGTCTTTAAAACTTGGTATAGTTGGAAAAACTTTACATTGGTTATAAATAGATACATAAAGGTTACTTGAGGATCTTGGAAAGACGATGCAATTATAATTATTGTAAAAATAATGGAAAACAAAAAGGAAAAAAGAAAAAGGACTTGTGAAATGTATATTATTTTAAAAACAAAGTTAATGTTAGAGGATATTTTGGAAATTATCAATAACACATTTTGTCCCTTACAACACTTGGAAAGATGAAATGGAATATTTTCTTGTTGGGGTCTGAATTTTAAAATCCTTAGAGAATTTAGTATAAAATATAAAAATGACAGCATTAATGTATCTATGCTTTTCTTCACTACCAGAAAAACTTTAAATATTATATATATTTAGGTTAATTTAAATTATAATTTGTTTTGGGTTTTGTTAATTAAAGTAAAATTAAAACTAAGAGCATTTGCATGTAATTCGGATTAACGCAAAGCTAAACTTCTTTATTATTAAGAAGTTGTTTAGAGACGTAAATTCGGATTCCTGCTCCTTTTGTTTTATTTTTTTCTTGCCTGGAACTTAGGAAAAAGAAGCTAATTTTGTAGCAAGTGTAGCTTTGTGAATAAAAACTCAATTTGAGTTGACATTGTTATGGAGGTACGAAACCACATCGCTGGGATCGAACTTTTTGTACAGAAAAGGGGCTAGTTGCGCATAAATCCTTGTCGCATTAGTCTTGGAGTTCTCATTGATTTTACTATTCGAAGTCAAGCTTTTTGTATTTTTAGTTTTCTTAAAAAAAAAGAAACGAATTTAATCATCCACATACAATAATTCTTAGCACCCTCGGGAGGGTTTACAGTACTTCTATTGATCAATGGATTTCTTAATACACATTTCAGTAGTTTCAAATGGAAGCAGGAAGTGTTATTTTCGACGTAAGTCAACGGATATGTTTCCATGATGACAAATCGTTCACGCACAACTATGCAGCATTTGGCTTGTGGAATTACAACTTGTGTTGCGGAAACTCATTAATAATATTTAGTGCCGCAGAGCTTTTGGTTTACCCGTTGCCTTTAATTAAAACAAAACGCTATTTGTGTCTTTTTACTTTATTTGGATTCATAATTTTACTTTCAAATATAATAATTAAATAATAAAAACCTTTTCGTTTTGCGTTAATTGTGCTTCAACGTTTAATGTTTAATGCATTCAAATGTGTATTAGCCAAGATAATGGTCTATGGAAGATTTTATCGGCGACAAATTGTAAAATGCTAAGTCGCTTGATTACAATATTTATGGAGGTAGTTTAAATGAAAATAGCAAAAGACAAAATATATATTGCATTTAAATGTTGCAAGAAACTCGTGCAGTCTCAATTTGAATTTGATTTGAAAACCTTCAATAATAATAAATTCGATTATAGGAATACGTCAATATAGCCGAAAGCAAAATTTTTGTATTGTATTTATTTAAAAGCCACCCTTGTACATAATAGGTATAATATAAAGCATTAGGTAATTTTTAATGTTTTGCCACAAAAAACGTTTCAATAAATAAATAAAATGAATAATCGTTTATTTAACAATGAAAATTTTTACACAATTAGGGTTATTATCATTTTCATCGAACCGAAATAATGAATTTTTATGTTTTAACCTAACAATTAAAAGATAAAATTAATATAGTCATATTTGATAAATCCATTAAAATTACATAATGTGTGTGTGCATGTAATTTTTATTTAGCATTACAAATTAAATACTTTTTTGAATGAAAGTATTCAACGTTTCCTGCATTTCAATTAGCCAAAAGAATGGTGAAAATTTTAACATTCGTTCGGTACAGACCAAACCAAAGGAAAATAATATAGAATAACAGTTGCAGTTTTAATATTTGCAAAGCAAAATAATTAGATTAGTCTGAAGCTTTGTTTGGCATCAGCAGTACCACTACTTCAAGAAATGAAATATTCAAGAACGTGGTTAGCTTGTATTTTCACAGATATACGATTTTTAATTCCCTAGATTTTTCACCGAACACGAAGTTCTCTTACGACACGAATTTCAAATAGTTGCAAAACTGTTTTAAAAACTAAAAGAGCAAACTCACGATTTTTTACTTTATGCTGGATTCTTTTAGTACAAATTAATATATGTGCCTGCAATTTGAAGTTCCTCGTAAATTAATACTTAAATTTATGATTTTCGATATTCTTATATCGAGTCGAAGTCGTTTAAGACTATCCAAAGTACTTTTGCGGATTTTACGTGGGATTTGTAAAATAGTGGAAGTAAAGTTTTTTATGGAGTACGTTCACTTGAAACAATTTGAAACGATTTATTGTTCCTTATTTAAACTTGTTTTATAATTTGCCCATTATAAACTTTAAAGCTATAAAAGATTGAGTTCAAATTCCAAACGTACTTTTCTCAAATCTTAGCGTCAGCTACTTTTTATAGCAGCCATTTCGGAAAACTTTGAATTATAAAAAAACTTATTTTATTGATTTAGTAGATATTACATTCCCATCACTTCCTTAAAAGTTAAAAATGTAGAAACGTTTCTTCTCGTCCCTTATATTTTCATATTATAAGCCTTTAACTATTTCAAATTTTTTTACTGTTTTTGACAAGGTGCAAGATTTATTATTTTTTTAACCCAACAGCTTTAATAGTGTAATTCATTCGAGTTTCATAATCAAGTTGTGCTAGAAAAATTATTCAAGTTTGCTAAACTACCCCAGAGAAATCACCGAGTTTAAAATAATTCAACATTTATCAAAACTTTATAATTGAAAGAATCAGTGCTATACTTAAACTCTTATTTTGTTGTGTTATAAAAATGCATCAACATTTGTTGCAACTAAACTTTGTAGATGAAAAGTAGAAAAGTTAAATTAAAAATAAAATATAACAACCACTGCAGTGTCAGCAGCAAAATGAGATCAAGTAAACTGAAAATGCTAAACTCATAACTGTATTATACTATGGTATTCTTACTTAGAAATATACAGCATAAATGCTATTAAAAGTAACAAACATTCAAACATATACTACAAATTAATCTTTTGTTTCAATTATTTATACCTGTAAAATTGGTATGAATTATTAAATTTAATTTATGAATAAAATCGGAGTATTTGTGTTTAAATGACGGTAGATGCGAAAAGTGTACAAAAACGGTAGAATTAGCACCAGAATATCGAAATATGTACTTTTGGATTAATCCAGATTGATCCAGACTGATTTTGTTCAATGTTTTTATTCAAATAGAGCACAATTAACAAACGCCACCACGCGGGAAAATATTAAGTTAGTATAATACGTATAGTTGGTATAGAAAGTTCTGTTTATAAACATTTGCATTCTTTTATTGGTATTCTAGTATTATTAACATATAACAGAATTGGATTCCTTGTAAAAAAGTGCCTCAAGAATGACCTAATCAAAAACGTCTAGTTCTTTCAGTGTTTGCTTGAAAAAATAAAAACGAAAATTACAAATTTCAGTTTTTTTCCAATAATTCAAAAACTAAAAATGACATATCAAATTTTCTTTCAGATAATTGTTCAACATAAAAATTCGCAATTTTGTCTTAATTTACCGACTTTGTATCTCTTATAATAACTGAGATCTCCTTGGTGGAACTCGAAAAACAGGCGGACTACATATAAAACCATTGATTATATAGAATTATTTTAAAAAACTTCTTATTGAATTAAAGCATTTTTAGATAGTAGAACTAAGTGCGCACTTAAATTTCCAATAATTAACATTATCTTAAGTATGAGTAGGTATATAAAGTATAATATTGATTTTGGAAAATTAGGAGATCTGCTATTTAGCATTCCCTACTTAGCCTTCTTTTAATGATGATTTAAATAAAACTTAATCTTTTTGTACATAAATTCAAATATTTAGATTGTTTAATTGATCAGAGTTTACATACGCATGCGCAATAGATTCATTTTACTTGTAGTGAATTTTAGAAAAAGAATTTTAATTCTAATTTATTAAAAAATAATTCTGGAAAAATTTTATAAAAATATTGGGATTGATTTCTTGATTAAACATGAATCTAATTCAAAGTTCACATACGCATGCGCTCTTAAGTAATTTTGCCTGTTGTAATTATTTTAAGATAGTAGGAAGGCGCTAGTGGATTTTCACTCAATTTTAAGTTTTCCCTAAAGCTTACTGATATTTTAAGTAAAATTTTACAAAAACATTTTCAACCAGGGAACTCATTTAACACACTTTCATAAATAAAATAAACAAATTTATTAAAACAATGAACAAATTCATAAATACAAAGAACAATTTGTAAACATTATCAACATTTTTCATTAATACTATGAAATTTTCATAATAATAGTGAATTTTAGTTAATCTGTTGAATTTTCATTGATTTAATGAAACTTTCATTGAATTTTCATTGTATATATGACAGTGTTTGGTTCAGTGTAGCTATTAAAATATTATGGGCAATTTATTACAGCATTGACTAGACGAAAAAAATTTAACTACATCTCTACTTCTACCAAATAAATGTTTTCAATTTACTTTTTCTTCAGCACAATTTGTATTTGGATTATGTTATATGTAAATATAAAAAAACTTTTTATACTTTTACACCTAATCACGACGTTAGGTACGTGCAAGAAAATGCATCAACATGTTATGTCCTATAGGATCAATTTGTCTCCATTTCTGTTCTATTACGAGATTGGCGAGCATGAATTACGTAGACTTGTGGTTTTACGTGATCTGGGGATTATCTATGCTATAACAAGTTTTGTTTGTTGCCCATATTGATGAAGTTATATCTGGAACGTCTGGTACTCTCGGATTTATATTGAAATCTATAGCGGAAACTTAGTGCAAATTGAAACATTTAATAGTATACTTTTCAGTGATCAATATTTTAGAATATTATATGCTATGCTGAACAAATTTAAAATGGGTGTAAATACATTTTATAGAGCATCCGTAGTTTTGTAAACATGACCTGATTCAGTTACTTTCAGTGCGATCTTTTGAATGGATTTGTTATGACTTGCTGCACGCACTTTCATGTTATTACTAGCAGCTTGTTTTATTTAGGATGATTCATAATTTATTTGATAGTAAACTTCTGATACAAAATTACCCAACAGTAAATTTTTGCAAATCAGTAGCGGCTCGTGGGTTTTCATTTTAAATTGAAAAAAAGTTTAACTCGGATGATGCATTTTACAGGTATACGAAATCCGGAAGAAATTGCTTTGGAGTACAGACTGATAAATATTCTACACAGAGGGTTCTGCTTCAGCGGTAGCGTCTCGTTGTACTTGGATATGTATTGTGGAAGAAGTATTCACCATTTTTTGCAGATCTAACAATCGAAAAACCACTTTTTACTTTTTTCTTCAATTATTGGAGATTTTCATTTCATTTCTACAGGTTGCTTTTGATCATTAAATTTTATGTTCTATTATTTGATATTGGAGCCAATTGAACATTTTTCTATTAAAATAATAATATGGTACTTCAATTATAATTCAAATATATTTTTTCAACCATGATAAAAAGGAGAATAACAACTTATTTTCTATAATCAATAAAATTACATAAAGAAAATCAAGTTAGACATAATATATTTCTCGAAAGTTGTAAGAATAATTTTATTTGAAAATGAGAAATAAAGAAATCATCCTAATTGGAAGAAATATATCGTTAGATTTAAAAATCTGAAATGCCAAATAACTATAATTAACGTAGACATGGTAAAAGCAGAAAATAGTTCTGCTGACAAATATAAATATTTTCTCGACATAAATTTAAGGACAAAAATTGTGGGCACTAGACTAGCTCTTACTTTAGTCTATCCGGGATTATTCTTAACTTTCCTGGGACTTTCCAAGTCTCGCATTCTTATTTGTTGTTAATTTTGTTTTAAACTTTTTTTCTTACTTCTAACACGGTTAGAAACCTAGAAAAATCGATCGGCCTATAGGCCACCCGACCTCCCAGATTTATGCCAATCTATTCCACAGTTTATTTTATTTACAATTCAAATCATTTTCCAAACGATATTTTAATGAATAATCGGCAGTGCATCGAAACTTTATGAAATACCTTGTATATCGAGCTATTGTATTTTTGTAGTTGCGTGCTAAGTATTGCGTGCACGTTCTTCGTTTTGTGTCTTTTGCAATAAAGTTCACACGTCAATTTCGAATGTCTATTACAATTATTTTTATTACTCCTACAAATTATTAATAAAAATTCTAACACTTAATTTAAATACTTTTATTATTCCTAGTCATCAGTAACCTGAGTAACCTTGGCGTTCAATCATTTAGGTAATTATTGATTTCTACATTTTCTTCCGTTAGGTATCACGACTTCAAGGCAAGCATACACTATATACATTTTCAGGGCAGCTTTCAAATTAAGTTTTATAAAAAAAAATAATTTCCTTCTTTGGTTTTTCATATGTGATTGTGCTATGATATCATCTAATAATTATTTTCGTAGCTTCATTTGATATCTAATAATTATGGTTCTTGAAATGAAGTTGTTTTTATCTTCTTTTAGATTTGACTAAAAATTGCGCAAAAACTCGCACGAGTTTAGAACTTGATTAATTGTCGAGATTTTTCAAACCTCATAGACTTACGCTTGTTTCCACAAAGAAGTTAGCTATTGATGCTCTTGTGATGGCATCTATAGAACTCCTGATTGAATCTTTCGGTAAATCTTTTAAATCTTAGCTCTCGATTTCTTTTCCTTTGTGTTTTAATAAGAGCTGTAGTGCATATCATTTCCTGTTCAAGTGTTAAACTAGTTGTTAAATATCGTAATGGTAAATATTGTCGTATTCCAGATCCTCGATTAGATTTTTCATATTTTATTTTGAAAATTATTTTACAGAATCGATTTTTTATTAGGTTTGAAGGTTTGTAAATATTTTTAGTTCCTTGTTTTCCCACCACCTAGTTAAGGTTGAGACAGTTAGGTGGGGAAGCTACTTTGTGCTAAGGGTAAATATTTCAAAGATTTTGATTCACTTGTTTGAAATTCTTTTAGAAAGAACTGAAATTCCTGGGAACTCGAGAGAAATCTTTGGAATTCATTAAAAATCATTGAAATTATTTAGAATTGCACTTGTTTTAAAATTTTTGAAGACTTCAGGAATACCGTGGAAATTCTTGGAATTCCGTGGAAAATCCTGCAATTCCAGGGAAATCGCTGGAATTTTGAAACTTGTATACAAATATTTTTCGAGATATTTGAATTTACTTTGAATTGCGATATATTTTTTATTTATATTAGGTATAATACTTTTTCCAATTTATTATGAATTCTTTACAAAGTAAATACGATTATGGAAAAGC
The DNA here is from genome assembly GCA_949152465.1 of Cantharis flavilabris. Classification (NCBI taxonomy): domain Eukaryota; kingdom Metazoa; phylum Arthropoda; class Insecta; order Coleoptera; family Cantharidae; genus Cantharis; species Cantharis flavilabris. The sequence goes on along the minus strand of OX424439.1, from coordinate 14,194,390 downwards.
CATATCTCAGTGTTATTCATAGATTACCTACCTAATTGATTTTCCACTATTGCTTATTAAAGAATTGCTTTAATTGTTAATTAAGATGGCTAAGTATTTACATTATTACTCTTATAATAGCAACGCAAGGATTGAATAAAATCAAATAAGAAATACCTACTATTAAATTACACACCCAATCTGTTTGTATTTTGATTCAACTACTTGAGAGACAACATTCGCTATGCTCAGGTTTTAATTAAGTATCAAGAGCGAAGTACAGTTTACCTGGACAGGATAGTCTTCGAATTTACCTTATGTATTCGAAACCAGTACAAAATTCAATTTAAGTTGTTCAGAATTTTATTGTATGATTTTGAATTTTTGACATTAGTTATCTTCAAAATCATATATTGTCGTGTTATCAAATTATATTTGGAAAATTTTTGAAAATTAAATGATTTTGATTTGTGTAAAAAAATTTTTTTTATTGAATTTTGATTATTTTTGTGTTTTATTATGATTGTTTTTCTATTTAATTTTTCTATTGTATATAATTTATTGTAATTTTTGTAAGTAATTTAGTAAAATTTTAAATTTTCAGCGCTTTTCGTGTTAGCATTTTAATGTTGGTACGAGAAGACCCAAGATTTGCCCCTTGCAAGCCTGTCCGTCGAAGCGAACAGACGTATTTCTGCGGGAAGGTTCTGAGGAAGTTCCAATTGTGGGTCTCAAGTGCGAAATTTTTATTTTGATACTATCAAATAAAATTTTTATTTAAGTCAGTAATTTATTGTTGATTGTTTTGATGTTTCAAAAAAAGTATTGGATTTATTTGAGAATTTGGATTTGGAAGTTTGAAATAATTAGTTTATTAATTAATTTAATGAGAAAATGATGAGAAAATTGGAATTTGAAAATTAAAAGTTTTAATGGCAATTTTAATAAAATTTAAATTATTTAAATTGGTAGGTATCGTAAAATTTTTGAACACGACAAGCACCTGCGTTGATAAGCGACGCTTACAATTTATTAAAGTTTCATTTGTGATTCGAAAATTTATTTTGAAAAGTTTAATTTAATATGAATTGGAATTATTTTATAAATTATAATTTTAGATTTTTTTGTTGAGCCACCCCACTACTGAAAAGTTTCAGCTTCCGACTTTGTTGAGCTAGCTGGCTAATGGAAGATAGAAAACGAAGTCAGGGAAAAATTTTTCTGGCGTTCCACTACAATATGTATATTATTGTAAAACAATATTTCTGTTTTTTCTTCTGACTCGAGTTTGGCCAATTATATCTTGATCAAAGGCGCTAATTAGAGTAAACCATAGCCACCTACGTTAGTGCCAATTCTTGTTACAAAATACCTTTTATTTATCAATAATCTGCCTAATTTTTGGAAATTTCCTCCCCCCCCCCCTACTCATTAGAGATATGGCCGTAATTTATATTTGTATACTGTAATCTTCTAAAATAGGTCAAATTAACAAATCAAATCAATTTGTGTTGCATGGGGTAAGTTTATTTCCGAACATTATAGTACTGCAAACATCTTCTTTAAAATTTTTAAAATGTTATTACGTCACTGCTGTGTCGTAATTAATTTTTTTCAAGTGCTTTATTTTTGTCATAGTTGGTATTGTTTTGGTTTAAACTTTCCAACTAAACAAAATCTAATTCATATTAATTTACGGAGGAGCAAATAAAAGTTTTATTGGTGCTCTCTATGAGCATGATAGAGTAAACATTTCACCCTAAGTGTTAGCTCCAGATTGCTGAAATTACTTTCTTATTTATTCGAGAGGTTTAACTTCTTGATAACTGTTCTTTATTATCTTTCTCTTTTCTATATTTACTTTTCATTAGTTTGTTTCTTTAAACTATTATTTCCTTTTTTTTTCTCCTTTAGAAGGGACGATATATAGGAGAATTGCCATGTTTTACAAATGGATTAAGCTATTTAAACATTTTGTGTTGTTAATACCTGCTTAGTAATATTTATCTTTGATGCACGATGAATATTGATACGCCATGGTAGTTTCTAGTTAAGATTTTCTTTTAAAATGTTTAATAATAGTAGCATTACGTTGATAATTATAAATATGGCCATTTTAATCATTTTATGCATTATCGTTTAAAATCTCATGGACTTTGTTTACAAGAGTTTTAGTTAGAAAAAACGTTGGGTGTAAGATAAAAGTTTAATAAAGACGAAATAAGCCTACCGAGTGCAATAAAAGTCTAAACTGCTTCAATTAAAAAAACAGTAAGACAATACGAAAGTAAATTATTAGTTTTTTTACACATTTTATCTTGTGTAATAACGACAACAACAAATTGACTGTTTTAACTTAAAACCGTAAAAAGAAACGTTTATGTTTGAAAACTTAATTGCAAAATTCGGTTCGCTCCTTAAACACCTGAGCGATAATTTAAATCTTAAATTTAATTTCCGTTAGCTATAAAAAGGGCGGTCTTTTGTAATAAACGTGGAAAATATATTTTTTTAACAAGTTAAAAAATTTCTTTCCGGAATATTGTATCCAAACAATTTACTTAGGTTTTTGTGTATTATAATACCACGAGCAGAAGAAAAACCGTAGTAAAGTTCTTGACAAATGGACATCGTTAGTCTGCATTATTAGCTTTGTTAAAACTTCTATCAATCGCATAGTTCTAAAAACTCCTTAAAATGAGAAGTAGAGAAAATTGGCACCATCATCGAACCTATATACTTGCGTCACGACGTGATTAAATTTTAATCAAGGTGTGTAACTTGCGCAAACTTTTCATAACCATGCACGTGTACCCCAAAGCTTATCGCATAATATCAGTCAACGTTAAAGCAAAACATTTATATTAACAACGCCCTAGTTTAGGTTCGCGATTGTGTAGACACCTTGATTTCGAAACGAGAGATAGCACACCCCAAGGGAAATTGTGAGAGAATTTGGGAACACATTTGCAGGTTTATGTCTTCATTATCTTACTATAAACGTCAATAAGTCTTAAGTTATTTGACAATTTTATTAAGATTTAAGTGTTTCTTCGATAAATTGCCAAAGTAATTTTTGTCAACTGTTTGTTTTGTTTTGCAAATTTCCAACTTAAATTGTTATTTTTAAAGACTCCATTTTCTTATAATAAAATCAAAATTCCAATAGTGTTTATTTTTGTATTCAAACGAGCTTTCTTGTTATCACTAGTTTTGATTGTTGCTAAGAATATATAGTGCTGTTTACATTGCATTGCACCAGATACTTTATGGGATGGCTTACATTTTGGTTGGCTACTAAATTGGAAACGTTTCTGATTTTAGAGGAAATTGACGCTGTTATAGTTTTTGTGAAAACTTTGTATTGGTCTTAAACAATACAAATGCAAGGAATGTGCAACGGTTATGTTACAAGAACGGTTTGGCTGTAGTCCGTAGATGTCCGGGCAAAAGATCACTTTATGCCGATTGCAGGATATCTGGATAATGTATATCCTTTACGTGCTTTAATCAACAGAATTCATGGTAGAATAACAGGATAACGGATATTGCTTGCCGATATTGTCTAGCTTAAACGAACCAGAATGTAAAATCAATATACAATATTAACACTTTTTCGATTTTTAAATTTGTTTGAAAAAAATTCACGAAATAATATTATGGTAGAATAAAATAATACGGTACAATCGGTGGTCTGAAAATGAAAACGTTTATGAATGATGAAAACTACTTGGTTTTAAAGCTGTTAACTGAATAATACAACAATGTCCACTCTAGCGGCCAACTGAAGTGGGTAATAATTGGCGATTTACATTTCAAACGGTGTGTAGCAATATATCACCACTTCCAAGTCATTCAGAATTAATTATAATATTCAAAAAATTTTAAAACCATGCGGAATATGTTTGTGATACAATTTTTCTAAAGGAAATAAACGCACATTTCCTTCTTCCTTTTCCTTTAAATTAACGTAAATCTTGAACACTTGTAAATGACAAATATAATAGGATTGTGGGTGGTATAAATGTCGGTTTGTACCTTGAATACATTATTAAAAAATGACAAATTTTTATAAATACCTACTTTAAGAAAAAAATTGCAAGAATTACCTAAGACCGAATGCTCGTGATTGTCAGTTATGCATTAACTGGAAATTAAAAAAAAAAATCATTGCGAACTTAAAAATAAGATTATACTTTGAAGTTTACCATTTATTTTACATGAAATTAATGACTGAATTTTATACAGGAGTATATTTTTAATGAGATTTTAGTTGACATTCTGCTCCAATCACATATTATGCAATTTTTGCTAGTTTAAAAAGAATTTTTAATTTAAGAAAATATCTAAATCTATTTGCATTTCATAGAGAACAAAATTTTAACTTTAAAAATTAAGCATAAACTAATAATCGATTGATGCGTGGTTCAAGTAGTGTAACTCGATATTAATCATATCAATATTTTAGAAAACCCAAAAAATGCACTAAACACTTTTCAGAACTAAAATGTTTTTAAGTTAACACATGTAAAATACACTGTAAGTATAAATTCGCAAACGTTTTCACCATACTATGGCATCATCTGGCGATGAAAAAAAACATTTTAGTTCTGAAAAGTGTTTAGTGCATTTTTTGGGTTTTCTAAAATATTGATATGATAAGCATACACCGTAAACATCATAATCACTTGTATTTTATAATTTGTATCTACTTATAAAAATTTCCTTAAAGATCAAACTTTCACCCACTTCCTACTATCCTGCTAAATTCTAGATATCTTGCATGAACTCTTAAAATAAACCAACACCACCAGTCACACCAACAGTCAAAAGCGAAATTTTAATTTCAAAATGCACACAATTCTGTGGTCGGCACTTAAAAGGTCATATGTACATAGGGATTCAATGTATACATATGACCTTTTAAGTGGTGAGGTGCCGAAAATTATTAATTTTCAAACTCAAAAACATAAATCCCTAGACTCATGCACTTAAAAAGAACATCGAAATTCGGATGTTATGGATCTAAAAAGATGGTTATCAGACCTCACGTAATTTCTAAAAATATCTATTTAACCTCCCAAAGTCGAAAATTACAGAGCTAGAAAGAAACTACGCAGTTAAAAACATCTTCGAAGGCAACCAAAGTCGAAAAGCGCAGGTCAGGAATGGCAGGAACAATTTAAGAAGCTGCACTGCTGAACGACAACTACGACCGGCTCCTCTCAATAAAAATCTCTACACTAACTATTTACGTCGAATACACGTACCGATAATAGAATGGAGCTTACTTCAAACAATGAGATGTTTCTTATGTGCAAAATCTGAACCGTGTTTGGGTTAATTAAAAAGTAAATATACTAAAAGTCCCCATATCTAGGAATGTTTATTTGTCGAAAACAGCTATAGTCAAAAAAGAGTTATGTACAAAATTGAAGTTGTAGAAATTTGTTACAATAATGATTGTATTTAGTTTTATTTTGTATCAATTAAAGTTTTCGAGATATACACTCGTGAAGTTCGCAAATTTTTAAATTTACCGTTTATTTGAGATGAAAGTAATCGAAAAGAAGTTTTAGAGCATTAAACATGATTATATTATTCAATAAATAACAGCCATTTGAAAATTTCGAGATATATGATACAAAATCGTACGTGGCACTTTCTCGTTTATACTAACGCTAAGAATCAAATTGGAATAATATAGGTAATTATTTAAATATTCAAATCCGAATATATTTCAACGGAGTAATTTAAATATTCGAATAAGCAATAATTATAAGTATAGTAAAAATAAGGTTAAAAATTTTGAATTCAATGAACTCTCTTGTTATTATTTATTTTATTATTTACATATTTACTTTATTTTATTATTACTATTAAAACAAAGTCGACAATATTCGTGATTTACATTAAGCGAACGCCACCACGCGGTGAAATATTAAGTTAATCTAATACCTTTAGTTGGTATAAAAAGTTTTGTTTATAAACCTAACATTTGCATTCTTTTGGTGTTTCATTTTGTGAATCATTATCATTTCACAGCGGTTTTACGAAAAAATAATTCAGAATCAAACTCAAAACTTCATCAAATGCCGCCATGTTGTTGACACTTAGTATAGCAACAACGCAGGGCCAATCAGAGAGGGGGGCGCTCGTGGATTTGTCCCCAGGGCACGGAATCCGGACAAATAACTAAATAAATTTGAATGAATAAAAAATTAGATATTGGGATTTGTTTTTTTCTTGCTCATTAAAACCTGACGTTACCTAGATGGAAAAAAAACCATCAATATATAGGTGACGTGTGACAAATCCCAAACGTTAAAACAATGTAATATTAATTTTGTGTCCCGTTTTTTTTAACTTTTCATTAAACAATGTTCTTTGAAATCATCTAAGAACCATATAAACACGAAAGGAATAATTAAAATTGTTTTTTTTTAAATAACAAAGGATAACGTAGAATGGTAAACTCATAAGGAATCAGAGCCGGACATATTACTAACAGTTTATTTTTGAAAAATAATAAAAAATATGTATAGGTCCTTTACGGATATTATCCCTTATCTGTATACAGGTGACTAATGCGCTGAAATGGTGCAAAAGGTATTCCATACCCCCCAGACCCCCCGGTTTGTAAATATTAAAATTATAAAAAATATGAATAGGTTCTTCACGGATATTATCCGTTATGTTTCTATAGGTGACTGGGGTGCTGAAATGTTGTATTTCTACACTCGCTACACTACATATTTTCATATTTTGCTGGAGTAAAAAGTGTAGTCTAGAGTACTCCGGGACTACGCGGATTTTCACAACAAACGGGTTGTACTAACTGTACTTTTTGCACAGATGCATACCAAACGCTTTTCGAGTAGTAAGTGTAGTTCGGGTTGCACTAGGACTGTGATAACAAACAGAGCTAGTATGTCCTTTTGAATATACAATAATTCCGTTGTCGCTCTTTCCTAACCGTTGGGGGGGGGGGGGTCACTGGTAGTCTTCATTTAAAAAGTCAACCAATTTCTGCATTTGCTTATGTCCGCCATTTTAAATTTTATGAAAAATGGTTTTTCTGAATAACTCCCTAATTTTCAATTTGAACGAAACATCGTCAAGACTATAGTTATAGGAAACTCAATTTCCTATAACTTTTATTTACGCATTTTTTTAAAATTAGGCTTGAAAAAAGCGACGAAGTAAAACTTTTGCATTATCTCATTTATTTTTAACTTTAGCGCACAAATAAACATAAATAAACTTGTAAAGAATTAAATTTTGAACAATTTTGTACTTTACTTTTTTTTGCTACAGTCAATATTTAAGGTTCTGCGTCAATGGCAAAGCAAAATGAAAGCGTCAAAAATTTTTAACTTTGTTTGGAAATTTTCCACAAATTTGTTTGAAAATTTCCCACAAATTTGTTAAAAAATTTCCCAAAAATTTGTTAAAAATTTTCCGACAAACTTGTAGGAAAAAGTACAAGAGATAAAATTTGTAGCTCTCAATTTTTACAAATTGCCTACAAAAATCATTTCTATCTTTTTTATTTGATGGCAAAATTTGACGTTTGACGCAAAACTCAAATCAAAACAAAAACAACCCGTATAAAAAACACAAATTTTACGGTTCTCTTTTTCTTTGCCATTGGCGTAGGACCTTTTAAATATTGACTGTAGAAAAAAAAGATACAGACCAAAATTCTTAAAAATTTAATTCTCTACAAGTTTGTTTATGTTCATTTATACCCTGAAGTTAAACATAAATGAGATAATGGAAGAGTTTTACTTCGCCGTTTTTTCAGATTTAATTTGAAAAATATCGCTTTCATAAACAAATTTAGAAATTGAACTTTCTATAACTTTTATCTTGACGATTTTTCGTTAAAATTTAAAATAGCCGAGTTATTCATGAAAAACCATTTTTTATAAAATTCAAAATGGCGGACATAAGCAAATGCAGAAATTTGTCAACTTTTTGAATGAAGACTGCCAGTGACCCTCCCCTCCCAAACGGCTAAAAAAAGAAAGAGCAACAACGGAGTTATTGTACATGCAGGGGTATAAAACTGATGTTTTATATTTAACTGAACCAAACAAAATGTTGAAATAATAGAATTTTAACAGTCAAGTGAAGAAATACAATACGTAGAAAATTATCATTTGAAAGAAAACAAAAGAAAGACAGTAATTACCACTTCACAGGTTAGGATTTAAAACATTAAAAGCAGATAAAATATGAATATTACCTTATACACAAAAAATTTTTTACAAATACATAATTAAAAAATTTGTTATTTAACAAAGAAAGTGAAACAAATATAATTATATAATAAAAAAATAAAAAATATTCAAACAAATTGAAAAAGAATATACAAATAATGAGTAAAATATTAAAAACTGACAAAAATGACTTAACAATAAAAACACAAAAATATTAATTTTAAGCGAAGCCAGAAGCAAACAGAAATTGTAAATTGATACTGCCAAGTTGAAATCACTGAAGGTATTACCCACTAGTTCAGTGAAATAGGGCCTTATATCGCATTATAAATCATTAAATTATATATTTTACGCTGTGGTAATTATTGTTTTTTGTTGTTATTTTTTAATAATTTTCTTCTTATTGCATTTCGTATTGCATTTCTTCCCTTTACTGTTAAAATTTCAAAATTATAAATTAGTTACCCTTCGAAATTCGAAGAAAGACCCATTTTACCCATTTTAGTGCATATTTTAGAGTAATTTGGTGCATATCATATAATACGCATATTTCAAGTACTTAAAAGAAAATTTTGTTATGTTTCAATTTTTATTTTATCTCAGGATTTACTACTCTCGTCTTCTAAGTTGAACAGCTAGTAAGAGGTTTGTGCCTTGGAACATGACTAATTTTGAAATATGTAGTGCTAAAAGAAGATTAATAAAATCATATTTGGCCAACGATTCGCATTTTTAATTACTGCGGATCCAAGGTACAAGCGTTCCTGGGTAAAACTTTCTGCTCTAAATAATTATTTGTTTACATTATAAATTAAAATTTTTTGTTTGAACATTTTATCAGTCAAGGGTAGAAACAAACTGGTAAAATAGTTTTATGTAAAAATTCAACAGAAAATGAATAAACATAATGTTTATTAGAGTTAACACGACATAATAACGTTAAGTTCTATATTATATTATAAGAAACGAAAGCAGCGTTAGCAATAAAAAAAGACATTTGCAAAGTAATTTTAATCTTCATTTACCCGATTACTAATCACGCAACTCGAGTTGGGTATAGGATTAAATACAGAGAAAGTTCACGCCGTGTAAGCATATAATTCGAATTCCCAACGAGTCTAACTTGGTTTCACGACAATTCCTAATCCTTTCCAATTAATCACTTGAAAGTATATAAAGTTTGCAAAGATCGTATAGCTTAAAGATAAAGGGCAACATAAATCCACGACTAACAAAAGAAGTAGTTGAAATATCAACGGAGTTTTTGCGGTCGCAAATCAAGTTGAAGCGATAGTGAAAAATGTGTTGCGAACGTGATTATTAATTTAATAATTTAGTTGGTTACTTACGTGAATCAGGCAAACCGCCATCGCCAGAGCGCTCACCCAAATTGCTTTTTCTTCAAAATACCATATCAATTCATCTACACAACCATGGTAGAACGGATTTCCTGTTACGGTATCGCGACATTGGTTTGGAATGGGCTGTCTCAAATCCAAATAATCGTTAGGTCCATCAGCTCCGCAGCAACCGACCTTTAATAATTTGGAAAAGTTAAAAATATTACGTCATTAAAAAGTTTAAGTGTAAAAACTAAGAACTTAAGTTATTTAAGATTGAGTTATAGTCCGGGTAATTTATTATAAAACTTTAATCGTCTTAGTAAAGAGAAAATTTAATGTAGCTTTTTTAAGAATTATGGAAATTTGATGTATTAACTTTTATATTGAAAAAGTAAACAGAAAAGCTAAACTACAAAAACGACTTTAAAATTATAATCGCACCGCGAATAAGGCAGATAAGTTTTATTTTAGCTACATAAAAGGTAAATTTAGTTTAGTACATAAATAAATAAAAAAAAAGTATATGATAGGAACTTTTTTCTAACTTTATATCCCTTTTGAAGAACCGATATAATAAACTTGACTAAAATATTTACACCCCAAGTGTTGGTATTTTATGGTGTCAACACTTTAGACCGTTTGGCTTCGCATAAGAACGTGAACCGTGGACCTTAAAGCAGTAAATTACACATATTTTAATGAACTTGTGTTTGCATGCATATCAAATCCTTCATAAGGAATAATACGCTAAATTTAATTTTAAAAATGTTCCTCAGATGTAGCCGACTTAATGTATTTTTCAACAATTTATCCAACTTTTCCTTTATGAACAAAACTTAAAGCTTTTATAAAATTTCTAGTTTGCTATTGATGAAAATGGATTTTCTACGTACTTCTTTACAAAAGAAAAACCTTACATAACAAATTTATTGCGATTATCTATGGGTACATTAATTACATTGATAGATAATAAAGAAATAGAAGCACGAAACGGTATAGCGGTTCGTGATTAAGCGCATTCAATGTTTTTATATATTTTGATTTATAATGCTAGCAGCTCTTCTATTTTATTCTATTAAGAATTTGTGTATTTTTACTATCATTACCAACTTGTTGCATTATCAATTTATTTCTGATTAAAATTCGTGCCTTAGTTCAACTTGACTAGGTATAGCATGAACATATTTACAGTTCGAAAGCTATGTAACTGGGGAAATCATCTGTTGTTTTTCTGTTTCCTTTAATTTACTATCTGTAATGGAAAATGTAACAACCAGTAATATAGAAAATATTTCATTGCGGCTTTCCCCAATAATAACCAACATCGCGAGTAGTGTGTTTTAATTTTTCATTTCATAAGTATATAAATTTATAAATAAATAATAAATGATTTATTAATCATTATTATTAATATTTTAATAAATTATTCATTAGCTTAATTATAAATAATTCTAAATATCACTACAATACTTGACACAATTTATTATAAATAGTATCAGTTGCTGTGTTACTGTCGTGATTCAACATTTTAAATTAAATAAAGTTTCAATATTTTAAATATCTTGGTTTTCCAGGTGCATAGCAGGGGTTTAATATGAAAAAAATTATTATCAAAAAATTAAGTACTTAGTAGATTTTTCTGAAAAGTGATTTTGAAACTTAATTTTTATTAAACAGCACCACAGAAGTCAATAAAATAAATGCACATATTATCACAAAAAACATAATAGAAGCAAATGGATCAACTAAATAAATTCAATTTAAGCCGAAAGAAAATAAACAAGAATCAAAAGAAAATATCAAAAAGGCTGAAGTAAAAAATTAGAAATAAAGAGAATATGGAACCGATTAGAGGAAAACTATAAGAAACGTAGAATACTGATAAAAGTAAAGTCGAATTCAACAAAAACCACTTGAAAGTAAATGATTTGTAAACCACTGTAAAGGCTTCCAAGAGTGTCCGCCGAGGTAAACGGACGTATTTTTGTGGAAAAATTCTGATTTTGGATATGTACGAGGTGTGGCAATTAAGTTTCGGGAATTTGTCAATAAAACGGATGCAAATTAAGTTACTATTAAATTTTCTTGTGGACCTTCACAATGGTCTCCCTCTAACTCTACAAAATGATTCCAACGCTTTTCCTACGATTAGAAACACCCTTGGTAATCCCCTGAAGTTAACTCGTTCAACACCGCGGTTACAGCTTCATTGACCTCTTATACGCCACCGTGATGAGTTCTCTTAAGGTGCAACTTCATTTTGGAGAATAAGAAAAAGTTGCAGAGGGCGATGCCGAGACTATAGGGTGGGTGCGGAAAAGTTGGAATGCCTTTTTTCGCCAAAAACTCTTGCACAATGAACTAGGAATTGGCCGGAGCGTTGTCGTGGTGTAAGATCCAGCCGTTCTCGGTGAGTTCTGAGAAAATGCGTGCCCGCATCCAACATTGCCTTCAGTCACGACTTGGACATTCTTTCTTTTGTTGACCGTTTCTAACACTTTTCCAATCCCTGCTGACTTTGTTTACGGATGTCAGGGTCATACTTAAATATCCACCTCTCATTTCCAGTGACTATCCGACTCATCCAATCTCTGCAGTCGCTCTGAATGCGGGACAACACATCCTTGCAGATCGATTTCCACTCATTTTCACGACTTTACCAAAAAAGTTACTTTCGAAAAACACGCATAAGACACAAACCAAACATGGTATCGACTTCAAACTTCGACTGGAACTAAAGGAAGGTCCCCGCTTTTCAAAAATATGTTTACAAACGACGCAATGTTTGCCAGTTCCAGAGTTATAACTAAATTCCCGGAACTTAATTGCCACACCTCGTATAATTTTGATATTAAAAATTTATTTTATTTAACTTTGGAAAATGTCCCAAAATTTAGACGGTATTGGAACGTTATCTCGAAAGTTTGGATTTTGAAATTGGAAAGAAATTTGAGAAATTAATTAATCAGTAAGGAGATTGGAAATTTGGATGCTGAAATTTATAATTGATTTTTAGATAATTGTTATATTGAAAAACTATCGTAAAATTTGTGTCCGTAGTGTGGCACATGGCTTAATGTGTTTTTTTTAAATTAAATTAAATATGTATAATTCCAATTAGATTTGAATAATTTTATGGATAATTTTTTTTAAGATATTGAAAAGTTTGTTGAGAAATTTAAATTGGCGTCACAACAACGGAAATACAGCAGAGAAGTTTCGTTCTCCGAATTGAAAGCTAGCTGGCACCCAAAGGTAGCAGGGGAAGTTAAAGCAATTTTTTTAACCTTCTACTACAATATTTTGTGAAGATTTAATTTTTGTTGTAAATTTTGTAAATATTTGAAATTTTCTGGTTTTCCATTTATACATATAGTGGAAGTTAAGACAACTAAGAAGAAAAACTAGTATTTCACCGCTGGATGGTTGCTTAAGCGGTTGAGACCAAATTTGTCTTTTTCTTTTGATTGAGTTTTTTTTGAGTTTGATATTTCTGAAAAAAATACAGTGATCTACGTGCAAAATTAAAACAATGAAATTTTTAACAAAATATGTCTAAAAATATTTTAAGTATAAAGCATAATTAAGTGCATAGTAATTGTACATGCATAGTACATAGTTCTATTTCGTTGCACCAATTTTGAGATACAGGTAATAATATTTTTTGTGTTTTACAAAATGATCTGTAAGTCGCTGCCAGTCAAAAAGAGGCGACAAAATTAAAAAATGTATAAATACAAAATTTAGATACAAATTCGAGGGTTAAAATATTTTCGATAGCCACTGTACATCTTTACCCATGTTCAACTGTCGATCACATAATATATTGAGTAGAAATTGATTTTTTCATTTTAAATCCGGACCTTTTAGAACTTATAATTCGGAAACTGCTTATTACATCAAGTTGTGCCCATTAAGACATTTGTTCAGAATGATGAGAAGTACAACATATCTAACAATCAGCCAAACCTACAAAAAGACATTTTCCTATAAGAATGGTGCGGGGTCCTTTAACCCAGAAATATTTAAGAATCTCAAATTTCTGTGGAGAATTCAGAAATTTTAGTTGGACTGAGAAACCTTCTAAACAAATTATCGTAGTATAAACTTTCGGCAAGTTAGGTGCACGTGAACAATTTCATGATCGTTTGAAATAATGATAAGTTAAATGTTATATTTGAAATTACTAGTGCAATTTTGCTGATATACTTATTATATTGTAGTAGAACGTTAGAAAAAAATTCCTAACTTCCTTCTTTCTTCACATTTGGTTGCTAGCTAGTCTTCAATTCAAACTTTTAAAATTACCATCATTCAAATCTATAAAATGTTATTAAATTCAATTTAAATTATTAAATTAACTTTTCCACAAAATTTTCGATCAAAAATGCAAACGATAATTGCAGGAATATTGCAATCGGACCAGCTGCTTCGCCATCCACATAAACTTTACAAAGTCTTCTAATTTAAACGTTCTATTCAAAAATCAATTATAATTTACTTTCAAATGTTCCAATCATTACCAACAATTAATTAACGGATCCAATTTTATCTTCCCGATCAAAACTTTCAAAAATAATTCTAAATATCGTACAATTTTGAACAACAAAATTACACACTAAAATTATAATTTTATTCGAAAAATCAATCACAAATCTCAACTCTGAGATGCAATTTATCACCTTTACGGGAAACACTAGCAAAGCGTCCTCTCACTTCAACGGACCGGGTTAGAGAGATTCCCGAGTGTCTCCTCTTTCCGTACCAACATAAAATTGTCGGCACGAAAAGACGCACCAATATTCAAAATTTTACAAAATTTACAAAAATTATTTACAAATCAAACATAAAAATAATCAAATCTTCAAATCTCATTTTTATAGCAATTCAAAATCATTAAAAACAAACTCAAGTTTCAAAAAGAACCCTACAAAGCAAATTAAAAGTTGAAGATTTAAATTTTCTCCTGATTTTTTTGCGTAACAACAGTCGATGGAAAGTGGTTCACAGAAGAAAACCATACAAGTTGTGGTACCAAATCTGAAATAAAATTTTTTTCATTTAATGGACTGATCATCGCTTAGGCGGGTGCTCGTCGTCCATTAATTAGTTTTCGTGTTTTTCTTTGTCGGTTCCCTATTTACGATGACTTCCAGTTCCATTCCATCAACATTTTCCATTATTGCCGTATCATTGCCAAAATTTTCTTTTTCTTTTCCGGTTTCATTTCTATTGTAATTTTCCATTACAGCCAAATTTTCATTTGTCTTTACGTTTTTATTTGCTTCAGAATTTCCTTTTACAACTAACATTTCATTATCTAAACTTTCCTTCTCTTCCTTATCATTTTTAACTTCAATTATAATTTCTTGTCTTTCTTCATCCAAACAATCGCAATTTCACAATTTCTAGTTTTTTTCGTTAATCAAATTTTCCTTTTTAATCAAATTTCCTTTATTTTCTTCTTCATCCCCATTTCGAAAATTATGCATTCCTTCATTTTCTTCAGTGGATTTTTCGTCAATTATTGTTGTTAAATTTGTATTTTTTAAATCATTCCGTAATATTTCAAATTTTTTTCCATCCTTATAAAACCCCTATTCCTGTGCATTTGTAATGTTTTCCAACAAGTCCAATATTTTTAATTATTTAAATTTATGTGGAAATATCGAAATCTTGATTGCAGAGCTTTAGACAGCATATATATTGCTAAAAAATAGACCAATGGCAACAGTATTGCAGATAGTTATGGACACATTTAATTATCCCAAAATTTTCAACTCGTTAATTTAATCTTTTCGTTTTAACTGCGGTTAAAAGTTGAAAACCGTAAGAACTAGCAGCTGGCAACCTAATAAGTGCAAAACTATTTCTGAAAATATAATAAAGCTACATTTTATAAAAAGTCATTTAAACGATTGAAAGGCTATATCAAATATTGAGCAATTCAATTTACGAGTGTAGCTAACACACTTATTTATGTACGAAAAATCCTATTAAGTGGAACTTTAAAGCAATAATAACATAAAAAAATATTGAGAACCATAAAAAGAAAACGAATATTGATATATTAAGATGATGGAAGGAAATTATATAAATTAGATTGGTCGAATAATCTATTCAGAATAAAAATGTCGTATTTCAAACAGAGTTTCGGGTTTTGAGAATCAAAAAGACATTTGCTCAATGAAAATGGGCCTGGTTTAGCTAGATAAACTAAGAGAAGTTGTTTGTATAAATTTATTGATTTACAAATGGATCTTTAATGGACAACTTGCTGATGTGGTCGCTCCCTATTCAGGTATCATTTCCAACTTCCGCTTCTCTAATTTTATATATTTGTTGGTCTATATACCCTACCTTATGTACTGTAATAAGTATGAAGTTCCATATCCCAAATCAAGTTTATAACATCCTATTTAATCAAATATTTAGTTCGTAATGTACATATTGGTATTAGGAAAGTTAGTCACCACCTTTACTGAGGTTACCTTATTTGAGATAGGGATAAAGACATAAACCACAGAAAATCTGCATCTCCCGCAAAGGGTTAGCCTTCGTTTGACCCCGCTACATTTGAATAAATAAGGGACACTGGTACAAAAGTACCCATTTTATGTATCTATTAATAAAATTAAATTAACCGAAAGGTTTATTCACGCTAACATTAAATTTAATCCATTAATTTTTTTTACACAAACAGAATACGAAAGCATTAAGTTTGTCACACCACAGCATAATCTAATTTATTTTACATAATACTTTTACAAAATATTTAAATATAAAGCGAGCAATAAAGCAATAAAAATTAAGTTAAAACATAACATGTTGATTAATTGCTGCTCTTCGGTAGTAATAGGTGCTTTGCTTGCTGAATTTAAATTGTCTCTTTAAAAATATAAATTACGGCAACATTTTTATACCACAATGCGTAACTTTAAATTAAAATGATGCAATTAGTAAATTAAGTATTGATTTACAAAACCACTGGAATTTTCGGGATGGTGTTAACCAAACCCTCCATTATGTGCGTTTTCTTTAGATACCGCAATAAACGAACGACCGTGAAAATAATTTCTTCAAGTATACTGTACGTGGAAGAATGCAAGAGAAATCAAATGCTCAAACAGTTTTCCAATAATATTTCCTCCTACTAATCGTTTATGTTGCAGAGATTCTTTATAAATCTCTGTTTTGGAAGATTAATTATGGGATCGATTATTTCTTTAGAATCTAGCAAGAAAAATATTTACTAGCTTTAAAATTCATTAGCGTACAAGGTTTTTACGAATAATAAATGAGACAATGCGTTCGACGTACTGCAGGCCTAAAAGTTTTTTCATTTGATTTCCAAAGCAGCTTTGTGGTTAAAAATTGTACCAAACAACTTAGAATTCACATAAAAATAATTGAAATAAAGTTGTTAATTTTATTTTCCTCAAAATAATAAACAGTTTCCATTTCCAAATAAAAACTGTAACCAACTTAACTTTTTGTCACGATTAAGACTTAAGAAGATTAAAGGGAACGCTACTGTTAAACTCGAAACTGTATTACGATTTCATATCTACTTAAAACTTTGTATTTAATTGTATCAAAATTTTAACACAATATCTCAACTTTGTGGCTTTAGCAACACGCAAGTCGACCTAAATACAGAACCAAAATTAAAAGTTTTCGTTGTTACAACTAATAGAGATTAATTACTTGGTATAATGAAATAATAAAAGCAGTTTTTGATAAAAAAAACGTGTCGTTAATTTAAAATTAGACATTTTCTATGAAATTTTGATAAAAACTAACCTGCGAAGCTAAATAGGTCTCGGCATTCGTGATATACCAATTGCATGCATCAATTACTAAATAGGCTACCACACCACCCTAGAGACAATCAATTTACCATAATTGTAAATTTTTCACCTGTGTACAGTTCGGATAATATAATTATTATTATCATCCGAGTATAGATAATTAAAATGCATATGAACCGATACCTAGCTTCACGAAGTATTGTGGAACCGCTGAATAATCCTTTAAAAACATTCAGATCCTTCAGATGAATTTTTTCAAATTCAATCTAATGTTTTCTTTGTTTGATTTTCTTGACTGCTAATATTTAAATTAGTGATTCTTCCTTGATATTCTGGATTTAAATTGTCAAATTCTTTGCTTATTTTTCCTACTGAAGGAATATTATACTAATATAATATTAGGATAGCATCATCATGTGCTAGCCTACTCCTTGTTATTCCCTTTTCATATTAACAAATTTCCATTATTATTTTTTTTGTTTTTCTCTCCTTATTTAATCAAATGCAATGGAGTATTTATTGTATATTACTTCCCTATTTCGATCTTCTATTCTCCATTTCTCTTCCTTTTCATCTTCTTTGTTTTCTCGCTTTTATGTTTCGTCTATTTTCCAAATTTTTATTCCTTTATGTACATATATATCTCTGAACATAATTTGGTAGTGATTTTTGTTTTTATCCCAAAAAGTTGTTCTCTTTTTTCTGATTCCAAGTGATTTTTATAACTTTTTTTATGGTTTATGGATTTTGATTACTATAAAATGATTTTTTGAAATTTGAATTTTTATTTGATAATTTCGAATTTATTGCAAATAAATGATTTTGATTGTTTTTATGTAAAATTTGGTTTGTGAATGATGTATTGTAAATTTTGTAAACATTGTGTGGATGTGGATTGCATTTTTGTGGGTCTTTTTGTATTAACAATTTAATGCTGGTACGGAAATAGGATATACTAAAAGCCCTTCTAAGCGAGTCCATCGGAGTAAGCAGACGCTTCGCCGGTGTTTACCGTGGAAGTTTAATTTTGCGTCTCAAGTTTGAGATTTAATTTGATTTTGCGAATAAAGTTTTGGAATTTAAGTGAGTAAAAATTTTGTTTTATTTTTATTTTGATTTGGACGACATTGGAATTGTTTTTGAAAGGTTGGATCTGGAAGATAAAATTCAATCCGTTAATGTTATTGGTAACGATTGGAAATTTGAATGATAAATTGTAATTGGCTTTTGGAAGATATAATTCGTTAAATTGGAAGGCATGGTGAAATTTGTATTTGCGGCGAGCACCTGCGTCGATATATGGCATAATTGCGAGTTATCGTTTCCATTTTAAATCGAAAATTTATTTGAAAGGTAAATTTATTAATTTTGATTAGTGATTAACTCACTGCTGAGGGGTCTCCGCTGGCTGGCAAGAGGTCTCACCAGGAAGGGGGGGGCGCTCGGGGATTTTTATCCTAAGCCCGGCATCCTTCAAAGGCCCGGCATCCTTCGAGAGCCAGGACGAATAATTAAATAAATTCTATAAAAGCATCTTCAAAGTGCAAATAAAACTCGGTATGTTGCTTCATATGTTAATGAAGACTTCATGAAATAGGTATTTAGTTGGTACCTCTTGTTTATGTTTGTGTTTTTAAACTAGTGAGTTGATTTTGTCCATATAAAAAAGGTGACCATTCGTAATGGTTTTACCAGGACAGTAATGGTTTTAGAACCTTTGTCCTTTGCAAAAATGATGAATTTTTCATCAATATGAGAACTTTTTTTTCGGTATAGGAAATCTAGGAGCTCTTAGAAATTCTGAGGAAATCCAAGAAAATCTTAGGAAATTTTAGAAATTACAGATAAGCGTACCTTTTTAACTTTTTCGAAAGGAAATCATGAGGCAATCTAAGAAAATCTAGGGTAATTTTAGGAAATCTGGAGAAATTTTAGCAAATCCGTGAAAATCTAAAAAATCCAAGAAAATATCTGGTAGAATATTTGGAAATCTGGTGTACAAAAATTGGGCCTGTGGTTTCCTCCTAGTAATAAGCTAAGAAAACAAGTTTTTTGTCACTTTTACCCTTAATAAATACTATCCTAGTATTATTTATATGTCAATAATATATTAATTAAAAAAATTGTAAGGAACATGGTCGATCGTATAAATAATGAAGTTGGCCACTCCTGATGTAGGCATTGCCGAAAATTAGTGTCGATTATTGCTTTTTTTTTGTAAATTAATTTTACCTATTTTAGATATTTTGTCCGTAGTTTTTCTTAATGAAAATACGAAATTTCATACATTTCTTTTTATGTATAAAATTTTTTTCATAAAACATTTTTCCACGGGGCCCAACGTGGCTCTCGATGGCCCTGGCTAGCAACCATAGATTGAAAAGTAAGTTGGGTTTGTTAATCCAACGTTCTACGGCAACTTATTTGACGCCCAACGTGGGGCACTTTTTACAATAATTTACCAGTTAAACGTGAGATTAAGAAATAATAATTTTGTTTGAAAATTGAAGAAATTTAGAATAGAGATGGAAACGATAGATTGGTAACTGATGATGCTTTTAGAATGCAAGAATTAATAAAAAATTATACAAAGTCAATAAAAAATTAAATATTCAATGCAATATCTGATAATAATGAAGATTTACGCTAAATAGTATCAGAGTTTAATAAAGGATGCGATGGGAATATTTGGAATAGAATTTTGAAAATGGGGAGCAGGAAGAAAATGAAAAAAATTCTGATGAAACCAAAGAAGAAACGATAGTTGAAAATAATGGAGAAATTAAAAATTAAAAATTTGGATAAAGATATTTTGATTAAAAATTAAAATTTTGAAATGAAAAATTTAGATAAAGGACTTTTGGTTAATAATAAAAATTTGGAAATAGACAATTTGATTGGAAAAAAATTTTGAAAAAAATAAGATCGGTAAAGAAAATGAAAATTTGGACAATAATTCGACAAAAATTATGGGAAAGGTTGATAGAAAGAAACCGGAAGCAAAAGTGAACGGGGAGCCGGCAAAAGAAGATGAAAAATAAGAAAACAAATTAATAGACAAAGTAGTTTTGAATAATAAAGTCAGAGGTGGACTGACGCTGACCCCTATGATCATCATCAATTTCAATAAACACATTAAGTTATATTTAAAATATTAAAATATTTTTAAGTTTTGTACAATAAAGGATAATAAAGGATGTTCGTTAAAAAATGTTTAGTATGAGCATGAACCACCATCGTATGCATCAGTTATTGGTTTTGAACAATGTAATATATTTTTATTTATCCTTCATTTGCGTTTACGTGACTTTTAAAATGTTATAGAAAATATAAGAAAATCCTTTATATATTGTTCTTCAAGTAGCACATCGGAAAATAATATAACTCAAAGGAGTACACATCATCAAAAACAAAATAAATATATGTATAGTATCATTGCAAGATAAAAGTTTGCAAAGCTATACTTGAATGGATATTGAGACTGTGTGTGTACACGATTATAATATTTTCCTTGTATTTCAAAGAACTTTAAAACCCTAGCTAGAACTACATGATAATAAAACTTGTATTTTTATTGGAAATCTTTAAGTCAAGTCCATTTAGTTTGACATATAAAAAACAGCTTTACCGATCCCATCACAATATCCGACAGGAACCAATATTTATCTACGGCTTACGTAGCTGAAAATGTGTGATATTCCAAAAAAATGATGTTTACTTTTTTCGAATATATTTATAGAAGTCAAATGAAGTTCACTTACATTTTCCTGCACCATATACAATGTTTCACGAGATTGTTGGTGGTGAGAATTCATTATCAAACGGCGCATACTTTCCCTGATCCGTGGTTCAATGTGCGAATCTTTAGTGCTAAACTCGAGAAGAAATGCTGATCCAAGCGCACCCAAAATGAAGCTCAGTACTTGGATGGCTGTATACTGAAACAAAGAAATTTATTATATATTTTTGCTTTACTCAGCAATATAATTTCTTTAAATTTAATTTGCTAATACAAAAATAAATTTATTTATAAGGAAAATATAATCTCAAAATCAATTTTACCACGATTAAATTATTATTTTTGCATAATAAAGTAAGTAAAAAATACACAATCCAGTCAAATTTACTTTAGATTGATTATCGTGCCTGTGTACATTTACGTAGTAAATAATAATTAAAGCTACAAAATGAAACTAGGTATTGAGGCATATTATTTAAAAAATTCTTTCATATAAATGTCGAAATAATAATTTATATTCAAAAGACGGAAATTTATTTTCAGAAATAAAGTAACGCGAGGAAAATAAGTAGACGTGGAAAGTATACGTGCATGTTGGGTTATTAAGAGTCCAAGACGTAATTCTTAAACTGAAAACGGATGTATATTTATACTTCTGTAAAGCCAAGACTTCCTCTTAACCATAATTAATTTCGAGGTTAATGATCTTACACTTACATAAGATTATGTTGATTTAATAATGAATGTTGTAAATTACACGATTTTTCCTCTTAAAAAATGCTATTTCCGCTTTTATTCTTAAGTACTTTTAAGAGAAAAGTAAAAAGCTTTTTTGCAGAATACTGAATCTTATATTTCAAAACGAAAAATTAAAATTGTACCTGGTGCTTTATCTGAAAAGTGTTTCTTGTACTCCGGCAAAGTTGGTTCAATTAGGAAAGAAACAATTTAGAATTGATTTTACGTTCAAAGTGTAATATATAAAATTATCATAGGGGTAATCAAATATAAAGCAAACATGAGAAACACGAACATTCTTTTCGAGCTTATTTGTACTGGTAAAGAGACAAATAGAACGCTAAATTCCTGACGAGATAGAGAAAACACATTCAGACATCTGGGTAACGATTAATGTAGCGACAATGCAACCCTAATATATTCGAATGTAAGTCCATGAGAAGAACTAATTTATCGCTAAAAGCGACTGGCTTTATCTTGAACAAACTTCCGTGATTACTCCTTCGGTGACGATGCTTCAGCTGGTTGGTTCTACTTTAAGAATAGCGTCGCACCTGATCCCGTAGGGAGAAGCGGTGAGTTCGCACCTCGGGATTCTCACAGTCTCTGGAGTTATCTAGGGCTTTTTCGAGATATGCAATATAATGTTAAAACGCTGTTGTTACAAAGCCATTTTAGTGTTAAATTCACGTGCCGAAAAATATATCACGCAATAAGCAATTTCACGCTAAAATGTACAAATTTTTAAATTACAGAACAAAAGTAATACAACTGAATGCGTTGCTACAGAAATCTTTAAAAGTACAAAGAAATTATATAAAATTCTTTTGGTTTCACTTGACATTTTTAAAAAGGGATGATTTCTACACATACGCGCCATTACCGTAAAAATTTCAAGAGTAGATGCTTCAATAATTTAAGTATCCTTTTAAATTTCAACTTAAAATTTTTTCGTATGAAACTCTTTTCGCATTAACGTCAATACTTTCAATCCTTTCAAAAGCAAACCTGTTAGTAATTCAGGCAATTCTTTCAGTAAATACTTTAAAAGTGAAATTTAAATTATATTTCTAAGTTTTATAATAGCTGATCTATCAAATCCAAAGTTTCGAAATTGTGGAAGCATTTTAAAGTGACAGTAATCTGATTTTAATGTGAAAGGTTTTGAAGTTGGTATTTGCATATTTTATTTTTCATATTTCACTTTTAAGTTATTAAAACTAAACGCTCAAAGCTTTCAGGCTTAAGGATCTATTTTTAGATTTTCATGTTTCTACCTTAAGCATCTTTAATATTCTTATTGAAGCTTAACAATTACAAATTTTAATTGGGGGAAAATTCGATTTGTATTATTTGTTCGCGATATCTATACGCGAAAATGTGTAAATCACTGACATGTGCACTTGGTGTTGCTTGTTTTGATTATTTTTTTATAACACTAATGTCTGTCAAAAGTGATGGATTTAATCTTGTTATTACAGCTATGTTTATGTTGTTCACTTTTAATAACTTACCCAGAATTTGTGATAAAAATAAAATTATTACGTCTTAAAATTTTTGACACTTCGTAACCAAATAGGTATAAAAAAAATCTCCTTTACATAATTTTCTGCAGATTTTTTTAACTCCATAATTCATTCTCAAAAACTTTCTCCACATTTTCATTTTTTAAAATCACTTTTATTAAAGTCTATATTGGTTATCATTACAAGCTAACCTAACTTGTACGTGTCCGACATGTATAATTACTATAATCTCCAAGATGATCTTTACGTAAAACCACAATTAGAATTCAGGGTTGATTAGGTTAGGTTAAATTAAGTTAGTTTAGGTTTGGTTAGGTTCTGCGGTTATAATTCTCATGAAAATTGGAGAATTGATCCAAGACGGTAATTGAAGAGGTCCGGAAGGAAGATACTACAACAAGACGATGCAAACGATATACCGAAATAGCATCAAAACTAAAACAGAAGCACAAACAAGATAAAGACAACTTAACGATAGAAATAATAAAGTTTAAAAACCACAAATGGGATACCCTGCTTACGGGCCTTAACAACGACGTCTGGGGCAAGGGATACGAAATAGATTCGGCAGGAGAGCTGCGCTCGATCTCTCTTCGAACCAAACGGGAACTGGGGTCGATACATTCTTCCTAACCCACCCTCCGTTCGAAAGAAGAAGAATATAAAAAGGCACAAAGATTTCTCAGAAAAAAAGCTTAGAGAAACACTAAGGGCAGTGAAGATAAATAAAGCACCTGGCACGGACGAAATGCCAGACCGTGTGGGGAAAGTTCGGAGTAGATTTGAAGAACCCTAAATACCCTGACGGAAGAAGGAGGATTCCCTACCGAATGAAAAAATGTCACCCTTGGGCTTCTCAAAATGGGGAAGAGGCCAGCAAAACATCTCCTCGTCCTACCGACCAATCTTAGCAATTTATATTGCGATGAAACATGTGAGGCGGATGAAGCCAGCAGACGTGGGAGACTTCCATGGTCTTACAAAATTAGTTTAAAGGATCCTGGAAGTCTAAAAATAAGAAAGCAAGCAATCGAACCTGTAGTGGGATTACGTTCACATCGCTTTGAAGCGATCGCATTGAAGCGATCACATTGAAGCGTTCGCATTGAAGCGTTAGTATTGAAGCGTTCGTTTTTAAAAGCGAATTCAATTTAGTTAAAGAACAGTTGTTGTAGGACCACGTGAGTGATACCATGTTCATTTACAAATATTATCACTTTTATTCGAAAAATTTTAAAGCGAATATACAAGAAATTCTGAATGTTCAACAGAATTATTTGTTCGGAACTTTGTCGGCAAAAGTCGGAAGAATGCTACAATTATACATGTCGAACTGACATGCCATAAGGACAGTACAGGGGGAGTGTTGCTATATAAGGTAAAAAATCAAATCAATATTTTCAAGAATGCAACTATATGATACTGATGAGACCTAATAAGGTCGAAACATGTCTATCATTGTTGTGTTCTTGATTATATTGATTTAACTTTGAATTATGTGTATAAAACAAAATATTGCCAACAGTGCGCGCGTGCGGACGAACTTATGATTAAAAAATCGCGTTATCAGATAACACGCATTGAATTGAAAAATTGAATGAAGAAAAAATTGAATTGTCTGGGTAACACATTAATAAAGATAACAAGTATAAATAATTTAGTTCGCGACTGAATCCCGACGGGGAAGGTCGTGTCGAGTTTGACCATAGCTCTCAAAAGAGACTTTGTGCATGTGTGTGTTTAGAAAAGCAAAGTGCATGTAAACTAAACCTTTCGAACAAATAATAATAAATTAAATTTTTGGACGAGAACTAGCAAGCGCAGCGGTTTACCTTTTGAAAAAATAATTTAGAAGGAGTAGTGGAGTAGAAATTCATTTGGAATTGGAGAGGGCCGTTCCTTTTTTAACGTGGGAGAGGAGAAGAAGTACCCACAACCCATTTAAGTGTACCCAATTGAGTTAAGGATTATCGCAACAAATAGGAATACAGAATTAAGCGGAACAGGTTTGCATAAAACTTAACATTATAAGTGCTAGAACGATTTATGCTGAAATTTATTCGGATCGGAACAACGGTGCGTCAACTAGCAATAATTGTAAATTTAAATTTAAATTGTAATTCAATTGTTTTGCTTAACAAAAATAAAATTTCAAAATTCATTCAAATACTCAGTTGGATGTTTTTTTTTAATTAAAAGATTGAAGATTTTACATTCATTCGACGAAAGACGGATGGCTGAGGTTCGCTATTTAGCTGGCATTATTCCAGAAAGTTTAATAAAGTAAGTATGCACGATTTAAGGTTCTTGACTGAGTCGTAGCAATATGTAAGACTCATGCCCTAAAGCTCCTTACCTGGAGGTAAAAGACCTGGAGGACAAGAAAGTTTGTTATGGTAATGGTAATGCATTCAACTACGCTAAATGGAAAACTCTCTTACTAACAACAGGAGCGTTTCAAATAAAATAGAGAATAGTTACATCAGGGGTGGTCCAGGGTTAGGTACTGGCACCGGTACTCTGGAACATCGATTACGACGAGGTCTTCTCACTCATGTGCCTGAAAGGGTGAGTCTGATGGGTTTCACAGACGATCTGAGCGCATGAGTCGTGACGAAAACAGAAGATGCGATAGAACAAAATGCTACAGAAACAATAACATCAGTAAGAACTTGGATAAATAAAAAGGGGCTCACCCTAGTACCCGAGAAGACGCGCTACCACCCAGGATGGGTTTTGGTTAACCACTTCATTTTATGAAGGATCTACAAGAGATATTATCTCGGTGGTTTTCCATTGGCCGACGATGGAAGACGGTTAGAATAAACTTCCTGCTGCACTCAGGCTAGAACCAGGGTTCTCTGCTTAGTATTCGATGCACTTAAGCATTAGACCGTAACCGTCTTCTAGCAAATCCATGGCTGAGAAAACAACTTTAACAGCAGAAATTGGTAAATCAGAGTTTTCTCAAAACATTTAAATGTTTATCGTCATCATAGAATTTATTACTTATGCCTAGTTTTTCAATCGTGAGATAACCCATATTCAATGGTTCACTATGAATTCTGACCAATCAGAGTTATTTATTTCAAGTACTACATTTTTTTCAGCTACCTACTATGAATAAATTCACAACTCTCGCTTACCGCAAAAGAGTATGTATGAGGGTCAAAGCGTATTAGCGTTGTTTTAAACAGGTGTTTATCAATTGAATTAGCAGTTCAGCTGTCTGGATGAGTTGATTAAAATAATCTTAAAGTTTTTAGTGACCGCAAGGTTTAAATAATTAATATGAAAATCGAAAATAACAAAATCATTTTTGATTGATTCATGCGAAATAAAACTAAACAATGCAAAATAATAACCTACATAGCATTAATTTTCTAAGTGCTTGTTTGTTTGTGCTATTACCATGGCGTTTATATGCAATAAATTTAGGTGAGACATCAAGTAGTGTAGTCTGTACACGTATTGCTGTGACAATTAAAACTTTTGTAATAATATGAAAGCTCAATATCGCAGATTAAAACACGAACATTAAGTTGTAAAATCTCAATTTTCAAAAATAAAGATCTTGGGGTATTGCTCTTGACATTGATTATATAAATGCGAATACCTAGATAGATGGCCTTTTGGTCCATCGATCATTTTGAATCGGTCTGGCTATGATTGTATAAAGCTGCATTGGCTAGGGCGGAGATTGAGTTGTTGTTTTGTATGATTTACCGGTATGTAAAGTAGATTCTATTTCAAAAATCTAATTTTATTTTTTGTTTTCCCTAAGCAATTCCTACCGCAAACATCAAAATGTATTTAATCATGAATAATGCTAAACTTGAAAGAAGTCAGGTTTTTTTCGTACCGAGTTAAAATATACAAAAAAATTTTACTTGGCTAATTTCATTGTGTCACGAAACATTTAACAAATTTGAACGAAATTCTGATACTTACAACTACCCTTTTTCAAAATTTATAATTTGTTTAAGTATAATTAAAAATATATCTAGTAATCGATCGTAACACATTAAGCCATATTTAAGATACTCGTGAGTGGCAAGATCCAATTACATTAAAAGATGTTGACATTTCCCAAAGGACACCGTCTTCCCCAGTGCTGGTCACGCAAACAACACTCATCGCGTGTTTGTCAAGATGAAAATAATGTCTTGGTGTATACTGCCGTCCTAAGGAAGAAGGTCCTATCTGCAAAATACTGATTTTGAGATATTTAAACTTTTACGTATCTTTTAATGCCTTCGTCCGTTTTCATTGTACCAACTTCAAATTTAAAACTGAATTATAAAATGCGTTGCTTTATCATTGCACCTGTAGTAAATTTCAAATTTTTATCATACTTTGATAATAAGGCAGATAGGACAGTTATGCTTAGTATAACCCACCACATTGTGAAGTTTCAGTAGATAGGACTATAATTTAAACAGCATAAAATTCAAACTCGGTATATGATTTATAGAAAAAAGAAGTTTATTAATTATAAATACATAAATTAATATATAAATTTTATATTAAAGTTTATAAATTAATTAAAAATTAAAAAACTAAACGCTTAACAAATTAAAAAGAACACATTCAAATACAAACGCCAGAATTACACTTCTTCAAGGGCATTGCTTGCCGTAGGTAAATTTTCCCAAAACTGAATACGATTTTTAGGCATGATTTTTGGCAACTTAGCCAAAAGTCCTTCTTTTCTCTCTGTTGTTATGCCCCTACATTGTGTGCGTGGTTGTGGTTTTGATAAGTTTAATTTTTGAACCTTGGCATTTAAAAAATTAAGCTCAACAAAATCACCATTAAAATCAGTCTTATATTTTAATGACTTACTTCCCCTCTCAAAATATACCCAAACCATATCATGCAGATATGCACGCGGCTGAATTTTTTGCAATTTGTATTTTGAACTGAAATCTGGCCAATCATAAAAGTTTTGGATTGTCATCTCGATAGTGTTGACGTTTGATGAATTTGCTGATTTCACTGCATCCACAAAATCACCAAAATCATACACTTTACCTTTTCTTTTTAAAGATACTTCCACTTGGTGATGGAAGGAATCAGCAGACATGAAAGTGTGGCCAGTTTCAAAATACTTAATATTTAGTTTTTTTAAAGATACTTCTGATGAATTTACAAGATAAACAAAAAAACTAAAAATTGTCCAATTTTTGTTTTGAGCGGAACAGTTGTCCAGCCAAAGTGTTACGTCAATTTCATCTCGGTAGAATTGAAAAAAAGAGTAGTAAGAAGAAATTAAATCTTCTTTTGTCCTTCCTGCTAAAGCCTCATGCCAAAGAACAGCTAAAGGCTTCCTTTTCTGTTTTTTGCCAATAGGGACAAAGCTTTCGTTAAACACAATTAAGCGTTTGGTAAATATTACCTCTTTAAACATATCAACTCGAGGAATCATTATGACCTGCAAAATAAAACTAATAAATACCATGACGAATTTAAACTTAAAAAAAATACCTTTTCGAGGTCCGCGGAAAAGTAACAGCCATCCTTCTTTTCAGAATCGTTTTTGTATTCTATTCGAGCTGCTACGTATTTTGAATGATGAACATTCCACTTTTCACATTCTTCACAATCATCTTCTGCATGGTTGTCTTTTTTATGAAGCTGATATATCTCGCATTGCCAACACTCCTCATGGCCTAACTTTGCAAATGATATATTGAGATCATCGGATACTATTTTCCTATATAATTCATAAGAGACTTTCATACACGTATGTTTTTCTTTAAAATCGTTATACATGAATTTGATGGTAATATCTGATGGTAAATATTTTTTATTTGGAGCATGTTCCCGCCGATAGTGCGATATTGTAGGGTTAAATAAATTGACATGATCGATTATAATTTGCCTGTCAATCTTTTGAGGACATGGCTGACGTCCTCTTTGATCGCTTTTTGGCGTTATTAATTTACAATCAGTTGTCCTTACGTTTTTTAAAACCCTGTCATTACTGGCGCTGTATCCCAGAGTCGCTAAGAAAAATGTTTTGCAAACTTGAACATCAACTGCATTTTCGAGTTTCAAAAAATATTTAAAGGAAAATTGCCTTGAAGAGTTTGGTCCCGCTGTATTTCTTTTCTTGTCTTCTTTTTTAGTTGAATTGAAGATAAACGTTCTTCTTGCATCTTCATTAAGTTGCCAAAACTGGGTGTTAATGGCGATTTGGCGATTATTGTTAAGACGACAAACACATTTGTACCTGCAGTTATCTCTACAAGGTTCTTTCACTTGAAAATTGCCAATTTTACTTGTTAGTTTAGTTTTTCTTCTTTCAGCGGGAGGAGTATTAAAACATTTTCGTTTACGTAATTTACCTTTTTTAGTATATGTAAGCTGTTCTTTATCATCAATACGCGCCATAACTTTTTCAAGTAAATTAGGAAAAATACTTGTGTGAATGAATTCCATTAGATTTTCACTAGGAAAGCTAGCATCACAACTCTCAACAAGTTGCAGTCCTTCAGGCTCATCGACTTCGGAATCAGAGCTCGCATCATGACTTTCCTCATTTTCTAAGACGAAATCGGGGTCCATAACTTTTTCTTCTTTGTTGCCCTTACTGGAATTATTAGTCCGAACAACAGCTAATTTTTGTTGAAGGGATTTGTTAAGTGCAAGACTAATTAACTGTTTTCTTTTAGGAGACATCTCATCTAAAATAAAAAAAACAATTATGCCTTTAAGTTAAAAATTTAGAGATTAAAATATTTTAACAAATAATTAAAAGAGTTGTGTATTTGAAATGAATCTTCGAAAGCAATAATAATTTGAAAGAGTTAATTTTTTTACAATAATTACCTACTAAATAAAAAGCTACTTCATCCTATATATTCAATAAAATATACTTACTCGATACAGGTGAAATACGCGAAGTAGATGTAAGTTCAGAACCCGAGAGATGCGGAGATTCTTTAGAAGATGATGCTTCGTCTAAAATTTACAAAAATAATTTGACTGTGCTCAAAAATGGTAAATTATTTGAACTAAGTATTTTTTTTTAAATTGGGTTACACTCACCTTTCTGACACTGTTGCAAAGCCATTGCAACTAATCGCTGTGATCTATTCATCATTTTATAAACAATTTTATCAAAAATGAAAATAGAATGATAAAAAATTCACTGATAACAACTGCAACGACTAAGTAAAACAATACACTCACTAAAACCAGTATAAGAAAATATTAACTGAAATTTAAACGTTGGCACACGAGAACCACGGACTTTTTGCGGAGCTTTTGCACTTTACAAAAGTAAACTAGCTTTTGCCAGGAAATATTAAAATTGTTCACGACGTAATCTTTATTTTTTATTTAACACCGAAAGTACGGGTCCTTTATTAGCTTAGCAATTATACCTAGAAATGGACAATATCGGATCATAAAATTTCAAAACATCTGTGGAAAATGTAATTTTATTAAGAATCCCACGGTCTATTTACCGCATGTGCATACCGGATTGTGCATGTTTCAAAATTTTTAAAAAAATTATTTGCATTATTCAGTTTGCTATTCAAATATAGTACAATTAACTTCGTTATTTTTATTAAAATTGCCAAAGATCTATTATAAATGAACATCAGAAGTATTTACGCCCTACTTATAGCTAGAATACTAAGTAAGAATGTCCCAAGTGCAAATGAGCCTACAGATAGGACACACTTACTTAGTATATGCAAGATAGGACATTTTTATCTAGTAACCTATAGCAATGTTGTAGATAGGACAAACTAATTAGTTAAATATAAGGCATTTCTGCTGTAGTTAGGACTCTCTTCTTTGGTAGATAGGTAAAATACATTGTATAGCATACATAGCATCAAAAATCCAGAAAACGCAAATTTTTCAGATAGGACCTTCTTCCTTAGGACGGCAGTATATGTATAGTGTTTTATCAAAAGTTCTTGTGAATACGCATTTTTAAAATCACGATCCTTGCATGCTAGGTTTACTAATCGGTCTTTAAAGAAATAAAAGAAAGACTGAGCAAATGTACATTACAAAACGAAGTCACGTTAGGTAAACGTAACTTAATTTATTATTAACGTTTGCATAACCCTCTATCGGTAATATATGTAAGGTGGAGAAATTATATTTAGATAGACCAAAGAGTTGAAATTATAATGGTAAATAATTCCAGTAACTTGTACGGAAGCAAAACTTGAAACAATAAATTTGTTCGAGTACTCTATTAACATTTTATAACAACAGTTAGCTGTTATATATTACAATGTAATAATATCAAGTAAACTTATGTAAAATAACAAACTTAAGTTTCCAAGTGTCTTACCATGTATTAATTAAATTTATTACATGCAACTCCTTTACAAATGCTTTCAACTTTTATCGAAACTCGAACTGTAGATATAATTTGGGAATCATAAATTATTATTAATTAAATAGCTACGAGGTTAAAAATCACCGTAAATTTACAGTGTGCATATTGTAAATTTACATTAAATTATAAATTTACAAGCTTTTGTAAAAAAGCTGTACATTTTTTGTTTTCCTTTAATCCGTACGTTTTTCTCCGCTAAATTTTGTGATAAAGTTGATGTTAAAATAATAAATTCTTAATTAAACTAAAGATCTTATAGCTGACGTACTACATAAATTATAAAACATTCCTTATACAATGCACGTCAACTTAGAGCTACAAGTTTACCTGCCGTACATGAAATTTTGAGAAGCTATCATAAGCAGATTTTCGAAGCGTTATATGAAGAAGATTATCTTGATAAAGCAGGAAACGACTTCAAGTGTTAAATATGTATTTAGTTTTTTTATTGCATGAATACATCTTGAGCTATTACTAAGATTAGCTTGGACTCTACATTCACGAAAAAATAAAATATACTAAAAATATTAAATTGAACTTGTAATGAATAGAATTTCTACTAAAATGACGGATCAAGCAACATGGTTTAGGTCAATGCGATTGTTTAAAGATGGATTTCCTTCAAAATTCGAAGCTTGGCACTAAAGCTGCGGTATAGAGTCTAATTATGATCATAGCAAATCGGTAAGCATCTAAAGACAGGAAATTTATTTAGCAAACAAATTTGTTCAAGCCAAGTCTTCAAACTTGCTTGTGTGCGGTTAACAGACTCGAGAGAATAAAATTATAAGTAAATTATGAAAAAATATGAAGTTCTAAAAATTCAATTCTTTACAAAAATACAGTCTATGAAATAGTCTATTTTTTGTGAATGCTTAGATTGTATTTCGTAAAACATACACTGAGAAAGTGAGAATAAATTAAATCCCACATTCAGAAACAATTCAATTTATAAACTCTGTTAATATACTACAAACAGGAATTTTATACATTCAGTGCTGAAATAAAGAATTTTTGGGAAAAATTTCAATATCAGCAGCTTTAAATAAATTTTTGGAGCCAGACATGTTGATTAAATCTGATTTCCGGCAAGGCTAAGTTGAATATTCATGAGTGCTTAGTATGAATAAAAATGAATTTTATTTCTTTTCAACAGTGAACATTTTTTCGTGAAATAATAAGCAAATGTAGGACGGAAGCTTGTTGATGCATTGCATAAAAATTATTAATTATTTCGAGATGGAAAAGCAAGTGGAAAATAAATAATTTTAAATTTTCTGTTAAAATAACAAGCAGAGAAGAGAGCAGTACTAAGCAACATCATTCGTGCTTATTAACCCTCGTGGCGTAGCCATGACATCGGGTTTTATTAAGAATGTGTCTTTTCAGCCAACGTAGAAAATGTCAGACTGTTTGGCCAAATTGGCAATAACTAGCAAAGCTGACAACTTGAGTTATTATTTCAGTACCTATACCTTTACTAATTTGAAAATTAAAACCGAGAGCACAAAAAGCAAACGAATTTGATATTATAAAATTTTTTGTTTATCTTGTAAAAGTTAATTATTAATGAAAAAGTATCCATTTTAGAACTTTACGAAACTTCATTCTAAATATTTATTCTATTAACTTTTAAACCCTAATGTGTCTGAAGGGTAATAATATGAGTTTCAATATCGATCCTTATATAATATTTGAGTTTCCACATTAAACAAGCAATGTAAATTAGCTCTTTAATAACAATTTATTACAAAATATGTTATAATTTAAAACGTATAATAATGGAGTTAGTATTTAATGATGATATCGTGTTAAAAGAAAATAATCCACTTCTGTGGTTCGTTCGACGATAAAAAAAGAAATTGCGTTACCTATTACAATTAATAGGGTAATAATTTTATGATAATCTCTGAAGATGTTATATTTGGCACGAAACCATTTCGTGATACTTAAGGTGCGAGTTCCGTAATGGATTAATTATGAAATCAAGCAATTTATTTTTACTCTAATTACAGGTAGTGGCAAAATACGTAGACACACCTTCTTTGGGAGTGGTTATCTGCTATTTCGATATAATTTTGTCATAATTTGTACTTTAATTAGAAACATTCTGCAAAAGAGTGACATACGGTGGACTTGTTTGTATGTAAACGAAAAAAAACTAGTAAGATGCAGATAATTCACACGCACACTTTGTTGAAACGAATGTCGTGCAAACGTTCTACGTTTATTAATTTTATATTTATACCACCGTTATTATTACTTATTTCACTTACAAATCAATATTTCTAACATCAAGACTCCAATATTACTGTTATTAATTTTATTCGATCTGGATTCGAACTCTGGTGATTTCTTATTACATAATTCTAAGATCTATAGTAAAATTAATAATTTTGTAAAATCTGCCTAGGGCTTATATTTGCATCGAATCCGGTATTCAATAACCCGAAAACACAAACAAAAGGTTTATTTTTTTACCGCAGGATCATTTCAGTATAAATTTCTATAACAAAGTAAATAGTCAAAAAATACCTTTTTAGTATATTTTCAGAAATTGCGTGCGGTTTTCATAATATGTTCAAATACAAGCAAGCGTTGTAGGTAAACTGAAAATTGTGCTGTTATAGCCTACATTTTATTTGTATAGACAATTGAATTTTGTACCTATACTATAGTTTTCAGTTTAGGTTTTCCTAACTTGTTATCTGGCATTTTGTATGGCATTCAAGCTTCAATATAACGACCGTTCCGCTATACCCTCATTGTAGAAAAACAACAAGCAGTATTAGAAGCAGTATTATTTTAATGAATAGTTTTATGCATTATTTAACCTTTTCAGCCAACCATCCCTGGCTATATTTACAAAACTACAGAATAATGAAGATCATGTATTGTCTGCATAATCTATTGTGTGTGCAGTTATAATACGGTTAATAAGTAAAACCTCAGACTAAATATACCTAGACAGAACATATACAAATATAACTTGAAGCAAATTTTTCTGTTTGTTTACTATACTGGTGTTTACCGAGTCCCGAGTTGTCATTGGTCAACAAAACGCGCCACTTGTTATGGTTTAAATACGAAATATTTTTTTAGACATTGTGAATTGATTATTATCGTTGTTGAGTCGTTTGTGGAATTTATAATTTAAAAAATGGGCAAGCAATGCATTGTGTGTGGTTAAGTGTATCAAAAATCTTTATAACATAAGTAAGTAATACTTAACCTAAAAAACATTCATTCAACCTGTGTGTTAGCATAGCTATGCTCTGTCTAGTAAATAGTTAGTCTGAGAGTAAAACATAACATTGTTTCGAAATCAAAAACATAAACGCATTTGTAACGTTTCTATAATTTAACATTCGTGCATAACACATGCAATTACTATTGTCCGACGAATGAAGGACAACTCAATTGATTATTATGATAAACCTCCCATCCTATAAAAATTTTAACCAAAGCTTATAACAATATTAATTAATCCACATGTTACACTGAACTGCTTCAAGCATTAACATAGTTTTTCTTGTTCAGTTTGTTTTTGTTAATTTAATTTAACAAGCAAACATTCGTTTAAGGTTGTACTTACATTAAACCGAACTCGGTACATTTCAATTCAAATTTTGTGTTTCAGGTGCTTCGAGGATAACACAAAGATAACATTGACTAAAAATAAATCACGTAAAATAATACCAAAATTTAATTTGTATTAAGAAAAAAAACAAGAAAAAAGTTAACTACCCCTAATCGCTATGCGTCCTTGCTCAAGTTTTATTTTTGTGAATTAGCGTTAATGTTCCTTTCAATACATTAAATAATTACAGTTAATGCATCAATTGCAGTTGCAAGAAACTTTGAAGTTGTACTTTCTAAAGTTTTTTTCAGAAAATTATTTTCGAAGGACTAAGGTCACAAAAATCATAAAAACTGTTTTTTTCCTATTTTTTCCATAAAATTCCAATTATCCTTTAGAATAATATGTACATTAACTCGAACAACTTTTTCTGTGATCCTGAAAACATTTACAAACTCTAAAGTAATGATTGAATTGAATTATATGGAGTTGAACATAGATTTATTGTGTTATTTTATGTACTAGGTATAAACCCCGAGTGTTTTAAAATATTTTTTAATTTAATCAAACGACATGAGTGCCTTTCCAATTCTACTAATTCTATATATTATAACAATATCAAAGTAAATACGAAATGAAAACAGTCAAACTGCTTCCATATAATCAAAATATTTTTTTACAGTATCAAGTATCAAGCCAAAACATTCGGGCATGAAATTTCAGGATGCTTGTTTAATGCTGTTTAGAAATAGTCAGCTGAATTTAATGAGATCTTGATCAGCTTACAAGTAAATAAAATATTTTCTTGTTAGAAAACAACAGCAATGTTGGCTAGCATTGCATTTTAAATCTGATAATACTATTAAGCATTACCGCAATCTTAACTTAAAGCTTTTATGTCGATTTATTAAAAACTATTTTCTATTCTCTCGTGGATAATTTAAAATTAAAATTTATAATATTGCAAGCTTTTGTAATTTTGCACATAGCGAATAGACTTGATTAAATTCGCTTGCGCTAAGGAATAACCGAGTAATTAAAAAGAAAATTGACTAACAGCAATTATTTCTTATTTAAATTTAGTCTAGGATAAAAGAGAAAAAGAACTCAAAATAAAAAATTTTAAGTAAATTTGTGGTTTTTAGTATGTATTTATGGTTAAATTCAAAAAATATAAGAATAATACAATACGTAGAAAATCAAAATTCAAAAAATTTAAAAAGGAGACAATTAACACATAACAGGTCTGGATTAAGAAAATTTGAAAAAATGAAAATTTCGTAATACGAAGTACAATATAACGTTATTTCATGGTTATTGCCATTCTTCAGTTGCACGCATCGATTACGATTACATTGTAAAATAAGAAGAAAAAATTTTTCAAACTAAACAAAATTATCGACTAAATTGTACAAAATTGACTTACCATAACCTCCAAAGATTATCAAAACTGAACTTGTTACATGAGGTATGAATAATTTAAAAATGATTTGAACTAAGAAATTCGTTTACCTAGCACTGCTAGTTTGAAATCCGAAGGCACTGCCCTCTTAATATGATTTCTAAAAACTTTGAAAAAATTCAAAATTCAAAAATTTACCACGTGTTTTAACCGTGAGGCGTAAAACTAGAAAAAGAACTCAAAATAAAAAATTTTAAGTAAATTTGTGGTTTTTAGTATGTATTTATGGTTAAATTCAAAAAATATAAGAATAATACAATACGTAGAAAATCAAAATTCAAAAAATTTAAAAAGGAGACAATTAACACATAACAGGTCTGGATTAAGAAAATTTGAAAAAATGAAAATTTCGTAATACGAAGTACAATATAACGTTATTTCATGGTTATTGCCATTCTTCAGTTGCACGCATCGATTACGATTACATTGTAAAATAAGAAGAAAAAATTTTTCAAACTAAACAAAATTATCGACTAAATTGTACAAAATTGACTTACCATAACCTCCAAAGATTATCAAAACTGAACTTGTTACATGAGGTATGAATAATTTAAAAATGATTTGAACTAAGAAATTCGTTTACCTAGCACTGCTAGTTTGAAATCCGAAGGCACTGCCCTCTTAATATGATTTCTAAAAACTTTGAAAAAATTCAAAATTCAAAAATTTACCACGTGTTTTAACCGTGAGGCGTAAAACTAGAAAAAGAACTCAAAATAAAAAATTTTAAGTAAATTTGTGGTTTTTAGTATGTATTTATGGTTAAATTCAAAAAATATAAGAATAATACAATACGTAGAAAATCAAAATTCAAAAAATTTAAAAAGGAGACAATTAACACATAACAGGTCTGCATTAAGAAAATTTGAAAAAATGAAAATTTCGTAATACGAAGTACAATATAACGTTATTTCATGGTTATTGCCATTCTTCAGTTGCACGCATCGATTACGATTACATTGTAAAATAAGAAGAAAAAATTTTTCAAACTAAACAAAATTATCGACTAAATTGTACAAAATTGACTTACCATAACCTCCAAAGATTATCAAAACTGAACTTGTTACATGAGGTATGAATAATTTAAAAATGATTTGAACTAAGAAATTCGTTTACCTAGCACTGCTAGTTTGAAATCCGAAGGCACTGCCCTCTTAATATGATTTCTAAAAACTTTGAAAAAATTCAAAATTCAAAAATTTACCACGTGTTTTAACCGTGAGGCGTAAAACTAGAAAAAGAACTCAAAATAAAAAATTTTAAGTAAATTTGTGGTTTTTAGTATGTATTTATGGTTAAATTCAAAAAATATAAGAATAATACAATACGTAGAAAATCAAAATTCAAAAAATTTAAAAAGGAGACAATTAACACATAACAGGTCTGGATTAAGAAAATTTGAAAAAATGAAAATTTCGTAATACGAAGTACAATATAACGTTATTTCATGGTTATTGCCATTCTTCAGTTGCACGCATCGATTACGATTACATTGTAAAATAAGAAGAAAAAATTTTTCAAACTAAACAAAATTATCGACTAAATTGTACAAAATTGACTTACCATAACCTCCAAAGATTATCAAAACTGAACTTGTTACATGAGGTATGAATAATTTAAAAATGATTTGAACTAAGAAATTCGTTTACCTAGCACTGCTAGTTTGAAATCCGAAGGCACTGCCCTCTTAATATGATTTCTAAAAACTTTGAAAAAATTCAAAATTCAAAAATTTTACCACGTGTTTTAACCGTGAGGCGTAAAACTAGAAAAAGAACTCAAAATAAAAAATTTTAAGTAAATTTGTGGTTTTTAGTATGTATTTATGGTTAAATTCAAAAAATATAAGAATAATACAATACGTAGAAAATCAAAATTCAAAAAATTTAAAAAGGAGACAATTAACACATAACAGGTCTGGATTAAGAAAATTTGAAAAAATGAAAATTTCGTAATACGAAGTACAATATAACGTTATTTCATGGTTATTGCCATTCTTCAGTTGCACGCATCGATTACGATTACATTGTAAAATAAGAAGAAAAAATTTTTTTTTCAAACTAAACAAAATTATCGACTAAATTGTACAAAATTGACTTACCATAACCTCCAAAGATTATCAAAACTGAACTTGTTACATGAGGTATGAATAATTTAAAAATGATTTGAACTAAGAAATTCGTTTACCTAGCACTGCTAGTTTGAAATCCGAAGGCACTGCCCTCTTAATATGATTTCTAAAAACTTTGAAAAAATTCAAAATTCAAAAATTTACCACGTGTTTTAACCGTGAGGCGTAAAACTAGAAAAAGAACTCAAAATAAAAAATTTTAAGTAAATTTGTGGTTTTTAGTATGTATTTATGGTTAAATTCAAAAAATATAAGAATAATACAATACGTAGAAAATCAAAATTCAAAAAATTTAAAAAGGAGACAATTAACACATAACAGGTCTGGATTAAGAAAATTTGAAAAAATGAAAATTTCGTAATACGAAGTACAATATAACGTTATTTCATGGTTATTGCCATTCTTCAGTTGCACGCATCGATTACGATTACATTGTAAAATAAGAAGAAAAAATTTTTCAAACTAAACAAAATTATCGACTAAATTGTACAAAATTGACTTACCATAACCTCCAAAGATTATCAAAACTGAACTTGTTACATGAGGTATGAATAATTTAAAAATGATTTGAACTAAGAAATTCGTTTACCTAGCACTGCTAGTTTGAAATCCGAAGGCACTGCCCTCTTAATATGATTTCTAAAAACTTTGAAAAAATTCAAAATTCAAAAATTTACCACGTGTTTTAACCGTGAGGCGTAAAACTAGAAAAAGAACTCAAAATAAAAAATTTTAAGTAAATTTGTGGTTTTTAGTATGTATTTATGGTTAAATTCAAAAAATATAAGAATAATACAATACGTAGAAAATCAAAATTCAAAAAATTTAAAAAGGAGACAATTAACACATAACAGGTCTGGATTAAGAAAATTTGAAAAAATGAAAATTTCGTAATACGAAGTACAATATAACGTTATTTCATGGTTATTGCCATTCTTCAGTTGCACGCATCGATTACGATTACATTGTAAAATAAGAAGAAAAAATTTTTCAAACTAAACAAAATTATCGACTAAATTGTACAAAATTGACTTACCATAACCTCCAAAGATTATCAAAACTGAACTTGTTACATGAGGTATGAATAATTTAAAAATGATTTGAACTAAGAAATTCGTTTACCTAGCACTGCTAGTTTGAAATCCGAAGGCACTGCCCTCTTAATATGATTTCTAAAAACTTTGAAAAAATTCAAAATTCAAAAATTTACCACGTGTTTTAACCGTGAGGCGTAAAACTAGAAAAAGAACTCAAAATAAAAAATTTTAAGTAAATTTGTGGTTTTTAGTATGTATTTATGGTTAAATTCAAAAAATATAAGAATAATACAATACGTAGAAAATCAAAATTCAAAAAATTTAAAAAGGAGACAATTAACACATAACAGGTCTGGATTAAGAAAATTTGAAAAAATGAAAATTTCGTAATACGAAGTACAATATAACGTTATTTCATGGTTATTGCCATTCTTCAGTTGCACGCATCGATTACGATTACATTGTAAAATAAGAAGAAAAAATTTTTCAAACTAAACAAAATTATCGACTAAATTGTACAAAATTGACTTACCATAACCTCCAAAGATTATCAAAACTGAACTTGTTACATGAGGTATGAATAATTTAAAAATGATTTGAACTAAGAAATTCGTTTACCTAGCACTGCTAGTTTGAAATCCGAAGGCACTGCCCTCTTAATATGATTTCTAAAAACTTTGAAAAAATTCAAAATTCAAAAATTTACCACGTGTTTTAACCGTGAGGCGTAAAACTAGAAAAAGAACTCAAAATAAAAAATTTTAAGTAAATTTGTGGTTTTTAGTATGTATTTATGGTTAAATTCAAAAAATATAAGAATAATACAATACGTAGAAAATCAAAATTCAAAAAATTTAAAAAGGAGACAATTAACACATAACAGGTCTGGATTAAGAAAATTTGAAAAAATGAAAATTTCGTAATACGAAGTACAATATAACGTTATTTACACGTGGTTATAAACACGTTATAAACACGTGGTAAATTTTTGAATTTTGAATTTTTTCAAAGTTTTTAGAAATCATATTAAGAGGGCAGTGCCTTCGGATTTCAAACTAGCAGTGCTAGGTAAACGAATTTCTTAGTTCAAATCATTTTTAAATTATTCATACCTCATGTAACAAGTTCAGTTTTGATAATCTTTGGAGGTTATGGTAAGTCAATTTTGTACAATTTAGTCGATAATTTTGTTTAGTTTGAAAAATTTTTTCTTCTTATTTTACAATGTAATCGTAATCGATGCGTGCAACTGAAGAATGGCAATAACCATGAAATAACGTTATATTGTACTTCGTATTACGAAATTTTCATTTTTTCAAATTTTCTTAATCCAGACCTGTTATGTGTTAATTGTCTCCTTTTTAAATTTTTTGAATTTTGATTTTCTACGTATTGTATTATTCTTATATTTTTTGAATTTAACCATAAATACATACTAAAAACCACAAATTTACTTAAAATTTTTTATTTTGAGTTCTTTTTCTAGTTTTACGCCTCACGGTTAAAACACGTGGTAAATTTTTGAATTTTGAATTTTTTCAAAGTTTTTAGAAATCATATTAAGAGGGCAGTGCCTTCGGATTTCAAACTAGCAGTGCTAGGTAAACGAATTTCTTAGTTCAAATCATTTTTAAATTATTCATACCTCATGTAACAAGTTCAGTTTTGATAATCTTTGGAGGTTATGGTAAGTCAATTTTGTACAATTTAGTCGATAATTTTGTTTAGTTTGAAAAATTTTTTCTTCTTATTTTACAATGTAATCGTAATCGATGCGTGCAACTGAAGAATGGCAATAACCATGAAATAACGTTATATTGTACTTCGTATTACGAAATTTTCATTTTTTCAAATTTTCTTAATCCAGACCTGTTATGTGTTAATTGTCTCCTTTTTAAATTTTTTGAATTTTGATTTTCTACGTATTGTATTATTCTTATATTTTTTGAATTTAACCATAAATACATACTAAAAACCACAAATTTACTTAAAAAAAAATTTTTTATTTTGAGTTCTTTTTCTAGTTTTACGCCTCACGGTTAAAACACGTGGTAAATTTTTGAATTTTGAATTTTTTCAAAGTTTTTAGAAATCATATTAAGAGGGCAGTGCCTTCGGATTTCAAACTAGCAGTGCTAGGTAAACGAATTTCTTAGTTCAAATCATTTTTAAATTATTCATACCTCATGTAACAAGTTCAGTTTTGATAATCTTTGGAGGTTATGGTAAGTCAATTTTGTACAATTTAGTCGATAATTTTGTTTAGTTTGAAAAATTTTTTCTTCTTATTTTACAATGTAATCGTAATCGATGCGTGCAACTGAAGAATGGCAATAACCATGAAATAACGTTATATTGTACTTCGTATTACGAAATTTTCATTTTTTCAAATTTTCTTAATCCAGACCTGTTATGTGTTAATTGTCTCCTTTTTAAATTTTTTGAATTTTGATTTTCTACGTATTGTATTATTCTTATATTTTTTGAATTTAACCATAAATACATACTAAAAACCACAAATTTACTTAAAATTTTTTATTTTGAGTTCTTTTTCTAGTTTTACGCCTCACGGTTAAAACACGTGGTAAATTTTTGAATTTTGAATTTTTTCAAAGTTTTTAGAAATCATATTAAGAGGGCAGTGCCTTCGGATTTCAAACTAGCAGTGCTAGGTAAACGAATTTCTTAGTTCAAATCATTTTTAAATTATTCATACCTCATGTAACAAGTTCAGTTTTGATAATCTTTGGAGGTTATGGTAAGTCAATTTTGTACAATTTAGTCGATAATTTTGTTTAGTTTGAAAAATTTTTTCTTCTTATTTTACAATGTAATCGTAATCGATGCGTGCAACTGAAGAATGGCAATAACCATGAAATAACGTTATATTGTACTTCGTATTACGAAATTTTCATTTTTTCAAATTTTCTTAATCCAGACCTGTTATGTGTTAATTGTCTCCTTTTTAAATTTTTTGAATTTTGATTTTCTACGTATTGTATTATTCTTATATTTTTTGAATTTAACCATAAATACATACTAAAAACCACAAATTTACTTAAAATTTTTTATTTTGAGTTCTTTTTCTAGTTTTACGCCTCACGGTTAAAACACGTGGTAAATTTTTGAATTTTGAATTTTTTCAAAGTTTTTAGAAATCATATTAAGAGGGCAGTGCCTTCGGATTTCAAACTAGCAGTGCTAGGTAAACGAATTTCTTAGTTCAAATCATTTTTAAATTATTCATACCTCATGTAACAAGTTCAGTTTTGATAATCTTTGGAGGTTATGGTAAGTCAATTTTGTACAATTTAGTCGATAATTTTGTTTAGTTTGAAAAATTTTTTCTTCTTATTTTACAATGTAATCGTAATCGATGCGTGCAACTGAAGAATGGCAATAACCATGAAATAACGTTATATTGTACTTCGTATTACGAAATTTTCATTTTTTCAAATTTTCTTAATCCAGACCTGTTATGTGTTAATTGTCTCCTTTTTAAATTTTTTGAATTTTGATTTTCTACGTATTGTATTATTCTTATATTTTTTGAATTTAACCATAAATACATACTAAAAACCACAAATTTACTTAAAATTTTTTATTTTGAGTTCTTTTTCTAGTTTTACGCCTCACGGTTAAAACACGTGGTAAATTTTTGAATTTTGAATTTTTTCAAAGTTTTTAGAAATCATATTAAGAGGGCAGTGCCTTCGGATTTCAAACTAGCAGTGCTAGGTAAACGAATTTCTTAGTTCAAATCATTTTTAAATTATTCATACCTCATGTAACAAGTTCAGTTTTGATAATCTTTGGAGGTTATGGTAAGTCAATTTTGTACAATTTAGTCGATAATTTTGTTTAGTTTGAAAAATTTTTTCTTCTTATTTTACAATGTAATCG
The DNA here is from genome assembly GCA_949152465.1 of Cantharis flavilabris. NCBI lineage: Eukaryota > Metazoa > Arthropoda > Insecta > Coleoptera > Cantharidae > Cantharis > Cantharis flavilabris. The sequence continues at coordinate 14,150,545 of OX424439.1, read as the reverse complement.
TAATCGATGCGTGCAACTGAAGAATGGCAATAACCATGAAATAACGTTATATTGTACTTCGTATTACGAAATTTTCATTTTTTCAAATTTTCTTAATCCAGACCTGTTATGTGTTAATTGTCTCCTTTTTAAATTTTTTGAATTTTGATTTTCTACGTATTGTATTATTCTTATATTTTTTGAATTTAACCATAAATACATACTAAAAACCACAAATTTACTTAAAATTTTTTATTTTGAGTTCTTTTTCTAGTTTTACGCCTCACGGTTAAAACACGTGGTAAATTTTTGAATTTTGAATTTTTTCAAAGTTTTTAGAAATCATATTAAGAGGGCAGTGCCTTCGGATTTCAAACTAGCAGTGCTAGGTAAACGAATTTCTTAGTTCAAATCATTTTTAAATTATTCATACCTCATGTAACAAGTTCAGTTTTGATAATCTTTGGAGGTTATGGTAAGTCAATTTTGTACAATTTAGTCGATAATTTTGTTTAGTTTGAAAAATTTTTTCTTCTTATTTTACAATGTAATCGTAATCGATGCGTGCAACTGAAGAATGGCAATAACCATGAAATAACGTTATATTGTACTTCGTATTACGAAATTTTCATTTTTTCAAATTTTCTTAATCCAGACCTGTTATGTGTTAATTGTCTCCTTTTTAAATTTTTTGAATTTTGATTTTCTACGTATTGTATTATTCTTATATTTTTTGAATTTAACCATAAATACATACTAAAAACCACAAATTTACTTAAAATTTTTTATTTTGAGTTCTTTTTCTAGTTTTACGCCTCACGGTTAAAACACGTGGTAAATTTTTGAATTTTGAATTTTTTCAAAGTTTTTAGAAATCATATTAAGAGGGCAGTGCCTTCGGATTTCAAACTAGCAGTGCTAGGTAAACGAATTTCTTAGTTCAAATCATTTTTAAATTATTCATACCTCATGTAACAAGTTCAGTTTTGATAATCTTTGGAGGTTATGGTAAGTCAATTTTGTACAATTTAGTCGATAATTTTGTTTAGTTTGAAAAATTTTTTCTTCTTATTTTACAATGTAATCGTAATCGATGCGTGCAACTGAAGAATGGCAATAACCATGAAATAACGTTATATTGTACTTCGTATTACGAAATTTTCATTTTTTCAAATTTTCTTAATCCAGACCTGTTATGTGTTAATTGTCTCCTTTTTAAATTTTTTGAATTTTGATTTTCTACGTATTGTATTATTCTTATATTTTTTGAATTTAACCATAAATACATACTAAAAACCACAAATTTACTTAAAATTTTTTATTTTGAGTTCTTTTTCTAGTTTTACGCCTCACGGTTAAAACACGTGGTAAATTTTTGAATTTTGAATTTTTTCAAAGTTTTTAGAAATCATATTAAGAGGGCAGTGCCTTCGGATTTCAAACTAGCAGTGCTAGGTAAACGAATTTCTTAGTTCAAATCATTTTTAAATTATTCATACCTCATGTAACAAGTTCAGTTTTGATAATCTTTGGAGGTTATGGTAAGTCAATTTTGTACAATTTAGTCGATAATTTTGTTTAGTTTGAAAAATTTTTTCTTCTTATTTTACAATGTAATCGTAATCGATGCGTGCAACTGAAGAATGGCAATAACCATGAAATAACGTTATATTGTACTTCGTATTACGAAATTTTCATTTTTTCAAATTTTCTTAATCCAGACCTGTTATGTGTTAATTGTCTCCTTTTTAAATTTTTTGAATTTTGATTTTCTACGTATTGTATTATTCTTATATTTTTTGAATTTAACCATAAATACATACTAAAAACCACAAATTTACTTAAAATTTTTTATTTTGAGTTCTTTTTCTAGTTTTACGCCTCACGGTTAAAACACGTGGTAAATTTTTGAATTTTGAATTTTTTCAAAGTTTTTAGAAATCATATTAAGAGGGCAGTGCCTTCGGATTTCAAACTAGCAGTGCTAGGTAAACGAATTTCTTAGTTCAAATCATTTTTAAATTATTCATACCTCATGTAACAAGTTCAGTTTTGATAATCTTTGGAGGTTATGGTAAGTCAATTTTGTACAATTTAGTCGATAATTTTGTTTAGTTTGAAAAATTTTTTCTTCTTATTTTACAATGTAATCGTAATCGATGCGTGCAACTGAAGAATGGCAATAACCATGAAATAACGTTATATTGTACTTCGTATTACGAAATTTTCATTTTTTCAAATTTTCTTAATCCAGACCTGTTATGTGTTAATTGTCTCCTTTTTAAATTTTTTGAATTTTGATTTTCTACGTATTGTATTATTCTTATATTTTTTGAATTTAGTCTAGGATATTTTACCAAATTCAATATTAGCTTTGGTTTCTACCCTAATAATTTTAATTTTTAAAGCTCAGTTTTGAAAAGACTTTTGGTCAAAGAAATTGACCAGGTGCTAGTCTTAAAAGCTTTTCTCAACGAAAATAAATATTTGTTCGTTCGTGACTGCGTAACAGTTACTCCTATATAATAATTTTATAAATATTTCTATGGGTAAAATAAAGACAGCTAAAATTATTTAGGGCCAGTTGTATAATAGAAGATCAACTTCGGATCAGAGTTAAGTTAACTTTGGCATTGAGCACTCTGATTGGTTCAACAGTGAGTTAATCCTGGTTTAACTTTTACCTGAGCTTTATTCGCAATTTACATTACTTGTCGTATAGTTGGTATAGAAAGTTTTGTTTATAAATCGAAATTTGTATTCTTTTGCTGTGCTACTTTATGAATTTTAACATTTCAGCGTGGTTTTACAATAAAATAATGCAGAATCAACTCACAACATCAAGTTTACTTAATAGAGTCGCCATATTATTGACTATTGGTGCCATTACCACCAATGGTAAGGTAAATCGTGAATATAACTAGTAGAATTAAATAGAATTAAATTTGAAAATAAAAATTAAAGTAAATCCACTTTTTTGTAGTATAACTTAGAAATAAATTTTTTTATTGGGATACCCATTCTATATTTTTCACCAAAATAAATTATTATTTGGATAGAACTATTAAAAAAAGAACCAAAACCCAAGAGATTTATATATATATCTCTTCCTATTTTAGTTTTAATTACTATATATGACCACTAGCTTATAATAAGCTACATTATTTAACTACCTTAATAGCATTAGTATTATTAAATTGCTTAACTGTATAAATAACCCTGATACAACTGGAAATTTGCTGTCCTAGTTATTATAAATTTAATTAAAATTTATTTTTCTAAAGCCTTCTATACCTATATTAATTTATTGCTTTCAGTTATAATTGTGGTGAAAAACTGAAATTTATCTAATCGCTTTATTAATTCTATAGTTTGTACTGTTTATTGTTACGTAAACATAAGATTTTTCAGAATTGGTCGAAAATATGAATAATTTAATCCTTGGAAAGAAAAATCGCATTTCCAAGGCTACTTCCTAGTACTATTTTTCATTAAAAATTTACATTTTTATTTATTTTTATAGCACAGTAATTAGTAGCAAATAGATTAACTATATTTGTGTTTAAAATGCTTTAAGTAACTTTCATGAATAAATTATAGTATTTAACTATTAATTTTGTAAATATTTTTTATAATATTACGTTTTTATTGTTAATTTAATATTTAAATTTAACAAATTAGTTGTAATTAGTATTTAGATAATTAAAAATTCTGAATTTTTAATTATTTTTCGATGCGGAGACAATTGCCGATACTGAAGAAGCCAATACAAACCCAGCTTTCGTATGACCGCATTTGCGCTTCGGAGTGCCCGTGAAGCCGTTGATTTCTTTGGGTGAATAATTTGCACTATTAACAATTAAAACCGAGTCATAGGGATATCCAAGAGTTTTTTTTCCAAAATCAAACTAAATATTTGCGTAAGGAAGAAAAAATTATTATTAGAAAATTAATAAATTATTAATTCGTTAAGTCTGTATGTTAATTATATCATTAACTACGCAATTTACATTCCGATATTTTGTACTTTACTCCATGTAACAGACATAATTTTCCCCAAATAATATAATTAAAGTGAGCATTCGGCCCTAACCGCAATTTACTATGATTGCAAGTAGTAAATGAAAATAAACTAAACTATGCAGTATACAGGAGTAGGGACTACGAAAATAATAGTAATTCGACGGTGCCATTTTCCGCATGAGTGACCCGAAGAGCTTTCCATTAGAGTCTAGTTTTCACATTTCACTATAACAACACTGACGAGTTAGTTGTGCGATTCTATTACTTCTATTGGTAAAACAAACTAAAGCTCTTTCTGTATATTGACATAAACGCGACCTTTATTCCTCTTAAAACATTAGCAACGCTCATTTACTTTTATTTTAATTATTTTAATATGCTCTTTATTTTAAGATTTTCATTAAAACAAAATCGATTAAAATTAATTTCATGGAAAGATTTATTATTTAAATTAAACGTCGTATAATATTCAAGCACTTCAAAATTTAATTAATTGAAACCTATAATTATTTTAAATTTGTACCTTAATTAATTTTAATTAACGAACTAATTAAAAAATTTGCTTTTCTTTTAAGGCTAATAACTAACGCTAAAATTTATTTGTTTTACACGAAAAACATAATCACTCCTGCAATTATGAAACTCGACTGACAATTTAAAAGAAAAACGAAAACTGTGTTTTTAGTATTTGCTGTAGAATTTACAAGGCAGCAGTAAATGTTTCATTAGTGATGAAGAAGATACGTAAACATTAACGATGAGTAATACTTAAAAACCGCGGCAAAATTCTTCCCAACTAAATGAAAGAAAGTTAAAATATCAAATTACAGGAAAAATTGATTTTAACTAAAACTAAGTTTAAAGTTACAGATAATTTCAAATTTTTCTATTTCGTTCTATTACAACACCTAAAAATTGAAAAATTATTGAACAAATTTTTAATTATATTTAACTTTTAAAACTTTTTTATAACATTACTATATAGTAGGTAAATAAAAAGCATAAAAAAGTGGAATTTAAAAACTTTTAATTATAGGGATATTTCAGTAGCCAACATATTATTTATTATTTTTATTAAAAAGATTATTGGAAAATTATGAAATGAACGCCTGGGGAAGTAATTTAACATGGAAAATTCGTGTTACCTCCACATATCGGTGAATTTAAAATATTTAGTATGTAATTATTTACTAATTTGAATACAAATGACAAATTCTAATTTGGTTCTGTAATTGCCATAGCCCAATTACTTATTCAATATTTACGAATAATTATAAAATGTTTATAAATGATTTCTTTAAAGAGTATTTAATTGCTTGCTTAATTATGCAAACCGTATCAAATTATCAGCAAACAGTATCAGCTCAAATTTAGAAAAATAGCAAGAAAAGTTTTTATTCGGAATTATTTGAAAACAGTAATTAGATTCAAAATTGCACAAGAATATTATCTATAAAAAGTGATAGTGTAACCACAGCATGTTCATAAGATGGAATACACCAATCCTGGTTAAAAATTTTAAAAAGACAGTTAAAATAAAAGTCGGATTTTTTATTAGTTTTTAACAAAAAAAGAAATAAAATGTCAGAATTTTAAATCTCCGAAGACTTTGATGCTGTAATACCCTGATACACAAAATAGGAACTTGGTATTATGAGATAATAATTACTCGACTAATTATTAACCTAAGTTAGATTTTTAATTATTAAAGTTTAAATTCACAATATAAGCTCCTTAATAGGTAATACTTATAATTAACCGGCATTATAAGGTATTAAATTGGTAAATATCTTGATTTAAAATTATAATCTTAGTTTCGGTTTTGCACCTTTATTTTCGTAAATTTTTTAAACTTATTTTAAATTGCTTTTGAATAAAAGCTGAAGCCGAATAAAATAAACAACACTGACATTGCACAGCAAAATGAAACAACTGTAAACTCTCATTAATTATTATATTTACAGCTCTTTTTTTTATCTTTACTATACCAACAGAGATATTTGATACTAAAATTATAATAACATTTCTAGATATACAGTTGACGTTTGCTCACCGACAAGAAAATTTGAGATTACAAATTGTCACATAATTAGTTAACCCGCGGCTCTCGGCTCAAAAATAAGTAGAGCTTTCGGATTACGTTAGTTGTCATACTTTGTTTTAATCATTAGGAGCATAGGAAATCTTGACTCATACAAACATGTTATTTAGGTTTGACATGATTGCATTACACTTCCGAATAAATAAAACACTAACTTAACCTCTTACCGGTTGATTATTTTCTTATGGAACCGGAAGTAAGCAGTTCGTTCGCGAACCACAGAAAATTGCTTTGCGTATCCCCATCAGAGATACAGCAGCTTACGAGGGATGTACAATATTTTGTTGTGCCTGGTATATACTGAAAAAACTAAAGGACAATATTTCTCTTGCTGTTGTTATATGCAAATCCAAAATTTATGGATAAATGTTGAAAAATATTCTCCAATTTCTTCTGCATTACAAAATTGGAATTGTTTGTTGTTTGGATTCCAAGTTGAAGTGATGCATGATAAATCACTCTGATTTAAAGTCGAAAATTTGTCAATCGAATAAACCTCAAGTTGTCAAACTTGGTAGATTGGTGAAGTGCTATAGGCAACAGAATGCAACTTTTCTATCTGATTATAGTAAATAAAGGGCTTTGAAGAAAAAATTATTAACTCATATTTTTTAAATTTTCCAAAATTTGATATTGAAGTTGTAGAAATAACACTCTCCTATTAATAATAGTAATTTTTCGAATTTAATCCATTATGAACTTTAAGAATGAAACTCCAGAGGAAAAAATATTTGTAATAAAATTTCAGTTTATATTCAACCAAAAATTAAAAAAGAATGATTTGATTTTTCCACTATTCCACATAATTCTTGATTTTACAGTTTTAGCCTTTCACAAATTGATAAGCCTTTGATTCGAGTATGCAAACAGGTAGTACTTAATTGAAGATTAAGTAAAAGGGTGAATCTTCTCATCTAATTTTTAAAAGCTAAACTATTAAACAGGAAAAGCTTAATCATAGAAGAACAGTAGGTACAAAGTTTTTGAAACTTACAAATTACTTTTTAATACCACATTAGCTTAATTAGTTTTTCGTAATAATAGTATGTGAATACAATCAATATTTCCTCTGTAATTACATTATTATGTAAATAAGAACAACAAACAACAATGTTTTTATTTTTAATTAACTTCATATTACATCTCACTTAAATTAGATGTTAGTCATTTCCTTATGAACAGGGAAGTTAATGTCGACTTTTCAAATTATGTTCTTTGGTTTAAATTTATATTGACATTTTGATTTATGGTGCGTGTTTTGCAATAAAGGTTATATAAAAATTTTCAAATAAATGCTACTTTTTGTTGCGATCAAATAAGCGTGAAATATCCTTTTGTAATCTGTTTATCGTTCAAAACTAAAAGTGAAGGGCCTCAAAAATTGCCTAGGAATTTGATTGCGGTAAAGAAATAGGTTTTATAAATAAGCATATCTTCAGAAAAAAGGATTACTAAAATTTTCCACTTTTAATTATTTCATGACAGTAGAGTATAGTGTGCATAGTTCCAGCAGGGAAGAATTTGTCAACAAGATATTTCAAGATTTTGTGGTTTAATTTTACATTAAATATTTTCATAATTAAATGAAGAATTTGCACAATTAGTGCACTTTACAAACGAATTAAAAGGAAATCTTAAACAAAAAATGCAAGCCGGAAAAACCAATGCACTTTATTATTATAAAACGATAAGGAAATATGCATAGCATAACTTTGGGGAAAATTCTTCCCTGACTAATTCCGACAGTGTCCTATAGGTAGTATTGCTACCATGCACTATGCAAATATCTTCCGCATTTCTGATATAATTCAAATTTGAATTTGGAATAAAACGGCTATGGTGAAAGGGTTTATTTTTCCCTAATATATAATAATACTATAAAGTTTTTAAGTAAGTCAATAATTTAATTTCTTTATTGAACACAAAAAGCTTTTACTGCGGGTTTTAAACTCGTATATCGCTTTGCAAACATCACAAAATTTTACAGCATTTACTGCTTTCGTGTTTTTAGGGTCGTTTTTATGTACGAAAGTTGGTACAAATTTGACAGAAATTGCAAACGGTATTTGAGATAGAAAAATCAATTTAAGGACAATTTTCCACGCCCAAAAGAATAAATGTAATGCTAAATTATTTAAAAACATCAACATAACAAATACAAAATAAACATTTATGGTTGAACCGAAAAATAAAGCATATTTTTTGTTACACGGAGTTACATTTAAAGACAAACTTCGAACAGTGCAAAAACAAGAACCGGCAATTTTTTCTCAGATTTGTTACTGCTGATAAATCCTAAGTCTATATAGTATATACTTCGATCTTGAGTAGTAAAAACGACCGACCATGGAAACGACAACAGGAAAGGTTTTCTTTTTTTTTTCTTTTTTAATTGTCAGTAATATCAACAAATGCTCAACATTTTTGCCAGAAGAGTTTCGAGTGTTTTAGCGTTAGAAAATTAATTTCTCTAGTAATTAAATTTTAATCGATCATACTTTGATGTCGATTAAAATTTGCCTTGACGTGAGTGTATGAGGTTTGCAAATTATTAGAACGAAGGTTTCTCGAGTAACTATAACTTCAAAGTAAAGTCACTTTATACCGACTTGGAGAATCGATCTTTAAGAAGCTTTGATATTATATTTTGAAAATGAGAAACTTTAATTTGATATGATACGAAAGGTGCCTTTTCGAAAATGTATTAAAGTAAGTGAATTTTTTTATTCTTTGAACTTTTCTCTAATCTTATTCAACTAGGAGCCACATCCAAGTTGAGAGAATCAATATTCCAGGTTTGGCGTCGCAGTTGCTAGGACAACATCGCGAAAACAACGTGTTCATATATTATCTTAGGGGTTACATAGGGTTGACCGTTACCTACATCATCATTTCAGCGGACGCTGTGTATGTATTCCGGTTTATTATGTAACAAGGCGGTAATATTACCCGGAATTGTTAGATTTAGAGCGGCACTAATTTGCTCGACGTAATTAACATCCTGAGATAGAAATATTATTCTGAAAATATACATTCAACCTAGTTATTAATTAATCAAAATCCATTTCTCTATATATTTGCAATAAAAATTTTTAACAGATGAGCAGATGTATAATGTAGTATAGAAATTTGTCAATGAAACTAGTCGACAAAAGTGTATTGTTCTGTAGTTGCGGTGAGAATCCGTCAATACAAGGTTCTTCACTCACAAGCGACCGCAGCTTTCTCCGACACAAACCACGGAAACTGGAAATCGTGTTAGGATTAGTGGAATTAAGTTGCAATTACTGAAAAGTATATCTTAACAAATTTTGCAGAAGTTTGTTTTCATCAAGCTAAAGCACGAAATTAGAGATGGGCGATGTTAGTCTCAACATGGTCGGATTAAATTACTGACAACAAATTTTAATTATGCTTAAATTGAAAGCAATAGGGGATTTAAGAGAAATCACGACGCACGCTAGAAACCCCTAAAATGATGAGTCTTCGTTACCTTTGGCCATACTTTTCAATTTATATTTCTCGAAATATTAGGATTAAGTAAGGTTCTGTAAGAGTATAAAAGTGAGGGATTTAGAAAGTCCTGGGATTTATCGGTTAATAAACAAAACTCGACTATATTCTATTATTTATATTAACTTAATTTGCTTCCAATCGTAATGGCTAAGCTAAACTCTTATGTTTTATGCATTGAACGCAATTATGGTAGTAGTTCTCAAAATGTTTTGCTTGGAGCTACCTAAATAGCTGAGTTAGCAGAAAACACGAAGGTTCGTTTACGGTAGATTGCTCGACTACGAGCAGAGAAATATTGTAACAAAGAAATATTGTAAATTGCTAGCAAATGCTTATCTTGTCAAAGTCGGACGGCGAACACAAAACAACATATGCGTTGGCCACATTTGCAAGATAGAGAACACGAAAGAAAGCGATCTGATTTAGCGTTGTAACTGCTTTTTATAAAGGTTTTGTTTGACTATAGGACTACGTTGGCTGCAGGCTTATAATAAAGTGAAGTTGGAAATGAAACGAATACGACGGTAAAAAAGAAAGTAAAAAAATAACAAATGTTTCTAACGCATACAATAGTCGACGTAATTCATGAAAAAGAACTGACGATTGATGTATATAAGAGCCAAAAAAGAGTGGAAGTAACTTAACTAATGAATAAGTATGGTTAAAAAATTGCACTTACCAAAAGCAATGTTGATCTATTTTCTTGTAAGGCACTTAGACATCCAACGAATGCCACTATCATGACTACGATGGATCCAACGATTAGAATGTAAACACCGGTGTAATAAATTTTTAATTCCAACTTATCGATCCAGTCTTCTAGTCCAGGCTCGAACCTCAACCATAAGCATAGAGCAAAGATTGAAGCTCCAATCATCTGTAAAGATTAAATTTAGAATTAAAATAAAATGGATTCAGGATCAAGTGGTTAGTGGCAAACAAGAAGAAATTTACTGGATCATATCTTCCAGCATCAAATATTTATGATACTGTAGTGCTATTATAATTGAACTCTAAGACCAGAATATCCAAGATTAAATTTAGTATTAGGTAGCTTGTATACGTATTGATTGGAAAAGCAGGAAATTTACTGATAAAGGGTTTGAACTGATGGATACTGTGGTCAAACAGATACGTTTCCAACGACATCGCGATAGTGTGGTTCATTTACTCACGATGACCACACTTTATAACAGTAAACTGTAATTACTATAATAATGGATTCGTTAGGGTAGCAATGACCATCATTGTTCTTGAAGTTTATCTTATGTCTATGTACGATGCACAGTTTAAACTGCTTTTGCAAATGTACTTACTTCCTGTGGTTGATTCAAAAACACTTAAGTTTGTTATCTAATAATCTTGTCGTGGCAAAGCAATTAAAGCGGGAAAGGTTTATTTAACTAACTATTCAGTAATCTACCTATTTTTAAAATTTCTTATTTACTTTAGTTTATATCATCGTTTTTCCTAAATATAGATATTAACCATGTTATATTAAATTATTATTTATTTAAACATCAATTAAAAAAAAAAGTATCTGTGTATTATATTTTCCAACTCGGTTACATAAGTTGTGCGGCTTGAAGGCCGCGCGAATAACTCACTCCCCCCCTTATTTAAGATTATTGTATCGTTATCAACAATGATATTTTAGATTTTATCATAGATTTAAGTCTTTCGTGTAAAATTAACAATTTATTGTTTTAATACAGCTGATATCGATCGATATCGATATATATCGCAATAATTTTGAAGTAAATATTACATCAATTACCGTAAATTTTATATAAAATTTAGTGAAATTTACTTCAAAATTGGTATAAGACTGATTTGAACTTCAATTGAAGTAAAAATTACTTCAAAATACCAAAAAAATTTTACCGTGGGAAATTAGTAAAGTAATAAAATAAAGTAAATGTATATTTGAGTGTTTTTGGATATCAAGTCAACATCGACATAAATAGACTAAAATTTAGTAATCGCTGACGAGGATTGTTATTTAGTTGGATTCAGACATTACGTCATCACGTGTGCGCAAACAATTTTGACCAAATATGACAATAACCAAATACATGCATAATTCAAAAGTTGAGAGACCGATTAATAGATGTCAGTAAATTTTACAGTAAAGTGGCATTCAGATAGTGATTTCTATCTGAATGCTGCTTAGGAGTTGTCCTTTAATCGCGTGAGGTTCTAACAGGGGGGGGGGTTTAAATAACATCACGATTGATCACGATGGGGGGGGGGATACTGTGACAATCACGTGTATTTTGTCTTGCGACCACGTGAAATCCCGAGCGAGCAAATTTATGCCTAAAAAGCAACATAACAATATTTAGCTCTCAGCTAGCTTCTGGCACTGGACCTTGTGATGCCACTCGTCGCCCCGCTGCCCGCGGCCTTCTGTCTCGCCGTTTCTACTTGAAGAAATTTTTCAAAAAAAATACACGTGATATTGGGTAGGGGGGGTAGGGGTAGCCTAAAACCTCACGATGTATCACCAAAGGGATGGGGGGCGGGGTAAAAAAGTGGCATAAAAAACCTCACGTGATTAAAGGACGGCCCCTTAAGTAACTAAGTAAGTAACTTAAGTAACGAAGCAAGAAAACACCATATTCCAAAAGGTAATGGTATTGTATGAGGAGGAAAACCTACAGTACTGAAGAAGTGTTAATATCCTCCCCCCCATTTCGAATTTTGGATCCAAAATAGTTTAAATCGTTTGTACCTGGATTGTGCATGTTTGTATCTTCTTTATTTTTGTTTGTACTCATTTTGTTCTTGAGATATTTTGAAATATCTAAAATGGGCATTTCGCCAGCGCCCCCCCCCTAATTTTGAATTTTGGATTCGAAATAGAATAGATCGTTTGCACCTCATTTGTATCTGTTTGTACCTTCTTTATTTTTGTTCTTTTTGTTTAAAGATATTTAAAAATTTATAATAACGACATTTTGCTGCCTCCCCTCACATTTTAAATTTTGGTTCTGAAATAATCTAAATCTTTATATTTTTGTTTGTACCTGTTGAACTTTCAATACTTTAGTTTATACCCATTTTGTTTTCGAAATATTTCGAAATTTAAAAAAATGGCATTTAAAATTTATAAAATTTGAATTTTTGGTCAAAATGTAGTTGTGAAATTTTACAAAACATTTGAATTTTTTAAAATGAATAGTATCTATACAAACGAATACAAACCCTTCAGGGGTTGTCCTTTAATTATGTTTGGTTTAAGGGAGAGAGGGTTAGAATGACATCACGATGGGAGAGAGCAAGGGGTAAATATCTCGAAAATTTTGTGTACTCTTATTTGGAATTCCCATGGAAATCTCTGGAATTCCTTGGAAATCATAGAAATTCTTTAGATTGTAATAAACATATTTTGAAAAGAATTTAGGTATACTTTTTAAAATTAAAAAAAAATTTTTGGGGGGGTTAAATAGCCTCGTTAAATAGCCCTCCTTCCAAACATCCTTGGCTGACAAACTTAGAATATGGAAATTAGAGAAAATTCAGAAAATTCTAATATTTTATGAAATCGAGAAAATCTCAGAAAATTGAAAAAGTTAAAAAGTAAAACTTATCTCGATTATTTTTAAAATTTCCGAATTTTATAAGATTTTCCTTCACTTTTGTATTTCACAATTTTTGCCTCAGTTTTCCAGCAACAAACTACAGAGAAATCACCAAAACACTCTGGTGTACTAGTGAAGAGAGATCTGAAAATATTCGAAAAAATTTCAGAAAATCTCAAAGAGTTAGAGAATTTTAGAGAATTTTAGAAATTTTCAAAAAATTCAGGAAAACTTTAAGAAATCTCGGAAAAGTTTAGGACATTTTATTAAATAGGAAATAAATTTTTTTTTTTTGAAATTTTCCTTTAATTTTGTATATGATGATTTCTAGTTGGTTTTCCACTTAGTTAAAATTGAGGGGGAAATCTGGAATACAAGTCAAAGGAAATCTACAGAATACCGGAGAAAAGTTAAGAAATCCCAGGAAATCCAAGAAATAGATATACTTATCCAGAAAATTTTTAAAAATTCAAGGAATTTTCCAAGATTCTTTCTTGGAAAGCTAAGAAAATCTCAGAAAACTGCAAAAATAAAAAAGCTCAACTACAATATTTTTAAGATTTTCTAATTTTCTTGTATTTCCTATTTCTTAAGACTTCTTCAAATTTTCCTTCAGTTTTACACAAGAGCAGATTTATAAAAAATTCATGGGTGGGGTAAGCGAGACTGGAAAGGCTAAATACTTATTATCTTGATACGAATTTAGATATAGTTTTTAAAAGTTAACAAAATTTAGTAATTTTATTGGTTTTGATGGGCCATAGGTAGGTTATCTCTCCCCTTTGGGTAATTATTGGAATTTTTTGAGAATCTCTGGAATTTTATAGAAATCTCTTGGGAGGGAAGATGTTGTGACAAATCTCGAGAGAGCAAATTTGTGCCTGAAAAGCAACATAACAACAATATTTAGCTCTCAACTGGCTTCCGGTACTGGACCTTATGACGTAATACACGTGATATTGGGAAGAGGGGAGTAGGGTAGCCTAAAACCACTTATTTTAAAACGTGGCTTAAAAACCCTACGTGATTAAAGGAGGACTCCTTACCTTGCAATGCAAAAATTAGCAAATGCATTTCCAAAAATGTTACGAATATTATATTATTATTATTGGAAATTATTAATTATTAGAAATTTTTAAATATTTTTCAAACAAAATGTGTATATGTTACGGTCAATGACGTAAATTGGATGCCAATTTACGCTGGCCATTAACGTTATTGACGGGCCATTTACGTCAATGTAAATATTTTCATATAATTGTAATATTTACGTCTTTGGCCGGTCAATAACGTTAATGACCAAAATGGGTTGGACAATGATGCTATTATAGAATAATTACTATAAGGAACAGAAAAATGGCGATACACTTCAACTAGTGACAATTATTTGTTATGCATGCGTTTTTCCGTTTAAATGACAGCAACTCGGCCCTTTTCAAGGCCTCAAAGTGTACCGAGATTTTTATTTAATTGAGACAAACGATCATTTTAGGGTGGATCCATGATTTGTCGTGTTTGCGTCAGACAAAGCGGCCCGGAGAAAAAATTAATTAAAATTATTATTTCATTTTACGGTGGATCCGTGATTTGCTGTAGTTGCCCCAGCCAAAACTGAAAGAGTGATAGAATATACAATCTGTAGAAACGTATTTTCATCATTGTACACCTTGTATTGGACATTAACGTTATTGCCCGGGCAATGATGTAAAAACCACACATGAAATTAAAAATGTCAACATCGCCCAATATGCATGGTCATTAACGTCAATGGCCGGTCAATGACATCAATGCCCAACTACTCTGGGCATTGACGTTATTGTCCGGCCATTGACGTTAATGACCGAATTGTCATCATCGATCATCGATAATATAAATATATAAAAATCATATTTTTTTAAAACTTCCCTATTATTTTGCTTGCAATTTATTCACTTAATGCAGTTAATGATCAAAATGAAATATCTTTTTAATATTTCTTTCTTCTTATCATAAAATATATTTAATTAAAATTAATTACTCTTTCATTATTTGATTTTATTTAATAATTAATAATTTCATATACTGTTCTTTTAATATATGTTTAAATATCTTCAAAATAAACGGAAATATTTGTAAATACAGGTGGGTTGGTAGTCCGCTTTAAACGAAATTTTCCAAAATTATTTACGATTAGTAAACAGGAACTAATTATAGCATCATTAAATATGGCATTTAATTATAATTAGCATGGTTACTTAGAATTTCAAATAAACTGCGTTAAGGATTAAAACTTAATTGATTTGTATTTAACTGATGTGCATATGCATTTGTTTACATACTGGATGATCTAGAGAGAGCTTAAATAAGCACGAAC
This sequence comes from Cantharis flavilabris, assembly GCA_949152465.1. NCBI lineage: Eukaryota > Metazoa > Arthropoda > Insecta > Coleoptera > Cantharidae > Cantharis > Cantharis flavilabris. Next base: position 14,134,989 of record OX424439.1, on the reverse strand, counting down.
CAACTTCATCATTGATAGGATCAAATAATTTTCCAACATAAAATAAACCCCTACTTAAAGCAGTTGTTATACTTTAAAAGCGAATAAAAAGTTTTGAAATTCAATTTTGTTATGGCTTTCATCTCACGAAATCTTCCGGTTTGACTACAAAATTAGGACAAATTCGAATACACTTGCAGAGAAAATTCATTCCTTAGAGATTTGATCTGACAATAGCGAAGAATGTTTGATGATATCCTTGAAAGCCTTGGGCAATACATTAAGGGAATCAAACAATCTAGGCGGGTAAACACTAAGAACCTTCGTTTTGTTTAAAGGTATAACGTAATATTCGTACATGTTTATTTAATAAAAATGCATCGACCAATCAAAAAACAGTATTACGACCAAGTTATTCCGCAATCAACTTAAGTAAAACAGCTTTGTCGCTATTATTTCTTGTGGGTTACTTCATCTATATTTGGATGTAGTATATGTCGATTTATTTCTCGTATCGCTTATTGCTTTTCATTAATTTCCTTTTATCGCCAAATTTTCACTCTAAATATAATGGCAAACACGAGGTAAACTACAATCAATTCCACAATTTACATATCAAGTCACGCCAATTTACCACTATTGATTAGCCCGTTAAAATTTAGAACGCTTGCAAGAAAATTTATTTAAACTCGAAAATTGCTTGAATAATAAATATTACCTACTTAATAAGACTGTAAATTTTATTATACCTTGCAAATAAATCTCAATGTTTTCCACGAAAATGTATTATTTTTAAATCAATGAAAATATCTTATTAAATCTTCGTGAATTTTAAAACTTCTTGTTATATCTTTATATTGTGGTTATTTCTTTAGAGATAATATAGTTTGACTGATGGTTGCCAAACAGCATCTAATGAAGATATCATCGATAAGAAATTGAAACAATAATTCCTAAAGTTAGGAAGGTTCATAAATGAATTCGAAAGATGTGCTGCAAATAGAAGTGATTTATCAATGAAAATAGAAGGCAAAAAGGAGAAAAGCAGTAGAAAAATAAATGGAAAAGTCGTAGTCAAATGTAAACGGGATTAAACGCTTAAAAAGATTCTCCTAGAACAGAAAAACGACAAATTACTTCGAATTGAAGACGGGTTATTCTGCTAAGGCTTAAGGCGTGTGTAATAGCATTAATGGGCAATTTCTATAAATTTTATAAAAATAATGATTTTTCTTTTTATTCTAACCTTTTCTACTAAATTTAAAAAAAAGTGTTCACCATTAGTAGGTACTTAAAATGATCAAAACGAATGTATGGTAATTTGAAATTTATATAATTTGCAGATTTGCCCATTAGCCTTAGCACGCAATTATGTATACCTAAACCGCGCTAGAGATAATAAATAGGGAGATATTCGTGGAAAGGTTTACGAGTTTTCCATTATATGAAGAGGAACCGATCGAAATGATATAAAAAGTTGGACAGAAATTTTAATCAATATTTCACTATAATTTGTACCTGATCTGTATAATATTCGAATATTTAACAATAAAGTTTATTATCAAATTTTGGTTTTCTGGAATTTTGAGAATGGGATTATGCTGAATAACAAACAATAATTATATTTGAACTAAGTTAATATAATATGCAAAAAAAAGTAATAACTTAATATATTCATTTTATATTCTAATATCTGTAAATAATTTTGAAATAAAATTTTTTATTATTTGATAGTTTATTTTGTTGCTTATATGTACGATCTGTTAAATTAAACAATTTGATTTAAACGAAATATTATATTATGAAAACTTTTTTCGAATGTTATTAACTAGAATATTAATAATTTGGAATATATTAAATTTTTACAATAATTACAGTTATTTTAGGTTTCAAATCAATTACTTCCCGACTGCTTTCTGTTGTTGATTTCAGTCCACATACTTATGGATTTATTATACCTCTAGGAAGAAAAATCAATTTACTGACTGAGAATTGATGAAATAAGTTAAGTGTACCTTATGATGTATCAAATTCCGTCGACTTTTTATATGCTACATTCTTATGCTATAACTGAAGTGGGTACAGCATTTTCTATCTCAATCATACATACAATTCGTATTTTTTTATTTGTTCAAACGAATATGATATTTTTTATCAGGAAATAATAATTCTGGTCATATTTTTCTGCAGATATACAATTCTTTGATCTTTTATAAAGCTTCATTATGAATACTGGCACTAGTAATTTATTTTTAGGTTATTGCTGTTTGCTGTAATGTATCATTAGAATGATCACATCCACCATAAAATAAAATTTGAAATTAGTCAAGTAATCAAATTGGAACTTGATATTAAATTCGTTCAAGGATATATCTTAAATATACGAAGTGAATAAGATATCGAAGAAACTTGAGGTTAAAAGCTATGTACTTCCATAATCTTCACAACGTAAAAGTAGTATAGGTATTTAACCATTTAAAGAGTTTCTCTCTGTTCACTCTCTACTCAGAGAGTAATAAGCTCTTTACCTCAATTAAATTTTGCAAAACTTTTAACAGACAGGGCATTATAAATTTTTCTCAAGTACACTGTGAACTTCTTAACTTCACCCAAAAGTATTTTAATTTTCAAAGTTTTTCCATATTATACATTCAATTAGTTTCTATTTTCTTATTTACTTAAGAAATATTACTCACAATAATATTAATTATTTTATCTATATTATTTTATATTTTTAGTGTACGAAGCTTTTACCAAAATTTAACCATAACGGTCCAATTAATTGAAATTTTTATTTGCATATTTTCAGGCTTCGTATTATCTTCTAGTTGTTTCAGTGCTTGGATTTTTAATACTATGTATATTACCTATATATGTAATATGTTTTCGATATTTCTTTCTTTATATTGTTTATTACACTACATACTTTTAAAGTTTAAATCAATACTGTTTAATGATGCGACGTGTGAATATTCTGAATTGTAATGTATGCACATTAAATTCTAATCTATTTTCGATTATACTGTTACAATTTTTACTGTAACAAATGTTGTCTTGTTTTTAAGTACCACCTATCCTATTTATGAAAAGTGTTTGTTGCAAGTGGGCCAAGTAGATAAATTGTCACATTTATAGTTGAAACTGAGTTTAAAACGGAGTTGTTTAAAGAAATCATAAATTGTATAATTTTGAAGAATAGGCAATTAGTTAGATAGAACACAAAAAAATGTCTTCTTGAAATTTTCTATTCTCTTCCGTTGAGGCCTGTATTTATAGTAGAAAATTATGTATAAATGTATACTGTTATCTAAAGGTAGATATATAAAAAAGGATATAGAGGGCTGTAGATACATTTGGTAAGCAAAAAATTATATTTGTTGAGAAATACATCTCTAGAGAAACTTCAAGAATGTTTCATATAAACATTTACTTAAATGGAATAGTTATTTCAGTTACAATTTATAATGAATATACATTAATTACGAACCTCTTGATTTATTTTTAAGTAATTTTTAATTACGAAATCCATTATTTAATTTGATGTACATAATATTATAATACTATAATTTATTTTAAACCTACATGTTCGTGTTTCAACTTTAAAGTTTTTGTTTACATGAAGTTTCAATATAATAAATTAAAACTTCTATATCACAAGTTTTTATAACTCTTTTAACAATATAACAACAAATCATTTGTTTATACATGAAAAGCTTAAATTTTAATTTGGTTTGTATTAACGTTTAATTAACTTGTTATATCGAAGTTTTAATTTATTATTTTTCACAAGTTGAGAATTTATATACTCAAAGTTTAAATAGGTAAACTCTATGTAGATTACAGCCTCTCAGGAGTTTTGCCTTTACCAGGGTTTACAAAAATAAATGTTACTTGGATGTGGAGTCAATGCTGTTAGCAAAACTAAAAGATCCACGTCTTCTCCGATCAGTGATGTAACAAGCAGGTGAGGGATCCGTGTGCAAAGTTGTAAACGGACACCCCACAGGACTCGGAATTCCAAATATTTCCATGAAATTCCAGTGATTTCCAAGGAATTCCTTCCAAACAAGAGCGAATATAGAGACGAGTAACTACCATAATTGCCTTCATTGTTATCAAAAATATATACCTAATGAGTTTTTTTATTTTTATATTTTCTAAGATTTTCTAAGAAGAAAATCCTGAAAATTTTTAATTTTTCCGAAATTTTTTTTGATATTTTCTTAAGATTTTCTAGAATTTTCTATTTCCTCTAATTTTTTACATTTCCTAAGACTGTAAAATTACTGAGATTTTCTTGATTTTCTAAAATTTGTTGGGATTTCTTAAAATTTTTCCGAACTGTTTCAAATTTCCCCCTCGTTTTTTTTACGAAGTAGAAAATTGATGGAAAAATTATCATATGCAAAACTAAAGCAAAATTTGCGGAAATCTAGAATATTCCTTTTATAGACTATTCCTTTTTGATTTTTCCATTTTGTCGAGTTTAGTGAGATTTTCTTGAAATTTCTATGAATTTCTTGAGATTTTCAATATTTCTACAAATTTTCTAGGAATCTGTTTCTTGAGATGTCTTGGAATTTTCCATAATATCTTTACATTTCCCTTCACTAATACACACAATTTTGTTTATTTGTTTATTTGATAATCATAACTACAGAATATGTTTCCAAATGTTGCATTGACAACTGTATATACAAAAAAATTGTTCAAAAAAATATATAATATATACATAAATCAGTTACGACCATCCGCGTATCGAACTCCTCAAGTGCCTCGTGGTGAGGTTAAAATCGAATGTAGCATAAAATTCATTAAATATACGCATCATCGCATTTACAGGCTCATGTAGACCGTACGATGTACGATGCCAATAACAATTAAAAACTCTGTGTTTCTAAAATCCCGAGCACGCACATGTATAGGAAGCTGTTCTAAGATCTGGGAGCAGCAGACCCTTCCGGTTAGTATATTACAAACAAATAAAATTCGAACCCTTTCCAATCTTAACTTAAGGGGTTCAATATTCAATATAGCGCACCTACTGCTGTAGTTAGTAGTAGTATCTAGTGCTGTCACAAGATTACGACCTTTCTTTAAAACATAACTAGCAAACCGTTTTTGTATTCGCTCAATACTCTCAATATGAATCCCATAATAAGGACACCGTACTTGAGAAGCATACTCCAGAATGGAGCGCACATATGCCATATAGACTCGAACCAACACCACATGGTCGTCAAACTCTCTATAGATCGCATTATAAATCCTAAAACCTTATTTGCTCTTGTAATCATAAGTTCAACGTGGCGATTAGAATCCAGGGATGGAACAAATGTAACCCCTAGATCAGGATATTCAAATACTCTGTCGATCTTACAACCACCAATGAAATAATCGACATGGCAAGGGGAAAACTTTCGATGAAAAGTCATTACCTTACATTTATTTTGGTTCAAAAATAGTTTATTTGCCTGACACTAGCGATTTACCGCATCTATATCCATCTGAACCAGTCAAACGTCAGAGAGACTAGTAACCTTTCTGAAAACTTTTAAATCATCAGCAAATAGGAGGAACAAGCAGTATTTGATAACAAATGTTATGTCGTTCAAAAACACCAAGAAAAGAAGGGACCAAGGTGACTTCCTTGCGGCACCCCGGAGAGCACATCTATGAGACTTGAATGAACTCCATCAATTTTAACATACTGGGTTCTGGTTGTAAGATAAGAAGAAATCCAGCTAGGAAACCCAGTCGAAAAGCCCGCGTTCCCCAGCTTAGAAATCAGTATTTCTCTTAGTTTTGTGCTAACTGGAAAACCGAAGGGAAAATCGTGATATATGAAAGTGAAAAGAAATACAAGCAAATTTTAGGGTATCTTAGAAAATTCTATGAAAAAATCTTAGTAAAATTTTAGAATACAATTATCTTCCCATGGAAATCTTGGAAAAATGTATAAATTAATTCCCCCTTCCCATGAGCCATAACAAACAAAAAAAATTCCTACATTTTGTTAAAATTTTAAAAATATAGTTACATTCTTATCCTTCTTCTTCTTCCACTTTTAGGCTAGTATAAATCCTGTTTGCCTACCTCGGGCCGTCTTCTATCGAAGACAGAGCCGAAGTCCCAAATCTGTGAGCATATTCATTGCTTTATATCTGAGGCAGCTTGCTGGGTTCGTCTCAGATGTGCCCGTAACCCTCGATTTTTGTTGATGAGGGCAAATCATCAACCCAGAGGTTTGGTTTAAACTTTGCTTAGATCCATGTAGGTTTCAGATATCAAGGCTGTATTAGACTACAATGTGCACAAAATGTGTGCGAAATTGTCTATCACCGGTGCGCACGAAGGGATTGCCGAGATAATCATTTTAAAGAACTTTGAACTTTAGGGCCTGGGATCAAAAAATAAACTAACAACATTTAAAACGCGAGTCGTCTGGCACACAGCGCCGCAGGTGTTTTTGTTTAAAGTTTGAAGGTCACGCGCTCTAATGGAAATTTAAAATATGAAATACTAAAATAATTTTTCCTAATAATGCCAATTGAAGGAAATTAAATTTTCAGTGAAGGTAAACAATTTAATTTAAAATATTTTTTTAATTTTAAAATAAATTTGTTTTTAAATTTTAAAATTAAATGTACTTTAAAACAAAATTCGAATATGTTGTCCGACGTTTCGGATTTCTATTATTTTTTTTTTATTTTATGATTTATCGAAATGTCATGGAAAATTTTAATTCTTTGTCAAGAAAAACCCGTCAATGTAAGGATTTGATTTTGAAAATTTAGTGGGAACATTGAATTATTGATGGTAAATGATGCCCACTTTGTTTAACTCAATAAAAGAAGACTGTCAAAATATTATATTTCATTGTGAATATTAAAACTTAAATTAATTAATTAAAAAACATAAACAGCACAACTGGGGACCCATTTATCCGGGGGCCCGCGTGCGTCGTACCCACCACATCTCGGTAGTTCCGTCACTGTCTCCGATGATGAAAACTGTGAAAACTGAAAACTGAAAACATCGTTATCTTCTTAACTGTAATGGTGGTTTCTTCAGTTTTTTTTGTCACCATTGAAATCACACGAACTTTGTTGCTTGCATTAGCTAAAAATCTTTCTTGCGAAACTTGAACTAACATTGACTCTTCAAAAATAACATCGACAGTTTTATATTTATTTAATCGGAGAAATCATTCTATTGCCATAGTAATTTTTTGGCCATCTTCCGGATATTCATCAAAAACAACGACTGCATTGAAACCATAGTGATTTCGTCTGACGTACTGAGCAATTAATATTACCGGATACTACTTAAAACTTCCGATAACTGCCACTTATTGTTGATACTGTCAATACTGAATAACTAATAAATTAATTAATTTTAATTTATTGCATATTGAAAACTACTACTTTAATAATTGCTTTTGCAATTGACAATTTATGTTTGTTCAGTGCATCACTGGCCATACCCATGTAATATTGACCCACTCAATAGAATATTCAAGAGGACGTGTAGCTTCGCACGCTACTTCAGTAGTTTGTATTTAATTACTCGAAAATTAGTTAATAAGTTACATTTCAACAAGCAATAATTACACAAACTTCCAGATACTTACAAATAAATTATATTAAGATATTAGTTATACCTAGTCGGGACATAAATTCTGTTACCTACCTGTAAAGAACCGTTAGATTTTACAGTTCAGATTACAGAGGGTGGAAAACAATTACATATTTAAAAAACCCTTTCTTTTGGCAACTTGTACAGACTATAGTTAAAATTTTTGAGTTCAACCAGCAACATAGAGTGGGGTGTGAAAGAAAATCGGATAGCAGTTATTGCGTTACATAAATGTGGTGTATCAAATAGTGAAATTTTAAAATTGCTAAAGCCGTTAAAAATTTCAAAAATGTTTGTAAGTCGTGCTATAAAACGGTTTACCGATACAAATGCAATAGCTGACAGAAAAAGAAGTGGACGTCCTCGTACCATAAAAACTCCACGAGTGATTAAAGCAGTGCGTGAAAGAATGCGACGAAATCCTCTGCGAAAACAAAAAATTATTGCTATGGAAATGCAAATTTAAAAAAAAAGCGTGTCTCGCGTATTGAGGCAGGACCTAAAACTTGGGGCTTTTCGTAGAGCAACAGGACAAAGGTTAACAACAGCTTTTAAAAAAATTAGGCACGAGAGATCGAAAACCCTGTTAAGGAGGCACGGTAATATTAATTTTAAAAATATTTTGTTTACCGATGAAAAAATTTTTACCGTCGAAGAAAAATTTAATAAGCAAAACGATCGTGTTTATGCTCACAGCTCTAAAGAAGCGGCAAAAAAATTCCGAGGGTTCAAAGAGGCCATTATCCAGCATCTGTGATGGTTTGGTGGGGTGTATCCTACGAAGGGGTTACTCAACTTCACTTTTGTGAAAAAGGCGTTAAAACATCGGCACCAATTTACCAAGAAATGATAGAAGACGTGGTAAAGCCTCTTAACGACTCTCTCTTTCAAGGAAACCATTGGGTTTTCCAACAGGACTCTGCACCAGCCCACAAAGCTAAGACAACCCAAAGGTGGCTAGCAGAAAATTTACCTGCGTTTATTGCAGCAGAACAATGGCCTTCTGGAAGTCCTGATCTGAATCCTTTGGATTATAAATTGTGGTCAGTTCTTGAAAACATGGCTTGTAGTAAACCTCATAAAAATATCGAGCTTCTGAAGCGGGATTTGGTGAAAGCAGCAGCATTGATACCGTTACAAGTCGTCCGTGCCGCAATTGATGATTGGCCACGGCGTTTAAAGGCTTGTGTAAAGGCTAAAGGAGGACATTTTGAGTAAATATATTAAAAATGTATTCTTTATATATTAAGTAATAAAGCAGTATATATCATAATTGAATTTATTATTTTGAAACATTAAAAATTTAATTAATACTGTGTAACAGAACTTATGTCCCGACTAGGTAATATCGTCTAATTGTTTTATAAGAGAAAAAACATATTTCCAGCATTGGACAAAATAGAGCTGAAGTAATTATATACAGATAAATAAATTACGTTATGGTAGAGAAAGATTTATTGGGTAAAAATGAAATGCAGAGCACTAAAAAGTGGAAAAGAAGTAGTTTCTCCATTTACTTTAGTATAATTAATAATTTTCTTTAATAACGGTTCGCTTGTGTCGTAAAGTAATTAATCGGGATTTATATTTAATTTTAACTAGTAGAAATACAAGAGTTTTCAAGGATTTAAAACTTTCACTTGTTATATCCTTAGTGCTCTGCGACATTAATAGGGTACGTGTCGGAACTGAACACCCCAGTCATTTTTTCCATTCTTTTAAGGCATTCGCTCAAGATACCTAAGTCGGTCAGCACGTTGACTGCAATCATTATTAGAAAAACCCGTGTGTTGAGAGCACCGTCGTCCTGCATTAAACTAACTCTATTTCTACTTTTGCACCCTTTGCAATTTACTTCAACCGGTTCTCTTAAATTGCCCAGTTAGGTTATATGGCCTCTACCCTACTTTTTCCAAATAGCTCGTTAACTGAAAATTTAAAAAACGTTATGTTGTGTTGTGATTATTATTTAAAAATCATATTTATATCAATTTTCAATCTCGTTTTAGCGTAGTTCATGTTTAATGGATCGATGAAGTGTGTCATGGACTGATATGTTGTCAATCTAATGTCACATTATGCTTACCGGGGTTGTCATTTTTCACGTTTCACGCTGCTCATTCTAATTCCATTTTTCCAACATGCTAATGCGTTGTTACATATCTTCACATTTTAATCGCACACAAATAAAAATTACCACTCGCATCTCCGGCAGCATTAACGAATTATTACATTTGGAATGAAATTACATTTCCTTTCTCCGGTTATAAATTAAAAATTTTCTATAACACTTTGACGTCAAAAGATAATTTTGAGTTTTTACATAAATTTTTATGTTTTCCATTTAGTGCTGCTCTTCAAGGGCGCATAATAAAAATTCAGTCGATTCAGAGAAGCAAGGGAGCTGCTGAATATGAGAAAAACGTTGGCGTTGGCAAAGTTAAAAAGTGTTTGTGAAACCAAACACGCCAGATCGTAATAATACACATCATGGCTGCAAACATACTTGACGTTGAGGAGGCACGATTTCCGATCATCGTCTTATCCTTGGATAGAAATAGAAAAACTAAAATTTCCTATTAGGTATTCCTTTAACAATAAAATTTAAAAGAGTCGGTTTAATAAGAAAATCGTATTTTCTCGAAAATATAACAAAACCTGTTCACAATTTGATTACCGAGTGCTGTGTTTCCATTTCTTATTTTGTTTTATTACTTTTATGCATCGCACAATTTTTCTTTCGATTGATTAAAATTGTAGGTTAGAAAAATAACGACGAATAAATTCAAAGGTGCTTTTTTGCAGTGCTCGTTAGTGCGGTTGAGTTGAAGGGGCACTTATTTTTATTAATTTCATTTTGAATGTAGCTTCGGCGGAAGCGCCGCCGGGATAATGATTGACGTTTGGATAGCCTTGCCGATACAAAATAATTCTCTCGAGAAATCAAAAACTGAAGATTTTTCAACCTGGTTAAGGTACTTTGTGGTAATATTTTCTAGCATTATCGCCGAAACCTTTTTCAATGGCTACGCGATGGGAGCGGTATTGTCGTATGTCAACAACGACATGAGCAATTTATCTTCTTCGTATTTCTCCCTAGAGGTTCGAGTCATGACATTCTGTCTAAGCAATATGGAAAAGCAATGACCTCTCTGTGAAACAGTTTATTTCTACGCATTTTGCGATAATCGTCGATAAATTTTCAACTTTCCAAATTTGTATGTAGAGTCGCTTCGTGTGTGCCATGTTAAATGGTCCAATTTTTGTATAAACTGTCTATAAGTTTACCACGCTATCCGGCGCCGTCCGAATTATTTAACAAAGTCGATGAAACAAATTAACTTCAAAAAGCAACAAACATAAAATGCATAGTAAATTTTATGTTACTTTGTTAACAGAACTTTATTTTCGAATTGTCTATTGCCTTTGATCTTTCGCATATTGTACGCATACTCCTGCATTTAATATTTATTCAAACCCTTTTTAAATATTAATTAAATGCACTTAATATTTTTAAATTTTTAACGATATCCATCATCTAAAATTTAAAAGCTTTTTCTTTTTATACCTCGACCAACGACTGTATTAATTTAAACTTTTCGTCCTTTTTGTATGACATATCTAATATTAGAGAAAGTTTTTGTTTGAACAAAAATAAATCACTCGGCGAAAATAAGCGCTAGAAAGTTTAAATTAATATTTTAAATGTTTTTATTATTTTTTAATACTAGCCCAAAAGTAACTAATAGAAATTTAATTTTAATAATATTTAACCGAATCTCTTCCTGATGGTTGGAAAATCTATTTTTTTCGTCAATTCGATTTTTGACATTTTAACTGGAAACTACAATTTTTTGTGATCTTTTTTATAAATTAGTTAAAATTGAACCGGAGAATTGTAGCAGTTTATGGATTAAAAAAGTTGGGTCGCTCAATCTTGACAAGAAAAGTCTGTCGCGTCAGCAATAGCGCAGCTATATTGAATGAACTGGACGTCGAGTTTTTACTTTTCCGAAATGAAATCTTTTATGATTGATGGACAAGCGTCTTTTGACTACATATAGTTTGACCACATCAATATCGCAAGTATCGACATTTACGCGTTCATCCGCAATTTATCCATTCACACTGCAAGCACTTTTTTCCTTACATTCCAGCATATTTTATGTCTGTGTTCTTTGTTCCTAATCTAAAGCAATTTATTGGGTCGAGGAAATATCGAAAAAAGCAATCGCGCAATATTGGATCCGCAAAAATCCCTTGATGTATTTATAAGTATCAACGAACGTTGACTAAGTGCCTTGGCACAGCATGTTGGCGACGTTCAACATCGTTCTCTGCAATTAAAGACGCATCAACATCCACCTAACTGACTGCTTACACATCTGTAACGGTGTCTTCTCAAACCATCGACAAAACGTGTATTACTATCAGAAGTGACTTTTGATTAAGTTTCCAAGTTAATTATTTTCGGATTACCAAGAGAAAAAAAAGTTTAATCAATTTTTGATCAAACGACAGACAGAGAGTGGGTAGGTAGGTAGGTACTAGAAAAAAATAAAATAAATATGGCAGATAGCGCACTTAATGTAAGCATTTTAGGGTATTTGCGTAATCTAAGGTTCTGATCTCACGAGTATTATAAAAGTGCCCGAAGCGATGTGTAAAAATGTCGCAAGGGTGCAGTAGTTATTTGTCGCATTATGCATGAAATGTTCGGTCAGACGTTTCATCGATTTGCTGACGAATGTGAAGCAACCCTCGGACTCATTGCTCACTTCGTTACCCTCTTTACAGTCTGTTTTACCAATAATTGCGGATATCAAGTTTACAAGTTTTCAGATGTCTAATGCTCCTTCGTGAGACTCTTGGGAACCGAATACGTTTTGAATCGGATGTCATATCTTTTCGGTTTTTAAAATTCACATCACGCACGCTTACAAACTCGCCCATACATGTTTATTGTATCAATTTCTCGTAAGTCGTGTTTTCAACTGCCCGCGAGGAGTTTTTTAAATGAAGCCCGATAAAGATGACAAGAAAGCAAATAGCTTTCTGAATAAAAATGACGTTCGTTATCGACGGCTATCGTTATTACTTCTTGTCGATAACAACCCCAACCAGTTTCACCTATTGTTAGTTGGAGGTTATTCTACGGCTTTCGCTTGTCAAATTAAAGCACTTCGGTTGTAAGTTAGAAGTTACCACAGATCCGCGGCTTTGTCCTGAGTTGGCGAGGCCCTAAGCGGTAATTGCAAATCCGTTTGTAAAATACGACGTAAATTTTCGACTAAACCAATCATATATTTACCCTAAAATTGTAGGAAACGCTTTCTTCTTCCATGTCCAATCGTAGACGCGCAACTTGCTTATCGCACGTATTAACGAAAATGGCACAACTTTCACGATAATGGTCATAGCTCCAGGCGTTTTTGCATCTCAAAGTGGATGTTATCGACGTGCTTTCTCTAGAAACCCTTCACTTTAAAATAAAGGTGGAAGCGGCGCCTATCATTAGTAAAACACCCTACTCGTTATCGCAAGCAATTAAATTATAATTTATTAATAGTTTCACCGTCGTTAATTATAATTATCGTCACAAAAACATCGGCCAGCGTTCGACAAAAAATTGAATATACTCCGATTATTTATATACACGATTGACCTACAGTTTATTTTTGTTATCGGCAAAAATCAATTAGATTACAACTACATCCAAGTAAGTTATAGGTTCATTAAAACAAATTCAACTCGAAATAAAAAAGTATCTGGTAACTACCACTTTATCCTTATTGCATAAAAGCACAGACGGCGTCGTAGTGCTTTACGTTTCATTTTTATTTCATGCGAGACGATTTTCCACTCCAAGAAGTAACCCTAAGCCTTAGGGGTGCAACAAGAACTTCAATTTGAATCGGATTTCTGTGATGATATTTTATGGTTTCACCAAGACGGATTTAAACCATTTTTTTAAATATTAATAACTTTTGATTTCCATTCATATTTACCAAAATAATTTTAACAAAGACAATAAAATTGTTTTGTTGATTATTTACCAATCTAATAATCTATCGAATAAATTTAAAACGGTTTGCTATATTATTTAAACAATTAAATTTTGGTATATTATAATATTAAAATAGCCATAAATTAACAAATAGTAGCAGCTTCCACAGCCACAGCTTTTATTAAAATTTATTCGTTGTTATAAAATATTATTTTATTTTAATAGTAGTGGGTATTTTATTCATAAAAAGTCTTCGACCCCGCGGTCCCAGGCTTTTAAAATGAATTATTAAATCTAAAACATTTTCTAAACAATAAAGGAGACTACTTTTTTCTATTTCATCTTTGAATTACATCCATATCTAAAATGCACCTTTTATATAAAGGATTTTTTAATACTTGACAATGAAATTTAATTTAAATTTTAAAACAAAATTTACAGCAAAAGATAAACAATTGCAGAGGAATTTCGGTGTACAAAACCTAGAGGTATTGCAAGAAAATTAATGCCGGAATTGCACGGAAATTGTAAAGAAATTGAAACAAAATTAAGAATGAATGTAACTGTTTTGGTTTTATGATATTTATGTGGTTTATGTGATCACTAAAACAAATTTATAACCGCATTTTGCCTATACCAGATAAATTTGTTGTTTTTCTGGATGAAAATTGAGAATTTTTATTTTGAAATTTGGAGGAATTAATATTCTATTGATATTTTCCCTTTAGCAATGATTATTGAGATTGTTGCAAGAAGGAAATCATTGCAATTTGCAATAAAATTTGAATTTAAAAAAAAACTTACTAAACATTTTAAGAAATTGTAATATATTATTTAGAGGAATATCTGTGGATATTATATGTATATGTTACGTTCGATGCTGACAATTTGGTCATTAACGTCAATGGCCGGACAATAACGTCAATGCCCAGAGTAGTTGGGCATTGACGTCATTGACCGGGCATTGACGTTAATGACCATGCATATTGGGTTATGTTGACATTTTTAATTTCATGTGTGGTTTTTACGTCAATGCCCGGGCAATGACGTCAATGTTCAATACAGGGTGGGCAATGATGAAACTATTATTCTATAGATTCCATCTGAAAGTAATATATTAAATGTGCCTTTGCAATTAATACTAGTTATTAAGGGATATTATATTATAATACAACGAATACAACATAAATATGTACGTAAATATCACTTGCCAGTTGGCTGTCAAATTTAAATCGCTATTTTGCTGTTCTTTATACTGGTTATTCCATAATGTCATCATTGTCTGATCCTTTTTGGCCGTTAACGTCATTGACCGGCCAATGACGTAAATATTAAAATCAGAAGAAAATATCTACATCATTGCCCACTGTTAACGGACGTTGACGACAATTGCCGGTCAATGACGTTAATGACCAGCGTTTGACGTCAATGGTCGGGCAATGACCGCAATGCCCAAATTTTAAGATTTTTGCCCAAAATCGTGTGCGAAATTGTCTATCACTGGTGCGCAAGAAGGGATTAACGAGATTATCATTTCAAAGAACTTTGAACTTTAGGGCGGCCTGGGATCAAAAAGTAAAATAACAACATTTAAATGGTTATTCCCGATATAACAATTACAGGGTTCCCAGTTCTATGGAAAATCTGGAAAATTCGTGGAAAATTTAAGATTTCCCTAATTTTGTCAGGAAATTTCTCATTTTCATTGTCAAGGTAAACAATTTAATTCATTTTTTTTTCTAATTTTATTTTTTATTTTCTAATAAAATTAAAAAAAAAAAATAAGATTTTTTTGCCTTTTTATTTTCTGATTTATGGAAATGTAAAAATTTTTTATTTTTTGTCAGGGAAAACCAGGCAATGTCAGGATTTGATTTTGAAAATTTAGTGAAATCATTGAATTATTGATGATAAATGATGCCCGCTTTGTTTATCTCAATATGAGAAGACTGCCAAAATATTATATCATCATCATCATCTACACGTGTTAGACCACGGCCCGTTACGTCAAATATTATATATCATTGTGAATAGTAAAACTTAAATTAATTAATTAAAACAACTGGGGGGGGGAGGGCTTGTAGCCGGGAGCCCGCGTTCATCGCACCCACAGCACCCCAGTAGTTCCGCCCCTGCAAATAATGTTTATTCTTCATGTGTTTTGGATCGTCATTAGAGTATCCTCTCGTGCACACAGTACAGAGGTCTTTAATTGTACTTGGTGTTACGGTCAATGATGACAACTGATGTTGACATTTAAAATTTTGAAAAATAATAACAAAGAAACAGTTAAATTAAAGTTAATAAAGGAGCTAACTCTTAAACAAGTTGCAACCTAAAACAATATTTTAGGGGGACAGCATTAGAAGCGTTGTCACTGCAAGGGCGGATGCAAAAATAATACGTGTGCATGTTCAGTCAGCGAACAAATTTGCAATTCGAAGTGTCATCACTCTCATGCTAAATAAAATTCAGTGTTAATCAGTTTAAAAAAAAATGTATTAATAAATTATGAAACATTGTCTATTCACTTTAGCCTAATAACGTCATTCGTAACTGACGTCATTGTCCGGCCATTGACGTCTATATTCAAATTTCATCTTTGACCGTAACATATGCATGCTTGTCGATTGAAAAGATTATTAATCTTGAAAACAAGTGTATCGTCAGATATAAGTATTCTGCCTTGGTTTGTTTTATAAAATGTTTTATTCTCTGTTTCATAACCTCCTCTCCTGTTTAGCATATGTATCTCGCCATGGTCATTTCACCTTCACCACTTCGCCGTCGCCAAATATTGTAATTTCATTTTTAATGTCAACGCTTGCAACTATAAGGTTTCTTTTAAGAGATGGAAAGCAAACTTAAATTTTTTTAAACATAAACAAACAAAGAATTTTAAAATCAATGATTTCCATTCATGAAATTGATTTTAGTTTTATTTAAATTTCTATTTTTAGTGAAAATGAGTTAAATATTTATACTAATCGATGGATACGTGGCTAACTGTAAATATTTAAAAATTTTGTGTGCAAAAAAAACAGTAATTTATTAAAGTGCTAAGGAATTGTTCGCCACTATAATAAAATAAGCTACGTGTTTTCTAGATGAAGTACAAGCGTAATAAAATAAACACATAGAATGATAATTAAAATTGCTCGAGTCACTAATTTAGCTAGGAAAAACATTGCCGGTTTAATTTTTTATTCTAACGCGCCTGTTGTTAAAATATTATTTTGCACCAGCCTCCAAGGGCTCTCGCACTCCCCAACCCTTAGCACTTGTCTACCTTGCATGACCGTTTGTTCTACCATATCCCTAATTCGCTAATCGTACTCTCAGTGTTTGTTTTATTTAGTTTTGTGTTAAAAATTTATTTTTACTATCCATCTGCTTTCAAATGTAATGATACATTTTTTCGCCATAGCTGCGTTCGGTTTTGCGTTCATTTTTCCCTTTAAAAGAGAAGAAAAAATTTCTAAAACTGTCAGAATTTATTATTTTAATGTAAAAACTATCCAATAAACTAAAATAAAAGTGAAACAGATATTGTATATATTTTATTTTAGATATTTTTTCTGGTAATAACTATCTCAAAAATAAATGTTTCATTGTAATCTTTATGATAAAAAATCATAATTTATTTCTTGATCATCTTCGTCTGACAATGGATTTAATGCGTTATGACGCCCTTGCACAAGAGTAGCTATAAATGTTAGAACACTTCAATTCCGCTCTCCTTCATCCACGTACTAATCCACATCTCTTTTAAATTTGCAAGCAATGTAGTGGAGAAATGTCGTTAAAACAAAAATTGTAGAATAAAAAGCATAATATTAAGCTGTGGATTATTTTAGTGGTAGGCATATCTTTTGAAACAGTCACACAGATATTTTTTAAATCTAATTCCTTATTGTCAATTTGTCATGTAAGCGAAGCCGCTTAGATATCATCACGGTTAGCACTAGTTTTTCTTAATTTACTTTAAGCAGTTCAGTAACTTAATTTAGTTTTTTTTATTCTTGTCTAATGATGTCATAGTGTCGCGGAAACCAATCGCTAAAGAAAAAGTACGTACGTTGTGTTGGACTACGTCTTGAAATTATATACAAGGAAGAAGTTTTCTTTTTCTGGATTTAGGTTTAAAAGAATATTACTATATTAAATCTGCTAATTAAATGGCTGTGTGACGGCGATAAATAAATAAATATAATTTTTTTGTCAAAAGCTGTCTAATAGTAAAAAAGTATTCAGAATGCTTATAGCAAATTGAACAAGTCTAAAAAGTTATATAAGCTTCCGCAGCAGAGATACAAAGTGTGAAGAAGATATTCCATTGAGATCTACTAAAAATGTCTTGTCATAGAAAGAAACTAATCTAGAAAATATTAAAACCTATTAAATTTAATCAAAAGTTTTTCTTCAAAACAAAATTATGCAACTATAAATAGCAACGAATGAGTTCTAATGCTTGCTGAATAATTAAACAATTAAATTAAGACAAAATATTAACTTATGAACGAATGGTTCAGAAGATTGACTGTTAAGTGTCAGCAATATAGCCAGGCTAGTCCTCACAATGCAACTCAAAAATAAAGACAACTGAGTCAAGACATGAAAACTTTTATTAACTTACCACATTTTGTTTTTAAGATTTATAAGATAGAAAATTATAGAACAAATTTTAAAGATTTTTATATGTTAAAAAATTACTGGAATAATCAGATTTTCAAAACCACTTTTCATATCATCTTTACAAATATTCACAAAAAACAGCTATTATAAAAACCATAACCGCCCCTTAATATCTGCAGTTTCGGTTAAGTTGATTAAAATATCACTCTGAATTTGAGCCAGGAAATGATAAAGAGATGCAATTTCACAATACTTAGCTATTCCTTTTAAAAGAAATTTAAAAGTATTTTGTATGCCTAGTGTGCATTTGGTAGATATTAATTTAACTTTGATGTTTAATTTTTGCTAACTGGTACTGAAGTTTTAAACTTAGTACTAGCTTTATTGACTTCTTACGGAAGTGTTTTATGTTCATTTCCTAACTAGTAAATTCAATAATCATTGTCTACCTCAACTGTTATCTATTTAGCTAGCGTAGGTACTCTTCAAATCTTATTAGTTTTATTCTTATTATCTGGCGTCTACAACAATATCTAATTTGTTATTTAGATGAGAACAAGTTAGAACTAGAACTAGGATCAGGGCTGACAGTCTTTCTTAATTGCTTTAAATTTTGAAAATTAAAAAGAAAATATGACAACTTTAAGCTGGTTTTACAATTAAAACTTAATCGAAACTCAGATGATCTAACAAATGTTAGAAGTTTTAACAAAAAATGATGTTCAACAAATTTTAGATGTTCTAGCTCAAAATGGGAAGGGGACCAAATCTCATTGAAAGAGAGGGGATCAATGAAAAGGGTATCCATGGATAAGATAGTCAAAATGCCCTTATCTTTAAATTTTTTAATTTACTTGATAAAAGGGTGCCTTGCGGTGTAAAAATAAGGTTTTCATAATTATTTGCTCCAGATGCTTTCTCCACTCCTTCTGAGGGGCAAAAAATAGGATTCTTCAGTCCTTATTTTTTTTCTGACGAACTAGCAAATAAAAAATTTTGAAAAAGTTTATAGTTTTATGAAAAGTTTTAGAGTCATCTTTCAACACAATTTTTTTCAATCCCCTGAACACTCTATATGCCACCTAAAAATATTCCGAAAAGTTAAAATTCGATCTTTTTAATTTTTTGAAGACCGGCAAAAAATTTTATTTCGCCATTTTTTAGGATGTACTTAAATCTACCTTCCTGAATTTTTTCAGATTTTTTGCTAAGGTGCGCCAACCCTAAAAATCATATTTTCTGCATTTTTTAACGTTCTTGGCTATTTTAGACTTCTTAACGCAACTAAAACTTTTTGTAAAATGTGTATCATGGGTATTTTTCACAGATTAAGATTTGGTAAGATGTGGTGGGATTTCCTCTTCACGTGAGATTTGCTCTATAATTTTTTAATAATTTTATTTACGTGATATGTTCATGTATTTTAATCAATTATATCAATATTTTAGAAAACCCAAAAAATGCACTAAACACTTTTCAGAACTAAAATGTTTAAAAGTTAGCACATGTAAAATACACTGTAAGTATTCGCAAACGTTTTCACCATACTATGGCATCATCAGGCGATGAATTATGATGATTCATGTATTTTGCTTCATACCATTAAATACCTAAGCGTTAATATTGATGTGTGATGATTTTGTGAGAAACAAGAAGGGGAAAAATGATACTATGCAAATTATTTGAATTAGTTTGCAACATATGAATTCATGGTTCACAGTTGTCACAGTAAGTTTTTCGGAAACTATCAAAGAATTGACTCCACGAATTTTACTTTTTCATATATACCATAGGAAAGAGGACAATTTTTTAAGCATATTAAAAAATAAAATTGTTGAATTATCCATTAGTTTTTGAAAAAAAAGCATTTAAAAATCGAAAATTTTACATATTAAATCGCATACATAAATTAGTGGGAGGAGCCAAATTAATTTAATTCAATTCATTCCTTTTACGGTTGATTTGTAATATACCGGAAAACTGACCCTACGCAGCCCTTAAGAGCATCCCTGAAATCAATCCACCTCCACTAATGGATTATCCCAAAAAAAATTTTTTTATACCGAAAAAATTATTCTCTTGGTATAATAGGAATAAGTGAAATTTGTGGAGTCAATTCCCTGACAGTAACTAGTCTTTCGATTATTAATTTTTAATATGTAAAAAATTTAAACTTTTACACTTAACTACAAAATGTAATCTGTTATAATAATGTATATTCTGTGAATTAAAAAGTTGACGTGAAAGGGTAACCATGGATAAGATAGTCAAAATGCCCTTATCTTTAAATTTTTTAATTTACTTGATAACAGGGTGCCTTGAGGTGTAAAAATAAGGTTTTCATAATTATTTGCTCCAGATGCTTTCTCCACCCCTTCTGAGGGGCAAAAAATAGGATTCTTCAGTCATTATTTTTTTTCTGACGAACTAGCAAATAAAAAATTTTGAAAAAATTTATAGATATAGTCATTAGAGTCATCTTTCAACACAATTTTTTTCAATCCCCTGAACACTGTATATGCCCCCTAAAAATATTCCGAAAAGTTAAAAATCGATCTTTTTCTAATTTTTTGAAGACCGGCAAAAAATTTTATTTCGCCATTTTTTAGGATGTACTTAAATCTACCTTCCTGAATTTTTTCAGATTTTTTGCTAAGGTGCGCCAACCCTAAAAATCATATTTTCTGCATTTTTTAACATTCTTGGCTATTTTAGACTTCTTAACGCAACTAAAACTTTTTGTAAAATGTGTATCATGGGTATTTTTCACAGAAAATTAATTTTACTGACATATTATTCAATATTTTTCAACCAAAGACTTAAAATAAAATCGAAAAACTCATTATAGGAGTTAAACAATTAAAAATGTTTCACTTTTTTGTTATTTTTACAAGTAAACAGTGCTAATTGGATTCGAAAAAGTTCTCCGTTTCAAGATTTATCTTCACGAGACTTGTTAGACTTTCCAGAATTGACTATTAATGATTTGGAGATTTACTTTGGTGGATCTAATCAGCTGTCACAAGCAATCTCATATTTAGTTGAAATGGTTAGCGAAGACGATTCACTAAAATTAACTTTTGTGAAAGATGAACCAGAAATAGTTCGTTTTGATGTAAAATCGCGACATATAAATTAAAAAATTTATAAATGCTATATCGAATACGACGTAAATGTTTTGGGAATTGAATCCATCAAAGGGCACTGCTGCAACTGTGCAAATGGTCTGCGGACTGGTGGGTGCTGTTACTGGTTCCCACATCGCCGCGCTGATATATAATTTATCATATGGAAGTTTTTATCTAGAACTTTCCGACCTGCGGAGGTGTTCACTAATCTTTTCGGCATTGATAATGTTTGTCCTATTAGGGACGTAGCAACAGTGGTGCCGCGCACCAGGGCCCTAGGGCCCGGTTACCCTTCCAACACCAGTTGAAGCTTATGCAACCTATAGAGTAGAAATCAAAAAAAAAAGAAAAAAAAATTATATTTGGGAGCTTGTAATCTAAATCCAGAATATTCAACTATTATTACTAGTAGTTATTCATTATATCGTTTGAAACACTAATTTAAAAATTAAAACAATATGAACCAGTCTAAACATTTGAGAGATCATTTTCGATCTTTACAATTAGTAAAGAACTAATTGTCACAAAGCAGACTTTCTAGCTTGGCAATTTTATCAATAGAAAATGAGACAACTAGAACTTTACTTAATAAAACAATTTAGCCTAACATATGAAATTAACATGTAAAAACTTATTTATGAAAATTCCTGCTTCCCTAATTATTTTAGAAAAAAATTGAAAAACAAAACAAAATAATGCAGAAATATAAACTACGAATGATAAGAGCATTGTTTTTATCTAGCTTTTATTTAAAGGTTAAAAAATTCTTTTGAAATTGATAAAATTTTCATTTATCAGACTGGCCAGGTAAGTTTCCAATGTAATTATTATTGAATTTATTACATGGTCAGCAGAGCCGGATTAAGGGGGGTCTAAAGCGGCTGCAGCTCGGGGCTTCCAATTTTCTAGGGGCCTCAAAACAATTAAAGCAACAAAATTTAAATCACCAAAGATTACATTTGATCTAAGCGCTGTTGACCTTCAAAAATCAAAAAATTTTGCCTAAGGCGCATTTTATTAAAACGTGCAAGACTAAGGAGCTTCCAAAAAAAGTTAGCCCCAGGCCTCGCATATCCTTAATCTGGCTCTGATGGTCAGTCTGTTAAATGAAGATTTTACCGAATTTCAAAAACATTTTTTGACTCTTTAAGTAATAACTCTAGATTATAATGCTCTTATTATTCGTAGTTGATGTTTTTTGTGCAATAAAATTGTAATTTTAAATTTTAAAATTATCATTTTAAAATGATAAATGGAGCCCGCTGTGACCCACTTGCACCAGGGCCCGGCTTTGACTTGTTACGCCCTGTGTCGTCTAGTCAACGAAGATAGCGATGAGGACTAAAAAACATAACTCAAGCATAGAATGTGATAACGAAGTGCTGTATTGTTTTTTTAGAATCGTTCGTTTATTTTTTATTTTTTATGTTTGTTTTTATTCTTTAATTCATGTGCATTATTTGTT